>CM064868.1:33320476-34585415 GCA_032719365.1 Prinsepia uniflora | reverse complement strand
TACCACTCCATTTGTCTTACTCTTACCTTCTATTCTCTTGGATTTCCCAACCTCAAAACCAAAATCGCAAAACCCAAAAGCTCAAACCATTAACCCAGTTAATTAAGCCCTCAAAACCCACCAATTTTAATCACTCATGGAAAATGGAGCTCTGAACCATCAAGCTCAAGTGGACACAGCTTCAACAACCATCACCATTAAAGGCATTCTGAGTTTGCTCCAGCAAAATGTTGACGAAAATGCAAAAAGGAGGCTAATTTCTTTGGGTATGGGCGACCCAACCGCCTACTCCTGCTTCCACAACCCCCGTGTCGCTCAACAGGCCGTGGTCGATTCAATCCAATCCGACAAGTTCCACGGCTATGCTCCCACTGTTGGTCTTCCTCAAACCAGAAGGTGAGCAGTTATGTTGGCATAATTTTCAATTTCCTTTGCTTTCTTTCCTGTTTTCATCGAATTCTTGTCTATGTTTAAGTGGGTTCTTGGACTTTGTAGTTTCGTTTCAGTCTAGATTTGAATGTTTCTAAAGCTGTTTCTTTGCTGTCTTGTTCAATTAAATGACTTTCAATATGCTTCATGAACAATTTGAAATTTTATCTTTCTGGGGTAATTAGGCTTTTAATCCTTTCTACTGATTTTCGAATTCTATCAGAGAAAGTAAAAAACGGTCCAAATAACAACCCGAGAAACTAGAATTTTAATATTATTGATATTTCTATAATTTGGTTTCATGACAGAGCAATTGCTGACTATCTGTCCCGTGATCTTCCATACAAGCTAACATCTGATGATGTTTTCGTTACATCTGGTTGCACACAAGCCATTGATGTTGCATTGGCAATGCTTGCTCACCCCGGTGCCAATATCTTGCTTCCAAGGCCCGGCTTCCCAATTTATGAACTTTGTTCTGCTTTTAGACATCTTGAAGTTCGACATGTTGATCTTCTGCAAGACAAAGGCTGGAGGTTGATCTTGATGCTGTTGAAGCTCTTGCAGATCACAACACGGTCGCAATGGTACTTATAAACCCCGGAAATCCTTGTGGAAATGTATACAGTTACCAGCATTTGGAGAAGGTTAGTAGTCAATTGTATGGTATTGCAAGACAATATTGTACATTATTAGACCATGTTCTTGTTAATATTGGCATTGAATCTGCTTTGTAACTTATTGTTTTTGCTTGTATTGCACTTAGATTGCAGAAACTGCAAAAAGGCTTAGAATTCTTGTGATTGCTGATGAAGTTTATGGGCATCTTGCTTTCGGGCATAAACCATTTGTGCCTATGGGAGTGTTTGGATCAACTGTACCTGTTCTTACTCTTGGATCCCTGTCAAAGAGATGGATAGTTCCCGGATGGCGGCTTGGTTGGTTTGTCACAACTGATCCATCTGGGATGTTTAGGAAACCCAAGGTACTCTTTCTCACACAAAAAAATGTGATGCACGCGCCCAAACACACACACTCGATTGGTAGGGCTTCTAAGTTCTATCGTCTGTGCACTTCTTAAACTTCTTAATTTGTTAATCTCAGAATCATGAACTCCATTTGAAGTGATTTGTCTACTATTTTAAACAATCCCATTGGATTGTCTATTGAATTGAAATATCCTCTTTCTCTCTGCCATTTATTGCGTATAAATCAGTTCGAAGAAATACGTGTTATAGTAGAAGTCTATCTTATTTTCCATTTGGCCAATAAATCGGAGCAAGTCTTGTAGATTCACTTGTTTTTCTGATACTAGGGTTTGAAGTTTGAACTCATTTCAGCTACTGCTGTTACACATGGTTTTCTGAACTCATTACTCTAAGATATTATTCGGTCATGACGAAAACATAAGCATAGATTCAAACTTTTTATCTTATTGTTGATAATTTCTTCTGTCAATCGTAACTTGTCACCATGTCTGTAATTCGAACACCATTTCAAGCAGTGATATATGCTCTCTCTACTTTTCTTTGTATTCAGGTGGTTGAGCGCATCAAGAAATATTTTGATATTTTGGGAGGACCCGCAACCTTCATTCAGGTTTGGATCTAGTATTCTTGTTTTAAATTGCTTAAGCACAATGAAACATGCATGTTCTCTCGATTAGCAACTTTGATTTTAGATCATGATACTTGCATCTTCTTGTCTTCCAAAAGTACCACCCTTTAATTAAAGCTCTTTCCAAGATTGGTATAATGAAAGGCAATTTCAAGTAAGTGCCGTTTAAGTTCAAAATTCTGAAATATTCCAAGTACAATGCAGTACACCAGTACAAATCATCTACTCTTGTAGCTCGTTTGTCGAGGTTTTTAGTTTGTACAGAAGTATAAGTTTTTATATTCTTTCAGCTACTTGAAATGCGAAGACAAAATCTTATAGACAAATTCATGTGAATTATTCCAAGCTTACTCTTATTCATGTCAAGAGCATCTACTTACTTTTGCTCTTTCTATTGACATATTGGGTAAGTTATAGGCAGCAGTTCCCGCCATCCTTGAGCAAACAGAAGAGGTTTACTTCAAGAAAACGAACTATTTACTGAAGCAGTGTTCAGACATTTGCTGTGATAGGATGATAGAGATCCCTTGTATTAGCTGTCCAAACAAACCAGAAGGATCGATGACAGTAATGGTGAGGGAACAGTACTGCGGTTTATTTATTTAATTTAATTTTATTGCTAATTCTATTTTGTATGTGATGCAGGTGAAACTAGACCTTTTGCTACTCGAAGATATTAATGATGATATTGAGTTTTGTTTCAAACTGGCCAAAGAAGAATCTGTTATCCTTCTCCCAGGTAATAATTAAGCAAAGAAGAGGTATATTTTCCAGGGGATCTAACCACCTAACAATTTACAAGCATCTCCTTAATGACTTGCAGGAACAGCAGTGGGACTGAAGAATTGGCTACGCGTTACTTTCGCTGCTGATCCGTCCTCCGTTGAAGAAGCTTTAAGGAGGACAAAATCTTTCTGCCAAAGGCATGCCAGAAAATTATTGATATACACCGGGAAATAGATCATTATATACAAATCGATCGTCTCAAATATATGGTTTCTAATGTCATGGTAGTTGTAATACTGAAAATACTTTTTCTTACCCTGTCCATATGTGCTCTAACAATACTGAATACATCATATATGGCCTTGTTTCTTGCAAATTTTGAAGCCATGACATGAAGACTTACCATCCTGTGCAGAAGAGCCATCTCAGTTTTTGAGAATTTTCTTTATCACTATTTTAGCCCTAGATTCCCGGTAGGGTTACTCTGGTGATGGTAAAACAGTAAAAAAGAGAGAGCAAGGGCTAGTAAAGTCACTCTGGCAAGTAATTTGTTTACAAGAAAGCGAATTTCACGGCTGACTGATGCGTTTGGCTAGGCATAAAGCATTAAAGCAGGTCCAATGGTGCTTTATAATAAACTTTTTTTTAAAAAAAAAACCCCTAAATATTGTAAGTATTTGGAGCAAAGCGGCCAAAGTGTGCCAACAGAGTCATTTGGATGTCAACCTAAAGTTCTAAAAGCATATAAAATTTTAAATTTGAATATAAATTTAATGCATAAACCAAAACTTTTAACTTGAGTGGCTTGGAATTACGGACTTTTAGGTGAGGTATCCAAAGATAATAATTTTTTATGGAATTTTCGTTCTTATAGTAAGAAACAGTGTCACGTGAACATAACGGGATATGATTGTGACGATATTTTAATTGATTGGCTAATCAGTAAGAAAGTTAAACATATGAAATCTCGTTTATGTTATATACAATTTTCTTGTTGATTTCCCTGGATATAGAATCTCTCCACCAATAAGAGTTCACCAGAAAGAACAAAAGTCAGTAAGCTGACACTAATATTTCCACAACATTGCAAGACAAACTGTAAACTTGCAAAGGGTGGTTGAACAAAAAATGCATTACCCTGAATTAACCTAAGTGTTAGAGGATGCGAATAAAACCGGGTCTATACCATTCCATTTGTTGTGTCCTTCTTCCTCAATCTGTTGCTTATTTGTAATTTACACTTTTTCTGCTAATCCATGGCAAGCTACAGTCCTTCATCTTCTGACCAGAAACCAGGTGATCTTTTGTTTTGTTTTGTGTATTGATTTTTTATTTTGGAGTTTTCAAAGTTGTAATTGATCTGATCATCATGATCTGGAAACACAGCTTGTGTTATGTTTGTTGATGCACTTGCTTATTTGTTGTGAAGATACATTGGAGGCTGGACATGGCGGTGATTTCCAGGTTCATGTGTTTAAATCATCATCTGAGGTGAGAATTCATGTGTTTTATATGACAACCTACCTGGGTTTTTGTAATCGTAAGTCACTGTAACTTTAGGTAATGGTTGGTGCAGTTTATTTTTTCCCCTCAGTTTTTCATTCTTCATCCAGTTAGGTTCTGCAAAGACCCTTGTGTGAATGAGATTATTTCAGGAATTTTGACCAATTGTAGAAGGATAAAACCTTGATATTCGTCATAAGAGCCTGCAAGCGAATTAGATTAGATTATGTTTATATTCGCGTGTGTGTGTGTGTTTGAAAGTGTTGACTGAAACTTGATAGCCCCAATTTGTGAATTTTGCATTTTTGGTTGCTGCAATTATGCTGTCTTCTCATGTGAGATCAATGGCTTGTTCCTTAAGTATTTTTCTCAATGCCTAATCTTAAGCTGTCATTTTTCTTTTTGTACTAATACTGAACTTCCTAAGTTGATACTGTGTTTATCGACCAGTTGCTTGAAAAGCTTCATGAGAAATGGAGCCGAGTTGAAAAGAAACCATACCCTGCCATGTACTCCAGCACTTATGGTGGAATTATTCTTGATCCAGCTTTGATGGTGCTTCCAATTGATGATCACATGGTTCACAGGGGCCATGGTGTGTTTGACACCGCCATTATCTTAAATGGGTAGGGATTAGACTTTCCCTCTCTCCTTCTTTGACGTTTACATCGACACATCTCAGACTCTTTGGCTCATGCATTGCAATTTTTGACACTAGGGCTGATGGAGTTGTTGATTTGAATATTTTGAGTTCTGCAGATTCATCTATGAGCTAGATGTCCACCTAAACCGGTTCCTCAGATCAGCTTCAAAAGCAAAGATTTCCTCTCCCTTCCCTCGATCAACTCTGCGAACCATTCTTGTGCAACTGGCTGCAGCGTCACAAATTCAAAAAGGAACAGTAAGATACTGGTTGAGTGCAGGTCCTGGAAACTTCTTGCTCACCCCTGCAGTGGGCTCAACACCCGCGTTCTATGCAGTAGTTATTGACGAAGACTTTTGCCAGTGCAAAGAAGGGGTTAAAGTGATTACGTCCACCATTCCAATGAAGTCACCTGAGTTTGCCACAATGAAGAATGTAAACTACCTTCCAAATGTCCTTTCGAAATTGGAAGCTGAAGAGAAGGGAGCATTTGCTTCGATTTGGGTTGATGAGGAAGGATACGTAGCAGAAGGCCCAAATGTGAATGTTGCTTTCATAAGTCATGACAAGGAGCTTATTGTGCCCTTCTTTGATAAGATCCTCAGCGGGTGCACGGTGTTGAGGCTTCTTGAACTTGCACCCAAGTTGGTTGAGCAGGGCCGACTTAAAGCTGTGAAAACTACAAATATAACTGTGGAAGAAGCCAGAAATTCAGCTGAAATGATGTTTGTAGGAAGCACACTTCCTCTGCTTCCAATTATCGAGTGGGATGTACAACCCATTGGAGATGGTAACCAACTCTTCATCTTTGAATTGCGTAGTAAAATCCACTTTCTTGCTGATTTTGTTTGTGTGAATCAGGGAAAGTGGGAGAATTGACAATGGCACTTTCGGATCTGGTTTGGGAGGATATGGAAGCAGGCCCGGTTGGTACGCAGAGGATAGCTGTTCCCTACGTGTAGGGTACACAAGAAGATGACTTCTTCTTTTATTGTATCTAGCAGCCTCAAGGCTTATTGTTGCTGGTGTTACACATCCTTGTGGATGCTGCATCTTCCATTTCTTCGTATGTGAGGACGATGAACTAATATGATTGAATAAAACTGTAGAAAGCTTTCTTTGAATGGAAGTGTTATTGCAGAACATTTGCTTAACTGATTCAAGCTTCATTTTCTTAACCCTATCTCATTGGCCTAACTTGCTACTATTCTTCTCTGTAAAATCTGGTTTGGGAAAATTCATGCATCCACATAGTGCAAAATATGGCATCCTTAACATTACGGCGGGATTTTCAATCTGATTCAAACAAAGGGGTTATACTACATAAGCATTTTGGATACACTCATCAAATGAAGATCTCGTGAAAAGCCATTCATGAATATCTCTAGAAACCATTGAATCATATCAAGAAAATAGAGATTATACTACATAAGCATCTTAACTATACATTTCAAGAATTCAACTATCCTATACAATATGTTCTCTCACTAAATGAACCGCAAACATAATTTATTAATCATTCATACAATTTCAATTTTGTAATTTAGCGACTATCTATGTTGAAATAAATAAGACATTTTCACCTTCTGCATTTCATTCCACGCATAATTTATGAATTTTTTTCGTACACCATTAAATCAATATTCTACATTGAAGTTGGTAATTGCAGAACAACTTCCAACTCTTTTCTTCATTCTCGACAATGGAGAATAATTTTACCGATGCCACCCATTCCCAAACTAAAATAACAAGATGAACAATATTCTACAGCTTCTGATTCATCGTCTAACCGAAAGATCAGCATTAGTTGATGAGATGATGATCAGATAGATCCTGACCAGAGATCTACCATCTCATCGTTCATCCCGCCTCAGCAGATCAATGGGTCAAAACATAACTGGACACTCACATAATCTGAGAGAAAGAGAAAGAGAAAGGTTAATTTCTGCAAATTGCCAAAGGATGGATAATAAGATGTTGAGATGATCTGGTTGCCGTCGAGAGCTTGCTTATAACGCAGTTTGAGGGCATCCAAAGGGCATCTTTCTTTTAGCAATATTAAACCTTCTTGGTCTTCAATCGACATCCTTGGATGCCGTTTCGTGGGGGCACGGGTGGTGGCATTTAGTGCCCATCTTTTCTGACTTCTTGGTTTCTACCCGATCATATTTCACGTGCCCTTTATTAATTTTCATGGTCCTTGAGAGATTCATTTGCATTTAGGCCCTTTAGGGTTAGGTATAGGTTTTTTAGTTGAAATGGGCCCAAAACTATATTAATAATCATGTGTTACGAGTTATACTTGTTATTGTGGGAAATCACCTTTTAGATGGGCTGGGGAGCAGACAAGCTAAATGAGCTTTAGTCTCGAAAGATAATAATTTCTGAGATGATTTGATAAACGATTCAAAACTCGTATCGAATTAACCCAAATTAATCCAATTCGATTAAAATTTTGGTCAATTTTAGATAGTCCGTTATAACTCATTTATTAAATGGGTAGGTTTCAAATCAACCCATGAATTCATTTAATAACCTACTAACCTATTTATTAAACGAATTATTGGATCACAACCTACTAACCCAAGATCGAACCCATTTACAAGTATTTATTCTTTTAGAGATTCACAATAACTTATTATAATAAATAATTACAGAATTTAACCTAATCTACATCTATAAATACTTAAAGATTTTAACTTAATCAATGACCACTTCTCACTTCTCACTTCACTTTTCACTCTCACTCCACTCCACAAAACCACATCCACGCTGCTACCACACTCCTGTTGATGTGTAAACTGCCACATGGACAGATTGACAAGCTGGACAAATGATTCTAGAAGAATTAGGCATGACAAGTGTGAGTATGTGAGCTGTGATGTAACCGTGAGGAGAGAGGTGAGGTTTACTTGATTACCAAGAAGTGTGTAACTAACTAGCTAGGTGGCATTTCACTATTGGTTGCTGTGTGAGAGTATCCAGAGTGTGTGTAAAATTGCTATGTACGTGTGAGGTGCATTAATGTAAAACAGAATGAATGGAATGAAAAACACAGAGAAGATTCAGAGTGATTTCTGGTGAGAATTCGAGTGAGGAATTTAACCAAACACTTGGTGTGCACCACTGAGGGTGATACCACAAATCGATTCATTCATCATCATCTTCTTTCCCTTTTGATCAATAAAACAGTAAAACAATCAAACACATTTCATTCTAGTCTAAACCAACGAGCTAGCCTCGATTCCATCAGCTAGTGTGTGAAGAGTGTGAAGTTGAGTGAAGAACTTTACCTGAGCTGCAATCCCCGTGCTCCTGGAATTTATCCTTCGAACTTTAATATGGTATCAAAGCAGGCTTGATCTGCATCTGGGGCGTAATTAAAGAAGAAGAAGCAATCGTGCTAGACATCTGAAGCAGCAGCTGCAATGGCAGGTCATGGAGGTGACTTGAAGATCCCACTCTTCAATGGGAGTAACTACGACTTCTGGAGAGTGAAGATGAGGACTGTTCTACTTGCGTGTGATCTCTGGGAGTACATTGAGATCGGAATTCCAGAGTCACCAAGGACAACTGAAGTTGCTGGTGAGAATCCTGCTACACAACCTGCTGCACAAACCGAAATCAGGCCAACTCACATAGACCGTGTCAAGGATGATAAGGCATTAAGCATGATTCAGAATGCAGTCACTGATGAAATTTTTCCCAGAATTCAGAATGAGGTCAAAGCTAAAGAAGCTTGGGATGTTTTGCAGAGAGAGTACAGAGGAGATTCTAAGGTACGGTCAGTTAAACTACAATCCCTTAGAAAAGATTTTGAGTATGCAAGAATGAAGGAAGATGAAAGATTATCTCTGTATCTGTCAAGATTGTATGCAATAGTGAATAACATGAGAACTAATGGAGAGGATATCACTGAAAAACGTCTAGCTCAAAAGATTCTGATTAGTCTTACCAAACCATTTGATCCTATAGTGTCTATTATTGAAGAAACCAGGGACATTGACGCTGTAAATGTTGAGAGTGTTGTGGCCTCAATAAGGGCATTTGATCAAAGGTTGGAGATGCACACAGATGGAGGTTTAGATAAAGCCCTAGCTAGTCTATCTGTGACAAATAGGCCAAGCCATGGCATTGATCGTTGGAAAACCAAGAAACCTTTCAAGCCTACTAAGAACTGGAACCAGAAGAACAGTTCAGTAAGGTTCAATTCAAATCGGGGATCGGGTGCTAGTCCTAACTCAGGAGCTGGTACTAGTAAGGGTGAATATCTAGGGACAAAACCTCTCTGCAAGAAGTGCGACAGACATCACTATGGAAATTGTTGGTTCAAGGGTGGAGTCAAGTGCTACAACTGTCAAAAGTTTGGTCATATGGCTAAGGATTGTACACAGAAGCCAGCAGGAAATTTGGCACAAGAAATCACAGATCCATCACCTAATCTGTTCTATGCTTGCAATGCTGCATCAGTCAAGGATTGTAGTAAATGGTACCTAGACAGTGCTTGCAGTAATCACATGACAAGGCAGGAATCTATGTTGATTGATATAGATACAACTGTTAAAGCAAGAGTGAAGATGGGAGATGGAAATCTTGTGTAACACCCCAGAAATTCGAGGATTTTAGTATTGTAATTTAATGTGTGAATTGACGCTTTTACCCTTGTGATTGGCATGGCCAAATTGTCGACTTTTTGATTGATGAGTTAAATGGACTTTGACCTATGACCGTGACGTAGTACGGGACGTCACGAGTTCATAGACAGGTGGCACGTCCAATTCGGACGATCAGGGAAAAAGTTATGACTATCGGAAGTTCAGGGGCATTACCATAAGTTGGACTTCACGGGCGAAAATGTTGACTTTTCGTTTGACAATTAATTTTCACGCGACTCAAGGACCGATAGGTAGGTCTCGACGTCTTGAGTCCGTAGACAGGCGGCACGCCAAAATCGGACTTCGTATGGCTGAGTTACGGGTCTAGGAAGTGAGGGGTATTTTGGTAATTATTGAACGAGGGGCATTTTGTTCTTTTTGCCCTGGTTACTGTAGCAGACCGCGGGGGAAATGGGCGGCACCACCATGTGCGGTGGTTCTATCGTGCAATTGATTATGCTATCATGTGCTGGAATGTCTGGGTTGTCTTTTGCTTTTGAACGTGGCCTGAGCCGTCCAGCCTGCACGATCAATTGATTAATTCAAGATCGAAGCTTTTCGGGGAACATTTTTCAGTGGACAATTGGACACCCACGAGCCTCTGGGACAGCTTGAAATTGTTTAAAACCAATTAGAACGTGCTTGAGCATCACTCTGATGCTGTTATAACTAAGAACGGGTGAGGAAACCAGAGAAGCCATTTCTGGAAAAATTGGAGGGAAAATCAGTGTTTAATTTCTACGGTGTGTTGGGCCAATCTAATCGCAGAGTAAGCTTTCTGGGAGTATTTGGAACACAGCCATATCAAAATCGAAGGCAACCAGCCACGGGTGAGCTGGGACGGTGACTGCCGTGTTCAGAAGAATTGCAGAGGTTTGGACGACTACTTCCAGGTGAGTGTTGATTCAATTGAGTGTGTTTTCCAGTTCGTTGTGATACTAGGATGCTTCATGTAAGGTTAATTTGATTTCGGTTTAGAAACCAGTGAGTTGGGGTGATCAACCCGTTTGGATGATCACGGGTCGAAGGGCCGTTTGAGGATTCGATTTGGCAAATTAATAACCCAGAACATAAATTGAATGTTTAATTAACATGTTAGGATCAAATTGGATTGAAATCGAGTAGGAATTGATGGGTAATTAACCGGGTCAAGCCGTGGGTGGCAGGCCCGAATTACAGACAAACGGGTGAAGGTGCTGACACTGTAGCTACAGTGTCAGGCGCGTGACTTTCACGCGCAGCCACTTTGGGCGGCGCGTGAGGGCGCGTTGGGGATTATCTCCGATCACGATCAACATGACTTTTATTCCTCTCATCATTCTGAACATTTGTGGTGAATTAACCATGTTGATCTGAGATAGTTTGAAGGGCCCGGTTAGGGTCGGTTGCCTCGGGAAACGTGTTGACGGTTTCCCTGAACCGGCTTCTGTTTCGAACCTTCTTTTGAATAAATTTTAAGGACTTGTAGTGACCCTTACGTGTGAATTGAACTGACAGGAATTGTACGATAATCTCGATACAGGTCCGTACGCGCAGATTCGCAGCGGAATCGTACTGTGAATGGGCCCGTTTTGATTAAACCCTTGCATGCTTAAATATTTTCTGATTTACTTATATGTTCACATGCTGGAATCTATAAATGGTTTGATGATATTGAGATTTCGGTTATGGCACGTTTCACGGTATTTGGGCATGAGACCCGTTTGATGAAACGTAACGATCGGTTCAGATTTTACCTATGTATACATATATGCTTGCATGTGGATATCAACAAAATGTATTTGGTACTGCACTGTATAGATCCTTCCATATTATATTGTCTCCTCCGGATGAGGTACCCCGGAGAGGTCACGGACGTCTAGAACGTCCAGCGTCTACGACGCTAAGCATCGGGGATGCTGTAACCGAACAGGGTTCGGGGATTGAACTCGGAAATTGAAACCCGAGTGGAACGCGTAGCCTTGTGATTGTGACCTTATTGACGTCAGGGACGTCAAACATCAGGGATGTCGGATTGGAGTGTATAGTGCAGTGGCTAAAATTATGGTTATGGTTTTATTACATGCCTTATGATTCATGTTATATGATTTTATGATTTTAAATGATGATGCATGCATGTTTGGAAAACGGAGGTGTAAATTATATGTTTTACTTATCAAATGATTTTATAACTTGAGTTTTGGCTCACTCACCCTTAATGTTTTGGTAACCCCTCCAGGTCGTGATACTGAGGTAGAGGAGGAACCTGAGGCTGAGGCATAGATCTACTTCTGCGTACCTGAATCCCTGTTGGGTGGTGTACCCGCAGGTTTATGTTAGAGTCGTGCTCGCAACTTGTAATTTTGGATTTCATCCCTTGTCTGACATTCGTTTAATTCGGATTTGATGTATGACTTTAATTTGGTTATTTATGCATTTGATGTTTTGAGGTTAAAAATTGGTATGAATTATTGGGTGTCAGACGGGAGCAGGGCACGTCCCCTTGTGGTCCCTGTGGGATCGGGGCGGGTCCTGTCAGCTTGGTATCAGAGCACTAGGTTGTGGTCAGTACTAGGGTATGGTCAGCATGCTAGACTAGCGATTAGTACTAGTTACTTTTCGACTTTTAAGAACATCGTTATCTGATCTATGCCTCTTGACAGTTGGTTATGCCTCCTAGGAGAATTCCTCATACACGAACTAACGAGGATCTGGAAAGGGAGATGGAATGCGCGAGCATTGAAAGGGCTCAACGGTTGGGAGCCACTCCTTTCTGCGGGGGATCAAACCCCGAGGATGCTCATGATTGGATCACCAAGTGGGAAAGGATCTTCTCGGTGATGCACTGCCCTCCGGGCGAACGGGTAACCTTGGCGGCCTTCTTGCTGGAAGGAGGAGCCTACCAGTGGTGGCACGGACTCGAAATGTCTGGGTGGTCTGTCCATACCACTACTTGGGAAGCTTTCCGTTCCAGATTTCTGGACCAGTACTACCCGCGATCGTTCCGCGCGGCACGGGAGACTGAGTTCGTGCGGATGGAGCAGGGGGATATGTCCGTTGCGGACTACGAGCAAACTTTCGGGAAACTGTCCCGGTTCGCTGCATCATTCGTGAGCACGGAGGAGGACAAATGCCAAAGGTTCGAGCTTGGACTCCGAGGGGATATCCGGGCAAGTGTGACTGCTACTACTCATACTTCACTGAGAGATATGGTCGACGCTGCGGTGCGTGTCGAGGCCAGTCTGGCGGCACACCAGACACGACAACCTTCGGGCGAGGGGCGACGACAGGATCGTCCACATCGTGGGCCATCAAGCCAGAAGAACAACAAGGGAGGGGGCTACAGGGGAGCACCCTCATCCTTCAAGGGTCGTGGCTGGTCAGGTCGACGCGGAGGCTCTCAGGGCAGAGGATCTGGATACAACTCTGGGCAACGCTCATCTTGGAGCGGTACTTCTGGCGGGCATTCGGACAGGCCAAGGCCAGTAACTTGTTTTGCTTGCGGAGAGGAGAGCCACTATGCCTGTGATTGCCCGCAGTTGTCCAAGAACAACGACGCTGGGGGCTCTAGTGTGGTGCAGAGCACGGCTTCCCACACTAATGGAGGTCGCGGTCAGGGATGTGACCGTGGTGCTGGGCGTGGCGCGCGTGGGCGCGGACGGAACGGAGGGCCGAGGGCCCAAGTTTTTGCCATGACCCAACAGCAGGCGAGGACTGCCCCAGGCGTGGTCACAGGTACACTACATATCTTTAACCTTCTTGTACATGTATTGATGGATGCGGGGGCTACACATTCTTTTATTTCGAAAAGTTGTGCTGGTATGCTTGATTGTGTGGTATCAGCTTTAGATTGCGAAATGGGTGTTGGCACCCCGATGGGTATCGTGTACCTTGTGAATCAGGTGATTCGGAGGTGCCCGGTAAGAATTGAGGATGTGGATTTACCTGCAGACTTAATTATTCTGGATATCCACGACTTCGATATAATCCTAGGGATGGATTGGCTGTCGGAGCACGGATCGCTCATCGACTGCTGTAGCAAGCAAGTGATTCTGCGGAGCCCGGGTTTGCCGGAAGTTATCTTTCAGGGGGAACGTGACGGTTCGCCTCCTGAAGTGGTTTCGTCACTCACTGCTACCAAACTTCTACGGAAGGGATGCCAGGCTTATCTGGCGCATGTCGTGTCGGAACAGGTTGATACTCCGGGTATCGACGAGATACCGGTGGTATGTGAGTTTCCGGATGTGTTCCCGGAAGACTTACCTGGATTTCCACCATCGCGGGAGATCGAATTTACAATTGAAATACTCCCTGGTACCCGACCTATATCCCAGGCACCATACCGGATGGTGCCGGCCGAGTTACGAGAACTCAAGACTCAATTGCAGGAGTTGGTGGATTTGGGATATGTCCGACCGAGTACTTCACCGTGGGGAGCACCGGTGTTGTTCGTAAAGAAGAAGGAGGGAAGTCTCCGTTTATGTATTGACTATCGACAACTCAACAAGGTGACATTGAGGAACCAGTATCCTCTACCCAGGATCGATGACCTTTTTGACCAGTTGCGGGGAGCACAGTGCTTCTCGAAAATTGATTTGCGGTCTGGGTATCACCAACTGAGGATTTCGGAGGAGGATATTCCGAAAACTGCTTTTCGAACCCGTTATGGACACTACGAGTTCCTGGTTATGCCTTTTGGGTTGACGAATGCTCCAGCAGCATTCATGGATTTGATGAACCGGGTCTTCCAACCCTACCTGGATAAGTTCGTGATTGTGTTCATCGATGATATTTTGGTGTACTCGCGGAGCGCCCGTGCACATGAGGAACATCTACGGTTGGTCTTGGAGAGACTGAGACAAGAACAATTGTACGCCAAACTGAGAAAGTGTCAGTTTTGGCTGAGCAGTATTGGTTTTCTGGGACACGTGATATCGACTGATGGGATTTGCGTGGATCCCCAAAAAACAAAAGCGGTGACCAACTGGGCTAGACCGACAACAGTGACCGAGGTGCGGAGTTTCGTCGGATTAGCAGGTTACTACCGGAGATTCGTGGAGGGTTTCTCCAAAATTGCTGCACCATTGACTCGTTTGACTCGGAAGGGAGTGAAGTTTATCTGGGACGAGCAGTGCGATCGGAGCTTTCAAGAGTTGAAGGATCGATTGACCACTGCACCTGTCCTTGCATTGCCGGATGATAGTGGAGAGTTTGTGGTCTTCAGTGATGCATCGCTGCAAGGTCTGGGCTGCATGTTGATGCAAACTGGCAAGGTTATCTCCTACGCATCCCGGCAGCTGAAGACCCATGAGTTGAACTACCCTACCCATGATTTGGAGTTGGTGGCGGTGGTTCATGCTCTAAAGATCCGGAGACATTATCTATTCGGCGCAACGTGTCGGATATACACCGACCACCAGAGTCTTAAATACTTATTCACTCAGAAGGAGTTTAACATGAGACAACGGAGATGGTTGGAGCTGCTGAAGGACTATGACTGTACGATCGAGTACCATCCGGGCAAGGCCAATGTGGTGGCGGATGCACTCAGCAGGAAATCAGCGGGAACTGTTGCACACCTGGGGATGGTGTATCTTCCCTTACTGGTGGAACTCCGGAAGGCGGGAGTTATTTTGGGTACTGATGTGCATGGAACTTTGTTGGCCAGCTTCCATGTACGACCAATACTGATTGATCGGATCATCGAAGCACAACTTCAGGATCCTATACTCTGTATTTACAGAATTGAGGTCGATGCGGATGGGAGATAGGATTTTACCATCCGGGACGACGGAGCACTTGTGAAATTGGGCCGTCTGTGCGTACCTGCAGTGGCAGAGTTACGAGCAGAGATTCTTGAGGAGGCCCATAGTTCAGCCTATGCTATGCATCCGGGAGGTACAAAGATGTACCGTACCCTGCGGAACCATTATTGGTGGCCAGGAATGAAGAAGGATATTGCTGAATTCGTGAGCAGATGCTTAACCTGTCAGCAGGTTAAGGCGGAACGGCAGAGACCGTATGGGGCTATGCAGCCACTTTCGATTCCCGAGTGGAAGTGGGATCACATCACCATGGACTTCGTCTTTAAGTTACCAAGAACTCAGAGTGGAGTGGACGGAGTATGGGTGATCGTGGACCGGTTAACCAAATCAGCCCATTTCCTGCCAGTTCAGGAGACCTATAAACCTAACCGACTGGCTCAGTTGTTTGTGAAGGAAATCATACGATTGCATGGTACGCCGGAATCGATCGTGTCCGATCGTGATCCGCGTTTCACTTCCAGGTTCTGGCGGAGTTTGCAAGCTACTCTGGGAACAACCCTACGTTTCAGTACTGCTTTCCATCCACAGACTGATGGACAGTTTGAAAGAACCATTCAGACCCTGGAGGACATGATGAGGTCATGTGTACTACAGTTTCAGGACTCTTGGGATACTCATTTGCCATTGATGGAATTCGCTTACAACAACAGCTATCAGGCAAGCATCGGGATGGCACCTTATGAGGCACTGTATGGTCGACAGTGCAGGACACCTATCTGCTGGACGGAGATAGGAGAGCGAGCGGCTGTAGGGCCGGAATTGATGGACTTAACCATGGAAACTGTTCGTGTTATCAAGGAGAGATTGAAGGCGGCACAGGATCGCCAGAAGAGTTATGCCGATCGACGGATTCGAGACTTGGAATTTGAAGTGGGAGATTTCGTCTTCCTGAAGTTATCACCGTGGAAGGGGATTATCCGATTCGGTCGACGGGGGAAACTGAGTCCGCGTTTTATCGGACCATATGAGATCGTGGATAGAATCGGCAGAGTTGCTTACAGATTGGCGCTACCTCCAGAACTATCTAGAGTTCACAATGTTTTCCACATATCAATGCTACGGAAGTACGTACGTGATGCTTCTCATGTACTTGGGGAACAACCTGTCGAACTACGGGAGGATTTGAGCTTTGAGGAACAACCAGTACAGATCTTGGATCGGAAGGACAAGGTACTACGTCGGAAGACGATCCCTCTCGTGAAGATTCTCTGGAGAAACCAGAATGTGGAAGAAGCCACATGGGAGCCTGAGGCTCAGATGCGAGAACAATTTCCTTATTTGTTTCTT
Source organism: Prinsepia uniflora (assembly GCA_032719365.1). Classification (NCBI taxonomy): domain Eukaryota; kingdom Viridiplantae; phylum Streptophyta; class Magnoliopsida; order Rosales; family Rosaceae; genus Prinsepia; species Prinsepia uniflora. The sequence goes on along the minus strand of CM064868.1, from coordinate 34,568,751 downwards.
TGAAATTTCGAGACGAAATTTCTTAAGGGGGGAAGGTTGTAACACCCCGGAAATTCGAGGATTTTAGTATTGTAATTTAATGTGTGAATTGACGCTTTTACCCTTGTGATTGGCATGGCCAAATTGTTGACTTTTTGATTGATGAGTTAAATGGACTTTGACCTATGACCGTGACGTAGTACGGGACGTCACGAGTTCATAGACAGGTGGCACGTCCAATTCGGACGATCAGGGAAAAAGTTATGACTATCGGAAGTTCAGGGGCATTACCGTAAGTTGGACTTCACGGGCGAAAATGTTGACTTTTCGTTTGACAATTAATTTTCACGCGACTCAAGGACCGATAGGTAGGTCTCGACGTCCTGGGTCCGTAGACAGGCGGCACGCCAAAATCGGACTTCGTATGGCTGAGTTACGGGTCTAGGAAGTGAGGGGTATTTTGGTAATTATTGAACCAGGGGCATTTTGGTCTTTTTGCCCTGGTTAATGTAGCAGACCGCGGGGGAAATGGGCGGCACCACCATGTGCGGTGGTTCTATCGTGCAATTGATTATGCTATCATGTGCTGAAATGTCTGGGTTGTCTTTTGCTTTTGAACGTGGCCTGAGCCGTCCAGCCTGCACGATCAATTGATTAATTCAAGATCGAAGCTTTTCGGGGAACATTTTTCAGTGGGCAATTGGACACCCACGAGCCTCTGGGACGGCTTGAAATTGTTTAAAACCAATTAGAACGTGCTTGAGCATCACTCTGATGCTGTTATAACTAAGAACGGGTGAGGAAACCAGAGAAGCCATTTCTGGAAAAATTGGAGGGAAAATCAGTGTTTAATTTCTACGGTGTGTTGGGCCAATCTAATCGCAGAGTAAGCTTTCTGGGAGTACTTGGAACACAACCATATCAAAATCGAAGGTAACCAGCCACGGGTGAGCTGGGACGGTGACTGCCGTGTTCAGAAGAATTGCAGAGGTTTGGACGACTACTTCCAGGTGAGTGTTGATTCAATTGAGTGTGTTTTCCAGTTCGTTGTGATACTAGGATGCTTCATGTAAGGTTAATTTGATTTCGGTTTAGAAACCAGTGAGTTGGGGTGATCAACCCGTTTGGATGATCACGGGTCGAAGGGCCATTTGAGTATTCGATTTGGCAAATTAATAACCCAGAACTTAAATTGAATGTTTAATTAACATGTTAGGATCAAATTGGATTGAAATCGAGTAGGAATTGATGGGTAATTAACCGGGTCAAGCCGCGGGTGGCTGGCCCGAATTACAAACAAAAGGGTGAAGGTGCTTACACTGTAGCTACAGTGTCAGGTGTGTGACTTTCACGCGCAGCCACTTTGGGCGGCGCGTGAGGGCGCGTTGGGGCTTATCTCCGATCACGATCAACATGACTTTTATTCCTCTCATCATTCTGAACATTTGTGGTGAATTAACCATGTTGATCTGAGATAGTTTGAAGGGTCCGGTTAGGGTCGGTTACCTTGGGAAACGTGTTGACGGTTTCCCCGAACCGGCTTCTGTTTCGAACCTTCTTTTGAATAAATTTTAAGGACTTGTAGTGACCCTTACGTGTGAATTGAACTAACAGAAATTGTACGATAATCTCGATACATGTCCGTACGCGCAGATTCGCAGCGGAATCGTACTGTGAGTCGGCCCGTTTTCATTAAACCCTTGCATGCTTAAATGTTTTCTGATTTACTTATATGTTCACATGCTGGAATCTATAAATGGTTTGATGATATTGACATTTCGGTTATGGCACGTTTCACGGTATTTGGGCATGAGACCCATTTGATGAAACGTAACGATCGGTTCAGATTTTACCTATGTATACATATATGCTTGCATGTGGATATCAACAAAATGTATTTGGTACTGCACTGTATAGATCCTTCCATATTATATTGTCTCCTCCGGATGAGGTACCCCGGAGAGGTCACGGACGTCTAGAACATCTAGCGTCTACGACGCTAAGCATCGGGGATGCTGTAACCGAACAGGGTTCGGGGATTGAACTCGGAAATTGAGACCCGAGTGGCACGCGTAGCCTTGTGATTGTGACCTTATTGACGTCAGGGACGTCAGACATCAGGGATGTCGGATTGGAGTGTATAGTGCAGTGGCTAAAATTATGGTTATGGTTTTATTACATGCCTTATGATTCATGTTATATGATTTATGATTTTAATTGATGATGCATGCATGTTTGGAAAACGGAGGGGTAAATTATATGTTTTACTTATCAAATGATTTTATAACTTGAGTTTCGGCCCACTCACCCTTAATGTTTTGGTAACCCCTCCAGGTCGTGATACTGAGGTAGAGGAGGAACCTGAGGCTGAGGCATAGATCTACTTCTGCGTACCTGAATCCCTGTTGGGTGGTGTACCCGCAGGTTTATGTTAGAGTCGTGCTCGCAACTTGTAATTTTGGATTTCATCCCTTGTCTGACATTCGTTTAATTCGGATTTGATGTATGACTTTAATTTGGTTATTTATGCATTTGATGTTTTGAGGTTAAAAATTGGTATGAATTATTGGGTGTCAGACGGGAGCAGGGCACGTCCCTTTGTGGTCCCTGTGGGATCGGGGCGGGTCCTGTCATCTTGTGCAGGCAGTAGGGAATGGCACACTGGTGGTACAGACTAAACATCGAGAGAGGCATATCAAGGAAGTGATGCTCTTACTAGGACTGGATGAAAATCTGTTGAGTATTGGACAGATGATAGAGCATGGGTACTTTCTGATGTTTGGGGATCAAACTGTGGACATCTATGAGGACAGTTCTATGACTCAGAAAGTTGCTAAGGTTCAAATGACCAGGAATAGATGTTTTCCTTTGTCATTTGAATCTGTTAACCCAGTAGCAATGAGAACCACAGTGAGTGAAGCCTCTGAACTTTGGCACAGGAGGTTTGGACATCTAAATTTCAAGAGTTTGAAGCTGCTACAACAAACGGATATGGTGGTAGGACTACCTATGCTGCAAGCTAAAGGAGAAGTCTGTGAAGGGTGTGTGGCCGGAAAGATGCATGTTGAGCAGTTTGACAAAGTTCTCTTTTGGAAAGCATCTAATCCACTGGAATTGATTCACACAGATGTGTGTGGACCAATGCAGGAGACAACAAATGGTGGAAACAGATACTTTCTTACCTTCATAGACGACCATACCAGGATGTGCTGGTTATACTTCCTCACACACAAGTCAGGGGTACTTGGTGTTTTCAAGAAGTTCAAGAAGATGGTGGAGCTGCAGAGTGGATATAAGATCAAAAGGATCAGGAGTGACAGAGGAGGGGAGTACATGTCACAGGAATTTCAGACTTTCTGTGAAGAAACAGGAATCTGCAGACAGTTAACTGTTGCATACTCACCACAGCAGAATGGTGTGGCAGAAAGGAAGAATAGGACTCTGGTGGAAATGGCCAGGTCAATGATGCAAGAGAAGGATGTTCCTAACAAGTTCTGGGGTGAAGCTATAAACACTGCATGCTACCTTCTGAACAGATGTCCAACAAGCTCACTAAATGGCATGACACCATTTGAAAAGTTCACAGGGAGAAAACCAGGTGTCAAACATCTTAGAGTTTTTGGATGTGTTTGCTATACACATGTTCCAGATCAACTAAGACAGAAGTTAGACAAGAAAGGGATTAAATGTGTGTTCATGGGTTATGGGAGCTGTGAAAAGGGATATAGGCTCTGTAACCTGGAAACCAACAAGATAGTGATATCCAGAACTGTAGAGTTTGATGAAGGAACAAAGTGGAGATGGAATGAAACAAGAGAAGGAAATGAGGGGTTATCTGTGAGGCAACTAGGAATTGATCATGATCAAGGACAGGTTCAAGCATTGAATGAGGATTCTGTTGAACAAGCACAAGACCATGAGGAATCAGTTGATCAGAACCTTTCTGATCCTGATTCTCCAGAAATGCCTCAACCTAGGTACAGGGACTTAAGTGATGTGTATGTAAGGTGTCATATGAGTATCATTGAGCCTGAAAACTATCAAGATGCATCAAGGGACAGAGGATGGCAGAAAGCCATGGAAAATGAGCTTGACATGATTGAGAAGAATGGTACATGGGAGTTGGTTAAGAAACCACTTAATAAACCAATCATTGGTGTTAAGTGGGTTTATAAAACCAAACTGAATCTTGATGGTTCAGTACAGAAGCAGAAAGCAAGATTGGTTGCTAAGGGATACTCTCAAAAGCCAGGGATTGACTTTAATGAGACCTTTGCCCCTGTGGCCAGATTAGATACAATCAGAACACTGATTGCATTGGCTGCACAGAAGCAATGGAGGCTGTATCAACTGGATGTCAAATCAGCCTTCCTGAATGGCGTTTTACAGGAAGAAGTGTATGTGCATCAGCCTGAAGGTTATGAAGTTAAGGGACAGGAGGAGAAAGTCTACAGGCTACACAAGGCTTTGTATGGGATGAAGCAAGCCCCTAGGTCCTGGTATGGGGAAATCGACTCCTATCTACTTAGGAGTGGTTTTCAGAGGAGCACAAGTGAAGCAACATTATATCTCAGGGTAAATCAAGATGTGGGAACCTTGATTGTATCAATATATGTTGATGATATTATCTATACTGGTGACAGTGAGGGAATGATGCAGGAATTTAAATCAGAAATGATGAGGAGGTATGAGATGACTGATTTAGGATTACTTCACCATTTCCTTGGAATGGGAATCTTACAGTCTCAGTCTAGCATCTATATTCATCAAAGAACATATGCTCAGAAACTACTCAACAAGTTTGGACTGAAAAACTGCAAACCAGCAGGAACTCCCCTTGCAGCAAATGACAAACTGCAGAAGGAAGATGGGAGTGAGGCTGCAGATGAACAAGAATACAGACAGATTGTGGGCAGTCTGTTGTATCTTACTGCCACCAGACCAGACATTATGTATGCATCAAGTCTCCTAGCCAGGTTCATGCACAATCCTACTAAGAAGCACTTTGGAACAGCAAAGAGAGTTCTTAGGTATGTGCAAGGGACTTTGAACTATGGTCTAGAGTACAAGAAAGGAAAAGTTGCAATTCTACTTGGTTTCTGTGATAGTGACTGGGGAGGATCGATTGATGATAGCAAAAGTACTTCAGGGTATGCTTTCAGCTTTGGAAGTGGAGTTTTCTCATGGGCCTTAGTCAAGCAATCAAGTATTGCCCTATCTACAGCAGAGGCTGAATATGTTAGTGCTTGTGAAGCAACTACACAGGCCATTTGGTTAAGGTTTGTCCTAAAGGATTTCGGGGAGGAACATGTGGCAGCTACAAGTTTGATGTGTGACAATCAATCTGCCATTGCTATGGTAAGAAATCCTGTTTTCCATCAGAAAACTAAACACAATCAGAAAACTAAACACATAAACAGGAAGGTGCATTACATAAGGGAGGCTATACAGAATGGAGATGTTACACTCCTTTACTGCAGGACTGAAGATCAAATTGCAGACATCTTCACAAAACCTCTGCCTCAAGCTAGATTCAACTACCTACGGGGTTTGCTAGGAGTATGTCCAGTGAACAGTTTAGGAAGGGCTGTTGATGTGTAAACTGCCACATGGACAGATTGACAAGCTGGACAAATGATTCTAGAAGAATTAGGCATGACAAGTGTGAGTGTGTGAGCTGTGATGTAACCGTGAGGAGAGAGGTGAGGTTTACTTGATTACCAAGAAGTGTGTAACTAACTAGCTAGGTGGCATTTCACTATTGGTTGCTGTGTGAGAGTATCTAGAGTGTGTGTAAGATTTCTATGTACGTGTGAGGTGCATTAATGTAAAACAGAATGAATGGAATGAAAAACACAGAGAAGATTCAGAGTGATTTCTGGTGAGAATTCGAGTGAGGAATTTAACCAAACACTTGGTGTGCACCACTGAGGGTGATACCACAAATCGATTCATTCATCATCATCTTCTTTCCCTTTTTATCAATAAAACAGTAAAACAATCAAACACATTTCATTCTAGTCTAAACCAACGAGCTAGCCTCGATTCCATCAGCTAGTGTGTGAAGAGTGTGAAGTTGAGTGAAGAACTTTACCTGAGCTGCAATCCACGTGCTCCTGGAATTCATCCTTCGAACTTTAATAACTCCAAGCTCCAACTTCGCCATCCTCTGAGCTCCAACACCTCCACCCTCCAACATTTGAGACTTTTCACCCTCCAACACATCTGGCCTCCAACAATCCACTATCTCTTTTGCTGATCATTTTCATTGTCCTCAGTGGTTGCACTATTTTGTCCTCTTCACTGCCAGAATTCATCATAAAAACTCAATATAAGGTATGGGAAATTTCCTCGCTGTTATGGTGTGTTTTGCGCCGACTTATGCTTTGTTTTGTGGATAATGGAATATTCAAGATGTTGAGGTAATATTGATTAAATTTGATTTGACTATATGGTTCTTCTATTTCGTTTTTAGGGTTTCTTATCCTTGTGTACCTTGATATTGGCTTTAGGTGTTCACTTTGTAATCTTGGTCTTCCTTGTTCTTAGCCAAATTCTATGTTCTAATTCTTACTATAATTTTTGATTCATCTAAAGTTGCAGAACGTAGTTACTGTTTTTTTTTCTATATTTATTGTCTTCAATATGAATTAATCTTATAGTTTATGATATCATATAGGAATTTGATGACTTTGAGAGTGGGGATACTTATTATCCTCAACATGAATCAATCTTGTATTATTTAAAAGCTTCTCAATCTAATTCCATGTTTCGGCTTACGCTTCTCATTTAACGTACTTGACTTATTTTTGTAATTTCCTTCTTTCTATGATTCTTTTCATTTTGACAACATCGATCTTTTGGGTCTTATGTGTCTGTTGTGTTTTAGACTGCAATTTGATCTAATTTGATCCTCGAATCCTATACATTGCGTAAATCTTTCTATGATCCTAAACCCTTTTATATTTTGAGACATTTTATTGATCTTATTGCAATAACATTTATAATTTTTGTTGTGCCTTATAGCTTATCTTAAAACAATTTGGCTCTCATTCCCTAGAGTTTCTAACTAGAGTACTAAATGTACTTGTTTAAATCTCAAAATAGACTTTGCGTGTGACGACTTGAGTTGATGTGTTATCCAGTGACTTTATCCATGTGTTTTAGTTTGACCGTTGACCCTGAGTTTCATTTTATCCAAGTTAGCCTACCATTCTTAATCCCTAAGATATTTTTAAGTTCTACACCCAAGAATTAGTCGATATATTTGGTAGTTAACGATTCAGACTTGGCAAAAGTGCAACACCTCTGGTTGTTTAATTTGTGGCGGATGATATTTAATGAGAATCACAGGTATTGATAAGCCATTATTTATGCATCATTTTGATGTCATCTAGTGCCATTCTTACTTATCCTTTAAGTTAAATCATACCATTAATAGGAGAAAATGATATCTTTTGTGAGACTTGTGGAAAATAGAAAAGTGGAATCAATTCCAAGAATAATGTAAAATGAATGGTTGAAATCAGAGCCAGAACAATGAAATGATCCTAAGAAGGAGCCTAGTCCCAAATTGAGGTCCCCGCCTATTTTTGGACAGTCTAGTGACATGTCCATATACCGCCTCTTGATAGGCCCCTAGACAGGCTCATGTGCCTTGATTTTGGCCCAAGCGACACCAAGGACCAACGGTGCCCACTTTTGTTTTTCTTGTGCCAATAGCTAAATGGACTTATTTGTCACCATTGGATATAAACTTGAGACATATTTTAAGCATTCTTTCCAAGCCCACTATCAGAGCTCAAATTATAGAACATTTCAAAATGACCTCATTCAAGGCCCAAGTTGGGTTAATTCATGAGCCTAGGCTTGTTTCGACCAATTATCAGTGCCTAGGGCAATTTCCAACCACCTAGATATCTTCCAAGTGTCATATCGCAGTGTATGATGAGTTTTTGTGTCCATGGCCAGCCAAGATAAGTTTATCCCTTTTTCTTGGCTGAAAATGTTTCCCTTTCACACTTTGAATGAAGTTAGCTGGCTAAGGATAGTTGTTAAGTCTAAATTCTGTGGGATTTATCAGCAGAGAATTATCATATTTTCAATGTGCAAGTCGTAGTCCAAGAGAATAAGGAGTTCTTATCAATTTCCTTGCAACCCAAGGAAATCTCAAAACCTTTTAGAATCAGGTTTTGCTTATCAATTCTAAATAGGCTACTTGGTGATCTTGATTTTGAAGAGGATTCTATCACATTGATCTCCCAAACTTTTGAGGAATAGCCTCTTATAAAAAGAAGTCTCAAGCCACAACTAAAGGTTCCACCTTTTACCTGATATGATACTTTAGCAGCAAAACATTGTTTTCGGGGTTTCACTTTAGCTTTTGTAGATTTGGACGTGGATGCTTTGGATGGGTAGATTCTTGTCTCATTCGTGGCTTGTCACTTGTTCTTCATTTTACCTTAGTGCTTTGTTTTAATTTTTCTTTAAATATGTGTAACTAAACTCTTGTTAGTTAAGGGCTATTTTTGAGCCCTAAATATTTGTACAAGTTGATTGTTTGTGTTCCTTATTTCGATAATATGCTTGTGATGGGTTGGATTGATTTGATTTATAAAAACTCTCATGTTTTTATAAGTTATGGTTTGAAATGTATTGTGTAAACTTATAAGTGTAGCTGGAACATAGGATTAATTCATATGGCATGTTTTATTCTCTATAATTCAAAAGTGGCAAGAATTATCATGTTTTAACCAATTTTAACTTTGGTTATGACTTGTTGGTGTTTCCATAATTTTATTAACTCAAATGTCAATCAAACTTTCGAAGAACTTAATGATCCTTTGCATAACCGGAATAAATATGGTTTTCGTGTTTTGAGATGGCTTGTTTAGGAATTCTTTATCCTTGAGTGTGTCACCAGGTTAAAGTAATTTAGCAAAGTAATGAGGACTTATTTGTGCGTCACGGTTCATTTTTGGTTGACATCTTTCACAACATAGTAAAGGAATTAGGAATAAACAATTGGGTTGGCATGTACTTAGTGGTGGATAAACGTGCACTTAACTATTCCATCTCATTCATATAACTTTCAATAATTTATTTTCTTCATTCCAAAACGTAAAGAACCCCTTTGTTTTCATTTAAGTTTTAATTGTATTTCTATGTGTTTGTGTGAAACTGTGCACCTTCAATCCTTGGCATTGAACGATACGTTTCTTATCTTATATTCCTAATGACTACAACTTGTAGGGTTTAAATTATAGTTCCATTTGGGCCTAGTAGGTAGGCGTATGGGTGGACCTTCTCTCCGAACCCTGTATGTCGATCTTGTGCTTCATCATGGTAAGGACTAGTACCCTGTCTTATTTTACTCCAAAATAAGTTAACACACGTTTATTGTCTAAGTTGGTCTGTTTGACTTAGCGAGAACTAGGAGTTTCGAAGGAAGCGTCTTGTTCGAACCTAAGCTATGGTGTTATTAACTTTGAGATAGATTACCTTTGGATTTTAGTATAGACCTAGTTGAGTGTTTCACTTTCTAAAAGTGCAGTGAGGATCCAAGCTTCTAACCTTTCCTTTGCCTCATAGTCGAGTTAGTTACAATGACACACTCCATCAGCTTCTAATTCTGATTGCAGGCAAGAACCCCTGTAGTTGTTTAAGGCAATTTCAACTCAACATTAGTCGTAGTATCTATTTGATTGATCATAAGACGAGTATCAGACTAACGACCTTCTTATTAGTGCATAATAACTAATAGGTCTTCAATTAAGCATAATTTTATATTATTTTATACCCTTTATACTTAACTTTTAATATTAAAATAATAAACAATTAGAGAAAATAATATATTTTGTGGAATTTTTGTAGAAATAAATAACACATGGAATTCTGAGCATTTTGGCGAAAGAATCATCCCAGTCGGAGTTTTAACGAAAAAGATATGACTAAAAGAATGGAGACCACCGAAATTTACCTTGGAATTTCGGTAGAAAGCTACTGGAGGCCAAAAGAAATCCAGCCCAGAAATCCAGCCCACTTCATTTCCTCAGCCCACTGCTCAGACACGCGCGGCTCAGTCCAGCCAAGGCCCTGCAGCGCGTGAGCCTATCCTACGCATCCAGCCCAACCGTTCGCTCGACGTGCGCCTGCTGAAGACTCATTGTCTGTTCGATGTGCGCCTGCGGAAGACATCCTCTGCAGCTCAGTACGTGTGCGCTGACCACTCCGCCTCAATCAATGCGTCAGGCGCCGACCTACCCCCTGATGTAAGACCCGTGTCCTAGAGGGAACGGTGAACGATCTCACATTCCTGCAACGGGGGAATGGTCTGAGAGGGGAACGGTGGTGTGCCTTAAAGGTGTAGGCACACACCTTTCTAGCACGAGACCTTTTGGGAGCTCAATGGCTTTGGATTCGGTTGAAACTCCAAAGTTAAGTGAGTTGAGGATAATGCAATTCCGTGATGGGTGACTCCCTTGGAAGTTGCACCGTGAGCTCCCGAAAAACAAAACCGTGAGGGCAAGGAGACCCAAAACGGACAATATCGTGCTAGATGAGTCAGGACCTGATAGAGGAGGGTCGGGTCCTGACACTTGACCTACCTACAGCCGTCGAAATCCTTTGCTTTTTCTAGCAGATCTCTGCCGAGTCACTTCAGCAGCCCACTTTGCTGATTTTTCAACATCTTTTCCTCAAAAAATCAACCTAATCACATCAGTTCACTTTTGAATTTTTTATTGTAATTTTTATTTACTTTGTTTTAGTTTAGAGTTTAAGTAGTTTTTTCCCTATAAATAGGGGTTCATTTTCCTTGTTTAAGAGACACTTCCTTAAGGCACACATTTGAGCCTTCCTTAGGAGAAAATATGGCAAAATATTTCTAATACAAATTTTAAGAGTTCAAATCCGAATTTCCCTTGTTTTATCATTTCCATCTTCACAAAGTTCCAGCCGTTGTTTGATGTTCCTTGTGAAAACAATCATTTGTTCTCATCCATTATGAAAGTGTAACATTTGCTCTCCATCCTCTTAAACTCTTTTATTTGTTATTGGTTCTATTTATAATGCAATATATGTGTTGGTTTTTCCTTCCTAACTTTTGTAAAAATTGAATACAATTTTCATGTGTTTTACTTTCTAAAAATCATTTACTTCTTACATTTTAGAGCTTAATCTTCATTTTGAAACTAAATATTGATCCGCCGTTCTGGGCATTTAGAATAGAGTTGAAAAGATTTAATATATGACTGTTGTTCGGCGCATTAAATCACAAACTTAAGGTAATCATATTATAAGTAAAAATTCATTGTTTGGTGCATTTATATATGAAAAATGTTTGAAGAAATATGAGTTTGTGAAGATATGATTTCATGATTGATTCGAATATATGCAAATCCTAGTATGTTGGTGAAGTTTGTATTTAAGGAAAATCCACTTGTACATAGATTAAAGTAGAAATAGAATTAGTTTTATATATGTTTTTACTTGTATTTGTATGATTACAATCCCTCAAACCACCCCCCCCCCCCCCCCCCCCCCCCCCCCAAAAAAAATTTAATTCTATATTCGTTTATTTTTTTATTCTTTAATGCGTTTATTATTTATTCCTTTATTTATTAATTCATTAATTTTTTTATTTTTTTCATTTTTTTCATTAGCCATTATTAATATTCCCTAATTTCTAAGGTTAAGAACGATCTCTATTTACCAATACTTAAATGACACCAAAAAGGTTTTAAATATGTATATACTTGAATTACCGATTTATTTTAATACGTATTTTAAGCGTATCAATTTTTTACGCCGTTGTCGGGGAGATTAAAAATCATTCTTAATGTGTTAGTATATAAAATTGTTTATATGTAAAATGTTCATACTTGTGAATAAAGTGTACAGATTATAAATGTTCTTAACTTTTACTTTTACACTTAATTTCATTATACTTGTTTATATTTTTCTACTTGTTCTTATTTTACTTATAATTGTTCATATTTTATTTGTTTACTTTTATTGTTATACATGTATATTACTTGTTCACAATTATTTTATTTTATCTTATTTATTTGTTTAATTTTTTTTTGTTGAACTCTAAATTTAAATAATAAAAAAAATATAATAATGTGTAAGTGTATATATAATGTTCATATTTATTATGTTTATTAAATGATCCTACTTGTTTATAATTGCCTATGCATTGAAATGTTCATATATTTTCTTTTGTGTTAGCATAAAAATGTTTATACATGTTCATGAGATAATTGTTTAGGTAAAATTAAACTCCTATCATACTTGTTTACTTTGTACTTGTTCATAATCTTTATCTTTATACATATTCATATTATACTTGTATATTATTTTTATTTATTTATACTTGTTCATAACTTTTATTTTTATGCTTGTTCATAATTTTGATTCTTATAATTATTCTTATTATATTTGTTTTCAATATTCATACTTTACTTGTTCATAATTTCTATTTTTATACTTGTTCATATTTTAATTGTTTATGATTGTACATTTTTGTTATACGTGTTTATAGTGTCCATAATATACTTGTTCATAAATTGTACTTAATGCCCATATTGTATTAGTTCATGAATTGTATATTATGCTTGTTAATTTTATTTTATTGTTATTTTCTATTTATTATTTATTTGTTTTTATAAACTAAAAAAAAGAATAACTATATATATCTTTGACTTTCCCAACATGTAAATATTGTTTCCTATTAAATGTTTTAGAGCTGCATGAATCTCAAAGCCCATTTTTCTTCAAAATTTTACTTTCGGGAACAGGTAGTGCCCATCTTGTTTACTTTCTCTTTTACCTTTCATGATGTGTGGATTTCATCACCACACACTATAGACTCGAATCTATGGACATGAGGTTGGGGTGGAGTTTGTAAACACTTGTATTTGGTAATTCACCAAATCTTCCATTAGTTGGTCATGATGTCTATGCGGGTTATGACTAGTGACAAGTTTTGGATTAAGAAAGGGAACACCAATGGAGTATATGCCATAGCCAAGTTAGCCTCGGGGTGCTCTCAAAATTATCCTTGCTTCTCGCTTCACATTTATCCCAACTGGCTATGATTAACATTGAATGGTGGAAGGGTGGTTATCAATACACGCAGGTCGTACGCTCAGGAAAGTACTATGAGAAGTGGAAGGGGAAAGTTATTCATGACATTCTAAAGCTCTACTTATTGCATTATTAGATTGCATACCCTCCCTGAGATTTCATGATGCTCGGATTTCATCACCGGGCCCCCTAGACTAAGTGGATCTAGGGAAGTGAGATCGAAGGTGTAGGCCATTCTTTCATGAATTGCCACGCAACTCTTATATCTTGTGCAGGTTCTAACAATTTCTCTCTTATGCCTTCACACCATTCTTCATGTAGATACTTTTGTGTTGCATTAGGAACTTGAGCACTTTTTTGCAATCACTGTGATTTTTTGTTAATTCTGGCTTCCAATTATGTCATTCTTTGTGCAATCCACACTTTCTAATACTCTTATTATCTCTTACTTGTTTATATGTTAAATCCGGATTAAATTTATGACATGTTATACTTGGTTATACTTCACATTTTCTTGCTAATTGTGATTTCCTTAACTTATATTCCTAACACTAACTCTAACTTGTGTAACATTTATCTTGTTTTAATTAACTTTTACTAGCTACTTACTTGTGTATACTTGCCTTCTAACTTAGTATTTTTTAACAATATAGGTACGTACTTATGAATGCGCGCTCATCAATCTAAGCTTGATCGGTTGAGAAAGCAACTTGACATCTCACCAAGCAACGCAACATTCAAAGACGCACTTAAGCAAACCGGCTCATCCAGACCTCCATCCCCAATACTTGGTGAGTCCATACGTGAGAAGAGTAATTCAGACGAGGAACAGACTTTCGGAACACCATTAGCCTTGGCAAGAAATCTGAGTATCCGTGAGCAGACTTGTGCAAACACAAATGGCACTACAAATTTCTGCATCCAGTATCTCGATCCTAGAACCAACAAGAAAGATATTGAGCTTAAGAGTGGAGTCCTTCAGCAACTACTCAAGTTCCATGGAATCAGAAACGAAGATCCACACAAACACTTAACGGAGTTCCAATTCATCATTGGTAGCATATGTCCAGATGATGTGGACTTAGAAATCATGAAGCTGAAAGCTTTTCCGTTGTCCTTGGAAGATAGAGCACGGGTATGACTTTTGGGTCTCCCACCCAATCACATTGACTCTTGGGAGAAGTTGGTTCAGGATTTTCATACCAAGTACTTCCCTGCCTCAAAGATTATGGTCTAAAGAAAAGAGATCACTGGAATCAAGCGAAAAGGGCATGATGATAATTTCAGCAAGTATTACGAAAGGTTTAAGGAACTTTGTGCTTCATGCCCTACTCATGGGATCACTAAAGGCTATCTCTTAATCTAATTCTACGAAGGACGCAAGGGTTGGGCTAGAGGACTACTTGATGCTGCAGCTAATGGAAGTTTCTTAGCTCAGAGTTTAGTAGACAGTCGTGCACTACTTGAAAGCCGTGCACTCAATAATGCACAATACGAAGGTGTTGAGCCTATTCCAAGGAAGGTACATAAGGTGAGTTCCCATGTTATAAATGATTCTATGTTAGATAAGATCACCTCTATGCTTTCGAATGTGTTGGAACTAAAGAAGCAGGTAGCCTCGGTTTGCTCCATATGCTCCTAAGGATATCTTGAGGATCAATGCCCCTACACTGCAAGGGAGGAAGACCCCGGAACTAAAATGGCACTCGTCATTGGAGGCTTTCAAGGAAGGCCAAGGACCCAAGGTTATAGTTGGAGAGACCCAAACAATGTAAACCCTTAGCACATATCGACAGGCCTAAATCGTGCACCAAACCATTTCCAAAGACCCGCATGGCAACCAAGGCCCCCGATTCCATTTTCTAACCTTTCTCATAATCATGCAAATAATCATATTTCTTCATCTTCTAATCCTAATTATGATAAAATGTTGGCTACTCTTTCCCAAGGGCAGCAAACACTAATGGTTGCGACTCAAGCTCTTATCACAAGTCAGTAACATCAGTAAAAAGACATCGCTGTTCTCAAGGACCAAATGGGCAAGGTCGTGGACTTCATGGGTAAGATCCAAGCTAGCGGGGTGCTTCTACCTCAACCTACGCCCAACCTAAATGCAAGACCTAAGGTCAATACGATTATCACTCGAAGTGGTAAAGTGCTCAGTGAAATAGAGCCAGATCCAGCCGTTTCTGAGGCTGAAAAGCACAATGTGGTAACTAAGACCACCACGGCACAACCGCCAGTTGAACCCACCCACACACAAGGTAATGACCTTATCCCTTCAAGTTCAGTTGTTACTAATTCCCCGTTTGTGCATGCACCATTTCCAAGTAAGCTTGCCAAATCTAAGAAGGATGAATCTGATGAGGAAATCTTGGAAATCTTCAAAAGGGTGCAAATCAACATTCCCTTGATCGAGTGCATCAAGCAAGTGCCAAAATACGCAAAATTTTTGAAAGAGTTATGCACTCCAAGGCGCCAAACGAGGGAGAATGAGGTTGTGATGGTAAGTGAAACAGTTTCTGCTGTAATCCAACGTCGGCTACCCCCAAAGTTGAAGGATTCAGGAAGTTTTTTTGTTCCCTGCATGATTGATAACAAATCTTTTGGTAAAGTCATGCTAGACTTAGGTGCATCCATTAATGGTATGCTATATTCTTTATATATTACCCTAGGTTTTGGTAAACTGAAGCATGATGATGTTATCATTCAATTAGCCGATCATTCTAACGTGTATCCTAAGGGATACATTGAAGATGTTCTTGTGCAGGTTAACCAACTCATTTTTCCTGCGGATTTTTATGTCCTAAACATGGAGGATTCCCCTACGAATCAAGCTCCACTAATGTTTTTGGGACGACCATTCATGAGAACTGCCAAAATGAAGATTGATGTCTTCAATAGCACACTAACTATGGAAGTCGATGGAGAGGAAATAGGCTTCAACATTTTTGATGCCATGAGGTACTCTAGTTCTATTACTCAAACTAATTTTTTTTATTGATGTGTGCATTTCTTTTGTAGAGAAACATCTGGATTCAATTCGAGAAGACACACTCAATATGGTTATTCAAGAAGGAGTAGGCCTAGCTCAACCGGGGGACGCCTTGGTTGAAGACAAGGACTATGAACTAGAGCCTCGGATTTGGGAAGAAGCCATGGCCCTCAATGAGGCCCCTAGAATGGTAAATCCGCATACACCTTTGTCACTTTCAGTTAGTAGATGAAACTTTTCCTTCAGTAGTTCAGGTTTATATTCTCGAGCTTAAGGTTCTACTTGACCACCTAAAGTACGCATATCTCGGCCTTAATGAAACTTTTTTTGTCATAGTGTCTTATGCACTAACTGAATCACAGGAAGAAAGATTGATACGTGTTTTGACGAAGTATAAGACAACCATTGGATAGACTTTGTCAGACATCAAGGGAATTAGCCCTACAACCTGTGTGCATCGAATCTTGCTGGAAGATGATGCAAAACCCTTTCGTGAAACTCAACGTCGCCTCCATCCTCCGATGATGGATGTCGTGAAGAAAGAGGTAATCAAACTCTTGAACTGTGGTGTCATCTACCCGATTTCAGACAGTAAATGGGTCTCACCAGTCCAAGTAGTTCCAAAGAAAAGTGGAGTCACAGTTGTTGAGAACAGTGAATGTGAGCTTGTACCCCAAAGAACAGTAACCGGATACTGAGTCTGCATAGATTATTGGTACCTTAACAAAGTAACCAGGAAGGACCACTTCTCTTTGCCCTCCATCGATCAAATGTTTGAAAGGTTGGCGGGTCACTATTATTACTGTTTTCTTTATGGTTATTCTAGGTACAATCAAATCTGTATTGCTCAAAATGATCAAGAAAAAACGACTTTCACTTGTCCTTTTGGCACTTTTTCCTATCGAAGAATGCCCTTCGGTTTATGCAACGCCCCAAGTACTTTCCAAAGATGCATGTTTTCTATTTTATCTGAATATGTCGAAAAAATAATTGAAGTGTTTATGGAAAATTTCAGTGTCTTTGGGGATAGTTTTGATGCATGTTTAGAACACCTTGAACTTATCTAACAAAGATGTGTTGAAACTAATCTAGTGCTTAACTGGGAAAAATGTCATTTCATGGTTAGACAAGGGATAGTTTTAGGCCATATTGTCTCTGAGAGAGGAATCAAGGTTGATAAATCTAAAGTTGATATTGTGCGCCACTTACCCTCTCCCAGTTCTGTGAGAGAGATTCGTTCATTTTTTGGTCACGCAGGTTTCTATAGAAGATTTAACAAGGACTTTTCCCATATTGCAAGGCCTTTGTGCCGATTACTCCAGAAGGAGACACCTTTCTTCTTTTATGATGATTTTCAGAAAGCTTTTGATAGCTTAAAAATCATTTAACCACTGCTCCTATTCTTTGCGCCCCGGATTGGTCCCTACCCTTTGAACTAATGTGTGATGCCTCAGATTATGCAGTTGGTGTCGTGCTCGGACAAAGGCGAGAAAAAAATCCCTACGCCATATACGATGCATCCAGAACTTTGAATGATACCCAAATGAACTACACCACTACTGAGAAGGAGTTTCTTGATGTTGTGTTTGCTTTAGATAAGTTTCGTTCTTATTTACTTCGAACTAAAGTCATTATTTACACTGATCATGTAGCACTGAAGTATCTCCTAGCCAAGAAGGAAGCTAAACCAAGGCTAATCCGATGGATTCTTCTTCTTCAAGAGTTTGACATCAAGATTAGGGACAAGAAAGGTGTAGAAAACGTGGTAGCTGACCACTTGAGCCGCATGATACATGAAAAAGATCCTGTGGCGATTCAAGAGATGTTTCCGTATGAACAACTCTTCGGAATCGAGGTAAGTACTCCTTGGTATACTAATATTTTCAATTACTTAGTCACCAAGCAGTTGCCCACCACTCTCACTCGTGAACAAAAAGATAAACTCAAGAAGTATGCTAGGTACTATGTTTGGGATGAACCTTATTTATGGAAACACTGTGAAGATTTACTAATTAGGTGATGTGTCCCTTATATTGAACATAGGTCAGTCCTAGAATTCTCCCATAGCCATGCTTGTGGAGGTCACTTTGGATCTAGAAAAACTGCACTTAAAATTTTAGAATCTGGATTATATTGGCACACACTGTTTAAAGATGCACATTCATTCTGCTTAGCCTGTGATAAATGCCAAAGATCAAGAAACTAAGGACGAAGGGATGAAATGCCACAACATTATGTTTTAACTGTTGAAATATTTGGTGTGTACGGTATCAATTTTATGGGTCCATTTCCTCAATCTAATGGCTATCTCTATATCTTACTTGTTGTTGATTATGTATCAAAACGGGTGGAAGCTAAGGCCACCAGGACTAATGACTCTAAAACTGTTGCAGATTTCCTCAGAACTAACATTCTTTCCAGGTTTGGGATCCCATGGGTCCTAATAAGTGATGGAGGAAGTCATTTATGCAACAAGACCATTGAAGCTTTAATGAAACGATACGGTGTCACTCACAGAGTCTCTACATCTTACCGTCCTCAAACGAGTGAAATGGCTGAAGTTAGTAATAGAGAGATCAAGAAGATTTTAGTGAGAACTGTCGGCCCTCTTCGTAAGGATTGGAGCCAACAGTTGGATGATGCACTTCGGGCATACAGGACGGCAAACAAAACTCCTATAGGAATGTCACCCTATAGGTTGGTCTATGGAAAAGCATGCCACTTTCCGGCAGAATTGGAGCACAAAGTATGGTGGGCTGTCAAGACTTTCAACATCAAGCTAGATGACGCCGGGTTGCATCGAAAGCTCCAGCTGAGTGAGCTTGAGGAGATCAGAAATGATGCATTCGAAAATGCTCTAATATACAAGGAGAAGACTAAGGCATTTCATGACAAGCAGATCAAGAGTAAAGCGTTTGACATTGGCCAAAAAGTTTTACTGTTCAATTCTCGGCTTAGACTCTTTCATGGTAAGTTATATTCTAGTTGGGTAGGTCCTTTTATTGTTACTAATGTGTTTGCTCATGGATCCATACAGATAAAACATGTTGGAACTGGAAAAGAGTTCAAGGTAAATGGCCACAGATTGAAACCTTACATCGAGGCAATTGGAGAACACGATGTAGAGTCAGAAAGAGTGGTCCGACGTCCCATCGGATTAACAGAATGAAGCACTTGGTCTAGGCTGGATGGACGTTAAACTTCAAGCGCTTGTTGAGAGACAACCCAATGTGTTCCCGAGTTGTGAAGGAGTCATCAACGCATATTTGCTTTCTTTCAACCCTTCACTCTCTTTTACTTTGTTTATTTCATGTTTTTCTTACTTCATTTTTGTAAATCAACTTCCTTACTTCAATTCTTTGTTCAATTACTTTCTAATTGCTTACATTGAGGAAAATGTAGAATTTAAATGTGGGGGAATGGTTTACAATTTTTATTTGTGCAATTAAATTGTTTTATAAAGTTTTCCTAAAAAAACAAAATTGTTTTTATTTTAATTATTTTTTGGCTTTCTTGAGTCTTTTCGTTTTTCTTTAGTGTTTTTACGAGTTTTAAGTTCCCCCTTAACCTGTCAATGATAATAATGAAGGTAAATAAGTATGTTATGGATATAAAGATGATCACTACAACTTGAATTCATTTGTTAATACTTTGTGATTAAGTGTTATAACTTGTAAATAATGTATGTAAACTGGTACATAAACGAGCATAATAAGATAAGTATGAATCATTTGAACCTTATGTGAGCTTTAGAACTTTATATACATCTTTGATGAGTGATTCATAAGTTTTTTGTTTAAATTGATATACATATGCCTCATAACTACTTGTCATAGTTTTTAATGAACTCTAAAGTACTACAACTTATTTTAAGTGATTTTCAAAACTTTTAAGTCAATAAACTCTCTGATTTTGGACATGATTAAGGCATTAGGGGTAACACCACAAATTCAACATCCATGTTCCCTATTTTGTGCGCACAAGTTGTGACCCCTTAGTTTTAACCCCTTTTGAGCCTACATTAAGCCTTTCTTTCATCACCATGATTATCTAAACACTTAAGTTTAGTATAGACATCTTTCACCCTTGTTCCAAGGACTCGGTTGAAGACATGAATATGATGTGGAAAAATGATGATGTTTTGAAGCCTTTTATGTGTATTATTATGGATTTACTTACTCAAACTTTATTATATTTTTTACACATGTTATTACCTTGATATATGAAAAAAGAAAAAGAAAAAGAAATAATAATAAAAATAATAATAATAATAAAAGAAAAAAAAAGAAAAAGAGAAAAGAGAAAGAGGTTTGAGTTTCTATCAAGATAATAAAGTTTGATTATGTAATGTTTGAGTTAAGTCCTTTATATTTGTAAATCCGATACAAAGAATGAATTCGAGGCGCAACATGATGAAATTAGGCCTATGTTTGAACGGATGGATTACTGACATCATTGCACTAAGGTTGGGAAGTTATGATACGTTTTGGGAGTTTATTGAGTCCTGAAACGAATTTGAGCACCACTTTTCCTATACTTTCCTTGCCTCTAAACGTAGCCCCATTACAACCTTCATAAAGACCTTATGATCCTCAAGATGGTAAATTTTGATTAGTTGAGTCAATCAGTTGAGTAAGTTTATGGTTTTGGTTCATTTGTACAAAGTATGTTTTATTTTTATCTTGGGGTGTTTATTTGAGATTTTTGCAAAAGTACTTCAATTCTATTATTGTGAGCATCTTTTTCTCACATACTTTGAGTGCAAACACAAATCCTTACAAATTGAGTGAATTTATGAGCGCATATCCTTGTGAGTTGATTCATACTTCTTATTTATTTTAAGATCCATTTCACCATATTTACTCATTATCTTACTTGTTGAAACATTTTGTTACCATGTATTAACTTTTGAATTCCATATGCTTAAATGCTTCTAGTGAAAATCTTTTATGCCATAATAATGATGAAATTTTGAGACGGATGGTTAAGGGCTTACTTGTTTTAAATTCTTAGCTTAAATTTAGTATTGGCTAGGGACTAGCAAAATTTAAGTATGGGGGTATTTGATAGGTCTTCAATTAAGCATAATTTTATATTATTTTATACCCTTTATACTTAACTTTTAATATTAAAATAATAAAAAATTGGAGAAAATAATATATTTTGTGGGATTTTTACAGAAATAAATAAAACATGGCATTCTGAACAATTTGACGAAAGAATCATCCCAATAGGAGTTTTAACAAAAAAGATATAACTAAAAGAAGGGAGTCCACCAAAATTACCTTGGAATTTTGGTAGGAAGGTGCTGGAGGCCAAAAGAAATCAGCCCATAAATCCAGCCCACTTCAGTTCCTTAGCCCACGGCCCAGACACGTGTGGCCCAGCCCAGTCACGGCCCAGCAGCCCGCAAGCCCATCCTGCGCATCCAACCCAACCGGTCGTTCGACGTGCGCCTGTTAAAGACTCATTGTCGGTTCGACGCGCGCCTGCCGAAGACATCCTCTGCAGCTCAGCACGCGCACGCTGACCACTCCGCCTCAATCAATGCGTCAAGCACTGACCTAAATGAAGTTTGTGAAGGTATGATTTCGTGATTGATTCGAATATATGCAAATACTAGTGTGTTGGTGAAGTTTTTGTTTAAGGAAAGTCCACTTGTACATAGATTAAAGTAGAAATAGAATTAGTTTTATATATGTTTTTACTTGTATTTGTATGATTACAATCCCTCAAAATCCCCCATCTAATTCTTTGTTCTTTTATTCTTTATTCGTTTATTCTTTTTATCATTTATTCCTTTATTCATTAATTCATTAATTCATTAATTTTTTATTTTTTTTATTTTTTTTTCACTAACCATTATTAATATTCCCTAATTTCCTCGGTTAAGAACGATCTTTATTTATCAATACTAAAATGACACAAAAAGGGTTTTAAATATGTATATACTTGAATTACAGATTTATTTTAATGCGTATTTTAAGCGTATCAAGAACTTGCGAATATACTAGAGTTGGAACAATACTTTACTTGGAAAAAAAAGACTTAAACATCACTAAATAAGAACCTGATGTCACCCTTTTTGGGGGAAACCCAACCTAGATCTCATATATTCATTTACTTTCTCATTATCTCTCACCTAAAAATGGACTGGTATCTTATCTAGACGATTTGTACCTTTTAAGTAAGGAGTGACCATTTCATTGGGCATAGCTTGTTGTTGAGGCTTGTTGATGGGGCGTTTTGGCCATCGGTAGTGTTGAATCAATATTCTAGTGTTGAGTTGTGAGATTTCACTTCATCACTTAAAAATTCCTTCTAGAAATTGGTTAAGCATACATTTAGACAATTTCTTTCTCAAAATTTGCTTGATGTCACTTGGTTAGTAGAGTGACACCCTTATACCATTGGAAACCTTCCTATCATTTTGACTTGTGGATGACTGAATCTAGGATGCATCATGTTTGGTGTCGAACTCAGGAACAAAATTGTGTTCTTAGGTAGCTAGATGGAGAGTAAAATGAAGCTTATGGTCACAATTTGGAAGGATTTTTTTGGTGAGCTGGATTAAACGAAGTTGGTCTGTACCTTCATTAAAATTACCATTAGATTGTGAGACAAGAACTGTTGTGTTGTTGCGCCACGTATCCCCTTTTAAGAGTTAAGTCAAATTTCAAGACATGATTGGTGAAAGTCTTACATTGATCTTCGACTTGAGGATAAAGAGAAACTTTTGCGATGTTAGATCCTTACTCGATTTGAAAGTTTTCTAGTCATGATAGCAATATGAAGAATCTGACGAATTATCGAGGGTTTATGTTCTCACTATTTGAATATTGATGACCTAACAATTTTCCCTACTCTACTTCAAAATTGAGTATAGTTAGAGAAGTTCTAGTACAATATTGTACTTAATTACTTTTGAACCTTCTATCTTGGGCTAAAGTAATTGATTTAGTACTCGAAGTGTGCCTTAGACTATTGTCAAAGGGAACCTGTCTGTAGGGTGTTGATTGTGGCTTGAATTAGTAAGAATCCTATGTGACCTCTGTGACGAAGTTAGTCATTGAAATCCCAAGGAATCTGTAAGATAATGGAGAGACTATTTGGTACCTCATAAGACCGTGTGCTTGAGATCAAAGAGCTTAATGTTAGTAACTATTACCTCAATGCACGTGCTTCGAGTGGTTAGATGAGAAATCAGGAGATGATGACATGAGTTGCACTATGAGACAATTGAAGCACATAGATCTTGTCAATTGTGTAACCTAATTGAATGTATTATTCAAGGAGAATTTACTTTTGAAGGTCTAAGGCTTATCTAGAGGAGACTTGTCATTACCCAAGAAACCCTTACAAGACATTCAAAAAAATATTCAGAAAGATTATGAATTGCTACATCACTTAGGAACAACATACGATAAGGTTGTAGGATTCTCAATTGGAAGGTCGCATCAGAAGTTTAGTATTGGGGTTTGACGATCTACTTGAGAGACATGATGAACCGTTGGACCTAAGTAGGAAAGTAGAGTTCACGTTAGTGGAGATACAAGAAATTTCAAGAAAACCGTTTGGAGGTTGTACCTTGGATTATGTTGAGCAAATTTCGGGGATGAAATATCCTTAAGTGGGTAGATTGTTACTTCGCGTTTCGGAAAATATAAAAGAGAACAATGTAGTTTGACCAAAATGCCTTTAGTGACACCCTGGGTCCTAGAAATTCCTTAGGCATACCGTTTGGGCGTATTTTAATAATTGGAACTAAAGCCTTTAAGTTAGTTAGAAATTCTTTAACCTTAACTACATAGTGAAGCTCAATTTATGTATCTTATTGAGGGCCCAAATTTCATGATCTACTCATTTTTTTTATTCTTATTGGTTTTCTCCCTATATTTAGCTATGTTATTAGCTTAGTAAAGTGTGTTCTAACTTGTTTTAAGGGTTTTAAGTACTAACCCAGAACCCAAAAATTTGGAGTAAAGAGGTTAATTTGTGAAGAAATAAGGAACCGAGCCTCTACCGAGCACCAACCGTGCCTTGGATCCCATATCGAGCCCCTGGTGCTCGCCAAAATCTAGGCCCAAAGAGCCTCTCAGGACTCATCTTGGAGTTGTCTTGGTTCTTGTCCAAGTGCTGGCCCAAGTGCCACCCTAAGAGCCTCCCAAAGACCTATCGAGGAATCATCCAAGCACCTACCAAGGGTCAGCTCAAGAGCCAGCTTGAGGACCAGTTCCAATGCTTATCAAGAAGCGCCCAGGTGCCTACCCAAAATGTTCCAGGACCAGCCCGAGAGCCTACTCTAGTGCCTATGTTCCAAAGCCCAGCGTAAGGCCCAGTGCACGGCATGTGGCCCGCTCTTAATCTCAAATTTCCTCGGCCAAGTAGGAAATGTGAGCATGGGTGTCCCAGCTATCCCAATTGCCTATTTTCGCATGCCACAAGGATTTGGTGTTGCGATAAAACAAGGAAGAGGACTTGCATGAAAACTAAGCCGCCTAGGACTTTCGATAAAACAAGGAAGGAATTTCCTTGTAGTGGGAGGAAAATGACTCATTAAGGGACACTAATGACTCAATTAATATCATATTAATTTCCGACAATTTTTCAGGAATTAATTACGAATTAAAAAAGTAACATAAGCCTTTAGACCCTCGAAACAATATCGAAACGGTGTCCAATTGACTCGAAACTAACGCTAAAAGGTTCATTACATTGTATAGAATAAAAGTCATGTTGACATCACCTCGAGAATCCCACTCATGCTCCCCCACACGCCGCCGCAAGCGGCTGCGCGTGAAGCCCACGCGCCATGTACAGTACCCTGCTACAGTGTCGTCTCTCCTGCTCGATTTCCTTGCAAACGGGTCCTACGGTGCAACCTGGTTCAATCCTGCCCAATTCGTGATTAATTTCCACAATGAATTCATCCTATAGCATAGTTATAACTCTAGTTGAGGTCATGTAATCTTAATTACACAAAAACTTACCTTTAAACCATCGAACTCAACCTCCCAATTTCCACACTATCGCAATTACTGTTCACCATTCATTTCTTCTTAACTCGATTGTTTTCTTTCAATTGATGCATCAACAAGCTTCGTCGGATCCTACTAAGCATATTTCCAAGGCCAATTTCAGCCTTCAACCCCTCCAATTACTTGAATGAAAACTCGAAAATCCAAAGCCCTCATCCCTTTTGTTCTAAGGCAAAACGACCTCAATTCTCTTCACACTTGATCTAGTCCTAGTCGAAATGATCCCAGAAGACTTAATTCAATCTCAATTTGAAGCATCACGACCTATAAATTCATCTTTGATTTTGTAGGCTTTGAACTCCCACGATTTTGGGTTTCGAGTTTCCTTCACGATTTTCCTCCTTTCTTCCCTTGTTCTCCTTCGTTTTCCCTTCTTAAATTGTCTCCTAATCTCAGCTTTGCACAATCAGTCTTATCCTTAAGTAATTGATTGAAGATTGGATGAAAGGGAATTACGGTTTGGTGGTGTTCATACATGTACAACCTACAAACAGGGCCACCAATCCATCTAATTTCAGTGACATGTGTCACTTACTGGCCGGCTAATTCACTAAACGCTGATTCATCAATTGGCCCAACCACAATTACCATTTTACCCATGTAACACATAAATACCAAAATGTCCCTAGCCTTGGCAGGCCCGTAACTTTCACATCCGACCTCCGATTGACGCAAGTCGCCTGTCTACAGATTCAGCATCCCGAGACCTACCCAACAGTCCCTTCGGAAAGTCTGAAAAATGTCTAGAATGAAAAGTCAACTTTTGCCCCTCCATGACCAAGGGCAAAATCGTCATTTCCTTCCAATTTTTCCAATTTTTCCTTTTTCGAATTTCCTGGTCGTCACAGAAAAGGCCCATATCAGCTATGTTTTAGTTAGGAACTTTATTCTCCTTAGGTTTTGAGGAGTTTTTAACCCTATTAAAGGGATGTTTTCGTCAGTTTTATTTTTATCTTTCATTCTTTTTACATAAACTTTGCTCAACACTATTTCCCTTTCCCTAAATTTGAGACTTCACCTCCAAAAGCCGACTACACCATACTTCACCATAATTCACCTTTCGTTGTGACATATAAGGAAACTTCCTGAGTGTCTCACGAAAGAGTGTCCAACCACTTAGCGCTATAGGGATTATTCCCGAGGATTAAAAGTGTAACATGACCTCTTTACTGCATAGTTATCTTTTTTGCTTGACTATCGTTTTTATGGATTGATTCTCAATATTATCTTTGTTTTATAATTTTTTTTATGAATTTCAATAAACCTCTATGTATTCTAATATTTTAGTTTTTTTTTTTATGGTTGTATGCTTGTGCTTAATGCTTTGGTTTCATATAGGGAAAATTCCCGAGTCTAGATCAATGAAAGAGTATAGGGTAAATTCCTGAGCACGCACTAAAGATAATATACATGTATTTCGTAAACTAAAGTTATAGAATCTTGTAGGATTTGTAGTTGACATAATTTATGAATGAGTAAGGCATAAAGAATGAGATGATCACTTGTAAATAATCAATTAGGTTTAGTTTAGTTCTTAAATACATAGGATAATAGAAACTATCTTCTTATTCCCATTCAAAACGCAAATGTTAATCATATATAGGTGCCCCCAATCCCCAGGTTAGAACAATCCTTATTGACAAATGCAACATCTACACAAAAAGGGTTTTAAGTTGTATGTTTTTTCGTTAAGTTTTAAGCGTTTAATTTGATGCTTGGTTTTTAGTGTTATCAATTTTTGGCACCATTTCTGGGGATTGAAATATTCTTTTGTGTGATTTCATTTGTGTAAATATGTTTATTGTGTAAATATGTTTATTGTGAAAATATCATACTTGTACATAAATTTTATTTGTAAATATTACTTCTTATTAAATGTCTTCAATTTACAGGAATCTTAAGAACCTTTTCTTCAAATTTTGACTTCTGGAAATTGGTAATGCCCTTTTGATTACTTTCTCCTTAACCCTTCATAATATGTGGATTTCATCACCGTACATCGTAGACTAAGTGAATCTACGGACATTAGGTTGTGGGCAGAGTTTGTAAACACTTGGGTTTGGTAGACTACTCTTGAAAGCTCCCATCAACTGGTCATGGTGTCTAGAAGGGTTATGAATCGTGACATGTTTTGGATCTAAGAAAAAGAACTCCAATGGAGTATATACCCTGGACAAGTTAGCCTCGAGCTGTTCTCAAAATTAGTCCTTAATTTTCAAGTTACATCTATCCCAGCTAGCCATGTCCAACTTTGAATGTCGGAGTGATTGAGGGTTGGTTTAACAGTACGTGTAGGCCGTGCATTCGGAAGGAACTATAAAAAGGGGAGTGGAAGGTTATTCGTGTAGATGTGAGGCTCTATATATTGCATTTTTAGATTGCATAACTTCCCTAAGGGTTCATGATGATCGGATTTCATCAACAAGTTGTCACGACCCGACCTCCTCCAACAGGATCTTGTCTGCTTTGGGCCCATCCCTCAGGATTTTGTTCTCAAGAGATCACGTACAACTTTCGAGTG
This sequence comes from Prinsepia uniflora, assembly GCA_032719365.1. Lineage (NCBI taxonomy): Eukaryota > Viridiplantae > Streptophyta > Magnoliopsida > Rosales > Rosaceae > Prinsepia > Prinsepia uniflora. Next base: position 34,541,129 of record CM064868.1, on the reverse strand, counting down.
GGTCACCCATCTTGCGATTGCACCAGCCCCTGCTCTCTTAACTTTGGAGTTCCCCATGAATCCAAAGCTAGTGAGCTCGTAAAAAGCCTCCTGTTGGATAGATGTGTGCCCACACAAATAAGACACATCCCCCCAGATCTCCTCTGGCGATGTGGGATTGCTAACCATGCCTCCAGGGCACGGGTCCTCACAATTCACCCCCTTGAGGCTCAACGTCCTCGCTAGCACACCCAATTTTGGCCGGGGTTAGGCTCTGATACCAAATTGTCACGACCCGACCCATCTAACACGATATTGTCCGTTTTGGGCCCAGCCCTCACGATTTTGTTTCTGGGAATTCACTTGCAACTTCTCAGTAGGTCACGCATCTTGGGATTGCACCAACCTCAACTCGTATAACATTGGAGTTCCAACTAAAATCAAAGCTAGTGAGCTACCAAAAGGCCTCATGCTAGATAGATACGAGCCCACACATATAAGGCACTTTACCTTTCCCTCCCTGAGCGATGTAGGATTGTTCAACGTTATTCCCTAGACACGGGTCTTACAATCCACCCCCTCTTGGGCCCAACGTCCTCGTAGGAAAACTTCTGGTCAGGGTCTAGCTCTGATACCAAATTGTCATGATCCAACCTTCTCCAATAGGAATATAGGATATTGTCTGGTTTGGGCTCAGCCCTCACAATTTTTTTTCAGGGAACTCACTTGCAACTTCCTATTAGGTCACCCATCTTGGGATTGCACCAGCCCAAACTCGCATGACTTTGGAGTTCCAACCAAACCCAAAACTAATGAGCTCCTAAAAGGCCTCGTGCTAGATAGATATGTGCCCACACATATAAGGCACTTCACCTTTTCAATTGTCATTACCCGACCTTCTTCAACAGGATATTGTCCGTTTTAGGCTCAGCCCTCACAATTTTGTTCTTCGGAGCTCATGTGTAACTTCCCAGTGGGTCACCCATCTTGGGATTGCACCAGCCCCTACTCGCTTAACTTTGGAGTTCCCCATGAATCTAAAGCCAGTGAGCTCCCAAAAGGCCTCATGTTTGATAAATGTGCGCCCACACATTTAAGGTACATCCCCCAGATCTCCCCGGGCGATGTGAGATTGCTAACTATGCCTCCAGGGCACGGGTCCTCACAATCAACTCACAATCCACCCCCATTGGGGCCCAGCGTCTTCGCTGGCACACTCAATTCCGACCGGGGTTGGACTTTGATACCAAATTGTCACGACCCAACCTTCTTTAACAGAATATTGTCCGCTTTGAGCCCAACAATCACTGTTTTGTTCATGGGAGCTCACGTGTAACTTCCTAGTAGGTCACCCATCTTGGGATTGCACCAGCCCCTACTCACTTAACTTTGGAGTTCCCCATGAATCCAAAACTAGTGAGCTCCCAAAAGACCTCATATTGGATAGATGTGCGCCCACACATATAAGGCACATCCCCTAGATCACCCCGAGCGATGTGGGATTGTCGCACTAGATAGATACATGCCCACATATATAAGGTATTTCACCTTTCCCTCCCCGAGCGATGTGGGATTGTTCGTTGTTCTTCTCAAGACACGGGTCTTACAATTAACCCCCATTGGGGCCCAGCGTCTCACTAGCACACTCAAGTTCAGCCGGGGTTGGGCTCTAATACCAAATTGTCACAACTTGACCTTCTCCAATAGGATATTATCCGTTTTGGGCCCAACCCTCACGATTTTGTTCTCGAGAGCTCACGTGAAACATCCCAGTGGGTCACCTATCTTAGGATTGCACCAGTCCCTACTCGCTTAACTTTGGAGTTCCCCATGATTCCAAAGCCAATGAGTTCCCAAAAGGACTCCTCTTGGATAGATGTGTGCCCACATATATAAAGCACATCCCCCAAATCTCCCCGGGCACGGGTCATCACATATTAATCTCGTGAATAGTTATGCAAAGGATCACAGTACGTATCTCTATCCTTAAACTTCAATTCCTTCTTGAGATCATATTTCCATATAAAGTGCCATTCTTCTTTAAGACTCATAGGTGATTAAGTTGATTTCCTTACATAAAATCATCACATATGCTTGTTGAGTGAAAGGCTTAGGATTCGTGTGTGCATTAAGTGATGCCTAGTGAGGATTAGAGTCGAGGTGAAATCTTTATAGGGTGTTTAGATGACGTTAATTTCTAGCTTGATCATTTGAGATTTTGGTGTAAACACTTGACACATTGAGTTCACAGTTATGGCATGTTCCTTGGTTTTTATGAGTTTGTTTTCTATTCTTGTTTTTTATGAGCTTGAGAATCCAAATGCAGCGATGAAGAATAATATGGAGTTAGTTTTGTGAGACTCTACCTCGTTCGAGCTCAAAAGCTTTGGGCCATTGTCGAGTCCAAAATTGGGTCGAGCTTGCCATCTCGGGTCACGGTGATTTCTCGGTTTCTCTGATGAGCTAGGAAATCAGAGGGTGTTGAGATGAACGTATGGTGTCATCTAGGTCAATGTTCGAGTGCCAGATACACTAATCATCATTGAAGGCCATTTCTAGAGTTGTGGGTTTCAAGTTCGCACAGGGGTAGGTAGCGGTTTAGTCAATAGCGAGGGAGGGGAATGGAGGTTGAGTGTCGCCTGAGGCGAAGGGAATGATTCACTAGGTGGTGATTCGATGAAGGCAACTGAATTCCTTATTTATGTGTGAATAATGCTCATCGTTTGGTGCATGGGAGGAGACGTGGGTTTACTCGAGAACGTTAAAGAGATAACCAGTGTCTGATTAGAGTATCAATGAGGAGGTTAGGCATTGGGCTTATTCCGAGGTAATGTCTTGGGCTTATTCCGAGGTAATGTCTTGGGCTTAGATGGGGTAAAGTCTTGGGATTAATGAGGCAAGCCTTGGGCTTAATTTCACAAATGAGTTGGGCTAAAAACTTGGGCCTAACTCAATTTTAAAGTTCCTTAAGAAGAGCTTGGGGTTAAGCTAGGTAGTAACATGACCAAGATGGATATTTGGCTTTGGGTTGTGGGTTTGGGCCCCCAAAAAAAAATATTTCACAAGGCCCAACCAAGTTGGACCGACACAATTCGTGACAAACCAAGTCCCGAATAATTAAATAAGGGTAAAATGGAAATTTCTAAATTTTCAATTCTTATTTTCAATAGGGATGTAATAGTCAACCTCCCTTAAGGAAATTCGTCCCCAAAATCTGATCAAGGTCGGTCAAGATACAATTCTTAACGGGCATTCGAAAATTGTCCGCTACCATCGCAGTTAAGACTTAACTTTCTCACAGGGTCCAATAGACTAGTGCTCCGCGAAGGGTTTCTTTATTTTCCAACCATTAAGCTACCGGTGTATCACTTCGTTTACCACAAGTAATCCACAAAGATCTCCCTCCAATGATACAACAAATCAGATGCTTCCTAATTAGTTTCTTGAATGTCCTATCTGGATTCCTCGATCAACGATGAGTCTTTACCCGGAAAGATACTGATTACTCACAAGTAGGTCAATTTTCCCTTCACCAATATCCCAAGTCGATCAAGTATTCGAATGACCCTGATGTTCCGATGGTCCCTCAATGTAACTCATTTTTGAGGTAGTCAACTTTAACAACCTCGACCATCCACCTAACAAGAGGCCAGCGATTCCTCCTGAACTTCTTCATGGCAAGGGTGATTTTCGACCCTAAAAACCATATGGGTTCCAAACTAACCCACCAATTGGTACAATCTTCGTAACAGTTCTTCCAGACTATGGTTTAGGGTGTACAACTAGTAGTAGGATAGCTGATCTTGAATAGACTCGAGGTTCAAAGGAACCTGGTACAATTCCTTATTAAAACAGTGGTCTAGGTTGGGGGTAGGAATAGGTAAACTTAATCAATCTCTAAAAATAAGGGTAGTGGACACTCTGCCCATACGTGTCTAGGGGTACTTCAGATTGCTAACATAACTAAAGGGTCCTTCTAATCCAATGGTCCAACATAAGGATACAAAATACAACATGTACATGTTTGATTCGACTTGATCTTCAAGAGAAGAAGGGGCAATGCAACAAGCCTCAAGTAAACAAATCTTAACAAACAGTCCCTCTAATTTCCCACAACATCGACAAGCCTGAATTATCACCTCAACAAGGAGGTATTGATTACTATGAAAGTTCCTTATAATTCATGGGTTCAAATTGGTGTAAAACTCTAAGTTTTACCACCACCCTTAACAAGGTAAACTCCCGGAAAAGATTGTGTGGAGCGATAATGTCGAAGGAAACCCTTACCTTACCTCGTCATACGTGATGACCACCATCGCGAAGTTTCCTAAATCCTCGTTCAATACATTTCAAGAACATCCAAGATTCGATTTTCCAATAAGTCTGGATAAAAGGGGAAAAACACTTCGAGGGATAGAAACGTCACTGCCCAACTCAAGTGGCGTCCAGAAACAGAATACAAGGATGTGGTAATCTAAGGGAGAGCTTATGCAATTGCTAAAAGAGGAATAGGGTGATGAAAAGATACCCTACGACTTAAGGTCAAAGTGTCATCAAACGTTCCCGGGTAGAGATTAGTAACTTAATCAGGGAACAAAATTCACCTCTCATGAATTATTGTCGTTGTGTTGGTAACATGTTTAAGCTTCAAGCGCTAGCAGTGGCGATGATTCTCCATGCTAGAGTCCACCTCCGGTAGGGTATGAATTCCAATCGGTTAATCCAACTTCCAAACAGAGTTTAAAAGAATAATATGGGGGATTTTTGAAAAAAGTGTAATCATAAAAATACATGTACAATTGATTATGAAATTAATTCTACTCCTAATTTATCCTTTGTACAATGGAATTTTTTTCAAATACAAATTTTACCAACACTCTAGCACTTGTATATATTGAATCAATCACGAAATTCTACCTTCATAATTTCAATTACAAGCATACATTTTTCAATATTATAAATGCACCAAACAGCGGTCATAAACACTTACAATATGATTCACCTTATGTTTTTTATTGAATGCACGTCAAACATTAAATCTCTTCAACCCTATTCTAAGTGCACCGAACATCAATCATTAACACTTAGCGTTGAATTGAAGTTTAAGCACTAAAATGTGCGAAGTAACTGAAATTAAGAAAGTAAAACGCATGGAGATTGTATTCATAAGTGCAAGTGTTAGAAAGGAAATAACAAACATATATTGAATTATAAATAAAACCAAAAACAATAATAAGAGTTTAAGTAGATGGTAGCAAATGTTACACTCTCGGGGTGGATGGAAACAATAGATTGTTATTCACACGATTCTCCGACAGCGGATGGAACCTTGTGAAGATAGAAAAATTGTCACGACCCGACCTACTTCAACAAGATATTGTCTGATTTGGGCCCAGCCCTCACAGTTTTGTTCTCAGGAGCTCACGTGTAACTTCCCAGTAGGTCACTCATCCTGGGATTGCTCCAGCCCAAACTCGCTTAACTTTGGAGTTCCTAAGGAATCCAAAGCTAGTGAGCTCCCAAAAGGCCTCACGCTAGATAGATACGTTCCTACACATATAAGACACTTCAAATTTCTCTCCTAGAGCGATGTAGGATTGTTTGTTGTTCTTCCCAAGACACGAGTCTTAAAAAGCCACCCCCCTTAGGGCCTAGCGTCCTTGCTGAAACACTTCTGGTCGGGGTCAAGCTCTAATACCAAATTGTCACGACCCGGCCTACTCCAACAAGATATTGTTCTCTTTGAGCCCAACTCTCACCGTTTGGTTTTCAGGAGCTCACGTGCAACTTTTCAGTAGGTCATACCCATCCTGAGATTGCTCCAGCCCAGACTCGCTTAACTTTGGAGTTCCCAAGGAATCCAAAGTCAGTGAGCTCCCAAAAGGCCTCACGCTAGATAGATACGTGCCTACACATATAAGGCACTTCACCTTTCCTTCCCCGAGCGATGTGGGATTGTTCACCGTTCTTCCCAAGACACAGGTCTTACAGAAAGAAACACAAGAATTTCGGACTTAAACTCTAAAATTGCATTGGAAATATTTTGCCTAAGTTTTCCTTAAGGTAGGCTCAAAGTGTGCCTAAAACAAAAGTCCTTAAACAATGAGAATGACCCAATATTTATAGGGAAAGTGCCACTAAAAATATAAACAAATAAAATACAAATTAAATGAAAATTATAATTAAAAATAAATTGTGAAATGATGAATTTTTGGTGAAAATAGGCTGATTTGAGCCGAAAAATGGCTGAAAAACCTGTCCAGATGGGGTAGGTTTGATGCAATTGGGAGTAGGGCATGGAGGGTTGCAATTCGGTAGAGAGCAACTGAGTTGGAAGGAGAGAGTTTGGCGCATCAGGCGGGTCAGGGGCAGGTGAAATTGGCGTGGCTGTGCAGAAGAGCAAGTGGCATATACAGCGCTAGGCGCTGAGGAAGCATGGTGGTTTTCGGCACACACGCGCCAAATTTTTGGGGTCAACTTTGGTATGCGCGTGCCGAAGGGTCATCAGGGCTGAGCGAGGGAATTGGACCGTGCTGCTGGATTGGGCTGAATGCGTCTGGGTCGCGGGCCAAGGGTTCTGGACTAGGTTGAATGTGTCTAGGGCGCGATCCAAGGGTTCTAAACTGGGTTTACGGGCTGTGGTTCAAATAGGTTGATGTTCCTACTTGGATTTTGGGCTACAGTGGGCTGCTACAACTCGGTATCCTCCCACCAAATTTCCTTGACATTTTTGGTGGCCTCCCTTGTTTCGTTCATAATTTCTTCGTTATAATTCCGATCGGGATGATTCTTTCGCCAAAATACTCAAAATTTCAAGCTTTAATTATTTATGCAAATTTCCCAAAAAATATATTATTTTCTCCAATGTTTTGGCATTTTAACATTATAAGATAAGCACAAGGGGTGTAAAACGATATAAAATAGAGCTAAAATAAAGACTTATCACCTGGGGCTCTAGAACCTGAGACTGTGTTGTGATGACTTGGACGTCGAGCCTAGTGCTCCGGTCCCCAAGCAAGTATGTGGTATGCATACTGGTAGTGCACTTGTGATGTGATGATTGATGTGGTGCTTGTGTATTGATGATGAGTTGTTGTATGTGTGTTTTTGGTGTGCCTGCCTATGGGGCAGTGGTTTTTTGTTTGTTATTGTACATCGAGGATGGGTGATTGTGCCATGTGTGGATTTATGTGATATTGGATATAGTTCGGTTATGTGACATTGATGTGAATGACTATTACATCTATGACGTGTTAGTATTTCATGGTTGATTTGGTATGTAATTAACGGTTGATTTACGATTAAGTGCTTTATGGGTGTCCTCATGTATTTTGAGAATGATAAACTGTGTCCATTTTAATCGAATTGAAATAGTTTTCGTATGCATGCATGGTTTTGGAAAACGCAGGATAAATGCCACTTGGTTTGAAAGTATATTTTTAAACTATTACTTTTTGTCCACTCACACAATTTGTTGGTTTTGTGACCCTTTAGGGGCATTTCCCGAGAATCGAGGCTCAAGAGGCGAAGGCATGAACTAGGGAAACTTATGTGTATCTCTTGTTTGACAAGGTTTCCTACATATGTTTGATTCTTGTCAGATGAGAGTAGCTCTCACCATTTGGCCCAAAAGACCATGGGCTTATGGGGGCCTGATAAGCCCGATGGACAAAAGCCCGGCCCGACCCAGCCCGAGAGTTAGCGGGCTGGACTTGGGCTTATGGTGTTCAAACTCGATAGGCCCGAGCCCGATAAAACCTGGTAAGCCCAGCCCGACCCGCCCGTAATAAACCAGGCATGATAAGCCCGAAAATATAAAATACTTATTATTTAAAAATTAATACTCAACCCATTCTTAATACTAATATTTCAATCCAAACCCAAATCTCAGCCCCAAGCCCACCTAATTTATTTTAAGAAGCCCAATACCCAATACCCAATACAAACCCTAACCACTACTCCACCTACTTAATAGGCCCAACGTTTTTGCACCCTTGAGTATTTTATTTTAACGAGGCCACGTTTTTGCACCCTTGAGTATTTTTTCTTCATTATTAATATTTTTTTTTCATGCATATATTTTTTTGTAATTTTAAAATTTGAGATATAGTTTATTGCAAAAGCCCAAGTAAGCCTGATCCAAGTGGGCTTAATAGGCCCGACCCGAAAAGCCCGATATAAACTCGGCCCGATAAAAGCCCGTGGGCTCTTTTTTATGTCATTAAACCCTCTCGGCCCGGTTCGTAAATTTAAAAATTATTTAATAAGCCCGGCCCGACCTGGCCCAAACCCAAAAAATTTGGGCCGGGCTTGCCTAGCCCGGCCCATGCCGAGGGCTAGACAGGAGCAAGGTCCGAGTGTACTTTTCTAGTTTATTCCGGGTAGGGTCCTATCAACTTGGTATCAGAGCTATAGTTCTGAGTTACGATGTTGATTTCATGCCTCCGAGTCGTAAGGCCCGTGCACTACCTGGTGATGAGACTAGTAGACGAGCCCAAGATAGTTATTGGACTTTTAGGGGTTTTGGAGTCTTATATCAAATTGTGGATGTTATGCTCCTTTATAGGTGAAATTGTGTGTGTGTGTGTGTGTGTGTGTGTGTGTGTGTGTGTGTGTGTGTGTGTGTGTGTGTGTGTGTGTGTGTGTGTGTGTGTGTGTGTACTGGTTATTGTGTAAGCTTCAGGGCGATTGTTGATTGTGTGTTATAGATGAAATGATTCAATATGATTAACTATTGATGTGTATGACCCCCTGATATGCATATATTGTGAGGTGAACTAAATGAGTTATTTGTATTAGCATGTTCACGTAGGCATTGGTTATGGATATGGTTTTTAGCCTGGAATATGGAATGAGGGCTCGGGGAAGATTTAAGATATTGTGAGCATGATAAGTATGTTATTGAGATGGAAATGAGATTTTGTTCGAAATCGCTTTCGATTGTGGATTGGAGTTGAAATATGGTTGTATGTTGTAACTGTGAGATTCCTCAAGATTGGCGCATTTGTATGTTCGCATATGTATTGGTTAGGGAGTTTATGATTGAGTTGGTAATTGGTTCAGTTGTATAGCCATGATTATACTCTGGAATATGACTTTGGTTTAGTTTTGAAATTTTGAGGAGGAATTTTTTTTAAGGAGGGTAGGTTATAACGATCCGGACTTTCAACGAGGATAAAATCAAAAAATCAAAAATGAAATTGACCAATTTGCCACTGAAGTCAAAGGGTTGACTTTTGACCAAAGTCAAAATGTTGACTTTTTGATTGGGACTTCTTTTACATAATTCAAAAAGACTGTTACGAAGGTCTCGGCCTCCCGAGTACATCGACAAGCTGCATGCCGAAAATGGAGTTCAGATGGTTTCATTTTGGGTCTAAGATGTGTAGCGGCATTTTGGTAATTGTTTAATGGAGGGTGTTTTTGTAATTTTACTTGTGAGATATTTTTTGTGGTTGAATTGGGAGGTGACATGTGTCCCTATGTCAGGACCCGTCCCAAATATCACCTCGATATCCGGGACGAACCCTGCTCCCGTCTGACAATCACACTTACAGTACCACAATTAGCCTTAATGCAACTATAAGCATAACTCTCAGACGAAGGAGTAAATATATATAACAGTATGTCAGAGCATAGTTCTACAAAATGGGCACAAAAGTCCTACAAGTCTAAGTCCACAACGGAAGAACGTCGTAAGCTCTATGCCTCGATATCTGCCTCAACGATCACCCCAGCGCGTCACCACGACCTGGAGGGAAATTGAAAAACAGAAGGTGTGAGTGGACCGAAAGGAATAAAATTTTTTAAAACCGTTTACCATCAAATCAAAGTTAAGAAAAAATAATCATTTGTTCCCTCCGGTTTGAAACCAGGCATGCCCAACGAAGTATTAGAAAATCCATAATATGGAACATCATAAGAAACAGAAACACTATAAAACATCATAAGAAACAGATACACTATAAAACGGATATAGAAATCATGGTTCAGTATCAAAGCATCATTTCCGATTAAACCTGCTGGACCTATCCGAGTCTTTAAACTCAATAGGCCTATGGGGGTAATATCATAAATATCCGAGTCTTTAAACTCCCGAGTCTTTAAACTCAATCCGGGCCCGTCCCCCGTCAATCAATATCCGGGTCTTTAAACCCATATCCAGATCCAGCAAATCCAATCCATTTCAGTGTAAAACCGTTCCGAAACCCATCACCAAACTCGAATTCGGAATCCTTAGTTCGAAGCCCTTTCGGCATTCAGAACCGACATTCCGAACCCAAATCCGGAAAAAGATCCATGTTCATAACAAAACCATAGGAAAATCCCAAATCATTTTCCACAACCCATTTACCATTATCAGAAAACGTTTTTAGGTTGAATTTCTCAATTATAGCATCAAAATCTGGAAACCAACTTTTTCTCGAAAAACGTGCAAAATCCCGAAAACGTCTTGAAAAACGTGCAGACATCTCAATCACATATAATCATCATCAGGACATAAAAACACACATAAAATCATAAAACATTGATGAAAATAGTTAGGCATGCTCGGAAGTAAGAAAGAGTCCACTCATAGTTCAGAACAAGTCACTCGCGCCCCGTGCGCTCCTCAACCGTCTCTGGTGTCTCCCGTCCTGTCAATAGATACCAAATAGGGTCACAATTACATCAAGAATACCTTCCCCATTTTTCCCAATTTTTTTTGGGAATTTAATAATATTTTAATCCTAAACCCTAAACCTTACGGATTCCCGAATCATCCCGTAACACCGTCCGATTAACCTGAAACCTATACCATTGGATTCCTTGGAACATTTAGGACTAAACTCATGTTGGAAGCTTGGTCAGATTCCTCCCCACGCGCCTCCACGCGCCGCCCAAAGTGGCTGCGCGTGGGCCTCACGCGCCTGCTACAGTGCCACCGTCTTCCTTGATCGAACCCGGTTCGCACCAGACTGCAACCCGGACCGGCGAGAACCGTTCTCCACCGTCCGGCCACCGTTTCCCCTCCTATCTTCACCTAAAGTTGCGTCCACTCTCAAAGAATTCATCCCCCTTACTCTCTTGGTTCGACTCGACCCACAGCTTCACAACTGAAGCTCGAAAGAAAAACCAAACAACCCTCTGTTTTCCTTCCTGGCCACTCAGCACTTCCCCCCTTCACGGTGGTCATTCTAGACTCCTCCCACGACTTCACTGAACCACACACAACTCACAGGAACCCTCGACTCACTCTCTAATTCCACGATTTCCCGTTTGAACTTCACGGCCAAACAGGGTACAGAGTACCCGCCGTCGCACCACCTCCCACCGTGAACTTCCCCGTCACGGCAACCGTCATAAACTACTCCTAGGACCTCCCTAAACCTCACTTCACTCACCAATCCCTTCGATTCTAGCTCTAGATCCACGAATTTTGAAATTAAAATCTACGGGAAAACAGGGCCAAGAATTTTACCCTTCGATTCTAGCGCCGCCGTGAGAACCGTCACCTACCACGGTGCTCGTGGGACTCCCCGTAGCCTCCTGAGTCTCCTAGTGGCTTGAATCGATCCACCACACGGCACAGCAGCCACCACCGTCCACTGCCTCCTCTGTTTCTTCCAAATATCCAGTCGTCCACCACGTCGCCTCCGTGCACGGTTGCAGCCCCAAACCGTGATCACCAGCACCGCCTTGCTTCACCGTCCTTCTCTCAACTCACTCTTCACTCTCTCTAGCATCAAGATCGATCAATCTTCTTCAATTTTCTTCTCTCTGTTTCTCTGTGTGTTCAACGGATTGCACGGTTCAAAAATGAACCAAGTGTGGCCGTGCACACTTTAGACACCTCCAGAAGCCTCTGGCTTCTCACCACGTGTCCACAAACCCTTGGTGCAAAACAAAATATCCCAGCCACCTGTTGCCACTTGCCCATCTCTGATTGGCTGAATGAAAAAGACCAAAATACCCCTTGTATAATTAATTACCGTTTTGCCCTCGAACGTTTTAGACCCATAATTACTTCGTCCGACGTCCGATGACAGCGTGCCGCCTGTCGTTGAACTTTGGACGTCGAGACCTATCCAACGGTCCTCGGTCTACGTGAAAATCACAAGTCCTCCAAAAAGTCAACATTTTCCTTCTTTACTCAAATTTACGGCAACGCCCCCAATCTTCCGAACATCGTAACTTTTCCTCCGGTTGTCCAAATCGAACCTGCCACCTGTCTACGGTCTCGTGACGTCCTAAACTACGTCACGGTCAAGGGCTAACACTCATCCAATCGATAGTACAAAAAGTCAACTTTTTGTCTACTATTCATAAGGGCAAAATCGTCCTTTTTACAAAACTTCACAAAATTACATTTTTACCCTTCCCGAAGGTACGGGTTGTTACAACCTACCCCCCCTAAAAAGAATTTTGTCCTCGAAATTCAGTGAAATAAGTAAGGGTACTGTTCCCGCATCAAGGCCTCGGGTTCCCAAGTAGCTTCTTCGACCTGATGATTCCTCCACAATACCTTCACTAAGGGAACCGTCTTCCTTCGTAAAACCTTATCCTTCCGATCCAAGATTGCAACAGGTTGCTCTTCGAAACTCAAGTCTTCCCCCAGTTCCACTGGTTGTGCTTCCAGAACATGCGAATCATCCCGAATGTACTTCCTAAGCATAGAAACATGGAAGACATTATGTACCTTTTCCAAATCTGCTGGTAAGGCCAAGCGATAAGCTACATGACCAATCCGTTCCAAGATCTCATACGGTCCAATGTAACGAGGACTCAACTTCCCTCGTCTGCCAAATCGCACAATTCCTTTCCAAGGAGATAGCTTCAGGAAAACCCAGTCTCCTACGGCAAACTCCAAATCCCTGATCCTACGGTCAGCGTAGCTCTTTTGGCGGTCCTGCGCTGCCTTCAATCGATCCCTGATCAGTGCAACTTTTTCCTGAGTAAGCTCCACCAACTCAGAAGTAGTCAACCTCCTCTCACCAACCTCAGTCCAACACAATGGAGTCCGACACTGCCGCCCATACAAAGCCTCGTAAGGAGCCATCCCAATGCTCTCCTGATAACTGTTATTGTAGGCGAACTCCATCAAAGGCAGATGTGATTCCCAAGTACCCTGAAACTGAAGTACGTAAGCTCGCATCATATCCTCGAGAATCTGAATAGTCCGCTCCGACTGCCCATCTGTCTGAGGATGAAAAGCAGTACTGAAGTGTAATTTAGTCCCAAAAGCTTCCTGTAAGCTCTGCCAAAATCGAGAAGTGAATCTCGGATCTCTATCAGATACTATCGACTCTGGAGTCCCATGTAACCGAATAATCTCATTTATGAACAACTGTGCAAATTGCTCCAACCTGAAGTTCTCCCGTACTGGCAAGAAATGAGCAGACTTCGTAAGTCGATCCATAATAACCCACACACCATCGTGTCCCCTCGGTGTTCTCGGAAGCTTGAATACGAAATCCATAGTCAGGTGATCCCATTTCCACTCGGGGATCGGCAAAGGTTGCATTACTCCATAAGGTCTCTACCGCTCTGCTTTTACCTGTTGACATATCAAGCATCTACTGACATATTCGGCAATCTCACGTTTCATCCTTGACCACCAGTAATGCTCTCGAAGTGTACGATACATCTTGGTCCCACCAGGATGCATCGCATAAGCTGAACAGTGAGCCTCATCCAGTATCACTTTCTTCAATGCGTCATCCTCAGATACGCACAACCGTCCACCCTTAACCAAGGCTCCATCCTCACGGATCTTAAAATCCTGTCTCTCTCCAGCCTCGACTTCAATCCGAATGATGCCCAGAATAGGGTCCTCAAACTGAGCATCAATCACTTGATCAATCAAAACAGGTCGCACATGGAAACTTGCTAGGAGTGCTCCCTGATCATCCACAGTCAACTCTACTCCCAACCTACGGAGCTCAACCAGCAAAGGTAACCGTACTGTCCTCAAATGCGACAAAGAACCAGCTGACTTCCTGCTCAGAGCATCGGCTACCACATTAGCCTTCCCTGGATGATACTCAATGGTACAGTCGTAGTCCTTAAGCAACTCCAACCAACGGCGCTGTCTCAGATTCAATTCCTTCTGAGTGAACAAATACTTTAAGCTCTTGTGGTCCGTGAAGATCCTGCACCTCTCACCGTACAAGTAATGCCGCCAAATCTTCAGTGCATGAACCACCGCAGCCAGTTCCAAGTCATGTGTAGGGTAGTTCACCTCATGGGGTTTCAATTGCCGGGAAGCATAAGCAATCACCTTCCCGTGCTGCATCAAGACACAACCCAAACCTTGTAAAGAAGCGTCACTGTACACCTCGAACTCCCCACTATCATCTGGAAGGGCTAACACAGGAGCAGATGTCAACCGCCTTTTAAGCTCCTGGAAACTCTGTTCACAGTTCTCATCCCACTCAAATCGAACTCCCTTCCGAGTCAACCTCGTCAACGGTGTTGCGAGAATAGAAAAGCCCTCAATAAAACGCCTGTAATAACCCGCTAAACCCAGAAAACTCCGGATTTCTGTTACCGTCTTAGGCTGTTCCCAATTGGATACCGCCTCAACTTTCTGAGGATCCACACGGATGCCCTCGGCCGAAATCACATGGCCAAGAAATCCAACACTGGTCAACCAGAACTGACACTTACTGAGCTTCGCATACAACTGATGCTCCCTCAACGTTTTAAGCACGATCCTCAGATGTTTCTCATGCGCCTTCGCACTCTTCGAATACACCAAAATGTCATCAATGAAGACAATCACAAAACGGTCCAAATAGAGCCGGAACACCCGGTTCATAAGGTCCATAAAAGCTGCTGGGGCATTAGTCAAACCAAAAGGCATCACAACAAACTCATAGTGACCGTACCTGGTTCGAAAAGCTGTCTTCGGTATATCCTCCTCTTTAACCCTTAACTGGTGATAACCGGAGCGAAGATCAATCTTTGAAAAATACTGAGCTCCCTTCAATTGGTTGAACAAATCGTCAATCCGGGGTAGGGGGTACTTATTCCGAATAGTTATTTTATTCAGTTGCCTATAATCCACACACAATCTCAATCCTCCGTCCTTTTTCTTGACAAACAAAACAGGTGCTCCCCAAGGTGACATACTCGGTCGAATAAATCCTATATCGACCAACTCTTGCAACTGGGCCTTAAGTTCCCTCAATTCTGCAGGTGCCATACGATAAGGAGTCTGGGAAATAGGCTGTGTACCTGGTAGAAGATCAATCGTAAACTCAAGATCTCGGTGTGGGGGTAGTCCTGGCAACTCCTCGGGAAAAACATCGGGAAACTCCCGTACCACTGGTATGTCCTCCGCCCTCACTGGCGTAGTACGTGTATCTACCACATGAGCTATATAACCCTGGCACCCCTTACGTAACAGTTTTCTAGCCTCGAGTGCCGAAATAACTCCCGTAGGAAGTGCACGCTGATCCCCCCTGAAACGTAGTCTCTGATAATCCGGGACTCCGAAAAGTCACTCTCCTATCGAAACATTCGATAGAAGCATGATGTCTCGTCAACCAGTCCATACCCAATATCACATCAAAATCCCAGAGATCCAACAGTAATAAGTCCGCCAGTAACTCCACCTCGCCTATCATCACCGGACACTCTCTCAACACCTGAGTCACTACCAACACCTCCCCAGTAGGTGTACTCACTCCTAACACACAATCCAAAGTAGACACCTCCCTCTCCTTAACCAAACTACAACTCCGAGCTATAAATGAATGAGTAGCCCCGGGATCTATCAAAGCAAAAACAGTGTGACCAAGTATGGTGAGTGTACCTGTCACCACTCCCGGTGCTGACCTAGCCTCCTGCTGAATCATCGCAAAAACTCGCGCCTGAGGTCCCGATGACCTACCGCGCCCTCTGGAACTGCTCGTGGCACCACCGCCACCCCTAGGGCCTGCTGCCCCTGACACTGATGCAGTACTCCGCCCGGGTTCCGTTGCACCTCTACCTGCTCCACCCTCCGGAGCTAATAATGGGCACTCCCGCCGGAAGTGTCCTCGCTCTCCGCAATAGAAGCAAGTATCCCTACCGGGTCCAACGGTATGCCTCCCTGTAGAAGCCACTGAAGTCGCACTCGCCTGAGGAGTCGGCTGTGATCTAGCTCCTCGAAAACCAGAGCCCTGAAAACTGCCTGGTCTGCCATACCGGGCTACACCAGCCGATGATGATCCACCAAAATTTCCCCGTTTCGGGGGCCTCTGACTTGATGCGCCTGGAAATGAATGCTCTCGGCGTCGAACACTGCCCGAGTACTGTGGTCTAGCAGGTAAACTGGCCTCCACCCTGACAGCAGCATCAGACAACTCTCGGAATGTAGCAAAAGAGCCGGCTGTCACTATGGCCCTGATCTCTCCCCGGAGGCCTAACTCAAACCGGCGGCACTTCTCCGCCTCAGTCGCCACAAATGCAGGAGCAAAACGAGATAGCATCTGGAACCTCTGCTCATACTCAGCAACTGTCAAGTTCCCTTGCTTCAAGTGAAGAAATTCCGCTTCCTTCGCATCCCTAAAAGAACGGGGATAGTACTGATCTAGAAACCGCTCCCGGAAAGTCTCCCAAGTCACGGTATGTGCATCCCAGCCGGACAGTTCCAGCGTGTACCACCACTCGTAGGCAGCTCCATCCAACAGAAAAGTAGCTAACAATACCCGATCCTCAGGAGGACAGTGCATCACCCCAAAAATACGTTCTAGCCGGGTGAGCCATCGGTGAGCTTCCTCGGGATCGGCCCCACCGCTGAACGTAGTAGCCCCAAGCCTCTGGGCTCTCTCGATCGAAGCGCTCTCAGTCCCTCTCGCCGCTTCATCTTCAGGTCGTGGAGGGGGTTCACGTCTCGGAGGCATAATCAATCGTACGCTGAAAGAGGCATAGAGTTAGTCAAACAACCTAGACCCAACACAAATCGACACAACCTATGCTCTGATACCAATTGTCAGGACCCGTCCCAAATATAACCTCGATATCCGGGACGAACCCTGCTCCCGTCTGACAATCACACTTACAGTACCACAATTAGCCTTAATGCAACTATAAGCATAACTCTCAGACGAAGGAGTAAATATATATAACAGTATGTCAGAGCATAGTTCTACAAAATGGGCACAAAATTCCTACAAGTCTAAGTCCACAACGGAAGAACGTCGTAAGCTCTATGCCTCGATATCTGCCTCAACGATCACCCCAGCGCGTCACCACGACCTGGAGGGAAATTGAAAAACAGAAGGTGTGAGTGGACCGAAAGGAATAAAAAATTTTAAAACCGTTTACCATCAAATCAAAGTTAAGGAAAAATAATCATTTGTTCCCTCCGGTTTGAAACCAGGCATGCCCAACGAAGTATTAGAAAATCCATAATATGGAACATCATAAGAAACAGAAACACTATAAAACATCATAAGAAACAGATACACTATAAAACGGATATAGAAATCATGGTTCAGTATCAAAGCATCATTTCCGATTAAACGTGCTGGACCTATCCGAGTCTTTAAACTCCCGAGTCTTTAAACTCAATAGGCCTATGGGGGTAATATCATAAATATCCGAGTCTTTAAACTCAATCCGGGCCCGTCCCCCGTCAATCAATATCCGGGTCTTTAAACCCATATCCAGATCCAGCAAATCCAATCCATTTCAGTGTAAAACCGTTCCAAAACCCATCACCAAACTCGAATTCGGAATCCTTAGTTCGAAGCCCTTTCGGTGTTCAGAACCGACATTCCGAACCCAAATCCGGAAAAAGATCCATGTTCATAACAAAACCATAGGAAAATCCCAAATCATATTCCACAACCCATTTACCATTATCAGAAAACGTTTTTAGGTTGAATTTCTCAATTATAGCATCAAAATCTGGAAACCAGCTTTTTCTCGAAAAACGTGCAAAATCCCGAAAACGTCTCGAAAAACGTGCAGACATCTCAATCACATATAATCATCATCAGGACATAAAAACACACATAAAATCATAAAACATTGATGAAAACAGTTAGGCATGCTCGGAAGTAAGAAAGAGTCCACTCACAGTTCAGAACAAGTCACTTGCGCCCCGTGCGCTCCTCAACCGTCTCTGGTGTCTCCCGTCCTGTCAATAGATACCAAATAGGGTCACAATTACATCAAGAATACCTTCCCTATTTTTCCCAATTTTTTTCGGGAATTTAATAATATTTTAATCCTAAACCCTAAACCTTACGGATTCCCGAATCATCCCGTAACACCGTCCGATTAACCTGAAACCTATACAATTGGATTCCTTGGAACATTTAGGACTAAACTCATGTTGGAAGCTTGGTCGGATTCCTCCCCACGCGCCTCCACGCGCTGCCCAAAGTGGCTGCGCGTGGGCCTCACGCGCCTGCTACAGTGCCACCGTCTTCCTTGATCGAACCCGGTTCGCACCAGACTGCAACCCGGACCGGCGAGAACCGTTCTCCACCGTCCGGCCACCGTTTCCCCTCCTATCTTCACCTAAAGTTGCGTCCACTCTCAAAGAATTCATCCCCCTCACTCTCTTGGTTCGACTCGACCCACAGCTTCACAACTGAAGCTCGAAAGAAAAACCAAACAACCCTCTATTTTCCTTCCCGGCCACTAAGAACTTCCCCCCCTTCACGGTGGTCATTCTAGACTCCTCCCACGACTTCACTGAACCACACACAACTCACAGGAACCCTCGACTCACTCTCTAATTCCACGATTTCCCGTTTGAACTTCACGGCCAAACAGGGTACAGAGTACCCGCCGTCGCACCACCTCCCACCGTGAACTTCCCCGTCACGGCAACCGTCATAAACTACTCCTAGGACCTCCATAAACCTCACTTCACTCACCAATCCCTTCGATTCTAGCTCTAGATCCACGACTTTTGAAATTAAAATCTACGGGAAAACAGGGCCAAGAATTTTACCCTTCAATTCCAGCGCCGCCGTGAGAACCGTCACCTACCACGGTGCTCGTGGGACTCCCCGTAGCCTCCTGAGTCTCCTAGTGGCTTGAATCGATCCACCACACGGCACAGCAGCCACCACCGTCCACTGCCTCCTCTGTTTCTTCCAAATATCCAGTCGTCCACCACGTCGCCTCCGTGCACGGTTGCAGCCCCAAACCGTGATCACCAGCACCGCCTTGCTTCACCGTCCTTCTCTCAACTCACTCTTCACTCTCTCTAGCATCAAGATCGATCAATCTTCTTCAATTTTCTTCTCTCTGTTTCTCTGTGTGTTCAACGGATTGCACGGTTCAAAAATGAACCAAGTGTGGCCGTGCACACTTTAGACACCTCCAGAAGCCTCTGGCTTCTCACCACGTGTCCACAAACCCTTGGTGCAAAACAAAATATCCCAGCCACCTGTTGCCACTTGCCCATCTCTGATTGGCTGAATGAAAAAGACCAAAATACCCCTTGTATAATTAATTACCGTTTTGCCCTCGAACGTTTTAGACCCATAATTACTTCGTCCGACGTCCGATGACAGCGTGCCGCCTGTCGTTGAACTTTGGACGTCGAGACCTATCCAACGGTCCTCGGTCTACGTGAAAATCACAAGTCCTCCAAAAAGTCAACATTTTCCTTCTTTACTCAAATTTACGGCAACGCCCCCAATCTTCCGAACATCGTAACTTTTCCTCCGGTTGTCCAAATCGAACCTGCCACCTGTCTACGGTCTCGTGACGTCCTAAACTACGTCACGGTCAAGGGCTAACACTCATCCAATCGATAGTACAAAAAGTCAACTTTTCGTCTACTATTCACAAGGGCAAAATCGTCCTTTTTACAAAACTTCACAAAATTACATTTTTACCCTTCCCGAAGGTACGGGTTGTTACACCCTATCCCTTAGGGAGCTGTGCCACCGTCTGTTTTGTGTGTGTGTGTGTGTGTGTGTGTGTGTGTGTGTGTGTGTGTGTGTGTGTGTGTGTGTGTGTGTGTGTGTGTGTGTGTGTGTGTGTGTGTGTGTGTGTGTGTGTGTGTGTGTGTGTGTGTGTGTTATGTTTTAAGTCTAGTGTGTGGGTGTGTGCTCATGGCCAAGACAGAAAAAGGAAGGAGAAAATGGTGAATTGTGGAGGAAAACAAGGATAAAGAGTGGAGAAGGGAAAGGAAAGAAAGGGAGAAATAAGAAAAGACTGGGAGATGAGTTCAAACCCGTGAACTACAATGGGACCCAAGAAGCAACTATGATACCCGAGAGGAATTTTTGAGTTTTGAACATCAAGTCGGTGTCTTCGATGGATAAGCTTGAAACTAAGCTTGCTGGTCATTTTTGAGTAGCCATGCGACTTCAACAAGCCCAGAAATTGAAGCTTTGGATGCGGGAACAAATTCAAAATTTAGTTTAAGTTGGCCGTGAATTTTAGAATGATCACCTTGAAATTTAAGGTAAGATTTCCTTGTTTTTGGATTACAGAATTGTTTCTAGAATCATTTAGAATTGTTTGGACACTTAGAATGTGAAAAATAGACGTAAAAACGATTGTTTTCTGTCCGGGTTTGCCTCGTCGGCCGGCTTTGAAAGCACGAGAAACGGGTTAACTCGATTAACAAGGAAGATGATGAACAACCCAGCACGTGAGGTCCATGCACAGGGACCTAGGGTGGCACGTTGAAGGTGCGTGCCATTTCATCTCAGTTACGGTCAACATATTTTTCGATGCTTTCGTCAATCCGAATCAGTTGGCGCAAGCTTCAAGTCGACCAGATGTCGGGTTGACACATTTTTTGCTATCCGAAAGTTTAGGGTTCATTTTAATTTGGTTTAAAAATCCTGAAAAAATATGAAATTAAAATAGAAGATATATGGGATGGTTAACAACCTTTAAAGGTGATTTATGATAGGTTTTCAGTTTCTCAAAAATTACAGAAATGCGTGCAAAGTGGAATTCGACGATACTGAGGTGTGTGAGTGGACTTTTTTTCCCTAAACTTTCTATGTGATCTTGATGACATTGGAGTGACTGAGATTTTATATGTATCGATGATTTTATGAATGTTTTATTACACGTTTTTTGAGGTTTTCCGTAAACTATGTTCTGAATCCTATTTAGACTATGGTTTTAAAGTGAATATAATTTATGTCGTGGGATATTGTAATATTGGAGTTTGGGTATTTTCATAGGGTTTTTGGATGGTTTTACGGAAGTTCTTTGACATCACGCTTTACGAAGTTTATCTTGGGATTTTTCGTGAATTTAAGCAGGGTGTGATTAACTAATGTTTTCTCCATATTTGTGATGGAAATGTTTGTTATGTGAGATTGTTTGGTTATTAAATGATTCATGAAAATGCTATTTATGCATGTTTTACGAGACTTGGTGTAAAGCTTAGTTTTGGGGCTTAGGCCCGAGGTTCTAATTGTGGATTTGACGTCTGGTATTGAGATATGATGTGAGTATGTGTTTCTCGGTACTCGTGATTTGTTAAATGTTATTTGTGATTGTGTTGATTGGATGTGAGTCTCAGACGTGGAGCCTGGGGCTCCGAATCCTAAGATTGGTATTAAATAAGATTGTGATTGTGATACCTAATGTGGATGTGTTCTGGTATTGTTAGTTGGTAGTCTCAGACGTCGAGCTCGGGGCTTCGGTTCCTAAGACTATGTTGAGTTTGGGGCTCCAGTTCCCATGTGAGTATGTGGTATGCCTAATGGTAGTGCACTTGTGTTATGATGATTAATGTCGTGCTTATGTATTGATGATGAGTTGGTTGTATGTGAGTTTTTGGTGTGCCTGCCTGTGGGGGCAGTGGTTTGTTGTTTGTTATTGTGCATCGAGGATAGGTTATTATGACATGTGTGGATTTATGTGATACGAGATATGGTTCGGTTATGTGACATTGATGTGAATGACTATTACGTTTGTGACTTGTTAGTATTTCATGGTTGTGTTTGGTTGTAATTAATAGTTGATTTACGGTTAAGTGTTTTAAGGGTGTTTTCACTTATTTCGAGAATGACAAATTGTGGTCGTTTTAATCTAAGTGAAATGGTTTTCGTATGCATGCATAGTTTTAGAAAACGGAGGATAAATTCCAGTTGGTTTGAAAGTAGGTTTTCAAACTATTTTTTTATCCGCTCACACGTTTTTTTGGTTTTGTGACCCTCTAGGGGCATTACACGAGAATCAAGGCTCGGGAGGCAGAGACATGAACTAGGGAAACTTATGTGTATCCCTTGTCTGACAAGGTGTCCTACATATATTTGATTCTTGTTAGTAGGGAGTAGGGCTTGAATGTACCTTTCTAGTATATTTCGGGTAGTGTCCTATCATGCGTGCCCACATATATAAGGAACTCATCTTTCCCTCCCCGAGTCATGTGGGATTACTCACTGTTCTTCTCAAGACACGGTCTTACTGTTATGGAATGTATCTCTACAACCTCATTCACTATACTAATCAATGGAAACTGTACAACATCCTTCCAACTTCTTAGGGCATCAACAAGGGCATCTATTCTCTCATTTCTTATTTGTGCTTTGTGTAGGAGGATTTTCTGCACTACTTAGGAGAAATGAGGAAACTAGGGCGTTGAGGGGCATTCCAGTTGTTCCAGAGGCATTCATTTTGACTCATTTGTTCCTTGCAGATGACTACTATAGAGGACCCATTATGTTTGAAAGAGATTCTCAAGTTGTATGAAGGGAGCTCTAGCCAGATGATAAATCTAGAAAAAAAAGTTCCGTAGCGTTTAGTGTGGATTGCCCTCTACCACTTCAGACCCAAATAGTTGCTGAGTTGGGAGTGAGCAAGAAAGATGCCTTTAGGAAGTATATAGGGTTACAAGCTGATTTTGGTAGCTTCAAATAGGCGATCTTTGAGGAAATCCAGAACTGTGTGGAAGTGAAAGCAGTAGGATGATCAAAGAAGTTCTTCTCTATGGTTGTGAAGAAGGTCTTGGTGAAGTGTATTACTCTTGCCTTGCCCAACTATGTTATGTCTTGTTTCCAGGTTTTGGAGGGTGTTTGCAAGGAAGTGGAGTTAGTCATAGCTAGATTCTGGTGGGGCGAAGAGAAGATGAAGCGAGAAATTCACTGGGCCTCGTGGGACAAGGTAACAATGCCAAGGAAAATGGGTGGCCTAGGCTTTCAGGATCTTAGGAGTTTCAATCTAGCCATACTTAAAAAAACTGGGTGGAGGCTACTCACTGACTAGTCATCCTTATTAGCACATATTTTAAAAGCTAAATACTTTGAGGATACCTTCTTTTTAGAAGCAAAGGATTGGCCTAGCCCCTTCTTACAAAGGAGGATGATTTTTTGTTCGATGACTTGTAGCTAGCTAGGGACTCGTGGCATCCTTCTTATAGGCCTTTCCGTGTAAGACCTTTCATTACTCGATTTCCTACCCTAGTCCATATTTCAATTTTTCCTAATGCTAGGATTTGGAAGGTTAAGGTTGTTGAAAATATATGTTTCATGGAGGATTCTCATATTATTATTGCTATACCATTGAGTAGGTTTGGATGCCAAGATAAGTTAATTTGGCACTATTCTAAATTGGAAGCATATAACGTGCATTGTGGATATATACTGGCTTTGGAGATGAATCAAAATAGGGAGTTATCAGGCCGTGGAAGAGGTGAATAGAGTGACAGAGGGGCTAATTATAGGTTGTGGAATCAATATGGAAGCTTGACGTTTCAAATAAAAAGGCGAGGTTTCTGTGCTCTAAAGGTAATTTGGTGCGCTGCCGGAATACAGTTGAAAATATTTTCCCTCTCTGTGAGAAGAAGGAGGAATCTGTGGCCACCGCTTCTTTCAATGTAAGTTCGCACGAGTTTTCTAGTTTAGTGGACCTCTACATATGGACACGTCACAATTCAGAGGGCTCACATTTAGGGATTGATGGTTGGTCATAGAGGATTTATTCTGGAAGGTTGATGATCAAGCTTCTGTTTTTCAGTTTCTTAATTTTGGATGTTGGAGAAACTGGAAAGTGAGAAATGCAAGATGCTTTGAGGATCATGTGCAACAACTAGCCTTGGCTATTTAGCTCATACTATAACAGATTACGAAGTTAGAAGATGCCATGAGATTCTCTAGACGTATTTGACAAGTGGACATGGGCAATGGCGGGGAAGTGTAGAAGGGGAGCTCACCAGGTCTTTGGCAACGGCCGACAATGGGAACCTTAAACTGAACTGTGATGGAGCATGGTTGCGGTTGAGAAGAAGGAAGGGATTTTTTTTCCTTTTGGGGGGGGGGGGGGGGGGAGGGGGTTGGGGGTTGGGGGTTGTCAGGCTAGATCTTGAACTAGTTCGTGTTTAATTTAACAAAGATGAATTACATCAAAGAAAAAAAGAAGTTAAATTAGGTATTTATTGGTATTTTCATTTTATGCACCTTATATATATCTTCAATCTCTCTTATCACTTCCCACCACTCTCTTTTATTGGCTTTCCCCCTCATCTCAAATAAAATTATAACAAAAGGCAAAGATAAATGAGTTCTTAGTGTTATTGATTTAGTAGTATTTTTATTCATTATGTGGTGAAATTATTAAGTCTCATATTGGTAGTTTTATTCACTTTGTAGTGGTGTTCTTAAGTCTCATATAGATACTCGTAAAGAACAAAATCGTTATACAATGTATATAAATCATTTCCTAATATTTTTGTGTAAAACAAAAGTGAATGGTTATCAAATCGACTATATTAAAATAATGGCATAACATGCATAAACTCAGGAGTTAAAAATGAGATGGACTGAATTTTAATAATTTTTTAAATCAAATTTCGACTGTATTAGGTGAATTTCATTATTTAAAAAACCTACAGTATGCAAAGAAACAACCAATAATCATGCAATAAATACAATACAAAACACTTAAATTACAACAAACTCATATTTTACATGGACAAAATATCATATGATATCCAAAATTTTCATCTTAAATGTAGAACAAAGTAATAAATTAGACTATAAAAGTTAATATTACAAAAACATTTTCTTTGGGCCACTAATTTCAGGTGGGCTAGAGCATGCCCCAACTCTTGTTGGTGGCCTGTGCTGGTGACATAGAGTTGATGCCGGGGAGGGTATGGTTTGGATAGATGTGGATCCAAAGTCAAAATTCAAATAGTTAAATTTTTAATAGTTAGATACGATTAGGATTTTCAAAAAAGTATAATTGAATCAATTCCAATCCAAGCGTTATTAACAGTTTGGTTTGGACCGATTTAGACTGTTTACGCATAAAATTCTCATGAAATTTGTTCATTGAAAAGACTCCTCCAAAATGTAACTTTTTTTTTCCAAAATCCATCATTCTTATCAAGATTTCATCAATTTACATCAAGATTTTATTCATTTGCATGAAGATTTCATTCATACACATTACAAATTAAAATTTTCAATATTTTGACAAACTTTAAATATGGCGAATTATGTTTAAATATAATTTAAATTCGAAAATAACACAAAATATGTAAGGAGTAAATGAGATAGGGTATTGATGAACACTTACATTAAAATATTAGAGTAAAAATATTAAATAATAAATAAAAATCTCAATGAAACAGTTTAAATTTTTAGATTGTTTAAATTTTTATCTGATTAAACCTAAATCGAAATTCTATAACACTTTCAATCGAATGAATTTTTATTTGTAACGGATTTATGCCAATCGAGAGGACCAATTTTTTGTGTGAATAAATAAAATAAATAAATTCCCCTCCCTTCTAGGTGGACGAAGCAAATACCACGAGGCCCGAATATATAGATGGGCTTGCACGCTTGGGATAAACGCAGTAGGAAATAATGGCTGAAACAAAAGCGTACCATTTCCCATCCAAAGCAAAAAAGGAGATACGAAGCGTCGAAGTCAATACTAATGCAGTAAATAAAAGCGAACGAAACGGAGCACAGAAGCGGAGTGAAGCGCAGCGACACAGAGAGAGAAATCAGAAAACAAAGAAAAATCCATTTGCCTAAAATTTCGATTTTAGGGTTAGGTTTTAGGGTTTTGGACTTAGAAGCCATGTCGACGACTACCAAAACGGCACCATCTCAACAACCTCAGCAGAGCAATGCGAAGCCAGCTCTCAGAAAGCCCGTCTTCACCAAGGTCGACCTGCTCAAACCTGAGACCAGTGGCCACACACTCGTCGTCAAGGTCATCAGTTCCAACCCTGTGCTGCAAAAGGGCCGATCGGTGTCTCAGCACCTTCGCCAGACCCGCATCTCTGAGTGCCTCATGGGGGACGAGACTGGGACTATTCTCTTCACTGCCAGGAATGATCAAGGTATTGCCTCCTCTTCTCTGTTTACTGGTTTGGTTCCTCAGAACATGGAGGAAACGAGGAGAAAGTTTAGTTTTTGTGTTTTTTGTTTGGGTTGTGAGATATTGACTTTATTTGGTCAATTGCTATCATTTTGTTCGTGTTCTACGTATAAAGTTTTTAATTTTATGTTAAACGTCTATTGATTGATTTATTCATTAGAATATTTATTATAGTATTAGTTGCTGACCAAATGGAAGAAAAGGGCATTAGGATAATGCCTTTGATGGTTAGGATTACTAAGAAAAAAAGAAGTTAACTCAAATCAGTTGCTAGAAGATATAGTTTTTTGTTTTTTGTTTTTTTTTTATTATGGAGAATTGGAACTGTGGTGAAGTATTGTTTTGAGGATTTGGAGCTAGAAGATATTTATTTCTGTGATTTTCTTATCCTAGTTTGTTAATTTTAAATGCAGTCCTTGTAAAATTCTGTATGATTTTGTGTTCCTTCTGAAAGTAATAAGAGTTAGTTATCGTACTTTGTAATATTTGAGTACTGTGAAAAATATAGCTGGAAAACATTACAAAGTACTTATTTGGAAGTGACATCTTTAGAATGCTCAATCTTTTGAGGATGACAGAGATGGGGTCTTTTTTATATCAAAAAATTGGGTTTCTGGTTATGGCTTTAAAAAGATTTTGAGAGCTCACAATAATGCTGTTCCACTTTAGCAGGCGAGATAGTTTAAGCTAAAATAGTTGACATTTGCTCAACATGATGCAACATTGTACTTTTTAACTTTATATCAATCCCCTTTGATGTCAGCCTGATCATTAAGTCTAATGTCGTCTTAAAATGAATATATTAATCTTCTTAAATGTTCACTTTATCTGTTTAAAATGGTCATTGAAATGAATTTCACTTCTTTGGAAGTTATAGTTTCCAACATGGTGATGCTAACATGTTTAAGTATTCTAGTTGTGTTTATTGTGAAATTCTAGGAAGGTATTATGACGCAAATGTGGATGGACAGGTTCTTAGTGTCTGTTTTATTCAAATGAGTGCCCCCTTTGACCACATCTTTGATTGCTTTGTTTTTCCAGTTGACTTGTTGAAGCCCGGTTCAACTGTTGTTCTCCGCAATGCAAGGATTGACATGTTCAAGGGATCCATGAGGTTAGCAGTTGATAAATGGGGCCGGATTGAGGTCACTGAGCCTGCAAGTTTTGTAGTCAAGGAGGACAACAATCTCTCTTTAGTTGAATACGAGCTGGTGAATGTTCATGAGGATGGAGCAGCTCCACATGCAAGCTAGTATATTTCGTGAGGAGAATCAAATATTGATAATGCTCTAATGGTTGGTTTTGTTCCTATTTCATAGTAATTTTCTGTTGCTGCTGCTTGGATTATATCCTATTGATGGAATGTTTAGTTTGAGATTGCTAGAACATGTTTTTAATGAAAGATTCGGTTTTTTAATATAATTTCGGGTGGCGTAGAGTTTTGTTAGGTGTGGCAGGAACAGCTTGTCTTACTGAAAAGTGGAAATATAAGCAAATGTTCATTTAGAATTATTTCTCTCATCGTTAGATGATTCCATCATTTATTACTTCTTTTGTTCGATTTTTTCCTCTTTAAAAAAAATTGTTAACTGTACTTCCTCAAAAGACTTTTTATGTTGATATATTTTTGCGACACTAATATTATTTACTCAACTTTTTCTTGAATATTTTGCTTCACTGAGCTGGTTTTGCTGGCTGTCGTTGGGCCTCATGAAACCCTTTTCTTTGGTAGAAATATATTGAAGAACTATGAACTGGAAATCATAACCTAACTGTAAGTCTGATTAACCGATTGATGAACACGAAGCCTATTTGGTTAAAGTTTTGGGCCCTAGCCAATCTAAACCCACTGGTGCCCAACTCAGAAAAATGATAGATGTAGCCAGTCATCTTATGCTCGCAGCAAGCATCGATGAGTGTTGGCACCAACGTAATCTAGCCTACCAAACTAGACACAGTAAACATTAGTACAGATTTCCGGCAAAATGAGTACATGTTTTGTAACTTTGTGTATTCACCATCAGAAGAGGACAGAAATTTTTCGAAAGAGGGTTAAATTGTAAAGCGTTTAAACTTTTTGGGAAAGAAATATGTACTAGTATTTGTAATTTATGAAAGATTACAAGTTATAGTTGTAAATGAGAGAATTTATGTCAAAAAAATGTGGTACAATCAATATAAGCAAACATCTCTTCCAGTATAAACAACCAAATTATACATCAACCATTAATCCCCATTTGGTATGAGGAAGAGTTTTGAATTTTTCTTGAATTTTGGTATCAAGAGTTTTTAGTTTTGAATTAATCCCCATTTTTCATATAATGTCTTTTTTTTTTTTTCCGTCTTTTATTATCCATATAGTATGTCATCTAAACCATCAAAACATTAAGTAAAAATTAATACTGACTTGATTTAGAATAAGGAATTTAAAAGTTAAAATTAATGATGCGTTAATTTAAAATTAGGTTATTATTATTATTATTGTTATTGAAGTGATAGATTTTGGATTAGAATTATCTAGGATTTGTTTCTCTCGATAACTAGCCAATTATCTGTTTTTTATTTTTTATTTACTTTTTAAAATTCTTTATTTTAAGAGTTATGTACACTAACACCCTTTGAGACTTCTCATGTTTTCACAAAATTTAAGGCTGACAATTTTTGACACGACTCAAAACATGCACAAAATTTATTCGGATCAACCTACACGATTAAAATTTCGGGTCATTTTTGGGTCAACCAGTTATGACCCGTTTATTAAACGGGTGAGTTTTCGGGTCAACCTATTAACCCGTATAATGACTTGTTAACTCATTTAATAAATGAGTAGATTTCGGGTTAACAGGTTAACCCGTATATTGGTTTATATATTGACCCATTTAATAAACGTGTCATTACTAACTCATATATCTACCCATTTATCTATTAAATTTTATACTTTAAATAGGTTAAACATGTTAAATGGGTCAAACGGGTCATAGATTAATTGGGTTTTGAGTATGACCTGCTTATTAAATGGGTTAAACGGGTTACCCGGATCATTAACAAGTCGGGTTCGAGTTGGACATTCTTGACACGATTATTAAACGGGTTGGATTCGGATTGGGCATAAATGCGTAAAATAAAATTCATGACACGATACGACCCATTGCCACCCCTAACAAAATTCATCTAAGGTCTTGGAAATTATAGAAACACCTATTGATGTTCTGAATTGTTTTCACATAACTCCTAAATTTATAATATAAGATAGATTTTGTTTGTAAATGACAAATTTATCTTGAATGGGAAATTTCCTTTTTGGAGGAAATTAAGGAATCGTGGTTCCCCCTATTATTATTTTAAGGGTTATGTGAAAGTAATACAAAGTATCAAGAAATGTTTGTATAATTGTTAGGACCTAAGGGGGATTTTTTTGGAAACGTAAGAAATCTTAAAGGATGTTAGTGTAAATAACTCTTATTTTAATTAATCACTTCTGGACCCTTCCACAATCATCACTTAATTACTGTCATTTTTATCATCACTCGATAATTGCTAAGATAGGTATAATATGATCACTATATCGTGAACCTCATCCTTCACATATTTCAACACCACCCGTACATTATGCCTTTTCCATAAAAATTTAGCTCCCATCTCAAACATCTTGTTAAACAGATTAGGTCAATTAGGGCAAAATAAAATTATATTGTGAACATGGGTCAACGTACTACGTCAAGAAGGAATTTGGGAATGGGAGGAGTCAAGTGACACTCCCTAGGGTGAAGTGACTCTCCTAGGGTCAAGTAACACTCCTTGTCCTTTGACGGATCCGTTAGTATTCACAATATGGAGTTTAAGAAGAAAAAAATTTAAATCACTAAGAAATTAGTTTGGCTTGATACTAGTACTATAGTCTTATGATATTCCTTATTATGTAATGGAAGAGCTCAAATCTCGACCTCACTTGATAGGACCCTACCCGGAAATTCCAAAACACACATGTCCGAGTCTTATTCCCGCCTGACACACAAGACCAACATGCCCAAAATACGCTTGCACACGTGTCAAACCAGGGATACCCGCTCAACAGACATATCTGCTAACCAATCAGAGTGACTAAAATCACTAAAATAAGGGTACACAAATTGTACCGTAATTCCCAACAAGTACGCAGCCACACATACTGCCTCTGCTGTGGAAGTGGCCCCAATACCTAAACCCCAACCTAGATGGGTTTCCAAAACCACAAACAAAACCGGTGAGTGGACCAAAAATAAATAATCTTTTGAAACACATTTATCAAGAAAACGGTAATTACCCTCCATTTCCCACAACATGCATACATATAGAAATATGATCGAAATCTCAAAGTTAATATCAAACCATATATTATGCCAGTCCGGAAAATACACGCCCTTAGAAAGTTGACGGAGACAAACTTCAATGTCAATCTGGGAAAAGGTAATCACCCTGGTCAAACTCTGAGGACGGTTGACACGACCTACCCCCAATCCCCCGGGATTAAGGGCTAAGTCATGCTCCTATCTAACTTACGTGCGACATGAAGGCTAAACCAACGTCCAACCTCCATGTAACACGTAAGCTGGACAAGGGATTCCCAGTTCCAAACTTCCTAGAACGCGTAGAATCTACTATGGATCGCGTGAGTGATGTCTCCGTTTCTCTAACAACAGCCCGCACCGCACCTATCAGGACCCGTCCCAATCCCCTCGGGATTAACGAGGAACACTCCTGATTCCGTCTGACACAAAGTGTCAGACCAGGGAAAATTTGAACTTTTAGCCCGAAGGTTTTCACAGTACGCCAAGATCCGGAGGAGGTATGTGATGTCTCGGTTTCTGCTACAGCCCGCACCGTATTCAACCTAAAGGGCATTGAAAACAGAAAGATTGTGAGTGGACAAAATAAAAGAGTTTATAAAAAATATTTCAGAAAAGACCTTTATGCCCTTCACTAAAAAGCATGCATGCATAATAAAACCATTTATCCAATCACATATGTTTAAACAACCATAATCATACGAGCCCCTGCCCAAATCCATTTACAGAAATCTATAACAGTATAAACATATGTGGGATCTCAACCCAAATCCATTTATCAATCATAAAACACAATTTCGCAAACCAATTGAAATCAACTTTATCCATATAATTCATATAACCAATCCTGTCACGGTATCTAGAGCTACGAGCGTACTACCCGAGATCTCAAGCCCAAGTCTCTTAGGGTCCACCCAAGTCAATGTTCGTAGATCAATGACCCTCCCTGAGGTTATAATTCATAGCCTTTCTGAGAGTAAGGAACCCAACGGGGGCTACTCCACTCAGTCAGTGCTTCGTGACTACTCTAGGGTCCACCCAAGCCAACGACCCTCCCCGGAGGAGACAATTCATATATAAAGGATGGTATAGGGAAAAAAACTTTTGAAAACATTCTCAAAACCTTTCAAGGGTTCATTCCCGGTCCCCATAAACCATCATGAACCATAAAAACCTTTCGAGGGTTCATGCTGGTCCCCATAAACCGTCATGAACCAGAAATCCATTTATGGGTCCCCAACCCAAAATCACAACCTTAAAAGATAACTGGGCCCTAAGCCCGAATCCACATACAAACTTGGCCTTGTGCTCGACTTCGTAAACCAAATGGGCCTCGTGCCCGATACGTAAGTCAACTGGGCCTCGAGCCCGATTCGCAAACCAACTGGGCCTCGAGCCCGATACGTAAACCAATTGGGCCTCCGGCCCGATTCCTTGTTAAATCAAATGGACTTCAAGTCCGAGAGTTCGTAAATCAAATGGGTTTCGTGCTCGATTCCATATTTCCAAGTCCAAAATCCATTTAAGAACCAATTGGGCCTCTGGCCCGAGAAAGTAACTAAAAGAGACTTCGAGTCTGAGGGTTTCCAAAACAAATGGGTCTCGAACCCGAGTTTACCTTTCAAATCCAAAACCATTCCATGAAATCATTTCCAAAACCATAAGTACGGAAAATCAATGTAAAACCAAAAACCTCGATTTACGTGCAAGCATAAATCGCCTCGTAATGCGTGAAACCAAGTAAGTCACAATCATCCAAATCATCATCATAGAATCATATCTATAAACCATATAAAACATTTATGCATGCATCACAGTTTAGAAATCAAGGTCCACTCACAAATCGTCCTAAGATGCCGCCTCGATTTACGTGCCATAAGCCTTCCTGGCTAATCCGAGCTCTCCGGGTCATCCTAACCTGTCCAAATCATACCCAAAGGTTACTACTAACCTATACAAGTCCATATTAAGAACCCTAAACTTTCCCAAAAAAGTCAACGTGTCCTGTACACGATTCTAGAGGTGAAAAACCTCAATTTGACCAACTTAACGATCTCCGATCGACCCGAAACCACCGCCATTGGATCCGGATCATCAAAACCTTTAAAATGAAATTGGGCCCACCCAAAGTAATGTTCACACGCGCCCACACGCGCTGGTCAATGCTGACGTCAGTACTAACACCTTCTGATAGCGCCATGTGTCACGTCCGGATTGGCCCTCTGTCTGACATGTCAGTCTGACATTGTCAGATTTGACATGCTGACATCATCCCTGACATGATGACGTCAGTAGGATGATGTCATCGGTCATCCCTGACCTTGGTCGGGTTCTTAGATCGGTCGCCGTGACCCCCGGCTTGGCCTGGTCGGTTCTCCGCCGTCAGACCACCAAAACACTTCCCGTTTGTTCCATTTTCACTGTCTAAGCCTAATCTAAAGTTCTATGGACTTGAAAACTAGAAAAAAGATCGAAAACCGTACCTGATATCCAAAAACCAGCAACCCAGCTTCCGGTCGTCCTCCCTGT
Source organism: Prinsepia uniflora (assembly GCA_032719365.1). Lineage (NCBI taxonomy): Eukaryota > Viridiplantae > Streptophyta > Magnoliopsida > Rosales > Rosaceae > Prinsepia > Prinsepia uniflora. Next base: position 34,507,992 of record CM064868.1, on the reverse strand, counting down.
CGACTCAAGCCATCCTGTTCCTCAAAACCACGTCCAGTGGACTCGTCCTGGTCCATAGAATCACCTACGATCGACGAAGTCGATCCCTAAACATTAAATATCTATTTCCAGAACAATGGGTTTCAAACGGGTTCTCGGGTTTGGGCTTACCTCGCCGCATTAAAAGCTGTCGTGGCCACCATCACGGTCGCCCCGTCCTGAGGATCTTCCTTCTATCACCCAACACGTTTGACAGTCCCCTCAAGTCCATCCTTCCATCTTTGAGCCCAAAAATAGATTTTGGTTGTTTACCTCGGAACTCCCACCGTCGTCGTCCCCATCGTGCCCTCAGTCCCTCAGGTAACACACTCAGTCCATCCTTCATGATAGTAGCTGGGGATGAGATGGGGTGGTGGTGGTGATGTGTGTTTTGTTTTGAAAGAAAGAAGAAGAAATGGAAATGATGTCGAGAGGAGAGAGGGAGATTGAGTTAGATGATGATGATGATGATGATGATCAGAAAAAGAGAGAAGAAGTGGATGGTAGTGATGAGGGATTAGATAAAATGGATGGTTAGATGAGAAATAGGTGGGTTTAAATTATAAAATAATTAGAATAATATTATTTGATTAAGATAGATCCACAAATTGGGGGTTTGGGCCAATGGGATGAGTGACACGTGTCACTCATCCATGGGTCCCACCTAAATATTTTCCCAATCAGATATGCCAAGTGTCTTCGCCTCGAATGCGTGCAATAGTAAAATCGAACTTCCGTGCCTCATAACTTTTCCGTTTGAAGTCCGATTTCGGCGTGCCGCCTGTCTATGGATTCGTATCGACTCGATCTATGTAACGATCCTCGGCCCTCAGCCATCAGACCTCTCTGGTTAAAAGTCAACTATTTACCCCTTTTAACCAAATTACCAAAATACCCATGAACTTCCAAACGTCAAAACTTCTTCTTCGAATGTCGGAATCGGACGTGCCACCTGTCTATGAACTCGTGATGCCCCGAACTATGTCACAGTCATCAGCCAAAGTCCATTTGACCGCTAGAACGAAAAGTTAACGTTTTACCCATTCTAAGGGTAAAATCATCATTTTGCACCGTTTGTCCGAAAGTACCCCACTAATCACCGATTAACCTCACTAATCCTTGATTAGTCACTAATCTAATCCCAAAATTCAGGACGGGTCGTTACAACCTTCCCTCCTTAATTAATTTCGTCCTCGAAATTCCATCTATCTTGACGTCTACGCCCACTTGGAGTCACCAGACCTCACTCATCGATCCACATTGACACACACGACAAACTGTCACCACTTAACAGTCGTCAGTAAAAAACTAACACAATACTTACTTGTGGTCACACTAACAACCAACTCACTCAACCTGAGTGTAACTGGACCCATTAGAATCACTATGACCAGTGCACAATATTCAATGTCCAGTTCACGTCCTCGACTAATCTAATGGTATCGAAATTAAGCCGACTACCAACACTTTCACCAACGTGTCCCTAGTATATCTCATATACCGCCACCAGGCACCACAAGCCTATCCAGTGTCGTCCCTCGAACGACGTACAACCATCCATCAACTAGCCTACAACAACGATGACGACGACCTAGGTCGTAGCCAATCACGTTTTAATTCTGGAGTCCATCTGTCCAATTTGGAACTAGACAGATCAAAACTCCAACCCTTATCTATTTCGAGTCCCATGGTCACCCGAACAGTAAGAAAACATCTACTTCTAATTACGTATTCCAATACGTACCAATCCAACTCACACCTACCAAGGTGTATCCTCTCATGCCAACTGGGCATCCAAACGCATCCACGTCTACCGAGACGCACAAACCTGAACCTATTGGTTACTTGCTCAACGATTAATCACAATACATTTGATTGACTTCATAGGGAAGCCAATCCCATCATTCAAACATCTAAGGCTGACCAAATTCGACCCCGTCGAACACCTACTCGCCCGAGTAATATACCATACAGGATTAACCTCGAAAAGAAGTTCAGTCCCATCATCCTCAACATCAAAATCCCGATCCAACTAGGATCCACATATGCTCACTCAGCTAACAATCCACCTGAGACCCGATCATAGGGTCGTACACCCTCTCAAATCCTCCGTCAGTCACATCACTCCTCAACCAATTCCCACATCTAAACAGATCAGTCAACGACGAGACACGTCGAGACTGTGGGTTCTCTCGAATAACCTCATATCGATCCTTGGCATTCCACCTAGGAAAATCAATGATGATCCAAGACGATGACATCAAAATTCATCCTACGTGAATGCAACCAAAACTCGCTGCATTCTCCATGCCATGTAACCTAACATCGTCTGCCATCAAGTAGAAAATGAGAAATCTCAACCACCTAACTCTGAAATACCCAACTCCTCCTGATGATTCAAGACAAATACCGAGTCTACCAACCAATACATGATCAACGTATTGGTGACACAACCATCATCTTCCATGGTAGAACCTGAGAAGTCACCCTAATGACTTTGAAATACCCATTACCAATGCGGAGAACCCGCACTCCCCTAGTCTCCTCAACCTCTCTCGATTATGAAGTTCCAACTATGTCAGAACCAACACACTCGGACATCAACCACGTGTCCGTAACCAGTCCAACCCTATCGGTGATCCACTATTGGACCACAGACACCGAACATATGCCCATCTCGACGGAGTCACATCCCGACTCGTGACTCATCGCCATCACAATCACCGGCACCAACACCAACACTAATACCAGCACCATCACTAACATCAACACTAGTATCAGCAAACAAGCATCCACACTAGTATCAGCACACGGTGTGCGAAATAGGCAACCCCGGATCTCCGCTCATATCTAACGATGACCCCGTACCTCTACTCGAATGGGAGAAACTCTGCCTCCCTCGTACCCAACAACCCTGGGTACAGTCACCCTGACAACTCATACGAGAAAAAAAAAACGTTCCCTGAACATCCCCGATTCCCAACAACCGTAACTACAACCACTCTCGGTAGTAGTGCCTTCCACAGACCGGTGCAGACCTAACCACCAGACCTCGCTATCGAGACTCCGCCTCCAACAGAATCAATCACCCGTATAATTACTCCGTATCCCCACTCCGGGATTCCATCGACAAGTACTAACCCTGGTAACTTGTCCAACCAATCTCAAACCAAACGTAACCCAACTCGACCAATGCCGTCTACCAGGTCGTCCATGACCTTAGCTGCACCAACAATCCATCATAGCTAGAATAGTACGACAACCAACTAGGTCTAACCGATTACTACAACCTCGACTGCAGAGTACAGTCCTGTCACTAAAACTGACACGACTAGATCAACCGAGTGTTTAGACTCTGAAAAGTCGTCAAAGTCAAACCACTTGCCAACTCACCTTTCCGAACCATACACCCTACCTTAGGGTTCCACGATCACTACCTAGAGTTCCACTGAACCTAACTGCAGAAGGCAGTATAATCCACAATCTGACCAATCCCGCGGTCCCGACATTGTAAAGATGTCAATCCAATCCTACCGCCAGTTCAACTAGAGTTCCTCGAACCCGGCTGCTCCCGGCAGCATAACCACCTAACTCAACAAAATTCGACCATCTAATGGTCACAACACCGAACTATCATCAAAAATCGATCCTACTACATCATTAAGGATGATCTCAACTAATCGTCTCACGATCAAACTCTAAAGTACTATTACGTTTATCCTTCCGTAGGGTCCCACACTGCCATCCACGACAGAACTATGGAAACCCCAGCATCAAATGTCGAATCAAAACGTTTCACGATTCAATACTACTAACTATTCTACCGGCATCCTAACTATCAGGTTGATAACAAACTGCAGTTCATTGAGACATCACATCCTCGACCTGCGCGATACTCCAAGAGCAAATCTTGCTCTGATAACACTTGTCAGGACCCGTCCCAATCCCCCCGGGATTAACAAAGAACACTCCTGATCCCGTCCGACACGAAGTGTCAGACCATGGAAAGTTTGAACCTTTAGCCCAAAGGCTTCCAGAGTACGCCAAGATCCGGAGGAGGTATGTGATGTCTCGGTCTCTACTACAGTCTGCACCGTATTCAACCTAAAGGGCATTAAAAACAGAAAGATTGTGAGTGGAAAAAATCAAAGAGTTTATAAAACATATTTCATAAAAGACCTTTATGCCCTTCACTAAAAAGCATGCATGCATAGTAAAACCATTTATCCAATCACATAAGTTTAAACAACCATAATCATACGTGCCCCTGCCGAAATCCATTTACAGAAATCTAGAACAATATAAACATATGTGGGATCAAAACCCAAATCCATTTATCAATCATAAAACACAATTTCGCAAACCAACTGAAATCATGTTTTTCCATATATTTCATATAACCAATCCTGTCACGGTATCTAGAGCTACGCGCGTGCTACCCGGGGTCTCAAGCCCAAGTCTCTCAAGGTCCACCCAAGTCAATGTCTGTAGATCAATGACCCACCCTGCGGTTATAATCCATAGCCTTTCTGAGAGTAAGGAACCCAACGGAGGCGACTCCACTCAGTCAGTGCTCCGTGACTACTCCGGGGTCCACCTAGGCCAACGACCCTCCCCGGAGGAGACAATTGATATATAAAGGATGGTATAGGAAAAACCTTTTGAAAATATTCTCAAAACCTTTCAAGGGTTCATGCCTGGTCCCCACAAACCATCATGAACCATAAAAACCTTTGGAAGGTTCATGCCGGTCCCCATAAACCTTCATGAACCAGAAATCCATTTGTGGGTCCCCAACCCGAAATCACAACCTTAAAACATATATGGGCCCTAAGCCCGAATTCACATAAAAACTGGGCCTCGTGCCCAATACGTAAGTCAACTTGGCCTCGAGCCCGATTCGTAAACCAACTAGGCCTCGAGCCCGATACGTAAACCAACTGGGCCTCCAGCCCAATGCTTTGTTAAATCAAAATGGACTTTGAAACGACCCGTCCCGAATTTCGGGATTAGATTAGTGACTAATCAAGGATTAGTGAGGTTAATCGCTGATTAGTTGAGCGAAATCGGCACGAACGATGCAAAATGACCGTTTTGCCCTCGTCGGGGGTAAAATGTTGACTTTTCGTTCAGGCGGTCAAATGGACTTTGGCCGATGAGTGTGACGTAGTTCGGAACGTCACGAGTTCATAGATAGGTGGCACGTCTGATTTTGACATTCGAGGAAGAAATTATGACGTTCAGAAGTTCAAGGGTATTTTGGTAATTTGGTTAAAAGGGGCAAATGGTTTACTTTTGACCTGGGAGGTCTGATGACCAAGGGTCGAGGACCATAACGTAGATTGAGTCGATACGAATCCCTAGACAGCCGGCACGTCAAAATCAGACTTCGAACGGGAAAGTTATGGGTCACGAAAGTTCGATTTCATTATGCACGCATTATGAGACAGGGATGATGTGGCGATATCTAATAGGGCAGATATTTTAGTGGGACCCATGTATGAGTGACAAGTGTCACTCATCCCATTGGCTAATCCCCTAAAAAGTGGATCTAAACCATTAAAATAATAATATTTTATTATTTTATAATTTCTCACTCTTCTCCCCTTTTAATCCTCACCCTTCATGTATAATTCTTCCTTCAATCCTCACTATCCATTCCCTTTCCCCTCATCTGATCACAATCACCCACTCTGTCCTCTCATAACCTGAACACCCATTCCCCCTCCATCCCTCCATTTCCATTTTTAGCAAACAACACACACGGCATACCACCCCACCACCATAACCATTACTGTCAGAGTTATTGAGAGAATGAGAGAGAGGTTAAGACGATGAAGGAGGGGCCGACAGGCCACAACGGTGGACACGGCGGAGGGAAACCCGATTTGGGCAGGTAAGCATGTTTGAAAATCTAAGTTTGAGTTTGAGAGGTTTTTGATTGTTTTCATTGATTGGGTTTGCTTCTGGGGACTTTAGGGGGAAGCTCTGGACTGGTTTTAAGGCCTAGGACGGTCGGAGGCCACGACGGTGGAGGCTTGCAGGTGGCTGGTTCAACCGTGGACCTTCAAGGTGAGTTTCAACCCCTTTTCTTTGGTTTTTAATGGCTAGATTAATTAGGTTTGAAGTTAGAAACTCATAGGAATCAAAATGGGAAGGAAAGGAGTGAAAATATATGGATTATAAAGTTGAACCGTGACCGCCGGTTCGATTGGAGTGAATCGGGTCGAACTAGTCTGAACTGGGTGGCCAGAGGTTAGGGATGAAAAATAGTGCCCAGCGCGTGGGCTTCACGCGTAGGGGCTTCAGGCCGCACTTGGGGGTGCGTGGGCCATATTTTGGGGAGGGTTCCAGCAGGTGAAATCATCTATTCGATGTAACGAACATTTTGGGACTGGTTTCGTGTCGATTGGACATCGCTTCGATAGGTTTCGGGGTGTCTGAAGGTTTAGGTTCGACTTTAAAAATAGTTAACAATTCGGAAAAATTACGGGGCTTTAGTGAGAGGTTAATAAGGTAGTTAGTAACCCTCTATTACAATTTGGACAAGTTTGGTAGTCCCGGTGACGGTGATAGGTTTATGAGAGCCGTATAACACGCGTATCGAGGAAGTGAGTGGACCTTTTTTCTAAATTGTTGCATGCATAAATGTTTATTATATGTTTTAATACTTGTTTTATGATGCCATGAGTGCATTTGTGTGTGGTACCGTATTTGCACGTATTTTTAGGTTTCGGCCTTAGACGGTGCCTATACGGGTTTGTATTTCTACGTTGATTCAAATGAAATGGTTTTGGATTTAAAATGGGAAATCTCGGGCATGAGACCCATTTGGTTTTATCTCGGGCATGTAGCCCTATTGGTGACCTATGGGTTTGAATCGTGGTCGCGACGAGTGCTATGTGCAAGCGACGGACGATACGACGCTCACCTCCGTACTGGGCCATGTTCCTTCCGGGGAGGTCACAATGCACGATCTGTTGTCGGGCAGCCGATGGAGGCTCGACTTCGGAGTGCTGACGGCTCAGGATATCGATCGGTGATAAGTGCTCCTTGAGATCGCATCAATACGATCGGAGTCGTGACTGACCCTGAGATATCGGGCACGTTACCTAGTTGAGTCATACGTTCGGGCACGAGGCCCAGTTACTTTACGTTTATGTTTTCGGGTTAGGGACCATAAATGGATTTCCAGGTTCATGACGGTTTATGGGGACCGTCATGAACCCTTGAAAGGTTTTTATGGTTCATTACGGTTTATGGGGATCAGGCATGAATCTTTTGAAAGGTTTTGAGGATGTTTTCGATATATATATATATATATATTCATATACCTTCCTTATTTGGAATGTCTCATCCGGGGATGGTCGTTGGCCTGGGTGGACCCCGGAGTAGTCACAGAGCTCTAACTGAGTGGAGTCGCCCCCGTTGGGTACCTTGCTCTCAGGAGGGCTTAGATTATAAACTGATGGAGGGTCATTGATCTACGGACATTGACCTGGATGGAACCTAAGAGACTTGTGCTTGAGACCTTGGGTAGCACGCACGTAGCTTTAGAAACAGTGACAGGATTGGTTATGTGATTTATATGTATATGCTATATGATATGTGATATGTACAAGTTTTGGTTTAGTCCCACATGGATTTGGGCAGTGGCCGGTATGGTTGATTTCATTATGGCTTTTTGGTTAAACGGTTTTCGAATGCATGCTTGCTTTTTAGTGAAGGGTAAAAATGTCTTTACGAAAACATTTTTGTAAATGATTGTTTTGCCCACTCACAACTTTTAAATGTTTTGACTGCCGTTCAGATTGATAGATGGGAGCAGATATTTGACTGCAGATCAGAGCAGGAGTCTATTGTGACTCTTCAGTCGAGCGGTACATTAGGTTAGGATGAATTGACATCCTTTTGGATGTGCCTAAACGGTGTAAATCGATAGGCGAACTTGGTAGTGAATTAGGTTGGTTACGGACACGTGGTTGATGTCCAAGTGTGTTGGTTCCGACAGGGTTGGAAGTCCGGAGTCGAGAGTGGTTGTGTTTGAGGCGTTGAGGAAAGTGCTTGATTTCGCATTGGAGGTCGACTTGGAAGTAGGTGAAAGAGACTTCTCGTTTTCTGCTCTTTAGCAGATGATGTAGGATGCAGGCGGATGGCATTGAATGAACTTTGATGTCATCATCTTGGATTCTCCTTGATTATTTCCTAGGTGGGATGACGAGGGGTGATGTGATAGCTAAGTGTTCAAAGAGGGTGCCTAAGGTGAGTGACCGAGGTGTGGTAATCAATAAGGGTGAATTGCCTTGCTGATTATGCTAAGCTAGGAGCAGAGGAAATTAATTAATGCGGGGACGAAATAAATTAAGGAGGGAAGGTCGGTTGGAATTTTGAGGACGAAATTAATTATGGAAGGAAGTTTGTAATGACCCGTCCCAAATTATGGAATTAGATAAGTGACTAATCAAGGATTATTGAGGTTAATCGGTGATTAGTTGAGCGAAATCGGACGAACGATGCAAAATTACCGTTTTACCCTAGTGGTGGGTAAAATGTTGACTTTTTGTTCAGGCGGTCAAATGGACATTGGCCGATGACTGTGACGTATTTATGGACGTCACGAGTTCATAGACAGGTGGCACGTCCGATTCCGACATTCGAGTTAGAAGTTATGACATTCGGAAGTTCAAGGGTATTTTGGCAATTTGGTAAAAAGGGGCAAATGGTTAACTTTTGACCTAGGAGGTCTGATGGCCAAGGGCTAAGGACCATTACGTAGATCGAGTCGATACGAATCCCTAAACAGGCGGCACGCCGAAATTGGACTTCGAACGGGAAAGTTATGGGTCACGAAAGTTCGATTTCACTATGCACGCATTACGAGACAGGGATGATGTGCCGATATCTGATAGGGCAGATATTTTAGTGGGACCCATAGATGAGTGACAAGTGGCACTCATCCCATTGGCCAATCCCCTAAAAAGTGGATCTAAACCATTAAAATAATAATATTTATTATTTTATAATTTCTCACTCATCTCCCTTTTTAATCCTCACCCTTCATCTATAATTCTTCCTTCAATCCTCACTATCCATTCCCTTTCCCCCTGATCTGATCACCATCACCCTCTCTGTCCTCTCACAACCCGAACACCCATTCCCCCTCCATCCCTCCATTTCCATTTTTAGAAAACAACACACACGTCATACCACCCCACCACCATAACCATTATCGTGAGAGTTATTGAGAGACTGAGAGAGAGGTTAAGACGATGAAGGAGGGACCGACAGGCCACGACGGTGGACACGGCAGAGGGAAACCTGATTCAGGCGGGTAAACATGTTTGAGAATCTAAGTTTGAGTTTGAGAGGTTTTTGATGGTTTTCATTGATTAAGTTGGCTTCTGGGGACCTTATGGGGAAGCTCTGGACCGGTTTTGAGGCCTAGGACAGCCGGAGGCCACGGCGGTGGAGGCTTGCAGGTGGCCGGTTCAACCGTGGACCTTCAAGGAGAGTTTCAACCCCTTTTCTTTTGTTTTTAATGGCTAGATTAATTAGGTTTGAAGTTATAAACTCATAGGAATAAAAATGGAAAGGAAAGGAATGAAAATAGGTGGATTATAGGGTTGAACCGTGACCGCCGGTTCGGTTGGACTGAACCGGGTGGCTAAAGGTTAGGGATGATGAATAGTGCCCAACACGTGGGCTTCACGCGTAGGGGCTTCATGCCGCGCATGGGCCATCTTTTACGGAGGGTTCCAACATATGAAATCATCTATTCGATGTAACGAACATTTTGGATTGGTTTCCTGTCGATCGGACATCGTTTCGATAGGTTTCGGGATGTCCGAAGGTTTAGGTTCGACTTTAAAACAGTTAAAAATTCGGGAAAATTACGGGGCTATGTGAGAGGTAAATAAGGAAGTTAGTAACCCTCTATTATAATTTGGGTAGGTTTGGGAGTCCCGGTGACAGTGATTGGCTCGGGAGAGCCGTATAACACGCATATCGAGGTGGTAGCTCGGACGGTCTGTGAGTGGACCTTGTTTTCTAAATCTGTGCATGCATAAATGTTTATTATATGTTTTAATACTTGTTTTGTGATGACATGAGTGCATTTGTGCGTGGTTCCGTATTAGCACGTATTTCAAGGTTTCAGCCTTATACGGTGCCTATACGGGTTTGCATTTCTACGTTGATTCAAATGAAATGGTTTTGGATTTAAAAAGGATAAACTCGGGCATGAGACCCATTTGGTTTTATCCCGGGCATGTAGCCCTATTGGTGACCTACGGGTCTGAATCGTGCTCGCGGCGAGTGCTATGTGCACGGCGACGGACGATACGACGCTCTCCTCCGGACTGGGATATGTACCTTCCGGAGAGGTCACGATGCACGATCTATTGTCGGGCAGCCGATGGAGGCTCGACTTCAGAGTGCTGATGGCTCAGGATATCGATCGATGATGAATGCTCCATAATCTAGCGGTGGTCACATCGGTTGATTCGTTCAAGGCGACATACTAGGATTGAGGGCGGTCCTGGATGGATGGTTGCACGCATCACTACGATCGGAGTCGTGACTGACCCTGAGATATCGGGCACGATACCCAATTGAGTCATGCGTTCGGGCATGAGGCCCAGTTACTTTACATTTATGTTTTCGGGTTGTGGACCCTAAATGGATTTCCAGGTTCATGACGGTTTATGGGGACCGACATGAACCCTTGAAACGTTTTTATGGTTCATGGCGGTTTATGGGGATCAGGCATGAATCCTTTGAAAGGTTTTAAGGATGTTATATATATATATATACTCATATACCTTCCTTATATGGAATATCTCCTCCGGGGATGGTCGTTGGTCTGGGTGGACCCCGGAGTAGTCACAGAGCCCCCCGTTAGGTACCTTGCTCTCAGAAGGGCTTGGATTATAACCTCAGGGAGGGTCATTGATCTACGGACATTGACTTGGATGGACCTTGAGAGACTTGGGCTTGAGACCCCGGGTAGCACGCTCGTAGCTTTAGAAGCAATGACAGAATTGGTTATGTGATTTATATGTATATGTTATATGTTATGTGATGTGTAAAGGTTTTGGGTTGAGTCCCACATGGATTTGGGCAGTGGCTGGTATGGTTTATTTCATTATGGTTCTTTGGTTAAACGGTTTTCCACTGCATGCATGCTTTTTAGTGAAGGGTACAAATGTCTTTACGAAAACTTTTTTGTAAATGATTGTTTCGTCCACTCACAACTTTTAAATGTTTTGACCACCCTTCAGGTTGACAGCGGATAAGGACTGTAGCAGAGACTGAGATATCACATACCACCTCCGGATCCTGGCGTACTCTGAAAGCCCGAGAGGGCTAAGGTTGGAATTTTCCATTGTTTGACAATCCGTGTCAGACCTGATCAGGTTCGTCCCGCGTTAATCCCGGGGGGATTGGGACGGGTCCTGAAAGGTAGTATCAAAGCATAGGTTTGCTCATAGGATACCTAGGGAACTCTGATAACAGATGGTGCTCTGATACTGACAGGTGGTATCAGAGCAGGGTTGCTCATGTTACTCTGAGTTTCGGAGCGAGTGTTGCTCTCTGAGCGCAGGTCGAGGATGTGATGTCTCTATGTGCTGCAATTCGTCATCAACCTGATAGTTAGGATATCGGTACGATAGTTAGTAGGATAAAATCGTAGGTCGTCTCTAGTTCGGCATTTGATGACGGGGTTGCCATAATTCTATCGTGGTTGGCAGTGTGGGGCTCTAAGGAGTAGTTAGTATAGGCGATTGATTCCGTTGGATACGGAGTCTCGCTAGTGGTGTCTGGTAGTTAGGTCTGCACGAGTTTGTAGCAGGCACTGTTACCGAGGGTGGTTGTAGTTACGGTTGTTGGGAATCGGGGACGTTCGGGGAACGTTTCCTTTTCTCATATGAGTTGTCAGGGTGACTGTACCAAGAGTTGTTGGGTACAAAGGAGGCTGAGTTACTCCAATTCGAGTAGAGACACAAGGTCGTTGCTCCATATGAGCGGAGATCCAGGGTTTTCTAATTCGCATAGTGTGTACTAGTGCTGGTGCCAGTGATTGTGATGATGATGAGTCACGAGTCAGGATGTGACTCCGTCGAGATGGACATATGTTCGGTGTCTGTGGTCCAGGAGTGGATGACGGATAGTGATGGACTAGATTGGATCCAGCAGTAGTTAAGATGTGAGGATCGTGTACTGTCGTGGGGATTAACGACCAAGTGGTCAGATATGGTGGTATGCAGATATTTGACTGCAGATCAGAGCAGGAGTCTGTTGTGACTCTTCAGTCAAGCGGTACATTAGGTTAGGATGAATTGACATCCTTTTGGATGTGCCTAAACGGTGTAAATCGATAGGTGAACTTGGTAGTGAATTAGGTTGGTTACGGACACGTGGTTGATGTCCAAGTGTGTTGGTTCCGACAGGGTTGGAAGTCCGGAGTCGAGAGTGGTTGTGTTTGAGGTGTTGAGGAAAGTGCTTGATTTCGCATTGGAGGTCGACTTGGAAGTAGGTGAAGGAGACTTCTCGTTTTCTGCTCTTTAGCAGATGATGTAGGATGCAGGCGGATGGCATTAAATGAACTTTGATGTCATCATCTTGTATTCTCCTTGATTATTTCCTAGGTGGGATGACGAGGGGTGATGTGATAGCTAAGTGTTCAAAGAGGGTGTAAGAACCGAACACCTAGGCTGTGGGTCAAATTTGAGTGATTCGAAGAGCAGGAAGTAACTGTCGTCACTGGATGTGACAGATGAGTGACGTGACAAGTGGGTGCCTGAGGTGAGTGACCGAGGTGTGGTAATCAATAAGGGTGAATTGCCTTGCTGATTATGCTAAGCTAGGAGCAGAGGAAATTAATTAATGCGGGGACGAAATAAATTAAGGAGGGAAGGTCGGTTGGAATTTTGAGGACGAAATTAATTATGGAGGGAAGGTTGTAATGACCCATCCCAAATTTTAGAATTAGATTAGTGACTAATCAAGGATTATTGAGGTTAATCGGTGATTAGTTGTGCAAAATCGGACGAACGATGCAAAATTACCGTTTTACCCTAGTTGTGGGTAAAATGTTGACTTTTTGCTCAGGCGGTCAAATGGACATTGGCCGATGACTTTGACGTATTTATGGACGTCACGAGTTCATATACAGGTGGCACGTCCGATTCTGACATTCGAGTTAGAAGTTATGACGTTCGGAAGTTCAAGGGTATTTTGGCAATTTGGTAAAAAGGGGCAAATGGTTGACTTTTGACCTAGGAGGTCTGATGGCCAAGGGCTAAGGACCATTACGTAGATCGAGTCGATACGAATCCCTAAACAGGCGGCACGCCGAAATTGGACTTCGAACGGGAAAGTTATGGGTCACGGAAGTTCGATTTCACTATGCACGCATTACGAGACGGGGATGATGTGCCGATATCTGATAGGGCAGATATTTTAGTGGGACCCATAGATGAGTGACAAGTGCCACTCATCCCATTGGCCAATCCCCTAAAAAGTGGATCTAAACCATTAAAATAATAATATTTTATTATTTTATAATTTCTCACTCATCTCCCTTTTTAATCCTCACCCTTCATCTATAATTCTTCCTTCAATCCTCACTATCTACTCCCTTTCCCCCTCATCTGATCACCGTCACCCTCTCTGTCCTCTCACAACCCGAACACCCATTCCCCCTCCATCCCTCCATTTCCATTTTTAGAAAACAACACACACGTCATACCACCCTACCACCATAACCATTATCGTGAGAGTTATTGAGAGACTGAGAGAGAGGTTAAGACGATGAAGGAGGGACCGACAGGCGACGACGGTGGACACGGCAGAGGGAAACCTGATTCAGGCGGGTAAACATGTTTGAAAATCTAAGTTTGAGTTTGAGAGGTTTTTGATGGTTTTCATTGATTAAGTTGGCTTCTGGGGACCTTAGGGGGAAGCTCTGGACCGGTTTTGAGGCCTAGGATAGCGGGAGGCCACGGCGGTGGAGGCTTGCAGGTGGCCGGTTCAACCGTGGACCTTCAAGGAGAGTTTCAACCCCTTTTCTTTTGTTTTTAATGGCTAGATTAATTAGGTTTGAAGTTATAAACTCATAAGAATGAAAATGGGAAGGAATAGAATGAAAATAAGTGGATTATAGGGTTGAACCGTGACCGCCGGTTCGGTTGGACTGAACCGGGTGGCTAAAGGTTAGGGATGATGAATAGTGCCCAAAACGGGGGCTTCACGCGTAGGGGCTTCAGGCCGCGCATGGGCCATCTTTTGCGGAGGGTTCCAACATATGAAATCATCTATTCGATGTAACGAACATTTTGGGATTGGTTTCCTGTCGATCGGACATCGTTTCGATAGGTTTCGGGGTGTCCGAAGGTTTAGGTTCGACATTAAAACAGTTAAAAATTCGGGAAAATTACAGGGCTACGTGAGAGGTTAATAAGGAAGTTAGTAACCCTCTATTATAATTTGGGTAGGTTTGGGAGTCCCGGTGACAGTGATTGGCTCGGGAGAGCCGTATAACACACATATCGAGGTGGTAGCTCGGACGATCTGTGAGTGGACCTTGTTTTCTAAATTGGTGCATGTAAAAATGTTTATTATATGTTTTAATACTTGTTTTGTGATGCCATGAGTGCAATTTTTGTGTGGTTCCGTATTAGCACGTATTTCAAGGTTTCGGCCTTAAACGGTGCCTATACGAGTTTGTATTTCTACGTTGATTCAAATGAAATGGTTTTGGATTAAAAAAGGATAAACTCGGGCATGTAGCCCTATTGGTGACCTACGGGTCTGAATCGTGCTCGCGGCGAGTGCTATGTGCACGGCGACGGACGATACGACGCTATCATCCGGACTGGGATATGTGCCTTCTGGAGAGGTCACGATGCACGATCTGTTGTCGGGCAGCCGATGGAGGCTCGACTTTGGAGTGCTGATGGCTCAGGATATCGATCGATGATGAATGCTCCATAATCTAGCGGTGGTCGCGTCAGTTGATTCGTTCAAGGCGACATACTAAGATTGAGGGCGGTCCTAGATGGATGGTTGCACGCATCACTACGATCGGAGTCGTGACTGACCCTGAGATATCGGGCACGATACCTAGTTGAGTCATGCGTTCGGGCACGAGGCCCAGTTACTTTACATTTATGTTTTCGGGTTGTGGACCCTAAATGGATTTCCAGGTTCTTGACAGTTTATGGGGACCGGCATGAACCCTTGAAAGGTTTTATGGTTCATGACGGTTTATGGAGACCGGGAATGAATCCTTTGAAAGGTTTTAAGGATGTTATATATATATATATATATACTCATATACCTTCCTTATTTGGAATATCTCCTCCGGGGATGGTCGTTGGCCTGGGTGGACCCCGGAGTAGTCACAGAGCACTAACTGAGTGGAGTTGCCCCCGTTGGGTACCTTGCTCTCAGGGGGGCTTGGATTATAACCTCAGGGAGGGTCATTGATCTACGGATATTGACCTGGATGGACCTTGAGAGACTTGGGCTTGAGACCCCGGGTAGAACGCGCGTAGCTTTAGAAACAATGACAGGATTGGTTATGTGATTTATATGTATATGTTATATGATATGTGATGTGTATAGGTTTTGGGTTGAGTCCCACAAGGATTTTGGTAGTGGCCGGTATGGTTTATTTCATTATGGTTCTTTGGTTAAACGATTTTCGAATGCATGCATGCTTTTTAGTGAAGGGTACAAATGTCTTTACGAAAACGTTTTTGTAAATGATTGTTTTGTCCACTCACAACTTTTAAATGTTTTGACTGCCCTTCAGGTTGACAACGGATAAGGGCTGTAGTAGAGACTGAGATACCACATACCACCTCCGGATCCTGGCGTACTCTGAAAGCCCGAGAGGGCTAAGGTTGGAATTTTCCATTGTTTGACAATCCGTGTCAGACCTGATCAAGGTCGTCCCGCGTTAATCCCAGGGGGATTGGGACGGGTCCTGACAGGTAGTATCAAAGCATAGGTTTGCTCGTAGGATACCTAGGGAACTCTGATAACAGATGGTGCTCTGATACAGACAAGTGGTATCAGAGCAGGGTTGCTCATGTTACTCTGAGTTTCGAAGCGAGTGTTGCTCTCTGAGCGCAGGTCGAGGATGTGATGTCTCTATGTGCTGCAATTCATCATCAACCTGATAGTTAGGATATCGGTACGATAGTTAGTAGGATAAAATCGTAGGTCGTCTTTGGTTCGGCATTTGATGACGGGGTTGCCATAATTCTGTCGTGGTTGGCAGTGTGGGGCTCTAAGGAGTAGTTAGTATAGGTGATTGATTCCGTTGGATACCGAGTCTTGATTGTGGTGTCTGGTAGTTAGGTCTGCACGAGTTTGTGGCAGGCACTGCTACCGAGAGTGGTTGTAGTTACCGTTGTTGGGAATCGGGGACGTTCGGGGAACGTTTCCATTTCTCAAATGAGTTTTCAGGGTGACTGTACCCAGAGTTATTGGGTACAAGGGTGGCAGAGTTACTCCAATTCGAGTAGAGAGACATGGTCGTTGCTCCATATGAGCGGTGATCCAGGGTTGTCTCATTTGCATAGTGTGTACTAGTGCTGGTGCCAGTGATTGTGATGACGATGAGTCACGAGTCAGGATGTGACTCTGTCGAGATGGGCATATGTTCGGTGTCTGTGGTCCGGGAGTGGATCACGGATAGTGATGGGCTGGATTGGATCCAATAGTAGTTAAGACGTGAGGATCATGTACTGTCGTGGGGATTAACGACCAATTGGTCAGATATCGTGGTATGCAGAGATTTGACTGCAGATCAGAGCAGGAGTCTGTTGTGACTCTTCAGTCGAGCAGTACATTAGGTTAGGATGAATTGACATCCTTTTGGATGTGCCTAAACGGTGTAAACTGATAGGCGAACTTGGTAGTGAATTAGGTTGGTTATAGACACGTGGTTGATGTCCAAGTGTGTTGGTTCCGACATGGTTGGAAGTCTGGAGTCGAGAGTGGTTGTGTTTGAGGCGTTGAGGAAAGTGCTTGATTTCGCATTGGAGGTCGACTTGGAAGTAGGTGAAGGAGACTTCTCATTTTCTTCTCTCTAGCAGATGATGTAGGATGCAGGTGGATGACATTGAATGAACTTTGATGTCATCATCTTGGATTCTCCTTGATTCTTCCCTAGGTGGGATGACCAGGAGTGATGTGATAGCTAAGTGTTCAAAGAGGGTGTAAGAACCGAACACCTAGGTTGTGGGTCAAATTTGAGTGATTCGAAGAGCAGGAAGTAACTGTCGTCACTGGATGTGACAGGTGAGTGACATGACAAGTGGGTGCCTGAGGAGAGTGACCGAGGTGTGGTAACCAATAAGGGTGAATTGCCTTGCTGATTATGCTAAGCTAGCAGCAGAGTAAATTAATTAACTCGGGGACGAAATAAATTAAGGAGAGAAGGTCGGTTGGAATTTCGAGGACGAAATTAATTATGGAGGAAAGGTTGTAACGACCCGTCCTAAATTCCGGGATTAGATTAGTGACCATTCAAGGATTATTGAGGTTAATCGGTGATTAGTTGAGCGAAATCGGACGAACGATGCAAAATGACCGTTTTACCCTAGTCGTGGGTAAAATGTTGACTTTTTGCTCAGACAGTCAAATGGACATTGGCCAATGACTGTGACGTATTTATGGACGTCACGAGTTCATAGACAGGTGGCACGTCCGATTCTGACATTCGAGGAAGAGGTTATGACGTTCGAAAGTTCAAGGGTATTTTGGTAATTTGGTTAAAAGGGGAAAATGGTTGACTTTTGACCTGAGAGGTCTGATGGCCAAGGGCTAAGGACCATTACATAGATCGAGTCGATACGAATACCTAAACAGGCGGCACGCCGAAATCGGACTTCGAACGGGAAAGTTATGCGTCACGGAAGTTCGATTTCACTATACACACATTACGAGACGGGGATGATGTGGCGAAATTTGATAGGGCAAATATTTTAGTGGGACCCATAGATGAGTGACAAGTGTCACTCATCTATGGGTCCCACTACAATATCTACCCTATAAACAAGTGTCACTCATCCCATTGGTCAATCCCCTAAAAAGTGGATCTCAACCATTAAAACAATAATATTTTATTATTTTATAATTTCTCACTCATCTCCCTTTTTAATCTTCACCCTTCATCTATAATTCTTCCTTCAATCCTCACTATCCATTCCCTTTCCCCCTCATCTGATCACCATCACCCTTTCTATCCTCTCACAACCCGAACACCCATTCCCCCTCCATCCCTCCATTTCCATTTTTAGAAAACAAAACACATGGCATACCACCCCACCACCATAAGCATTACTGTGAGAGTTATTGAGAAACTGAGAGAGAGGTTAAGACAATGAAGGAGGGACCGACAGGCCACG
This sequence comes from Prinsepia uniflora, assembly GCA_032719365.1. Lineage (NCBI taxonomy): Eukaryota > Viridiplantae > Streptophyta > Magnoliopsida > Rosales > Rosaceae > Prinsepia > Prinsepia uniflora. The sequence continues at coordinate 34,489,552 of CM064868.1, read as the reverse complement.
ACGGTGGACACGGCGGAGGGAAACTTGATTTGGGTGGGTAAACATGTTTGAACATCTAAGTTTGAGTTTGAGAGATTTTTGATTGTTTTCATTGATTGGGTTGGCTTCTGGGGACCTTAGGGGGAAGCTCTGGACCGGTTTTGAGGCCTTGGACGGCCGGAGGCCACGGCGGTGGAGGCTTGCAGGTGGCCGGTTTAACCGTGGACCTTCAAGGTGAGTTTCAACCCCTTTTCTTCGGTTTTTAATGGCTAGATTACTTAGGTTTGAAGTTAGAAACTCATAGGAGTCAAAATGGGAAGGAAAGGAATGAAAATATTTGGATTATAGGGTTGAACCGTGACCACCTGTTCGGTTGAACTGAATCGGGTGGCTAGAGTTTAGGGATGATGAATAGTGCCCAACGCGTGAGCTTCACGTGCAGGGGCTTCAGGCCGCACGTGGGCCATATTTTGGGGAGGGTTCCAACATATGAAAACATCTATTTGATGTAACGAACATTTTGGGATTGGTATCGTGTCGATCGGACATCGTTTCGATAGGTTTCGCGGTGTCCGAAGGTTTAGGTTCAACTTTAAAAATAGTTAAAATTTTGGAAAAATTGCGGGGCTTGAGTGAGAGGTTAATAAGGTAGTTATTAACCCTCTATTATAATTTGGGCAGATTTGAGAGTCTCGGTGACGGTGATTGGCTCGGGAGAGCCGTATAGCACGCATATCGAGGCGGTAGCTCGGACGGTCTGTGAGTGGACCTTGTTTTCTAAATTGGTGCATGCATAAATTTTTATTATATGTTTTAATACTTGTTTTGTGATGCCATGAGTGCATTTGTGTGTGGTTCCGTATTAGCACGTATTTCAAGGTTTCGGCCTTATACGGTGCCTATACGGGTTTGTATTTCTACGTTGATTCAAATGAAATGGTTTTGGATTTAAAAAGGATAAACTCGGGCATGAGACCCATTTGGTTTTATCTCGGGCATGTAGCCCTATTGATGACCTACGGGTCTGAATCGTGGTCACGACGAGTTATATGTGCACGGCGACGGACGCTCGCCTCCGTACTGGGATATGTTCCTTCCGGAGAGGTCACGATGCACGATCTGTTGTAGGGCAGCCGATGAAGGCTCGACTTCGGAGTGCTGACGGCTCAGGATATTAATCGGTGATGAGTGCTCCATAATCTAGCCGTGGTCGCGTCGGTTGATTCGTTCAAGGCGCCATACTAGGATTGAGGGCGGTCCTGGATGGATGGTTGCACGCATCACTACGATTGGAGTCGTGACTGGCCCTGAGATATCGGGCACGTTACCTAGTTTAGTCATTCGTACAGGAACGAGGCCCAGTTACTTTTCGTTTATGTTTTCGGGTGGGGGACCCTAAATGGATTTCCAGGTTCATGACGGTTTATGGGCACCAGCATGAACCCTTGAAAGATTTGTATGGTTCATGACGGTTTATGGGACCAGGCATGAATTCTTTGAAAGGTTTTAAGGATCTTTTCGATATATATATATATATATATATATATATATATACTCATATACCTTCCTTATTTGGAATGTCTCCTCCAGGGAGGGTCGTTGGCCTGGGTGGACCCCGGAGTAGTCATGGAGCACTAACTGAGTGGAGTCGCCCCCGATGGGTACCTTACTCTTAGGAGGGCTTGGATTATAACCTCAGGGAGGGTCATTGATCTACGAACATTGACTTGGGTGCACCCTGAGAGACTTGGGCTTCAGACCCCGGGTAGGACGCGTGTAGCTTTAGAAACCGTGATAGGATTGGTTTTGTGATTTATATGTATATGCTATATGTTATGTGATGTGTACAGGTTTTGGGCGGCTGAGTCCCACATGGATTTGGCCAGTGGCCCATATGGTTGATTTCATTATGGCTCTTGGTTAAACGGTTTTCGAATGCATGCATGCTTTTTAGTGAAGGGTACAAATGTCTTTACGAAAACATTTTTGTAAATGATTGTTTTGTCCACTCACAGCTTTTAAATGTTTTGACTGCCCTTTAGGTTGACAGTGGATTCGGGTTGTAGCAAAGACCGAGATATCACATACCTCATCCAGATCTTGGCGTACTCTAAAAGCCCGAGAGGGCTAAGGTTGGAATTTTCCCTTATTTGACACCCCGTGTCAGACGGGATCAGGGTCGTCCTGCGTTAATCCCAGGTGATTCGGACGGTCCTGACAGACTTCAAGTCCGAGAGTTCGTAAATCAAATGGGTCTCGTTCCAGATTCCATATTTCCAAGTCTGAAATCGATTTAAGAACCAATTGGGCCTCAGGCCCGAGAACGTAACTAAAAGGGACTTCGAGTTCGAGGGTTTCCAAAAAAAATGGGTCTCGAACCCGAGTTAACCTTTTCAAACCCAAAACCATTCCATGAAATCATTTCCAAAAGCATAAGTAAGGAAAATCAATGTAAAACCAAAAACCTCGATTTACGTGCAAGCACGTAAATCGCCTTGAAATGCGTGAAACCAAGTAAGTCACAATCATCCAAATCATCATCATAGAATCATATCTATAAACCATATAAAAAATTTATGCATGCATCACAGTTTAGAAATCATGGTCCACTCACAGACCGTGCTAAGCTGCCGCCTCGATTTGCGTGCCATAAGCCTTCCTGGCTAATCTGACCTCTCCGGGTCATCCTGACCTTTCAAAATCATACCCAAAGGTTACTAGTAACCTATACAAGTCCATATTAAGAACCCTAAACTTTCCCAGAAAAGTCAATGTGTACTAGACACGATTCCTGAGGTGAAAAACCTCGATTTGACCAACTTAACAATCTTCGATCGACCCGAAACCACCGCCATTGGATCCGGGTCATCGAAACCTTTAAAATGAAATTGGGCCCACCTAAATTACTATTCATATGCACCCACACGCGCTAGTCAATGCGCGAAAAGTCAACGCTAACGTCATGCTATCGTTAGCATGACGTCAGCAGTGACACCCTCTGACAGTGCCACGTGTCACGTCTGGATTGGCACTCTGTCTGACATGTCAGTCTGACATGCTAACGTCATCCCTGACATGATGATGTTATCAGTCCTCCCTGACCTTGGTCGGGTTCTGAGATCGGGTCACCGTGACTCGCAGCTTGATCTGGTCGGTTCTCTGCCGTCCAACCACCAAAACACTTCCCGTTTGTTCCATTCTCACCGTCTAAGCCTAATATAAAGTTCTATGGACTCAAAAACTAGAAAACGGATCGAAAACTGTACTTGAGATCCAAAAACCAACAACCCAGGTTCTGGTCGTCCTCCCTGTTGACTCAGGCCATCCCGTGCCTCGAAACCACGTCCATTGTACTCGTCCTGGTCCATAGAATAACCTACGATCGACGAAATCAATCCTTAAACGTTAAATATCAATTTCCAAAAAAATGGGTTTCAAATGGGTTCTTGGGTTTGGGCTTACCTCGCTGCCGTGAGAGCTACCGTGGCCACCGTCACGATCGCCCCGTCCTCAAGATCTTCCTCCTATCACCCAACACGTTTGACAGCCCCCCCAAGTCCATCCTTCCATCTTTGAGCCCGAAAACAGAGTTCGGTTGTTTAACTCCAAACTCCCACCACCGTCGTCCACGTCGTGCCCTCAGTCCCTCAGGTAACACACTCAGTCCATCCTTCATGATAGTAGCTGGGGATGAGATGGGGTGGTGGTGGTGATGTGTGTTTTGTTTTGAAAGAAAGAAGAAGAAATGGAAATGGTGTCGCGGAGAGAAAGAGAGATTGACTTAGATGATGATGATGATGATGATCAGAAAAGAGAGAGAAGAAGTGGACGATAGTGATGAGGGATTAGATCAAATGGATGGTTAGGATGAGAAGTGGGTGGGTTTAAATTATAAAATCATTAGAATAATATTATTTAATTATGATAGATCCACAAATTGGTGGTTTAGACCACTGGGATGAGTGACACTTGTCACTCATCCATGGGTCCCACCTAAATATCTTCCCAATCAGATATGCCAAGTGTCCTCGCCTCGTAATGCGTGCAATAGTAAAATCGAACTTCTGTGACTCATAACTTTCTCGTTCAAAGTCCGATTTCGGCGTGCCGCCTGTCTATGGATACGTATCGACCCAATCCTAGGTCAAAAGTCAACTATTTGCCCCTTTTAACCAAATTACCAAAATCCCTATGAACTTCTGAGTGTCAAAACTTCTTCTTCGAATGCCGGAATCAGACGTACCACCTGTCTATGAACTCGTGACGTCCCGAAATATGTCACAGTCATCGACCAAGTCCATTTGACCGGCAGAACGAAAAGTCAACGTATTGCCCAATCCAAGGGTAAAATCGTCATTTTGCACCGTCCGTCCGAAATTACCCCACTAATCATCGATTAACCTCACTAATCCTTGAGCATTCACTAATCTAATCCCAAAATTCGAGACGGGTTGTTACAGAACCAACCTGGAAGGTATCGAAAACATAAAAAACTATGAGTGGACAAAAATAAAGGATAAGTTTAGAAAACAGTTTATCAGAAAGATATTAATACCCTCCATTTAAAAACCAATGCATGCAAATAAAACTCATGTGATAAAACCATTTATTATAACCATTCATAAAACCAAAAGCTAGAAGTCATTTCATCTTCTCAAATCCCGGGCCTCAGCCCAAAACCATCAAAATCCATATCATTCGGGGCATAGCCCAAAGCATTGGAAAACCATTATTTGAAAACCATCATTATCAAGTTATCATCGAAATCCAAAACACATTTGAAATCCATTTCAACCAATCGAACCTGTTGGATCTATCCGAGGCTTTAAACTCAATCCAGACCTCAATATAATCCGAGTCTTTAAACTCCCGAGTCATTAAACTCAATAGGCCTACGGGGGAAATCACAATATCCGAGTCTTTAAACTCAATCCGGGTCTTTAAACCCAATCCGGGCCCGCCCCCATCACAATCATATCCGGGTCTTTAAACCCAATAACAAGATCCAGCAAATCCAATCCAATACCATTTTTAAACCATTTCAAAATCCATGTCCAAATTCGAATTTGAAATCACCATTTCGAATCCCAAGCCGAATCTGAAATCATCATCCCGAATCCAAATCTAGAATCTGGAATTAATATCTGTAATCCAGTTCCAAATCCGAATCAGAAACCATCATTCCGTAAGCTGGCATCCGGAATAATCATTCCGAACCCAAATCCATAAATCCACTTTCAAGTTCCAAAACCGAATCATTTTTCCGAAATTCGATACCAAAATCCGAAATCACGTTTATCGAAATCCCTTTTATGAACTAGGCTTCAAGCCTGACATCACTTTTCCAAAATCCATTATAAATCATTGAAATCAAATCATATTTCAAATCCCAAAATCAAATCATCAAAACCATCATCAAACCATAGCAGAAAATCATATCTCGTAAAACGTGCAAGTTCATAAATATCTAGAAATACACGTAAAACCGTAAATCACCAAGACCAAATCATAAACATAGAAAGCACATATAGAAAACATATAAAACATTTATGCATGCATCATAAGTTAGAAAGCAAAGTCCACTCACATACCGTTTACGACGCTGCTTGGATACATGTGCACTTACGTAGTTCCCGGCTAATCCACTATCACCGGCTTTCCCGAACCTGTCCAAATCCCATAATAAGCTCACTAACTACTTCACAATGTTCCTACTAAAGCCCCATAATTTTACCGAATTTTTAGCTATTTTTAAATGAGTCCTAAAACCTTTGGACATCCCGAAACCTATTGAAACGATGTCCGATCGACTCGAAACCAGTCCCAAAATGTTCGTTAGATTGAATACTTGAAAAGTCGTGTTGGAACCTCCTCAAAAGGTGTGCCATGCACCCACACACGCCACCCAAAGGGGCTGCGCGTGGGCCTCACACACGACACTATTCATCGTCTCCTACCTTGAGACAAACCCGGTTCAGACCGGCGCTCACGGTTTTCCATCATTTTCTGGTTCATTTTTAGTCCTTTTGATTCCATTAGGTACGTCCAATCTCATATAATCGATTTAGCTAATTAAAACGTGAATTTAGGGCCGGTTTATTACCTTCCAAATCGGCATACGATCAGACTTTTTTCCAGCTTCCAGTTCCCACCTTCCCAGCCACCATTCCTCTTACTTCCAATCTTATTAGCTTTGTCTTGACCTCCAAAACATGTTCCAATAACCCATACATATCAATAATCACGAAAACAAACTTCACCATTTTTGAATCCAAACGAAGGTTTCTCTGGAACTCACCTTATCTTCCATTTTTAGGCCTCAAAACCAGGCTCAAAGGCTTCTTGACGATCTCCAAACATGACCCAATTAATGAATTCGATCCTTAACCCATAAATCCAACTTCCCCATGTTCAAACACAAACAGGAGACTTCTCGGGTTTTCTCAACTACCACTGCCGTCCTCTGTTGTCGTGCCTCGCTGTGGCCACTAGTCGTCTCCCCACAGCCTCTCTTCCATCTTTCCTTCACACCCCAACTACATCTGATTAGGTTTGAGAGGGTTGGGTTCTCACGATCATCTCTTTCTCTGTTTTCTGTATTTTCATTCCAAACCATCGTGCACAATTATTATTCCAATTTTAAACATAATTGAGACGGTGGGGGAGACTTCTAGGACCTTCCACTTCTATGACCTTCCAGTAAGGGAAAAGTGTCCCAAATCTGGTGGGTCACCATCCCTAGGCAGCCACATGTCTAATTTTAACTGGGCACAAATTCCAATGCAACCAGAAGACTAGAATGTCCCCAAATGCCAATTTACCATTTTGCCCCTAGCGGTTTTAGACCAAAATTCGAATCTACCGATGTCTGATGATAGCGTGTCGCCTGTTGTTGTACTCAGGGGATCGAGACCTACCTAACGGCCCCTTAACCCGAAAGGCATGCTACCTACCTACCACTGGAACTCGAACTCAGAATATCAATCCTGCTCAAGGCGTCGACACTTGTTGACCTCACCTACCACCCACGCAGGCGCAACTCACAACCAAGTCTAACGTCCATGCTCCTACAGAGCAACTAACAAGTCCTCTGGCACCAAAAATTTCCCAATCATCGTCAACACCCACGATGAAACGCCGTGACCAGCCAGTGGCCCATCGGCTTCACTAACACAAACCATCCCAATCCCTCTAGGATTAACGCGGGATGTGCCATGCTCCCGTCTGACACGAAGTGTCTGACAAGGAATAATGCATACCTCAACCCATACGGGGCTTCTAAAGTGCGCCAGGAACCTTGGAGGAGTGCGATGTCTCTGTCCCTGCTACAGCCCACATCCGTGATCAAACTGAAGGGAATTAAAACCATTAAAAACTGTGAGTGGACGAAAATCAATAAGTTCATAAAACACATTTATTCCCTTCACTAAAAAGTATGCATGCAATCGAAAACCAGTAGTCAAACCATTTACTTAAATAAGCCATTAGGCCTTAGCCCAAAAACTGTAAATCCAAACATATGTGGGAACTCAGCCCAAAACCATATAATATCAAAATCCGTAAATCCAGAACCATGTGGGCCACTACCCAAATCTATAAACACAAATCTAAAAACACTAAAATACCATTTCATAAACCCAATGATCCATATTTACCACATAACCATCCTCAGCATCCCAGATGCCTAGCGTCTCAAACGCTTGACGTCCCAGACTTCATATCTCACTGTAAAAGCAACTCGTGTTGCCCGGAGTCTCTTCGGGTCAATATATCTGACATCTCAGATATCTGACGTCCTAGACGTCTAATCATAGAAATCCTGCTCCTGAGTCACTATATGGTTCGGTAGTTCCGTAAAATGACCGCTCACAAGCAATGCACCGTGACTTCCCCAGTGTCCCAGACACCTGGAGGAGACCATCCACATGTCCTCGTATCCAGATGGTAGATGAAAAACAGTTTTATAAAGCCATTTCAAAACATATCAAACGGCCCTGCCCGAAATTTCAATATAACATCACAAATCCATCTGGGTCTCTGACCCGAAATCACGTTTATGAAACATTAGGTCCCAGACCCGAAATCACATTTATAAATCACAAATAGGCCTCATGCCCTATTTCATAAACCAACTGGGCCCCTGGCCCGATCACATCACTCAAATGGGTCTCAGCCCGATTTCGTAAACCAAATGGGCCCCAAGCTAGATCACATAATCCAAATGGGTCCCATGCCCGAGTTCATCTTTTCAAAATTAAAACCATTTCATTGAACCATTATTAAAACCATAATCACGTATAACCACCATATAAAATCGTAACATCGAAATACGTACAAATATGGGATTACCTCGAAGTACGTGCAACCATGTAAATCACCAATGCCACAATCATCACTATAGAAATCACATATATAAAACATATAAAAAAGTTATGCATGCATCACAGTTTAGAAAAAATTGTCAACTCACAGATCGTCCTACGCTGCCGCCTCGATACGCGTGCCTTAAGCCTTCCCGAGTCACATCACTATCACCGGGACTTCCAAACCTGTCCAAACCACACTACAGGGTTACCAACTACCTCATTAACATCTCATTATATCCCCGTAATTTTTCTAAATTTTTAAACGTATTTAAACTCGATCCAAAACCTTCAGACATCCTGAACTATATCGAAACGATGTCCGATCGACACGAAACTAATTTCAAAATGTTCGTTACATCGAATACATGATTTCACATGTTGAACACTTCCCCAAAAAGTCCTTTGTATTTGTACGTATTTTGATGTTACGATTTTATACGGTGGTTATACGTGATTGTGGTTTTAATAATGGTTCAATGAAATGGTTTTGGTTTTGGAAAGATGAACTTGGGCATGAGACCCATTTGGATTATGTGATCGGTCCAAGGGGCCAGTTGGTTTACAAAATCGGGCTGAGACCCATTTGAGTGATGTGATCAGCTCGGGGACCCAGTTGGTTTATGAAATCAGGCGTAAGGCCCATTTGTGATTTATAAATATGATTTCAGGTCTGGGACCCAATGTTTCATAAATGTGATTTCGGGTTGGGGACTCTAAATGGATTAGTGATGTTTTATGGAAATTCCAGGCAGGGCCCTTTGATATGTTTTGAAATGGCTTTATAAAACTGTTTACCATATACCATCTGGATACGAGGACATGTGGATGGTCTCCTCCAGGTGTCTAGGACATTGGGGAAGTCATGGTGCATTGCATGCGAGGGGTCATTATACGGAGCTACCAGACCGTATAGTGACTCAGGAGCAGGATTACTATGATTAGACGTCTGGGACGTCGAACATCAGGGATGTCAGAGATATTGACATGGAGAGACCTCGGGCAGCACGCGTTGCTTTTACCGTGAGATATGACATCTGGGATGTCAAGCGTCTAGGAAGCTAGGCATCTGGGATGGCGAGGATGGTTATGTGGTAAATATGGATAATTGGATTTATGAAATGGTATTTCAGTGTTTTTGGATTTGTGTTTATGGATTTGGGTAGTGGCCCACTTGGTTCTGGATTTATGTATTTTGATATTCTATGGTTTTGGGCTGAGTTCCCACATTTGTTTGGATTTACAGTTTTTGGGCTAAGGCCTAATGGCTTATTTAAGTAAATGGTTTGATTACTGGTTTTCGATTGCATGCATACTTTTTAGTGAAAGGCATAAATGTCTTTTTAATAAATGTGTTTTATGAACTTATTGATTTTCGTCTACTCACGGGTTTTGATAGTTTTAATGCCCTTCAAGTTAATCACGGATGCAGGCTGTAGCAGGGGCCGAGACATCGCACTCCTCCCCCTATCCTGGCGTGCTCTAGAAGCCCCGTATGGACTGAGGTATGAATTATCCCTTGTCTGACACTTCGTGTCAGACGGGAGCATGACACATCCAGCGTTAATCCCGGAGGGATTGTGATGGGTCGTGTCAAGTGGTATTAGAGCGAGGTTTTCGCTACTCGAGCAAACCGTGTAGTTCTTGTGATACGCGTAAGTCGAGGATGTGATGTCTCAATGTGGTTAGTCCGTTATCAACCTGATAGTAGGATGTCGGTTTGATAGTTATTGAGAATGAATAGTGGATAGAGTGTGATTGGCTCGATACGTCGTGCGTCAGTGTGTTTCATGTAACGACCCGTCCCAGAAATTAAAGTTAAGATAGTGATTAAGATGGGATTAGTGAGCTTAATCAGTGGTTAGTTGGTCTCGTTGGGGTCATTAGGGGAGAATGACGATTTTGCCCTTGGTTCGGGCAAAAAGTTGACTTTTAGTTCGGGTGGTCCAATGGACTTTTACTGGTGTCCAGGACGTAGGTTAGGACGTCACGAATCCGTAGGCAGGTGGCACACCGATTCCGACATCTGAGGAGGAAGTTATGATGTTCGGAAGGTTAAGGGCATAACCGTAATTTGACTAAGTTAAGGGGGAAAGGTTGACATTTTGTACGAACGGGTTTTGGTATGTTGTCCTAAGACCGTTAGAGAGATCTCATCGTCCTGAGTTCGATGACAGGCGACACGTATTCATCGGACTTACGATGTGGGAGTTACGGGTCTAGAAAGGTAGTGGAAAAATGGTAATTTTGGGTTCATAGAGGGGTATTTTGGTCTTTTGTACTTTGGGCTTGGTGTAACAGATTGGGACAAGTGGATGGCTGTGATGGGGCCATTTGTGAGAGAATGGGGAAGATGGTGACACGTGTAGGGGAACTAGAGGGTTCCAGTAATTGGTGCACGGTTCAAATAATTGGGGCACCCGTGTATGTGCTCGTGTGTTTGAAGAACAGAAAACAGAGGCTGAGAAATTGAGAGGAAGTGAGGGGTGATCATGGATGTTGGTGAACTTGTGAGTGTGTGAGAGTGACCAGAGAGTGAGATGGAGACAGTGAGAGAGGTTGGAGGAGTGGTGATGGGTTGTGCGTGAGTGGTGAGCCACGGGAAATCGGAGAGAAAAATAGGGAGGAAGGGAGTGTTTGTGGGTGGTGTTGTGGCCGCGATCAACCAATCGAAGCCAGTGGAAGTGTCTAGAGGACGGAGGAGGACGGGAGGAGCTACTGCTTCACGGCTGAGCTCACGACGGCGACATGAGGCAGGTAATTTCTTGTTTTCCCTCTCCATGCTCTGTTTTTCCGTCGAGGTTCAAGTTGGAAGTCGTGACTTTAGGGATAGAATCGAGGAGTCCTGTGAGGTCTAGGGAGTTCAGTAGGGTTCTAGGTTTCTGCTGATTGTGCTGCCGTGACGGAGGAGTGTACCGTGGAGGCTATACGACGGAGAGTACCGATGTGCTCTGTTTTGCCGTCGACTTTCAAATCGAAAGTCGTGAAGTCTGGGGTAGAGTCGACGGTCTTGGTGAGTTATGTGAGGTTTAGGATGGTCATAGGAAGGGTTTAAGCTAGCCACCGTGATGGGGGGTGACCTGGGTGGCCGGAGAAGGAAACATGGCAGTGTTCGGGTTCTGTTTCGAGGATGAAGTCGAGGGGTTTTAGGCCGTGATTCTTCGATTTTAGGACTGGGTTAGGTTGCAGGGGATTGGACGATGCTTTTGGTAAGGAGAGGAGTTGATTTGGTGGACGGAAGGAGGTGAACCACTGATGCCGGTTCGATTGCAGGATACTGTGCTGAACCGGGTTTGCTCGAGGTTGAAGATACACTGTAGCAGGCGCGTGAGGGCCACGCGCAGCCACTTTGGGCGGCGCGTGGAGGCGCGTGCGACGTTTCTGAGGAAAATGGTCAACATGGTTTTTGGTCTAGGAGTTGTGATGAGTCCATTGGAATTGGTTTCGGGTTAATCGGACGTCGAATCGAAGTAGTTTTGTGAGGGTGGAAGCTTAGGGTTTCGATTTGTTACTCTTAGGAACCGGGGATTTTTGGAGGGAATTTAGGTGGACCTTAGTAGAAGTGTTAGTAACGTACTCTGGTGGTTGTTGACAGGATCGGGAGTTCCCGAGGAAGCTGAGGAACGTACGAGACGTTCAGGACGTGATTGAGGGCTCGGTACTGTGAGTGGACCCTTTCCTTAAACTCGAACATGCATCACTGTTTTCTATACTTGTTTTATATACGTGATTTCATGATTGTTGGATTTATGATGTGGTTTTATATAATTGCACGGGTTTCGAGAAATAGCTATTTGGCACGTTTTATGAGAAAGTGTGATTTCTGAATATGAGGCTATAGTTTTGGGATTTCAAACGTTAAATGATTTTCAATGATTATAAAAGGATTTTGGAATGCGATTTGATGATCAATGATTTTCGGTTTTGAAAACAAATTTCGAGAATCGAGATTTGGTTTTAAGATTGGAAAGTGAATTTCCGGATTTGGATTCGGAATGACGGTTCGGGATGCCCGAAGGGCATCAGACCGGTGATTTCGGATTCGGGTTTGGATGTGGATTTGGAAAAGGTTTTCAAATGGTTTTGATTGGATTTGCTGGATCTGGTTATTGGGTTTAAAGACCCGGATATTGATTGACGGGGGACGGGCCCGGATTGGGTTTAAAGACTCGGATTGAGTTTAAAGACTCGGGAGTTTAAAGACTCGGATATATTGATATTTCCCCCGTAGGCCTGTTGAGTTTAAAGACTCGAGAGTTTAAAGACTCGGATATTATTGAGGCCTGGATTGAGTTTAAAGACTCGGATAGGTCCAGCAGGTTTGATCGGAGAATGATGATTTGATATTCGCGGTTTATAATACGGTTTTATGATGTTCTGATATGTTTTCTATAACTGTTTTATAGTGTTTCTGTTCTTATGGTGAGGTTATGTGAATTATACTGTTTTTAAAATGTTTCTGTAAATGTTTTATGGCGATCGATTAATAACTGTTTTATTAACTGGGTTATGCATGTGGTTTCAAAACGGAGGGCTAAACCCGGTTTTATCATAAAAAGGTTTTAGAAACTTTTCTGTTATTATGGTCTACTCACACCTTCTGTTTTAAATTGCCCTCCAGGTTGTGGAGCTAGCGCTGGGTTCCGGCGTCAGGGCAGTGTCTGAGGCATAGAAGTCACGAGAGCGATCCCGAACTGTGCTAAATTTTTCGTTGTGCGTGAACTTAGCTTTTCGGTTTTTCTTTCTTCAGTCTTGAGTACTATGCTCTGTAAACTGTTGACTTCGAGATATGTGAAATATTTTCTCCTGCCTCTGACTGTGTTGTGTCGGGTTGTCAGACGGGAGCAGGATTTACCTCGGTTTTCGGGGTGAAACCGGGGTGGGTCCTGACAATTGGTATCAGAGCATAGGTTTGTCGAGTTTGTTGAGGTTTGTCAGTTGTGAGGTTGTGTTTCGGTTGTTTGACTACTTCTATGCCTCTTTCAGCGTGCGATTGACGATGCCTCCGAGACATGGACCCTCTCCACGACCTGAAGAAGAAACGGCGAGGGGAACAGAGAGTACTACGATTGAGCGAGCCCAGCGGCTCGGGGCTACTACTTTTAGTGGCGGGGCTGATCCTGAGGAAGCTCAGAGGTGGATTACGAGACTCGAGCGGATCTTTGCAGTGATGCATTGTCCACCGGAGGAGCGAGTGTTGTTGGCTACGTTTTTACTGGATGGTGCAGCGTACGAGTGGTGGTATACCCTCGAGTTGTCTGGTTGGGATGCCCATACTGTGACTTGGGAGACGTTTCGGGAGAGATTCGTAGATCAGTATTATCCTCGTTCTTTCTGAGATGCCAAGGAGGCTGAGTTTCTGTGGCTTTAACAAGGGAATCTGAGTGTGGCTGAGTATGAACGGAAATTTCAGATGTTATATCGGTTTGCTCCTGCGTTCGTGGCTACTGAAGCCGAGAAGTGCCGTAGATTTGAGTTGGGCCTGCGAGGTGAGATTCGAGCCATAGTGACGGCTGGATCGTTTGCTACCCTCCGGGAGTTGTCGGACGCAGCGGTAAGGGTTAAGGTGAGTTTGCCGGTGCGACGCCGGGAGCCATCTTTTTCTGGAGCTTCGAGCCAGAGGACACCGAAAAGAGGTAACTTCGGTGGAGCATCGTCGTCGGGCGATGATCGTTTCGGTAGACCTGGTAGTTTCCAGAGTTTGGGATTCCATGGTTACCGAGCACAGCCGACTCCGCAAGTTAGTGCGACGTCTGTTGCGTCGACAGGGTGACCAGGTCCTACCGGTCGGGATGCTTGTTTTTACTGCAGGGAGCGAGGTCATTTCCGACGTGAGTGTCCACTGTTGCCACAGGAAGGTGGTGTAGGTCGAGGAGCAGCAGAGCCTGGACAGAGTACAGCGTCAGGGACAGCGGGCACTAGAGGAGGTGGTGGTGCCACTAGCAGTTCGAGGGGACGTGGTAGGGTGTCGGGATCTCAGGCCCGAGTGTTTTCGATGACTCGGTAGGAGGTTCAGTCGGCCCCAGATGCAGGGACAGGTACTTTTATTATCCTTGATTGTGTTGTACCCAGTCTTGTTGTTGGATTCCGGGGTAGAGTCTAGGATGTTCCCTAGATGACCTAGAGCGGTACGGTGAGTTCCGTTGAAGGAAGGAAGGAATAGGAAAAGAGTGACTATAACTGATCGATATGAGGTTATTGAAGGAAGAGAAACCACAATCTAGAGTGTGCCTTGAGGACTTTGTAGATTTATCCGAAAAGTGGTCGAAGTAGAAGCCGAGAAGAGTTTGGTGAGGTGGTAGTACGTGAGGATGTACTCTATGAATTCTATTGGGTACTCCATATGAGGTATTTTAAAATATCTTTGTTTACTGTTCATAGGGTTTCCCTTACGTTCACCATATAGTTTTTGTGGTACTGCGACGTGGTGCACTGGTAGTTGGTAGTTGGGGATGGTGTGAAATACCCAAGGTGGAGATGATAGACATGAAACTTAAGAGACGTTATTAACTTAGTGGTGAAGCACCGGGTAGAAGACCCTAGGTGTTGGGAATTAGCTGTGGAATTTCGGAACGAAATTCTTTTTAGGTGGGTAAATTGTAACGACCCGTCCCAGAAATTAAAGTTAAGATAGTGATTAAGATGGGATTAGTGAGCTTAATCAGTGGTTCGTTGGTCTCGTTGGGGTCATTAGGGGAGAATGACGATTTTGCCCTTGGTTCGGGCAAAAAGTTGACTTTTAGTTTGGGTGGTCCAATGGACTTTGACTGGTGACCAGGACGTAGGTTAGGACGTCACGAATCCGTAGGCAGGTGGCACGCCCGATTCCGACATCCGAGGAGGAAGTTGTGATGTTCGGAAGGTTAAAGGCATAATCGTAATTTGACTAAGTTAAGGGGGAAAGGTTGACTTTTTGTACGAAAGGGTTTTGGTATGTTGACCTAAGACCGTTAGAGAGATCTCGTCGTCCTGAGTTCGATGACAGGCGGCACGTATTCATCGGACTTACGATGTGGGAGTTACGGGTCTAGAAAGGTAGTGGCAAAATGGTAATTTTGGGTTCATAGAGGGGTATTTTGGTCTTTTGTACTTTGGGCTCGGTGCAACAGATTGGGACAAGTGGATGGCTGTGATGGGGCCATTTGTGAGATAATGGGGAAGATGGTGACACGTGTGGGGGAACTAGGGGGTTCCAGTAATTGGTGCACGGTCCAAATAATTGGGGCACCCGTGTATGTGCTCGTGTGTTTGAAGAACAGAAAATAGAGGCTGAGAAATTGAGAGGAAGTGAGGGGTGATCGTGGATGTTGGTGAACTTGTGAGTGTGTGAGAGTGACCAGAGAGTGAGATGGAGACAGTGAGATAGGTTGGAGGAGTGGTGATAGGACTGGGTTAGGTTGCAGGGGATTGGACGATGCTTTTGGTAAAGAGAAGAGTTGATTTGGTGGACGGAAGGAGGTGAACCGCTGACGCCAGTTCGATTGCAGGATACTGTGCTGAACCGGGTTTGCTCGAGGTTGAAGATACACTGTAGCAGGCGCGTGAGGGCCACATGCAGCCACTTTGGGCGGCGCGTGGAGGCGCGTGCGGCAGTTCTGAGGAAAATGGTCAACATGGTTTTTGGTCTAGGAGTTGGGATGAGTCCATTGGAATTGGTTTCGGCTTAATCGGACGTCGAATCGAAGTAGTTTTGCGAGGGTGGAAGCTTAGGGTTCCGATTTTTTACGCTTAGGAACCGGGGATTTTTGGAGGGAATTTAGATGGACCTTAGTAGAAGTGTTAGTAACGTACTCTGGTGGTTGTTGACAGGATCGGGAGTTCCCGAGGAAGCTGAGGAACGTACGAGACGTTCAGGACGTGATTGAGGGCTCGATACTGTGAGTGGACCCTTTCCTTAAACTCGAACATGCATCACTGTTTTCTATACTTGTTTTATATACGTGATTTCATGATTGTTGAATTTATGATGTGGTTTTATATAATTGCACGGGTTTCGAGAAATAACTATTTGGCACGTTTTACGAGAAAGTGTGATTTCTGAATATGAGGCTATAGTTTTGGGGTTTCAAACGTTAAATGATTTTCAATGATTATAAAAGGATTTTGGAACGCGATTTGATGATCAATGATTTTCGGTTTTGAAAACGGATTTCGAGAATCGAGATTTGGTTTTAAGATTGGAAAGTGGATTTCCGGATTTGGATTCGGAATGACAGTTTGGGATGCCCGAAGGGCATCAGACCGGTGATTTCGGATTGGGTTTGGATGTGGATTTGGAAAAGGTTTTCAAATGGTTTTGATTGGATTTGCTGGATCTGGTTATTGGGTTTAAAGACCCGGATATTGATTGACGGGGGACGGGCCCGGATTGGGTTTAAAGACTCGGATTGAGTTTAAAGACTCAGGAGTTTAAAGACTCGGATATATTGATATTTCCCCCGTAGGCCTGTTGAGTTTAAAGACTCGGGAGTTTAAAGACTCGGATATTATTGAGGCCTGGATTGAGTTTAAAGACTCAGGAGTTTAAAGACTCGGATAGGTCCAGCAGGTTTGATCGGAGAATGATGATTTGATATTCACGGTTTATAATACGGTTTTATGATGTTCTGATATGTTTTCTATAACTGTTTTATAGTGTTTCTGTTCTTATGGTGAGGTTATGTGAATTATACTGTTTTTAAAATGTTTCTGTAAATGTTTTATGGCGATCGATTAATAACTGTTTTAATAACTGGGTTATGCATGTGGTTTCAAAACGGAGGGCTAAACCCGGTTTTATCATAAAATGGTTTTAGAAACTTTTCTGTTATTATGGTCCACTCACACCTTCTGTTTTAAATTGCCCTCCAGGTTGTGGAGCTAGCGCTGGGTTCCGGCGTCGGGGCAGCGTCTGAGGCATAGAAGTCACGAGAGCGATCCCGAACTGTGCTAAATTTTTCGTTGTGCGTGAACTTAGCTTTTCGGTTTTTCTTTCTTCTGTCTTGAGTACTATGCTCTGTAAACTGTTGACTTCGAGATATGTGAAATATTTTCTCCTGCCTCTGACTGTGTTGTGTCGGGTTGTCAGACGGGAGCAGGATTTACCTCGGTTTTCGGGGTGAAACCGGGGTGGGTCCTGACATTTCAACTAGAGCAGGTTTACTTTTGACGGATTGGTAGTGCGATGACCATCCAACGGTTCAGTCATGTGATGTTAGATTGTTTTGCTGTTGGGAGAAGCTGGGTTCAGGGAACCCCCGTTGAGTTGATGATAGGATTGGATTAACATTCATATGATGTCAGGATCGCGGGGTCGGTCAGATTGTGGATTATACTGCAGCGGGAAGTTGGGTTCAGAGGAACCCTAGGGTGTGATTGTGGAACCCTAAATTATGATGGATGGACTGGAAAGGAGAACCTTAGTTGTGACTGATGAATTAGAATTGTGAGTCCGTAGTTGTTGTGGATGGGATGACTTTCCGAAGTCCGGGTGGTCTGTCGGGTCGAACCCCAGATTGTGACTGATGGATTGGAGTTTGTGTTGCAGAGTGCAGCTGAGGTCGTGGATGACCAAGTGGACGACTCGTGTGAGTCTAGTCGAAACTATAAAGATTGGTTGGCCTGACACGAAGTGAAATGATGGGATTCGATCCACGAGTACGGTTACGAGATGATTTATGGAATCCCGAATTGGACCGAATAATAGTGTGATGTGTGGACGTGGATCTCGATAACGATGACTGTTGGTCGATAGCCATGTGGAGATGGCTGGCTATCGAGGGTGATTGATGTAGTGTGGTTGTTGAAAATTAGGGGAAGTTCAGCGAACATTCATTATCTTGTTGTGGTTTGTCAGATTGGTGGTACCCATAGTTGTGTGGTACAAGAGAGGCCAAGTTCCTTTAACCTGAGCGGAGGTAAGGGGTTGTTGTTCGATATGAGTAACAACTCAAGGTAGTCTGATTCGCACACTGCGTGCCGGCGATTGTGATAATGATGAGCCACGAGTTAGGATGTGACTCGGTCGTGTTGGGCATACGTTCGGTATCTGAGATTCGGCAGTGGGTGAGTGATGGACTGGATAGGATCTAGCAGGGATTGTAATGTGTTGGGTTAAGTTCCAACAGGTATGAGATGACTAAGTGATGAATGGATGAAAGGGTACGATTGAGACACGAGGAGTTTTGGATGACGCAGAGGACGTCATGGAAATTAGTGGATTCGGGGAGTTGTCGTCAACTCCGAAACTTGAGTGGTTGTGTGTTTCTAGTCTCACGAGGAAGTACTAAGAATTTATTGAAATTGGAAGAAGTCGAAGAGAATCAATGGTAGTGTTGAGGTGGAGATTGTGTGAGTGTGAATAACATGGAAACCCGAGAGTTGAGCCTGTAAAGGTTGAGATGTGAGAACAAGATAGTAATGAATTACATCCTTTTGGATGTGCATAGACGGTTATAAATCGATGGGAAGTCTGGGTGATAGATTAGTTGCAGACACGTGGTTGTCTGAGTGAGTTGAGGATTTGGGAAGTCCAGTGGTTGGACTTGACATTTAGTTGGAAGTATATCTATTTCCAAAATGGTTGGAACTTCGGAATCAAGAGAAGTTGTGGTTGAGTCGATCAAAAGGGTATTTGATTCCGAATTGGGGACGGATGTCGAGAAGTTGTCAATATATATTATTGGTGGGTAAAAGTGAACTTGTCATTTTTCTACCCTGTAACCGATGATGTTGGGTGTCACTGGTACTGTGATCGTGTATTTTCTGATGGACATGTGATTTTTTTGGGGTCATCAGGAGGAGTTGGGCATTTCGAAGTTAGGTGAATGTGATTTTTCCTTTTCTGCTTGGTGGTAGACGATGTTGGGTTATATGGTGTGGTGAGTGCAGTGGGTTTGTGCTCACACTCACGTAGGATGAATTTTGATGTCATTGTCTTGAATCATCTTTGATTTTCCCTAGGTGGGATGAAGAGGATCGATATGAGGTAATTTGAGAGGATCCACAGTCTAGACGTGTTCCTTCGTTGACTGATCGATTTAGATGGGAGAGTGGTTGAGAAGCGATTCGGTAGGATGCGGATTCAAAGAGAGTGTAAGATCCTATGACCTGAAATCTGGTAGTTAGCTGAGAGAGAGAGAACTAGTGTGGATCCTAGGTGGATCTGGATCGTGATCTTGATGATCGGGTAATGTTGTGTTGGATCAGGATGACGTGGAATGTGATGTCGTGCCCATGTTTGCAGACTTCGTTTTGCTGATTATGCTAAGCTAGGAGCAGTGGAGAATTGTATTTTGGGACAGTTGAAGGATGTTTTGGAATAGTCAGTGAGATGACAAGACAGAAGTTGGACATGGGAATGTGGGTCGACTTCTTTTCAAAGTCAATCTGGTATAAGAAGGTAGTTAAGTGAATTAAGGTGTATACGAGCTGTCTTGGATATTTGGATATAGGGATGATGGGATTGGCTTCCTTTCGAAGTCAATCGAATATGGTATGGTAATCGAATGAGTAGGTAACCGATAGATTCAGAGTTGGTGCGTCTCGTTAGACGTGGGTGAGATTGGATACTCATTTTTCATAAATGGTTACGCCTTGGTAGGCGTGAGTCGGATTGGTAAGTGTTGGTTTACGTGATTGGGAGTAGACGTTGTGATGCTGGTCGGGTGACCATGAGACACGTGATGGATGATGAGTTTGAGTATTTGATCTGTCTAGTACTGGACTAGACAGATGGATTCTAGAATTGAAACGTGTCTAGCTACGAGTTAAGTAGTAGGTTGTTGGTGGTTGGATGTACGTACTAGAAAGGCCTGAGTGGTGCCTGGTGATGGTATACAAGATATACCAGTGGTGTGTGGTGGAGCAGGTTGGTAGTCATCTTAGTTTCGATATCATTAGATTGGTTGAGGTCGTGAACTGGACATTGAATATTGTGCGTTTGGCCAGAGTGATTTTGATGGGTACGGCGGTTGTATGAGCAGGTACTCAAAGCTGTGGATGGCTAGTAGAACCCTAGATCTGTGATGTATATCACTGCTGGGCAGGTATTCGACGGGGTCCAGTTACACACAGGTGGAATGAGATGTTGGTATACGTATACTCAAGATGTGTAAGTTGTTGGTTAGTGTAACCATGGGTTGCCTTGCGTGAGGTGACTGCTCTGTGACTCTCACTAATGGCAGCATGGAGTTATGAGGAAATTTGGGTACGAGGTAACTTGGTGCGACTCTAGGGTGAGTCAGGGTGTGTCGGTGATTCGAATTGTGACCTTGGAGCCGTGAGTGCCAGCTGAGTGCAACATTAGGGGACGTGTGATGTTGACGGGGTAAAATTCAGGAAATGCGGAGAAATTGTAAGATTCGATAACTCTAGGTTTGGGAGAGTTGTCAGATTGATTTGTGACTGATAAGGTGGTCAACGTTTGGCTAGGGGTGTCAGCGTGGATTAACGAGTGAGATTGGTGACTCCCATTGGGAGCAGTTGTTGGGTGATATCAACTCGGAACGTGTGATCAATTTCACTCGAAGTGGTAGAGTGTAGATGATGTGATGTGAGTATTAGTGGAACGTCTGGGTGCAGACAAATATTGTTCTAGTTAGTGGGTGTACACGCGTACACATGATGTGAGGCCGAATTTTCTTTCCACGAGGTGGTTGTGGAATGGGGATAGTTAGAATTTCGAGGACAAAATTTCTTAAGGGGGGAAGTTTGTAACGACCCGTCCCTAATATCGGGATTAAATATTAATTAATTATGGTTTAGGATGACTAATCAGGGTTTAGTTGAGAGAATTCAGACGGACGGTACGAAATGACCGTTTTGTCCTTGGAATTGGGCAAATGTTGACTTTTGACTTGGAGAGTCAAACATACGAGGACCGATGACCGTGATGTAGATCGGAGCGTTACGAGTACATAGACAGGCGGCACGTCGAAATCAGCGGTTCGACAGAGAAGTTACGGGTCTAGAACGTTTTACAGTACTATTGCGCGAAACTCGAGAAAGGTGGACATGTGGCAGGTTTGGATTGGATTGGAAATATGGGTTGACCAATCAGTAAATGACACCTGTGCCTTATCTGATTTGTCCATTCTCTCACACGGTGGGATATTTCTCTCCCCCCTTCGATCAATCATTTTGGTTTTTCCTCCCAAAACTCGTGATCGTGCAACCCATCCAATCCCAAACCTTCAATCCTCATTATCTGGGATTGCTATGTGAATGAAAGTGAGAGAGTGAGGTGAGACGATGATGATGGTGGTGGTGGTGTCGACCGTCGTGCACGGTGGTGGAAGTTCGGAGGTAAGGAACTGAATGCCCTGTTTTTTAATTCAAAAATTGTAAACCACGTTTTGGTGGTTATTGATCGATTCTAACAATTGAAAATGATTGTTGGAGGTTCTATGAGTCGTTGGGGTCGAGTTAAGGGTTGGGGGTGGCCTGAGGTAGGAGAACACGGCGGTGGAATGACCGTGAAGGATTTCGGTGGCAACAGGCCGATATCTCCAAATGGTCAGGTAAACCCAAACCGAAGCCCTATACCTATTTTTTGGGTCCTTAGAAGCTAAATGAAGTCTCTAGGATGTGATTTTGGCCCTTGGTTATGCCCAGAACATGCATAGGAAATTTTCGGTTTAAATGGTTTAATGAACCAATGAATTTTAGATAAGTTTTCTTCGATTTGATCACATAGAACAATCCCTAAGATAGATTAGAGAAGATTGGGGGAAATAAGGAAGAAAAAGGATGAAAAATGGGAAGATATGGGCTTGTACCGGTCACGCCGGTTCAGTTAGACTGACCAGACTAGTGAACTGGTCTGGACCGGTCTGCCCAAGGAAGGAGAAGGTGAATCGTTGGCGCGTGAGGCCCGCGCGCAGCGCCTTTGGGCGAGGCGTGGGGCAGTGTGGAGGGCTTTTTGGGGAAGTGTTCAATATGTGAAATCATCTATTCGATGTAACGAACATTTTGGGACTGGTTTCGTGTCGATCGGACATCGTTTCGATATAGTTTAGGATGTCTAAAGGTTTATGATCGAGTTTAAATACGTTTAAAAATTTTGAAAAATTACGGGGATGTAATGAGAGGTTAATGAAGTAGTTGGTAACCATATAGTGTGGTTTGGACAGGTTTGGAAGTCCCAGTGATAATGATGTGACTCGGAAAGGCTTATGGTACGCGTATTGAGGCGACAGTGTAGGACGGTCTGTGAGTGGACAATGTTTTCTAAACTGTGATGCATGCATAACTGTTTTATATGTTTTATATATGTGATTTCTATAGTGATGATTGTGGCATTGGTGATTTACATGGTTGCACGTACTTCGAGGTAATTGTATTTGTGCGTATTTCGATGTTACGATTTTATACGGTGGTTATACGTGATTGTGGTTTTAATAATGGTTCAATGAAATGGTTTTGGTTTTGGAAAGATGAACTCGGGCATGGGATCCATTTGGATTATGTGATCGGGCCAGGGGCCCAGTTGGTTTACGAAATCGGGCTAAGACCCATTTGAGTGAGGTGATCGGGCTGGGGGCTCAGTTGGCTTATGAAATCGAACATGAGGCCCATTTGTTATTTATAAATGTGATTTCGGGTCTGGGACCCAGTGTTTAATAAATGTGATTTCAAGTCGGGGACCTTAAATGGATTTGTGATGTTTTATGGAAATTCCGGGCAGGGCCCTTTGAAATGTTTTGAAATGGCTTTATAAAACTATTTTCCATATACCATCTGGATACGAGGACATGTGGATGATCTCTTACAGGTGTTTGGGACACTAAGGGAAGTCCTGGTGCATTGCATGCGAGGGGTCATTATACGGAGATACCAGACCGTATAGTGACTCAGAAGCAGGATTGCTATGATTAGACGTCTGGGACGTCATACATCTGAGATGTCAGAGATATTGACCCGGAGAGACCCCGGGCAGCACGCGTTGCTTTTACAGTGAGATATGACGTCTGGGATGTCAAGCGTCTGGGATGCCGAGGATGGTTATGTGTAAATATGGATCATTGGATTTATGAAATGGTATTTCGGTCTTTTTGGATTTATGTTTATGGATTTGGGCAGTGGCCAACTTGGTTCTAGATTTACGTATTTTGATATTCTATGGTTTTGGTCCGATTTCCCACATATGTTTGGATTTACAGTTTTTGGGCTAAGGCCTAATGGCTTATTTAAGTAAATGGTCTGATTACTGGTTTTCGATTGCATGCATACTTTTTAGTGAAGGGCATAAATGTCTTTTTAATAAATGTGTTTTATGAACTTATTGATTTTCGTCCACTTATAGTTTTTAATGGTTTTAATGCCCTTCAGGTTGATCACGGATGCGGGCTGTAGCAGGGACCAAGACATCACACACCTCCACCGATCCTAGCGTGCTCTAGAAGCCCCGTATGGGTTGAGGTATGCATTATCCCTTGTCTGACACGGGAGCATGGAACATCTCATGTTAATCCCGAGGTGATTTGGATGGGTCGTGTCAAGACTTGGCCAAGCTTCTTCTCCCAAGCTTCATGTCCAAGTTTAAGAGCAAAAATCGTAAACTATAAAATTCTAAGTCTCAAAATATAATTGTGGCTAGGGAAAAAATTAGGCAGAAAAGTAAGCCTTTTGTTGTACCTTAATGGGTCCTATATATAGAGGTTGAATTAGCCCTCATCATGGGGCCAGGTCGGGCAAGCCCGACCCAAAATCTTTTAGCTTGGGCCAGGTTGGGCCAGGCCTATTTCATAGTTTAAAAAATATCTGGCCGGGTCGGGCGGGCTTGATCATAAATATGAAAGCTCACGCCCTTTGTCGGGCTGGATTTGGGCCGGTCTTTTATCGGGCTTTATGGGTCGGGTCTGCTAAGCCCACTTAGGCTGGGCCTGCTAAGCCCACTTGGGCCGGGCCTACTAAGCCCACTTCTACTTACCTAATTATAAAATGTGAGTTGAGCTTAAATATCATTATTGAATATTGAGACAAGGTAAGGAGGATACCTATTGGGTTTGGAGAATTGACTTAACCTTTCGACCACAAAGTCGATACATGGTAAGGTGGTCACTAATCACAAATCTACTTGAATGGTAGTAAGTTCTATGAAGAGTTACCCGAAGGGCTAGCTCCTGAGAGATTCTTTGTGGAGTTATACTACTCATAACTGTCACTTAGTGTAGTAAATGTATCAGAAGAAAAGTGGGTCAAAAAGATTGAATTTGGTGAATTCCCTATATCAAATAGCAATGAACCAAGTAACATTTTCTATAAAGATGGAACGGTGGGATGTTGAGCTGTATATAAAAACATGCACTTCTATAAAAACTAGGTTGAGCTTGGGTTGAAGTTTTGGGTGTAGGCTGAAATATTAGTAATAAGATTTGACTAGGTATTAATTCTTAATTTATAATTATTTTACATATTCGGGCTTATGGGTCGGGTTTATATGGGCTGGTCAGGCTGGACTTACCAGGCCTTATCAGGCTCAGGCCTATCCAATTAGAATATCCTAAACCCAAGTCCATCCCGTCAACATGCGGGTCGGGCTGGCCCACGATCCATAGCGAGCCGAGTCGGGCTTTTTGTCATCTGGCCTACCGGGTACCCACAAGCCCGTGGGCTTTTGGGCCAAATGGTGAGGCCTATGCTGAATCATCTATACTTTAGGAGAATTATTTGCAAATAATCCCTTGAATTTGAGATTTTATAGCTGTCATAGCTAGATTCAAATTAGCAAAGCCAAATCCTAGTTGATTTAAGGCTATATTGCAGCAAGGGAAAAAGACAAAATATTCTTGAAATTTCTTGCACACCATGGCTACTCCTAAAGTGAATTTGGGACACTGGATGCCATCCTTGCAGCTTGAGTTTTCCCTAGACGCTAGAAACAATCTAGAACATGTCTGCATCTCAAAACAACCCTAATTAGGCCAATTAAGGACATCCTAGAACTGGGCACACCACGAGCCTTAACCACTGGGCCAAACCATGCCTTGACCTTGGTAATATTATTCTTTAAGGGTTTCAGACTCAGAGCTAAGTTGGAAATGGGTTTGGAAATTGAGCCCCAAATACGGGTAAAAAGCCTTGGTGCGGGGCATGTCTCAAGCCTCCTTAGGTCATTTCTAATATTTGATCCAAAATGGTTTTTGAGATTGCGCTTTTTAGTGCCTTTGTTGAGTGTTGCAAGCACACTATTGGTAGGAAAGGCACTTGGATAGATTGACAGACCCACTAGAAGGAAGAATAGGCACCGCTCGCCGTGGCATGCCCAAAATAGGTCTTGGCATAGGTACAAGCGGGCACTTGGTTGGAACCAACATTGGGTCAGGCCCAAGAACTCGAACTTGGTGAAGCCGTGTTTGGAAAAATGTACAAGGACTTGATTATAAATAGAGAGCTTGGTGAAACCTAGCGGAGAACTGGTTTTTGCGGTTGGAAAATAGACATTGGTGGATGATGTTAAAAGTAAAATTTCCCGCCAAAATAAATATTTCATTATGTTTGATGGCAAGAATATAGAATACATATAAATATGTACAATCAGGTGAGGCTCACTTTGTGAAGCCCCGATTGAGGTCGAGGCACACAGACTTTTCCCACTCGTAGGAAGCCTTCTTCTCCTTATTTTGAAGGAATGTGAGGGTTACCTTTAGTTCACTCTTCCTCCTCCGGAG
Source organism: Prinsepia uniflora (assembly GCA_032719365.1). NCBI lineage: Eukaryota > Viridiplantae > Streptophyta > Magnoliopsida > Rosales > Rosaceae > Prinsepia > Prinsepia uniflora. The sequence goes on along the minus strand of CM064868.1, from coordinate 34,463,559 downwards.
ACGGCTCATTGAGGTCACCACCTCTGTGCCTCGATGAAAGACATTGTTGCGACTCTTCTCCCACCCTTCCCAGGCATCCTTCTCCTAACATGGCGCTATCAAATGACAAGGTGTCAGAGGAGAAAATGGTTGTGGGTTTAGAAATGGAAGAACATTTTTGAAAAAGACTTATGAATGGGGAGATGTGTGAGAATGAAGGAGGCTTATGGCTTGTATTTAAAGCCAACAGATTTGGTTGTATGTTAATCTCAATTCCCTTGAGTAGTATTGTAGATTAAATTAGAATCATTACCATTGTGACTCTTAAACGATTGGGTATCTTAAGGGAACGAAATAAAAAATTGAATGCCAAAACAAAACAGGTAGCCCATGGTAAGAGAGGTGTACAAAAGGGCACAAGCTCACAAAAGTGGTATGAAAATTACAAGTCCAATAACCTACCGAGCATAGGTAGGTGGCCGATTTTCTTAATTCAAATATTATGAGAAAGGATTGTATCTTTGATAGAGTCTTCACGAACTCATTTCTTCTCTCTTTGAAAGTTCCCCGAAGAGATCTCCCTCATATGTTTAGCAGATTCAAATTGTTTCTTAGTTTACATGTAAAGTTCTTTTATCTCAGTACGGCGGGTCTAAAAAATCTCAAGCCCCTGATGCTTTTTGTGGAAGAGACTTCCATTTGGAATGAGCTAACTTTGGCATAAATCATCCAACTCAACCTTGGTAAGTACACTACTAAAAGAGAATTCTATTCTTGATGACATACTGAGAGGAATTCTCGAAAGCGGTTCAACATCAGGACCAACATAAAGGAAGATGCTGAAGCTGCAAGAGAAGATTAGGAGAAGATCTCCAATACTCAAACCAATTCTCCCAAATTAGAGTAGTCACCTCTAACCATAAAGGACATGATGACATCTTTTGCGGCGTCAAGTTCAAAAGAATGGATCTCGAGGATGATGCTACGCTAGAAGAAGATGAAGTAAAAGAAGCCATATCAGCATCCGGACGTTTAATTTCTATGGAGGGAAAAATCTACGGGAACAATTGAATGGCTTCAAGCTATAGAAAACATTATAGCTAAAAATAACAAAAGTTTAAAGGGAACTTACCAATGTAGCCCTGAATCCCAAAGTGCGCAATGACCGTGGAGAGCAAATTTCAAAAAGGGTGGAAGTCGGGATAAATGAACAAAGAACATTGCATTCAGGTGGAACATATCGAGATGATTCAGCTGGTGAAACTACCTCTACCAATGAGACCTGTGTCAAGATATAAGAAGTTAAGATTGGAAAAAAAGTTGCAACAGTCATCAAAGCCAAGATATTGGATCATTCAAGCTTGCCAAATGATCAAAAATGGAAGGATCATATGGAGCTTCTTCGATCTGAAGTAGAGGATTGTCAATTTGAACTACTAACAGCTATGTTCTGTCGAAACCACCTACCCAGATAGACGGGTATGAAGATATTGGCAAAAGGAAACAAAAGTACTATTAGAGATAAGATGTACTTATGTGAGCACTGTTGTTCTGGGATTTTGGTATTTGGTCAAGGTTGAAATGGTTGGATCAAAACTGATCGCTCCCTACTTCGAGATCAATTATTGAATGCACACCACTATAATGGTTGTCTTGAAGATTGCTCTGAAATAGGAAGGCCACCATGAATTATAAAAAGTCATGTACCCATTGAAAGCTTCCAAGGAATTTGGGAAGATCATGGGCACATTAGGCATAAAATTCCACGAAACTAACACCAACTCATTCTTACATTCCTCAGGTCAAAAAGTCGTGCCAACATTCACATATCTCACATGGCACGGGGATGGCTTGATAGAATCTAAACTAGCGAGCATAGTAGTTGGAGTGGTATAATTTAAACTCAGAGGTTAATTTGCAAGCTTTACGACTACTCTATAAGAGTTCTCAAAAAAAGATGCATCTTATGAAATCTCTAGCCAAAACCTTTTCAGGGACCAAATCAGCTGAAAAGTGGAAAAAACACCCATTCCAAAACCAAGGTTACTTCTTAATCATGCTGACCTCCCAATATGTTGGAGGGCAGGAGGCTAGCATATCGAAAAAAGGACAAGTAATCCTTGGTACAAAGGGGTATAGGAGGCAAATAAATTAGAAATTGAGTCAGATTGACATCATCGGGGTACTCAATAGTGCAATTCTGAAATTGGGAAAACGACCAATTCAGCTATATGTGAACCATCCAAAAAAGGTCGTTCAAGGAAATTGCCCTCGCAGATTGAAAGATGATGAAGCGTAGGATATCGTACACTTAAACCAAGACAATAAGCTCTAATGCTATGTTCAAACGAGAAGTTAGTGTTTCGACCGATGGTGTCTACTCCAGCATCGGACTACTCATGGCATTATGAAACACAAACATATCTAACTAGAAATGGTAGAATTGGATTTTCTACAAATCTCAACTAGGAATCCACAAATTTCAAATTCTTGAAATTGCCATCAGCCCTAAATTGCCCACCCCCGCTTAAAAGATAAAAAGTGGCCAAAATGGAAAAAGAGAAAGTACAAAGGGATTATCCGTGAAAAACCTAACAATTACGGGATTGGGATTTCTGCTCAAATTGTGTTGAAAGAAAAAGGTGTAATCAGTGACAACCTTAGTTAAAGACTGCCCAAATCCAGCAGCCATATCTAAAGTAGTTGGTGTCATGGGTCCGACCCAAAAATCAAAATTGTTCATGCTACTATTCCAGAAACACAGCGCCGAACTAAGGAGGCCAAAATCAGGAGCAATAATAAGAGTGGAAAAGGTTACCAAATGGTAGATTCCGTTGCTCAAAAGAGTTCATCAGAGCACATCTGCTGCATCCTTTGAACCCATAATATCCAAGAATTTGCAAAACCTAGGTTTCCAAATGGAGGGATAATATGTTTCCAAGTGAATTCCAACCCACGGAAAAAATCGCCACAGGTATATCATTAGATCTTAAAGTTTCTTTAAGTGAGAGCTGAAATTTATCACTCTATCTAAAAAGGAACCATAACAATAAGGACCAAAAGTGGAATGGAGATCAGAGTCAATCATGAAGCTAGAATCATGGATGGCTTCAACATCATTTTCAAAGGATACTAGGGAATTATAGGAAACATTTCGATGAGCCGTGAAGTACATTCTGTACACCCAAGGAGTTATAGCAGTGGGTTTCGAGATGGAGAAGTCTTGAAAAACATCCTTATCTCTTTGCCGTGAAACAAACTTTGGAATGAGGAAGTGTGAAGGAAGGACGGGTTTATAGTAGAAATGACAGGAAGCATAGAGTGTAACGACCCGTCCCAAATTCCAGGATTAGATTAGTGACTAATAACGATTAGTGAGGCTAATCCGTGATTAGTTAGGCTAAATCAGACGAACGATGCAAAATGACCGTTTTGCCCCTAGTGGTGGTAAAACGTTGACTTTTCAATCGAGCGGTCAAATGGACTTTTACCGATGACCGTGACGTAGTTCGTGACGTCACGAGTTCATAGACAGGTGGCACGTTCAATTCTGACGTTCGAGGAGGAAGTTATGATGTTCGGAAGTTTAGGGGCATTTTGGTAATTTTGGATAAAAGAAGTCAAATGTTGACTTTTTGACCAAGAGGTCCGATGGCCGAGGGCCAAAGACCGTTGCGTAGATGAGGACGATACGAATCCGTAGACAGTCGGCACGTCGAATTTGGACGTTCGACAACGAAGTTACGGTTCACGGAAGTTCCAGGATACTATTCACAGTTACGCGTTTTACGAGGCACTTTTGGACTTTAGTGGGCCCAGTTGCTTTTCAGAAACCAATGGATGAGTGACAAGTGTCACCCATCCATTGGCCAACCTCACCTATTCATGCACCAAAACCCATCCCCATGCATCGTCCATTTTCTTTGTTCCCAAACACAAATCCAATCCCATTTCTCACCCAAATACCAAACCCTTGACCTGTGAGCTTAGCTGAGAGGACAGAGAGATGAAGGGGACCGGCTGGACGTGGTTTCTGGCCCAGGCAGCACCGCCGTGCATGGCGGAGGAGAAAACCGTGCGCACGTATCGGTTTTAACCGATTTCAATCCATTTTCAGTTTTAATTGTTATGGGTCGATTTGGACGATTTTAATGAGTTAAATAGGTTTCTAGGACGTTGTTAGGAAGGATTTGAGGGTGGTTAGACGTCGAGGAAGCCTGGGGAAGGTTTTGGATTTTTGAACCGTGAGGGGTTCAATTGAACCGGTCGGATTTCGAAGGTTTTAGATAGTTTGATTGATTGGGTTAGATAGGAAATGAAGAAATAGGAATTTAGGAATTGGAATGGAAGCAAACGGACCGAAAATGAGGGAGAAGCAGACCTGGACCGGTTACGCCGGTCCAAGTTGCAGGAAAAACCGGACCGGACCGGTTCGGACCAGTCTGACCGAAGTAGGAGATGGGTACTGTAGCAGGCGAGTGAAGCCCACGCGCAGCCACTTCAGGCGGCGCGTGAGGGTGCGTGGCAGGGAATCTGGGGAAGGTTCCAACATACGAAATCATCTATTCGATGTAACGAACATTTTGGGACTGGTTTCGTGTCAATCGGACACCGTCTCGATATGTTTCGGGGCATCGGAAGGTTTAGGTTCGGTTTTAAAAATAGTTAAAAATACGAGAAAATTACGGGGCTTTAGTGGGAGGTTAATTAAGTAGTTAGTAACCTTCTATTACGATTTGGACAGATTTGAGAGTCCCGGTGATGGTGATAGGCTCGGGGAGCCGAATGACACGCAAATCGAGGCGGCAGCTCGGACGGTCTGTGAGTGGACTTTGTTTTCTAAATTGGTGCATGCATAAATGTTTATAATATGTTTTATTACTTGTTTGATGATGCCATGGGTGCATTTTTATGTGGTTACGTATAAGCTCGTATTTCGAGGTTTCAGCCTTATACGGTGCTTATACGGGTCTGTATTTCTTTATTGGTTTTAATGAAATGGTTTTGGATTTCAAAAGGATAAACTCGGGTATGAGACCCATTTGGTTTTGTCTCGGGCATATGACGCTATTTACGACCTTCGGGTCTAAATCGTGGTCGCGACGGGTGCTATGTGCACGGCGATCAACGATACGACGCTCGCCTCCGATTTGGGATGTGTTCCTTCCGGAGAGGTCACGATGCACGATTCGTGGTCGGGCAGCCTGGGGAGGCTCGACTTCGGAGTGCTGACGGTTAAGGATAGTGATCGGTGATGAGTGCACCATGATCTTGTGGTGGTCGCGTCGGTTGATTCGTTCACGGCTACATACCAGGATTGAGAGCGGTCCTGGATGGATGGTTGCACGCATCACTATGATCGGAGTCGTGACTGACCCTTAGATATCGGGCACGGTGCCCATTTGAGTCATATGTTCGGGCACGAGACCCAGTTACTTTATGGTTTATGATTTCGGGTCAGGGACCCTACGTGGATTTCCAAGTTCATGACGGTATATGGGAACCGGCATGAACTCTGGAAAGGTCATTGTGGTTCATGACGGTTTATAGGAACCGACATGAACCTTTGTCAGGTCATTCTGGTTCTTGACGGTTTATGGGGACCGGCATGAACCCTAGTTATGTTATTACGGTACATGACGGTTTATGGGAACCGGCATGTTACCTCGGTTATGTTATTACGGTACATGACGGTTTATGGGAACCGGCATGTTACCTGATTATGGATATTATGGATCATGACGGTTCAGGGGGAACTGGACATGAATGTTTGTGTTATGTATATATATGTTCATCTACCTTCCTTTACATGTTCTACTATCTCCTCCGGGGAGGGTCGTTGGCCTGGGTGGACCCCGGAGTAGTCACGGAGCACCGACTGAGTGGAGTCACCCCCCAGTTGGGTTCCTTACTCTCAGGAAGGCTATGATTACTATTACCTCGGGTAGGGTCAGTGGTCTGTGGACATTGATCTTGACTTTGAGAAGACTCGGATTGAGACCTGGGTAGCACGCGCGTAGCTTTGGATACCGTGACAGGATTGGTTGTGTGACTTATATATGTATGTGATATAAATACGAGATATATGATATTATATGTGGTGTGTGGTATGCACAGGTGTGCACAGGAGTCGAACAGTGGCTCGGGTACTTGGTTTCAACATGGTTATGGTTTTGGGCTTAGTCCCACATATGGTTTGTTTTGGCTAAATGGTTTTCAAATGCATGCATGCTTTTTAGTGAAGGGTACAAATGTCTTCGTTAAAATGTTTTTATAAACTTTTGTTTTGTCCACTCACAGTTTTTAATGTTTTGACTTCCCTTCAGGTTGACATCGGATGTGGACTGTAGCAGAGACCGAGATATCACATACCTCCTCCGGATCCTGGCGTACTCTGATAGCCCGGGAGGGTAAAGGTCGGAAATATCCCTTGTGTGACACTTTGTGTTAGACGGGAGCAGGGTCATCCCGCACTAATCCCGGGGGGATTGGGATGGGTCCTGTCAACGTGGTATCAGAGCATGGTTGTTCATGTTACTCTGAATTCCAAAGCGTATTTTGCGCGATACTTCGTACGCAGGTCGAGGATGTGATATCTCAATGGGCTGTAGTTCGTGGTCAACTTGATTGTTGGGGTGCCGGTACGATAGTTAGTAAGACTGTATCGCGGATTATTTTGGCTTGGCATGGGATGTCGGGGTTGCCATAGTTCTGTCAAGGTTGGCAGTGGAACCCTATGGAAGGATGAACGTATTCGTACGTTAGATTGTGATCGTGAGACGGTTAGTTGGGATCGTCTTTCACGATACTGGGGGATCAGTTTGACGACAGTTCGGAATTATGACCATTAGTTGGTCGGACTTTGTGGAATCCTAATTGTACTTACGGTAGGATTTGGTTGACGTCTTTTCGATGTCAAGACCGCGGAGACGGTCAGATTGTGGATTGTACTGCAGTTGGCAGCTTGCAGTGGGTTCAAAGTGACCCTAGGGCGTGATTGTGGAACCCTACCTTGGGTGTATGGTTCGAAAATGTGAGTTGGCGAGTGGTGTGACTTTGACGACTATTCAGATTTGGGGTTCGTTAGTCGGTCTAGTCATATCAGCTTGTGTTGGGACTGCACTTCGCAGTCGGGATTGTACTTATCGGTTTGACCTAGTTGGTTTTCGTGCTACTTCAGTTGTGATGGATTGTTGGTACAACTAAGGTCATTGGTGACCTGGTAGACGACATTGGGTTAGTCGAGTTGCGACTGGTTAGAGTTTGGTTAGACAGGTTACCAGGGTTGGTACTTGTCGATGGAATCCCTGAGTGGGATACGAAGTATTTGGTACAGCGATTGATTCCGTTGGATGCGGAGTATCGATTGTGATGTCTGGTAGTTTGGTCTTCACGGGTTGTGGCAGGCGCTACTACTGAGAGTGGTTGTAGCTGTGGTTGTTGGGAATCGGGGACGTTCAGGGGACGTTTCTTTTTCTCGTATGAGTTTTCAGGATGACTGTACTCATAGTTGTTAGGTACGAGGGAGGCTGAGTTACTCCAATACGAGTTGAGGTACGGGATCGTCGTTCGGTATGAGCGGAGATCCAGGGTGGTCAGTTTTGCACACGGTGCGCTAGCGGCAGTACTGATGCTAGTGAGGATGCTTGTGTGCTGATGCTGACAGGTGATACTGCTAGTGCTGGTGCCGGTGCCAGTGATTGCGACGACGATGAGTTACGAATCTGGATATGACTCCATCGAGTTACGTATATGTTCGGTATCTGTGGTCCCAGAGTGGATCTCAGAGAGAGCTAAGTTGGTTAGGGGACACGTGGTTGATGTCCAGGTATGTTGTTTCCAATCTTGTTGGAACTTCGGAATCGCGAGAGGTTGCGATTGAGGTGACGAGTGGAATGCGGGTCTTCCGCATTGGTAATGAGTATGTCGAAGTCATTAGGGTGACTTCTCAGGTTCTACAATGGTAGATGACGGTAGATGATGGTTGTGACACCAGTACATTGGTCGTGTATTGGTTGGTGAAACCGGGATTTGTTTTGGGTCATTAAGTGGAGTTGAGTATATCGAAGTTAGGTGACTGAGATTTCTCATTTCTGCTTAGTAGAAGACGATGTTGGATTACGTGGCGTGGTGAACGCAGCGAGTTTTGTTCGCATTCACGTAGGATGGATTTTGATGTCATAGTCTTGAATCATTCTTGGTTTTTCCTAGGTGGAATGACAAGGATCGATACGATGTAATCAGTGAGGACCCACAGTCTCGACGTGTCTCGTCGTTGACTAATCTGTTTAGTTGTGGGAATTAGTTAAGGATTTCTGGATTTGGGTTTTGGAATCGGATTCTGGGTGACGATTCAGGATTTGATTCTGGAGCTCGATTGTGGATTTTCTTTTATGGATTTGGGTTCGGAATGGTCATTCCAAATACTAGTCTACGTAATGATGATTTCAGATTCGAATTTGGAAATGATTATGGATATGAATTCTAGGTCTGGATTCGGGATTTCTTACGAAATTGCGGATTCGGATTTGGAAATAGATGATGGGTTGGAGTTTCGATTTGTCTAATCCGGGATTGGACAAATGGACTCCATAATAGGAACGGGTTGGCTACGACCTACGTGGTCGTGTTGTTTTTATTGTTGTGGTTGTAGTCAAGTTGGTATTGATGTACGTATCTTGTACGTTGTTCGAGGTACGATACTAGGCAGACTTGTGGTGCCTGGTGACGGTATATAGGTTATACCGGTGGTACATTGGTGAGCGTGTAACGACCCGTCCCAAATTCCATGATTAGATTCGTGATTAATCACGATTAGTGGGGCTAATCCGTGATTAGTAGAGAGAAATCGGACGAACGATGCAAAATGACCGTTTTGCCCCTGATGGAGGCAAAACGTTGACTTTTAATTCGGGCGGTCAAATGGACTTTGACCGATGACCGTGACGTAGTTCGTGACGTCACGAGTTCGTAGACAGGTGGCACGTTCAATTCCGACGTTCGTAGAAGAAGTTATGACGTTCGGAAGCCCAAGGGCATTTTGGTAATTTGGGTGAATAGGAGGTCAAAAGTTGACTTTTTGACCAGGAGGTCCGATGGCCGAGGGCCGAAGACCGTTACGTAGATAAGGACGGTACGAATCCGTAGACAGGCGGCACGTCAAATTCGGACGTTCGACGGTGAAGTTACGGTTCACGAAAGTTTCGGGATACTATTCCCGGCGACACGTTTTACGAGGACCATTTGTCTTTAGTGGGCTCAACTACTTTTCAGCAACCAATGGATGAGTGACACTTGTCACCCATCCACTGGCCCTTAATTCCCATACATGCATCGATCATCTCTTTGTTTTCCATTCATCCAAACACCCACCCGATCTCAGTTTGAACCCAAACCCATCCAAATCTTTCCAGCCGATCTTGAATGGGACCATAGAGTGAGGGAGAGGCTGAGGAAGCTAGGGACGGTGGCTGGGAGCACCTGGACCGCCGCACACGGCCGTGAAGGCCCAGGTAACCCGATTACCCAACTAATGCCCATTTTTTCCATTATTTTCGAATAGGACTTTATGGTTTGTTATGGGTGATTGGAAGATGATTAGGGAGTTGCTAGGATGATTTTAAGAGGATTTGGAGGGTGCTTCACGGCGGAGGGGGCCGTGAGGGTGGTCGGGAAAAACAGGGCCGTGAGCTCCATGTTGGAACCATAGGTTTCGGTGGGTTTTTGATAGTTTTGTTAATTGGGATTGATAGAAAACATTAAAATAGGAATTTAGGAATTGGAATGGAGGAAATCGGACCAAAAATGAGGGAGAAGGAGGCCTGGACCGGTTACGCCGGTCCAGTTGCAGAGGTCGGACCGGACCGGCCGGCCCAGACCGGTTCGATCGCTGGGAACGACGCACTGTTCACCGGCGCGTGAGCCCACGCGCAGGGGCCTTTGGGCGGCGCGTGAGCCCACGCGCAGGGGCCTTTGGGCGGCGCGTGAGCCCACGCGCAGGGGCCTTTGGGCGGCGCGTGGCAGCGCTTGGTGGGGTTTCTGGGGATGTGTCCAACATACGAAATCATCTATTCGTTGTAACGAACATTTTGGGACTGGTTTCGAGTCGATCGGACACCGTCTCGATATGTTTCGGGGCATCGGAAGGTTTAGGTTCGGGATTAAAAATAGTTAAAAATACGGGAAAATTACGGGGCTTTAGTGAGGGGTTATATAAGTAGTTAGTAACCCTCTAAATTAATTCAGACAGGTTTGGAAGTCCCGGTGATGGTGATCGGCTCGGGGAGCCGTATGGCACGCGTATCGAGACGCGGCTTCGGACGGTCTGTGAGTGGACCTTGTTTTCTAAATTGGTGCATGCATAAATGTTTATTATATGTTTTAAATACTTGTTTGTGTTGCCATGAGTTCATTTGGATGTGTGGTTACGTATTGGCACGTATTTCGAGGTTTCGGCCTTATACGGTGCCTATACGGGGCCGTATGTCTTTATTGGTCTGAATGAAATAGTTTTGGATTTCCAAATGGATTATGAATATGATTTGATAATGTTGATTTGGATATTTGTGAATTATATGGTTTCACGTATTTCGAGGCGATTTACGTGCTTGCACGTAAATCGAGGTTTTCCAGTTTTACACTGATTTTCCGCACTTATGATTTTGGAAATAATTTAATGAAATAATTTTGGATTTGAAAAGGTAATTCTCAGACTTGAAGTCCATTTGATTTACGGAATCGGGCCGGAGGCCCAATTGGTTTACGATTCGGACCGGGGGTCCAGTTTCTATGTGGATTCGGGCCTAAGGCCCAGTTATGTATTACAAATGGTTTTTACGGGTCATGACGGTTTATGGGAACCGGCATGAACCCATGAAAGGATTTTATGGTTCATGACGGCTTATGGGGGCCGGGCATGAATCCTTGAAAGGTTTCAAGAATGATTTCAATAGGTTTTCATATTCCATCCTTTATATATGATTGTCTCCTCCGGGGAGGGTCGTTGGCCTAGGTGGACCCCGGAGTAGTCACGGAGCACTGACTGAGTGGAGTCGCCCCCCAGTTGGGTTCCTTACTCTCAGGATGGGCATGGTTCGTTACCTTCAGGGAGGGTCATTGATCTACGGACATTGACCTGGGTGGACCCTGGAGAGACTTGGGTTTGAGACCCCGGTTAGCACACGTGTAGCTTTATCTTGCCGTGACAGGTTCTGGATATGAAATATAACGGATAAACATGATTTCAATTGGTTTTGGGAAATTGTGTTTATAATGATAAATGAATTTGGGCTGAGATCCCACATATGTTCAATGTGTTATGGTTTTCTGTAAATGGTTTTGGGCAGGAGCTCGTGTGACTTGTATTTACGAAATTTGGGGTTGTGACCCTATTTCTGGTTGTTTTAAACATATGTGTTTGAATAAATGGTTTTACTATGCATGCATGCTTTTTAGTGGAGGGTATAAAGGTCTTTGATGAAATGTTTTATAAATTCTTTATTTTTGTCCACTCACAGTCTTTCTGTTTTTAATACCCTTCAGGTTGACAGCGGGGGTGGACTGTAGCAGAGATCGAGATATCACATGCCTCCTCCGGATCCTGGCGTACTCTGATAGCCCGAAAGGGCAAAGGTCGGAAATATCCCTTGTCTTACACTTCGTGTTAGACGGGAGCAGGGTCATCCCGCACTAATCCCGGGGGGATTGGGATGGGTCCTGTCAACGTGGTATCAGAGCGGGGTTGTCTCTATTCGAGCAACCGTGCAGCTTTTGGAGTATGTATGCAAGTCGAGGATGTGATATCTCAAGGGGCTGCAGTCCATGGTCAACCTGATTGTTGGGGTGCTGGTACGATAGTTAGTAGGATTGGCATGCCTTGGTTCGGCATTTGAGGCCGGGGTTGCTATAGTTCTGTCAAGGTTGACAGTGTGGGACCCTACGGAAGGATTAACGTGTTCGTATTCTGGAGTGTGATCGTGAGACGGTTAGTTGGGATCGTCTTCACGATGTCGTAGGATCGGTTCCGACGACTGATTTGATGTTGTGACCATTAGATGGTCAGAATATGTTGAGTTAAATGGATTTACGGCAGTCGGCAGTTGGCAGCCGGATTCGGGGAATCCTAGTTGGCTTGATGGTAGGATTGGATTGACGTCTTTATGAGGTCCAGACCGCGGGGTCGGTCAGATCATGGATTTTACTGCCTTATGCAGTTGGGTTCTAGGGAACTCTATGTGTGATCGTGGAACCCTACCGTATGTGTATGGTTCGGAAATGGGAGTTGACGAGTGGTTTGACTTGGACGACTATTCGGATTTGGATTCGTTAGTCGGTCTAGTCATGTCAGCTTGTGTTGGGACTGTACTTCGCAGTCGAGGTTATATTTATCGGTTAGACATAGTTGGTTGTCATGCTACTCAGTTGTGGTTTGTCGCAAATAAGGTCATTGGTGACCTGTTAGAGGACATTGGGTTAGTCGAGTTGCGACTGGTTAGAGTTTGGTTGGACAGGTTACCAGGGTTGGTACTTGTCGATGAAATCCCTGAGTGGGATACAGAGTAGTTGGTACGGGCGATTGATTCCGTTGGATACGGAGTCTGGGTATATCGTGATTCCTGGTAGTTAGGTCTGCACGAGGTTGGGGCAGACGCTACTATCGATGGACGAAGTCGAGTCTTATCAGGTCGAGTAGAATCAGGTTACCGTGACGATTGTGACGATGGGATTGTCAGTCGTGACGATGGTACGAGGTGCGTGAATAACGCATATGTATGAGTAGTGATTCTAGATTCGACTCGGTTACGGCTGAGTGCAATCGCAAAATGAGACGGGGACGTTCAGGAGACGTTTCCTCTTCTCGTATGAGTTGTTAGGGTAACTGTACCCAAAGGTGTTGGGTACGAAGGAGGCAGAGTTTCTCCTATTCGAGAAAAGGTACGGGATCATCGTTCGGTATGAGTGGAGATCCAGAGTTGTCTGATTGGCACACTTTGTGCTGATGCTGACAGGTGGTGTACTGGTACTAGTGCTGGTGCTGGTGCCGGTGATTGTGATGACGGTGAGTTACGAGTCAGGATGTGACTCCGATGTGATGGGCTTATGATGGGTATCTGTGGTTCGGGAGTGAATCACGAATAGTGACGGACTGAATAGGATCCAACGGTAGTTGAGACGTGAGGATCGAGTACTGTCATGGGGGACTAGCGACCAGTTGGTCATTGTTGGCCAGAGTTGGTCAGAATTGGTTAGATATAGTGGTTTGCAGAGATTTGACTACAGATCACAGCAGGGGTCTGTTGTGACTTTTCAGTAGAGTGGTACATCAGATTAGGATGAATTGACATCCTTTTGGATGTACATATACGGTCGTAAATGGGCATGGTCCATAACCAGTCTAACGGGGACACGTGGTTGATGTCCGAGTATGTTGTTTCCGACGTAGTTGGAACTTCGGAATCACAAGAGGTTGCGATTGAGGTGACGAATCGAATGCGGGTTTTCCGCATTAGTATTGGATAACTCGAGGTCATTTTGGGTGACTTCTCAGGTTCTACCATGGTATATGATGGTAGATGATGTTGATGATGTAGATGTTGTTGGTTGCCACTAGTACACTGATCGTGTATTGGTTGGTGGACCTGTGGTTTGTCGGGTCATCAGGTGGAGTGAGTATATCGAAGTTAGGTGACTGAGATTTCTCATTTTCTGCTTGGTGGCAGACGCTGTTGGTTTACATGGTGTGGTGAATGCAACGGGGTTTTGGTTGTATTCACATAGGATGATTTTGATGTCATAGTCTTGTATCATCCTTGATTTTCTAGGTGGAATGCCAAGGGTCGATACGAGGTAGTCAGTGAGAACCCACAGTCTCGGCGTGTCTCGTCGTTGACTAATCTATTTAGGTGTGGAAATTGGTTTAGGACTTTGGGTATCGTTATGGATCTGGATCGTGGTCTTGATGATCCAGATATGTGGAGAGTTTATCGCTCATACTTGGATGTTTGAGTTGAGGATGATGGGACTGAACTTCTTTTCGAAGTGAATCCCATATGGTATATTACTCAGGTGAGTAAGTGTCCGATGAGGTCAGATTTGGTTAGCTTTGGATGTACGTATATGGTGAGTGGCTTCCCTAGGAAGTCAATCGATGGTAATGTGGTAATCGGTTGAGCAGATAACCGATAGGTTCGGTTTTGATACGTCTCGGTAGACGTGAACGATATTTCGAGTTTTGGAATCAGATTTCTGGATGACGATTCAGGATTTGATTTTGGAATTTGAAAGAGGATTTCTGGATTTGGGTTTTGGAATCGGATTCTGGGTGACGATTCAGGATTTGATTCTAGAGCTTGACTGTAGATTTTCTTTTTATGGATTTGGGTTCGAAATGGTTATTCCAAATTCCGGTTTACGGAATCATGATTTCGGATTCGAATTTGGACATGTTTATGGATATGATTTCTGGGTTTGGATTCGGGATTTCTTACGAAATTGCGGATTCGGATTTGGAAATAAATAATGGGTCGGAGTTTCAATTTGTCTAGTACTGGATTGGACAAATGGACTCCTCTATAGTAGAAACGTGATTGGTTACAACCTAGGTGGTTGTAGGCGGATTGATGGGTAGTTGTACGTACCTTGTATGTTGTTCGAGGTACAATACTGGGCATACTTGTGGTGCCTAGTGACGGTATATAGGTTATACCGGTAGTACGTTGGTGAGCGTGTTGGTAGTCGGATTGGTTCTGATACCATTGGATTAGTTGCGGTCGTGAACTAGACATTGGATACTGTGCATTGGGTCATAGTACTTCTGATGGGTAGTTACACACAGGTCGAGTGAATTGTTTGGTGGTGTATACTCATGGTTGAGTAAGTTGGTGGTTAGTGTAACCACAAGTGTATCGTGTTAGTCTTGACTGACGACTGTCAAGTGGTGATAGTTTGTCGAAGGTGTCAGCGTGGATCGTTGAGTGAGGTCTGATGACTCCCAGTGGGAGTAGACGACAGGATAGTTAGTGGTTGAGAAAGGAACCGTCGAGTTGTCGTGTCAACGAAAACGGTATATTTGACAAGTGATGTCAATTCGGAGCAGATGGCTATTGTCATTCGACGTGGTCGAGTGTAGTCGATACGACGTGAGTGTTAGGGGTACGTCTGGGTGCGGACAAGTACGTATTACTCTGGTTAGTTGGTGCACGAGTGTACACGTGTTGCGAGGTTGATTCTACTTTCCACGAGCCGGATGTGGAATCAGGATAGTTGGAGTTTCGAGAATGAAACTAAATTAAGGAGGGAAGCACGGTTAGATTAGGTCGGTTGGAATTTCGAGGACGAAATTAATTAAGGAGGGAAGGTTGTAACGACCCGTCCCAAATTCCATGATTAGATTCGTGACTAATCACGATTAGTGGGGCTAATCCGTGATTAGTAGAGAGAAATCGGACGAACGATGCAAAATGACCGTTTTGCCCCTGATGGTGGCAAAATGACCGTTTTGCCCCTGATGGTGGTAAAATGTTGACTTTTCATTCGGGCGGTCAAATGGACTTTGACCGATGACCGTGACGTAGTTCGTGACGTCACGAGTTCGTAGACAGGTGGCACGTTCAATTCCGACGTTCGTAGAAGAAGTTATGACGTTCGGAAGCCCAAGGGCATTTTGGTAATTTGGGTTAATAGGAGGTCAAAAGTTGACTTTTTGACCCGGAGGTCCGATGGCCGAGGGCCGAAGACCATTACGTAGATAAGGACGGTACGAATCCGTAGACAGGCGGCACGTCGAATTCGGACGTTCGACGGCGAAGTTACGGTTCACGAAAGTTTCGGGATACTATTCCCGGCGACACGTTATACGAGGACCGTTTGTCTTTAGTGGGCTCAACTACTTTTCAGCAACCAATGGATGAGTGACACTTGTCACCCATCCACTGGCCCTTAATTCCCATACATGCATCGATCATCTCTTTGTTTTCCATTCATCCAAACACCCACCCGATCTCAGTTTGAACCCAAACCCATCCAAATCTTTCCAGCCGATCTTGAATGGGACCATAGAGTGAGGGAGAGGCTGAGGAAGCTAGGGACGGTGGCTGGAAGCACCTGGACCGCCGCACACGGCCGTGAAGGCCCAGGTAACCCGATTACCCGACTAATGCCCATTTTTTCCATTATTTTCGAATAGGACTTTATGGTTTGTTATGGGTGATTGGAAGATGATTAGGGAGTTGCTAGGATGATTTTAAGAGAATTTGGAGGGTGCTTCACGGCGGAGGGGGCCGTGAGGGTGGTCGGGAAAAACAGGGCCGTGAGCTCCATGTTGGAACCATAGGTTTCGGTGGGTTTTTGATAGTTTTGTTAATTGGGATTGATAGAAAACATTAAAATAGGAATTTAGGAATTGGAATGGAGGAAATCGGACCAAAAATGAGGGAGAAGGAGGCCTGGACCGGTTACGCCGGTCCAGTTGCAGAGGTCGGACCGGACCGGTCGGCCCAGACCGGTTCGATCGCTGGGAACGACGCACTGTTCACCGGCGCGTGAGCCCACGCGCAGGGGCCTTTGGGCGGCGCGTGGCAGCGCGTGGTGGGGTTTCTGGGGATGTGTCCAACATACGAAATCATCTATTCGATGTAACGAACATTTTGGGACTAGTTTCGAGTCGATCGGACACCGTCTCGATATGTTTCGGGGCATCGGAAGGTTTAGGTTCGGGATTAAAAATAGTTAAAAATACGGGAAAATTACGGGGCTTTAGTGAGGGGTTATATAAGTAGTTATTAACCCTCTAAATTAATTCGGACAGGTTTGGAAGTCCCGGTGATGGTGATCGGCTCGGGGAGCCGTATGGCACGCGTATCTAGACGCGGCTTCGGACGGTCTGTGAGTGGACCTTGTTTTCTAAATTGGTGCATGCATAAATGTTTATTATATGTTTTAAATACTTGTTTGTGTTGCCATGAGTTCATTTGGATGTGTGGTTACGTATTGGCACGTATTTCGAGGTTTCAGCCTTATACGGTGCCTATACGGGGCTGTATGTCTTTATTGGTCTGAATGAAATAGTTTTGGATTTCCAAATGGATTATGAATATGATTTGATAATGTTGATTTGGATATTTGTGAATTATATGGTTTCACGTATTTCGAGGTGATTTACGTGCTTGCACGTAAATCGAGGTTTTCCAGTTTTACACTGATTTTCCGTACTTATGATTTTGGAAATAATTTAATGAAATAATTTTGGATTTGAAAAGGTAATTCTCAGACTTGAAGTCCATTTGATTTACGGAATCGGGCCAGAGGCCCAATTGGTTTACGATTCGGACCGGGGGTCCAGTTTCTATGTGGATTCGGGCCTAAGGCCCAGTTATGTATTACAAATGGTTTTTACGGGTCATGACGGTTTATGGGAAC
Source organism: Prinsepia uniflora (assembly GCA_032719365.1). NCBI lineage: Eukaryota > Viridiplantae > Streptophyta > Magnoliopsida > Rosales > Rosaceae > Prinsepia > Prinsepia uniflora. The sequence continues at coordinate 34,446,165 of CM064868.1, read as the reverse complement.
CGGCATGAACCCCTGAAATGGATTTACGGGTCATGACGGTTTATGGGAACCAGCATGAACCCATGAAAGGATTTTATGGTTCATGACGGCTTATGGGGGCCGGGCATGAATCCTTGAAAGGTTTCAAGAATGATTTCAAAAGGTTTTCATATTCCATCCTTTATATATGATTGTCTCCTCCGGGGAGGGTCGTTGGCCTGGATGGACCCCGGAGTAGTCACGGAGCACTGACTGAGTGGAGTCGCCCCCCAGTTGGGTTCCTTACTCTCAGGATGGGCATGGTTCGTTACCTTCAGGGAGGGTCATTGATCTACGGACATTGACCTGGGTGGACCCTGGAGAGACTTGGGTTTGAGACCCCGGTTAGCACACGTGTAGCTTTATCTTGCCGTGACAGGTTCTGGATATGAAATATAACGGATAAACATGATTTCAATTGGTTTTGGGAAATTGTGTTTATAATGATAAATGAATTTGGGCTGAGATCCCACATATGTTCAATGTGTTATGGTTTTCTGTAAATGGTTTTGGGCAGGAGCTCGTGTGACTTGTATTTACGAAATTTGGGGTTGTGACCCTATTTCTGGTTGTTTTAAACATATGTGTTTGAATAAATGGTTTTACTATGCATGCATGCTTTTTAGTGGAGGGTATAAAGGTCTTTGATGAAATGTTTTATAAATTCTTTATTTTTGTCCACTCACAGTCTTTCTGTTTTTAATACCCTTCAGGTTGACAGCGGAGGTGGACTTTAGCAGAGATCGAGATATCACATGCCTCCTCCGGATCCTGGCGTACTCTGATAGCCCGGAAGGGCAAAGGTCGGAAATATCCCTTGTCTGACACTTCGTGTCAGACGGGAGCAGGGTCATCCCGCACTAATCCCGGGGGGATTGGGATGGGTCCTATCAGAGCGTGTTGGTAGTCGGATTGGTTCTGATACCATCGGATTAGTTGAGGTCGTGAACTAGACATTGGATACTGTGCATTGGGTCATAGTACTTCTGATGGGTAGATACACACAGGTCGAGTGAATTGTTTGTTAGTGTATACTCATGGTTGAGTAAGTTGGTGGTTAGTGTAACCACAAAGGTGTATAGTGTTAGCTTTCGTTGGCGACTGTCAATTAGTGACGGGTTTGTCGAAGGTGTCAGCGTGGATCGATTCGTGAGGTCTGATGACCCCTGTGGGAGCAGACATCGGGATAGTTTAATGATTGAGAAAGGAACCTTCGAGTTGTTCGTGTCAACGAACTGGTAGATTTGACAAGTGGTGTCAATTCGCAACGTATGACTACTGTCATTCGACGTGGTCGAACGTAGTCGATACGACATGGGTGTTAGTGGTACGTCTGATTGCAGACAAGTATTGTTTTGGCTATTGGGTGTACTAGTGTACACATGTTTCGAGGTTGATTCTACTTTCCATGAGGTGGTTGTGGAATCGAGATAGTTGGAGTTTCGAGAGCGAAACTAATTAAGGAGGGAAGAACGGTTGGAATTAGGTCGGTTGGAATTTCAAGGACGAAATTAATTAAGGAGAGAAGGTTGTAATGACCCGTCCCAAATTCCAGGATTAGATTAGTGACTAATCACGATTAGTGAGGCTAATCCGTGATTAGTTAGGCTAAATCGGACGAACGATGCGAAATGACCGTTTTGCCCCTAGTGGTGGTAAAATGTTGACTTTTCAATCGGGCAGTCAAATGGACTTTGACTGATGACCGTGACGTAGTTCGTGACGTCACGAGTTCATAGACAGGTGGCACGTTCAATTCCGACGTTCGAGGAGGAAGTTATGACGTTCAGAAGTTTAGGGGCATTTTGGTAATTTTGGATAAAAGGAGTCAAATGTTGACTTTTTGACCAAGAGGTTCGATGGCCGAGGGCCAAAGACCGTTGCGTAGATAAGGACGATACTAATCCGTAGACAGGCGGCACGTCGAATTCGAACGTTCGACAACGAAGTTACGGTTCACGGAAGTTACGGTTCACGCGTTTTACGAGGCACTTTTGGACTTTAGTGGGCCCAGTTGCTTTTCAGCAACCAATGGATGAGTGACAAGTGTCACCCATCCATTGGCCAACCTCACCCATTCATGCACCAAAACCCATCCCCGTGCATCGTCCATTTTCTTTGTTCCCAAACACAAATCTGATCCCATTTCTCACCCAAATACCAAACCCTTGACCTGTGAGCTTAGCTGAGAGGATAGAGAGATAAAGGGGACCGGCTGGACGTGGTGGCTGGCCCAGACAGCACCGCCGTGCACGGCGGAGGAGAAAACCGTGCGCACGTATCGGTTTTAACCGATTTCAATTCATTTTTAGTTTTAATTGTTATGGGTCGATTTGGACGATTTTAATGAGTTAAATAGGTTGCTAGGACGTTGTTAGGAAGGATTTGAGGGTGGTTAGACGTCGAGGAAGCCAGGGGAAGGTTTTGGTTTTTTGAACCGTGAAGGGTTCAATTGAACCGGTCGGATTTCGAAGGTTTTAGGTAGTTTGATTGATTGGGTTAGATAGGAAATGAAGAAATTGGAATTTAGGAATTGGAATGGAAGCAAACGGACCGAAAATGAGGGAGAAGGAGACCTAGACCGGTTACGCCGGTCCAAGTTGCAGGAAAAATCGGACCGGACCGGTTCGGACCGGTCTGACCGAAGTACGAGACGGGTACTGTAGCAGGCGCGTGAAGCCCACGTGCAGCCACTTCAGGCGGCACGTGAGGGTGCGTGGCAGGGAATCTGGGGAAGGTTCCAACATACGAAATCATCTATTCAATGTAACAAACATTTTGGGACTGGTTTCGTGTCAATCGGACACCGTCTCGATATGTTTCAGGGCATCGGAAGGTTTAGGTTCCGTTTTAAAAATAGTTAAAAATACGGGAAAATTACGGGGCTTTAGTGGGAGGTTAATTAAGTAGTTAGTAACCTTCTATTATGATTTGGACAGATTCGAGAGTCCCGGTGATGGTGATCGGCTCGGGGAGCCGAATGGCACGCAAATCGAGGCGGCAGCTTGGACGGTCTGTGAGTGGACTTTGTTTTCTAAATTGGTGCATGCATAATTGTTTATTATATGTTTTATTACTTGTTTGATGATGCCATAGGTGCATTTTTATGTGGTTACGTATAAGCACGTATTTCGAGGTTTCAGCCTTATACGGGTCTGTATTTCTTTATTGGTTTTAATGAAATGGTTTTGGATTTCAAAAGGATAAACTCGGGTATGAGACCCATTTGGTTTTGTCTCGGGCATATGACGCTATTTACGACCTTTGGGTCTAAATCGTGGTCGCGACGGGTGCTATGTGCACGGCGATCAACGATACGATGCTCGCCTCCAGTTTGGGATGTGTTCCTTCCGGAGAGGTCACGATGCACGATTCGTGGTCGGACATCCTGGGGAGGCTCGACTTCGGAGTGCTGACGGTTAAGGATAGTGATCGGTGATGAGTGCACCATGATCTTGTGGTGGTCGCGTCGGTTGATTCGTTCACGGCGACATACCAGGATTGAGAGCGGTCCTGGATGGATGGTTGCACGCATCACTATGATCGGAGTCGTAACTGACCCTTAGATATCGGGCACGGTGCCCAGTTGAGTCATATGTTCGGGCACGAGACCCAGTTACTTTATGGTTTATGATTTCGGGTCAGGGACCCTACGTGGATTTCCAAGTTCATGACGGTATATGGGAACCGGCATGAACTCTGGAAAGGTCATTGTGGTTCATGACGGTTTATGGGAACCGGCATGAACCTTTGTCAGGTCATTCTGGTTCTTGACGGTTTATGGGGACCGGCATGAACCATGGTTATGTTATTACGGTACATGACGGTTTATGGGAACCGGCATGTTACCTCGGTTATGTTATTACGGTACATGACGGTTTATGGGAACCGGCATGTTACCTGATTATGGATATTATGGATCATGACGGTTCAGGGGGGAACCGGACATGAATGTTTATGTTATGTATATATATGTTCATCTACCTTCCTTTACATGTTCTACTATCTCCTTCGGGGAGGGTCGTTGGCCTGGGTGGACCCCGGAGTAGTCACGGAGCACCGACTGAGTGGAGTCACCCCCCAGTTGGGTTCCTTACTCTCAGGAAGGCTATGATTACTATTACCTCGGGTAGGGTCAGTGGTCTGTGGACATTGATCTTGACTTTGAGAAGACTCGGATTGAGACCTGGGTAGCACGCGCGTAGCTTTGGATATCGTGACAGGATTGGTTGTGTGACTTATATATGTATGTGATATAAATACGAGATATATGATATTATATGTGGTGTGTGGTATGCACAGGTGTGCACAGGAGTCGAGCAGTGGCTCGGGTACTTGGTTTCAACATGGTTATGGTTTTGGGCTTAGTCCCACATATGGTTTGTTTTGGCTAAATGGTTTTCAAATGCATGCATGCTTTTTAGTGAAGGGTACAAATTTCTTCGTTAAAATGTTTTTATAAACTTTTGTTTTGTCCACTCACAGTTTTTAATGTTTTTACTGCCCTTCAGGTTGACATCGGATGTGGACTGTAGCAGAGACCGAGATATCACGTACCTCCTCCGGATCCTGGCGTACTCTGATAGCCCGGGAGGGCAAAGGTCGGAAATATCCCTTGTCTGACACTTCGTGTCAGACGGGAGCAGGGTCATCCCGCACTAATCCCGGGGGGATTGGGATGGGTCCTGTCATAGAGAAACTTTACCTTAAATCTCCAAAAAGTGTACAGAGTGTAACATATGAAGTAGCTAAATGCAATCATGTGAATTTAAATTGTTTTATTACAAAACATCTCAAATTCAGGGTGGCAATGTTTACAACCGGAAAAAAAAATCCTCCATCGGCTAAAATAGATGGCCTAAAGAATTAAAGGCCTAAATCTCGAAAACCCAACCCAAATGCCCACTTGGAATAAGCAGAAAAGGAAGACGTGGGGAAGGGGATGATGAGTCTGACTTGCACAAAAAAAACACAAGGCCAATGAGAATTTTCAAACTAAATAAACTATAATGTCGACTAGCCAAAACCCTACATGGGAGCTTAATTAGCATCTCCATCACTTATAAAAAGAGAAGAAATCTTCTTCTCAAAAGACACCTAATCAATCAATCAAAACCATCAAATTGATCAAACTCAATCAATTTTAAAATAGCTACAAACCCTAAAAAATTTCATTGTTTTAAAAGCTCGATTCTTTAGGCATAATCTGTTTCTTTCGATCTAAGATCAAGATTCAATTTTCTTCTCAACCCTTCTTAAGCTCCCTCTCAAAAAACAAACAGTTTTCCTTCATTCCTTGAAGCCCAAGCCTGCAATGGAGACCCTCAAGGTTTGATGGTGGACGGTGACGAGAGGTCACCAGAAGTTGGTATTACTAGGACCTTTGGAATGGCCTTTGGGGAGCCAAAGTTTATGGGCTCATCTAATAGGTTGCTTGCAGATTGGAAAATAAGGAAGAAGCCACGCCTGAACCTACACACATCTACAAGGAAGCTAGACTCTAGGGTTGGCTTGGGTTCCTCAATTTGGGGTACAAGGGCCTCGTGTGCTGGTCTGAGCTCAATAGCTACTAGAGTGGTGCACATGGGCTCTTCGGTTGGAGGGAAAATGGGCACGAACATTGGGCTGGTTTCGCTAGCTCCTAGGGGTCTTAGTCGGTTATGCCTGATATGCCATGCTAAAACTAAGCATTAAAGTAAATACAAAGTCACACTCACCACTTAATGAAAACATATGAAATTTAAAACCCTTTTTGTGTAGATGTAGCATTGGTACCTAATCATGATTGTCGTTTGATTGATTAATTAGGGTAAATTAATTGATTTAATATCCTATGTGATTAACTAACCTAAATTAATTATTTACTTTGGTCGACTCATCTTTATGTCTTAATCATTCATAAATTGTATTAACTTCAACCCATGACATCCTATAATTTTAGCCTTACGAGTTACTTGCATATTATCTTAAGTATGTGCTCGGGGACAGCCCGACTTAGACTTTCAATGATTTAGACTCAAGGATAACCTGACTATCTAATCATGCATTAAGCACAAACATACAATCATAACAAAAACTAGAGTCATAGAACACGTGAAATATTGGAATCAATGCAAATCATAAAACCAAGAATAATATTATAAATCAGTTCATAAAGGCAATATTCAAGCACAAGAGATAACTACAAGGTAAAGAGGTCATGTTACACTTTTTCTCTTTGGGACACCCTATGGATACAAAGTGATTGGACACTCTTTGCTGAGACACTCGGGGACAGCCCGACTATGTCACGGATGAAGGTGTAGAAGGTGAAGTATTGTGTAATTAACTTTGCACGAGAAATCTTGAATTTATAAAAAGGTAAAATCGGTTGAGCAGAGTTTTGGTGTAAAGAATGAGATACACCTTACATTTAGCTTAAACCTCCTTAATTATAGGAGAAAATTAATCCTCAAATAAATAGGAGTTTACAATATAAATTCTAAAATGAAAAATAATTATAAACTAAAGCCCTAATATAATAAGTTTTCCTTTAGAAAAAGGAAAAGCAAACTCAATCTTGATTTGGACAAGTTTTCCACATGTAAGAAGGAAATATATGCTGGAATTTGTACAAGAGAAAATTCGGTGGAAGCCCACCGAAAATTGGGAGAATTTTGGTGGTCAAACGGCGGTTAAAGGCGGAAGGGAAGGCTGTAAAGAGCTTTGGTGGCCAAATTAGATGTTGGGTAGCTTTGATGGATTCGGAAACCTCCTGCCGAAATCTAGTGTATGTACTTTTTGGTGGCCTGCTTTGTTTCAATCATAACTTATTCAATATAACTCCGATTGAGATAATTATTTCGCTGAAATTCTTATAATTCCAAGCTATACCTAATTCTGCATATTTCTCACAAAATATATTATTTTCTCATATTTATGGTACAAATTGCCTTAAAAGACAAGTATAAAGGGTATAAAATGATGATAAAATAAAAGCTTATCAAATACCCTCACACTTAGACTTTACTAGTTCCTAGCAAATACTAAGACAAACTAAGAATTTACAATATTTTTTTTAGAAATCAATCCTTTTTTTTTCTTTTTAGAACAACTAAGCCCTAATTCCCCCACACATAAACCTTGCTAATCCCTTAGCAAAATTAAAAACAAATTAAGATTGGAAATATTTTGTTAGTGAAACACTTCTATTGCCCATAACCAAATTTCTTAGGAATCTTTATAAGTATATGGCGTTGTGACATTCAAAAAATATGCATAGGGAATTCAAGAGCTAATAGAGACACATCTGTATCATGGACAAGTAAGACTTGGAGAAAACAATGGTGAAATTAAGTCTGTTCATAGTTCAAACAAGTTAAGATCACCTCACAATGGATGCACTTATCGTATTTTCACTCGTGAAATAGGGTTTCACTCAAAGTATATGTAAGAGAAAAAATTAAATATTTCAAAAATATAAGCACTTAAAAAATACCTCATGAATATAATGATAACTTGCACAAATGAGCCTAAACCATATGCTTACTCACAGAACTTACACAACAGATCAGACGGTACTTATCTCATGGATCATAAAGGTCTTTAATCATAAGTTGTAATGGGGCTAGGGCTAAGGTATTAGGATTCTGGATATGTGATGGTAAAGAACATTCTAAAGACTTAGTTATTACAGAAAAACTCATCAATTTTGAGCACATCTTCTTCCAAAACGTCACCCAGAGCATGTGGGAGCCAAATTTCATCTTATTGGGCTCATCTTCTTTCTAAGGTTACTTGAGCTTTGTGGAAAGTACAAGACAAATATTTCAAATTTTGTGCCTGCAACTTATTGGAACTTCAAATCCACAAGTATACTCAATCCAAAACACTTACATTCAAACTATAGCTGGAGTGCTAAACATTTTCTTTTTAAACACTTTCATGCTTTGAAAGTCATCTATTTTTTTTTTCTTTTCTCTTTGTATGTTTTTTTTAAATATATTTTTTATTTTTATTTTTTATTTTCTTATTTCGGCAATCATGTAGTCCTAAGAAATTTGGACAAGTCTTTACCCAACGGGAACAGATTTTTTGTCATTCCTTATGAGCACTTGGTCAAGCTCTTCGAGGTAGAAATCCAACAATTGAGATCTAAGTGTTTTTTTCTACCATATGCCCTCACAAATTTGCTCCAAAAGAAAAATTAGGAGCTAAAGTTGGGTGTGATGAGTTGTAGTAGAGTACCTGCCGAAGAGCTGGATGTAGAGAAAGAGTGGGAATCTTCAGCTGAAGATTGTGCTGAGTTCCAAAAGGCAATGTTCATTGATGCTTTGCCCCAAGATTCTCATTGATTAGTTGCTTCTTGTCCATGATTGTATTTTCATTTCAAAATTTAATACTTGATCTAAGCAATAGACATGTGATTTTCCAACCATTTTTTGAATAAAGAAATAAAAATTTTGTTTATGCAGAATTTTGAATTCATGTGTGAAGCTTCCTCTACAAAGTTTTTATTTTTTTGAGTTAACTTCCAAACTTGTTGGTTTTTCAAAGGCCCCCATTGTAGCCATGAGCATCCATTGAGAATTTGTTTTCTCCAATTTCCTTTCAAATAAGGGCTTAGCTTTGCCCTTCGAAGAAAGCGCTTCTCGATCTCTTTCATCAAAAGCCTTAGAGCTATTCCCGGATAGAGTGACAGATTGCTTCTAGGAGAAAGAGTTGGATTACTTCCTAGAGGAAGGCTTGAAGTGCTTCTAGGAGGAAGGCTTTGATTGCTTCTCAGAGGAAGTCTTGGTGTGATTTATAGAAAAGCTTAAGTGCTTCCAAGAGGAAAACTTGGGGTGCGTCTCAGAGGAAGACTTTGATGCTTCGCAAGGCGAAGACTTGGGTGCATTGCATGGCGGAGGCTTGGATGCTTCGCATGGTGAAAGTTTGGTTGTTTTACATAGCAAAGGTTTGGTTTATTCTCATGGAGAAGGTTTGGTTGCTTCTTATGGCGAAGACTTTGATGCTTGGTATGGCGAAGGCTTGGATGCTTCGCATGACAAAGGCTTGGATGCTTCGCATGGCGAAGGCTTTGATTTCGGAAGGAATGTTTAGTTGCTCATCGAAGGAAGACTTGAATGCTTTCAAGAGAACGATTTGAAGTGCTTCCTAATGGAATGATGTAGGTGCTTCTTAAAGGATGACTTTGGATTGCTTTGAGTACTTCTTGGAAGAATTCTTGAAAATTGTGTATGATATGCATATGTGTTTGTATAAATTCAGAGTTATTTCGTAATTTTATTGAGAATTCAAATACAAGGTTCTTAAATTTAGAAGATAACATAAAAAAAACAAAATTGAAACTTTCATAGACTTTGATGTCACTTAAACTTTGACATGCATCTTGTGGCAAGCGATGGTAGGATCAATTCCATTGGGATGTAACTAGTTAATGCGAATCATCTTCGGTGCAGGCTCCTTCAGTTCTTTGTTCTCTAGATAATCTATCATCTTCTTTTTATGTAATCAGTACAATGTCGTTCCTTCATGAGATTTTGAAGATATCTTTCGAAAGATATGTATATGTTTATGTTGTGCCATAGCATTCATGATAGGTACAGCATTTGGTTTTATCAACCTATTCCTGATCACCTTTGATATGTCCTAGTTTTTTTAACCATGCCTTGTCTTTGATCTCATTATGTATATGGTGGACCGGTATTGAGAATTGCAGATCAGGCTTCCTGATGGCTGAGGCTTTGGAATTTTGGTTCGCTTTGCGGTTATTAGACCCCTCATATGAAAATTCGTTGTCAACATCTTCTTCGCATGATGATGATGGTTTGGAGGCTTTCTCCCTCGTCTTGGCATGATCTGGTGCATAGGCAACATTCTTTTCATCCTCCTAGCATGCATGTCGCTTTGCTAAGGAGAGCATCTTGGTGAGGCTACGGGTATTGTTCATTACTATGTCTCCATAAAGCTGGTTATCCCGAGGAAGCCCTTGCTTGAATACCATTGTCATGACCAGATCACTGCATTCGACTATCCGATCTTTTTCCTCGCAGTTCCTCTGGATGTATTGTCACATGGTCTCTTTTGTTCTTTTTCTAATAGTAAAGAGATGATCGTCCTTCACTTCGACAGTGCGAAGTTGAGAGTATGCTTTCACAAATGCTAGAGTTATCTATTCGAAAGAAGCGATCGACCTCTGGGAGAAATGGTAGAACCATGTCATTTCTTTACCTTACAGAGAAGCTTGGAACACTTTGCACATTAGTGCATCATTATGTTTAAGAGGAACCGTGAGTCTTTAGTAATAGTCGATATGCTTCATCGGGTTGGAAGTTTCTTTGAACTAATTAAAGCTTGGAGCTGCAAACCTTTGAGGGAATGATTCATCTTCATTGTCTCTCACAAAATGTATAGATGAATGGATTTGGCGACATAGATGATAAGCTCGAACTACGCATTTAAATAAACACATAATTCAAGTATTTGCAATTTAAAACCCTTTTTGTGTAGATATAGTATTGGTAAATAGGGATTGTTCTTAATCGAAGAAATTAAGGAACATTAATATTGTGTTAGTGAAAAAGAATAATAAATAATAAAATAATAAATGAATTAAAAAATAAATGAATTAATGAATTAAAGAATAAATGAATTAATGAATTAAAGAATATGAACAAAAGAATAAAAGAGAATGAATTAGGGGATTTTGAATAAAGTGTAACTGAAACTATGCTTTTAACCAAACTAAGCATTAAAATGCAAATGTTCATACTAATTAGAACTTACAAACCCTAGATTAGTTTCATAGACAAACCCGACAATTTTAGATAAGTAAACTCAAATTAACAATCACATTATTTAAACTACTCCTAAAATAGACTTCCTTCAAACACAATTTTTACCAACACTTTAACATTATGCTTATACTGAACCAATCACAAAATTCTACGTTCATCATCTCAACTACATGCATACATTTTTCCTATTATAAATGCACAGAACAACAGATTATTACTTACAATATGATCCACCTTAAGTTTATGATTTAATGTGCCGAACAACGATCAAACATTAAATCTCTTTAATCCTATTCTAAATGCACTGAACAACAGATCAACACTTAGAGTTGAATTGAAGTTTAAGTACTAAAACATATGAAGTAAAAGAAATTCAGAAAGTAAAACACATGAAGATTGTATTCATACTTACAAATGTTAGAAAGAAAATATCAACACATATATTAAATTATAAGTAAAGCTAATAACAATAACAAGAGTTTAAGTAGAAAAAAGATGGTTTTTCACAAGAATCACCGAACATCGGCAGGAAACTTGTGAAGATGGAGAAAGAAATACGAGGAATTCGGTCTTAAAAACTCTCGAATTGCCTTAGAATTACCTAACCTTAGGTTTTTCTTAAGGAAAGCATAAAAATGTGTACAAAGAAAGGTTTAAGAAAATCTAAGAACAAAGTAAAGAAAATTAAATTAAGAAACAAAATGTAAACACAAATCTAAAGACAAAATTTAAAAGAAAACTAAGAAGAAAATTGAAAGAAGCTAAAATGGTCCCAAAATATATCTAAAAAGAAAGAAAAAAGAATTCAAAAAAGGACTACAAAAGAGAGAAAAATGGACTAACTATGAACTAAAAAGGGGACTAAAAGAGAAGAAAAAAGGGGACCTCTAAACAATGAAATGGCATCCCTATTTATAGAGGAAGTGCCAAAAAACTAAGAAATAAAATACAAAATAAAATACAAAAAGAAATAATAAAATAATACATGAAGCATGATGAAAATGCTGATTTTTGGGATAAAAACATGCTGGAAAATCATGAAAAAGTGGAGAAGTTGGAGTAGGACATGGCTGGTTAGCGGCAAGTGGTAGAGTGCAGGGGATGGGCTCAGTCAAAAGCTGCTAAACAGGAGTTGGTGAGATCGGTAGGCTGCAACTGAACGAAGAGCAAGTGGATCGGCTCCTAACACGCTAACAGGGGCAGGGCGTTCAGTGGACGCGTGCTGAGATGGAGAAGTTACCTTCGGCAGTCGCTTGCTGACGCAAGTCGCAGTCTTGGTTTGACTGGGCTAGAGCTTTGGATTGAGCCGCAAGCTGCACATAAATGATGAAATGGGCTTTTATTTTTCTTGGGATGCAGCTGGGCTGATTTGGTAGCATCCCACCGAATTTCCAAGAGATTTTTAGTGGCCTCCCTAATTTCAGTCATATCTTCTTCGTTAACACTCCAATTAGGACGATTTTTTCGCCAAAATGCTCCAAATTTCAAGATTTATTTATTTTTACAAAATTATCACAAAAAATATAATTTTCTCTAATTTTTTAGTATTTTAATATTAAAAATTAGGTATAAAGGGTATAAAATAGCATAAAATAAAGTTTAATTAACAACCTATCAATAGATAGTCTTCCAGATCACCATTGCGTTGGATATGGAGGTTCTGATCCAACATTTTTTGGACATCACCAGCTAGCAGCGTGTCTTGGTGAGGTTGTGAGTCATGGCGTGCCAATCGTCGTTGTCCACCCTGAATCTCAATTTTTTATTTATGAGAACGTGTGAGTAGGTATGTCACGTCCCCCCTCCTCGCTTTAGTGATCAGTTCATCCTGAAATGTTTCTGGAAGCTGTATATTGCCTCTTGATCCCATGCAAATGTTCAATTCATGATGATGTCCTCACACGTTCTCCAAGTCGCTCATGCACTGACCGACATGGAAGTTTTTGGCTTTTTGTTCTACGAGTGTGACTTTCCTCTCTAGAGTCACTTAGCGAAGTGTCGTGAGACATCGTTTGACATCGTACTATTTCTTTTCCATGGCGTGTTGGAACGTCATCTTGCCTTCCGCGTGATATGGATTGTCTCTTATGCTCTTGAGTTGTTCGTTTAGCTAAGAGTCATTGTAGAAACTCTGACGACATTTGGACTTCATTGCTCACCCTTTCAACTTGTTGAGGCAAGTTGTCATGAGGAGGTTGGCGCTGAGATGTTCGCGATTGGCGCGTATTATGTCGAGGCCTACGCCTTCAAAATTGGTGGTCTGCATGAAGTCCCTTTTGTGCTTCAATTTGTCTTGATATGTCATGACGTCCATCGAGGAATTCCCACAAATCCCTGTTTTCATAGGGCTGATTTTTCCTTAACGCTTCTCCCAACAAGCGCCCGTCGGTTTATTGAAAAATTGTAGCTCCTTCTCCTAATGCAGATGCATGAGTAGTTGGGACACAGAAGGTTCCAAATCCAAAAGTTAGAATCAGTCCCTGCATCTCCATGGGCGCCTCGACATTTATGCATCAGTCATGACTTTGATGTTCCTCGGGAGTCAAAGTGTGCATTCCGTTCCCAGTTTGGACTGCATGTAACACCCCGGACTTTTATGATTTGGTAAAGTTGAGCCTGTAATGTAAAATGACCAGTTTTCCCTTAATTGGGAAAAATTGTTAACTTTTTACTCGGACTGTATTTCGATCTTCGACCCATGACCATGACGTAGATTGGAACGTCATGAACCTATAGTCAGGTGGCACGCCGAAATCGGAGACCAGACGGAAAGTTATGGTTAGGAATGCGAAAATGTCACTATTCATGGAATCCTGGGAACGTTACACTTGACTGATTCTAGTTCGATAAGGATAACCTGGTGAGACCCTTGGATGGGTGACAAGCGTCACTCATCCCATTGGTGGGTTTCCCCATGCAGTTGGATCTTATTAAGGTTCCTAAACTAACATTTTCTCTCATTTTCTACTACCTTCCTCATCATTTTTTCCCTAATTCTCAAACTCCCTTAACCCATGAGGGATCAAGAACATACAAACACCCCACCAAAACCATACCATCCGTTCTGCTCACTGTGAGACTGGGAGAGTGACTGAGACTAAAGATACGAAGAAGGGCGACGGTGGTGCACGACGGATCACGACGGGAAGGTAAAACCAAAAGCCCCCACTGTTGGCTCAAAAATGGAAAATGATTTTAGGACGTGTATTGATCGATCTAATGGCCCCTAACATGTTCTTGGAACTGAGACGATTCTAGAAGGCTTGGTTGGAGGAGTTTTGGTGGCCGGATTTGGGAGATATCGACTGAAAAAAAGTTACGACTCACTGTTCATCGAATTTCAAGTAGCTTCGAGTCCTTGTTTTCTAGTTTTGATCATACAAATCTTCTAGTTAGGACGAGACGAGTGCATAGGAAGAAACTTGATTGAAAATGGTTGAGGAATCTAGGTTTTGGATCCGGGTCGAGTCGCGGGTCTGTGCGACCCGAATAGCAAACCCAGTTGAGAGGTTGACGATAATGATGACGTTAGCGGGTGACATCATCATCTGACAGCTATCAGGTAGGGGGCAATGAGGACAGGACACGTGTGACATGTCAGTGCACAGTTAGCACTAACATGTAAGTGACGTAGCCCAATTAGTGGCTGCCACATGTCACTAACATGTCAGCGACGTAGACCAACCAGCATCTGTGTAACGACCCATCCCGAATTCTGGGATTAGATTAGTAACTAATCCTGATTAGTGGGGTTAATCGGTGATTAGTTGGGCGAAATCGGACGAACGATGCAAAATGACTGTTTTGCCCCTAGTCGTGGGTAAAACGTTGACTTTTAATTCAGGCGGTCAAATGGACTTTGACCGATGACCGTGACGTAGTTTGGGACGTCACGAGTTCATATGCGGGTGGCACGGTCGATTCCGACGTTCGAGGTGAAAGTTATGATGTTCGGAAGTCCAAGGGCGTTTTCGTAATTTGGACTAAAAAGGCGGAAAATGTTGACTTTTGATCGGGAGGTCCGATGTCCGAGGACCGTTAGGAAGGTCTCGATGCCCTGAGTCTGTAGGCAGGCAGCACGCATCAATTGGAGTTCGAATGACCAAGTTACGGGTTTGGATGTTGAGGGGCATTTTGGTAATTTTGCCAACTGAGGGCAATTTGGTTTTTTTCACCATGGGTTACTGTAGCAACCGTGGGGGACGTTGGATGCACCACCGTGTGTGGTGGTTCTGAGTATCCCAATTGATTAATCAGTAGTGGGCTGGTTAGTGGGATTAGTTTAAGTAGTTTGAGATATTGGGAGTGTGGATTGATGCTGTAACAGACCACGGGTAGATTTTAAAATTTGGTTATGGGTTCTGTGTTGCGGGAAGCAGGTTTCAGTGAGTCTGAGAGTGTCTCCCACGAGTGTTGGCCGCTTTGATTGATTAACTGAGTAGTGGAGTTGAGAGAGGATTCATTTTGCACTAGTGTGAGAGTGGAGAGCTGGAGAGAAAACCGTGAAAAACCATTTCAGATTTTTGGAGGGAAAATTCAGAGTTTAATCTCTGAGGAGTGTTGGACCAAACCAAGGACGGGTTTAGCTTTTTGGGAGTGACTGGAACTCAGCCGTATCGAAATCGAGGGGAACCAGCAACGGTTGAGATGGAACTGAGGTCTCTGTTTCAGGGAAATTGCAGAGCTTGGGATGACAACTTCCAAGCTAGTCGGGTGAAGAAGGTGACACTGTAGCAGGCGCGTGGGTGTCACGCGCAGCCACTCACGGCAGCGCGTGTTGGCGCGTAGGCACGAATTCTAAGGTTTGGGAGTCCCGATGTTAGTGACGGGGCCCAGTTGATTTACGAAATCGAGTCAGGGGCCCAGTTGATTTATAAATGTGATTTCGGGTCGGGGACCCTAAAATGGAATTGAATAAATGATTTGGATTTAATAAACCAAGTATTTGGACTTGTGATGGTTTTACAGAAATTCGGGGCAGGGCCCTTGTGATATTTTGGAAATGAAAGATAAACTGTTTTCCATAAACCATCTCGATATGAGGATATGTAATGGTCTCCTCCAAGTGTCTGGGACACTGGAGAAGTCACGGTGCATTTCCTGCGAGGGGTCATTGTACGGAGCAGCCGGACCGTATGATGACTCAGGAGCAGGATTGCTATGATTAGACGTCTGGGACGTCAGACATCTGGGATGTCAGAGATATGGACCCGGTGAGTCCCCGGGCTGCACGCGTTGCATTAATACAGCGTCTGGGACGCTAGCCATCTGGGATGTCGGAGATGGTAATGTGGTGTATGTGTACCACTGGATTTATGAAATGACTTTTGGTTGAAACGGTGTTTATGGTTTCTTGGCTAAGGCCCTAACGGTTATTTCTAATAAATATTGATTTCTGTTTTTGATGCATGCATACGTTTTTTACTGAGGGGCATAAATGTCTTATAAAATGTATTTTATGAACTTGTTTATTTTCGTCCACTTATAGCCTTTATTGTTTTCAATGCCCTTCAAGTTGATCGACGATGCAACTGCAGCAGTGACTGGGACATTGCATGCCTCCTCCATCGATCCTTGCGCACTCTGGACGCCCGTCGGGGCAGCGGCTTTCGGTTATCCCTTGTCTGACACTTCGTGTCAGACGGGAGCATGACACATCCCACGGTAATCCCGGGGGGATTGGGATGGGTCGTGTCAATCTGACACGTGGCACCTGTCAGTCTGACACTGTTAGATGACATCAGCAGTGACGTCAGTGTTGATTTTGACCATTGACCTGACGTCAACGTTGACTTTTGCTGACTTTAGCATTGACTGCGGCTTTGACCCCCGCGTGGGGGCACGTAGGCACGTTTTTTGAGGTGGGACCAATGCCATTTTAATGGTTTCAATAATTCGGATCCAATGGTGATGGTTTTAGGTCGATCAAAGATAATTTGGTGGGTCAAAATGGATTTTATAGCCTCGGGACGCGTTTCCGGGTCGGCACTGTTCCTAGGTTTTAGATATAGGTTTGTACAGATCACTAGTGAGCTTTGAATGTGTTTGGACAGGTCAGAGACTGAGATATAGCTACAGGACATGTTTTAGACGTTAATTAAGCAGCAGGACAGTACTGTGAGTGGGTCTTTTGATTTCTAAGGAAATGCATGCTTAACTGTTTTCATTATACTAGTATATGACTGCGTGTATGAGTGTATTGAATCTTATTTATGGACTATGTACCTATCTATGTTACATTATGTTGGCATGTGACCGTCCGGTGATTATGTGAGTTATGGAATCATACCGGGATGTCATAGGCTCATTCTATTGCACCAAATAGATTAACCATATAGATTACTGTCTCCTCTAGTTATTGGTACCTTGGAGCGGACACGGCGCATTGCCTGTGAAGAGCCATGCTACGGAGCGACCAGACAGTAGGGTGGCTTATGAGTAGGATTGCTATTATGGGACGTCTAGAACGTCAGAAATCTGGGATGTCATACCAGGACTAGGTTAGGGGAGAGGACTTGGGATTGAGACCCCGGGCGGCACGCCTAGCCTTGAGACCATGACCTTATTGGACGTCTGGGACGTCCGACATCTGGGATGCAAAGGTTGGGATATACGGTGCAATATGGTTATGGTTGATGCATTATTATTATACTATTGTGTGTGTGATGATATGATACCTGATTGATGATGTGTGATATGTTTCAGTTTTACTATATATATATATATATGTTTTAACTCAAATGCATGCATGATTTGAAAACGGAGGGGTAAAACGGTATTTTTACCATGTATTATGAGCAGTTCTTGAAATATCCTTTATTTTCGACCCACTCACACCTTCATTGTTTTCTTGACCCCTCTAGGACGTGATCCATAGGTAGAGGCAAGTCCCGAGGTGGAGACATAGTCACATTACTGTTGCGTACCCGATACCCTGGTTGGGTAGGTCGAGAACCATTTTGTAAAACTGTTATACGTGCTCATAATTTTGCAGTGCTCTCTATCCCTTGTTTAGTACTGTTGGACCCATTCTCGGATGTATTTAATGTTTAAGACGTTTTATTGAGGATTCTTTAACCTGTTATGGGTATTTCGGGCATTTCCTGGGTTTGTGTTAGACGAGAACAGGGCGCATCCCCTCGTGGTCCCTGGGGGATCATGATGGGTCATATCATTGCAGAAGCAAATACATCATCCTCAGTTGATTGAACGGATCGACGAGCCCTAGCCATGCAGAATGCGAGAACTAAATGAAAAGTTTAGATGAGCGATGAATAACGTTCAAGAACTTCAAACAATGTCAATAAACGACGTCAGCAATTTGGCACATGGGGTCCCCTATTGGAAACATTGACATGGTCTTTGTGTCACGTGACGGACAACGAATGGGTTGTTACTTGCTTCGGTGACTGCCTTGTAACTTTAAAAAATGGACTGGGTTGTTACTTGCTTCGGTGACTGCCTTGTAACTCAACTTGCTTCGGTGACTGCCTTGTAACTTTAAAAAATGGACTGGGTTGTTACTTGCTTCGGTGACTGCCTTGTAGCTTTAAAAAATGGACCAATGTATATAAACTTTCATCATCGTTGACCTAATGTATATAAAATCCTTACGATGCCTCAGATTCAACAATTGCTTAACCAATGTATATATCTATGTCTCAAATATCGTGAGTAGATATTATATAAAACTTGCTTATCTAATGAACATATCTCTTTCTCAAATATAATTATTAGGTCTCAGGAAACCCGTTCATGTAACGTATGTATCGTTTTCTTAAATATCATCTTATAAAAATAAATAAAAATCTGATAAGAGGGAGATTTTGGAACCTTGACCGTTGGATCATCCTAAACAATTGTACGGCGATAAAACATCTCTAATTCCGAAGATCAATACGACGCGTTTCGTTTTACTCAGTCTCCCTCCGAAATTGCCCGTTTATCGGTACTTGAGAAGTCGCTCACCAGCAAAGAACCCGTCAATCAGCCAACCGGTTCGGTCCAAACCCAGTTGTCAAAAACCTCAACAGCCGAAGGATTCGATGGCGTCGACCTCGACTTCTCGGACTCATGCCGTCAAGGGTCGGATCCAAACCGCCGGAGCCACTCTCTACGACGACAACCAGTCTCTTATCGGGGTAAGCTATTAGTCATAATCATAACACATTTTTACCATGGAACAAAGAAAGTTATTATGATGGGTATTTGATTTCAGGATATTCGGAAGGCTCTGACCGTGATGAAGGAAGTTGCAGTTGATTTGGAGAGAGATAATCAGCCTGTGAGGGTAAATTTATTTTCTAACAAACGAAAATTTATCTCTATACGAAAATGGTTTTAATTCCTGTTCTGTTTGGTTACGAAGAAATGTACAATAACAAACGCTGAATTTTTTTTTCTTTTGATTGCTTTAATTGTGTATGGAACACCGAACTGTAGGTTTACAGTTTTTTCCGTGTTCATGAAAATGACTGATATTTGGGCTAAGCTCTGAAATGTTGGAGCTAATTTGAATTTTGATTTTTTGTCTTGTTTAAAAGTAGTTTCTCAGATACTCTGCTGGCCCGTTTCAAGACAATTTTTTTTAGGTTAAACTTTTCATCTTTGTGTTAGAGATAGAGGGGAAGTGCATGGTAGAAATGATGGATATAAAAAGGGAAGGAATGATGCTGGGAGATGTGTGGAGAAAATGTTTATGGGAGGAGACACACAATGAAAAGTAAAAAGCACAAAGAAAATGGTTATTAAATGGGTTATCCAATGGGCATGCCATTCATATCCAAAGTTTTAGCTACAAACTGTGGATAAAATGGAAGTAATTGAAGTGTTATCGTGGATACTAGATAGAAAAATTTTCAAGATATGAGGGCTGGTGATATTGAACAGGTAAAGGAGCTTGAAAATGCAGTTGTGGGATTATTGGCTACTTATGAAGACTGTTCTCACTTTTCGTCAGCAATTCAATCTGTTGGAGATAATTATGTTCCTGTGCCAGAGGTACTTTGAACTTACTTCCTTATGCAGTTTTTTTCATTCAATGACTGCTTATTCTTGTGCTGGTCTAGATTACTATTTATTTGTTACTTCTGTAATCCATCCAAGCTGATATGTTTCTTTGGTGATCAAGGGCCAGATTACTGATTTTGATAAGTTATTTAAGAATGAGGTTGCAAAACTCAAGGCTACCTCATCTGCAGTTCCACAAAACCATACTTTGATGCGTCAATTCAGGGAAGCTGTCTGGGTATGACTTTTTCTCATTTTTAAACACTCAGAATAAGGTTTTGAAAATTCTCACCAATGTTGACAATGTTGTTGGACAATGATAACGCAAGCACAATGAATTATTAAATGTCGTTACGCTCATATCCGGCTTCTGGCTTCTAGCAATAAGCTTTATTTGAATTACTTAAGGCAAAATTCATCTGAATAGTGCTAACAAGGTTAGAAACCAAACAATTGTTAGAACTGCTTTTTCTGGAATTGAAGGAATGCTGTAAATGCAGATGTTTAGAACTTAGAAGTTTGCATATTTTCATGAAACTGAGGAGGTATTTTTCTGTTAAGTGCTCGTCTGACCAATCATTGTCAGTGGCCACTGTAACCATGGTGCTGCGCTGGAGTGAAATGCTGGCATGAATTAGAATCATAAATAATGAGCAAAGAAGTTGGTCAGTTGATTTAGAATGATTTTATTGCTTTGATTAGTCTTTTTTATATTTTTGGTAAATCAAAGAAAGCCTGGGAAGAAGTGCGCCACTTATAGGAAGCCAGGTCTCACTTTGAAGAAAATTGATAGTGTGTTATTTCTTTCCGGAATGAATATGATCTGATGGATTGTTTAAAGTAAATTATGTTCACGGGTAGAAAGAACCATATATGGTGAGTATGCTGGCCTCTATTAACAAATAGAAGCATTTACGAATGATATTCCTGTGCTTCAACCATGTAAGTTATGCCTAGTCTGATGCATGTTGAAAATTGTAAGGTCATCTATATGGGTTGACTTGTTAAGGTTGCTATTAATCTTTCAGTTTGAAATCCTTCTTAATTCTTGTTACACGGTTCATTTCACCGTCACTCTCTTCCTTAAAAATATATTTTCATACTTCCTTTGTCTAGAAATTTCAGAAATGTTTCTTATTCATCTTTATTTTTGCATAAACCATATTTAGGATGGTTTCAATCTTGCTAAGGCTGCTCTAAATATACTATCATGTGGAAGTAGTCGAAACTGAATTCTTATGAAAAGTATTCTTGTTTGTTGGGCATGTGTTTTCAGTCTAGTGTGAGTTTACCAGTGGGCAACAGAGCAGAGAAAGTATTTAAAAATGGACGTAGAGTCTTCTAAATCTAACTGAGAATATGAAAAAGATGATTCTTAATATTATTATGGATCAACCTTCATGCGATTAATTGAATTTTGGATAGTCTCATCTCTTTTTTGCGAAATTTTTCTTAATATTTTCCTGCAGAATGTTCATCATGCAGGGGAGCCTATGCCAGGTGAGGAGCAGGAGGAGATTGTAATGACCAGCAACCAAAGCAATATTCTGAATGGCAGTTGCCCAATAACTGGAAAGCCTGTTACTGAACTGGCGCACCCAGTTCGCAGGTGCTGTATGATTTACTTCAAGCATTAATTTTTCTTTTTGTTGGGAGAAGTTGAATTTTTAGTCTTTTCCGAATATTGGTGGCATAGAGTTCCAACATTGAGAACTTTATTCTTGTTATGCATTTCCAATATGCAGAGGCGCAGAACCATTACCAGTCTTATGTTTTCTTTGCACATACTAATGTAGATATTTCCAAATTTAAAATTCCTTCTTGGTGTTTTCTTCCCCGAATGCAGTGTCACATGCAAGCATGTTTATGACAAAGAGGCAATCATGCTTCATATACGTGGAAAGAACACAAAGTGCCCTGTTGCAGGTATTTTGGATATTTTTTGTTCCGCTACATGAGCCGAACTGATACTTTGGTGAGATAGCTTAGCCTATGGCATATTTTCCTCCTTTCAGCTTGCCCTAAGATATTACAGGCAGATAAAGTGAGGTGTGATCCATTGTTACGTGAGGAAATTGAAGAATTGCGTGCCATGAATGATCAGACTGCCATGAACGATGTGATAGAGGATTTCACTATGGCTGATGAGAATGATTGATGGGTTCAGGATATGAAAAGTCTTGACAACGGCGGCATTTGAGGTTTTAGCTTATTTCGACATGCTTGTAGTTATTTGCTAAATGCGTTTCTTAGAATGGTTTTGTATAGAGTGAACTAGCTTTAAGATTCTGCTAATGTAGTAAATTTTTTTATTTTCAATTTTCCAGAAAATGGTAATGAGTCTAATGGCATAGCCAGGGCTTCAGTTCAGTGTTCTATATTTCTTCTAGCAATTTTTTTTTTTGGGTGAAACTTTTTCTGTTAACTTGTTTTAATCATTTATCACATAAAATAGTTACTTATCCTACAAGGAAAAGGCTAAAGCTGGAACTCCAGGTCTAATTGTTATTTCTTCTCCGCCAGGAAAGCTCGACTCCCAAATAAAACCTCATGACCGAGATTCAAGATAAAGAATTGCTTGATTGATTTTTCATTACAAGGTTTGAGATAAAGAATTGAATTTAAACAAATATTCAGAATCTAAAATTACATATGAAAATCAGTGAGTGTCTCAAAGAATTTTAATTTAATAAATTATTCGGACAGTACATAAACTCAAAAATACTTATGAAAGTCAATACTGATGTACTAAAAAATGCATATGAACATCGATACTAATATGTATTAAAAAAAATACAAATGAAAATCAATAATGGGAAGTTTGTGGTATCGGATATCGGCACCAGGGACACGAGTTGACTTGTCCCCTGCCACTCAACAATACAATATTGGTGATAAATATTTGAGAAAGGCAAGCCAACAACTTGAGCATCCTTCCCAAATTCCTCCATACAAATTGCACATGCTTCAAGTTGTACCCTAGCTTCTTCCGGACTCTCATCATCATCAACTATCACTCTCTCCAAATTCTGTATCGACAATTTATCCGCAGGAACAAGCTTGGTGTAGAAGTTCTAGAACTGAATTGTTTTGAAAACTTTTTGTTCCATTGATATATAGACAAGGATTACAACTATATGGATAGACGGTTATAATGTGTTGATGCAGAAATCGTTAAGATCTGTAAAATTTCTTCTCGATTCCTACACACAATAACAAGAAATAAATTGGGGTTAAGGTTGAAGTCCCGAGGGGATGGTTCAACCAAGAACGCTCTGATGCCTAAGTCAGTTTAATCGGAAGAATAAATCGGCAAAGTATTGGTATGAGTTTTGAATGATTTTTAGAGGTGAGTGAGTGAAGTCTTGAGAGTCACCGGAGCGTCTGATTAGTTGATGAAAATGATGTTTAATAGGTGATTCTACCGAGAAAAATCACTATTATTAATTATATAAATAATAATAAATAATTTGCAAAGAGACTATATATTTATTATTGACATTAATCTGATTAATTAATATATTTAATTGATAAATATATTAAATTAATGCGAAGATCATGTGCTGCCATCATCATCTGTAGTATTGGTATTGGTATTATGAGAATTATGGGCCACATGGTAACTCCACAATTTTTTGGTGATTTATAGTTCCACAAATGCCTTCACATCGCTTAAGAATTCAAGGAATCCTGAGGTATGTAATTTGTTTGCGATACCGATAAATCTTGTTTTTTATGGGAGTAGGACTCCACTTTATTTTGAGCAATTAAAGTTTACTTGACGTTGAAGTATCGCTTTGAATTTCCAATAGGAGGTTTTGGGCTTGAGGCCTTGCTTTGAGTCGATCTTGAAGTCCATTAGAAAATAGGATGTTAATTCAAGTTGACTTTGGCACCCCAAAAGGAATTTGGGTTTCATCTCTTCTTTAAAGACGTAGCCCTTGTAGCCTCCATCTAAAAAAAAATTGACTTGTGTAGCTTTGATATGAGGAACGTGGTTCGCAAGCTCTGCTGGTGTGTGGTTGGGCACACTTGGAGGTCTCTATGCAGTCCGATTTTTTTTTATGAAGTCACCAATAAAAGTTGGAATGATTTTTGGTGTGGCTATGGCGCAAAGATGACAGAGGACATGGCGACTAGTGTGAGTGGATTGATGTTGCTTGTAGTTTAGCTCTCGACTGAAGTGGTGCATTAGATTCGGTGAGATGATTGGCGCATTGGTGTGTTGGCACCTTCTCCTCTCTTTTTTTATTATATTTCTGCTGATATTGATAGCTTCCATTTTTCTGTCGCTGGAGAGAGAGAGAGCCAGAGAGAGAGAGAGAGAGAGGAGCAAAGGTTGTTTGGCGCGGGCAACAGAGGAAATCAACCAGCTGACGTCAGGTGTGTCCCTGGTGCTGCTGTGTGGCTCATAGTTGGAGGTTTTTCCTTTTTCTGTCGTGTCACTTTGCACTTCATGAGATGTTTGATTAATGTTTTAGGCCTCCCTTTTTTCTTTTTTCTTTGTCACTGCCGCATCTTTTGATCTTCTTTTTTTTTTTTTTTGTTATGAAACAACTTTTTTTTTGTGCACTTGCTTTTTTCTTATGTCTATTTTTTTTTTTGCTTTGCTGCCGCCTCACATCAAGTAACATATAATAAAATATTTATAATATTTTAATATATATATTCTTTTTTTTTGTTTTTTATCTTTGAGGATTTCGGGAGCAGTAGATGTCTGATTGCAGCCATTCAAGCGATAATGCACTCTAGTCTCCGAGACGATCATTTCAAGATGCATGAAGGCATAATTCTAATAAAGTCTCGAAAAACACACTTTGTGGAGCAATATGACGTATGACCATCTAATGGCGTGTCCCAGATTTTGCCGGAGCTTCCGAATTCAAGAGATGGTGGGGTTAACATCAAGATGCTCTTTCAGTTGACATGCTCGTGGTGCTTCACAGATAACAGAGCTTGATGCATTGATGGAACGGTTGCACTCAAGTTTTGATGGACCCAACATGGAGGCGATCTTCCCAACGACCATGTATATGGTACTTGGATAAGAGAAGATGTAACAACCCGTACCTTCGGGAAGGGTAAAAATGTAATTTTATAAAGTTTTGTATATAAAGGACGATTTTGCCCTTGTGAATAGTAGATGAAAAGTTGACTTTTTGAATTACCGATTGGATGAGTGTTGACCCTTGACCGTGACGTAGTTTAGGACGTCACGAGTCCGTAGACAGGTGGCAGGTTCGATTCGGACAACCGGAGGAAAAGTTATGACGTTCGGAAGATTGGGGGCGTTACCGTAATTTTGAGTAAACGAGGAAAATGTTGACTTTTTGGAGGACTTGTGATTTTCACA
Organism: Prinsepia uniflora; assembly: GCA_032719365.1. NCBI lineage: Eukaryota > Viridiplantae > Streptophyta > Magnoliopsida > Rosales > Rosaceae > Prinsepia > Prinsepia uniflora. The sequence continues at coordinate 34,421,007 of CM064868.1, read as the reverse complement.
TAGACCGAGGACCGTTGGATAGGTCTCGACGTCCTGAGTACAACGACAGGCGGCACGCTGTCATCGGACGTCGGATGAAATAGTTACGGGTTTGGAAAGTATGAGGGTAAAATGGTAATTTGTGTAAGAGGGGTATTTTGGTCATTTCCCTCAGCCCAATCAGATAAGGGCAAGTGGCAGAGATTTTTGTGCTGGCCTATGGATGATGGACACGTGGGAGTGGCTGGATGGTTCCAGGCCGTTCTCAAGTGTGCACGGCCACGGCCACACTTTGCACAAAATCAAACCGTGTTTTGGGTTTGAAACACAGAGAAACAGAGGGTGAGATTTTGGGAGACAGTGATCGATTCCAGGGGTGAGTGAGTGAAGAGTGATTAGTGGAAGTGGAAGAGAGACGTGGGTGAGTTATTGATCACGGTTTGGAGGTGCAACCGTGCACGGAGGCTAGACGGTGGACGGCTGAATTTTTGGGGGAAACAGAGAGACCGTGAGAGTTTGGTGGTGGCTACGGCGTGTGGTGACTCAAACCACGACCGTGGGAAGTTCAGGAGGCTGTAGGGAGACCAACAAGCACCGTGGTATGTGGCGGCGCTTGCGGCGGAGACGGAATCGAAAGGTAAGAGTTCTTCCTCTGTTTTTCCCGTGTTTTTCAATTTGAAAGTCGTGAAGGTAGGATGAGAATCGAGGGGATTGGCGAGTGCAGTGATGTTTAGGGAGGTCCTAGGAGTAGGTTGTGACGGTCGCCGTGACGGGGGAGTACACGGCGGAGTTCAGACGACGGCGAGTACTCTGTACTCTGTTTTGGCCGTGAATTCAAACGGGAAGTCGTGGACTTCTGGGGTGAATCGAAGGTTTCTGTGAGTTGGGAGTGACTCAGTGAGGTCCTAGGGAGAGATTGAAATCGCCACCGTGAAGGGGGAAGCACTGGACGGCCGGGAAGGAAAACAGGGGTTGTCTGTGTTTCCTTTCGAGCTTCAGTCGTGAAGCTGAGGGATGAGTCGAACCAGGAGAGTGAGGGGGATGAGTTCGTGGTGACTGGACGAAGCTTTGGGTGAAGGGAGGAAGTGAAATGGTGGCCGGACGGCAGAGAATGGCTCTCGCCGGTCTGGGATTTGCAGCCCTGGTGCGAACCGGGTTCGATCGAGGTTGGGGATGCACTGTAGCAGGCGCGTGAGGCCCACGCGCAGCCACTTTGGGCGGGGCGTGGAGGCGCGTGGAGAAGAATCCGGCCAAGCTTCCAACATAGGTTTGGTTCTAATTGTCCTAAGGAGTTTATTGGTGTGGTTTTCGGGTGAATCGGACGATGTTACGGAGTTGTTCGGGAATCCAGACGGTTGAGGGTTTAGGATTAAAATATTATTTAATTCCCGAAAAATTGGGGGAAATTAGGATTAGGATCCTTGATGTAATTGTGACCCTATTTGGTGCATTTTGACAGGACGGGAGGTACCCGAGACAGTCGAGGAGCGCAAGGAGCGCGAGTGATTCGTTCTGGATTTGTGAGTGGACTCTTTCTTTCTTTCGCTCATGTCTAACTATTTTCTCGATGTTTTATGATATTACGAATGTTTTTATGCTTTTAAATGATGATTATAAGTGGTTGATAGGTTTGCACATTTTTTGAGACATTTCCAAGATTTTGCACGTTTTTTTTAGAAAAGCTGATTTTCGGATTTTGATGCCATATTTGCGATTTGACCTTAAATGTTTTCTGATGATGATCACTGGGTTATGAAATATGAATTATGCTTACGTGTGATTTCTGGGTATAAGAATGAATTTCCGGATTTGGATTCGGAATGACGGTTCTGAACGCCGGAAGGGCTTCGAACCGGGGATTTCGAATTCGAATTTGGCGATGGATTTTGAATTGGTTTTACACTGGATATGGATTGGATTTGCTGGATCTGGATATTGGGTTTAAAGACCCGGATTGATATTGACGGGGGACGGGCCCGGATTGAGTTTAAAGACTCGGGAGTTTAAAGACTCGGATATGTTGATATTACCCCCATAGGCCTATTGAGTTTAAAGACTCGGGAGTTTAAAGACTCGGATTTCATTTAAGGCCTGATTGAGTTTAAAGACTCGAATAGGTCCAGCAGGTTTGATCGGAAATGATGATTTGATGCTGATGCTATGATTTCTATATCCGTTTTATAGTGTTTCTGTTTCTTATGGTATTTTACAGTGTATATGTTTCTTATGATATTTTATAGTGTTTCTGTTTCTTATGATGTTTCTTGGTTTAGAATTATTTAATCACTGAGTTAGACATGTGATTTCCAAAACGGAGGGAATAGAGTGTTCTAGTTTCTTAACGTTATTTGAAAATAAACGGGTTTCAAACTTTCTGTTCTTTTTCTTTTCGTCCACTCACATCTTTTGGTTTAATTTTTCCCTCCAGGTCATGGTGATAGCGCTGTGGTGAACGTTGAGGCAGATATCGAGGCATAGAGCTTCCGACGTTCTTCCGTTGCGAGACGAGCATTGTAGGACTTTTGTGCCCATTTTGTAGAACTATGCTCTGACTGACTGTTGTGTATATTTTAATCCTTCATCTGATAGTTATGCTTATAGTTGTCTGAAGGTTGTTTTTTTTTTTGATACTGTAAGTGTGATTGTCAGATGGGAGCAGGGTTCGTCCTGGGTATCGAGGCCATATTTGGGACGGGTCTTGACAGAAGAGCTCAGCGCTTTGGGAGTGGTGCATCACGACACATCGAGGCCTTCAACATGGGGAGGCGAGGAGTTCTATGGTTTGAAGTGAAGGGTTTCACAACCCAAGGCAAGGCGTGTTCTAGTTGCGAAGCACGGAGTGTTACAGCTGCAAAGCAATGAGTATTATTACTGTAATGAGAGACATACTACAATGAAAGGCGAGGTGTATTAGAATGTAAGGCGAGGCATGAAGTGTGAAGTGATGTATCATATGACACGAGGTGTTCTTTCCAATGACCACGCATGTGGTGCTTGGCGGATAGAAGAACTCGGCATATTGATGGACGTGCCATCTTCAAGTGCTAGTAGAGCCAACATGGAGACGTTCTTCCCAATAAACATGAGCATGGTGTAACGACCCATCCCGGAGTTCGGGATTAGATTAGTGCTTAATGACGAATTAGTGAAATTAATCGGTGATTAGTTGGGTAATTTCGGGCGGACGGTGCGAAATGACGGTTTTACCCCTAGAATGGGCGAAACATTGAATTTTAGTTTGGACAGTCAAACGGATGTTGGGCGATGACTGTGACGTAGTTCGAGACGTCACGAGTTCATAGACAGGTGGCACGTCCGATTCCGACATTCGAGGAAGAAGTTATGATATTCGGAAGATCGGGGTATTGTAACGCCCCATAAATTCGAGGATTTCAATATTGTAAATTAATGTATGAATTGACGCTTTTACCCCTGTGAATAGTATTGCCAAATTGTTTACTTTTTGATTGGTGGGTCAAACGGACTTTGACCAATGACCTTGACGTAGTTCGGGACGTCACGAGTCCATAGACAGTTGGCACGTCCAATTCGGACGATCAGGGAAAAAGTTATGACTATCGGAAGTTCAGGGGCATTACCGTAATTTGGACGATGGGAGCGAAAATGTTGACTTTTCGTTTGGCAACTAATTTTCACACGAATCGAGGACCATTAGGTAGGTCTCGACGCCCTGAGTCCGTAGATAGGCGGCATGCTGAAATCGGATGTCGGATGGCGGAGTTACGGGTCTGGAAAGTGAAGGGCATTTTGGTAATTTCCGAACTAAGGGCATTTTGGTCATTTCACCCCTGGTCACTATAGCAACTGCAGGGGAACAATTGTTGCACCACCGTGTGCGGTGGTTCTGTGGCCCAATTGAATAATCAGGGTGTGAGCTGGAAAGTTGGGATTGTTTAAAGCCCTATAAGCATCAGAACATGGCTGAACATGGACACCATTTGTTAATTCAAGATTCGAACTTTTGCGAGAAACATTTCTCACTGGATAGTGAGGCTTCCACGAGCTGTTGGCTGGAAAGGGTTGTTTAAACTGAGTGGGATTTATGTGTGCTTCACTCTGCTGCAGTGAGGGCTGATAATTGGAGAGGAAAACCAGAGAAAACCATTTCTGGAAAATTGGAGGGAAAATTGGGTTTTTATTTCTGGTGCTTGTTGGACCAAACCAGGGCCTGGGTTAGCTTTCTGGGAGTGTTTAGAACACATCCATATCGAAATCGAAAGCAATCAGCCACGGGTGAGCTGGGACGGTGACTGCAGTGTTCAGAGGAATTTCAGAGGATTGGACGACTACTTCCAGGTGAGTGTTGGTTCAATTGATTGTGTTTTTCAGTTCGTTCCAACCTTAGGATGCTTACTGTGAAGTTAATTTGATATTGGTGTTGGAATCAATCAGTTGTGGTGATCAACCCGTTTGAGTGATCACGGGTCGAGGGTCTATTTAAGGGACCATTGAGGTTGATTTTTGACTCAGAACCTAAATTGGATAGTTAATGAACATGTTAGGATCAAATACGAGTGAAATCGAGTGGAAATTGAGGGTCAATTAACCGGGTCAAGCCGCGGGTGGCAGACCCGTATTGCAGGCTATCGGGTGAAGGAGATGACACTGTAGTAGCTACAGTGTCAGGCGCGTGACTTTCACGCGTAGCCACTTTGGGCGGCGCGTGAGGGCACGTTGGGGCTTATCTCCGATCACGATCAACATGATTTATTCCTCTCATCATTCTGAACATTTTTGATGAATTAAACTTGTTTATCTGAGATAGTTAGGAGGGTCAGTTTAGGGCCGGTTGTCTCGGGAAACGTGTTGGACGGTTTCCACGAGCCGGTTTCTATTTCAGACTTTTTAGATAAATGTTTAAGACTTGTAGTGACCCTTATGTGTGATTTGGACTGACAGGAATTGTACGATAATCCCGGTACAGGTCTGTACGCGCAGATTCACAGCAGGATCGTACTGTGAGTGGGCCCGATTTCATTAAACCCTTGCATGCTTAAATGTTTTCTGATTTACTTATATATTCACATGCTGGAATCAAGAAACGGTTTTGATGATATTGAAATTATGATTATGGCACGTTTCATGGTATTTGGGTTTGAGACCCGTTTGATGAAACTTAAAGATTGGTTTGGATTTTATCTACATATATATGTTTTGCATGTGGATATCAATAAAACGTATTTGGTACTGCATTGTATAGATCCACTCTTGTGATACTGTCTCCTCCGGATGTGGTACCCTCGAGCGGTCACGGCGCATTGCTTGTGAGGGGTCATTCTACGGAGGAACCGGACCGTAAGATGACTCAGGAGCAGGATTACTATAATTTGACGTCAGGGACGTCGAGCGTCTAGGACGCTAGGCATCTGAGATGCCGTACCCAGACAGGGTTCGGGGATTGGATTCGGGATTGAGACCTCGAGTGGCACGCGTAGCCTTGGGACTGTGACCTTATTGGACGTCAGGGACGTCGGACATCGGGGATGGCTGGATTGGAGTGTATAGTGCAGTGGCTATAATTATGTTTATGGTTTTATTACATACCTTATGGTTCATATTATATGATTTATGGTTTTAAATTCTGATGCATGCATGTTTGGAAAACAGAGGGGTAAATTGTAATGACCCGTCCCGAATATCGGGATTGAATATTAATTAATTATGGTTTAGAATAACTAATCGGGGATTAGTTGAGTGAAATTGGACTAATTGTGCAAAATGACCGTTTTGCCCCTAGCGTGGGCAAAATGTTGACTTTTAGTTCGGGCGGTCAAATGGACTTTGACCGATGACTGTGACGTATTTCGGGATGTCACGAGTTCATAGACAGGTGGCACGTTCGATTCCGACATGCGTAGAGAAAGTTATGATGTTCGGAAGTTGAGGGGTATTTTGGTAATTTGGCATGTTAGGGGCCAAATGTTGACTTTTTGACCGGGAGGTCCAATGGACGAGGGCCAAGGACCGTTACGTAGGTCTCGTCGATACGAATCCAACGACAGGCGGCATGCCGAAATCGGAGATTCGACGACGAAGTTATGGTCACGGAATCGGGCTCGATTAACCGAACGAACCGAGATTAAAATAATATTTTAATATGAACAGTATCCGGTGACTGTGCACATCCGGATGAGTGACAAGTGTCACCCATCCCTTGTTTCCAGCTCCATGTTTTCCTCCAAACACCATCATTCCTCCTTCATCATTTCTTCCATTTTTCCCCATTTTCCTCTTCTTTGTTTTCTTACCCGTGTGAAGGGGAATCAGAATTGGGAGAATTGAGCTCTCTTTCACAACCAGTTTCGAGGGGAATTTGAGAGCTATGAGTGGTGGATTAAACTGGGGAAACACTGGGATCGATTAATGGCTGGGAACTGGGAATTCGAAAATTTGGTTTTTTGGGAGGGAAATTCGAATAATGAGAATTGAGCCGTGAGGATTGGAATTGAAGCTTCATTTAGCTTCGTGAGGTTGTGACGAGTGGAACCAGATCAAAAACGAGAGGAATTGGTGCCGTTTTGGCTCTGAACGGACTTGGTGACAGTAATGGAGTTTGAAGGTCGAGTCGTGATCTTGGAGCGATCAAACGGTGTAATTGATGTGGGGATTATGTTCCTGAGGATCCCACGATGCTTTTGGCTTCATCAATTGGAAGAAACCGGTTGAGATTGACGGAACTCCATGGTTGCACAGTGACGGCTGTTCTTCGAAGAATCGAGTTTGAGTCGTAGAGTTGGAGGCTTCGATTGATTCAATTGAGTTGGGGGAAATGTTTACCTGAGTCTATTGAAGCTTCTGGTTGAATCAATTTAAGGAAATCGATTGAAATTGAAGGTGTTTGAATGATGAACAGTGGCCGGACGTTCTTCGAATGTTCATATTTGATCTTAAGGATTAAGGTAAGGTTTCGTGTAATTGATGTTTCAGACCTCTAATTAGACTTGTAACGAAGCTGTATGAATGTTCAATTGAAGGAATTAATGTCGAATTGACAGAAAACGAACTGGGTCGTCTCGCTGGTTAAAGGATCCGTTTATCAGACTAACGGGTGAGGGAGACAGTACTGTAGCTGGCGCGTGGGTTTCACGCGCAGCCACTCACGGCGGCGCGTGAGGGCGCGTCCGACCTAGTCTCAAGGTGAGGTCAACATGACTTTTGATCCTCTCAGTGTAACGAACATTTTGACGTTGATTTCGAGGAAATCAGATATTGTTTCGATAATGTTCCGCGTATCCGAAGTTTTGTTTTACGTTTAAAATACGTATTTAAATTCCGAAAAAATTGGGGAAAATTATATGAAGTATTTTGAACGGTGCAGCTCGAAAACGAACCGTTTTGAACGGTGTGTGTGAGTGGACTTTTGGTTTTCTAACCGTGATGCATGCATATATGCTATAAAATGCTTTATTATAGGATTTGATATGATTTGTTATGATTGATGTTTCAATCCGGTGATTTCTCGGTTTTATGATTATTATATTATATTTTGGCATAATTTTCGAGAAATGATGAAATTGATGTTTTTGGGCTAGGCCCGGATTAAAAATGATGTTATGAGTCAGGGAATTAAAAATGATATTTGGACTCGGATTATGAGTCAGTGATTGATTTTATGGATTTACGTGATCGTGGCAACTCGGGTTTACGGTTGCACGGATTTGCGTGAAAATGATATTTTGGGCTTGAGACCCAATGGAATTGTGATTCTGATTGGATTTGTATTTCCATGTGATTACATGATGATATTGATAATTTCGGATTTATAAAGTAAATCGGGACTTTGGTTATTTTGGGGCTGAGACCCTGTGTTGATATACGATTGATTTGGTTTTCAATGCACCTGTTTTTCACTGGTTTTTGTGATGATGATATGTTGCGGATATTTAGGGCTTTCGGGTGGAAATATGTTTTTTCCCCGGAGTGCACCCTGGAGATAATGCTCGCCTTCGGGATGGAAGTGTTTACCCCGAAGAGGTCACGTAGCACGGTCTTTGTCGAGCAGCCGAGGGAGGCTTGACTCAGATCAGATGTGCTGGATATACATAGATCGGTAAGTGATGTGTTCACTAGATCTGGATTGCCGGCTGGTGATGTGTTCACAGCGGCGGATGCTCGGATTTTGAGCGGTCCTTGAGCCTATTGATATGCACGCGTTGCAGGGATAAACGTGACTCTAAGCAACAGGATATGGAAATAAGTCCCGTGGATTATGGAAAATGATTTTGAGGAAACCGTGATTTAGCAGTTAAAATGATTTAAAGAAACTGTGAACTTTTTGAGATATTAAATTGATTTGATAAAAATGAGTTTCAAGGAAAATGTGGTCATGGAATTTAGAAACATGATGTTTGTGATTACGTACCGGTTTTGAGTACGGGTTTTTGGTCTTTGTGGCCAGGTGATGGTGTTCACATGTTTTGGCCTGAGAGCCGGGATTTGCTGTTTTATAACTTGAACTGAATTAGTGAACATGAGTTTTATGGACCATGGGAAAACGTATTTTGATTTTATCGGTCCACTGTTCATACTTGAATGATTTCATACTATTACTCATGTTTTATGATATGCATGCAAGTTTGTGAAAACTGGAGGGTAAGAATATATTTTGATAAATGTTTTTATAAGAGGTCATTTTTGTCCACTCACACCTTTTCTGTTTTATTAACCCTTCAGGTCGTGGCGCGTTGATCGAGGCTATTCTAGAGGTGGAGGTATGTGTGGGCACAGGCGTAAAATTCCCTTGTCTGGCAGGTGCTGAAGGGTTATTTCGGACTTTCAGTTGACTTGTCAGACGGGAGCAGGACCGGACACGGTTATCTATGTCCTTCGGGGACGGGTCCTGTCATAAATTATATGTTTTACTTATTAAACGGTTTTATAAACTTGAGTTTCGGCCCACTCACCCTTAATGTTTTGGTAACCCTGTCAGGCTGTGCTACTGAGGTAGAGGAGGATCCTGAGGCTGAGGCATAGATCTACTTCTACGTATCTGAACCCCTGTCGGTTGGTTTGACCCGCAGGATTATTTTAGAGTCGTGCTCGGAAATTGTAATTTTGGTTTTCATCCCTTGTCTGACGTCTGTTAAATTTGGATTTGTTGTATAACTTTAATTTGGTTATTTATTCATTTGAACGTTTGAGGTTAAAATTGGTATGTTATTTTGGGTGTCAGACGGGAGCAGGGCACTTCCCCTTGTGGTCCCCGTGGGATCGGGGCGGGTCTTGTCAGCTTGGTATCAGAGCACTAGGTTATGGTCAGCATGCTAGACTACCGATTAGTACTAGTTACTTTTCGAGTTTAAGGATAATGTTATCTGATCTATGCCTCTTGACAGTTGGTTATGCCTCTAAGGAGGATTCCTCATACACGGACTAACGAGGATCTGGAGAGGGAAATGGAATGCGCAAGCATTGAACGGGCTCAGCGTCTGGGAGCCACACCTTTCAACGGGGGATCAAACCCCGAAGATTCTCATGAATGGATCACCAAGTGGGAAAGTATCTTCACGGTGATGCACTGCCCTCCAGGCGAGCGGGTGACCTTGGCGGCCTTCTTACTGGAAGGAGGAGCCTATCAGTGGTGGCATGGCCTCGAAATGTCTGGATGGTCCGTCCACACCACTACCTGGGAGGTCTTCCGTTCCTAATTTCTGGACCAATATTACCTGCGAACGTTTCGCGCGGCATGGGAGGCGGAGTTCCTGTGGCTGGAGCAGGGGATATCTCCGTTGCGGACTATGAGCAGACTTTTGGCAAACTTTCCCGGTTCGCTGCACCTTTCGTGAGCACTGAGGAAGACAAGTGCCAGAGGTTTGAGCTTGGACTCCGAGGGGAGATTCGGGCGAGTGTGACTGCTGCCAGTCGTGCTTCTCTTAGAGACATGGTCGAAGCTGCGGTGCGTGTGGAGGCCAGTCTGACGGCACACCAGACACGACAGCCTTCGGGTGAGGGGCGTCGTCAGGACTGTCCACATCTTGGACCGACGGGCTAGAAGAACACTAAGGGAGGAGGCTACATGGGAGCACCCTTATCCTTTAAAGGTCGTGGCTGGTCAGGTCGACATGGGGGCTCTCAGGACAGAGGATCAGGATTCAACTCTGGGCAGCGTTCATCTTGGAGCGGTGGTTCTTGTGGGCATTCGGATAGGCCGAGGCTAGTAAACTATTTTTCTTGCGGAGAAGAGGGCCACTATGCCTGTGATTACCCGATGTTGTCCAAGAACAACGACGCTGGGGGCTCTAGTGTGGTGCAGAGCACGGCTTCCCACACTAACGGAGGTCGAGGTCAGGGAGGTGACCGTGGTGCTAGGTGTGGCGCGCGCGGGCGCGGACGGAATGGAGGGCCTAGGGTCCAGGTGTTTGCAATGACCCAGCAGCAGGCGAGGACCGCCCCAGGCGTGATTACATGTACACTACATATCTCAAACCTTATTTTACGTGTATTGATGGATGCGGGGGCTACACATTCTTTTATTTCGAGGAGTTGTGCTGGTTGCTTGATTGTGTGGTATCAGCCTTAGATTGCGAGATGGGTGTTGGCACCCCGATGGGCATCATGTACCTTATGAATCAGGTGATTCAGAGGTTCCCGGTGAGAATTGAGGATGTGGATTTGCCAGCGAACTTGATTATCCTGGATATCCACGACTTTGATGTGATTTTAGGAATGGATTGGCTATCGGAGCATGGGTCGCTCATCGATTGCTGTAGCAGGCAAGTGATTCTATAAAGTCCGGGTTTGCCGGAGGTTATCTTTCAGGGGGAACGTGATGGTTCACCTCCTGAAGTGATTTATTCACTTACTGCTATCAAACTTCTACGGAAGGGATGCTAGGGTTATCTGGCGCATGTCGTGTCAGAGCAGGTTGATACTCCGGGTATCGACGAGATACCAGTGGTACGTGAGTTTCCGGATGTGTTCCCGGAAGACTTACCTGGATTGCCACCAACACGGGAGATCGAGTTTACAATTGAACTACTCCCCGGTACCCAACCTATGTCCCAGGCACCATACCGGATGGCGCCGGCTGAGTTACGAGAACTCAAAACTCCATTGCAGGAGTTGGTGGATTTGGGATACGTCCGACCGAGTACTTCACTGTGGGGAGCACCGGTGTTGTTCGTGAAGAAGAAGGAAGGGAGTCTCCGTTTGTGTATTGACTATCGACAACTCAACAAGGTGACACTGAGAAACCAGTATCCTCTACCCAGAATCGATGACCTTTTTGATCAGTTGCGGGGAGCACAGTGTTTCTCGAAGATTGATTTGCGGTCTGGGTATCACCAACTGAGGATTTCTGAGGAGGATATTCCGAAAACAACTTTTTGAACCCGTTACGGACACTACGAGTTCCTAGTGATGCCTTTCGGCTTGACGAATTCTCCGGCAGCATTCATGGATCTGATGAATAGGGTCTTCCGACCCTACTTGGATAAGTTCATGATTGTGTTCATCGATGATATCTTGGTTTACTCAAGGAGTGCCCGAGCACATGAGGAACATCTACGGTTGGTGCTGGAGAAGCTGAGACAGGAACAGTTGTACGCCAAGCTGAGCAAGTGTCAGTTTTGGCTGAGCAGTATTGGTTTTCTGGGACATGTGATATCAACGGATGGGGTTAGCGTGGATCCCCAGAAAACAGAGGCGGTGACTAACTGGGCTAGACCGACAACGGTAACGGAGGTGCGGATTTTTGTCGGGTTAGGAGGTTACTACCGGAGATTCGTGGAGGGTTTCTCCAAAATTGCTGCACTATTAACTCGATTGACTCGGAAGGAAGTGAAGTTCATTTGGGACGAGCAGTGCGATCGGAGTTTTCAAGAGTTAAAGGATCGATTGACCACGGCACCTGTCCTTGCATTGCCGGATGACAGTGGGGAGTTCGTGGTCTTTAGTGACGCATCGCTACAAGGTTTGGGTTGCGTGTTGATGCAGACTGGTAAGGTTATCGCCTAAGCATCCCGGCAGCTAAAGACTCATGAGTTGAACTACCCTACCCATGATTTGGAGTTGGCAGCGATGGTTCATGCTCTAAAAATCTGGAGACATTACCTATTCGGCGCAACGTGCCGGATATACACCGACCACCAGAGCCTAAAGTACCTATTCACTCAGAAAGAGCTTAACATGAGACAACGGAGAAGGTTAGAGCTGCTGAAGGATTATGACTGTACAATTGAGTACCATCCAGGTAAGGCCAATGTGGTGGCAGGTGCACTCAGCAGGAAGTCAGCAGGATCAGTTGCACACTTGGGGATGGTGTATCTTCCTTTGCTGGTGGAACTCCGGAAGGCGGGAGTTATTTTGGATACGGATGAGCATGGAGCTTTGTTGGCCAGCTTTCATGTACGACCAGTGCTGATTGATCGGATCATCGAAGCACAACTTCAGGATCCGATACTCTGTATTTACAGGATTGAGGTCGATGCGGATGGGAGACAGGATTTTACCATCTGGGATGATGGAGCACTTATAAAGTTGGGCCGTTTGTGTGTGCCTGCAGTTGCAGAGTTACGGGCCGAGATTCTGGAGGAGGCCCATAGTTCGGCTTATGCCATGCATCCGGGAGGTACAAAGATGTACCGTACCCTCCGGAGCTATTATTGGTAGCCAAGAATGAAGAAAGATATTGCAGAGTTCGTGAGCAGATGCTTAACCTGTCAGCAGGTTAAGGCGGAACGGCAAAGACCTTATGGGGCTATGCAGCCACTTCCGATTCCCGAGTGGAAGTGGGATCACATCACCATGGACTTCGTCTTTAAGTTACTAAGGACTCAGAGTGGAGTCGACGGAGTATGGATGATTATGGACCGGTTAACCAAGTCAGCCCATTTTCTGCCGGTTCAGGAGACTTATTAACCTAACCGACTGGCTCAATTGTTTGTAAAGGAAATCATACGATTGTATGGTACGCCGGAGTCGATCGTGTCTGATCGTGATCCGCGTTTCACTTCCAGGTTCTGGCGGTGTTTGTAAACTACCTTGGGAACAACCCTACGTTTCAGTACTGCTTTCCATCCACAGACCGATGGGCAGTCTGAAAGGACCATTCAGACCCTGGAGGACATGATGAAGTCTTGTGTGCTACAGTTTCAGGATTCATGGGATACTCTTTTGCCGTTGATGGAATTCGCGTACAACAACAGCTATCAGGCGAGTATCTGGATGGCACCCTATGAGGCACTGTATGGTCGACAGTGCAGGACACCTATATGATGGATGGAGATAGGGGAGCGAGCGGCTGTAGGGCCGGAATTGATGGACTTAACCCTGGAAACTGTTCGTGTTATCAAAGAAAGATTAAAGGCGGCACAGGATCGCCAAAAGAGTTATGCCGATCGACGAGTTCGAGACTTGGAATTTGAAGTGGGAGATTTTGTCTTCCTGAAGTTATCTCCGTGGAAAGGGATTATCCGTTTTGGTCGACGGGGGAAACTGAGTCCGCGTTTTATCGGACCTTATGAGATCGTGGAGAGGATTGGCCGGGTTGCATACAGATTGGCACTACCTCCAGAACTTTCTAGAGTTCACGATGTTTTCCACATATCGATGCTACGGAAATACGTACATGATGCTTCTCATGTACTGGAGGAACAACCTATCGAACACCGAGAGGATTTGAGCTTTGAGGAACAACCAGTACATATTTTGGATCGGAAGGACAAGGTACTACGTCGGAAGACGATCCCTCTCGTGAAGATTCTCTGGAGAAATCAGAATGTGGAAGAAGCCACATGGGAGCCTGAGGCTCAGATGCGAGAACAATTTCCTTATTTGTTTCTTTGAAATTTCGGGACGAAATTTTTTAAGGGGGGAAGGTTGTAACGCCCCGGAAATTCGAGGATTTCAATATTGTAAATTAATGTATGAATTGACGCTTTTACCCCTGTGAATAGTATTGCCAAATTATTGAATTTTTGATTGGTGGGTCAAACGGACTTTGACCAATGACCGTGACATAGTTCGGGACGTCACGAGTCCATAGACAGGTGGCACGTCCAATTCGGACGATCAGGAAAAAAGTTATGACTATCGGAAGTTCAGAGGCATTACCGTAATTTGGACGATGGGGGCGAAAATGTTGACTTTTTGTTTGGCAACTAATTTTCACGCGACTCGAGGACCGTTAGGTAGGTCTCGACGCCCTGAGTCCGTAGACAGGCGGCACGCTGAAATCGAACGTCGGATGGCGGAGTTACGGGTCTGGAAAGTGAAGGGCATTTTGATAATTTCTGAACTAGGGGCATTTTGGTCATTTCACCCCTGGTCACTGTAGTAACCGCGGGGGAAAAATTGCTACACCACCGTGTGCGGTGGTTCTGTGCCCCAATTGATTAATCAGTGTGTGAGCTGGAAAGTTGGGATTGTTTAAAGCCCTATAGGCATCAGAACATGGCTGAACATGGACACCAATTGTTAATTCAAGATTCGAACTTTTGCGAGAAACATTTCTCAGTGGACAGTGAGGCTTCCACGAACTGTTGGCTGGAAAGGGTTGTTTAAACTGAGTGGGATTTATGTGTGCTTCAGTCTGCTGCAGTGAGGGCTGAGAATTGGAGAGGAAAACCAGAGAAAACCATTTCTGGAAAATTGGAGGGAAAATTGGGTTTTTATTTCTGGTGCTTGTTGGACCAAACCAGGGCCTGGGTTAGCTTTCTAGGAGTGTTTAGAACACATCCATATCGAAATCGAAGGCAATCAGCCACGGGTGAGCTGGGACGGTGACTGCAGTGTTCAGAGGAATTTCAGAGGATTGGACGACTACTTCCAGGTGAGTGTTGGTTCAATTGATTGTGTTTTTCAGTTCGTTCCAACCTTAGGATGCTTACTGTGAAGTTAATTTGATATTGGTGTTGGAATCAATCAGTTGTGGTGATCAACCCGTTTGGGTGATCACGGGTCGAGGGTCCATTTAAGGGACCATTGAGGTTGATTTTTGACTCAGAACCTAAATTGGATAGTTAATGAACATGTTAGGATCAAATATGAGTGAAATCGAGTGGAAATTGAGGGTCAATTAACCGGGTAAAGCCGCGGGTGACAGACCCGTATTGCAGGCTATCGGGTGAAGGAGATGACACTGTAGCAGCTACAGTGTCAGGCACGTGACTTTCACGCGCAACCACTTTGGGCGGCGCATGAGGGCGCGTTAGGGCTTATCTCCGATCACGATCAACATGACTTTTATTCCTCTCATCTTTCTGAACATTTTTGGTGAATTAACCATGTTTATCTGAGATAGTAAGGAGGGTCAGTTTAGGGTTGGTTGTCTCGGGAAACGTGTTGGACGGTTTCCCCGAGCCGGTTTCTGTTTCGGACTTTTTAGATAAATGTTTAAGACTTGTAGTGACCCATACGTGTGATTTGGAATGACAGGAATTGTACGATAATCTCGGTACAGGTCCGTACGCGCAGATTCACAACGGGATCGTACTGTGAGTGGGCCCGATTTCATTAAACCCTTGCATGCTTAAATGTTTTCTGATTTGCTTATATATTCACATGCTGGAATCAAGAAACGGTTTTGATGATATTGAAATTATGATTATGGCACGTTTCACGGTATTTGGGTTTGAGACCCGTTTGATGAAACTTAAAGATTGGTTTGGATTTTATCTACGTATATATGTTTTGCATGTGGATATCAATAAAACGTATTTGGTACTACACTGTATAGATCCACTCTTGTGATACTGTCTCCTCCGGATGTGGTACCCGGGAGCGGTCACGACGCATTGCCTGCGAGGGGTCATTCTACGGAGGAACGGGACCGTAAGATAACTCAGGAGCAGGATTACTATAATTTGACTTCAGGGACGTCGAGCGTCTAGGACGCTAGGCATCTGAGATGCCGTACCCGGACAGGGTTCGGGGATTGGATTCGGGATTGAGACCCCGAGTGGCACGCGTAGCCTTGGGACTGTGACCTTATTGGATGTCAGGGACGTCGGACATCGGGGATGTCGGGATTGGAGTGTATGGTGCAGTGGCTATAATTATGTTTATGGTTTTATTACATACCTTATGGTTCATATTATATGATTTATGGTTTTAAATTCTGATGCATGCATGTTTGGAAAACGGAGGGGTAAATTATATGTTTTACTTATTAAACGGTTTTATAAACTTGAGTTTCGGTCCACTCACCCTTAATGTTTTGGTAACCCTTCCAGGCTGTGCTACTGAGGTAAAGGAGGATCCTGAGGCTGAGGCATAGATCTACTTCTGCTTATCTGAACCCATGTCGGGTGGTTTGACCCACATGATTATTTTAGAGTCGTGCTCGGAAATTGTAATTTTGGTTTTCATCCCTTGTCTGACGTCTGTTAAATTTGGATTTGTTGTATAACTTTAATTTGGTTATTTATGCATTTGAACGTTTGAGGTTAAAATTGGTATGTTATTTTGGGTATCAGACGGGAGCAGGGCACGTCCCCTTGTGGTCTCCGTGGGATTGAGGCGGGTCCTATCAGGTATTTTGGTAAATTGGTTGAAAAAGGGCAAATCGTTGACTTTTTATACGATAGGTATTTTTCAAGTATTTCAAGGACCGTTACGTAGGTCTCAATTCCTTGAGTACAACGACAGGCGGCACTGTCATCGAACTTCGGACGGTTCAGTTATGAGTCTAAAAACGTGAAGGGCAAAATGGTAATTTGGGCATTAAGGGCAATTTGGTCTTTTTGTTGTGCCCAGTTATAATTGGACATGTTGCTGCCTTGGGATTTGTTCCCAATGGCTATGGGACACTTGTCCCTTACTGGAAGGTCGTGGAAACCTCCTCACCGCCTCTCACCATTATTTGAAACAATTGCACGATGTTGGCCGAGAAGAAAAACTGAGTAGTTTACTTGCTGTAGCTCAAGTTTACCTTAGTAGCACAGCTCAGGTCTTTCGTCAGGGCTTCATGGAACCGATGAGGAGCTCTGTGTTGAGATTCGCGAACTCTACTACTTTGTTTGAGTAGGATATAAAAAAGATAGAAAAAGACAATGTAACAGGGGCTTTTTCATTAATTAAATTAAGTCAAAATCTCGAATTTTTTGATTTTGATATGCTAATTCTTAATTATTCTTAATTATAATGTTATGTTATATAATGTTATTTATATAATGTATATTTATTTATATAATGTATATAATGGGTTGCCCGGGACTCGAACTCGGAACTAGTCGGATGGAGTAGATAATTTCCGTGATTATAAAATTTTAAATAGGTAAAAAATCTCTCCCCAAACCGTGCTTGCATTTTTCATTGCACACGGCTTTCCTTATGTATACATCTAAAATTTAGTTCGACTGTGAACAAACAATTAACCCAAACCCCTTAAGAATGTGGCCCTTTGTTTATGGTTTGTTCATCAAAGTTGATGAGGGTGATGAGAAGAAGATGATGGTAGTGGCACGGTGGTCCACGACGGCGAGGTGAGGTGAAAAACCCGAAAAACACTTGAAGTCCCCTGTTTGAGTTTGAAAATGGTGAGGGTTGATTGAAGGGTTGATGATCGATTTGGTTCACTGGGTGATGTGTCTGAGGTTGTAAGGAAATGATAGAGCCTGATTTCGAGGCTTGAGAGGCACAGTAAGTGAAATTCCCATGAAATCCTCTTTTAAGGTCGAAAATGGCAAACTCAGTTTTAAATGGTCTTGATCGAATTGGTTGCTTAGGTATACTTCTAAAGGTGGTTGTGGAGCTATTGAGCTTGAAGTGGAGACCCACGGTGGCCGGGGAACCTGGCAACTTGACGGTGGTAAAAGTGGAGGTTTTTGCTTGATCGGGATGGTAAGTTATGGACCTTGATTTCAAGTTTTGAAGTCGTAGATTCATAGGAAACACGTAGACAAGACAATAGGATCGAACATAATTGAAAACGGATAAAAAATGGACGATTTAGGAGGTTGAACCGTCCTCGCCAGTTCGGTGGGATTGGGTCGGTTCGAACCTGTTCAGACTGGGATTGACTGAGGTTGAAGATGAACAGTAGCCGGCGCGTGAGGCCCACGCACAGCCCCTTTGGGCGGCCCGTGTGGGCTCGAGGCACATCTTTTGAGGAAGGTTTCAATAAGACTTTTTAAGTGTTCGATGTAACGAATATTTTAGGACTGGTTTCGAGTCGATCAGACATCGTTTTGATATGTTTCAGGATGTACGAAGGTTTTAGGGCTCGATTAAAAATAGTTAAAAATTCAGAAAAATTACGGGGCTTTAGTATTAACATTTTGAAGTAGTTAGTGACCTTATTATGGGATTTGGACAGGTTCGGGAAAGTCGATGATAGTGGATTAGCTGGTAAAGCGAAATTGCACGTGTATCGAGGCGGCAGCGGGAATGGTCTGTGAGCGGACTTTGCTTTCTAACTTATGATGCATGCATAAATTTTTTTTATATGTTTTCTATACGTGATTGCTATGATTATGATTATGATATCTGTTATTACGATTTGCTCGTATTTCGAGATATTTTACGTAATTGCACGTTTTACAAGATTTTGTCTTGAATTGTGAGATGGTTTCATTTTGGGGATTTGAGTTATGATTTGATTTCAAGGATTTATAAATGGATTTCGGACAATGCTTTCGGGCATGAGGCCCCGTTTCTAATGGTTTCAAATTTCGGTTTTCATATGATTTCGGGATTTGAATCGAGATTTCCAATGATGATTTCGTATTTGGTTTTGGACTCGAGTTCTACGAGTTTCACTGGATTTTGTGTTTAAAGATCCGTTGCTATTGATTTTCTATTGGTTTTGGGTTTAAAGACCCGTTGCTTTTGATTTTGGGTTTAAATACCTGGTTGTTATTGCGGGATCTGGTTTTGGGTTTAAATACCTGGTTGATTGATGACGGGGGAGGGCCCTTGATTGATAATATCCCCTGAGGCCTGTTGATTGTGTTTTGAGTTTAAAGACTCGTTGATATCCCGGGACAGCTTGATATGTTGTTCTGAGTTTAAAGACTCGTTGGAAGGCCCGATATGTGGTTTTGAGTTTAAAGACTCGTTGATATCCCAGATAGGCTTGATGCACATGTGTTTTGAATTTAAAGACTCGGTACTTGAGATCCAGCAGATTGATTGATGTTTTACTTTTGTTTTTCACTGGTTTTCAGATGTTTTGGGCAATGACCCAGATGTTTTAGATACGTGGATATTTTGGGCTGAGTTCCCATACTCTGATGTTGATTTATGATTTTTGGGATGAGTTCTCGTACCTTGATGTTGATTTATGGATTTTGGGCTGAGGCCGTGGATTTGAGAAACGGACTTGAGTAAAGAAATGATTTCTGGTTTTTCGTAAGCGATTCTATTATTTTGGAAAGGAAATGGTTTTAAGAAATGGTTTTTGAATGCATGCATTGGTTTTACGTGGAGGGTATAAATTTTTTTTCTTATGTAAATGTTTTATGAACTTATTTTTTATTTTTTTCCACTCACAGTCTTTTATGTTTTCGATACCCTTCAGGTTTGATGCGGTGCGAGCTGTTGTGAGAGAGAGACAGAGACATCACACACAGGATCCACAGTAAGTTTTGCGCACTCTAGGACATCAGATGGTGGTTTTGGTACATTGGCCTGGAATCCCTTGTCCAGCTTACATGTTACATGGAGGTTGGACGCCGGTTTAGCCTTCGTGTCACACGTAGGTTAGACGTGAGCATGACTTATCCCTTAATTCCGGAGGATTGAGAGTGGGTCGTGTCACATGGTGCTTAGCGAACATGTGAGCTCTGCACCTAATGAGCGAGGCATGTCATGACGTATGAAGGCTTTCAACAATGGGAGGCTAGGTGTCCATGACTTGAATTGATGTGCAATATAATGCAGGGCGAGCTGCTTTATAGCCGTAAGGTAAGACATAGTACAACTATAAGACGAGGTATGCTGCAACTGAGAAGTGTGGCTTGCTACATCGTAAGGCTTGGTGTGCCACAACACAAGACAAGGTATGGTTGGAGTAGGAAGCGATGCGCCAGATGACATGAGGTAGGGCATACCACATTGCAAAGTGAGGTATCCTGTGAGACGAGATGAAGTGCGCATGATGTCACAGAGTGACTGAAGCTTTCTAAGGAGTTGTTTCGACTGGTGGATGACTTTATAGGTACTTGATCTTCTAGGTTCTATTGATCTCAAAATGGGGTAGCAATGAGGTGGAACCTAAAAATAAAGGATCGGTCATGCCCTATGTGAAGCTCAAGATGTTGCACATCATTTTCTAGTTGAAGGAAGAGAGTTTGGAGGTGTCATCATGTTGATGCTGAAGGTAGGTGGCATGAAGGCACGGACTACAAAGGTGCTGGTAGCATGCATGATGTTATTGTAGCTACTTCCATGAAGTCAAGCGATGCTGACTTGGGTTGTTGGAGCCGTCATTGCCATTGAGATATTGTTGGATTTATCCTTTTGAAGATTTTTTAGTGAAATTTATTATTGATCTTAAGGCGAGTGGCGTGGAGACATAGGGTATGAAGCCATTTTTCTTTCCCATAGTTGAAGTTGCTTTCGCAGAGTCAAGTCGCATTGAAGTTGCTTTTGCTAGGTCAACTGTGCTTAGTGAGCAATGGTGAGGAGGTTGCCCCAATTTCTTAAAGAAGGCCACATAGGATGTGTTACTAGAAGTCCGCGATTAAGTGATCGAAGGCCTCCAAGGTTAAAGCTCACAGGTTAATGGAGAGACTATGAAGTATTGTCGGTCTTGATGATGGGCTTCATGATTCTTTGCTTGCAATTAGATCTTAGTGTTGCATAAATTCTTGAGCATGGCGAAGGATTGGAGTGCTTCGGGTTGCAAAGGTTTGGAGTGCTTCGCATGATGAAAGCTTAAAGTGCTTCACCTGCGAAAGCTTAGAGTTCTTCGCTTGGTAAAAGATTGGAGTGCTTCGTACGACGAAAGCTTACATAATATCATATATTGAGATTCTAGAATTTTACATATGAACCTTAAATAAAATTTCATGTTCATTCACAATTTTATTTAGAAATTATTCATAGAATTAGATATCATCTTTCGGCTGCCATCATTCAGATGTAGGGGAATCTTCGCAGATGTTAGAATCTTGACCCGCCATTGGTTGCTACATGGATGTCAAAGGAGAGGATTCGTCCCAAGTGGCCACATTTTTCAAGGGAACAAACTCTGCTATTGTGATTTCATTTAGAACTTTGGTAAGGCATTGGTGAACCATGGTCTGATCTCTTTTTATTTCCCCAACTCCTCCTCCAGGAACTGGAAAATGGATTATTTGGTACAGGCTCGAAGTGCTTGCTAGTATCTTGTGTATCCATGGTGTAACGACCCGGACGTTCTGAAAATGTAATATTATAAAATATCGAATAAAATGACGTTTTTACCCTTGTGATTAGTATGGTCAATTTGTCGACTTTTTGATTGGAGGGTCGAACGGACGTTGAGTGATGACCGTGTCGTAGTTCGGGACGTCACGAGTTCATAGACAGGTGGCACGTCCGATTCGGACGAACAGGGTGAAAGTTATGATGTTCGGAAGTCTAGGGGCATTATCGTAATTTGGACGTTATATGGGAAAAAGTTGACTTTTTGTTGGACAATTGATATTCATTTGACTCGAAGACTGTTATGTTCGTCTCGACGCCCTGAGTACAACGACAGGCGGCACGCGTGAAACGGACGTCGGATGACCGAGATACGGGTCACAGAAGTTAGAGGGCATTTTGGTAATTATTGCACAGAGGGGCAATTTGGTCATTTCACGGCGGTTACTGTAGCACCACCGTGAAAAACAGAGCACACGGCCGTGCCGTGGTGTTTTGTGCGTCCAAATAGTTTATAGCTTAGTGGACTGGTGAGTGGGTTTTGTTTATGAGAATTGAGGCAGTGGGAGGCACTCATGGTCGACCGATCAGTGCTCAGTGCACGGGAGAGATTAGAAAATGGCCATGGTTTCAGCGTGCGGGAAACAATTTGCAGAGAGGAATCAGACGGTTTCCCACGGGTTGCTGGCCGCTTTGATCGATTACCTGATCGCCTTTGAGTCTGGGAGCTCATTTGGGATCATGCTACTGAGGAAAGACTGAGAGAGATTGAGAGAAACAGTGAGAAATCAGTTTCGGGTTTTTGGGGGGGGGGAAAACTCTGAATTCGACTTCTACGGATTGAGAGACAAATCTAAACACATTGAGAGACTTCTGGGAGTGACATGAACACGACGGTGCTAGAGTTGTGGAGATTGGAGCCCGTTTTGCCCAGGAACCCGAGTGCTGTTCAGGGAGGAACCAGTTGGAGGGAAAAATCCCATTCAATTTCTGGAGCCTGTTGATCGAAACTAAGGGCCGTGTTAGACTTCTGGGGCCACTACGAGCACAACCGTGCAAGAATCGAAGGAGGAGGTGGATAGGTTGGCCGGGAACCTGAGTCTCAGTTTCAGAGGAAAACCAGTGCTGAGGACGACGACTTCCAGGTAACGGTGAGTTAAATTGTTAGTGCCATTGTGTTCGTCTAAGTTTCCTTATGCTACTAGTGAAACTAATTTGGAAATGGAGCTGGTTTGGGGGAGTTCTGGACGACGACCCGTTCGTCTGATCAGGTCTGGGTCGAATCGATTTAGGGACAGTCGAGGTTAATCATCATTACAGACCTAAAATTAATGGATTAGAGAAGGTAATAGGATTGAAAACGAGAAGAATTGATTGAGAATTGAACTTGAACTGGTCGGGTTGAGTCGCGGGTAATAGACCCGTTTATCAGTCTATCCGGGTAAGAACGAAGACACTGTAGCTTGGCGCGTGGCCTTCACGCGCAACCACTTTGGGAGGCGCGTGACAGCGCGTGCGATGATAACTCTGATCACGGTCAACATAGGAATTGTTCCTTTCAGTCTAATTAACATTTTACCTTTAGGATTCGAGTTGTTCGGGAGTCGTTCGGGATAATTTCGGGAGTCCGGAAGGTTAAGTCTCTAAGTTTAATTTCGCCGAAAAATCCGGGAAAATTAGGAAAAATCCTACGAGTTATTTTGGGATGTTTGTAACCCTTCTTGTACGTTTTTACAGGCCCGGACACTTCCGAAGCTACGGAGGAGCGCGTGGGACGCGATTGACGCGTCCTAAGACTGTGAGTGGACTTTTTGATTTCTAAACTGGGCATGCATGACTATTTTTCTTGTTTATCTTATGGTTTTACATATGATTTTACGATGGTGATATGATATATCGGTTTTACGTGTTTTCACGCTTTTCGAGATATTTATTGTATTTCACGCATTTCGAGGTTACAGTTTTCGCTTATGCATGCGTGATGATTTTGATGAAGTATCTGGAATGATTATGCATGTTACGGATTTATGATTTTTTGATCATAATTGTGAAGTGACTTTCGGAAATTGCATGTGTTGGAATTTGCATGTGAATTCGGACATAAGTCCTACTATGATGTGATATGGTTTCGAAATGATGTTGGAAAACGGTTTTGTGAATGAATCCTGGTTTATTGTGTTTTAAAAACGGTTTTGCGTTTAAAGACCCGGTTGATTGTTGGATCTGGTTTTGGGTTTAAAGACCCGGTTTGTTGCTGACGGGGGCGGGCCCGAAAATTGGGTTTAAGGACCCAGATTGAGTTTAAAGACTCGTGAGTTTAAAGACTCGATGATTGTGATACCCCCGAGGCCTACTAATCATGTTTTGAGTTTAAAGACTCGTTGATATCCCAGGAAGGCCTAATATTGAGTTTAAAGACTCGGATGGATCCAACGGCTTAACTGTGATTATTGATACACTTTTTACTTGATTTGTGCAATGGATGTTTCAAAATGACAGTTTCTGGAATCTAGTAATATTAAATGGTTTTACATGAGTTATGACGATTTTCTGTAACGTTTTTCATGTGGTTCCAGAAAAAGAGTTTTTCAGAGGTTTAATACGTGATTTCTGAATATTCGGTTATGCATGCGTGTTACAAAACTGGAGGGCGAACCCGATTTCGGAAAAACTGTTTTCTGTAAAACTTATGTTTCGGTCCACTCACACTTTGTTGTTTTAAATTCCCTCCAGGTCGTGGTACAAGCGAGGGGGCAAGCGCCGAGGCAGAGGCGGAGGCATAAAGTTTTCCGTTGCGGAGTAGTTAGTTCACAGAGTAGGATTTGTTCTTTAACCTGTTTTGTAATATTATGCTCTGTGAAACTATGGACTTGACGTCCAGTCGGATGTATTTGTTTAATCTCCCTGGTTTGACAATGGGTATGTTGTAATATTAATTAGTTTTCCGGTCTTTTGGATTCGATTGTCAGACGGGAGCAGGATGCTTCCCGATTATCGAGGCGATAATCGAGGTGGGTCCTGTCACATGGTCTTCTTAGTAAGCCATTGTATGGTGAATACTCATCAAGGACATAGATTAACTCTGTTTTCGAGACAATGGGAGGGGAATGGACATCGAGCTAAATTGTACCGATGGACATGGTTATCGATCCATTGAGGCCTCGCAGCATAACCTTTCTCTCTGTTGTGAAAGATTCTAACCCCATATTCTGGACTGCTTTAAAGCGGAGGATGTTTGCCACGCTTCCCTCATCCACGTGAAGTCGATTAACCTGTGCGTGAGAAATCTGGACTGAAATTATGAGGGCATCATCATGTGGCCAATCAAGTACTGCTCTGTTCCTTATAGAGAAACCGATGACAGGGTCATCAGTTGCTTGGGTGGCAGCAACATGCGTGATTTAGGCCACAGTTAGGGCTTTGCGGACCTTCCGCTTCCTTTGTTTTCTAGTAGCTCCCTACAACTCAAACTCAGCAATGATTGTATCCACACGAATCATTTTTTTGCGCTGGCTCTTGATGGCCTTTTTTCCTAGGCGTTCTGTTGCCTTCTTTGCGATGTACTCGGTACAATGTTCTTCCTTCACAAGATTATGGAGATATCTTTCGAAGGTTTGACATGAACTAATGTCGTGCCCATAGCAATTATGGTAGGCACATCACTTCGCCTTTTCGGCCTTCTCCTAGTCGCCCTTGACGAGTGCTGGTCTTTCGAGCCAAGGTTTTTCCTATATTTGATTGTAGATTTGGAGGACCGGTATGAAAAACTGCATGTTTGGCTTCTTACTGGCAATGCGTTGGAGGACATGTTCTTTTTGCGCTTGTTAGCCTTCCCAACTGAGTCCCTGTGGTTGACGTTGTTCTTGGGCTGCACAAACGTCTTTGGGGGATGTCCGCCGTCCTTAATGTGGTTTATGGAATGTGTGGTGTTCTTTTCATGTAAGACCCATGTCTTGGGGAAAATGGTGAACAATCCCACATCGCTTGCGGAGGGAAAAGTGAAGTGTCTTATATGTGTTGTCACATATCTATCTAACGTGAGCTTTTTGGGAGCTCACTATTTTTGGATTCCTAGGGAACTCCAAAGATAAGTGAGTACGGGTAGGTGCAATCTCAGGATGGGTGACCCACTAGGAAGTCGCACGTAAGCTCCCGAGAACAAAATCGTGAGGGCTGTGCCAAAAGCAGACAATATCCTAAAGGTCGAGTCGTGACAGAATGGTATCAGAGCTGGACCCCGAACGGAAGTGTGCAAGCGAGGATGCTCGGCCCCAAGGGGGTGGATTGTAAGACCAGTGTCTTGAGAAAAACGGTGAACAATCCCACATCGCTCAGGGAGGGAAAAGTGAAGTGCCATATATGTGTTGGCACGTATCTATCTAGCGTGAGGCCTTTTGGGAGCTCAGTAGCTTTGTATTCTTGGTTAACTCCAAAGTTAAGCGAGTTTGAGCTGGTGCAATTACAGGATGGGTGACCTACTGGGAAGTTGCACGTAAGATCCCATAAACAAAATTGTGAGGGTTGAGCCAGAAGCGGAAAATATCGTGCTAGATGGGTCAGATCTTGACATTTTATCTTCCCAGTATGCATGTCATTCTGCTAAGGACAACATCTTAGTGAGACTCTGAGTGTTGATCATGATGATTTCCTTGTAGAGTTGGCTATCTTGTGGTAGACCTTACTTGAACGTCATAGATGCAACGAGATCGCTGCACCCTACAATGCAGGATTTTTCTTCCCAATATCTTCGATTGTATTGTCGCAAGGTTTCCTTAGACCTCTTCTGGATTGTGAAGAGGTGGTCATCCTTGATTTCAACAGTGCGAAGCTGCGAGCATATCTTCACGAAAGCTAGGACCAGTTCTTCGAAGGAAGCAATCGATCTCTGGAAAAGATGGTTGAACCATGTTGTTGCATGACCTTGTAGCGAATGTCAGGGCCCACCCCTAATCCCCCGGAATTAAGGGCTAAACCCCGCTCCCGTCTAACTTACGCATGACACGAGGGCCAAACAGACGTCTAACCTCCGTGTGACACGTAAGTCAGACAAAGGAGTTCCGGTCCGACCATCTCAACAACTTCCGAACTTCCCAGAGTGCGCAGAGTCTACTGTGGAATGTCCATGTGATGTCTCTGTCTCTCAACCAACAGCCCGCGCCGCAACAACCTGGAGGGTATCGAAAACACGAAAAGACTGTGAGTGGACAAAAATAAAGTTTAAGTTAAAAAACAGTTATCAGAAAACAACAACAGTTATACCCTCCGTTTTGAAAACCAATGCATGCATATCAATTTCATATAATAAAACCTTGTACGAAAACCAAACACATTTTCCTTCTTCCAAAGCTCGGGCCTCAGCCCAAAATCACCGAACACTATTTCATCAATGCTCATTTGAAACCACATGCTCATCCATCGAACCTGTTGGATCTATCCGAGTCTTTAAACTCCCGAGCCTTTAAACTCAATAACCAGGCCTCAATAATCTGAGTCTTTAAACTCCCGAGTCTTTAAACTCAACAGGCCTACGGGGGAAATATCCATATATCCGAGTCTTTAAACTCAATCCGGGTCTTTAAACCCAATCTGGGCCCGTCCCGCGTCAATCATAATCCGGGTCTTTAAACCCAATAACCAGATCCAGCATATCCAATCCAAAACCAGTTGAAAACCATTTCTCATTCCACATCCAAACCCGAATTCGAAATCACCTGTCTGAAGCCCTTTCGGCTTCCAAAACCGTCATTCCGAATCCAAATCCAGAATCATATCCACTTCATTTCTAGATCCGAGTCCGCAACCATCATTCCGTAAGCTAGCATCAGGAATAATCATTCCGAACCCAAACCTGAAAATTCCCTTTCGAGTCCCGAATCGAATTCCGAATCGTCATCCGGAATTCCGATTCCAAAACCCAAAATCACGTTTCCGAAAACCACTTTTTGAACTGGGCTTCAATCCCGAAAACACTTTCCAAAATCCTTTTACTTTCTTTGAAATCCAACTGTATTTCAAATCCCGAAATCAACCATTAAAACCAGGTTCAAATCACAAGAACATTCGAGAACTCGTAAACCGTGCAAAACCGTAAACCATCACAATCATAAATCAAATCATAGAATCACGTAAGAAAACATATTAAAACATATATGCATGCATCAAGAGTTAGAAAGCAAAGTCCACTCACAGACCATTCAGACGTCGCCTCTATACGCGCGCACTTACGTCGTTCCCTGCCATTCCGCTACCCTCGGCTTTCCCGAACCTGTCCAAAGTCCATAACGAGGTTACTAACTACTTCACAAAAGTCCTACTCAAATCCCATAACTTTCCCGAACTTCTAAGCGTACTTTAAATGGGACCCTAAACCTTCCATCCCTTAGAACTAACCCGAAACAACGTCTGAATAACCTGAAACCTATTCGATTGGATTCGTTATGACATTTAGAACAAAAACTCAGTTGGACTCTTCACTGGAAACCGCCGCACGCGCCCCCATGCGCCGCCCAAAGTGGCTGTGCGTGGTCCTCACGCACCTGCACCCAAACACTGTTCATCGTCGTCTATCGTTGAACTTAGGCCGATGAATATGTGCCACTACCTTTCTAGACCCGTAACTTACGCATCCTAGGTCCGATGAATACGTGCCGCCTATCGTTGAATTCAGGATGACGAGATCTACCTAACGGTCCTAGGTCAACGTGTCACAACCCGATCGTACAAAAAGTCAACTCTTTCCCCCTAATTTAACCAAATTACGGTAATGCCCTCAACCTTCCGAACATCATAACTTCCTCCTCGGATGTCAGAATCGGGCGTGCCACCTGTCTACGGTTTCGTGACGTCCCAAACTATGTCACGGTCACCGGTCAATACCCAATTGACCACCCGAACTAAAAGTCAACTATTTGCCTAACCTAGGGGCAAAATCGTCATTTAACGCTAACAGACCTATCGTAACCGACTAACCACCGATTAAGCTCACTAACTCGTTACTAATCACCGTCTTAATCCTAATTTCCGGGACGGGTCGTTACATCGAAGCTTGGAAAACTTTACACATGAGTGCATCATTGTGCCTATGAAACATCATGACTGCACGGTAGTAATCGTTAAGCTTCACTAGGTCTGAGGTCCCCTTGAATTGATTAAAATTGAGAGTTTCAAATCGTTGTGGGAATGGTTTCTCCTCAATGTCTCTAACGAATGGCGAAGTTGATGAAGTTCGAATCTGGCGCTACATGTCATCTCCTAAGTCGCCACCGCGTTGGATCCCTTGGAGGTGTCGGTCTAGCATTTTTTGGATGTCTTCAGCATGCAATGGGGATATCTACGTCGGCTCAAATGACGCTGGCTCCCTCGGGTTGCAGTTGGCATGACGCTTAACGTGTTGGTGAGTAAGTGTCATCCTACTTGTTGTGATAGTCAGAATGCCTAAAGGCATGGTGGAATCATTGATGAAAATATCAACAATATCGTCGATATATCGGTGGATATATCGGGAAATTTGACCGGCGGCACATAAGAGATGAGAGAAAGAAATTGAGCGAAATATCAATATTTTTCTTTGTTTTAAGCCCATCGATCTCCTTATTTCATTAAAACGATCGAGATAGGGCCAAATTTCATGAAAATTGGACGTAAAACCATTGAGTTTCAGTCGGGTCATGACGCGCGGGTCAAAAAACCCGAATCACAGACCCACACGAGGTTGAAGATGACTGTTATAGGTGTCTGTATGTGTACTTTATATATTATTTGGTTGTTTATGTTTACAATTGGGCTTGCCTAGATGAGTTGGTTTGTTGCTGTTTGTCACAAACGGTTGCTTGGTTTTTTTTTTTTTCAAATTTGCATATATATATATATATATATTTGTCAAATATTTTTCCAATTTTAAATATATCAATTCTTTCAAATTTTTAAACAAGATTGATTCTATTTTTTCATCTTTTTTTCCCAATTTAAATATATTTACTCATTTTATAATTTTTCTTTCATTGAATTTTTTTTATACTTATTGTTATGTTTTTAATTATATTAACATTCAATTATAGTAGTTCATTTTAATTTATATTTATATTTAAAGTTTTATATTATTAGTCATCGGCAGAACTCTATTGTATTATAGTATTCATCGTATATTTATTATAACAAAATCATTTTATAATTTTTATTAGTCCTATATAACCATTATTGCGTACTTACATTTTTTCTAAAGTTTTATTACAAATTTCTAACTTTAGATCAAATTTCTGCTATTATATTTAGGGCAGGTTGACTAACGATCAGGTGAAATGGTCCATCCGAGAGGGTGTGCAATCTAAGGAGATTGCGGACTGAAGGTCTCAGGCGGTTTTGGCTTCTCGCTCTGGGAGTACAACTTGTCTCGTCTCAGCCACCCTCAAAACCTTCATTCCCATTCCCCATTCTCCAATTCGCTCCCTCGGCCTCTCTGGGAATCCCAAACCCGTCGAGATCCATCAGCTCTTGCTGCGCCAACTCCAAGAAAGGGTGGCTTTCCATGGAAGCCCATGTGTTTGTATTACACGCAGGGAAAATGCTCTATGGTAAGTCTAGTGCCTTAAGCTATCAACACCCCAATAATAAATCTTCTCCCACAATTCACAGTACTAAAAAATATGTTTTGCTGAAACATTTTGTTTCTTATCTTGTTGTTGAGACCTTTTTCGTGAGCTTTTGCATTGTTATGGAGTTGTGTATTATTTTGCATTCCATCTGTTTGATTAAATTTCTCATACATAGTCTCTGATATTTTATGATTCTGTTTAAATTCATTGCCCTTTTGTCTTCTTTTCTGTGTGAATCGAATTAGAGTTTGAGGCCTTCTGAAAATATTGCTAGACTGTGTAGCCTGTAATTTCATTCGGTTTATTGGTTGTAATTCCCTCATGTCAGTTATCATAATGTTAGGAATGACTTACATTCAGAACAATAAACATTCGTACGTGTCTAGTGTCTACTCTTCTATAGAATGCCATCTCGGATTATAACCCATTAGATCAAACAGTACCATTGTGTATTCGCAGTAAGGGAAAAACCTTGCATCGGTGATTCGGTATACGTAGGTTGTTTTTGGAAGGACGTAATTTTTTTTTTTGGTATTAGATGGAAGGTACATGACTAAAGTGGAAAGGGGCTAGAAATGCTTTGGATTAAATGTAACATGGGGACCCATACGCTTGATACTTTTTGTCCATAATTTATATTACAGTGAACGCTTTTAATCAATTAGAGTTAATTTCTTTTGAGATGGAGGATCCTATCCACATTGCTTCAGAGATCTTGAAGTGATAAATTCCGTGCCAAACCGCAACTGCTTTCAAAACTTTGATTTTTTTTCTTGTGCTTGATTTGGAGGGAAAACTTGAAATTCTTGAGTTTCCACTTCTGATGATTGATGCAAAGCCCATGGAAGTTGTGGATTTTTTCCACAGGTTTTACTGCACCTCCTTTATGCATGCAATTACTGACCTGCCTTTCCTACTGAGTTTGTATTTTGTATTGGAAGGATAGCTTTTTGTTACTATTATCATTATTTATATTTTGATTACTACTTCCACCACCTTTAATGTCATAATTTCTTCTCACTTTTCGTTTTTCTTTCATCTTCAACAGTTGTGCTATATTTCTTGTGACAAACAGACGCTGGTATTTTCTTTAGAGAAGTGCCTGCTATGAAAAATGCCAATTTCTTATTACACATTCGTTAGCAAGATCTACTGTACTACATTTTTCATGCATCTATTAACAGCACATTGGGCATGTTTCCAAAGGAACAATGTTTCCGTCTGACGTGCCCGCAAAGTAGCATTGTTCAAATAAATAAGGAGTCTTCCATTGCTATTCCTCAAATTGACTAGGAATTCTATTTGGTATTTGTTCTTTGTTCTTTGTTTTTCTTTTGTGGAGTTCCTGCCTTTTGATGCTGTAGAAGTAAAAAGAAAAAAGGTGATTTCATCTTAGAAGGATGATATCCTTTAACTAGCTAACTTTGTTTGCTAACTTTCCATTATTCTTTTGCAGATTTGTAAGGCCATCGGAGATGAGTGAGAAAAGAATAAATGAATATATTGAAGGAAAGTATGGCAAATTTGGAGTAGATCGGTATGCCAGTTATTCAGTTATTCAGTTCGACCACCCGGCACTTATGCTTAACATTTATTGCGTTATTGGCAGATTAAGAAAAGAAAAGTCATTAGTAGTTAAACCCTGACAGATCAACCTATGAAAACAAATTTAGGAAGCTAGATGAAGGGAAAAAAGCTTTCATTTTCTCAGTGTCATATCGAATATATGTTATCATACAATTTTGCTGTCAGGGACTCAAGCATATGTATTCAATTTGTGTTCACAGTTACTACCTATTTAAAATTATTCTGATATGATGCGATTACACAGTTGATATAATCTACAAACGGAATGCCATGCAACGAAAGATCTGGTACAAAACTAGTGTCATTAAATCTGTAGAAAAATTCTGCTACTCGAAAGAAACCAAATGGGCCTCGCCAGTATAAAGCATTTTGTAGTGCTAGGTAGCCTAGAACAAGAAGAGGTGAAGTTCCCAGATATGGAGACTGCTGATTTCCAAGCGATTACTTGGAATTCGGGATGGATTGTTTGGTTAATAGGCCAAGATGGATGTAATCAAGAGAATATCTCTCAAAGAGAGTGGTTTACTTATATTGGCAGGTCGATAGTGGACCAACAAATGGAATAATCGTAATTGGCGAATTGTTCTGTGATAGAGAATTAAACTTGACTACAAACAATACTTGCAGTGAGTTACATTTGTTGTTTTTTTATGCTGCTAGTGGGACATCGAAATAACTGATAATAGAATTGCAGTGTTTGGCATGGTACAGCTATACCATTCAAGGATGTTCTTCAACAATTTGAAGCATGGTTAATTCAGCATCGATTGTGGGAAGAAGAGTTGGGTGGTTGTCTTAATCGAGCAGCATTTGTAACATGGTAAATCTCACTATTCATGAACGAACATGTGTCGGTAACACTCCATTGAATTATTAGTCTGATGATGTAAAACAAAATCTCTTTCTTCTTTAACTTCAAGTGCTCGAAATCAAGCTCTAATATTGTATACGCAGGATGATAGTATTTGTTTCCAGTGAACTTCATAGTGGAACCATTGAGTAAAACTTATTAGTTAAAAGTTTCATTACTCCTTGATTTCTGCTAAAAGCTACTAAGAAATTTATTCTCTTGCAATATTAGATTGAGGTGAAGCATCACTAACTTAAGGATTTCGCTGATCTATCTTTGTTAAACTTGTATCAGTGGAAACTGGGATTTGAAAACAAAAGTTCCTGAGCAGTGCAAAGTGGAAAGAGTGAATCTTCCTTCTTATTTTATGGAATGGATCAACCTCAAAGATGTCTATCTGAATTTTTACAAGAGGAGGGTAAAGTTCACGCTAGTTCTTCCTTAATGTTTGAGAACATGTCACCTGCCTGCATTTTACTCATCATATATCATTGAACTTGAGAATGTGTTTGACCAAAAAACACCGTGGTAATATGATTTCTACTGGTGCAACTAACTTTATGTTGGGTGCAATTTTGGTTTGGGCTAATGATGTTAACCATATATGAATCTACCAATTCGGAAAATCAGCCTAAAATGAAGTTCCATGAACCAAAAGGTTCAAGTCAATGCTAACTCTTCATCCTTGGTACATGGTACTTGGTACATTTGCATCCCAGTTGTTTCTGGTTAACTCGAACTTGTGTTGGTAATTAAGAAAATGGCTAAATGGTTGCAACTGCCCTTGAATGTTACCATAATTTTAGCAATCGTCCATATACTTAAAAAAAGTGAAGTGAAGCACGCCTAAATTGAGGATTTTGCGCTTTTTTTAACGGAATTCGTTTGAAAAATAGACAAAGTGACAAACGGAAACGTTAGGGTAAAGTTCAGGAACGGGGGACACGAATAGTGGAGTATAGAGACGGTTGCTAAAGTTATGGTAAAGTTTAGGGACGGTTTCAACCGTTTGTCTTAAGAAAATATTTGTTTCACCCCTCTTGTCAGCCTTCAATTTGCTGATCTGTAGTTTACAGTTATTTTGCACATGGTGTATAATTTTGCATTTGCCATTGTTTGAAGATGATTTTTCCCTTATGTTTGCTGTTTGTGGTGATGAAATACAGCAGAAAGCATCACCATATGCGAGACAAAGCCTTGCCGAATCTGTCAGTTTCATTGCTTGACCCGATTATGTGTTTCAGTTGACAGTTTGATCAAGCATGATTCCATGAAAATAATTTTTTTTTTTGAACAAATTCCATGAAAATATATGATATATTAAAAGGCTTGCACTTTGTTAACGTTTTTTTTTCATTCGTGCATGTTAACTTAAATCCGCAACCGGATTCCAAACATTCAACAAACTGATTGTCAGGTTAATTTAGGTTGTTTGGGCTAGACCAGAATGAAGCTCTAATGTTCATGATTTCCGAGTATGTTTCTCTGTGTTGAATTCTTTTAGATTGCATTTCCACAAGTGGAACACAATGAGAGATTAAAAATTAACATAAAAGAAAGCTTTGATACTTCTTGTTTTAGAGTGAGAAGAATTCTTTTTGAAGTGATGTAGAGTGAATTTAAAATGCCACTCTTTCCTTTCGAGTGTTGAAATTCAAGCAAAATTAAGACTTTTGATTGATTATTGCAGGCCACAGGAATGATGACAATGGTGAAGGAACTTCAGTTACCGTTGTTGGGAAGTCACCATCTTGGATTTGATGACTCAAAGAGCATAGCAAGAGCAGTGCAGCACATGCTTGCCAATGGCGCACTTCTACAGATTACCGTCAAGAGGAGTCCTGATTCTCCTGACCAGGTTGAATTCCTATTCAAGAACAGAATAAGGTAGCTGATTCTAGTTGTATTTCTTAAAAAATTTGTAAACTTTGTTGTAAACTTAAAGAAACAAAACATTTCCACCTTAAGTTCCAGATTATCTCTGCACGCATACAAATGTAAGGCAAAACCTTGTGTATCAACAACCCAGAAAGAGTTAAATTTTTAGTGATATGAAATGAAATTCTTAATTTGATCATCAATTATATACTGAAAACGTTAATCAATATTTGTACGATTGCTGAGGATGCTACTTATTGCATATGTCTACTGACACTGTCAGCACTTGTTAGTACCATAAATGTAATACTAAACCTTATACTACTGATCGATCTTAAGCTTCAATGACTTGTTTGTGTCGGTTGCAAATGGTTATGGTCCTCTCATTGTAGAACGTTTTTTCTTACTAATCGGAGATAATGTGAAGACTTCAATTATTTATTTAACTCCAGTAAAAAAAATTATTTATTTAACAAGTTCTGGTCTTGGTTCGTGTTCAATTCTTTATTTAATTGTATATAAATATTATCATGATAATATCGTGTATATGATAATGTTGTCTTAAATTTTTATTTATTATAAACTCTGAATGTATTATTTCTTAATTATTGTGCAGCAGAAATGAAATATTTTCTCATGTTTAATAAAAAATTACTAAACTAAAAATATTTAGTTTCGTGAAAATAACAGTCGTTGTTCCTATTCGCGTTGGTGATTTTGTTAATAGATTCTATGCCCATGTATATCCCTTTTGGAATCAAATGCCTTCCATCAGTTATTAACTACCAATAACTGATTTGGTTTAACATAATCCTTTGATGATACTCTTCACTCTTCTAAGATTTAGTAGGATGAAATTTCGCATGCCTGACTCATCGTAAAAAGTAAATACTTTGCATATTTTATCCAAATAAAAAGTTACAAAATGGTGAACTTACTATTTTCCCGCAACATGTGTGTGAGTGTTTGCCCCACAAGAGGCACCATTCCAAATAGATTTTGGCACTAAAAAAAGAGCCGTTGGTGACTTCTTTGAAACCCCAATACATAAGAATATTACAAACATTACACACCCCCATCCTTTGGTGACTTCTTTGAAACCCCAATACATAAGCATATTACAAACACTACACACCCCCATCCTTTGGTGTCATAGAAATTAGAATCCAATACATATTTGGCGGCAACTACAAGCTTAAAAAAAAAAAAAAACTCATGAGCAAAATAAGCAAAATACACATAATATACCACACCCACACTCTCTTCCCACGTTCGTGTACTGTACCTTACAAAAACGATCCATTCCAAATCCCGATCCAACCAAAAAATGCGGTGGTTACTGGAACTGGGTCGCACGCTCCATGAACGCGCGTGGCAGATAATCGGAAAAAAAAAAAAAAAAAGAGGGTGTAGAGCTCTCTGTTTATGCGTTCTTTCTCTCGCCCCCCGTCTCTCTATAACTTAAACAGCAAAGAGAGAAATTTCAGAGCTAGAGAAAGGGAGAGCTTTCAGGAGACAGAGTCTCTAACGTAGACCCAAATGGCCCATTCTTCAAGGAGCCAACCTCAAAGGCTGCACAGCTGAAGCTTCAGCTTAAATATGCTTTGTCGAATTCATTTCTAGGGTTTCTGTTTCTTTCTTTGTCTTCAAAATTTCTCTGTTTTTATCCATGGAAATGCCGATCGACTCGGCTATGACCCGGTGAGTTCTCAGCTCTGCTTCTTTACAATTTCTATTATCGAATCGGGCACCCAATTGGACTTAGATAGCGATCCCTCAATTCCCATTCGCCCAAAACTACTTTTTTTTCGGGCATATAATCACACCTAAACACACGCCGAAATTTGTGTAAGATTTTTGTGTGCTTCTTGTCATGCGATTATCGTCTAAGAAAAGTAAGCCTCCTAATCGGTCGGGAGCTCGGCCTAGGACAAAGCACAAGAGGCTTGATGCTATATGTGAAGATGAGTATAAACGTAACCATGTTGAAGTGATTGGGGGCAATGGTGGAGCAGGGCCAGGGCCAGGGAGCTCAGGGAGAGGTGAACGGGATCTTCGGCGGAGTTCCAGGGCTCGCCGGGCACCGGTCTTGCTCGATGTCTCGCCTACGCCACCAAAGAAGCGGCGCAGGATTGATAAGAATGAAATGTTGTGTGCTGAGAAGAGTGTGAAGGAGGACGATTTGGAAACACCAGGA
Organism: Prinsepia uniflora; assembly: GCA_032719365.1. Lineage (NCBI taxonomy): Eukaryota > Viridiplantae > Streptophyta > Magnoliopsida > Rosales > Rosaceae > Prinsepia > Prinsepia uniflora. The sequence continues at coordinate 34,384,616 of CM064868.1, read as the reverse complement.
AGTTGGAGATCGAGGTTGAGATCAAGGAGTAGAAATGTGGGTTTAGGGGTTAAAGGGAAAAGGAAGCTTTATGAAGAGATTACTGGAGGTAGTAGTGAGGAGGAGATAGTGGAGACTGAATCAAATGATGGGGGACTGGAAGGTGGGAGGCCCAGAGTTGTAAAATCAAATAGACCAGGGAGAATTAGAGCAACAAATAGTTTAGACCATGAAAAGAAAGAGAACGAGTTGCCCACAATGAAGGATGAACTTGTGGAGGAAGAAGTGGAGGTGATGACGAAAGATGAAGATGCTTCTCTGCAATTGGGTAGCAAAATGGATGGTGGGAACGATAGGGAAACCGTTGAAGGTGGTTCCTTGACTACACTTGAGGCAGGGGAGAATTCACAATCAGAGGAGTGCATTAGGAATGATCATGTGGATGCTAGGGACATTGTGGGGACCTTGGAACATGCTGATGAACAGGTGGTGCACCTCGCATGTGCGATTCAAGAAGAAAATGATGATCCACAGGCGGAACAAATAGCTTGCATTATTGAAGAAGAAAATCAAAGTGGCACCATACCCTCTGAAGCTGTTGAGGTTTCAAGAAATGAAGTGGAAGTTGCAGGGTGTCATGGAGAGAAGGATTATGATTTGACCAAGCCTGATGAAAAGCTTGCAATAGAAGTGAATCATGTGGAGGTCGATAAGTTGAAATCTATAAAACCTGATGCACTTGACAAGCCACGCTTTAAGGTGGGTAGGCGATGTAGTTTGTGTGGGGGAGGGGCTGATGGTATGCCTCCCAAAAAGTTAGTTCTGGATACAGGTGAGAGCGAAAATGAGGCATGCAGTGGCTCTTCAGCCTCGGAGGAACCTAACTATAACATGTGGGATGGTTTCGGAGATGAACCTGGATGGCTTGGACGTCTCTTGGGTCCTATAAACGATCGTTATGGTATTGCTGGAACATGGGTCCATCAAAATTGTGCTGTCTGGAGTCCAGAGGTGCGGTTTTTTGATTGAGTTTTAAACTCATTGTGCTTTGCATCATGATATTTTCTACATTTTAGCTTTTCAGATCTTAAGATTTATGAAAATGCTGGTGCTTCTTGTTATCAGTACTGATTAGCTTCTAGGTTCCTAAGTAGGTTTGGAGCTTAGAAATCTCATCTTTTAGCAATTCATGATTATATTTTTGATTGCTACCTTTTGGGTTGCTCCTTACACCAATATACTCCCGCTATGGTATGATAAAACTTTAAAGTTGACTCTTTACAGATCAATGCTACCTTTACATATTGCTCCTTCTTGGAGCTTTCTCACATCTTAACATTATCAAATCATGGATGCTTTAATTATAACAACACCATTGTATTTAATGGTTATCGCAAGCACTGAGTGTATAGTTTTTACTCTATCATGTTGTGATGTCAAATTTTGGTATACGTGGAATGCTACATACCTGTTGTGCTAGAAAACTTACCATCAGATCAGTACGAGTATTGAATTATGCATATAAACTTATGAATTGTTTTGAGAAATGGCAGTCAGCTGAATGATCCAAACAACCTTTAGAGACGGGATTGTCTTTAGTTATAACATTATTTTGAAGTTTCAAAGACACTGCCCTCAGTTTATAGGGATTATCCCAGTTGTCTGCCTGAAGTGTGGAAATTTTTGTTCCACTCTATTGTCTGATTTCTTCCTTCTTTTTTTATCTGATTTAAATAGTGGCTGTTTATTCTGGGTTTGTTAGCTCTCTGCTCTTGGTGATGCATGAATGTTCACTGATGCGGTGTTTGTATTGGATTATTAGGGATCTACATTTTACCATCTCTGTCTTGCCTTGTGATGGAACACATAATTAGGAAGTAAGAAACAATCTTCATTGCTTAATCATCTGCAACTTTTGTCTATAGATGCAATTATTTACAATTTATCTTTCAACTTTGACCTGCTTGATAGATCAACTGCTGTATGTTAAGAATATATTTTTATTTTGTCTTCAATTAATCTTCATAGGTGTAATTTTCGTTTGCAGGTTTATTTTGCTGGTCTAGGATGCTTAAAAAATGTAAGGGCTGCGCTTTGCAGAGGGAGGGCATTAAAATGCACCCGTTGTGGAAGGCGAGGAGCTACAATTGGGTGCCGTGTTGATCGATGTCCAAGAACTTATCACTTGGTTGGTTATTTTACCTCTCAGATAATGACGTTTATCAGTTCATTTCATAATATCAATTCATTTTCTATGATTGTTTTTTGGGTAAACTGGCAACACATGTGCAAAAATAATGTATCTTGCACTTGCAAAAATAAGTCAGCTCACAGTATCTTTTGGTTTATGGCATTCCGTGTTTTTCAGCCTTGTGCGAGAGCTTATGGTTGCCTATTTGATCATCGGAAATTTCTTATCACCTGTACTGATCATCGGAATCTCTTCCAAGCTCATGGTAATCAATATTTAGCCCATATAAAAAAATTGAAGGCTAAAAAAATGAAGATGGAAATTAGAAAAGTTTCAAATGATGCCTGGAGGAAGGATATTGAGGCAGAAGAAAAATGGTTAGAGAACTGTGGTGAGGATGAAGAGTTTTTGAAACGTGAAAGCAAGAGGCTTCATCGGGATTTGGTGAGAATTGCACCTGTGTACATTGGAGGCTCTGACTCTGAGAATGGAAAATTATTTCAGGGTTGGGAATCTGTTGCAGGTCTTCAAGATGTCATTCAATGCATGAAGGAAGTTGTTATTTTACCTCTTTTATATCCGGAGTTCTTAGATAGTCTTGGTCTCACACCTCCTAGAGGTGTTCTTTTGCATGGGTATCCTGGAACAGGTAAAACTCTTGTAGTCCGGGCTTTAATCGGTGCATGTGCACGTGGCGACAAACGGATAGCATATTTTGCTCGCAAAGGTGCAGATTGTCTTGGAAAATATGTTGGTGATGCCGAGCGTCAGCTAAGACTCTTGTTTCAAGTTGCTGAAAAAAGCCTACCTTCTATAATCTTCTTTGATGAGATAGATGGCTTGGCACCTTGTCGAACAAGGCAGCAAGATCAGACGCATAGTTCGGTCGTGTCAACGCTGCTTGCTTTAATGGATGGTCTGAAATCCCGAGGTTCCGTGGTAGTTATAGGTGCTACAAATCGTCCTGATGCTGTTGATCCAGCTTTAAGACGGCCGGGAAGATTTGATAGGGAAATCTATTTTCCGCTGCCTTCAGTTGAGGACAGAGCTTCCATTCTTTCACTTCACACGCAAAAGTGGCCTAAACCAGTTGCTGGATCCATTCTCAAGTTGGTTGCCAGTAGAACTGCTGGATTCGCTGGTGCAGATCTGCAGGCACTTTGTACTCAAGCAGCCATCATGTCTTTGAAGAGGAATTTCCCTTTACAAGAAAGTTTGTCATCTGCTGGAAAGAAAGGTTCTAACTACAAGCGCCTTCCTATTCCTGCCTTTGCAGTGGAAGACAGGGACTGGTTGGTGGCTCTCACATGTTCTCCGCCTCCCTGCTCTCGTAGAGAAGCTGGAATAGCTGCAAATGATGTAGTATGCGCTCCTCTTCCGGCCCACCTTATTCCATGTCTGCTACAACCATTATCTACCATGCTTGTTTCGCTTTATCTTGATGAACGCCTCTGGTTGCCAGCTCCTCTCAAAAGGGCTGCAAGAATGATTAAAAGTGTGATGATTTCTGCTTTGAGTAAGAAGAATATGCCTACTGATCGCTGGTGGTCCCATATTGATGTTTTACTTAAGGAAGCAGATGTTGCTAAAGACATAGAGAGGAAACTTTTGCATGCTGGAATTTTATTGGGAGATGATAGTTTTGTGGTTTTTGATGCTTTGAATGATGATGGTAATGACAGCAATTTGAAGTTTGAGCCTTCTGTTAAAGGCCATGGCGGTGCTCGCCTCAGTTTGTTGCAAAACATATCGGTTGCCTCAAAAAACAAACTAGGATTTCAGATATTAATTGCTGGAAGTCCCAGATCTGGCCAAAGGCATCTTGCTTCTTGCATTCTTCACTGTTTTGTTGGGAATGTAGAAGTTCAGAAGGTTGATTTGGCTACACTTTTACATGAAGGGTGTGGAGATATGGTGCAAGGGATGACACAAATATTAAGTATGTTCCTCCCTGTGTATCTTCCATTTTATTTTTTTGTTGGTAGCATAGAGACTTCAGCTACATGGTTTTGGTAGCTTATTGTGTTATAATGCATTAAGCTCAATAGCTATGCTACTGTGTATGGTTATCTTACCTAGCTGGAACTGTATGACTATGTTTCATGAGTTGCCTTAAGTATTCATGGTTTGAACTCTCTATTTTTTACCTTGGTCATCACTTTCCTTATCTTTTAAATGCATTTCTGGGCATGCCATAATGTCTTTCCAACATTTCCCTTCATTTCGTTGATGATTGATAATTTGACCTATGTTAAGTTTGTTCTATAAAATATTGAGTGTAGTTTTCATTTTGCATTGCAGTGAAATGTGCCAATGCTGGGTCATGTATAGTTTTCATGCCAAGAATCGACTTGTGGGCTGTGGAGATACCTCTTCAAGTGACAGAGGAGAGTGATTCCGATTTATCACACCATCAGCTTCCTGAGAATGGGAAGTCGTATTTTAGGCATGGTCAAGCTATTGACGATAGAGGTGGGTGCACTTCACAGCAATGCAAACCCAAAGTAATGGGAGAGTGCACAGACGTTTCTCAAAGCAGTTCACATGCCTGGAACTTATTTGTTGAGCAAGTGGAGTCAATATGTGTTTCTTCATCCTTGATGATTCTGGTAGGCTATTATTACTTTTGTTTTTCGTTTCCTTCTTTTATCAAATATTTCCACAGCTAATCAGCTGTATGTGGCATGCAAATATCGTCAATAAACATTAAAAGCTGAAGGTGTTGATATCATTGACATCGATATCATTGTCAATGACATCGATATCATTGTCAATGACATGTCAATAACAAAATCATGGACATGTTAATAATACATGTTGGTTAAAGGACATTTGTCCTGCACTTGGATTTCATTAATATATATATATATATTTATGTAATGTTTAAGTCCTCTGCTATTGATGGCCAATTGAAAAGTCTCGCTTAAAAGGTCAAAGTTTCATCTTTGATGGAAATGAACTAAAATTCATGTGAAGGGATATGATAAATAGAGTGGGATATTTCTATCAACCATGCCTACATAAAAGCAGACTACTGCAGAACCCTTTGGCTAATTTAAGTCTACAACAAGAAACAGGCTCCAATTATTGATCAGGCCTGTTCATGTTTTCAAGAGGTTCTCTACTAAGGTGTTTTAGTTTTCCAGTTCTAGGTTTGCCAAGTTTAATTTTTGCTCTGTGCACATTTATGTGTTTTTTGTTATCATCTTTTCATCTTTTGGGCTTTGAATTAGCAAAATATATATATATATATATATATATATATAATAGACAAGTTTTGGTGGCTCTTTTGATTTGTTGAGCTGCTTTACCTGCTCAAAATGGCATTAGGATGAAGTGCTGTCTTAGAAATCAATAAGAAGGGAAAACGTCAGCCAGTTCTGTCTTGCAGTATGGTAAATAGCAAGTACAACACTCACCAGGGAGGGATCCACTGATTCTCTTACCTAAATCCTAGCAGTAAGTTTTTATTAATGTCATGTAAACAATATTTTCCCCATTTCATAGGATCAATCTTATCTTTTTGAAAAATTAATAATTGTAGATATATATTTTTTTGGGTATTTAATGATGAAATGGGTCATCCCCCCGGGGTTATTTTTAGGAAGGGAGAGAGCAGAAGAGATTAAAGAAGCTACTTGTTCCAGGAACTGTCTTCCAAATAATAATTAAAGATTATGAATACAAGAGAAAACCATGGAAAATTATTAAGGCATATTGCTTAAAGCCTCTGCCTCCTAGTCTATTTTAGTTCAACTTTATTGCCTTCATTTGAACTGGTGCAAACTTATGCTTCATGATATTTCTATTGCATGTAGATTATATAGCAGACATGTCCATATTACCTTATAATGCTTTATAAGTATCCAACAGGCTACATCAGAAGTTCCATATCCAATACTTCCAGTTAGAATACGGCAGTTCTTCAAGAGTGATATATCAAATGGCCATCAATCAGTTTCTGTGAAGCATACAGTTCCCCGGTTTTCTGTGCATGTCGATGGAGATTTCAACCATGATTTGGTGATCAATCTATGTGGAGCAGAGTTATTAAGGGATATAGTTCAACAATTTGTTCTGCTGATTCATCAGGCGTCTCACAAACATGCAACCTCATGCCAGGAGTATCGAACTTGTGAGACTGTAGCAAGTCAATCAGAAACTCTCAATCACAGTGCAGATCATGGATCGACTGAGTCAAACAACAGTGTAAGACAATGCCTTGATGAATCAATTCTTAAAGCTCATCCACCACCTGACAATAGAACTGTGAAGGGGAAATCGAGCTTGCTCCTAGCAATATCTTCATTTGGCTATCAGATTCTGCGATATCCTCATTTTGCTGAGCTTTGCTGGTTTACTTCAAAACTCAAAGAAGGTCCCTCTGCAGACATTAGGGGGCCTTGGAAGGGCTGGCCATTCAATTCTTGTATGGTTCAACCTAATAACTCTTCTGAAAAGGTAGTTATTGCTAGTAGCTCCAGCAATATAAAAAGCAAAGAAAATTTTGGTCTAGTTACAGGCCTGATTGCTGTTGGTTTATCGGCATACAGAGGTGTCTACACTTCACTTAGAGAAGTCTCCTTTGAGATTCGGAAAGTTCTTGAGATTCTAGTTGCAGAGATCAATGCAAAGATCCAGGCTGGGAAAGATAGATATCAATACGTCCGCCTTTTATCTCAAGTGGCCTATCTGGAAGACATGGTTAATAGCTGGGCGTACACACTGCATAGGTAATGCTTTATTGCCTTTAGAATTCTAGTGGATTTTTTTCATTTTACATGTGTTTATATCTGTTTATCTCTAACAGTAAATGCTCCTATTTCAGTTTAGAGTTGGACACTCCTATGAAAATGGCAGATTCTAAGGTAACTGATGTGAGACCTCTGGATGATCAACATGTGGATAATCAAATTCAAGGTGAGGAACCCCAGCCAAATGATGCTAGCAAATGCTCTGATGAGCCCGAGGTGCAGGAAATAGGCCCTCAGGGGTTTGATGCTCAAAAAATTGGTATTGCTGACTTAATTGAAGAAGATTGTAATTTCGATCATCCCAATTCTGAGGGTACACTGGCAATTTCAGATTTTTCTGGGCAGAAAATCGTACTAAAGAATTCCACCTTGGATAAACTTCTTGATTCCAATGAAATTCTGAATGGCCAGAATGGGAGAAGCCCTAATCCGCATGAGTCAGAAAATGACAAACCCCATGCTGTTGTGAATGGAGATTCTGAATCCTTGAAACATTTAAATGGTTTTGCTTGCACTGAATCCTTTGTTTCTCAGGGTTGTTTTACTTGTGATGAAGTTGGCAGCGATAAGCTGGCGAGGACTGTCTCCAACAAGCTCAACGGCGTGATCTTAACAGAGGCTGGTATTAGACATAATGATTGCGAGTGTGATGATGATGAGCATATTTCTGATGTCAACGTCCCAAGAAAAACAAGTCTCCCCACCGAGCCCAGTGCTCCATGCTTGTACCGGTGTTGCCCTGCATGCCTAGATACCCTCCACAGTTTGACACAGAAAATACTTATCCACAAATGGGAATCAAGAAGGAGCCAATGGACTGTAGAGGATGTCCATGACATTGTTGCATCAGTGTCTGTGGACCTTCTTTCAGTAGTTAAAAGAACTCATGCTTCTGGAGGTTTCAGCAACTCATGGGATGAAAAAATGAGAGACAGGAATAATGACAAGTTTGAATGGCCGGAATCAACTACATGTCACTGCAAAGCTTCGGGTAATAATAGTCTTTTTCCGGTGGAATGCAGATGCCACACAATCAGCGAAAGCGTAACTAGGAATACAGATGCTTGTCAAAGTACATATCCCGGGTTTGATTCAAATTTTGTTTTCAGAGATGGTGTAGTGGTTCATATGGATCTTGACAAGGATGTTTCTTTGCACTGTAAATTCGAGACCCTGTGCCTCTGTTCACTTATAGGGTTGATAGTAATGGCCAAGCAGCATTTTCATTGATTTGATCATTTCACAGCTTGGATTTGCTTTCCACCGGGACAAAGTTTTGTGTGTTGCGGAATTTAGATGTGAAAATTTTATCAAGTCATGGAAAATGAAGTTATTAGGTACAAATAATGTCTTGGTACTTGGTAAGCCTAGATTTTGCTGCAAATTATTGATTTTTGACTCCCTGAGAAGCTGTCATCCTCGTGTAATTATTACACATAACACACCATTCTTTTATTCATTTTTTTCAAGGTCATCAAGTTGGACCTGTGCATTGTGCTTATGTTACGAACGCTTGCTTTCTGGCGTCCATATAATCCGGGAAGGAGATTGTAGCTATGGTGGTCAAGAGTATTATTTTTGGCTCTTTAGTGTCCGGATAATGACATCTTTAAAATGTTCGTAAAGCACTGAAACGCGGTTTACCTAGGTCGGGGTCGGGTCTTTGTTTATTTATTTTGCTTTTACAGATATCTGAATGCAATGTTGCAACATTGCAAATCTCTTTCAGATTCTGGGCAAATGTATCAATATATCCGCTTATTTATTTTCTGTTCTTCACCATAACCCCCACATTACTGTCCTCGTCCATTAACAACGGCTTTGCACAAGTTTTATATAATCCATTTTCTTCTCTCTCCACCTCCACACCGAGCTCAAAAACTATATCCTTTATACTGGTGTTTTAAGAGCGAATTAGACAATTGTGCATTGCCTTTTCAACTGTGGCACCAATGGTGGATCTATAAATTTTTTTCGGGAGGGTCAACAAGTAAATTATATGTATAATTTGAATAGTTACATTATACTTAAAAACAACATATTATACTCTAATTGTTGATATACAATAAATAAACTTTATTTCATTATTTGAATAAAATGTGTACTCTATTAGTAATAGCCTAATAGTTCAATAGTAACTAGTAAATATTACAATAATGATACTCATACAAAGAAAGGAGTTAACACTCAAATAATATCATGTAAACTCGAAGTACGTGCAAACACTAAAAATTCAGCAAGTATCAAAATGCAACTTAACATAAAAACTATATCAAGTTCACAATTCCAATCACACACAATCAACCCTTCCTCGATGCCTAAATATCAAAATCACTATATCACCGCTACACTACTAGTAGGCCAAACCACTCGGGAAAAGGAGTTTTATCTCGACGTTCGAGTGGGGACCGACTCAGCAAAATGAGTTTTATCTCGACATCTGAACTGTCCAACCCTGGTCTTAGGAAAAGAAGTTTTACCTCGACGTCTGAGTCCATTAACCACAATGGAAATCTTGGGAAAATGAGTTTTACTTTGACGCCCTAAACTATCCAACTGAATCGGCATCTTGAGGAAGGTTATCAATAAATAAATCATCAAGAAAATATATTTGATAACTCACATTCAATTCATAATCTATACCCAGATCTCAAAATCTGGGCCTAAGCCCAAAACACAAACAAATACCAAACCTCGTAACGTGTGCCATTAAAATAATTCATAAAGCCATCAACTAACCCATATAAACTCCCATCAACCAAATAACACCTTATTCATGTAGGAAATTCATATCACCAACTCCAAAATGCAATATAAGATTAGAATACGAACTATGCAAGTTCCTTGTAAAACATGCATTGAAACAAGTTTCGTAAAGTCATCAAAAAAATCACATAAAAATCAAATAAAATTAGACTTAAATCATCATCAAGAAAACTCCATATTAAATCATGTAAAAATACCAATCCATTTCCAACCCAAATCCACAATGGAAATGAAATTTGGAAGCGTCATTCTTAAGAAGCCTCGTAAATCGTGTAATAAAATAATAATTAAATATAAAATCAACGAAAATCATTTAAATCAAACATAAATAGAACCACGTAGAAAACCGTTTAAAAGTGGTATGCATGCATGCACAATAATTTTTAAAAGAATAAAAAATACACTCACAACGCTTTTTGGGCATTTATTCTCGATTTGCGCAATCTTCTCTAGCTCTGGAGGTGGCGTCGCCTATCAAAATTATAAAGTTTGGGACATAAAATCACTAGGTAGTTTCCTAACACAAGCCTTAAGTCCCTGAATTTAAATACAAATTTTTAAACGCAAAATATACACTTTAAACCCTTAAAACTACTATGAGGCGATGTCTGATCACCTCGAAACCCCCAACATTGAATTCAGAACGTTGAAAAATATTGAACAAGTGTCACCGTGCCTCGGGATTCATGCCCACAAGCTGGTGGAAAGCCAGCAGCCTTCCCATGTGCTGGCACGCGCATCCATGCTCCTCCACGCTCTCACACGCGCGTCCACACCCTCGTACTCATCCTTACACGTGGCGCAGTCAGCTCTGACGTGTTCTGCCATGTGGCCTGATAGGTTCTGATGTGGCTGACATATGGATACCAGGTGGCATCCACATCACCTGCCACGTTAGTCCACTGTCTGACAAACCTACCATGTGGCTGCCTCATCAGCAGTGCCACGTCAGCTCCTTCATCAACCCTTCGACGGGTCAACCCGAAACGCTCGTTTTTGGTGTTCCAACCCAGCAAGTCTACCCGGTCCTAAACTCATAATTTTCCAACTTTTTCTTATCTATTTCGACCAAAACACTTTTAACCTACCCATAAATTGATCTATGAACTTTGAGAACTTACCTTACGATCTTGCTCAGTCTCCTTCAAAAGTTTCGGCTATTATTCGTCTTGGTACCTAGATGACTCCAGCTTCAAAACCTCATCTTTTCACCCACAACTCGTTCGTTACAGACTCAGGGACTTGCTACTAGCCTTTGTTTCGAGCTCCAATGCCCAGAACCAAAGTCAACTCCCAAAACCTGATTTTCTTCTCTCGGCTCCCTACTTCTTTCATTATTTTTCCCGTACCTCTCTCTGTATTTTTCACTCTCAACTCACTTTACCTTTCTTTCTTCCCTTCTTTCTCTTCTTTCATGGATATTCTTCTTTATTTCTTCTTTCTCTTCATTTTTCTCTTGGCTGGCCACCATCTGACAGGACTCAACCTGGCAAACACTAAACACAACAGACTGTAAGTCCTGCTCCCGTCTGACAGGTAACTTAAGGTACCAAATGTACCCTCGAAGCTCCGTCAGACCAGGGATACACATATGCTTGTGAGCTCTTACCTCCATTCCATGAGCAGCCTCGATTCCCATGCAACGGTTTCGGAGGGTTTCAAAAATATGAAAACCGTGTAAGTGGACAAAAAATAGAGTTTTAAAACATATTATTTGAACACAATGTTTACCCTCCGTTTAATAAACTATGCATGCACCAAGTTCACAAATAAAACTTAAATCATTCAAATATTATTAAAATCACATAGAAAACAATTTAAAACAATTTAATATGTATGCATAGGGTTTAAGGAAAACAAAAGTCCACTCACACGTACCTTTTACGCGACTGAACTATATGTTTTTTTGTAAAATCTAAGAACATCAATTCCTGCCAAAAATCACTTCTAAGGGTCACTTATCATCCCAATTGACTCACATATTAATCCCATAATTTTTCGGGATTCCTAACATATTAAAATAATGTCTAAAACCTTAAAACAGTCAAAACTGCCCCGAGACGATATCGGATCACCTAGAAAATCGTACCGTTGGATTCGTATGATCGAATACTATAATATTTATGTTGACCAAAAATTGAAATAGAGCTCCACGCGCCTTCACGCCCCTAGGATCCTCACTGCGCATGGGGACCACACGTTTTACTGTTCATTTCCTTCAACCTCTCGTCGGGTCTCGTTTTCGGGTCATTAGACCCGCGGCCATGACTCGGCTCAAACTCACCTGTTTCTTCATCATTTGATGTGTTCTAAACGTCTAAATTAATCCATAACTTCCATGAAGAGACCTATAGACTTAAAATTAAGAAAAGCTCACCTAAAATTGATGTTGATTCTTTGCTCTTCGGCCTTGTTTTTTCCCAGTCCACTCCTTGTTGTTTCCTGCATCCAAACTCATTCCAAATTGCTCCAAATCGATCACATAGCCTCCAGGAACCCAAACAGCCTCTTAAATCCCAAGTTCTGGGCTCGAACACTAGAACCCGAAATGCATCTTCACGGGTCCAACCTCCATTCTTCACGGTTCCACATCATTTTCGTGTAGTTTCCTCCTCTAATCCTTCCTCTCTTCCTCCCAGGTTCATTCATACTATTTCCTCCTCCATTTCTGACATTCCCCCCCTTCTTGCCTCCCTAATTCTCTCACGGTGCAACCTTCTATGGCTTCGGCCATGTCCACCGAAACCCCAAAATCCAACACTCCCGTTTAAAAATAGGGAGTTAGGTCGGTGATGATGCCAAAATATCAGGCCTTTCCAGAAGGTGACATGTGGCAATCTTCAATTGTTCATGTTTTGGAAAATGACCAAAATGCCCTTAGAGGCAAAATTACCATTTTACACTTCGTCCTCCGTTGACCATAACTACTTCACCAGAACTCCGATTTTGGCGTGCCGCCTGCCTATGAACTCAAGATTCCGAGACTTTCATAACGGTCTTTCTAGAATCACTACATGAGATTCCAATTAAAAATTCAACATTTTGACATTTCTCCCAATGGAAAAATCTTCATTTTGTGTAATTTGCAAAACTTTTCTATTCTCTGAAGGTCTGGGTCATTACACCATCACCCACAAACTTAAACACACACAGGTACAAGGCGGTGGCACACATCCCCAAGTGATCAAAGGATACATGGTAGGCTTCAATTGTCCCACTAGAAGATTCTTTAAACCAAAATACCCTTTAGGGTACAAAATGACAAAAATACCATTATCATGTCTAGGCCGTAATGTAACCCACCAATCTCCGATTGATGTGTATTACCCATCTATGAAATCATCATTTCGAGTCCAACATAATCATGGTCACGAGAAGTCCATAAGTTACCAGGATAAAAAAGTCAACAAAAATACCATTATGGGCAAAACGGTCCATTTTCATTAAAAAATTATTTTAATACAATATCCGATGTTTCAGACCATTACATAAAATCTTACTCGTTGTGTTGTTATGGAATACTATTTTGGAAGACTTTACGCGGTCCGCAAGGAGAGGTTTTCAAGCTCTTTATGTCATACATTCCCAACGCGTGGAAGAGCTGAGAGAGGATCTTCAAAAGTGGTTGAATCTTCTCTCCAACAACTTTTTTTTTGCAATGTGTTCGATAAACAAGAATAAAAACATTCATAATCCTATACAGGGGGTTTAACTCAAGAACCGCCCAATGGTCTCTCCCCAATATCCAAGGCGAATATATGCACCTCTCTAATTTTCACAAGGAAGAAAACCTATTGGGAAACTCCTGAGACGTAGTTCTGTATTGACTTCATATTTCGAGAGAGAAGGGCAACTTAATCGGAATTCATCAAATCTTGTAATTTATCCTTCTCATAACAAACCAAATAAAACATAAACGCATGGAATGCCAAAAAAAGGAGTCAGTTGTCGTCCAATGCGTGCCAAATATATTCGGATAGTTAAACTGTTGTTTTCTAAACATGTAAAATACCATGACCATGTGTTGCAATATAAAATTATTATCATTGAATAGTATTTTATTGCCTAAATCCCACTGAACTAAACATTTGTAAAATCACTTATTAACCCTATCTGTGATCTAACTTGAGGTGTCCAATAAGTCGGAGAAATTTTTTAAATCCATGTGGAACCCATCTACATCAAGTCGCTCCCTAATGCAATAAATACAATAGTAACTACGATGATTCAAATTGAATATTTCCTATTTGATAACCAACACATTGTGGAAAATAATTACAGAGGTGTAGTTGTCCAAATTATTATAAACTCACTGAAAATTACCGCATCCTCTTGGAATATAGGAGCACAAGGGTCGTACTTTCCAAGTACATCTAACCGGCTCTCAGTTGCTGCTTTTTCCTTCCAAACTTAGTAAATGGGGAGAGCAAGGCTGCACCTTTATGCTTCATCCTGACTCTGGTGCGCCCTAGGGTCTTTGGATCTGCTATGATGATGGGTGGAATGCCTTCACCATCCACAGGGACTACTTTTGGAGTTTCAATAGGATGCTTAGCTTCAGTGCTCTCCACATAGCCATTCAAGAATGTAGGAATTTTTTGGAAAACCATGGAATACTACTCAGAGGTTTGCAAATCTTTAGGGACCTCAATACGAGTCCTGCCTTGGCCTTCCTGAACTGCTTCATCCTCCTTGGCCTCCTGCTAAAGGGCCGCTTGTGATGATCTATCTCACATTCAATTTCCTTGTGTTGTGGTGAAGGGAAACATGTAAAGCCTTGATGTTCACGTTCTGCATGATGTGGTGAGAGGATGCTTGAATCCCCATGCCTAGATGCCAATTTGGTGAGGCATTTGTCGAGAGAAGAAAGATTGACTTGCACATCATTCTCGAAGGAAGCATGCTTGACACGAGGATCGTGGACTTCATTGCTCGACTCAAGTTTGTAAATCTTCTTCTTCAACTCCTTATTCTCCGTTGCAAGCTTCTAAACTAAACTCAAAAGCTTGTGGACAAGTTGCTGCCATGCTCCCAAATCATTCCCTATTGAAGTTGTCAGATCTATGAGGCTAGATTGATCCTCCAGTACATCTTTGATCCCAGATTGTTCCCCCAAAACCATTGCTTTAGGCCCACTAAATCCTCATTGGTTGGAAATAAACTCCGCACTTCAGCTTGCAATAACATCAACATATATATTTAGTTTCTCATACACTGCTATTTGGAAAACATCTGCATCAATGAAGGAAACATCTACTATGACACTCACCATCGTTAACTGGAATATCTCAGTTTGGTGCTTTTGAAATAAGAAGCTTTCAGATGCTTCTAGTGCAGTAAATGGGGAACTTCCTTATTCCTAGTCACTTCAACATGCCCTAACCCACTGATAGCAGGGAATGTTTCAAATGGCCAAGTCTAGAGCAAGACAAAACAGTTGATCACAATAAAATTGGCTACTTGCTACTTATTTAGAAACTAAGCAAAAATATATCTCAATAACTTCTATGACATACCTGAAAAGCATACGCAATGTAACAACCTGAACATTTAATAAAATCTAAATTCGGAAATTTAATGTGAAATGACCAACTTGCCCTTGGTTCGGGAAAAATGTTGACTTTTGACTCGATATACTATTTGGACTTTTACTAAGACCCATTGCGTAGATCAAGACGTCACGAGTCCGTAGGCAGGCATTACGTTGAAATCGAACGGGAAAGTTATGGGTCACCGAATGAATTGGGTATTATTTATGCATTACGAGGACATGTACAGTTGGTTGAATTTAATTGGTCCAAAATTTCAAACTTGGAGTACCAATGGATGAGTGACAAATGTCACTCACGCCATTGGCCCATTAACCTAAGTTCATGCACCTATATTCATCTTCTTCATTTCTTTGTTTTCCATTTCACCTGAAACCCATAAACAACCCAACCCAACCATCAATCCTTCATTCTCTGTGTTGCTTGAGAGAGTAAGAGTGAAAGGGAGGCTGAGACAACAGAGAGGAGGCTAAGCACGGAGGAGGAATCACGGCTCAGGTAAAACCTGAAACCGATTTGGGTTCAAAATTCGAAAATGAATTTTAGGGTGTGTTGGGTGATTCTAATTCCTAGAAATGATTCCTAGGGACTAGACGAACACACAGTGATCAAAATGAGGAATTTTGGCTACTGGAACTGCCCAAAAATCGAGGTTGTAGTTCAAACAAAAATCACGAAGCTTGCAGGTGATTTATAGACCCTTTTTAGTTCATTTTGAGTCCATAGAAATTTTTCTAGGATCATTGCGAGCATGTAGGAAGAAAAATGGTGGAAAATGGTTGAGAAATGAGTGAGATATGACTGGGTCGGATCGTGGGTTGGTTGACCCGTTATAGAGAAACGGGTCGACTTGGCTGGAGGTCGATGATGATGATGTGGCAGTCCACGTCATCATCATGTCAGAACTGTCAGTCCACGTGGAAAATAAGGTGATGCCACGTGGCAGGCTATTAGGCCTAGTCAGCATGTCAGATCACGTGGACCAATCAGGTGGTTCCATGTGACAGGATGTTAGGAACTGTCAGGTCTACGTGGCAGCTGAGGTGGCAAGTCCAGTCAGCACTGTCAGAACACGTGAACCAATAGGGAGGTGCCACATGGAAGTTTGTTATAGATGTAAGAGACATGTGTTAGGACACATGGCTCCAGTCAGGGTATGCCACGTGGCAAGCTGTTAGACCTGACAGGTGTCAAATCTCACAGGTGTCAGATCAGACAGGTGTACGACCTGTCAGGCTGAAATCAGCAGACGATGTCAGTGTTAACCATGATGACATCAGCGTTGACCATGATGTTAGTGTTAAGTTTGCTGACGTCAGCGTTGACAGTTGACTTTTGTTGACTGGAACTTTGACTGGCACGTCAGGGCATGTGGGCATGAATTTCGACGTCAAATCATTCATGTTTGAAAAATTTTAACATTCTGAATCCAATGAAGGTGGTTTCAAGTTGATCAGAGACCGTTTGATAGGTCATTTAGGGGTTTTTAGCCTCGGGAAGCGTGTCCGAGATGCGATTCTGATATTGCGTGTCACGACCCATCCCAATCCCACCGAGATTAACACGGGATCTGTCATGATCCCGTCTGACGTGAAGTTTCAGACAATGGATAATTTAAAACCTTCAACACGACCGGCTTCCAGAGCGCGCCAGGATCCGGTGGAAGAGTGTGATGTCTCGGTCTCTGCTACAGTCCGCATCCGTGATCAACCTAAAGGGCATTAAAAATAACGAAAACTGTGAGTGGACGAAAAACAAGGAGTTCATAAAAATACATTTCATAAAAAACCTTTATGCCCTTCACTAAAAAGTATGCATGCATTCGAAAACCATTTATCAACCACATATTCAAATAACCATTATTAGGGTCTCAGTCCCAAGTTCCGTAAATTCAAGTCATACGGGTCCCTGGCCAAAACCATTTACACAAATTCATAGTTCATTTCAACCATATGTGGGAACTCAGCTCAAAACCGTAAATCCGAATATGTGGGCCATTGCCCAAATCCATTTAGTACTCACAAAACATAATTTCACAAATCCAAGAAATCATGTTTACCATATATATATATATATATATATATATATCATATAACCAATCCTGTCACGGTTTCCAAAGCTACGCGCGTGCTACTCGGGGTCTCAAATCCCAAGTCTCCCCAGGGTCCACCCAGGTCAATGACCCTCCCTGGGGTTATAATCCATAATAGCCTTCCTGAGAGTAAGGTACCCAACGGGGGCGACTCCACTCAGTTAGTGCTCCGTGACTACTCCGGGGTCCACCCAGGTCAACGACCTTCCCCGGAGGAGACAATCCATAAATATATACGGATGGGATATGAAAAAACATTTTGAAATCATTCTCAAAACCTTTTAAAGGTTCATGCCCGGTCCCCATAAACCGTCATGAAACCAGAAATCCATCCTTTCTAAATCCAATTCTGTTTAGGGTCTCCGAACCCAAAATCACATTTATAAACCATAAATGGGACTCAAGCCCGATATCATAACCAATTGGGCCTCAAGCCCGATCATGTAAACTAACAGGGCCTCAAGCCCTATTACATAAATTAATTGGGCCTTGAGCTCGACTTCGTAAATCAACCGGGCCTCGAGCCCGATTCGTAAATAAATTGGTCCTTGAGCCTGATGCCTTATTATATCAAATGTACTTCAAGTCCAAGAGTTCGTAAATCAGATGGGTCTCATGCCTGATTCCATATTTTCAAATCTGAAATCAATTCACGAAAAAATTGGGCCTCTAGCCCGATAACGAAACTAAATGGACTTCAAGTCCAGGGGTTTCCAAAACAAATAGGTCTCGTGCCCGAGTTTACCTTTTCAAATCCAAAACCATTTCATTAAACCATTATCAAAACGATAAGCACGTATAATCAGTGCAAAGCTATAAACCTCGATATACGTGCAAATACGTAAATTGCCTTGAACTACGTGTAATCATGTAAATAACCAATCCATAATCATCATGATAGAAATCATTTCTATAAACCATATAAATCATCTATGCATGCATCACAGTTTAGAAATGAAGGTCAACTCACAAACTGTCTTATGCTGCCGACTCGATTTGCGTGCCGTTAGCCTCCCCAGGCTAATCACCTTCACCGGGACTCTCAAACCAGTATAAATCATACTAGAGGGTTACTAACTACCTTATTAACCTCTCATTTAAGCATCGTAATTTTTCCGAATTTTTTAAGTATTTTTAAACTCGATCCTAAACCTTCAGACATCTCGAACTATATCGAGACGATGTCCGATCGACACAAAACCAGTCCCAAAATGTTCGTTACATCGAACAAGTTAAAAGTCATGTTTAACCTGCGTGTGAAAGCCACGCGCCTGCACTGTTCATCACACCTAACCTCTGTCGAACTGGGTTCACAGGTTTCGACTAGACCAGATCGGTCTAGTCCGGCTTGACCTGTCCAGTGCTCTATCTTTCTCATTTTCGATCCATTTTTTCCCCTTTCAATTCCTATAGGTTTCTAACATCATTCCCTATTGATCTATGACTTCAAAACACGTTAAAAACCATAAAAAAAACTTACCTCCCATGATCAAACAGTGAGCTTGACCTTCAAGCTCAGTTTCCAGTCCTTCTAGTCATCCGTTTCCTTCGAAAAATATTCCCACAGAGTCGTCATTGTCCCTAGGTCGTGTTAGAATCAACAGAACTCAAAACAACATCCAAAATCTAAACTTTCAATTTTTGGGTCAACACGATTTCTATTTTGACTCACCTCTGCCGTGGGCCGCCATGGCTCGTTGTCCATCATCACGTCATCCTAGCCACTCTCAGTCATCACACTCTCTCAGTCACACCCATGGTTGTACACACGAACACAGATGTGAATATGGTGGTGGGGTGGTGTGTTTGTGTGTTTGGGTTTGAAAAAGAAGAAATAGAGATGAGGCTTGGTGAGGTTGATCAGAGGAGGTGAATTGGATGGTGAGGATGAGAGTAAGGAAGATGAACGATGGAGATGAGAAGTGGGTGGGATTAATATATATATATATATATATATATATATATATATATTTGCACCTAATCCACCAATCATGATTAAGATCCACTTTTTAGGGATAATGGCCAATGGGATGAGTGACACTTGTCACTCATCCAAGGGTCTCACCTTATTAAGTCAACCAATCAGATTTAGCCATGTATTTTCTGCCTCGAAATGCATGCATAGTTCAATTTAACTTCCCATGACCATAACTTCTCCGTTCGACGTCCGATTTCGACGTGCCGCTTGTCTATTGACTTGTGACATCTCGATCTACGTCACAGTCTTCAGTCCTCGCACGTTTGACTCCCCGAGTCAAAAGTAAACATTTTGCGTGATCTAGGGGCAAAACGGTCATTTTCAATTGTCTGTCCGGTTTCGCTCAACTAATCACCGATTACTCTCACTAATTCTCCATTAGTCACTAAACTAATCCCAGAATTCGGGATGGGTCGTTACAACGTTCCCCCCTTAAATTATTTCGTCCTCGAAATTCCAACTATCTCGATTCCACAACTACCTCGTGGAAAGAAATTTCGACCTCACAAAAAGTGTACATTGGTACACCCACTAACCAGCACAATGCTTGTCTGCACCAAGACGTCACACCAATACTCATGTCGCAACGACTACACCCGACCACGTCGAGTGAAATTGATCACATAATCCTAGTTGATACCATCCGACAATCCTACCATTCCGCTGACAAAAAAAACTTGATGGTTTCTTTCTCGATCACGAATCTATCTTGATGTCTGCTCCCACTGGGAGTCACCAAATCTCACTCCTCGATCCACGTTGACACATCCCGCCAAACTATCACCACTTGATAGTCGCTAGTCGAAAACTGACCCTATACTTGTGGTTACACTAACCACCAACTCACTCAACTTGAGTACACATTTACCAACATCTCACTCGACCTATGTGTAACTGGACCCATTAGAAACACCCTGACCCAGTGCAAAGTATCCAATGTCCAGCTCACATCCACAACTAATCTAATGGTATCTGGACTAAACCGACTACCAACACGCTCACTAACGTACCCCTGGTATATCCCATATACCGCCACCAGTCACCACAAGCCTGCCTAGTATCGTTCCTCGAACAACGTACAGGGTACGTACATCCATCCACCAACCAACCTACAACAGATCAAAAACTCCAACCCATCACCATTTTGAGTCCCACAGTCACCCGACCAACATCAATACGTCTACTCCTAATCACGTAATCCAACACGTACCAATCTGAATCACGCCTGCCAAGGCGTACCCATTCATGCAGAAAGAGCATCCAAACTTACCCACGTCTACCGAGACGTACCAACTCCGAACCTATCGGTTACCTACTCATATGATCACCATCCCATATTTGATTGACTTCAAAAGGAAGCCAATCCCATCATTCACACATCTAAGGCTGACCAAATCCGACCCCGTCGAACACCTACTCGCTTGAGTAATACACCATACAGGATTAACCTCGAAAGGATGTTCAGTCCCATCATCTTCATACTCAAATATCCAATACAGAGCAATAAACTCTTCATCCTATCCTGATCATCAAGATTACGATCCAAATCCATCACCACATCACCTGATCATTAACATCACGATCCTAGATCGTCACAATGCCCAATGCCCACAACACCACAAACCCGATCCACCTAGGATCCACACATGTTCTCCCTCAGCTAACAATCCTCCTGAAATATGATCATAGGGTCTTACACCCTCATGACTCCTTAGTTAGTCACATCACTCCTTAACCAATTCCCACATCTAAACAGATCAGTCAACGACGAGACATGTCGAGACTGTGGGTTCCCTCCAATTACCTCATATCAATCCTTGTTATTCCACCTAGGAAAATTAAGGTTGATCCAAGACGATGACATCAACATTCATCCTACGTGAGTGCAAACAAAAACTTATTGCATTCACCACACCATGTAACCCAACATTGTCTACCACCAAGAAGAAAATGAGAAATCTCATTCACCTAACTTCGAAATACCCAACTCCTCCTGATGACCCAAAACAAAATACGGGTCCACCAACCAATTCACGATCAGTGTACTGGTGACAACAACCATCACTTGCCATGGCAGAACATGAGAAGTCACCCTAAATGACTCGAAATACTCGTTACTAATGCGGAATCAAGCACTCCCCTCATCGCCTCAATCACAACCTCTCTCGATTTAGAAGTTCCAACTATGTTGAACCCAACTCACTCAGACATCAACCACGTGTATGTAACCAATATAACTCACTAACAAGTTCGCCTATCGGATTATACCTTTTATGTACATCCAAAAGGATGTGGACCATTACTACTCGATCCTCACGTCTCAATCCTTGCTGGATTCCGTCAAGTCCAACTTTATCCGAAATCCACTGCTGGACCACAGATACCAAACATGTGCCTATCTCGACGGAGTCACATCCTGACTCGTGACTCATCATCATCATAAACACTAGCACTAGCACCAGCACCAGCACACACTAGGCTAATCAGACAACTGAATCTTTACTCATCCAGAGCAACGACCTTGCACTTATGTTAAAGATGGAGTAATCCTGCCTCCCTCATACCTAACACTCCGGGTACAGTCACCCTAACAACTCGTACATGAAAAGGAAACGTTCCCTGAACGTCCCCCGATTCACAACAACTACAACTACAACCACTCTCGGTAGTAGTACCTTCCACAACTCGTGCAGACCAAACCACCAGACATCGTTATCGAGACTCCGCATCCAACGAAATCAATCGCCCGTACTAACTACTCTGTATCTCCACTCCGGTATTCCATAGACATGTACCAATCCTGGTAACCTGTCCAGCCAGTCTCTAACCAATCTTAACTCGACTCAACCAATGTCGTCTACCAGGTCATCCATGACCTTAGTTGCACCAACGAGGTTTAACCGAGTAATACAACCTCGACTGCAGAGTGCAGTCACATCACTAAAGCTGACATGAAATGATCGACCGACGGTCTCGACTCCGAAAAGTCGCTAGAACCAAACCACTCACCGACTTACATTTCTGAACCATACAACAACCACTAGGGTTTCCTACAAAGGCCATCAATTAACTCCGTTGTACGCATATACTCTAACCCATCGATCACCACTAGGGTTCACCTTTCCAAACCATCCATTATGATTTAGGGTTCCACAATCACACCCTAAGGTTCCTCTGAACCCAACTGCCTTCTGTAGTAAAATCCACAATCTGACCGACCCCGCGGTCCTGACACTGTATAGACGTCAATCCAATCCTACCCTCAACTCGAATAGGGTTCCTCGAACCCAGTTGCTCCTCGCAACACAATTCAAAACTACGAATGACCTGACCATCTAATGTCACAACTCCATACTATCATCATAACCGATCCTACAACATCGTGAAAGACGATCCCAACATAATCGTCCCAAGATCAAAAATCTAAAGTACTATTACGTTCATCACTCAGTAGGGTCACACACTGCCAAACCACGACAGAACTAAGGCACACTCAGGCATCAAATGTCGAACCGAAACTATCCATGATTCAGTCCTACTAACTATCATAACGGCATCCTAACTATCAGGTTGATAACGAACTACAGCCCATAAAAACATCACATCCTCGACCTACGTGCACCACAAGAGCAAATCTGCTTTGTTAACACTTGACACGACCCATCCCAATCCCCTCAGGATTAACACGGGATGTGTCATGATCCCGTCTGACACGAAGTATCACACAAGGGATAATTTAAAACCTTTAGCCGGACAGGCTTCTCGAGCGCGCTAGGATCTAGTGGATGAGTGTGATGTATCGGTCTCTGCTACAGTCTGCATCCGTGATCAACCTGAAAGACATTAAAAACAACAAAAATTGTGAGTGGACGAAAAACAAGGAGTTCATAAAAACACATTTCATAAAAGAACTTTATGCCCTTCACTAAAAAGTATGCATGCATTCAAAAACCATGTATCAACCACATATTCAAATAACCATTATTAGGGTCTCAGCCCCATGTTCCATAAATTCAAGTCGTACGGGCCCTTGCCACAAACCATTTACACAAATCCATAGTTCATTTCAACCATATGTGGGAACC
The DNA here is from genome assembly GCA_032719365.1 of Prinsepia uniflora. Lineage (NCBI taxonomy): Eukaryota > Viridiplantae > Streptophyta > Magnoliopsida > Rosales > Rosaceae > Prinsepia > Prinsepia uniflora. The sequence goes on along the minus strand of CM064868.1, from coordinate 34,361,222 downwards.
CAGCCCAAAACCGTAAATCCGAATATGTGGGTCATTGGCTAAATCCATTTAGTATTCACAAAACATAATTTCACAAATCCAAGAAATCATGTTTGCAATATATATATATATCATATAACCAATCCTATCACGGTTTCCAAAGCAACATGCGTGCTACTCGGGGTCTCAAATCCCAAGTCTCCCCAGGGTCCACCCAGGTCAATGTCCGCAGATCAATGACCCTCCCTGAAGGTTATAATCCATAATAGCCTTCCTGAGAGTAAGGTACCCAACGGGGGCGACTCCACTCAGTTAGTTCTCCATGACTACTCCGGGGTCCACACAGGCCAACGACCCTCCTAGGAGGAGACAATCCATAAATATATAAGGATAGGATATGAAAAACTATTTTGAAATCATTCTCAAAACCTTTCAAAGGTTCATTCCTGGTCCACATAAACCGTCATGAAATCAGAAATCCATCCTTTCCAAATCTAATTCTGTTTAGGGTCTCCGAACCCAAAATCACATTTATAAACTATAAACAGGACTCAAGCTCGATATCATAACCAATTAGGCCTCAAGCCCGATCATGTAAACTAACTGGGCCTCAAGCCCTATTACGTAAATCAACTGGGCCTCGAGTCCGACTTCGTAAATCAACTAGGCCTCGATCTCGATTCGTAAATCAACTGGGCCTCGAGCCCGATTCGTAAATCAACTAGGCCTCGACCCCGATGGCTTATTAAATTAAATGGACTTCAAGTCCGAGAGTTGGTAAATCAGATGGGTCTCATGCTCGATTCCATATTTTCAAATCCGAAATCAATTCACTAACCAATTGGGCCTCTGACCCGATAACGCAACTAAATGGACTTCAAGTCCGGGGGTTTCCAAAACAAATGGGTCTCGTGCCTGAGTTCACCTTTTCAAATCCAAAACCATTTCATTAAACCATTATCAAAACCATAAGCATGTATAATCAGTGCAAAACCATAAACCTCGATATACGTGTAAATACATAAAGCGCCTCGAAATACACGTAATCATGTAAATCACCAATCCATAATCATCATGATAGAAATCATATCTATAAACCATATAAATCATCTATGCATGCATCACAGTTTAGAAATCAAGGTTCACTCACAGACTGTCCTATGCTGCTGGCTAGATTTGTGTGCCGTAAGCCTCCCCGGGTTAATCACTCACCGAGACTCTCAAACCAGTATAAATCATACTAAAGTGTTACTAACTACCTTATTAACCTCTCATTTAATCCCCACAATTTTCCCGAATTTTTTAAGTATTTTTAAACTCGATCCTAAACCTTCGGACATCCCAAACTATATCGAGACGATATCCGATCGACACAAAACCAGTCCCAAAATGTTCATTACATCGAACAGGTTAAAAGTCTTATTTAACACTTCCCCGTAATATGCTTCACGTGCCCCCACACGCCGCCCAACGGGGCTGCGCGTGAAAGTCACGCGTCTGCACTGTTCATCACCCCTAACCTCTATCGAACCAAGTTCATTGGTTTCGACCGGACCAGACCGGTCTGAACTGGTGTGACCGGTCTAGTGCTCTATCTCTATCATTTTTTATCCATTTTTCCCCTTTCAATTCCTATAGGTTTCTAACATCATTCCCTATCGATCTATGACTTCAAAACACGTGAAAACCCATTAAAAAAAAAAAACTTACCTCCCATGATCAAACAGTGAGCTTGACCTTCAAGCTCAATTTCCAGTCCTTCTAGTCATCCATTTCCTTCGAAAAAGATCCCCACAGAGTCGTCCTTGTCCTTAGGCGGTGTTAGAATCAACAGAACTCAAAACAACATCCTAAATCTAAACTTTCATTTTTTGGGTCAACACGGTTTCGGTTTTGACTCACCTACGCCGTGGGCCGCAGTTGCCCGTCGCCCATCATCACGTCGTCCTAGTCACTCTCAGTCCTCACACTCTCTCAGTCACACCCATTGTTGCACAGACGAACATAGATTTAGCCATGTATTTTTGCCTCGAAATGTGTGTATAGTTTAATTTATCTTTCCGTAACCATAACTTCTTCGTTCGATGTCCTATTTTGACGTGCCACCTGTCTACGGACTCGTGACGTCTCGATCTACGTCACGGTCATCGGTCCTCACTTGTTTGACTCCCCGAGTTAAAAGTCAAAATTTTGCCTGATCCAAGGGTAAAACGGTCATTTTACACCATTTGTCTGGTTTCGCTCAACTAATCACCGATTACTCTCACTAATCCTCCATTTGTCACTAAGCTAATTTTAGAATTCGGGATGGGTCGTTACATCGGGCTTTATGAGTGTTTATTGTATGAACTTGTATAGAACATTAGTGACCCTCGAATGTGATTTGGATAGGCCCAAAGACTTTCGACTAGCTCGGGAGAGATTACCGTGCAGATATTGAGCACAGAGCAAGTATTGAGCCTCAGTTGATTGTTTGTTTAATAATTGGAATGCATGCATAAACTGGTTTAAATGATTTATTATATATTCAAGATGAAATGATTTGATATCATGATATTTGTGAACTTAATCATCGGTTATGAACCAGTTTACTGTTTTACGTGAAAAATGCTATTTTGGGCTTGGGACCTGGTTGGATAACGGTTTTGACTTAGATTTAGAGTCAAACGGGAAATTGGAAAAATCGGATTTATAAATGAATTATGGACACTATTTTTGGGTGGTTTTTGTGGAAAAGACATGTGAGGATTATGTCTAGGGCATAGGCCCAGTTGAATAGTGTTTTGACTTGATTTGAGACATAAACGATTTAAAAGTGATTTGAAATGTATTTGGTTATTGTTCCACATATACCATCCTGGTGAGTTGGTTAGTCTCCTCCAGACGTCGAGGATCCTAGAGTAGTCAAAGTGCACTACCTAGAATGAGTGGTTTCGAGGATAGCCTCAGGAATAGGAGTGCGAGTTTATGATATCACCACAGAGGTGGCTGATCCGGGGAAGGCACCCCATTATGATATCACCCCGGAGGTCGTTGAGTTGCATCCTGAAGAGGTACTTGGAGATGAGACCTTGAGTTTCACGCGTATCATATGTAATCGTGGCTGATATTGATTATAGACATCGCAGATGTCGAGACATCACAAATCTTGAGGATTGGTTATATCGTGTTTTATTGATATGTGTGTCCAGATGTATGTATATATATATATATATATATATGTTTTGAACTGTTTCCATACGATTTGATTTGAATGCATGCATGTTTGTAAAATGGTGGGAAAAATGTTATTATTCTTAAATTGTATTTGAAATTTTTTTTTTGTCCACTCACATTTTGACTGTTTTATTGACTCTCCAGGCCATGACAAAGAGACAAGGGCGGAGATTGAGGCAGAGGCATAGACAGTAATATTGCGCATCTGATTACCCCTTTGGGTAGGATTTTGGTACTCTTATTTGTACATACATATATGCTCGGTCATGTATATAGATACTTATCCTTTGTCTGATAATGTTGTAGTTAAACTCATCATGTTTACTTTTAAACCCATAAAGGGTCTTTTCGGTATTTGAGTATGATTGTTAGACAGGAGCAGGGCACGTTCCCCTATGATCCAGGGGGATCGGGATGGGTCCTATCAGCTTGGTATCAGAGCATTTGCATAGTGTTCTGTACATTGTACATTGACTTTCTTAACATGTCATACTAATTTATGCCTCTTAATAGATAAACATGCCTCCGAGACAAGAACCCCATGCACGGTCTGATGCTGATCTCGCTAGAGATGTAGAGAGTGTTAGTATTAAGGGGGCACAACGTTTGGGTGCTACTGTATTTGGTGGTGGGGCCGACCCTAAGGAAGCCCACTGGTGGATTATTTGGATCGAGTGGATCTTCACGGTGATGCGATGCCCTCCAGAGGATCAAGTCTTGCTGACTACTTTCTTATTGGACGGTGGTGCTTATGAGTGGTGGTACACATTGGAGATGTCCAGTGAGGATGCTCGGATGGTGACATGGGAGGTCTTCAGAGAGCGTTTTCTAGAGCAATACTACCCTCGCTCCTTCCGAGATGGTAGGGAGGCTGAGTTCGTACAGCTTCGACATAGGAGCATAAAAGTGGCAGAGTATGAACGGAGCTTGCAGAGATTGTCCCGCTTTACTTTTACGTTTGTGAGTACTGAGGTTGACAAGTGTCACCGATTCGGGATGGGCTTACGAGGAGAGATCTGTGCCATGGTGACAGCAGGATCTTATGCTACATTGAGGGATCTGATTGATGCAGCTGTGAGAGTGGAGGATAGTTGGCCAGCTCGGGAGTAGTTTTCTGGTGATGGACGACGCCGAGAGCGTTTGTATTCTGGAACTTCGAGCTAGAGGGCTCCGAAGGGAGGCCGTTTCAGTGGATCCTCATCATCATCAGGCAGTGAACGATTTGGATAGTACAGGAGTAGCCAGAGATTTGACTTCCGAGAACAGCAGATTTCTCAGATGAGTGGTACAATAGTGGGGTCTCCGGGAAGACCGAGGGTTTTGACCTGTTATGTATGTGGAGACCCTTGGCACTTCAAGAGAGAGTGCCCATAGATGTCAGGTGACAGTGGTATCAATCGAAGTGTAGCATGGCAGGACTCGAGCACAGCCATGACGTCAGACACGACTAGTGGTCGAGGACATGGAGGAGCTAGAGGTGGATTCCAAAGATCGTGAGGATGTGGTTGATCGGGAGGACCACTGTACAGAGTTTTTGCAATTACTCAGCAGGAGGCCAAAGCATCCCCGAGAGTGGTGATAGGTACGCTCACTATTTTAGAGCATGACGTACGCATTTTGATAAACCCTGGATCCACGCATTCATTTATATCTCGGAGTTGTGCATTGTTAGTGGATAGAGATGTGTCTACACTTGATTTCAAAATACGGGTAGGTACGCTGACTAGGGACGTGTACATCGTGAATCAGGCATTGAGAGACTGTCCTGTGAGGGTAGGAGAGGTTGAATTAGTTGCGGACTTGATACTCCTAGACCTACATGATTTCGATGTCAAACTTCGGATGGACTGGTTATCGGAACATCATGCCTTTATCGACTATTTTAGTAAGAGAGTAGTAATATAGAGTCCAGGACTACCCGAGATGACTTTTCAGGGAGATCACATGGTGTTACCCTCCAAAGTTATATCGGCATTGACGGTAGACAAGTTAATGACGAAAAGGGATTAAGGCTACTTGGATCATGTTATGGATAGTCGGGCTACACCCGAGAGAGCAGAGGACAAACCGGCGGTGCGAGAATTCCCAAACGTATTCCCAGAGGACTTACTGGGACCACCACCGCATAGAGAGATTGATTTTACCATCAAACTTCTCCCAGGTATGAGACCTATATCTCAGACACCATATCGAATAGCACCAACTGAATTAAGAGAACTGAAGGTTCAATTGCAAGAGTTGGTGGATATAAGGTTTATCCAACCAAGTGCATCGCCTTGGGGAGCTCCAGTGTTTTTTGTGAGAAAGAAGGATGGTAACCTGCGATTGTGTATAGATTACTAGCAACTCAACAAAGTAACAGTGAGGAATAAGTATACTTTACCCCGGATAGAAGACTTGTTCGATTAGTTGAGAGGGGCCAAGTACTTTTCGAAGATTGATCTTCGATCGGTATACCATCAGTTGAGGATTGTCGAGGAAGATGTCTCGAAGACTGTTTTTCGGACGAGGTATGGCCACTATGAGTTTATGGTGACGCCATTTGGGATGACAAATGCATCGACAACATTTACTGATTTGATGAACCAAGTGTTTTGATCACACCTGGATCAGTTTGTTATTGTTTTCATTGATGAAATCCTAGTATATTCGAACAATGCTAGGGCGCACGAGAAGCATTTGAGATTGGTGCTGAACAGGTTAAGGAGGAATTCGTTGTATGCTAAACTAAGTAAGTGTCAATTCTGGTTGAACAGTATCGCATATTGGGGCATGTCATTTCAGCTAAGGGGATTAATGTGGACCCCTAGAAGACAGAAGCCATAACCATCTGGTAGTAACTGAAGATCGTTACTGAAGTACGGAGTTTTTTAGGGTTGGCTGGATATTACAGGCGTTTTGTAGAGGGTTTCTTCACAATAACTGTTTCGTTAACCCGTCTGACTAGGAAAGGGGTTAAGTTCGTTTGGAATGAACATTGTGAATGGAGTTTCTAGGAATTGAAGAGACGGCTAATTTCTGCTCCAGTGTTAGCCCTTCCAAATGATAATGGGGAGTTCAAGGTATATAATGATGCTTCATTGCAAGGATTGGATTGCGTATTGATGCAACACGGGAGAGTCTGACAAGACCCGCCCCGATCCCACAGGGACCACAAGGGGACGTGCCCTGCTCCCGTCTGATATCCAAAATTCATACCAATTTTAACCTCAAAACATCAAATGCAAAAATAACCAAATTAAAGTTATACATCAAATCCGAATTAAACAGATGTCAGACAAGGGATGAAATCCAAAATTACAAGTTGCGAGCACGAATCTAAAATAAAACCTGCGGGTAAACCACCCAACAGTGGTTCAGGTACGCAGAAGTAGATCTATGCCTCAGCCTCAGGTTCCTCCTCTACCTCAGTATCACGACCTGGAGGGGTTACCAAAACATTAAGGGTGAGTGGACCGAAACTCAAGTTTATAAAATCATTTGGTAAGTAAAACATATAATTTACCCCTCCGTTTTCCAAACATGCGTGCAACCGAGTTTAAAACCATCAATCATATAATATAAACCATAAGGCATATAATAAAACCATAAACATAATTTTAGCCACTGCACTATACACTCCAATCCCGACATCCCCGATGTCTGACGTCCCTGACGTCTAATAAGGTCACAATCACAAGGCTACGTGTGCCACTCGGGTCTCAATTTCCGAGTTCAATCCCCGAACCCCGTTTGGGTACAGCATCCCCGATGCTTAGCGTCATAGACGCTGGACGTACTAGACGTCTGTGACCTGTCCGGGGTACCTCATCCGGAGGAGACAATATAATATGGAAGGATCTATACAGTGCAGTACCAAATACATTTTATTGATATCCACATGCAAAGCATATATATATACATAGATAAAATCCAACCAATCTTTAAGTTTCATCAGACGGGTCTCAAGCCCAAATACCGGGAAACGTGCCATAACCATAATTTGTTTTTAGCATGTGAATATGTATAATAAACCAGAAAACATTTATGCACGCAAGGGTTTAAGAAAACGGCCCACTCACAGTACAATCCTGCTGAAAATCGAACGTATACCCTCGTTCTGGTACAACTGTACAATCCCTGTCATGTCCAAAGTATACGTGAAGGTCAATACAAACCCCTGACATTTAACCATGAAACCCTAGATTGAAAACCGGCTCAGAAAAGTCACCCGAACGCGCTTCCCAAGGCAATAAACCTCGTTTTGTCCAACAAAATGATCTCCGATCGACCCGAAACCACCGTCATTGGTTCCGGATCGTCGAAACCTAAAGAATGGTGGTGGTCCTACCAAAAGTACTGTTCACATGTGCCCCCACGCGCCTGGTCAACCCTTTGGTCAACAGTGCTACAGTACTGCTGACGTCAGCATGACGTCATCACTGACAGTGTCAGAGGACACGTTGACCCACGGTTGGACCCGATCAGTTCTCATCAACCTGACCACCAATTCTGATGGGATTTGTTCCTATGGACTCGTCACAATGTGTTCTATGGTTCTGTGGACTCAGAACTAGTTTCTAGGTTCAAAAATCTACCTGAAAAACGACAGGAAACCGGCTGCCGGCTCTGGTTCGTCTTCTCCGCGAGTCGTCGAGCTTCCAGCCGCGAACCTTGGTCCAAAATGCTCGTCTGAGTCCCTAGGATATGTCTCAGAGGTAAACAAAGAATTCCAACGTTAAAAATAGATGTTTCAAAACAGGGAAGGCAAATCGGGTCTCACGGGTTTCTGGGCTTACCGCCGCCGTGTCGCCGCCGTGGGCTGCCCAGTCCAGTCCTAAGTCGTCCAGAGGTCTCAGTGGTCCTAACCCTAGGTTGGTTCGAGTCCAGGTAAGGTGGTTTGGACGGTAGGATGGTTTGGGCTGTTCGGGTTTCCTTCTCGGGTCTGTGGGTTTCCCGGTCGTGCAGGGTGGCCGTGGGGTGGTGGCCGGTATCTGGGGGTGGCTGTTGGCTGCCTGGTGTTGCTGGGTGTGTGAAGTTGAGTGGTGAGGAACTGGTGAGTTTGTTCCAAGAGGTAACCGTGCTAAACGGTTTGAGAGAATGAAAATGTAAGTGTATGGTCTCATGGGTTTAAAATAGAATAGGCATAAGAAATCAAGGGCCAGGATTAAATCTGACTTTAGGACCAATGGTGAGGATTTGAGGAAATAAAATAATAAATTAACCCTATTGGCCAACACAGATCCTTGTTTTGGGGAATGTAGGGGATGAGTGACAAGTGTCACTCATCCAAGGGTCCAGATTGAATTGATTAAATTAATCAGATCCTATTATTATAATATTATTTTAATATTATTTTAATCCGGTTCTCGGTTAGTTCGGTTAATCGCGTTTACTTCCGTGAACATAACTTCCTCGTACGAAGTCCGATTTCGGCGTGCCGCCTGTCCACGGACTCAGGATGTCGAGACCTACCTAACGGTCCTTGAGTCATGTGAAAATTAGTTGTCAAATGAAAAGTCAACATTTTCGCCCCAACCGTCCAAATTACGGTAATGCCCCTGAACTTCCGATAGCCATAACTTTTTCCCTGATCGTCCGAATTGGACGTGCCACCTGGCTATGGACTCGTGACGTCCCGAACTACGTCACAGTCATTGGTCAAAGTCCATTGGACCCACCAATCAAAAAGTCAACAATTTGCCATACCATTCACAAGGGTAAAAACGTCAATTCATACATTAAATTACAATATTAAGATCCTCGAATTTCCGGGGTGTTACAGAGTCATTACCTATGCCTCTCGACAGTTAAAGCCACATGAGTATAACTATCCACATGATTTAGAGCTGGCAGTAGTGGTACATGCTCTAAAGATTTAGAGACACTACTTGTACGGAGAGACCTGCAGAATTTTCACGGACCATCAAAGCTTGAAGCATCTTTTCACTCAGAATGAACTGAATCTAAGACAGAGACAATAGTTGGAGCTGATCAAGGATTACGATTGCATCATCGAGTACCATCCGGAAAAGGTAAATATAATGGTAGACGTTTTGAGCAGGAAGTCTGCGAGTTCAGTAGCTCATATGAGGATGGTGATACACAAAAACTAAGCACTAAAGTAAACACAAAGTCACACTCAACACTTAAGGAAATGTATGAAATTAAAAACCCTTTTTTGTAGATTGTAGTATTGGTAAATAAGGATTGTTCTGAACCAGGGATTGAGGGTACCTAAGCATGATTATCGTTTGATTGGTTAATTGGGGGTAAATATTAATTTTAAAGTCCTAAATAATTAAACTAAACCTAAACTAACCCAATCTATTATTTACATGGTCAAATCATCTTTAAACCTAACTCATTCATGAATTCTATTAACTTCAACCTATGAAATCCTCTAATTCTAGCCTTATGAGTTATTTGCATATTATCTTAAGTGCGTGCTTGGGACAGCCCGACATACACTTTTAATGAATTAGACTCGGGAACAGCCCGACATATCTAATCAAGCATTAAGCACAAACATACAATCATAACAAAAACTAGAATCGTAAAACACATATAATATTGAAGCAATGCAAATCATAAAACTAAGAATAATATTAGAAATCAATTCACAAACTAAGATATTCTAGCATAAAAGATAACTATAAGGTAAAGAGGCCGTGTTATAATTTTTCTCTTCGGGACACCTTATGGAAACGAGGTGATTGGGCACTCTTTGATGAGACACTCATGGACAGCCTGACTATACGACAGATGAAGATGTAGAGGATGAAGAATGTTATAATTAACCTTGCACCTGAAATCTAGAATTTATTGAAAAGAAAAAATTGGTTTAAGTAGAGCTTTGATACAAATTGTGAGTGACTATTACAAATAACCTAAATCTCTCTATTTATAGGAGAAAATTAATCCTCAAATAAATAGGAGTTCACAGATTAAACTAATTAAATTAAAATCCTAAAGGTAATAGGTAATAAAAATCCTAATTAAAAAAGTAATCTAAATCCTAAAGAAAGAATAAATACAAAACATAATTAAAAAGGTAATAAAACTCCTAATTTAAAAAGGGAAAACAAATCCTAATTTAAAAAGACAATTTTCCTTAAAAAAGAAGGAAAATGCTTGCTGTAAATGAACAGGAATCAGATTAGTGGAAGCTTGCTGGAACTTGGAAGGAATGTCGGTAGGCACTCGCCAAATAAGGCAATATGAATTCGGTAAAAGCACGCTGAGGAAAGGGTAGAGGGGTTCGGTGAACGCGCACCGACTGAGGGTTCACGCTGTCGGGACACGCAGCCGAATAGGTTGTGGGGATAAGCCGGTGGCTGCCGAACTGGTTTTTGGGCTTGTTTACATGCGTTCGATAGCCTCCTACCGAAATCCTGAGTATGTTTTGGTAGCCTCATTTGTTTCAATCATAACTTCTTCAATATAACTCCAATTGAGGTGATTCTTTCACCTAAATTATCGTAATTCCGAGCTCTATCCAATTCTGCAAATTTCTCACAAAATATATTATTTTCTACAATTATTTGGTATTTAAAAATTAAAAGATAAGTATAAAAGGTATAAAATTATGCTTAATTCAAGGCTTATCAGATGGTGTATTTTCCTTTGTTAGTGGAACTTGAAAAGCTGGAGTTATACTTAGATTAGATAATAAGGAAGCTCTGTTGGCCAGTTTCCATGTGAGACCCATCCTGATTGACCGGATTATAAAGGCTCAACTTCAAGATCTTACTTTGTATATTCCGAGGATAGAAGTTGAAACAGGTGACTGGCAGGATTTCACTATCAGTAGTAATGGAGCCTTACCAAAACAGGGTCGATTGTTTGTGCCTACAGATGCCGAGTTGAGGACTGAGATACTTGAGAAGGCCCATAGTTCAGCGTATGTGATGTATCCGGGAGGAACAAAGAAGTATCGTACACTTAAGAATCAATATTGGTTGGTCAGGATGAAAAGAGAGATCACAGAGTTTGTTAGTAGGTGCTTGACTTGCCAACAGGTAAAAACTGAAAGACATAGACAGTATGGAGCTTTACAGCCACTTCCGATCCCTGAGTGGAATCGGGATCACATCACCATGGACTTCGTGTTTAAGTTGCCTAAGACACAGAGCGGTTTTGATGGAGTCTGGGTGATTGTGGACATACTTACGAAATTGGCTCATTTCTTGCTAGTGCGCGAAACCTTCAAATTGAATCAGTTAGCTCAGTTGTTTGTTGATGAGATCATCATGTTGCACGTGACGCCATAATCAATAGTGTCGGACTGAGATCCGGGGGTTACATCACGATTTTGGCGGAGTTTGCAGGAAACCCTTGGTACGAGGCTATGCTTCAACACTGCTTTTCATCCGCATACAGATGGACAATCTTAGAGGATTATACAGACTCTTGAGGATATGATGAGAGCATGTGTACTATAGTTTCAGGATTCTTGGGAGAAGCTCTTGCCATTGATGGAATTTTCCTACAACAACAGCTATCAGTAGAGTATTGGGATGGCGCCGTTTGAGGCACTATATAGTCGACAGTGCAGGACGCTGGTATGCTAGACCGAGGTAGGCTATAGGGCAGTATTGACACTAGATGTCATGGATATGACCCAGGAGAAAGTCTGAATTATCAAGGAACAGCTGAAGACGGAACATGATCGTCATAAAAGCTAAGCCGATCGTCGAATTTGAGGCCTAGAGTTTATAGTGGGAGATTGGGTTTTCCTGAAGTTATCACCGTGGAAAGGCATTATACGATTTGGAAGATTGGAGAAGTTGAGTCCACGTTATATTAGGCAATACAAGATTACAAAGAGAGTTGTCATTGTTGCATACAGATTGGCCTTACCCCTCGAGCTTGTGAGAGTGCACAATATATTCCATGTTTTGATGCTTTGTAAGTATGTGTGTGAGGAATCTCATGTTCTGGAGGAACAGCCATTGGAAATCAAGATGAATTTGAGCTTTAAGGAACAACCAGTACAGATTCTGGATTGGAAGGAGAAAGTGTTGCGAAACAAGACTATTCCTCTGGTAAAAGTATTGTGGATGAACTACAACGTGGAAGAGGCCACGTGGGAGCCCGAAGCCTTAATGTGGAAATAGTATACACATTTATTTCAATGAATTTTAGTGAAGAAATTTTTGTAAGGTGGGTAGATTATAACAACCTGGACATTTAATAAAATGTAAAGTCGAAAATTTAATGTGAAATGACTATTTTGCCCCTGGTCCAGGATAAATGTTGAAGTTTGACTTGGGATACTATTTGGACTTTGACCACGACCCATTACATAAATCGAGACGTCACAAGTCCATAGACAGGCGGCATGTTGAAATCGGATGTCAGACGAGAAAGTTACAGGTTAGGGAAGGAATCAGGTACTATTCATGCATTACGAGGACGTGTACAGTTGGTTGAATTTAATTGGTCCAAAATATCCAACGTGGACCGATGGATGAGTGAGACCCACAAACAACCCAACCCAACCATAAATCCTTCATTCTGTGTGTTGCTTGAGAGAGTAAGAGTGAAAGGGAGGTTGAGAGACGAGGAGGAGGAGGCTGAGCACGGCGGAGGAATCACGGCCCAAGTAAAACCCAAAACCCAATTTGGGTTCAAAATTTGAAAATGCGTTTTAGGGTTTTTTGGGCGATTCTAATGCCTAGAAATGATTCCCATGGACTAGTCGAACACACATGGATCAAAAGGAGGAATTTTGGCTACTGGAACTACCCAGAAATCGAGGTTGAAATTCAACCAAAAATCACCAAGCTTGACAAGTGATTTCTAAACCCTTTTAGTTCATTTTGAGTCCATAGAACTATTTCAGGTGATGCCACGTGGCAGGCTGTCAGGCCAAGTCATCAGCGCACGTGTCTGGTCCACGCCAAGATGTTAGACCACTTGGACCAATGGGGTGGTGCCACATGGCAGGGTGTCATTACTTGTCAAGCCTACGTGGTAGCTAACGTGGCAGGTCTAGTTAGTACTATCAGAACACATGGACCAATAGGGAGGTGCCACGTGGTAGTGTGTCAGAGATGCAAGAGACACATGTACGGACATGTGGCACTAGTCATGGAGTGCCACGTGGCAGGCTGTCAGTCATAACAAGTGTCAGATCTCGTAGGTGTCTAATCTGACAAGTGTCAGACCTGTTAGGCTGACGCCAGTAGATGAAATCAGCGTTGACCATGATGACGTCAGTGTTGACGGATGACTTTTGAGTTTAAACGGTTCATGTTTGAAAGGTTTCGACGTTCTAAATCCAATGGTGGTGGTTTCAGGTCGATTGGAGACCGTTTGATAGGTCATTTAGGGGTTTTTAGCCTCAGAAAGCATGTCCGAGATATGTTTCTGGTACCAGGCTTTGTGAGGGTTTAGTACATGAACTTGTATAGAACAATAGTGACCCTTGAATGTGATTTGGACAGGCCCGAAGACTTTGGACTAGCTCATGTGAGATTACGGTGCAGATATTGAGCGCACAGCGTGGACCGAACGTGAGTGGACTGTGTGTTTTATAATTGAAATGCATGTATAAAATGTTTTAAATGCTTTATTATATGATTTAAGATGAAATGATTTGAAATCATGATATTTGTGAACTTGACCATCGGTTTTGAACAAGTTTACGGTTTTCGGTGAAAAATGTTGTTTTGGGCTTGAGACCTGGTTGGATAACGGTTTTAACTTAGATTTAGAGTCAAACGGGAAATTGGACAAATCAGATTTATAAATGAATTCTAGACACTATTTTCGGTTGGTTTTTTGGAAAAGAGAGGTGAGGGTTATGTCTTGGGTATAGGCCCAACTGAATAGTATTTTTGACATGATTTGAGACATAAACAATTTAAAAGTGATTTGAAATGTATTTGGTTACTATTCCACATATACCATCTTGGTGAGTTGGATAGTCTCCTCTAGACGTCGAGGATCTTAGGGTAGTCACGATGCACTATCCTGGTGAGTTTATGATAACACCCCGGACGTGGTAGATTCTGGGGAGGTACTCAGAGATGAGATCCCGAGTTGCACACGTAGCATTGGAAATCGTGACTAGTATTGATTATAGACATCATGGATGTCAAGTCATCATAGATGTCGAGGATTGGTTATATCGGGTTTACTGATATGTGTGTCCAGATGTATATATATGTATGTTTTGAACTGTTTCCATACGATTTTATTTGAATGCATGCATGTTTGTAAAACATAGGGGGAAATGCTATTATTCTTAAATTGTATTTGAAAATACTACTTTTTGGTCCAATCATATTTTAACTATTTTATTGACTCTCCAGGTCGTGACATAGAGACATGGGCGGAGACTGGGGTAGAGGGATAGACAGTACTGTTGCACATCTGATTACCCCTTTGGGTAGGATTTTGGTACTCTTATTTGTACATACATATATGCTTGGTCCTGTATATAGATACTTATCCCTTGTTTGACAATGTTGTTGTTACTTTTAAACCCATAAACGGTCTTTTCGGTATTTCAGTATGAATGTCAGATGGGAGCAGGGCACGTTCCCCTATGATCCAAGGTGATCGGGACAGGTCCTGTCACGCAAGCCCATGGAGCTTATACCTGCATGCATCAATTTTACCCTATTTTATTTTTACACACCTTGCTTCCTCGTTTCCTTCATCCTCTTCGTTCTCTTCTCCGTCCCTCTCCTGCTCAAGAACATTTTTTTGTGTTCATATAAAAATCAACTAGCACCCTAGTAGACGCTTAATTGTTTTTTTCAAATGAAACTATTCCCTATGGGTATTTGATCCACTCCTCAAGGTTATCAACAAGCTGTTGATGATATAGGTATGTGATAGTAGATATTTCCATCTCGAGCAAGACCATTTGAGCAAAATAAACCAAGGAAAATTTCATTTTCTCACCTGAGAGCTGGCAAGCCTTGAATGATGCCTCCACCTTGGCACTGGATACATTCCTTATGTTATTGAAGCATAAGTTCTTCAATCTACTTTATCCATTAAAGCATTTAGGTTCTGAAGGCTTTCCATCCCCATGACTCGTAACCAAACAGAAATTCGTTGCTATGAACAACTTCACACTTCCCCCTTGTAGAAAAGACACCCTTTCATTTTTTTAGGCCATAACCTGTAAGCTTGCGCACCAAAAGTCATTGCACTATAGCATGGCTCTACTCCATGTCATCTATGTGAAGCAGATGTCCAAAACAAGTGACCTCAAATTGAGCCAATGCATGCCGAGTTATTCTTGATTAGTTTAAGGCATCACCTTGTTTTGCAATGGATTGTAACTTTGTTGTGAATATTTGGTCTTCTACAATTACTAGGTTGTAATTCATACTTATGACTTGCAACATCATTCAATCAACCATAACTTCAGTAATTCATTAACTATGTTTAAGCACACAAATCCTTGGTTAAACACTTTATCCATGTTTCCTTAAGCGTTTTTACTCTTTATAAGCATCATGGATTTCCATTTAACCAAACACTCATGACTTCCTTAATCCTTCTATATAACCCCATTATTCACTAGTTAACTTATTAAAATCAACAAAAAAACATTAGGCTTAGTTCCCATAATTTCCCCAATTAAACAAACATTTAAAACCATAACATATTAAGTTAAACCCCAAAAACAGTACCCAAATGACAACCAACATGCTTAGACTTGGAACCAATAGATTCATAAAATCAAGAAGAGCAACTTTCGTGTTGATCGGGTCCACAGGGGATGCCGCACGCGCCGCCACGCAACATGGAAAGGTCCTTCCGTGTGGTGGCCATGTACCTGACCCAGTTGTCTGGTTTCGGGTAGGCCCAACCCGCGATGGTGACTCGGCCTTTTCTCAGCCATTTCAGGCCCATTTTCAGTGTCCCAAACATAAAATTTCATCTAAACTAGCTAAGGAGGAAATCTACTAGGTAAAAAGGAGAAACACTTACATAAACGTATCATTCGACCTTACCATCCTTCAGAAATTGCTTCCCAGGGTAGTTCAATATCTTATTGATGTCTTTATTCTTATCTCTGTAGGGTTTTACGAGCTCCAGGGACTTACTGGGACGTCGTGTTCCACATTTCCTGGCTAACAAATGGAAACCCGAGATAGAGACTCGTTTATCTTCCTTTTTCTTCCACTGTTTTCCCTTTCACCCTTACTGGTTTCAGATAAGCATATATTTTATCACATTTTTATGTTAATTTCCTTTACTTATTACTTTGTTAAAACCTTAATCATATAATTTCTAACTAACTTTATGAATTTTAGGTATAAATTACAAATATGACATTTTGATGTCAAATTGTGGAATTATGTAATGCCATGTCACAAAGAGCCAAATCATCACTCAATGAGCGGCTAGGACTCCCAAATGTCACCAAGAAAACCTAGGAAACACGACGAGCATATCACCATCCCAAAATGCGGCTAAGCCCCAAAACACGCTAAAATTGCGATTAAGGGATGTGTAATCCTTGTCAAATTTTGACAACCTTGCCACAAATTTATTCTCCTTTTCATACTTGGATTGATGCAGATTGACTTGGAAAAGAAGACTAAAAGTTTTCCTCATGAAACATGAAATAAAATTGGCAAGAAACAAGGAAAATAATTCCTTGCAAGCCAAGGAACCCTTTTCAGGATAAAGCGGGAGGAATTGAGGCTAAGGGGGATTTCTACTTAGTTTAGGATTTTGTTTTCCTTCTTAGTTAGGATTGAGCTAGGCTTATGTCTTATGCCTATAAACGCTTAAGTTTTTCTCTTTAGAAAGGGTCGCTCATTCTTTGTACCAAAACTCTATCAAAAATAATTCTCCCTTTCTTTTATGGTCGAAATTCTTTGTGCAAAAGTAAACTACACCATCCTCCACAATTCATCATCCTTCATTGAGATATAAGGTGAATTCCTGTGTGTCTCACCAAAAAGTGTCGAACCACCTAACATCTATAGGGCGAATTCCTGAGGATTCAAAGTGTAATTCAACCTCTTTACAACGTAGTTTTCTCTTTGCATTTGAATATCGTACTTATGGATTGATTCTTAATATTATTATGGGTTTTTTCTTTATATCAATTTCAATAATTATCCATGTGTTTCAATATCTTGGTTTTTGTTATACTTGTTTTTTGTGCTTAATGCTTGATTAGATATAGGGCGAATTCTCGAGTCTAGATCATTGAAAGTGTATAGGGCGAATTCCCGGGCACATACTTCAGATAATATGAATGTATTTCGTAGAAAAGTTTATGGAATTTCATACGTTTTGGAATTGTTATAATTTATGAATGAGTTAGGTTAAAGATGAGTTGATCATGTGTAAATAATAGATTAGGATATAATAGATTGGTTTAGGATAATTAATCACGTAGGACATTAGAAACAATTAATTACTTCCTAATTAAATAATTAAATGATAATCATGTTTAGGTACACTCACTCTCTGGTTAATAATGATCCTTATTTACCAATGCTACATCTACACAAAAAAAAGGTTTAAATTTGCATATGTTTTCATTAAGTGTTGAGGTGACTTTGTGTTTACTTTAATGCTTAGTTTTAGCATATCATTTTTTGGCGCCATTGCTGGGAATTGAAATTATCTCCAATGTGATTTCAATTGTGTAAATATGTTTATATTGTACATACCATATTTTTTTCATAACATCATATTTGTAAATAACAACTTTCATTCACGCATTATTCTTAGCTATATGTGGATTACTTATGCTTCAGAGTTTAGATCTTGATCATTAATGGAATAGGTGAAGTCTCGTTTGTTAACTTTCACCTAAACCCTTCATGGCCCTTAAAAGCCATGAGGTTGAGGGCGGAGTTTGTTAATGCTTAAGTTATCTTGGAACGACTACATGTTTGCCCTTAATAAGAAATTTTTAATGGTGATGTCTAGGACATGAGATAATGCGTGATATAGGCCAGCTCTGAGAAGTAGGACTTCGGAGTTTCAAAATCATCTTCGAATTGAGAAGTAGGACTTCGAAGTTCCAAAATCATCCTCCCTTGCATGTATTCTTTCTACCTGGTCACTTTAGACTTGCCCAAAAGGGGGGGGGGGGGGGAGGGGCAATGGTTCGAAATCCAAGATATTTACATGGGATGCACGGATGTAGAAGTCTCCATCTAAAGTTTGAAAATGCAGCCCATATATAGCTTTGACTTCCCCAACATGTAAATTGTTTCCTATTAAATGTTTTAGAGTTGCATGAATCCCAAGACATTTTTCTTCAAAATCTTACTTTCGGGAATAGGTAGTGCCCATTTTGGTTACTTTCTCCTTAACCCTTAATGATGTGTAGAGTTCATCACCGCACATTGTTGACTTGAATTTATGGACATGAGGTTGTGGGTGGTGATTGTAAACACTCAAGTTTGGTAAACCTCTATTTAAAAACTTCTATCGGTTGATTATGGTGTCTAAGAGGGTTATGATTGGTAACAAATGGGGCACTAAGAAAGAGGACTCCAATGGAGTACATACCCTGGCCAAGTTAGCCTCGGGGTGTTCTTGAAATTAGTTCTTACTTCTCACGTTACATCTATCCCAACTGGCCATGATTAATATTGAATGGTGGAAGGGATTGAAGTATGTTTATCAGTACGCGTAGGTCGTAAACCCAAGAAAGTACAATGAAAAGTGAAGTGGGAAAGTTATTCAGGTCGCTTTAAGAATCTATCTATTGCATTGGTAGATTGCATACCATCCTTACAGTTTTATGATGCTCGGATTTCATCACCGGGCCCCTTATGACTAATTGAATCTAAGGAAGTGAGATCAAAGGTGCATGCCATTCGTTTAATGCACTTTCACGTAATTCTTATGTCTTATGCAGGTTCTAACGATTTCCCTCTTATGCATTCACACCATTCTTCATGTAGATTTTTATGTGTTGCATCAATTTGGACGGTTTTGAACTTGTGTCTTTACATGTCATTGATGTGATCTACCTTACATATTCTTGTTTATACTTCTTGATTTCTTTATTTCTTACCTACATATAACCTGTCCTTCGTACATACAATGTTGATTGCATATTTTTTATTCCCTACATTTCATGACTATCTATCTCACATGCCCATTTCTTCTATCCATTGCGGAGTATATGATATGATCCTCACAGTGTTACTTGTTGCATCTCAGGTTCCTATGTATGACCAAGCCAAAGTTAATGACTCCACTTCATTGATCGCAACACTTTTCGAGTTCTGATACACAACCTAAATCGAGAGGTGAGTCAAGTGAAACAAACTTTGAGAACCCAACCTTAGTTTTGGAAGCTACCTTCGAGGAGGACTAAGAATCTGAGTCTTCTTCTTTCCCTAAACGTCAACTTGAGAATGAATCTGAAACTGAGATGGCCAACAACGAGCGTAAGTCACTTCGTGAACATACTTGCTCAACTGAGTGGAGCATAGGACCCTCTTGCATTGTTTTTCCTTTACCCACTGAAAAAAAAAACAGACGTTGAGTTTAATAGTGGATTCCTTCATAGATTACCCATCTTCTATGGAATTTCTAATGAGGACCCTAACAAACACCTTAAGACCTTCCAATTCATGTGCAATAGCATGAAACCAAGTGACGTTGATGATGAACTTCTGAAACTTAAGGCCTTTCCCTTCACTTTGGCGGATAGGGCCCAATCTTGGCTCATGGACTTGCCCGCCAATCTTATCACTACTTGGAAACAACTTGCGGACTTGTTCTTGGCTAAGTACTTTTCTGCTTCTAAGATAACTTCAATGAGGTGAGAGATCACATCCTTCACATGATGAAAACTTTGGTTCATACTATGATCGTTTCAAGGTCCTTTGCGCTGCTTGTCCTTCACATGGTTTCTTAGAAACTAACATAATGAATTACTTCTATAATGGTCTCAAGCCCATGGACCGAGACCTTCTTGATGAAGCTTCACATGGGGCATTTATGGACTTAGATGAGCCCGAAGCAAGATAGTTACTCGAGAGTAAGGCCACTAATGATGCTCATTATGGCATATCTCAAAAGAAGGGGGTAAGTGCACTTAATTCTAAGGGAGCCTCAGATGAAAAGATTGAAAGTTCCAATCTATGCTTGAAGAAGTCTTGGAATTATAAGCCAAAAGGGCTATGCATCCTCAGGGACCTATATGTGGCATGTGCCAATTGGTTGGACACCCAAGTAATCAATGTCCTCAAGTTACAGACCCAAATGACGGCATGGAACAAGCCAATACCTTAAGAGGATATTAAGGGGGGCAATGGTTCAATAACTTTAACAAATATGAACAAGGAAACCATTACTGTCAAGACCCGTCCCAAATATCAGCTCGATACTCGGGACGAACCCTGCTCCCGTCTGACAATCACACTTAAAGTACCAAAATAACCTCAACACAACCATAAGCATAACTATCAGACAAGGGAGAATATAATACAACCGTAATTCAGAGCATAGTTATACAAAACAAGCACAAAACCCTACGAGGCTAATCTGGCAACGGAAGAACGTCGTAAGCTCTATGCCTCAGTCCATGCCTTAACGTTCACCCCAGCGCTATCACCACGACCTGGAGGGTAAATTAAAACCAAAAAGTGTGAGTGGACTAAAGCAATAAAAGGTTTAGAACACGATTTAAGAATAAAACAGTTGACAGAAAAGAATAAGGTTTTTCCCTTCGTTTTAAAAATATGCATGCCTAACTCAGTATTAGAAAACCACGATATAAAACAGTATGATAAATATGCCAAGATCATATCATAAAACCAAATCCGCAAATATCAAAGTCCGATCAAACCTGTTGGGTCTATCCGAGTCTTTAAACTCAACCAGGCCTCAAATGTAATCTGAGTCTTTAAACTCCCGAGTCTTTATACTCAATAGGCCTACGGGGGTAATATCATAAATATCTGAGTCTTTAAACTCCCGAGTCTTTAAACTCAATCCGGGCCCGTCCCCCGTCAATCAGAATCCGGGCCTTTAAACCCAATATCCAGATCCAGCAAATCCAATCCAAACCAATCAAAAATCAATTCTAAATCCATCTCCAAACCCGAATCCGAAATCCCCGGTTCGAAGTCCTTCCGGCGTTCAGAACCGTCATTCCGAACCCAAATCCGGAATTCCACTTTTTCCGACATTAAAACCAAATTTCGTTCTCGAAATCCGATTTTAAAACCAAAACCTGGATTACCAAAATCATATTTCATAATCCACTTATAACCATCAGAAAACAATTATAGATTAAAAACATGGAAACTTATCATCAAAATCAGAAATCCAGCTTTTCCTCGAAAAACGTGCAAAAACCCGAAAATATCTCGAAAAACGTGCAAACATATAAACCACATATAATCACCATTAAAAAGCATAAAAACATATTTAATATCATAAAACATAAGTAAAACAGCTAGGCATGCTCGTAAGAAAAGAAAGAGTCCACTCACGAATCCGAAAGTATCAATCGCGCTACGTGCGCTCCTCGACCGTCTCAGGCGTCTCCCGTCCTTCTATTCTTCCTCCGCCGTCTGCACCGCTGTGTGCCACATTGCTTACTGGGTCCGCTGCAGTCGTCTTAGCTTGCTATTGGCTTGGATGGAACCAAACCACGGCACAACCAACGCCTCTGTCTCACCGTCTCTCTGCTTTCTCAGAAACTCAGCCTCACCACCGCCGTGTCTCCGTGCACGATCTCACTCCCAAAACTCGATCACTAGCTCCCTCTCTTCTCTCTGTCACTCTCACATTCCCATTCCACGTGTCCACATGTCCATGGACATCAGTGCAAAATATCCAAGCCCACTCAGCCATTTGGGTTTATCTGACTAGGCCTTAAAGGAAAAAGACCAAATTGCCCCTAAGTGTACAAATTACCATTTTGCCCTTCAACTTTCCAGACCTGTAACTATTTCATCCGACGTCCGATGACAGCGTGCCGCCTGTCGTTGTACTCAGGACGTCGAGACCTATCTAACGGTCCTCGGTCTACGTGAAAATCACAAGTCCACTCAAAAGTCAACATTTTCCTCGATTAGTCAAAATTACGGTAACACCATCAATCTTCCGAACGTCATAACTTTTTCTCCGATTGTCCAAATCGGACCTGCCACCTGTCTACAGACTTGTGACGTATAACTTTTTCTCTGATTGTCCAAATCGGACCTGCCACCTGTCTACAGACTCATGACGTCCTAAACTACGTCACGGTCAATGGTCAACACTCATCCAACCTGTAAATCAAAAAGTCAACGTTTGACACACTATTCACAAGGGAAAAATCGTCCTTTTATGAACACCTTTTATAAAATTACATTTATACCCTTCCTGAAGGTACGGGTTGTTACAATTACCTTCCAGGATTCAAGTGAAGCACCAATGAAGGTTGTTTGAACGCACCGGCTCAACACCAACAAGGGTATTCATGGCCACAATTCATACCAAGACCGTCGATGCCTCACAAACCTATGGGTATGCAACAAGCTCCTCTGATTAATCAATTCTCTAACCCGGACTATGATAAGATGCTTGCACAATTGTCTTCATCAACACAATTTCTTATAGATGAAAATAGTAAAATTTGGAGACGTTGATTATGCATGGGCATGACATCTAAGAGATGAAGAAACAAATTGGCCAAATCGTAGACTACATGGGCCAAATAAAAAACACCGGGAAGTTTCCATCTCAAATCATTCCTAATCCAAAGAACCATGTATTTGAGAGTACAAGTTTTTTGCAACTACAAGTGGAGAAGAAGCATCTCCTAGAACCGGCTATTCAAATTGAAGACATGAAGCATCAGGTCTAGGCTGAATGGACATTAAACTTCAAATGCTACTTGGGAGGCAACCCAATGATGGAGAAGTGGAGGAGCCATCCAACAAAGATTTGGTTTCTTAAAACCCTTCACTCTCTTTATTTAGTTACTTTATATCTTTATTGCTTTCTTTTCGTGAATCATTCCTCCTTCTTTAGATTCACTGTTTTCACTTGCATGCATTGAGGACAATGTCAGATTTAAGCGTATGGGTGGGGTTAACAACTTTATTGAGTCCTATTTCCAAAATCAAAGAACAAATTCAAAAAAAAAAATAACAAAAAACCCAAAAATATTTTCATGTGTTTTAGTCTTTATTCTTGAGTCTTTTTGTTTGACTTAGTGTTTTTAATGTGTCTTAGGATGCCCTTTAACCTGTCGATGATAAGAATGACGGATAAACGAAGATAATATGACTAAAAGATGATCACTAAAACTTGAATTCATTTGTTAATACTTTATAATTAAGTGTTTATGACTTGTAGTAGATGATGCATGTTCAACTGGTACAGAACGAGCATGTTAAGATATGTATGAATCATGTGAAACTTATCTGAGCTTTAGAGCCTTATATACTTCTTTATTGAGTGATTCATATGAGTTCTTTTTTTAAATTGATATGCATATGCCTCATAACTGTTACCATAGATTTTAATGAATTCTAGAGTACTATAACTTATTCTATGTGATTTCCAAGGCTTTTAAGTCAATAAACTCTCTGATCTTGGACATGATTAAGGCAATAGGGTTACCCGCACTCATCTAAATATCCTAACCCTATTTGATCACACAATCTGATCCCCCTAGTCTAACCCCTTTGAGCCTAGCCTCTCTTTCATCACCGTAAACTTCTACTCACGTGAGCTTAGTATAAGACATACTTTACCCTTTTCCTTGAACTTGGTTGAAAATTTGAAATATGGCGTGAAACAAAAGTAATTTGATGAATAAAGACTTATATGTAAGTATAGGGAACGACTTTCTCAAACTATGTTGTTATTCATTTCATTACTTCCGAAAAGAAACAAAAAAAAATGCATAAAAAAATACAATCAAGAAGAAAAGTTCTACGAGGTACACAAATTGAGTTTTGAGCGAAGTCCACTATGCTTGTGATTTGGAACAATGAAGATTGAAGGACTACATGAACAATTTTGGCCCCTTGTCCCAATTGCAAGCTCAAGATGTTGATAATGAAGATCAAGGTCCAACAAGTTAATACTTGGCCTATGTTGATGGGAAAACACTAATGCCTTTGTAATGAAGCCTATGGCTGAGTCCTGGAACAAACTTTAACACCATTATCTTGAAATTCCTTTCCTTTGTACCTAGCACCATTACAACCTTCAAATAAAGACCTTATGATCCTTGAGATGAGTAAAGTTTGATTGGTTGAGTCTATCAGTTGAGTAAACTTATGGTTCTGGTTCCCTTGTGTAAGTATGTTCACTATCTTATGGTTTATGTTTAAAATTTTTATGAAGTAACTTAATATCTATTGCGTGAGCATCTTTCTCACATACCTTGAGTGCAAACACAAACCCCTATACATATTGAATGAAATTATGAGTGCATATCACTGTGAGTTGATTCATACATGTTTTGTTCATCTTGAGATACATTTCACCAAGTTTACTCACTATCTTACATATCAAGGCATTTTGTTATGATGTATTAACTTTTGAATTCCATATTTTATATAGCTTCTTAGTGTAAATCTTTGACGCTATACTTATGTCAACACAATTTGACACAAAGGGTTACGGGCTTAGTAGTTTTTACTTTTGAGAAAAAGACAAAAGAAAAAAGAAAAAAATGAGTTTCAAAGCCTTAGTTGATTTTGATATTTGCTAGGGACTACCAAGGTTTAATTATGGGGGAATTTGATAAGCATATATTTCATCACCTTTTTATGTTAATTTCCTTTACTTATTACTTTTTTATAACCTTAATCCTATCATTTCTAACTAACTTTATGAATTTTAGGTACAAATTGCAAATATAACATTTTGATGTCAAATTGTGGAGTTATGTCATGTCATGTCACCAAGAGCCAAATCAGCACTCAATGTGTGGCTAGGACTCCCAAATGTTACCAAGGACCCTTAGGAAACACGGGAAGAACACCTCACCATCCCAAAATGCAATTAAGCTCCAAAACACCCTAAAATTGTGATTAAGGGATAAGTATAATCCTTGTCCAATTTGGACATCCTTACCCAAAATTTCTTCTCCTTTTCATACTTGGATTGATGTGGATTGACTTGGAAAAGAAGAGTAAAAGGTTTCCTCATCAAACATGGAATCAAATTGGCAAGAAACCTTGCAAGGCAAGGATCCCTTTTCATGGCAAAGCAAGGAAGAATTACGGCTAAGGGGGATTTCTACTTAGTTTAGGATTTTGTTTTCCTTCTTAGTTAGGATTGAGCTAGGGTTACGTCCTATGCCTATAAATACTTACGTTTTTCTCTTTAGAAAGGGTTGCTCATTCTTTGTGCCAAAACTCTGTCAAAACTAGTTCTCTCTTTCTTTTAAGGTCAAAATTCTTTGTGCAGAAGTAAACTAAACCATCCTCCACAATTCATCATCCTCCATTGACATATAACGCGAATTCCTGAGTGTCTCACCAAAGAGTGTCGAACCACCTAGCATTTATAGGGTGGATTCCCGAGGATTCAAAGTGTAACTCAACCTCTTTACTCCGTAGTTTTCTCTTTGCATTTGAATATCGTACATATGGATTAATTATTAATATTATCATGGTTTTATATTTTATATGAATTTCAATAATCTTTTGTGTGTTTCAATATCTTGGTTTTTGTTATACTTGTATGTTGTGCTTAATGCTTGATTTGATATAGAGCGAATTCCCGAGTGTAGATCATTGAACGTGTATAGGGCGAATTCCTGAGCACGTACTTGAGATAATATGCATGTATTTCGTAGAACTAATTTTATGGAATTTCATAGGTTTTGGAATTGTTATAATTTATGAATGAGTTAGATTAAAGATGAGATAACCACGTGCAAATAATAGATTAGAATAGATTGGATTAGTTTAAAGTAGTTAATCACGTAGGACATTACAAACAATCAATTACCCCCTAATTAAATAATCAAATGATAATCACGTTTAGGTACCCTCAATCCTCGGTTAAGAACGATCCCTATTTACCAATTCTACATCTACCCAAAAATGGTTTTAATTTGCATATGTTTTCATTAAGTGTTGAGTGTGACATTGTGTTTACTTTAATGTTTAGTTTTAGCATATTAGTTTCATGCTATTTTCTTTCCTTCTTCCATACTTTCTTTCTTACCTTTTTTTTCTTTCCCTTTTCCTCTCTTGTTTTCCTTTACGGTTGGGATTGTTGGTGAAGTAGGTAAGGTTTTCCACTTTTCGGTTTCTCCTTACCGAAAGTCCACTCTATGCACAAACAACAATTATATAGATAGGGGAAAGTCGGTGGAAGGAGGAAAAATCTAAAGATTCTAGACTACCCTAGAATCTCATATAAAATGACCAAATTGATCTTTATGCCAAATTACCAAAATACCCCTTTACTATTTTAACCCGTAACATACTCATACACTCTCCTAGTTCAGTGTACGGCTTGCCCATGAACTCAGGATACTTAGATCTACGTGATAGTACTCTCTAAATACTGAAAAGATGTCCATATTAAAAAGTCAACTATGTTGATTTAACAAGGGCAAAATCGTCATTTTTCATTTCCTCAAATTTCTATGTCATTACACGGGACAGCTGTTAAGTTGCTCAAATTCACTATAAGAAAATGCACAATTGTTCTTACATACATGAATCTTCCTATACCCTAAACCGAGATCCTTCAAGAAATTCTTCAAGCTATAATGATCTTTAAAGAGACTGTTGTCTTCATGAAACATTCAGATGATAATGTTCGACGTTACCCTTTGCTTCCATCAATTCACAATTAGGAGCCTCACCATTCCATAACAAAGCTCAACCAAGTAATATTTCAAGTATCAATCTACATTACTCACAACGACACTACGCGTAGTCCACCTACATTACTCACATCAACACTACGCGTAGTCCATCCTCATAATCAATATCTTGCACCAAACATCATTCAAAAACATACTCCCCTACGGGTATCTCTATACACCACTCGGGAACTGAAGTCCTAGCTCGACGTCAGAGTGTAACATCCATACCAGTCTCAAGAAACAGAGCCCCTGACTCGACGTCTGAGACTAACCACCCACTCAGGAACCAGAACCTAACTCAATGTCTAAGAGGTCACCACCCAATGCCGATCTCGTAATGTACCAACATAACCATATACAGAATCATCACAGTAACCATATACGATCGATCCATTTTTAACAACCAAGAGTCTCACATACCACTCGAGGATACAACATCAGAGTGTTTGCTCAAGGATACAATATCTGAGCATTAACCACACGTCATATAACCACTCGAGGATACAACATCCGAGTGGCCACCCAGGGATACAACATAAAGGTGTCACACATATAATCATACGACACTATTGGTAGGCCAATCATCATATCATATAACCACTTGGGGATACAGCGTCCGAGTGGCCGTCCAGAGATACAACATCTGCACATCAACCCCATAACTTAACTATTCAGGGATACATCATTCGAATAACCGCCTAGGGATACAACATCTAGGCGTAACTCAATAATCCAGTGTAACCTATTCATAACATATAATGCACCAATCTCGAGAAAACATATATTGATGACAAGCACACATAACCACCGTCAGTTTCTATTTTCTTTATAACATCACAGTATCATCATTCCATGGAATCATCACACATATCATCATCCATATATAACCTCAAATCATCACCTCAATATTATGATATCATCATCACAACATTTCGCATACTTATATCACATCTCGATAACTCAATCAAATCTACAATCAGGATCTCCGGGCATATGCCCAAAACCACAATTCAATCACAACCTCGTAATATGTGCAGAAATAGGAACTTTCCATAAAAATCATTAAGTAATTAAAATCATCCCACATAAAGACCATCTCATCACAATTTTTGAGAAAATAATTATTAAAAAAACTTTTACTCAAATCCAACATTAAACAAAACCCAGAAACTTCTAGCCAAAATACCCCGTAAAATGCGCTATCAAGGTATATCTGAAAGCCATCCAAAATCATGTAAAAACTACCGAGAATCCAAATATCATAATTATTTCAAATCGTATATCATATTCAATTTGATACCACAATCAAAACAATATTCGAAAATATAATTTACGTAAAAATCTCGTAAAACGTGCAGTAAAATACTTTTTACAGCAGCGTTAAATCACAAGAACACCCTTGTAAAAGTCAAATCATTTGAATTTTAACTTGACATAATTTCCATAAAGATTTCGTAAACATATTTTTGAAAAAAAAATACCCATCAATAATCATTTGGTAATCCCAAATTCAAACTGTTGTCGGACAAATCGTTTAATAGCTCTAGGTTCATTTATCAAGCTAAACCAAATTCCAATCCGCAAAACATATTTTCCGAAACAATTCCATAAATATATTATGCCCAAAGTGTATACTTCAAAACACAATTTCATTGATATCCATATAATGAGTACTTCAATTGATAAGCCTCGACACATTAATCATTATACGAAACCAAAATTCAATTTATTTCCTTATCAATCTCAAAATTCATCTTACATCCTCAGAGTATTATCACCGAAATCATTTTATAATCTTCTCTCACATTCCATAATTAATCCAAATTTATTAAAACATAAACCCTTCATTCTACAAATCATGTTAGAAGAATAATTAAAATATGAGACTTCAATTTCTTAAACAAAACATCCAAAACCGAGTTGTGATACCAAATTGACAAGACCTGTCCATAATTACCACGGAAACCAAACCGGTCATGTTCCCGTCTGAAAACCTCTTGTTAGACTAGGGATTTTATAACGAACCTACTCGGAAGAAGTGGATAGTCATTGGGAACCCAAATCTGTCAGGACTGGTCCCAAATCCCCCGGGATTAACATGGGACCCGCCTGATCCCGTCTAGCACCACGTGTCAGACTAGGGAAAATTCCATCTTTAGCCCTCATCGGGGCTATCAGAGTACGTCAGGATCGTAGGAGGAGGGGAGTTGACAGGACCCACCCCGATTATCGCCTCGATAGTCGGGAAGCATCCTGCTCCCGTCTGACAATCGAACCCAAAGACCGGAAAACTAATTAATATTACAACACACCCATTGTCAGACCATGGAGATTAAACAAATACATCCAACTAGACGTCAAGTCCACAGTTTCACAGAGCAATATTACAAAACAAGTTAAAGAAACAAGTCCTACTCTGTGAACTAACTACTCCGCAACGGAAAACTTTATGCCTCCGCCTCTGCCTCGGCGCTCGCCCCCGCACTTGTACCACGACCTGGAGGGAATTTAAAACAACAAAGTGTGAGTGGACCGAAACATAAGTTTTAAAGGAAAACAGTTTCTCCGAAATCGGGTTCGCCCTCCAGTTTTGTAATACGCATGCATAACCAAATATTCAAGTTTTGCATATTAACTTTTGAAAACTCTTTTTCCGAAACACGTGTAAAATGTTACAAAGGATCGCCATAATTCATGTAAAAACCATTTAATAATTCCAGGTTTCAGAAACCGTCATTTTGAACGTTAATTGCACAAATCAAGTAAGACGTGAACCAATAACCACAATTATGCCGTTGGATCCATCCGAGTCTTTAAACTCAATTTTAGGCCTTCCCGGGATATCAACGAGTCTTTAAACTCAAAACATGATTAACAGGCCTCGGGGGTATCATAATAATCGAGTCTTTAAACTCACGAGTCTTTAAACTCAATTCGGGTCTTTAAACCCAATTTTCGGGCCCGCCCCCGTCATTAAATAACCAGGTCTTTAAACCCAAAATCAGATCCAACCATTATCCGGGTCTTTAAACCCAAAACCGTTTTTTTAACATAATAAATCAGGATTCATCACAACCGTTTTCCCAACATTACTCCGAAAACATTTCTCATCGTAACAGGACTCATGTCCGAATTTACATGCAAATCCCAACACATGCAATTTCCAAAAAAAAATTACCTCACCAAGTGATCAAACATCATAAATCCGAAACATGCATATTCATATCCAGGTACTTTATCAAAATCATCACGCATGCATAAGCGAAAACCGTAACCTCGAAATGCGTGAAATACGGTAAATATCTCGAAAAACGTGAAAAACACGTAAAACCCATATAACATATCACCATCATAAAATCATATGTAAAACCATGAGATAAATAAGCAAAATAGTCATGCATGCCCAATTTAGGAAATCAAAAAGTCCACTCACGGTTTTAGGACGCGTCAATCGCGTCCCGCGTGCTCCTCCGTAGCTTCGGAAGTGTCCGGGCCTATAAAAATGTACAAGAAAGGTTACAAACATCCCCAAATAGCTCGTAAGAGTTTCCCTAATTTCCCGGATTTTTCGGCAAAATAAACCTTAAGGACCTAAACTTCCGAGCTCCCGAGATTATCCCGAACGACTCCCGAACAACTCGAATCCTAAAGGGAAAATGTTAATTAGACTGAAAGGGACAATTCCCATGTTGACCGTGATCGGAGATGACATTGCACGCGCCGTCACGCGCCGCCCAAAGTGGCTGCGCGTGAAGGCCACGCGCCAAGCTACAGTGTCATCGTTCTTACCCGGATAGTCTGATAAACGGGTCTGTTACCCGCGACTCAACCCGACCAGTTTAAGCTCAATTCTCAATCAATTCCTCTCGTTTTTTATCCTATTATCTTCTCTAACTCATTAATTTCAGGTCTGTGTTGATGGCTAACCTCGACTGACACCAAATCGACTCAACTCAAGCTCGAGCAGTCGAACAAGTCGACTTCTGGAACTCACCCTACACGGTTCCATTCCCAAATTAACTTCACCAGTAGCATAAAGGGACCCATATGAACACAATGACACTAACAATTTAGCTCGCCGTTACCTGGAAGTCGTCGTCCTCAAGCTCGAAAATTCTCAGAACCAGGGAGCTCAGTTCTTGGCCATTTCGTGGGTGTCGTCCTTCGAATTCGACGTGGTTGGTTCCCTCTTGCTCCCAGAAGACTAGAATGGCCCTTGGTTTCGATCAACAAGCCTCAGAAATCGAATTCAAATTTTTCCCTCCAACTGGTTCATCTCTGAACAGGTACCTGAGTTCCTGAGCAATCCTTGCTCAATTTGCTTGATTTCGTGCACGGTTATGCTGCTGCGGCTCCCAGAAGACTCTCAGTGTGTCTAGTGTGATCCCTAAGCCAGTAGAAACTGAATTCTGAGATTTCACCCCAAAAACCCGAAACTGAATTCTCACTGTTTCTCTCAAACTCAACCCTCTCACTGATGCACAAATGACCCCAATTCAATCCTCACTCCATTCCCATACACGGTTAGTCGATCGGTGTGGCCAGCAGCCCGTGGGAGACCAACTGGGGTCTCTGAAAATGTCTCCCACGCACACAGAAACCATGGCCATTCCCTGCACTCCCGTGCCCAGAATTCTGCCCAAACCGTGCACCAAGGCCACTCAGTCATGCTTCCACTACCTAAATCCACATAAACAAATTGTCTGAGCCATTCCACTAGCCATAAACAATTGCACGCACAAGACCCACGGCCGTGCACTCTGTTTTTCACGGTGGTGAACAGTAACCACCGTGAAATGACCAAAATGCCCCTCTGTGCAATAATTACCAAATTGCCCTCCAACTTCCGTGACCCATAACTCGGTCATCTGACGTCCGTTTCAAGCGTGCCGCCTGTCGTTGTACTCGGGGCGACGAGACGAACATAACGGTCTTCGAGTCAAATGAATATCAATTGTCAAACAAAAAGTCAACTTTTCCCCCTTAATAACGTCCAATTACGATAATGCCCCTGAACTTCCGAACATCATAACTTTCACCCTGTTCGTCCGAATCGAACGTGCCACCTGTCTATGAACCCGTGACGTCCCGAACCACGTCACGGTCATCGCTCAACGTCCGTTCGACCCCCCAATCAAAAAGTCAACAAATTGACCACACAAAACACAGGGGTAAAAACGTCATTCTATTCAATATTTTATAATATTACATTTCCAGAACGTGCGGGGCGTTACAATCTCCCCCCCTTAAGAAATTTCGTCCCGAAATTTCAAGGAAACAAGTAGGGGAACTGTTCTCTCATCTGCGCCTCGGGTTCCCATGTGGCTTCCTCCACATTCTGGTTCCTCCAGAGAACCTTTACCAGAGGAACGGTCTTCCGACGTAGTACTTTATCCTTTCAATCCAAAATCTGTACCGGCTGTTCCTCGAAGCTCAAATCATCTCGAAGTTCAATGGGATGTTCCTTCAGTACATGAGATGCGTCAAACACATATTTCCGCAACATCGACACATGAAAAACATCGTGGACCTTCGACAGCTCTGGTGGTAGTGCCAACCGGTAAGCCACCGGGCCAATCCTCTCGGTAATCTCATATGGTCCAATATAACGAGGGCTCAACTTCCCTCGCCTGCCGAATCTCACTACTCCCTTCCAAAGGGACAATTTCAGAAATACCCGATCTCCGACCGCAAACTCTAGATCTCGAATCCGATGGTCCACATAGCTCTTTTGTCTGTCCTGGGCTGCCTTGAGCCGCTCCCTGATGAGTTTGACCTTCTCGGTCGTCAGTTCCACCAATTCGGATTTAGTCAGCTTCCTTTCACCCACGTCCGTCCAACACAACGGAGTTCTGCACTGCCGTCCGTACAAGGCTTCGTACGGAGCCATCCCCATGCTCGCCTGATAGCTGTTGTTGTAGGCAAATTCCATCAAGGCTAGATGTGACTCCCAAGTGTCCTGAAATTGCAAAACGCAAGCTCGCATCATATCTTCCAAAGTCTGGATGGTCCGCTCAGACTGGCCGTCAGTCTGAGGATGAAATGCAGTACTGAAACGAAGTTTCGTCCCAAATGCTTCCTGCAGACTCTGCCAAAATCGAGAAGTAAACCTCGGGTCTCGGTCAGAAACTATTGATTCCGGAGTACCGTGCAAACGGATGATCTCGTCAATAAACAACTGGGCCAACTGTGTCATCCTGAAGTTCTCTCGCACTGGCAAGAAATGAGCTGATTTCGTAAGCCTGTCCACAATCACCCAAACTCCATCGTGACCCCTGGGTGTCCTAGGAAGTCCAAACACGAAATCCATCGTCAAGTGATCCCATTTCCATTCCGGGATAGGTAGTGGTTGCAAGGCTCCATAAGGTCGTTGTCTCTCAGCCTTCACTTGCTGGCAAATCAGACACCTGCTGACAAACTCGGCAATCTCCCGTTTCATCCCCGGCCACCAGTAGTGCTCTCGCAAGGTACGATACATCTTGGTCCCACTAGGATACATCGCGTAGGCCGAACTATGAGCTTCGTCCAAGATCTCCTTCTTCAGTGCCCCAACTTCGGGCACGCACAACCGCCCTTATTTTAGCAAAGCTCCATCCTCCCTGACTGTGAAATCTAGCCGCTCGTCGGCTTCCACTTCAATCCGAAGTACACATGAGACAGGATCTTGAGATTGAGCCTCAACGATCCGATCGATCAGAAGTGGTCTCACATGAAAGCTAGCCAGTAAAACACCTTGGCCATCCAAGCCCAGATCGATGCTAGTCTTACGGAGTTCAACCAAAAGTGGTAAATGAACCGTCCGTAGATGTGCTACAGAATGCGTTGACTTCCGGCTTAGAGCATCAGCCACCACATTGGCTTTTCCCGGGTGGTACTCAATCGTGCAATCATAATCCTTAATTAGCTCTAGCCACCGTCGCTGCCTCACATTTAACTCCTTCTGAGTGAACAAGTACTTTAGGATCTTGTGATCCGTAAACATTCTGCAAGTCGCACCATACAGGTGATGTCTCCAAATCTTCAATGCATGCACAACAGCAGCTAATTCCAAATCGTGCGTAGGATAATTGCGTTCATGCGGTTTCAACTGGCGCGAAGCATAGGCAATCACTTTCCCATGCTGCATTAGTACACATCCCAAACCCTGTAAGGATGCATCACTGTACACCTCAAATTCCCCACTGTCGTCTGGAAGGGTCAGTATAGGAGCAGATGTCAGCCTTTCCTTTAGCTCCCAAAAACTACGCTCACAATCGTCATCCCACTCAAACTTGACTCCCTTCCGCGTCAGTCGCGTCAACGGGGCAGCAATGGTAGAGAAACCCTCTACAAACCTCCTGTAGTAGCCAGCCAAGCCCAAGAAACTTCTGACTTCAGTGACGGTCCTCGGTTGTTCCCACTTCGCTACTGCCTCAATTTTCTGAGAATCCACACTGATCCCGTCCGTTGAGATCACATGCCCCAAGAAACTCACGCTCGTCAACCAAAACTGACATTTGCTGAGCTTCGCATACAACTGGTTTTCCCTCAAGGTACCCAGGACCATCCTTAAGTGCTCATCGTGCGCTTCCGCACTCCTCGAGTAGACCAGGATATCGTCGATGAACACGATGACAAAGCGATCCAAGTAAGGCTGCAACACTCGGTTCATCAAATCCATAAACGCTGCGGGTGCGTTGGTCAAACCAAACGGCATCACAAGGAACTCATAATGACCATAACGGGTCCTAAAGGCTGTCTTGGGTACATCCTCATCCTTAACCCGCAATTGATGATACCCAGAACGTAGATCAATTTTGGAGATGTACTGCGCTCCTCGCAGCTGATCGAACAAATCATCGATCCGAGGCAACGGGTATTTGTTCCTGACTGTTGCTTTATTCAATTGCCTGTAATCGATGCAGAGTCTCAAACTCCCATCCTTTTTCTTCACAAACAACACCGGGGCTCCCCAGGGGGATACACTCGGTCGAATAAATCCCATCTCAAGTAATTCTCGTAACTGCGCCTTCAGTTCTTTCAACTCAGCTGGCGCCATACGATACGGAGTCTGAGAGATAGGTTGCGTACCTGGAACCAGATCAATAGTGAACTCAACATCTCGATGCGGTGGCAATCCCGGTAGGTCCTCCGGAAAGACATCCGGGAACTCCCGTACAATCGGTATATCCTCCACCCTCAATGGTGCAGCTCGTGAGTCCAACACTTGGGCTAAGTATCCCTGGCACCCCTTCCTCAACGACCCCTGATAGTTACCAGGCCTGCCATAACGATCATTGCCTGCGGATGAGGCTCCATTATAACGTCCCTTCTTCGGGGCTCTCTGACCATACGATCCAGGATATGCACGCTCGCGACGTTGTCTACCACCAGAATACTGTGGACGTGTCGGGAGACTAGCCTCAACCCGCACCGCGGCATCAGACAACTCCCTGAGAGTAGCAAAAGCTCCGGCCGTCACAATGGCCCGTATCTCACCCCGTAGGCCAAGCTCGAACCTACGGCATTTCTCAGCCTCAGTAGATACAAAGGTAGGAGCAAAACGAGCTAGCATCTGAAATTTCTGTTCATACTCAGCTACGGACATGCTCCCCTGTTGGAGCTGCAGAAACTCGGTCTCCCTAGGATCACGGAATGAACGGGGATAATGCTGGTCCAGAAACCGTTCACGAAAGGTCTCCCAAGCCACTGTACGGGCATCCCAGCCCGACAACTCCAGAGTATACCACCACTAATAAGCAGAGCCATCAAGTAGAAATGTGGCCAACACCACACGCTCCTCAGGAGGACAGTGCATCACAGTAAAAATCCGCTCAATCCGAGAAATCCAACGGTGAGCATCCTCGGGATCCCCTCCACCACTAAACACCGTAGCCCCAAGACGCTGGGCTCGCTCGATCGAAGCGCTCTCGGCATCGCCATCAAGTCGTGGAGGGGGTTCGCGTCGCGGAGGCATGGCCGGTCGTCTTTCTCTGAAAGAGGCATAAGTTAGTACAATAATCAAGGCACACCCGAGTGCCGGACACGAATCGTAAACCTAGGCTCTGATACCAATTGACAGGACCCACCCCGATTATCGCCTCGATAATCGGGAAGCATCCTGCTCCCGTCTGACAATCGAACCCAAAGACCGGAAAACTAATTAATATTACAACACACCCATTGTCAGACCAGGGAGATTAAACAAATACATCCGACTGGACGTCAAGTCCACAGTTTCACAGAGCAATATTACAAAACAAGTTAAAGAAACAAGTCCTACTTTGTGAACTAACTACTCCGCAACGGAAAACTTTATGCCTCCGCCTCTGCCTCGGCGCTCGCCCCCGCACTTGTACCACGACCTGGAGGGAATTTAAAACAACAAAGTGTGAGTGGACCGAAACATAAGTTTTAAAGGAAAACAGTTTCTCCGAAATCGGGTTCGCCCTCCAGTTTTGTAATACGCATGCATAACCAAATATTCAAGTTTTGCATATTAACTTTTGAAAACTCTTTTTCCGAAACACGTGTAAAATGTTACAAAGGATCGCCATAATTCATGTAAAAACCATTTAATAATTCCAGGTTTCAGAAACCGTCATTTTGAACGTTAATTGCACAAATCAAGTAAGACGTGAACCAATAACCACAATTATGCCGTTGGATCCATCCGAGTCTTTAAACTCAATTTTAGGCCTTCCCGGGATATCAACGAGTCTTTAAACTCAAAACATGATTAACAGGCCTCGGGGGTATCATAATAATCGAGTCTTTAAACTCACGAGTCTTTAAACTCAATTCGGGTCTTTAAACCCAATTTTCGGGCCCGCCCCCGTCATTAAATAACCGGGTCTTTAAACCCAAAATCAGATCCAACCATTATCCGGGTCTTTAAACCCAAAACCGTTTTTTTAACATAATAAATCAGGATTCATCACAACCGTTTTCCCAACATTACTCCGAAAACATTTCTCATCGTAACAGGACTCATGTCCGAATTTACATGCAAATCCCAACACATGCAATTTCCAAAAAAAATTACCTCACAAAGTGATCAAACATCATAAATCCGAAACATGCATATTCATATCCAGGTACTTTATCAAAATCATCACGCATGCATAAGCGAAAACCGTAACCTCGAAATGCGTGAAATACGGTAAATATCTCGAAAAACGTGAAAAACACGTAAAACCCATATAACATATCACCATCATAAAATCATATGTAAAACCATGAGATAAATAAGCAAAATAGTCATGCATGCCCAATTTAGGAAATCAAAAAGTCCACTCACGGTTTTAGGACGCGTCAATCGCGTCCCGCGTGCTCCTCCGTAGCTTCGGAAGTGTCCGGGCCTGTAAAAATGTACAAGAAAGGTTACAAACATCCCCAAATAGCTCGTAAGATTTTTCCCTAATTTCCCGGATTTTTCGACAAAATAAACCTTAAGGACCTAAACTTCCGGGCTCCCGAGATTATCCCGAACGACTCCCGAACAACTCGAATCCTAAAGGGAAAATGTTAATTAGACTGAAAGGGACAATTCCCATGTTGACCGTGATCGGAGATGACATTGTACGCGCCGTCACGCGCCGCCCAAAGTGGCTGCGCGTGAAGGCCACGCGCCAAGCTACAGTGTCATCGTTCTTACCCGGATAGTCTGATAAACGGGTCTGTTACCCGCGACTCAACCCGACCAGTTTAAGCTCAATTCTCAATCAATTCCTCTCGTTTTTGATCCTATTATCTTCTCTAACTCATTAATTTCAGGTATGTGTTGATGGCTAACCTCGACTGACACCAAATCGACTCAACTCAAGCTCGAGCAGTCGAACAAGTCGACTTTTGGAACTCACCCTACACGGTTCCATTCCCAAATTAACTTCACCAGTAGCATAAAGGGACCCATACGAACACAATGGCACTAACAATTTAGCTCGCCGTTACCTGGAAGTCGTCGTCCTCAAGCTCGAAAATTCTCAGAACCAGGGAGCTCAGTTCTTGGCCATTTCGTGGGTGTCGTCCTTCGAATTCGACGTGGTTGGTTCCCTCTTGCTCCCAGAAGACTAGAATGGCCCTTGGTTTCGATCAACAAGCCTCAGAAATCGAATTCAAATTTTTCCCTCCAACTGGTTCATCTCTGAACAGGTACCTGAGTTCCTGAGCAATCCTTGCTCAATTTGCTTGATTTCGTGCACGGTTATGCTGCTGCTGCTCCCAGAAGACTCTCAGTGTGTCTAGTGTGATCCCTAAGCCAGTAGAAACTGAATTCTGAGATTTCCCCCCAAAAACCCGAAACTGAATTCTCACTGTTTCTCTCAAACTCAACCCTCTCACTGATGCACAAATGACCCCAATTCAATCCTCACTCCATTCCCATACACGGTTAGTCGATCGGTGTGGCCAGCAGCCCGTGGGAGACCAATTGGGGTCTCTGAAAATGTCTCCCACGCACACAGAAACCATGGCCATTCCCTGCACTCCCGTGCCCAGAATTCTGCCCAAACCGTGCACCAAGGCCACTCAGTCATGCTTCCACTACCTAAATCCACATAAAAAAATTGTCTGAGCCATTCCACTAGCCATAAACAATTGCACGCACAAGACCCACGGCCGTGCACTCTGTTTTTCACGGTGGTGAACAGTAACCACCGTGAAATGACCAAAATGCCCCTCTGTGCAATAATTACCAAATTGCCCTCCAACTTCTGTGACCCATAACTCGGTCATCCGACGTCCGTTTCAAGCGTGCCGTCTGTCGTTGTACTCGGGGCGTCGAGACGAACATAATGGTCTTCGAGTCAAATGAATATCAATTGTCAAACAAAAAGTCAACTTTTCCCCCTTAATAACGTCCAATTACGATAATGCCCCTGAACTTCCGAACATCATAACTTTCACCCTGTTCGTCCGAATCGAACGTGCCACCTGTCTATGAACTCGTGACGTCCCGAACCACGTCACGGTCATCGCTCAACGTCCGTTCGACCCCCCAATCAAAAAGTCAACAAATTGAGCACACAAAACACAGGGGTAAAAACGTCATTTTATTCAATATTTTATAATATTCCATTTCCAGAACGTCCGGGGCGTTACAGGAGTGATGTCTCGTCTCTGCTACAACCTGCATCCGCTATCAACCTAAAGGGCATTAAAGCACGAAAAATGTGAGTGGACAAAAAAAATCATTTTAATAAAAACATTTTTGCTTTAAGACATTTATGCCCTTCACTAAAAACATATGCATGCATTCAAAAACCATTTACCAAATGTTCATAAAATCATTTGTCAAACATATTCTCAAAACCTTTCAAGGGTTCATGCCCGATTCCCATAAACCGTCATGCCCCATAAAATACATTTGGGTCCCCGACCCGAAATCACAAAAGAACCATTAATCAAAACATGGGAACTCAGCACAAATCAAACACCCGTGGGACTCAACCAAAAACCATTCTCAAACATTGAATACGGGGTCTCGCCCCAAATCACTTTCTAAAACATGGAACACAGGGTCTCCGCCCTCAAATATCTTTCTGTAAACCACATAGGTATTGAAATACGTATAACCCATCCGCGGCACTTCCGAGAAGATGCCAACTCGGGGCACACAGCCCCTAGGGAACACATCCCCGATAAATGTCACGATAAATCTCTATACTAGTGTGCACACTACTCGGGGTCTCACTACGAGTCTTCTCCCAGGAATCTCCATATAGGAGGCTAAATCTCTGGATCTAGTCTGAGCTCTCTCTCTGGATCTAGTCCGATCACATCATAAATCATAACCCCCACTCCTAGAACGGGATCCCTATGGGGATACCCACTCTGGTATGTGGATCGTGACTCTCCAGGTCGATGTCTGGAGGAGACCATATAAATCATGTGGAGGGTATAACATATTTTCAAAAAATTTCCTTTCTCAAAACATTTATCAATTGGGTCTCATACCCGATTCATCGCAATAGGATTCCTCGAATCCGATTCAAATCAGTTTCACAGGCCTTGGCCTAAATCCTTAGTTCAATAGGGTCTCATGCCCGAATTCTCATTTCATAAACCATACTGGGACTCAAGCCCGATGTTACAATCAACTGGGCATCATGCCCGATACCACTACTAATTGGGCCCTAAGCCCGAACCATAAAGCAACGGGACTTCACGTCCGATTTCACAACCAACGGGGCCTTAAGCCCGATATCTCAACTAAAGGGGTCTTAGGCCCGATATCATAAATCAACAGGGCATCAAGCCCGACAGTACAACTAACTGGGCCTCAAACCCGAATCGTAAACCAATTGGGCCCCCGGCCCGGTCATATAACACAATTGGACCCTCGGTCCGATTCCTCATCAATTCAAATGGACTCCAAGTCCAAGAGTTGTAAATCAAAGGGGTCTCATGCCCGATTTCATATTTCCAAATCCAAAATCCATTTATAAAACTCTCGTTAAAAACGTAGTACGCTAAAGTATGACATAAAGCCAAAAACCTCAAAAAACGTGCAAATATGTCAATCCTAAGCTACCACAATCAAATGCACTCAAGGAATCACAAAATATATTCTAAAACAATTATAAAACATTTATGCATGCATCGAATTCAAAAGAAGGGTCCACTCACAGACCGTCCGAAGCTGCGGCTCGATACGCGTGCCATAATCGTCTCCCGGGTCAAACATCGCCTCCGGGATTCCCGAACCTGTCCAAATTCATTTAGAGGGTTACAAACTACTTATATAACCCCTCACTAAAGCCCCATAATTTTCTGGAATTTCTAACGATTTTTAAACCTGAATCTAAACCTTCGGACGTCCCAAACTATATCGAAACGATGTCCGATTGACACGAAACCAGTCCCAAAATGTTCGTTACATCGACTAGAGGATTTCACGTGTTAGAAATTTGCCCAAAGGAGTGGGTACGTGCCTTCATGGTCCCAAGGATGGTCCTGCGTGTGGGCATCACGCGCCAGGACTGTTCATTGTCTTATCCACGCAGTCGACCGGTCCAGCCGGTTTTCCTGGTTCGGCCGGTCCAGTTGGACCGGCGTGACCGGTTCGGCCCTCTAAACCCCTCATTTTCGGTCCTTTTCTTCCCTTTTTGATACCAATCATCCTATCTCATCCCTAGCAAGCTTTTTGTATAAAGAAAACAAAGAAAAACCCTTTGAAACCACCCCGTTCACTTTCCCCCTCACGGTCTCAATTTTTCCCGGCCACCCCAGGGCTTCCTCAGCCACCAACCGCCACCAAATTCATCCTAACATCTTCTAACTAACCCATTAAGCCTATTCTAATGAATAAAAACGATCCATAACACATAAATGAATTTAAAATGGAAATTAGGCCTAACCGTGA
Organism: Prinsepia uniflora; assembly: GCA_032719365.1. Classification (NCBI taxonomy): domain Eukaryota; kingdom Viridiplantae; phylum Streptophyta; class Magnoliopsida; order Rosales; family Rosaceae; genus Prinsepia; species Prinsepia uniflora. Next base: position 34,319,904 of record CM064868.1, on the reverse strand, counting down.
AATCTTCTCGGTTTCATGGCCACCGTCCACGACGGCGCCGTTCCTGGCCAGCCACCATCGTCATCTTGTCTCCACTGCCTTCCCTTGGTCTCAATCATGGTCATAAGGAAGATGGGGTTTGGATGGGGATGAATGGGAGATCGGGTCTGGTTTGGTGAACAAAGAAAATGATCGATGAAGAGGAATAGAAGATGCATGAATGAAAAAGGAATGGCCAGTGGATGGGTGAAACTTGTCACTCATCCATTGGTCCAATAACAAATATCTGGGCCCCACTTAATTCCAAAAAGCACCTGTCTCGACTTTCGTGCAAAAGTACGTTCGTACTTCCGGGAACCGTAACTTCATCGTCGAACGTCCAAATTCGATGTGCCACATGTCTACGAATTCGTATCGTCTCGACCAACGTAACGGTCTTCGGCCCTCAGCCATCGGACCTCCCGGGTCAAAAGTCAACTATTGGCCCCTATTCGATCAAATTACCAAATTGCCCTTGGACTTCCGATCGTCATAACTTCTTCCACGAACGTCGAAATTGGGCGTACCACTTGTCTATGAACTCGTGACGTCATGAACTACGTCACAGTCATCGGCCAAAGTCCATTTGACCCCCTGAACCAAAAGTCAACGATTTGCCCATTCTAGGGGCAAAATCGTCAGTTCGCCCGAACGCCCACTAATCCTCGTCTAATCTCCGATTAGCCTCGCTAATTCGTCATTAATTCTTAATTAATCCCGCTAACTTGGGACGGGTCGTCACAAAATCTAGCTCTTGCGGGGTACAAGTGGTGGTGTCTACTAGCATTTCAATCAAGTTATACGTTCTTCCGAAGTTTTGTATAACCATACTACGCAACATGACTTATCTAAGCTGGAATAACGACTTTTATGGCATTACTAACCATAGTAATAGGTAGTTTACCCGTAGAACTAAACTACAAACTTAAACAATCCTTATATTATCCAATGAATCCTTATATTATCCAATTCTCAAACTAACTTATAACCACCCAACAGTTTACCGCTAATATCTAATAGTAATCACAAGTTTTACTAATTGTGATTAACCACCAATTACGCTACTCAATTTATATCCCAAAAGTAAATCTCTTTAATCTTCTAATGTACAATTTATAGTTTCTCTAATTGAACATGTGAACTACCAAGTTAAACTATTTAATTATCAATCTAAATATAAAATCTCCAATTCCTTAATGACAACCAAAATCATAATCATACAACACTACCTAACTAAAACCATAACCATGGCTAAGTATGGTATTAATTACTACTTAAGTCCATGATTGTATGACCAAGGTACTTATAATAACCTTTTAATTAGTTTTCATACATTAATTCAAGATCAACACCTTATTTCCCATCATTAAATCAATTAGATAATTAAGGGTAGCTAACCAATTATACTATTTAATTTCCTATAATTACTATTAAACATATTTAAATCCAAATATAAACCCAACTCTTTGCTCGTCCAAAACTGTAACCAAATGACATCCAAATAATACAAACCTAATACCATTAAATTCAGAAACAAATGTAAGGTATAATTTTCATGAAGATCGGATGGCCATTCGACGCCGCATGCACCACCACACGTCGATGAGACTTTCTGCGCGTGGTGGCCACGCGCTGGCCACAGTCATCTTCCAGACCCGGTTGTCTGGTTTCAGATCGTCCAACCGGTAATGTAGACCCCAGCCGTTTCTCGGCCATTTCACGACCATAACGGATGTTCCAAATGTCCAATCGACTCTAATCAATCTCAAGAAGGTCTCTATGTAAGACCCATGTCTTGAGAAGAACGGTGAACAATCCCACATTACTCGGGGAGGGAAAGGTGAAAGTTCCTTATATGTGTGGGCGCGCATCTATCCAACATGAGGCCTTTTGGGAGCTCACTGGATTTGGATTACTGGGGAACTCCAAAGTTAAGCGAGTAGGGCTAGTGCAATCCCAAGATGGGTGACCTACTGGGAAGTTGCACGTGAGCTCCCGAAAAAAAAACTGTGACGGCTGAGCCCAAAGCGGACAATATCCTGTTGGAGAAGATCAGGTCGTGACACTCTATGATGTTCAATGAACATAAACATACATGGAGTTGTGGTACAAGTACTGGGACCTTTCGACCATGGCTTCCCAAAGCCATTCGAGGATCTCCCATGGTTCAAAGCCTCAGTTCCCAACTCTAAATGCTCAAATGACTCCCCTCATTCTTCCAGAGCCTTCACTTTCACTCTAGGAACCTACAAACAAGTAGGACCTTCATTGCTACCCATGGGTCCATGCAGTTTGTTCTCGGGTTGGAGTGGCACCGCCTTGTCCAGCTTAAACTGAACCTCATTTCTTCCTTTTACCCTTCTATTCACCCCCATCACACTCTATTCTCTTCTCCCTGTTCTTATTTCTCACAGTTTTCACCCCTTTCTTTTTCTTTCTTTTTCTTTCTTTTTCTTCGGGCTCTATCCACTGAACCCCCATCTTTCACTAAAACAATGAATATATAGATAAGGAGATTCGGTGAGAGGAGGCGGGTGAGAAGTCCATATGCTTCTGGACACTTGGCACCATTGAAATATCATATGTAAAAAATGACCAAACTACCCGTATATTAAAATTACCAAAATGCCCTTAAAAGATTTTTGACCCGAACCAATCTCAAACGACCTCCGATTTTGGCGTGCCACTTGTCTACGTAATCAGGAGGCTGAGACCTTCATAACGATCCTCTTAGTATGTCCATAAGCTCTCCGCGATAAAAAGTCAACATTTGAACTTTTTTGGTCAAAAGTTAACTCTTTGACTTTTTTTGGGGGAAAATGGTAAATTCCATTTTCTTGCATATCTGGGGTGTTACAAAACACACATACCTTTTATAAATAATCCTTCAAATTAGCCACAAATTATCTAAACCAAAAAACAATGTTAGCTTATAATAACAAATAAAAACTGAAAAAAAAAATCATTAAACCTTAGATGGAGTAATGATGAAATGATGATGAAGTAATGAAGAAATGATGATGAAATTATGTAAGGAAGGTGAGAGTAAGTGAGAGAGAGTATTGAGAGAATAAATGAGGAAGAAGATGAATAAATGAATGTGTTGTCTGATTAAATGCAGATTAGAACTTTTCCCGGTGAAGCTCTTCGTCGGGCTAACTTTAATGACTCGTTGGGCAAAGTATAGGCGCCAACACACCTTCGCGTCAAACCTTTTCCCACCGCGGGTTAACAAGAAAGTTTTACCCAGTGCACCTAATTCGCCGTTATTGAGACCTTGCCCAGCGGAGGTTGACCACTTGCCGGGAAAACTGCTCCCTTTTTTAGTGCCAAAAACCAAGGCCTCCCCCGCATGGTTTGCATGACGAGCCTCACTGCATTCGACGGGCAAAGACCTATTTACCAGTGAATATGGCTGTGTCGGGCAAATCCTCGATAGGCAAGCATGTTTTGCTTGTAGTGCGGTTTGGATTCTAAAAACCATTAGACTTTTATCCAGTCAAACCTAAATCATTTGATAAATAACGGTTTGAAGCGAATTAGTTAGCGGTTTTAATGGATTCATGCCCATCCCTATATATGAATGAAGAAGCGTAAAAAATATGTATCCCTTAGTCGACTCTCAATTAACAACGACAAAAACAACATCAATCAAAATTAAGAATTATTACTTGCTAAAACAAACAAACTAGGAACGTCAACAACAACAACGAATGTAATTTACTTGCTAAAACAAACACACCAAGAAATTCAACAACAACGTGCGAGAACAACGAAAGTAAGAATGAGTACTTGCTACAACAAAGACACCAGGAAAGGAAAAGTTCAATTTATTACAAGCTCTTTCAATTTATTACAAGCTCGTTCAACTTGCCCAAAAACCTATCCATTTATCCACTCATAAACCCTGGACTGGATAAAGTCTCCACCCATTTTGCATGGTTCTTCATCACCATAACACCCACCTCACTTTCTTTATCCATCCCACTTTTAATTTCATTGCTCATACTTTGAGGATTCACACAACAATTCCAGGATAGTATTACTTTGTTTTAACTTTACATAAATGTTCCTGGGTTCAACACGAGTCGAATCGACTATTTGCACAGTGGAAAAGATGGTGAAATGGAGGTGTTCTACCCAGGTTGTGGTCTTCGGGTCGGGTGACTCGATTTACAGATGACAGGGTCGGCTAGAGGATATCGGTGATGAACATTGGTTGTGCGTGAGGCCCAAGCATAGCCACTTTGAGTGGAGCATAGGGGCTTGTGTCATATCACCTTAAAAAGTGATCGACACGAAAGTTCATTCTTTCGATGTTACGAGTCTAACAGTACAATTTTTGAGGCGATCAGACATCATCTCGGTGTAATTTCTATTGTTCGAAGGTTTAGAAGTTGCTTCAAATTCTTTTAAAAACCATGGAAAATTATGGGATAAAATTGTTAGTTAATTGAGGTAATTAGTGATCCTTAGAAGTGATTTTTTACAGGAGGTGACGTTCTCGGATTTTACAGGAAAGCATGCAAGGCGATTCGATAACGTGTAAGGTATGTGTGAATGGATTTTCCTTTCCCTAAACCATATGCATGCATTTTCATATGTTTTTACATGATTTAATATGTGAATTACTTGATGGTTATTTAAGCATGATTTTTATCGATTTTGGTGATTTTACGGTAATTGCAATTGTGCACGTTTTACGAGGAATTTCTCATATTGGGTTCTAGTTTATTATTGAGTTTGGAAAGTGGTTTTATACTCGATATGAGTTGCTTATATTATTTTGGGTGGTTTTTGATTAATTGGAAGTTTATATGATTTTCGGTGATCATACGACTATTTAATTATTACCTTAATGGCAATTTTTTTCAAGGAACTGTATATGTTGTATTTTGGCACTTGAGTTATGGGTTTGGTTTTGGAAATGATATGGATTATAAGAATGTTCTTTCTTAATATATGTGATATGATACTGGATATATGTGGATGTGATTATAGATTGTGATGTGAATTGACAACCCTCCTCGGATTGCCGAGTTACGCCCGAATGATGTATTCCTAGACGACCACTCAGATGTTGTATTCCTGAGTGGTTGGGTTATGTGCTTGACGTTTAGATGCTATATCCCAAGACGATCACTCAGATGTTGTATCCCTGAGTGGTTGGGCTACGTGGTTGATACCCAGATGGTGTATCCATGGGTGGCCACTCGAACATCAAGATAGACTCCGCAATTCCTGTGTGGTTATATATGTTATGTGTAATGACCCGTCCCGGAAACTGGAATTAGATTAGTGGTTAAGGACGAATTAGTGAGATTAATCAGTGATTAGTTGGGTGATGTCGGACGGACAGTGCAAAATGACGGTTTTGAGGTTGACTTTTATTTTGGGCGGTCCAACGGACTTGTACGAATGATCGTGACGTAGTTCGAGACGTCACGAGTTCATAGACAGGTGGCATGTTCGATTCCAACATTCGAGGCAGAAGTAACGACGTTCGGAAGTTCGAGGGTGATTTGGTAATTTGGTTAAAAGAGACCATTTGTTGACTTTTCAGACGACATGGACTTTTCACGTAACTCGAGGATCGTTAGGTAGGTCTCGATCCCCTGAGTACAACGACAAGCGGCACGCTATCATCGGACGTCGATAGGTTCAGATTTTTGGTCTAAAACCACGAGGGGCTAAATGGTCATTTGAGAAGGCAGGGGCTTTTTGGTCATTCTAATGCATGGGGATTTCTGCCCAATGAAATTGGGACATTTGGCAGTTTTGGGAAGCTGTGACCACCAGATTGTGGACACATGTCCCACTCAGGAAGGCAATAGACCCTTCCCACTGCCTTCATTTATTTTCAAAACCGGGGATGTGTGTGAGACACGGGTGAGAGTGAAAGCAGAGGAAAAATGAATGATCTTGAACCCAAATCGTCTTCAAAATAATCCTATGACCCAGGAATGATGAATCAGAGATAGAGAGGGAGTTGAGACAGTCATCGTGCCATGATCACCGTGAGCCGTCGTGGACAGTGGTTCTCAGCCCATGGAAAATAGAGGCTCTGTATTTGTGAGATCCAGGTTTTCCAATTTCCCTCAATATCAGTCGTGGCCGTTGTTGTGTGAACAGAAGATGAAAAAGGAAGCATGGAGAGTCGCCTAAGGGCCACGGCGAGGCACGGCGGTGGAAGTATGGCAGAGTTCTCGAGAAATTCCATTTAAGGTCCAAAAATGGTGAGTTGAGAATTAATGTTTGTTTTATAGTTTTGACGATTGGATATTGTCTCTGGAGGTTCCAGAAACTGTTTGGAGTCAAAATCAAGGACGGTGGCTGCCGGAGAAGCAAGAACATCGAGGAGGAAGAACTTGGATTTGGTCCTTACTTTGGAAGGTAATTTCTGGACGTAAAGATCACGTTTTAAGGTTATAGATTAATAGAAAAGACATAGAAGAAACTATAGGACTGATTAGAAGTGAAATTGGACCGAAAATGAAGGAATTATAGGTCCAACCGCCCACGCCAGTTCGGGTTGGACCCGTTTGAATCGGACTGGTCTGGATCGGTTTAACAGAGGTTAAAGATGAATAGTGCCGGCGCTTGAGGCCCACGCGCAGCCCCTTTGGGCGGCGCGTGTGGGCACCTGGCATGGTTTTTGAGGATGGTTCCAACATGACTTTTAAAGTATTCGATGTAATGAACATTTTGGCGCTGGTTTTTAGTCAATCAGACATCGTCTCGATAGTTTTCGGGATGTCCGAAGGTTTTAGGCCTCGGTTAAAAATAGTTAAAAATTCGGGAAAATTACGAGGATGTATTAAAAGCTTAATGAAGTAGTTAGTGACCTTATTATGGGATTTGGACAGGTTCAGGAAAGCCCGTGATAGCGGATTAGCCGGAAACGGCATATGTGCGCGCGTATCGAGACGACGACGCTAATGGTCTGTGAGTGGACTTTTCTTTCGAACTTATGATGCATGCATATATGTTTTATATGTTTTCTATACGTGATTTCTATATTTTTTAATTGATCTTGATGAATTGCGGTTTTGCACGAATTTTGAGATTATGATGTAATTGCACGTTTTACGAGTTTTCGATTTCTCTTGTGATTTGATCCAGGTTTTGATGATTTGATTTCTGGATTTGGAATATGATTTGATTTCAATGGTTTATGATGGATTTTGGAAAGTGATTTCGGGTTTGGAGCCATGTTCATGAAAGTGACATTGGAAAAGTGGTTTTGGTTTTGGAACCGGATTTTGAAAAGGTGATTCTTGCTTTGGTTTGGAACTTGAAAGGAAATTCTGGATTTGGGTTCGGTATGATGGTTCTGGATGCTAGCTCACGGAATCATTATTGCGAACTCGGATATGGATTTCCCATGGTTTCCAAATGGTTGTTGAAAAATGGTTTTGTAACGCCCCGGAAATTCGAAAGATGTAATATTGTAAAATAATAAATAAATGACGTTTTTACCCTTGTGATTCGTATGGTCAATTTGTTGACTTTTTGATTGAAGGGTCGAACGGACGTTGAGTGATGACCGTGACGTAGTTCGGGACGTCACGAGTTCATAGACAGGTGGCACGTCCGATTCGGACGAATAGGGTGAAAGTTATGATGTTCGGAAGTCCAGGGGCATTATCGTAATTTGGACGTTATATGGGAAAAAGTTGATTTTTTGTTGGAAAATTCATTTTCACATGATTCGGAGACCGTTAGGTTCGTCTCGAGGTCCAGATTACAACGTCAGGCGGCACGCGTGAAACGGACATCGGGTGACCGAGTTACGGGTCACGGAAGTTGGAGGGCATTTTGGTAATTATTGCACAGAGGGGCATTTTGGTCATTTCACGGCGGTTACTGTAGCACCACCTTGAAAAACAGAGCACATGGCCGTGCCGTGGTGTTTTGTGCGTTCAAATTGTTTATAGCTTAGTGGACTGGTGAGTGGGTCCTGTCAATTGGTATCAGAGCCTAGGTTTACGATTCGTGTCTGGCACGCGGGTGTGCCTTGATTATTGTACTAACTTGTACCTCTTTCAGGGAAGGACGATCGGCCATGCCTCCGCGACGCGAACCCCCTCCACGACCTGATAGTGATGCCGAGAGTGCTTCGATCGAGCGAGCCCAGCGTCTTGGGGCTACGGTGTTTAGTGGTGAAGCAGATCCCGAGGATGCTCACCGTTGGATTTCTCGGTTCTAGCAGATTTTTGTTGTGATGCACTGTCCTCCTGAGGAGCGAGTTGTATTTGCTACCTTTTTGCTTGATGGATCTGCTTATGAGTGGTGGTTTTGCTCGCGATGCTTCAGTGTTATCTGTTTCTTCTGTGGCGAGCGGGGCCACTATCGGAGGGAGTGTCCATCTTTGCCACAGGGTGGTGGCGCAGGTCGGGGTGGAGCAGAGCAGGGACGGAGCACAGCTGCAGTTTTTGGAACTGGGAGTAATAGAGGAGGTGCTGTTGGAGCGGCTAATGGACTGAGGGGCAGGGGTCGTGGGCGAGTAGCTGGACCACAGGCCCGAGTTTTTGCTGTTACGCAGCAGGAGGCCAGGGCAGCACCTGGTGTTGTGACAGGTACACTCACGATCTTTGGGCATGATGTTTTTGCTTTAATTGATCCCGGAGCTACTCATTCATTTATATCACGGGACTGTGAGTTATTGGCGGGTAGAGAGGTGTCCGCCTTGGATTGTGACTTGGGTGTGAGTACACCCACAGGAGATGTATTTGTGGTGAATCAAGTGTTGCGGGAGTGTCCCGTAATGGTAGGTGATGTTGGTCTGGTAGCAGATTTGATACTCTTGGACTTGCACAACTTTGATGTCATTTTGGGAATGGATTGGTTGACGCTCCATCATGCTTCTATCGAATGTGTCGATAAGAAGGTTACTTTTCGGAGCCCTGGGTTACCGGAAACCACCTTTCAGGGAATACAACGAGCAACTCCTGTCGGAGTGATTTCAGCCCTGAAGGCAAGTAAGTTGTTGAGGAAAGGGTGCCAGGGATACTTAGCTCAAGTGATGGACTCACGAGCTGCACCATTGAGGGTGGAGGATATACCGATAGTACGGGAGTTCCCGGATGTCTTTCCGGAGGATCAACCGGAATTGCCACCGCATCGAGATGTCGAGTTCACTATTGATCTGGTTCCAGGTACGCAACCTATCTCTCAGACTCCGTATCGTATGGCGCCAGCTGAGTTGAAAGAATTGAAGGCGCAATTGCAAGAATTACTTGAGATGGGATTTATTCGACCGAGTGTATCTCCCTGGGGAGCCCCGGTGTTGTTTGTGAGGAAAAAAGATGGGAGTTTGAGACTCTACATTGATTACAGACAACTGAATAAAGTAACAGTCAGGAACAAATACCCGTTGCCTCGGATCGATGATTTGTTCGAGCAGCTGCGAGGAGCGCAGTACTTCTCCAAAATTGATCTTCGTTCTGGGTATCATCAGTTGCGGGTTAAGGATGAGGATGTACCCAAGACAGCCTTTAGGACCCGTTATTGTCATTATGAGTTCCTTGTGATGCCGTTTGGTTTGACCAACGCACCCACAGCGTTTATGGATTTGATGAACCGAGTGTTGCAGCCTTACTTGGATCGCTTTGTCATCGTGTTCATTGACGATATCCTAGTCTACTCGAGGAGTGCGGAAGCGCACGATGAGCACTTAAGGATGGTCCTGGGTACCTTGAGGGAAAACCAGTTGTATGCGAAGCTCAGCAAGTGTCAGTTTTGGTTGACGAGCGTGAGTTTCTTGGGGCATGTGATCTCAACAGACAGGATCAGTGTGGATTCTCAGAAAATTGAGGCAGTGGCGAAGTGGGAACAACCGAGGACCGTCACTGAAGTCAGAAGTTTCTTGGGCTTGGCTGGTTACTACAGGAGGTTTGTAGAGGGTTTCTCTACCATTGCTGCCCCGTTGACACGACTGACGAGGAAGGGAGTCAATTTTGAGTGGGATGACGATTGTGAGCGTAGTTTTCGGGAGCTAAAGGAAAGGTTGACATCTGCTCCTATACTGACCCTTCCAGACGACATCGGAGAATTCGAGGTGTACAGTGATGCATCCTTACAGGGTTTGGGATGTGTGCTAATGCAGCATGGGAAAGTGATTGCCTATGCTTCGCGCCAGTTGAAACCGCATGAGCGCAATTATCCGACGCACGACTTGGAGTTAGCTGTTGTTGTGCATGCGTTGAAAATTTGGAGACATCACCTGTATGGTGCGACTTGCAGAATGTTCACGGATCACAAAAGCTTGAAGTACTTGTTCACTCAGAAGGAGTTAAATGTGAGGCAACGACGGTGGCTAGAGCTAATTAAGGATTATGATTGCACGATTGAGTACCACCCGGGAAAAGCCAATGTGGTGGCTGATGCTCTAAGCCGGAAGTCAACACATTCTGTAGCACATCTACGGACGGTTCATTTACCACTTTTGGTTGAACTCCGTAAGACTAGCATTGATTTGGGTTTGGATGGCCAAGGTGTCTTGCTGGCTAATTTTCATGTGAGACCACTTTTGATCGATCGGATCGTTGAGGCTCAATCTCAAGATCCTGTCTCATGTGTACTTCGGATTGAAGTGGAAGCTGGTGAACGGCTAGATTTCACAGTCAGGGAGGATGGAGCTTTGCTAAAAGAAGGACGGTTGTGTGTGCCTGACGTTGAGGCACTGAAGAAGGAGATCTTGGACGAGGCTCATAGTTCGGCCTACGCGATGCATCCTGGTGGGACCAAGATGTATCGTACCTTGCGAGAGCACTACTAGTGGCCGGGTATGAAACGGGAGATTGCCGAGTTTGTCAGCAGGTGTTTGACTTGCCAGCAAGTGAAGGCTGAGAGACAACGACCTTATGGAGCCTTGCAACCACTACCTATCCCGGAATGGAAATGGGATCACTTGACAATGGATTTTGTGTTTAGACTTCCTAGGACACCCAGAGGTCACGATGGAGTTTGGGTGATTGTGGACAGGCTTACGAAATCAGCTCATTTCTTGCCGGTGCGAGAGAACTTCAGAATGACACAATTGGCTCAGTTGTTTATCGATGAAATCATCCGTTTGTACGGTACTCCAGAATCAATAGTTTCTGACAGAGACCCGAGGTTTACTTCTCGGTTTTGGCAAAGTCTACAGGAAGCTTTTGGGATGAAACTTCGTTTCAGTACCGCCTTTCATCCTCAGACTGACGGCCAGTCTGAGCGAACCATCTAGATATTGGAGGATATGATGCGAGCTTGCGTTCTGCAATTTCAGGACACTTGGGAATCACATCTAGCCTTGATGGAATTTGCCTACAACAACAGCTATCAGGCGAGCATTGGGATGGCTCCGTAAGAAGCCTTGTACGGACGGCAGTGCAGAACCCCGTTGTGTTGGACGGATGTGGGTGAAAGGAAGCTGACTAAATCCGAATTGGTGGAACTGACAACCGAGAAGGTCAAACTCATCAGAGATCGGCTCAAGGCAGCCCAGGACAGACAAAAGAGCTATATGGACCATCGGATTCGAGATCTTGAGTTTGCAGTCGGAGATCGGGTATTTCTGAAACTGTCCCCTTGGAAGGGTGTAGTCAGATTTGGCAGGCGAGGGAAGTTGAGCCCTCGTTACATCGGACCTTATGAGATCACTGAGAGGATTGGCCCGGTGGCCTACAGGTTGGCACTACCGCCAGAGCTTTCGAAGGTCCACGATGTTTTCCACGTTTCGATGTTGCGGAAATACGTGTTTGACGCATCTCATGTGCTGGAGGAACAACCCATTGAACTCCGAGAGGATTTGAGTTTTGAAGAACAGCTGGTGCAGATTTTAGACCGAAAAGATAAAGTACTACGTCGGAAGACCGTTCCTCTGGTAAAGATTCTCTGGAGGAACCAGAATGTGGAGGAAGCCACATGGGAACCCGAGGCGCAGATGCGAGAACAGTTCCCCTACTTGTTTCCTTGAAATTTCGGGACGAAATTTCTTAAGGGGGGAGATTGTAACGCCCCGGAAATTCGAAAGATGTAATATTGTAAAATAATAAATAAATGACGTTTTTACCCGTGTGATTCGTATGGTCAATTTGTTGACTTTTTGATTGGAGGGTCGAACGGACGTTGAGTGATGACCGTGACGTAGTTTGGGACGTCACGAGTTCATAGGAAGTCCAGGGGACGTCCAGGGGCATTATCGTAATTTGGACGTTATAAGGAAAAAGTTGACTTTTTGTTGGACAATTGGTTTTCACATGATTCAAAGACCGTTAGGTTCGTCTCGAGGTCCCGAGTACAACGTCAGGCAGCACGCGTGAAACGGACATCGGGTGACCGAGTTACGGGTCACGGAAGTTGGAGGGCATTTTGGTAATTATTGCACAGAGGGGCATTTGGTCATTTCACGGCGGTTACTGTAGCACCACCGTGAAAAACAGAGCACACCGGCCGTGCCGTGGTGTTTGTGTGCGTTCAAATTGTTTATAGCTTACTGGACTGGTGAGTGGGTCCTGTCAGGTTCTGAGTTTAAAGACCCAGAAAAAGAAAAATGGTTGGATCTGGTTTTGAGTTAAAGACTCGGTTGATTGACGGGGGAGGACCTTGGATTGATATGTTTTGAGTTTAAAGACTCGGTATATGTTTTGAGTTTAAAGACTTGGTTATTGTGATATCCCCCGAGGCCTGTTGATTGTGTTTTGAGTTTAAAGACTCGTTGATATCCTAGGAAGGCCTGATTATGCGCATGGTTTTAAGTTTAAAGACTCGGGCCGCACTTGAGATCCAGCAACTCGCATGATTGATGTTTTCACTGGTTTTTCACTAGTTTTCAGATGTTTTGGGTAGTGGCCCGGATGATTTGGATTTGATGATTTTTGGGCTGAGTTCCCGTACGTGACGTTTGATTTATGATTGGGGCTGAGGCACTGATTTGAATTACAGATTTGAGGAAAGGAAACTATTCGGGTTTTCAATGATGGTTTTGGATATGAAATGGTTTCGTGAATTAGTAGTATATGCATGCATATGTTTTTTTAAATGGAGGGTATAAAAGTACTTTTCTATAATCTATTTTCTGAACGTACTATTTATTTTTGTCCACTCACAGTCTTTTTATGTTTTTGATACCTCCAGGTTGTTGCGGTGTGGGCTGTTGGGCGAGAGTGACGGAGACATCACATATGCGATCCATGGTAGAGTCTGCGCGCTCTGGAGGTCTGGAAGTTTTGTACGGTTTGGTAGAGGAATCCTTTGTTCGACTTACGTGTCACACGGAGGTTGGACGTCGGTATAGCCTTCGTATCACGTGTAAGTTAGATGTGAGCATGACTTAACCCTTAAATCCAAGAGGGATTGGGGGTGGGTCGTGTTATTATGCTTTTCCTACCGGTAGTGCTATATGTGATTGGACACTCATATGATGTATCCCCGAGTGGGCCCTCGGATATTGTATTCCCGAGTGGCTTTGTGATTTGATGTGCTGGCTTGTAGTCATCAAAGATGTGTTTGTCGGTATGATGATATTGACTTGCTATAGTTACATTAGTATGTTCATATGTGTGTTGGTATCTGTGTACAGTTCTATATGATTATGTTTTCTAGTAATTGCACATATTCTGAAATTACCTGTTTTCTCATGGTTTTCCCGAGATTTGAGAACTATTCAGATGCATGCATAGTTTTTATAAAACGGAGAGTAAATAGTATGTCTTTTAGTTATGTTTTTAAATTATTTATTTTCGTCCACTCACATATTTTTATTGATTTTGAAACCCACCAATGTCGTTGCACGGGAATGGAAGTTGCTTATGGAGAAGAGGCATGTGCTCTCGAGCATACAGATATTCTTTGTCTGAAAGGGTTTCGTGAGTAAACTTGGTGTATCACGAGTTACTTGTCAGACGAGAGTAGGACCCAGATATTGGTACAATGTGTTTTCAGGGTTGAGTACTATCACTAGTTATATTTTTGTATGTAAAGTTAAATTTATAAATTATTTAATTTTATTATACATGATTTTTATACTGAAAAATTGTAAATAATAAATTGTGTAATGTCGAATAACACCAAAAAACCTCTCGTATGCGGTAATCTCAATTAACATAATATGGCGGATGAAGCGCGCCAAAAACCTAACATATGCCCAGACCATTCTTATAATGAAGCTAGTTTTTTTAAATAAAAAAAAGAGTGACATATATATATATATATATATATATATATAACTTATGGGTGGTAGGCCCCCACTAGACCCCATCTCCTTCCCCTGTTTAGAACTGTAGGTTTATGATAAAAGTTCTTAAAACTTAGGTTCCAATTTAAATTATTTCATATTTAAGGTGAACGATTTCATCATTACTAATGAAACCGATGATTTTTCATCAATATCGGCAAAACACTCAAAGTGGCGCATCCATTGAGTCCGAAATAATCAACTTCAACATGGAGCTGTAGGCTATCTAGGGCTGGCCACATGGAACCAAAATACCGAAACCGTACCGTTTCAGATCAAACCATACCGAAAAAAAACCGAATAGTAAAACTGTTGTATGATTGTACGGTACTGAAACCGTACAATATAATTCGGTATAGTTTCGGTATCGATATTTTAAAAAATCGTCCCGTACCGAATACCAGTACCGAATTAGAATATTCTTTTTTAATAATTAAATTTATTTCTTATTGGTTTATTAGGCATTCTTCAAGAGTTGATATGACACATACATGTCTTAATTTAGCTTCTAAGAGTTGATATCTTTAACTTAGTGCAACTTTTTCAATACATATTTGAAAACTTAAGTCCTTCATAAATGTAGTTTTGCTTTTTCTTTAGTCTTTTTCTTACTTTATAATCACAAACAAAATTTTGGCTCAAACCGAAACCATACCGAAACCGTACCGAACTTAATTGGTACGGTACGATCTGGTTTCACTTTCAAAATATTGAATACCGAACCGTACCGTACCGATTAAAATTAAATGGTATAGTTCTGATATCGATCAATTTTGTACCATACCTAACTGTATCCACCCCTAAGGCTATCAATGGCTTACATGTGAACAATAATTTGTTAAGGAACTGCTACCCCTCATATAATCACGATATAAATAAATTCGTAAGAATCATCAGATTAATCTTGCTCAAGAACTTTGTTGCATAACCATAAAAATATCTACCAAGACATCTTGTCGGAACATGTACGCAATAAAAAAACCGAGGAACTTTTGACCTTCAAGATGTGGGATAAAAGAATATGAGATACTGAACCAATCAATCAACTTCACATCTAGATTTAATTATATCATGAGGATCATTCATAATTCACATTATATCATGAGGATCATTCATAATTCACATTACAAAAACTGTGATCATTACGATGACCATAATTTTTGGCCTTTACAAAAAATCATCATTTTAAATTATTACAGAATTTTAAATAAAAGTTTATCCTTTATTGATCAACGATTATCCCTAGTAACTTTAGCAAACGATTGGCAAACTCATGATCTTGAAGAACAGTCTTGCTCATGATTTGGAAAAATAGTATATTGTAAAATTAAGTAAAAATATAGAAGAAGTATTTAGAAAAACAATAAATTAGTTTTACCAAAACTTTTATATTTCTCATTTATCGAACCCATTTTTATAGGCTTATAATGGATAGATATGCATGCTAATTGTAAATCAATAAAAAAAATTATAACTAATACATTAATGATGATGAAAGTAAATAAAATATTATCGAACCCACTATTTATAGGCTTATAACGGATAGTATCCATGTTTTCTTAGTTGTATGACCATAATTCCTAATAAATGCCATGATCCTGGCTTTTCAATGGACTTTTTTTAAGCTCCGCTGTCGCATTAAATCCCTTTTTTTTAATTAAAAGAAAAAATAAATAAATTATCCACAATATATCATTAATCTATTCTTCTTCATCCTTCTCCTCCCTGTTTCTATAGTTATGAAGTTGGTGTGGCAGATTTTCTCCAACAGTGGATTTTAGGGCAAGATTTAACCCGAGGTTCATTGTAATCGTACTTTATACCAATGTATGGCGGCAAGGTAGAAAGACTGAGTTCTGACTTCTGAGTGCCTCACCCCTCTGTAAATGCATTTCCACATTAAAATATGGTTTTGATTCCAAACCCAAAGCACATGGTTCCATGGCCCCCCCCCCCCCCCCCCCCCCCCCCCCCCCCCCACCCCATGGCTTCCCAAGTCAGCCCAGCTAGCTGTGTTGTTCATAATTTAAATATTTTGTTTTAACGCTTTTGCAGCTTTACGTAGGTTGAAAATAAAAGCACTAGCTAGTTTTCTGTGGAGCCATGGAGCCTATAGCCGGTTATCAAGCTAACCAATCTCCAAGTAGAAACAAAATTGTTAAAGATGAAGAAGCGGCGGCTAATGATCTGCTGGAGGATTGTTGGTTCTTTGACAACTTGCTCAACAGGAAACAGAGGACCCTGTCAAGGTGTTTTTCTGATCCTCAAGGCAATTCTTCATCATCATCTTCAAACTTTGGTCAAGAAATGTCAGTGAAGAGTTCAACAGGCGATGGAAAGAGCAATGTCGGCGTTTGTGGCCCTAATCTGGTTCGAACGTCGATTTTGCCGATGCATATAGGGCGGCAGGAGGAAGGTCAAGAAAAGCAAGATGGAGATGAGAGTTTGAGCAAATTGACAAGGCAAACTTATTCTCATCAGAAAATGCTGCAGACATCTCCGAGCCAGCCACCGACTTGTCACGGCCGGAGCAAAACGAATGGGCAATCTGTGAGGCAGAGTTTGGTAAGAACACCCTCCTTGCACCCGAGTATAGGAAGGGAAGAGAAAAACCAAGACAACGTTCCACATAAACACAAGGTAACAACTAGTTTTATAAGATTTTCCGTTACTTGCAATCTTCATTTCTAAAAAAGTCGTCATGCACTCTTAATTCACTCGTATATTCATTGCATGAATACCAACTAGGGTTTAATTAACTAAGTTATTATGGCTGATTGTTGCAGGGGATCATGACACAAAGTTGTAGCATACCAAGATACAGGGCTCCAAAAAACACAGAAGGGGAAAGCAATGCTAGCAGTGACGGAGGGAAGGAGATGATGAGACGGGGATCGACCAATCGATTAACGACGAGAAAGAGCCTTAGTGATCTTGAAATAGAAGAACTGCAAGGGTTCAAGGACTTGGGATTCACATTTGACAAGCAAGAATTGAGCCCTAGTGTTTTGAACATACTTCCTGGGTTGCAAGACAAGAAGCGCAATGAGGGGGATTTGTACCCGGAAAGCGTTCGGAGGCCGTATCTTTCAGAGGCATGGATGGTGCAGAATTTTGCACCTTCACCTCCACCCTCACCTCCAAACTTTGGGACAAGTAGGTCTGCTCAAGACATGAAGGAACAGATCAAGTTCTGGGCTAGAGCTGTGGCTTCTAATGTGCGCTAGGAAAAAAGATGTTTGAGATTTTGTAACTTGAATAACATACCGATTCTGTAGCATATAAAGAATGCAATAATGCAACATCGTATCCCATCCTCCCAATCCAATATATATATTTTTTTTACAGGATTTGTTTTATTGTTTGATCGAGTTTTCTCCGAACACTTGCAATGGTTGATGATCATTTACCACAGCTCTAGTTTGCTAGTTTGGTGTCGTTCAGTCTCTACTTTGGCAGTGTAAATAAAAGAATTCGGATGGAAACTGATCCGTCTCTTCAATATAGCATCTCCAGAAAACACGAGTGCCAAAGCCAAACATGGCATTTGTCACATGAAATTTTACTAGAATGCAGCTGGAAGTTGCCAATTTGCCAAATGTGGTGCCAAATGAAATAGACCCTCAATGAAACATTTTAATTGACAACTTGATATGTGATTAGAGACAATAAAAACAGGGACACTGAGGGGGCAACTTAGGATATAGCCTAGGTCATTTTTTTTTACCAAACCCTGTACAACAAGTAGAATTGAACTTCGATTCGCACTAAGGTTATATATATATTCCGTCTCTTTGAAAGAAAGCAGCATATAGCCCAGTAGGCTAAGCCGTTTACCGACTTTGTTGCAAATAAAAGTTCGTTGCTACTTGTTGTACACGCGGTTTGGTTATATGTAATGAGTCTATTTTGTCATTTTCTTTCATTTTTCTAATAAAATTTGGACTTGTTTTATCATTTTCTTCAATTCTTAAATAAAATTTGGCTTCATTTTATTATTTTTCTTCAATTTTTGAACAAAAAATATCCTTATTTTATTATTGTTAGAATTTGAAATTTAGTTACTCTTTCAACTTTTTTAAAAAATTGATAAATTTAACCTATTTAAAATTTGATTCTTGAATTCGTCCTTGAATGAAAAGAAAAATGCTTTTGGCCTCCTATTTTCGCATGTCGAGTCAACCAGTGGATTAGAGAGAAAAAAGTACTGCTACGTCAATCTCCAGAAGCACTTACATGCTCGTTTAAGCGTTTGAGTTATATTTATTTGTGAATAATTAATTTATAAGCATATTACTCATTTTACTCTCTGAATAGGACATCATGTCTCACCTTACTCTCCAAACGCCAAATCATGCCGACGTGCTACTAGAACCCCTCATGTTAGCTTCGTTGCTTCAAAGGTTAGGTTTCATTAGTAAAGACAATTAGACAGGATTATTTTGTCAAAAAATTAAAATAATTCTCCTAATAGAAAAAAATTATTCCAATATCCACCCGAACTCTCCCAATTCTCTTACTTTCAAGTTCATTTCTTCATCTTCTCAAAATTGAGCACCACCATCATCTTCATCTCACAAACCCAGCACCACCATCATCTCCTTCTCACAAACCCATCACCATAATCATCTTCATCTCACAAACCCATCACCATCATCATCTTCATCTCACAAACCCAACAAAAGCAACATCAAGCACAGCAAAAGCAACAACAAAAACCTCATGCTGTAAAAAACAATACCAATTGTCATTCAATTATGCAAAATGCATGCTATTGAAATCAAATGTGAAAACCCACAAACCAAACACGTCAAACACCAAGGTCTACCTTTTTGACAGATGCATACCCAGAAAGAGTGAGACCCAATAACACAATGAAGAAGAAAGGTCTCCAGAGATATCAAATTCTTAGAACCTTTCCTGGGTCCTCACGATACGGGTTTGGGAACCACCATAAGCTTCAAATTTCTCACAATTCTCGACAAATACCATTTCACAGTGTCCCACACGAGTTCTTTTAGGATGTTGGGCGGGGACCCGAACCTAGAAGGAGTGGGGCCATTATTTGCAGAGGGAATAGGGGGAGCACCACTACGAAAACTAATAGCAAGCACAACAAAAGCAATGGCAAAAACCTCCTACTGTAAAAAACAATACCAATTTTTATTTAATTACGCAAAATACATGCTACTAAAATAAAATGAGAAAACTCAGAAACCAAACACCTCAAACACTAAAGTCTACCTTTTTGACAGATGCAGAACAAGAAAGAGTTAGATCCAAGAACACAATGAAGAAGAAAGGTCCCCGGAGATTTCAATCCCTAATAACCTTTCTTGGATCCTCATGATACTAGTTTGGGAACACCACGAGCTTCAAATTACTCACAATTCTCGACAAATCTCATTTCACAGTGTCCCACACGAGTTTTGTTAGGGTGTTGGGCGGGGACCCGAACCCAGAAGAAGTGGGGCCATTGTTCGCAGAGGGAATGCGGAGAGGACCACCATGAAAAGCAACATCATGCACATCAAAAGCAACAACAAAAACCTCAGATCGTAAAACACAATACGAATTGTCATTCAATTATGCAAACTCATGCTACTGAAATCAAATGAGAAAACCCAGAAACTAAACATGTCAAACAGTAAAGTCTACCTTTTTTTACAGATGCAGACCAAGAAAGAGTGAGACTCAAGAACACTATGAAGAAGAAAGGTCCCCAGAGATCCCAATCCCTAAAAGCCTTTCTCGGGTCCTCACGATACAGGTTTGGGAACACCACAAGCTTCAAATTACTTACAATTCTCGTCAAATCCCATTTCACTGTGTCCCACACTAGTTCTGTTAAGGTGTTAAGAAGGAACCCGAAGGTAGAAGGAGAAGGGCCATTGTTTGTAGAGGGAATGAGGGAAGGAGTAGGAACAAATGGCGGGTTCTATTTAGGGGCGCATGGGAAGGTGGCTGTGGAAGGTTTGATTGGATGAAGGGTGAGGATGAGACGTTGATGGAGGCCTGGGATGGGCTCAAGGCTTTACCGGGGAGGATTGTGGTGGGACCCGATTGGACGCTGGCGTTGATAAGGTTTTTGATCTCGTCGATGTCAGATTTGGAAGGCCGGTAAAGAGGCACGCCATCATTAAAGGATGGATGGATGAAGAGAACGACAAAATTACCCACCTATAGATCAATTAAACGCACAGAAGGGATGATGGACTGGCATGAAGGCTTTTCATGGTGGTACTGCGTTTGTTAGATGAAGATGATGGTGGTACTGCGTTTGTTAGATGAAGATGATGGCGGTGCTTGATTGTGAGAAGATGAAGAATTGTACGGGTATTATTCAATTAGGATTTTAATAGATGGTAATTATTTAATTTTAATATAATGAATTTTAGTATGATTTGTAATTACAAAATTTCACTTATGATTTTAATTGGTTGAAATTACATAATTCACTTAGCCTTTTTTATGATTTTAATTGGTTGAAATTACATAATTCACTTAGCCTTTTTTTGTATTCTCCAAAGAATCAAAAAATTTATTCTAAGATTTCATATGAAATAAAAATTATACAATAACATGGATTACTTATACAATATGAATAAATAATTAAATGATAAAAGTAATAACAATAACGTAAGGTAGCAAATAAACATGGCTTAAGGAAAAAAACATTATTCAAGACGTAATAAACATTTGTTGGAGCTTCATCTCATCATATGATATAGATAGCATCTCTCCACATAGCTGAAACTAGGCTAGCTCTTCATGTTTTAGGATCCTCTCTTTGTTGATCTTGGATTTGATAAATCTGTTCAAAATTGTCCTCTTATCAACTGGTATTGATGAGGACGAAGATTATGAAGATTCATCAGTTGGCTCAATAAGAAATTCATCAAAACAACACTTATTAGGAAGAAAGTTATGTAATGCTCCACATGCCAACATTAACTCTGCTTGTATTTTAAATGAAAATGGAGGAGAAAACTTAAAAATTGTGAATCGTAATTTAAAAATACCAAATATCTTCTCTATCACATTCCTTGAGGACGCATGACGAAGGTTGAACAAATTATTTTCATTTTCAGGATCACGACCATGACTTGTAAAATCTTGGAGATGATATCTCAGACCTCGAAACAGATCTAAAAATTGGCGTTTGTTGGCAAATCCACAATCCACTAAGAAACATTTACCTAATTATATAGCGCATATATATATATATATATATTAGTATGCAACATAGAAATAAAAATATATTTCCAACCAAAAAGATAAGTATTTACCTTTGAGGAATTTTAAGACCATTTCTCCTTGATAGAGTATCACTTAACATTTTTGAATCATGAGCCAAAACCCTCCCATCCACTAAGGACATACATGAATTCCAAATCAAAATTGCAAGTTGCTAATACATTTTGGGATATATATTTATATCGATTACGATAGTTGCTGACATCGCGTCCTCTCACTATTTCTGGAATATGTGTTCCATCAATAGCTCCAATGCAATCCTGAAAAAATTCAAAAATGTAATGAAATAATAATAATAATTGTTGATACCATATCGACCAACCAGACCCCATGCAAGCAGCTCAACCACCAGTCGCCAGGCAGACGTCAGTCGCCAGAAGGTCCAAGACATCGTTCGGTAGGCAATAACAGACCTTAGTCGGCAGGACCACTAGTGTACCACACTCGGCAAGCATGACTCCTACGTCACTCGGCAGGCATAATCGGCACCCCCTAAGCTAACCACACTAGCTATCAACACCAACCCCCTAACACCAAGAGGTTGGTTGCCACCTAACACTTAGCCCGGGTATACAGGGCACGTGGCTGCATCCACAGTCACAACTTGGAACTTCCTCTACTCAACCATCACATTAATGGTTACTGTAAATACCCTCTGACCCTTTCACAAAGGTAACTCTCTCATCACTTCTCTCTCTAGAATCATACACAAGCTCCACTCAGCAGCCCTTGTGACACGACCCATTTCAATCCCCCCGGGATTATCGCGGGATGTGTCATGCTCCCATCTGACATGAAGTGTCAGATAAGGGATAACTCAAAACTTCAGTCCGATCGGGGCTTCTAGAGTGTGCCAGGATCAGTGGAGGAGTACGATGTTTAGGTCTTTACTACAGCCCTCATCCGTGATCAACCTGAAAGGCATTAAAACCATTAAAAGCTGTGAATGGACGAAAATCAATAGTTTAATAAAAAAACATTTCATAAGAAGACATTTATGCCCTTCACTAAAAAGTATTCATGCATTCGAAAACTAATAATCAAACCATTTACTTTAATTAAATCATTAGGGCCTTAGCCCAAAACCATAAATCCAAGTAAGTGGGAGCTCATCCCAAAACCCTAAATCCAAACCATGTGGGTCCTTGCCCAAATCCATTAACACCGAAAACCAAAACATAAATCCAGTAAAGCCATAAATCGCATTTTCATCCAATACCATTATGTACCAATCCTCGGCATCCCAGACGCCTGACGTCCTAGACGTCATGTCACGGTCCAAGCTACGCGTGCTACCAGGGGTCTCAACCCGAGTCAATCTCTGACATCCCAGATGTCAGACGTCTTAGACGTCTAGCAATCCTACTCCTGAGTCACTATACAGTCTGGTCGCTCCGTTCAGTGACTCCTCGCAGGCAATGCTCCGTGTGTAATGACCCGTCCCGAATTCCGGGATTAGATTAGTGACTAATCAAGGATTAGTGAGGTTAATCGGTGATTAGTTGAGCGGAATCGGACGAACGATGCAAAATGATGATTTTGCCCCTAGAATGGGCGAAACGTTGACTTTTTGTTCTAGCGGTTAAATAAACTTTGGCCGATGAATGTGACGTAGTTCGAGACATCACGAGTTCATAGACATGTGGCACGTCCGATTCCGACGTTCGAGGAAGAAGTTATGACGTTCGAGGAAGAAGTTATGACGTTCGGAAGTTCATGGGTATTTTGGTAATTTGGTTAAAAAGAGGGCAAATAGTTGACTTTTGACCGGGGAGGTTCGATGGCTGAGGGCCGATGACCGTTACCTAGATCAGGTCGATACAAATCCATAGACAGGCGGCACGCCCAAATCAAACTTCGAATGAAAAAGTTATGGGTCACGGAAGTTCGATTTCACTATGCATGCATTACGAGGCAGTGATCAGGTGGCAATTTCTGATTGGGCAGATATTTAGATGGGACCTACGGATGAGTGACAAGTGTCACTCATCCCATTGGTCATTATCCCTAAAAAGTGGATCTACCCTAATTAAATACTATTATCCTATTATTTTATAATATAATCCTATCCACCTTCCATCTCCACCCTTCATCTCATCTAATCCCTTCATCCTAGCCGTCGAAACCTCCCTCCCTCACACCTGAACACCAGCCATCCTCTCTATTTTCTCACAAACCCGAACACCTCCATTTTCCATTTCCTTGAACAAACACACACACACCACGCCACACCACCACCATTTCTACATCCCTATATTCGTGTGAGGAGTTTTGAGGGACTGAAAAATGACAGGGAAGGCGGTCTACGGTGGCTCACGGAGGGGGGCGGGGGGGTAAGTCGAACAAACCCGAGAGCCCAATTTATTTCAAAAATCAAAAGTTGATTTTTAGTCATGGTTTTGAGCTCTTTTTGGTTCTAATGTGACCTAGGGACCAAGGCAACTCAATAAGGATCGATTTGGAAGGAAATGGGTGTCTAGGAAGTCAAGAAACCGAGCTTGAAGATTACGCTTTCGGTTCGATCTTGGGAGGTATGGTTCCTGCTAGTTTCCATGTGTTTTTAATAGCTAAGTAGATTAGGTTTGTTGCTAGGAACCTTTAGGAATTGAAATGGACTGAATTGGATTGAAAATAGGAGAGATTGGACAGTGAACCGGTCGCGTCGGTTCAAACTAGTCCGGTTAGGTTCGAACCAGGCGAACCGGGTTCGCTGGAGGAAGAAGAAGGTGAATAGTGTTGTGGGCTTCACGCGCAACCCTTTTGGGCGGCGCATTGGGGGGAGGGGGGCGGCGTGAAGCATCCTTTAGCGATGACTTCAACATGACTTTTAACCTATTTGATGTAACGAATATTTTGGGACTGGTTTCGTGTCGATCGGACACCATCTCGATAATGTTCGGGACATCCGACGGTTTAGGATTTTGTTTTAAAATAGTTAAAAATTCGGGAAAATTACGGGACTTCAAGTAGAGGTTAATGAGGTAGTTAATAACCCTCTAGATTGATTTGGACAGGTTTGGGAGTCCGGGTGACGGTGATTAGCCCGGTGAGGCTTACAGCACGCAAATTGAGGAGGCAACTTAGGACGGTCTGTGAGTGGACCTTGATTTCTAAACTGTAATGCATGTATAAATGTTTTATATGTTTTATGGATATGATTCTATGATGTTGATTTGGATATTGGTGAATTATATGATTTCACGCCTTTCGAGGCAATTTACGTGCTTACACGTAAATCGAGGTTTACGGTTTTGCACTGATTTTCCGTGCTTATAGTTTTGGAAATTATTTCATGAAATGGTTTTGGATTTGAAAAGGTAAACTTAGGTTTGAGACCCATTTTTTTTGGAAACCCTCGGACTCGAAGTCCCTTTTAGCTACGTTCTCGGACTAGAGGCCCAATTGGTTCTTGAATCGATTTCGGATTTGGAAATATGGACCGGGCACGAGACCCATTTGATTTATGAACTCTCGGACCTGAAGTCCATTAGGTTTAAAAAGACATCAAGCCAAAGGCCCAGTTGATTTACGTATCGGGCTCGAGGCCCAGTTGGGTTACGAATCAGGCTCGAAGCCCAGTTGACTTACGTATCGGGCATGAGGCCCATTTGGCTTACGATATCGGGCACGAGGCCCATTTAGTTTATGAAATCGGGCACGAGGTCCATTTGGTTTACGATTCGGGCCGGAGGCCCAGTTTGTATGTGGATTCGGGCTTAGGGCCCAGTAATGTTTTAAGATTGTGATTTCGGGTCAGGGACCCATAAATGGATTTATGGTTCATGACGGTTTATGGGGACCAGCATGAACCCTTGAAAGGGTTTTCTGGTTTATGACAGTTTATGGGGATCTGGGATGAACCCTTGAAAGGTTTTAAGAATGATTTCAAAAGGTTTTTCGTATACCATTTTTTATATATGAAAGGGTTTTCTGGTTTATGACAGTTTATGGGGACCGTGACGTAGTTTGGGACGTCACGAGTTCATTCACAGGTGGCATCACAAGGGTAAAAACGTCATACGAGAAAATATATAAATCACCAATACCACAATCATCATCATAGAAATCACATATGTAAAACAAATAAAATAGTTATGCATGCATCACAGTTCATAACACAATGTCCACTCACGGACCATCCTACGCTTCTGCCTCGATATACGTGCCATAAGCCTCCTCAAACCAAATCACCGTCCTCGGAATATCCGGACCTGTCCAAATCATACTAGAGGGTTACTAACTACTTCATTAACTTCTCATTAAAGCCCCATAATTTTCCCAGATTTTTAAACGTATTTAAACTTGATCCTAAACCTTTGGACATCCCGAACTATATCGAAACGATGTCCGATAGACTCGAAATCAGTCCCAAAATGTTCGTTACATCGAATAGATGAAAACACATGTTGAACACTTCCTCAAAAACACCACCAAGAGCCCCCACGTGCCTGCACTGTTCATCATCCTAGTCTTCTGTCAAACCTGGTCCAGTCAGTTCTCTGCAAGTTCAGTTCAACCGGACCGGCGAGGCCGGTTCACCCTTATTCCTCTATCTTTTTCAGTCCATTTAATTCCTATAGCTTCGTTCCAACATTCCTAGTCGATCTATGACTTCAAAACTAGAAAATAAGGCTTAGAACTCACCTTCCCGATTAAAAGAACAACTGGCCAACTTTCGTCGTCGAGGCCCATGTTCCCGGCCACTTCCAACTGTGAGTTCAGTCCCAATCATCTACTTGCAACCTCCAGAACATGTTTCCATCTTTAGAATCACTCAAAAATTACTAGAATCGAAAGTACCATTTTAGATCACAAAACTTAGCTTTTCATGGTTTGCCAGCCACCGTCCACGACGGTCCACGAAACCGATCCCATCCGACTCGTATGAGTTCTAGAAACACCCTAGGGTCATCCAAATCGATGAAAAAACTCTCAAAACCAAACTCACGATCTTTGAACCAAAACAGGGCTCACGGGTTTCACGGCCACCGTCCACGACGGTCCACCCCGACAGCCTCAACATCCACGACTCTGTCCCCTCTCTCACTCTCATTAATTTTCATTCAAGGCCCAACAAAAAATGGTACAGATTGAAGGCTGTTTGTGTGATGTGTTATGTGTTTGTTTAGAGAGAAATGAAGATGATGATACGTAGGAGGGAGAGAGATAAGTGAATAAAATAATCCCCTCCCCCAATCACAACACAGATCCATAATTTAAGGGCATGGACCAATGGAATGAGTGGCACTTTTCACTCATCCAAGGGCCCCACATAAAAATATATGTCAATCACATTTAATTAACATTTAATGCCAATCTCGAGACGTTAAATTCCCAATTTTGATCCCGTGACCAAAACTCCTCCGTTTGACGTGCCACTTGTCTACGGACTCGTGACATCCCGATCTACGTCACAGTCATCGGTCCTCGTACGTTTGACTCCTCGAGTCAAAAGTCAACATTTTCCCATGTTTAGGGGTAAAACGATCATTTTATACTGTCCGTCCGATTTCTCTCGATTAATCCTCGATTTATCATTCTAAATATATAATTAATTAATACTTAATCCCGATATTTGGGACGGGCCGTTACAACCTATCCACCTTACAAAAATTTCGCCATCGAAATTCCAACTAACCTAGTTCCACATCCACATCGTGGAAAAACAAGCTCAGTCTCACTGTTAGGTTTAACATCCTATGTATACGTCTACACCCACTAACCAGCACCTTCATTTTCTGCACCCAAACGTTCCATCACGAACCCATGCGTACCAACTACACCTGACCATGTTGAGTGACATTGATCACACGTTTCAAGTTGATACCACCCAAAAAATCTACCATTACGCTGACAAATTTAGCTGACACATTCAGCTTGACGGTTCTTCTCAATCACCAATCCACCCTGACATCTGCTCTAATTGGGAGCCACCAACTCTCCCTCATCAATCCACGCTGGCACACCCAGCTAAACTATCACCATTTTGATAGTCGCAATCAATCCGACATCTCCCACACCTAGAGTTATCAAATCTCACACTTTCTCTCCACATTTGCTGAATTTTACCATGTCAACATCACACGTCCCATAACGTCGCACTCAGTCTGCACTCACGGCTCCATGGTCACAATTGGAGTAACCGACACACCTTGACTCACTCTAGAGTCGCACCAAGGTATCTCGCACCAAAATTTCCTCATAAATCTATTCTGCTGTTAAAGAGAGTCACAGAGCAGTCGATCCACGCAAAGAAATCTGTGGTTACACTAACCAACAACTCACTCAACTTGAGTATACGTATACCAACATCTC
This sequence comes from Prinsepia uniflora, assembly GCA_032719365.1. Lineage (NCBI taxonomy): Eukaryota > Viridiplantae > Streptophyta > Magnoliopsida > Rosales > Rosaceae > Prinsepia > Prinsepia uniflora. Next base: position 34,292,096 of record CM064868.1, on the reverse strand, counting down.
ACTCCACCTATGTAACTGGACCCCATTGAATACATGCCCAGTAGTGATACACACCACAACTCTAGGGTTCCACTAGTCATCCACGGCTCTGAGCACCTGCTCATACAATCACTAAACCCATCAAAATCACTCTAGCCCAGCGCACAATATTCAATGTCCAGTTCACGTTCTCAACCAATCCAATGATATCGGAACTAAGCCGACTACCAACACGCTCATCAACATACCACTAGTATATCCTATATACCGTCACCAGGCACCACTTAGGCCTGTCCAGTATCAATCCTCGTATAACGTACCTTGTATGACAGGACCCATCCCAATCCCCCCGGGATTACCGTGGAATGTGCCCTGCTCCCGTCCAACAAGGGGTGTCAGACAAGGGATAACCACGAGCCACTACCCAAACGGGGCTTCCAGAGTGCGCAAGGATCGATGGAGGAGGTGTGCAATGTCCCAGTCTCTGCTGCAAACGCATCCGTAATCAACCTGAAGGGCATTAAAACCAAAAGCTGTGAGTGGACAAAAACCAGTAAGTTCATCAAATACATTTATAAGACATTTATGCCCTCCAATAAAAACGTACGCATGCCACAAAAACCAGTAACCAAAACGTTTGCTCAACCGAGCCCTTAGGGCCTTAGCCCAAAAACCGTTAACCAAAAACCAAGTGTGGGAACTCAGCCCAAAACCGTGGAATACCACCACCATACATATACGACCATGTGGGTCACCACCCACTACCATAAATGAACATTAATTCATTAAAATCACACAATCATAAATCCACCCGGAAAGCCATTTCATTAATTCGTATTTTACCATTACCATCACCAGCATCCCTGATGCTAGACGTCCCGGACGTCATGTCTCACGGTTTCATAAGCTACGCGTGCTGCCCGGGGTCTCTCCGGGTCCATATATCTGACATCCCTGATGTCTGACGTCCCATACGTCAATCATAGCAATCCTGCTCCTGAGTCATCATACGGTCCGGCTGCTCCGTATGGTGACCCTTCACAGGCAATGCACCGTGACTTCCCCAGTGTCCCAGACATCTTAGGAGACCATCATATATCCATGTGTACAGATGGTATATGGAAAAACAGTTTTATTAAATCCTTTTATCACATCATTACAATGGGCCCTGCCCGAAATTTCCATAAAACCACGTAATTCCATTTAGGGTCCCTGACCCAAAATCACAATTATTAAACATAGGGTCCCTGACCCGAAATCACCATTATAATCTAATTGGGCCTCATGCCCGATTTAGTAACCATTGGGCCCACGGCCCGATTTGTAAACCAACTGGGCCCACGACCCGAATTCGTAAATCAACTGGGCCCCTGGCCCGATAACATAACTCAAATGGGTCTCAGCCCGATTTCATATCAACTGGGCCCCTGGCCCGATTTCATTAACCAACTGGGCCCCCGGCCCGATTACGTACTCAAATGGACTCCAAGTCCGAAATTTCCAAAACAAGTGGGCCTCAAGCCCGAGTTTATATTTCCAATTCCAAAACCCTTTTTATCACATTATTTATTAAGCCATTAAGCCATAAGCACAGAAAATCACAATAAAACCGTTAACCTCGATATACGTGAAATACGGAAAATACCTCGAAATACGTGCAACATACCCGAAATCAATACTCACAATCACCATCATAGAAATCACGTATATAAAACATATAACACATTTAAGCATGCATAGGATTTATAAAACCAAAGTCCACTCACAGACCGTTTTAACCGTGTGCCTCGATATGCGTGCCACCGGCCCTCCCGGGCCACACCACTATCACCGGGACTCCCAATCCTGTCCAAATCACATTAGAGGGTCACTAACCTCATCATTAACATCCTATCAAAGTCCCGTAATTTTCCCGAATTTTTACTTATTTTTAAACTTAATTTAAAACCTTCGGACATCCCGAACACTATCGAGACGGTGTCCGATCGACACGAAACCAATTCCAAAATGTCCGTTACATTAAATAGGACAGAAGTCATGTTGACCTCACCTCGAGATCCGTGCTCATGCGCCGTCACGCGCCGCCGTGAGTGGCTGCGCGTGAAACTCACGCGCCGTGAACAGTGTCACCGTTCTGACCCGGTTGTCTGATAAACGGGTCACCGTGACCCGCGGCCCAACCCGACTGGTTCTCAGCCATTACTCGATCATTTTCAATTCCGTTTGTTCCTACAAGATCGTCTCATCAATTCCAGTTGATCCATGCTTTAAAAACTGAGAAACCAATACGTTTGACTACCTGTTCGTGGAGGTGTGCAGACCGGCCACCTGCAACCGTCGTGCCTGCACGATCCCGGCCACCATTCCTTTCGAAAACGATCCCCAGAAGCTCGTCTCACCTTCTAGATCATCATCCTAATCACCAGATCGATCGAAACACGTTAAAACCCATCCTACCATTTTTGTACCCGAAAACAAACTCACGGGTTCGAGGCTTACCTCGCCGCCGTGGCTACCGCCGTGGCCACCAGCATGCCCAGTTCGACTCCAGGAACTCCTTTCACCCCTCAAACACGATCAAAACCAGTCCACACTGATTTTCCAATTTCTGAGTTTTCGGACCTCTCTGTTTTTGTTTTGCCGCCGTCGTCCCTGCCGTCTCCGTCGCCTTCCGTCGTCTCTCAAGCCTCACCGTAGTCAATTCACATTCCTCCGCACAGCCTCATGGTTACAGATGTGGTGGGGATGCGTAAGGGGGAGCCGTGTGCGGGTGTGCATGTGCACGGTTCTGTTTTCCGGTCACCACCGCCACCCACGGCGGTCACGCCGCCACGTGCGACACAAAACTCCTCTCAGTCTCCCTGTGTTCTCTCACGGTTCCAAAAACAGAAGGGGTTGTGTGTGCATGTGTTTCGGGTGGGAGAAAACAGAGTGAGAGAGAGATGAGTGTGATCAGAAATAAAGGAAAGGGAGAGATGAGATCAAAGGCCCAGATTTAATCTGAGGTTTGAATGGATGGTGAGGATTTAAGGGGAGAAAATGGATTAAATAATCCAATGGCCAACAAGGATCCAGATTTTAGGGAAGGTGGGGATGAGTGACACGTGGCCTACATCCAAGGGTCCAGATTCGTCAGTTACTGTTCACCTATTTAAATATTATTATTTTATTCCGAGTCTCGGTTAATCGTGTTTCACGTCCTTGACCATAACTTCGTCGTCGTAACTCCGATTTCGGCATGCCGCCTGTCGTTGGATTCGTATCGACGATACCTACGTAACGGTCCTTGGCCCTCGCCCATTGGACCTCCCGGTCAGAAAGTCAACATTTGGCCCCTAATAAGCCAAATTACCAAAATACCCCTCAACTTCCGAACACCAAAACTTTCTCTACGAATGTCGGAATCGAACGTGCCACCTGTCTATGAACTTGTGACGTCCCGAACTACGTCACGGTCATCGGTCAAAGTCCGTTTGACCGCCCGATCAAAAAGTCAACATTTTGCCCACGACCAGGGGCAAAACGGTCATTTCGCACAATTTGTCCGATTCCACCCTACTAAGCACCGTTCAACCTCACTAATCGAGATTAGTCACTAAACTAATCCCGGAATTCGGGACGGGTCGTTACAATCTTCCCTCCTTAATAAATTTCGTCCTCGAAATTCCAACCGATCTGATCTCAACGTACTTCCCCCCTTAATAAGTTTCGCTCTCGAAACTCGACTATCCTGATTCCACAAACACCCCGTGGAAAGTGGAATCGACCACGCAACACGTGTACACCCGTACACCAACTACTTAGACAAAACTTGTCTACGCCCAAACGTACCACTAGTACTCAAAACGCAACGATTACATTCGACCCCGTCGAATGACTGAAACTACTAGTTTCGAATTTGACACCACTTGTCAAATCCACCCTCTCGTTGACGCAACAACTCGACGGTTCCTTTCCCACTCCCACTAGGAGTCAGCTGACCCCACTCAACGATCTATATTGACACATCCTGACAATCTGTCACCACACAGTTGTTGTCAGTCGAAAACTGACACTAGACTCACTCGTGGCTACACATGCCACCAACGTACTCGACTCACCAATACCCTTACCGACATTTCACACGACCTGTGTGTAATTAAACACATCGGAATTACCATGACCCATTGCATAGTAATGTCCGGTCCACAACCAATCCCATGGTATCGAAACCAATCCGACTACCAACACGTTCACCGACACACCTCGGGTATATCCCGTATACCGTAACTAGACATCACAAGTCTACACGGTATTGTACCTCGACCGAAGTACGAAGTACAAACATCTACCTAATAACCAGACTACAACCACCTAGGTCATAGCCGAACGCGTTCCAATAATGGAGTACGTTTGCCCAATCCAACATGAGGCAAATCGAGACTCCACCCAACATCTAGTTCCAATTCCGAATCTGAATCCGCAATTTCGTAAGAAATCCCGGATCCAAGCCCAGACATCAAATTTTAATTCATATCCAAATCCGAATCCGAAATCATTATTCCGTAAGCTAGCATTTGGAATAACCATTCCGTACCCAAATCCGGAAATATACTTTCAAGTTCCAAAATCGAATCCTGAATCGTCACTCAGAAATTCGATTCCAAATCCCGAAATCTCGTTCACATTTACCAAGACACACCAAAACCGAACCTATCGGTTACCCGTTCAATACACTTGATTGACTTCATAGGGAAGCCAATCCAACCTCCACACGTCTAAGGTTGACAAAATTCAACTACCTTGAAAACCTACTCACCCGAGTAGAATACCATACGGGCCCCTACTTCGAAAAGAAGTTCAACCTCGTCATTTACGACTCACGTACCATGGTAAGAGTGATATACTCTCCCCCTATCTGAATCATCAAGATCACGACCCAGATAGACACTACGTCCTTGACAATAACGTCAAAATCCTAGATCGCCACAACGATCGACAACCGACTCCCACAACTAGACAGATCAGTCAACGACGAGACACGTCGAGACTGCGGATTCTCACGGATTACCTTGTATCAGTCCTTGTCATTCCACCTAGGAAAAACCAAGGATGATCCAACATGATGACGTCAAAACTCATCCTACGTGGATGCAACCAAAACTCGATGCACTCACCACGCCATGTACCCCAACATCGTCTGCCACCAAGCAGAAAATGAAAAATCTCGTTTACCCAATTTCGAATACGTAGCTCCTCCTAGTGACCTCACAACACACACGACTCACCAACCAATACACGCTCAACGTACTGGTAACTACAGTCAATGTCTGCCAGGGCAGAAAACGATATGTCGACCCCAAGGACTTCGGAATACCTATCACCAAAACCAAGCACCACTCTCGTTCCCTAATCACAACGCTTCTCGAATCTAAGGTTCCAACCATGTTGGAAACAGACATGCTCCCAACAAGACGTCAAGTCTAACCACTAGACTTCCTACCTCCTCAATTCACTTAGACAACCCCGTGTCCACAATCAATCCGTTATTGTTCCGTTCGCACATCCCGACCTTTACAGGTTCAACACTCGGTTTTCCAAGTTCTCAATTACAAATTCCTACCTTTATACCACTAATGGTTTTTCCTCGTCTTTTCCAGTTTTAATCATTTCCATGTACATTTTAGGGATATTTACAAACATAAATCACACTAATTTTGGAGTTGCCAACAACTCCCCCAAATCCACTAATCATCCCAAAATTTCTTAAGTCTTACTTATACCATTTTAATCCACTCCTTACTGGTTATCTCACCACTATTGGAACTTATCCCAACACATTACGATCTTAACTGGAACCCATCCAGTCCATCACTCAGCCACACCAATGTCAAAGACCGAACATATGTTCATTATGACGGAGTCACACCCCAACTTGTGGCTCATCGTCAACACCATTACCGACACTAGCACCAGCGCTAGTACCAGCACCAACACACTATCAACAACACTAATATCAGCACACAGGCATCCATACTAGCATCAGCACAAAAGTACCAACCCGCAAACATCCATACTTGCACACCGTGTGCAAATACGACAATCCTGGATCTCCGTTCATACCGAACGACGATCCCGTACCTCACGACTATGGGTACCACCACTCTGACAATCCACATCAGGAAAATGAACGTTCCCTGAACGTCCCCTGATCCCCAAGTATCAGAACCATACCAATTACCCTCGATAGCCAGTCATCTCCATATTACTTCCAACTAACTGTCATTGCTATCGAGATCCGCATCCATACCTCACACTAATGCCCGATCCAACACGGGATTCCACAATTTATCTCAGAACCGTATCCGTAAATCGGATCCCATAGTTCTGCCTAGACTCACCAGAGCCATCCACATGGTCATCCATGACCTCAACCGCTCGTCGCAGCACAAGTTCTCATCCACTAATCATTATTAAGGTTTACCTTTTTAATACTAGAGTTCCACAATCACACCCTATGGTTCAACCGAACCAAACAGCTTTCCGTAATATAAAACTCACAACCTGACCGACCCCGCGGTCTAGACATCGAATAGACATCAAATCCAATCCTACCATCCCATCAACGTGGGTTCCACCACTAAGGTCACCGGCCAACTCCGATGAACCAGCATCTCTCACACCAACAACCACCACTAGGGTTCACATTTTAGACCATTACTCAAATGAGGTTCCCTGAACCTGGCTGCACCTAGCAGCACAACAATCCAATATCACATGACCGAACCGACGGTCCCACTATACCAGTTCACCACAATCAACCCCACTTGGGTCGAATCACATTAACGCACGGCGTATCGGGCCAATCGCACTCCATCCACTATCCAAACCCAAAAACTATCTATCAGGTTGATAACGAATTGCAGCCCAAAGAGACATCACACCCTCGACCTGCGCACACAAAAGAGCAACCGTGCTCTGATACCAAGTTGACAGGACCCATCCCAATCCCCCCGGGATTACCGTGGAATGTGCCCTGCTCCCGTCCAACAAGGGGTGTCAGACAAGGGATAACCACGAGCCACTGCCCAAACGGGGCTTCCAGAGTGCGCAAGGATCGATGGAGAAGGTGTGCAATGTCCCAGTCTCTGCTGCAAACGCATCCGTAATCAACCTGAAGGGCATTAAAACCAAAAGCTGTGAGTGTCCAAAACCAGTAAGTTCATCAAATACATTTATAAGACATTTATGCCCTCCAATAAAAACGTACGCATGCCACAAAAACCAGTAACCAAAACGTTTGCTCAACCGAGCCCTTAGGGCCTTAGCCCAAAAACCGTTAACCAAAAACCAAGTGTGGGAAATCAGCCCAAAACCGTGGAATACCACCACCATACATATACGACCATGTGGGTCACCACCCACTACCATAAATGAACATTAATTCATTAAAATCACACAATCATAAATTCACCCGGAAAGCCATTTCATTAATTCGTATTTTACCATTACCATCACCAGCATCCCTGATGCTAGACGTCCCGGACGTCATGTCTCACGGTTTCATAAGCTACGCGTGCTGCCCGAGGTCTCTCCGGGTCCATATATCTGACATCCCTGATGTCTGACGTCCCATACGTCAATCATAGCAATCCTGCTCCTGAGTCATCATACGGTCCGGCTGCTCCGTATGGTGACCCTTCACAGGCAATGCACCGTGACTTCCCTAGTGTCCCAGACATCTGGAGGAGACCATCATATATCCATGTGTACAGATGGTATATGGAAAAACAGTTTTATTAAATCCTTTTATCACATCATTACAATGGGCCCTGCCCGAAATTTCCATAAAACCACGTAATTCCATTTAGGGTCCCTGACCCAAAATCACAATTATTAAACATAGGGTCCCTGACCCGAAATCACCATTATAATCTAATTGGGCCTCATGCCCGATTTAGTAACCATTGGGCCCACGGCCCGATTTGTAAACCAACTGGGCCCACGACCCGAATTCGTAAATCAACTGGGCCCCTGGCCCGATAACATAACTCAAATGGGTCTCAGCCCGATTTCATATCAACTGGGCCCCTGGCCCGATTTCATTAACCAACTGGGCCCCCGGCCCGATTACGTACTCAAATGGACTCCAAGTCCGAAATTTCCAAAACAAGTGGGCCTCAAGCCCGAGTTTATATTTCCAATTCCAAAACCCTTTTTATCACATTATTTATTAAGCCATTAAGCCATAAGCACAGAAAATCACAATAAAACCGTTAACCTCGATATACGTGAAATACGGAAAATACCTCGAAATACGTGCAACATACCCGAAATCAATACTCACAATCACCATCATAGAAATCACGTATATAAAACATATAACACATTTAAGCATGCATAGGATTTATAAAACCAAAGTCCACTCACAGACCGTTTTAACCGTGTGCCTCGATATGCGTGCCACCGGCCCTCCCGGGCCACACCACTATCACCGGGACTCCCAATCCTGTCCAAATCACATTAGAGGGTCACTAACCTCATCATTAACATCCTATCAAAGTCCCGTAATTTTCCCGAATTTTTACTTATTTTTAAACTTAATTTAAAACCTTCGGACATCCCGAACACTATCGAGACGGTGTCCGATCGACACGAAACCAATTCCAAAATGTCCATTACATTAAATAGGACAGAAGTCATGTTGACCTCACCTCGAGATCCGTGCTCATGCGCCGTCACGCGCCGCCGTGAGTGGCTGCGCGTGAAACTCACGCGCCGTGAACAGTGTCACCGTTCTGACCCGGTTGTCTGATAAACGGGTCACCGTGACCCGCGGCCCAACCCGACTGGTTCTCAGCCATTACTCGATCATTTTCAATTCCGTTTGTTCCTACAAGATCGTCTCATCAATTCCAGTTGATCCATGCTTTAAAAACTGAGAAACCAATACGTTTGACTACCTGTTCGTGGAGGTGTGCAGACCGGCCACCTGCAACCGTCGTGCCTGCACGATCCCGGCCACCATTCCTTTCGAAAACGATCCCCAGAAGCTCGTCTCACCTTCTAGATCATCATCCTAATCACCAGATCGATCGAAACACGTTAAAACCCATCCTACCATTTTTGTACCCGAAAACAAACTCACGGGTTCGAGGCTTACCTCGCCGCCGTGGCTACCGCCGTGGCCACCAGCATGCCCAGTTCGACTCCAGGAACTCCTTTCACCCCTCAAACACGATCAAAACCAGTCCACACTGATTTTCCAATTTCTGAGTTTTCGGACCTCTCTGTTTTTGTTTTGCCGCCGTCGTCCCTGCCGTCTCCGTCGCCTTCCGTCGTCTCTCAAGCCTCACCGTAGTCAATTCACATTCCTCCGCACAGCCTCATGGTTACAGATGTGGTGGGGATGCGTAAGGGGGAGCCGTGTGCGGGTGTGCATGTGCACGGTTCTGTTTTCCGGTCACCACCGCCACCCACGGCGGTCACGCCGCCACGTGCGACACAAAACTCCTCTCAGTCTCCCTGTGTTCTCTCACGGTTCCAAAAACAGAAGGGGTTGTGTGTGCATGTGTTTCGGGTGGGAGAAAACAGAGTGAGAGAGAGATGAGTGTGATCAGAAATAAAGGAAAGGGAGAGATGAGATCAAAGGCCCAGATTTAATCTGAGGTTTGAATGGATGGTGAGGATTTAAGGGGAGAAAATGGATTAAATAATCCAATGGCCAACAAGGATCCAGATTTTAGGGAAGGTGGGGATGAGTGACACGTGGCCTACATCCAAGGGTCCAGATTCGTCAGTTACTGTTCACCTATTTAAATATTATTATTTTATTCCGAGTCTCGGTTAATCGTGTTTCACGTCCTTGACCATAACTTCGTCGTCGTAACTCCGATTTCGGCATGCCGCCTGTCGTTGGATTCGTATCGACGATACCTACGTAACGGTCCTTGGCCCTCGCCCATCGGACCTCCCGGTCAGAAAGTCAACATTTGGCCCCTAATAAGCCAAATTACCAAAATACCCCTCAACTTCCGAACACCAAAACTTTCTCTACGAATGTCGGAATCGAACATGCCACCTGTCTATGAACTCGTGACGTCCCGAACTACGTCACGGTCATCGGTCAAAGTCCGTTTGACCGCCCGATCAAAAAGTCAACATTTTGCCCACGATCAGGGGCAAAACGGTCATTTCGCACAATTTGTCCGATTCCGCCCTACTAAGCACCGTTCAACCTCACTAATCGAGATTAGTCACTAAACTAATCCCGGAATTCGGGACGGGTCGTTACATTGTACGTACATCCATCCACTAACCTTCCTACTACATAGCTTGTAGCCAATCACACTTTAATTCTGGAGTCTATCTGTGCAGTCTAGTACTAGACAGATCAAATACTCCAACTCATCATCTATCACTAGTCCCATGGTCACCAGACAAGCATCACAACTTCTACTCCTAAGCACGTAATCGAACACTTACCAATCCGACTCACGCCCACCAAGGCGTACCCGTTCATGCCAAATGGGCATCCAATCTCACCCACAACTACCGAGACACACCAACTCCGAACCTATCGGTTACCTGCTCATTCGATTACCACACTATATTTGATTGACTTGGAAAGGAAGCCAATCCCATCATTTACATATCCAAGTTATGTCTTGTCATCTCACTAACCATTCCAAAAGATTCTTCAACTGCCTCACAAAACAATTCTCCTCTGCTCCCAGCTTAGCATAATCAACAAGATGGAGTCTGCCAGCACGGGCACGACATCACGATCCACGCCATCCTGATCCACCGCATAACCTGATCATCAATAACACGATCCAAACCCATCACAACATCATCCGATCATTAACATCACGATCCTCGATTGTCACAACACCCTATATCCTCAACTTCACGATCCTGATCAACCTAGGATCCACACATGTTTTCACTCAGCTAACTACCAGATTCCAGGTCATAGGGTCTTACACCCTCATTGAATCTGCATAGTACCGAATCGTTTCTCAACCATTTTCACATCTAAACAGATCAGTCAACGACGAGACACATCGAGACTGTGCGTTCTCTCCAATTACCTCATATCGATCCTTGTCATTTCACTTAGGAAAATCAAGGATGATTCAAAACAATGACATCAAAATTCATCCTACGTGAGTGCAAACACAAACTCACTGCACTCACCACACCATGTTGACAGGACCCATCCCAATCCCCCCGGGATTAACGCGGGATGACCCTACTCCCGTTTGACACGAAGTGTCAGACAATGGATATTTCTAACCTTTGCCCTCCCGGGCTATCAGAGTACGCCAGGATCTGGAGGAGGTATGTGATATCTTCGTCTCTGCTACAGTCCACACCGTGTCCAACCTGAAGGGTATTAAAACAAAAAGACTGTGACTGGACAAAACAAAGAGTTTATAAAAACATTTCCATAAAAGACCTTTATACCCTTCACTAAAAAGCATGCATGCATAGTAAAACCATTTATTCAAACACATATGTTTAAACAACCATAATTAGGGTCACAGCCCCAAGTTCCGTAAATCCAAGTCACACGGGCTCCTGCCCAAAACCATTTACTGAAAACCATAACATAATAACCATATGTGGGATCTCAGCCCAAAACCATTTATCATCATAAACCACAATTTCTCAATCCACTTGAAATCGTGTTTATCCATTATATTTCATATCCAAGAACCTGTCACGGTAAAATAGAGCTACGCGCGTGCTAACTGGGGTCTCAAACCCAAGTCTCTCCAGGGTCCACCCAGGTCAATGTCTGTACATCAATAACCCTCCTTGGAGGTAACAAACCATGCCCATCCTGAGAGTAAGGAACCCAACTAGGGGGCGACTCCACTCAGTCAGTGCTCCGTGACTACTCTGGGGTCCACCCAGGCCAACGACCCTCCCCGGAGGAGACAATCATATATAAAGGATGACATATGAAAAACCTTTTGAAATCATTCTTTAAATCTTTCCAGGATTCATGCCCGGCCCCTCATAAGCCGTCATGAACCATAAAACCTTTCATGGGTTCATGCCGGTTCCCATAAACCGTCATGACCCATAAATCCATTTCAAGGGTTCATGCTGATTCCCATAAACCGTCATGACCCGTAAAAACCATTTGTAACACATAGCTGGGCCCTAGGCCCGAATCCACATAGAAACTGGACCTCAAGTCCGAATCGTAAACCAATTGGGCCTCCGTAAGTATGGAAAATTAGTGTAAAACCGGAAAACCTCGATTTACGTGCAAGCACGTAAATCACCTTGAAATACGTGAAACCATATAATTCACAAACATCCAAATCAACATTATCAAATCACATTCATTATCCTTTTGGAAATCCAAAACCATTTCATTTAGACCAATAAAGACATACAGACCCGTATAGGCACCGTATAGGGCCGAAACCTTGAAATACGTGCCTATACGTAACCACACATCCAAATGCACTCATGTCATCACAAAAAAGTATTTAAAACATATAATAAACATTTATACATGCACCAATTTAGAAAACAAGGTCCACTCACAGACCGTCTGAGCTACTGCTTCGATTTGCGTGCCATAGGCTCTCCCGAGCCGATCACTATCACCGGGACTCCCAAACCTGTCCAAATTTTAATAGAAGGTTGCTAACTACTTAATTAACCTCCTACCAAAGCCCCGTAATTTTCCCAAACTTTTAACTATTTTTAAACCGATCCTAAACCTTCCAACAGCCTAAAAGCTATCGAAATGATGTCCGATTGACGCGACACCAGTCCCAAAATCTTCGTTACATCGAATAGAAGATTTCATACGTTGAACACATTCCCAAATTACTGTTCACGCACCCCTAAAAGGTAAAAAACACTGTTCATCGTCCCTAACCTCCAGCAGTAACTGTGTTGAACTGGTTCACTGTTCATGCACTGTGCTAAACCGGCGTGACCAGTTCAGTGGTTTTCCTCCCCTATTTTGGTCCGATTTCAACCCTAATTAATCCTATAATTCATATCTCTTCATTCCCTATCATTTCCAATCACTAAAACCGCCTAAAACGGTCCAAAACCCAAGGTTCCATTTTGAACCATACGGTTCAAACCTTCAAAACTGCACTCATCGCTTCACAGCCGTCCCAAGCTTCCTAAAACCTTCCTAACACAATCCTAATAACCCATTTAATTCATTGGAAGCAACCAAAATGACCCATAGCAATAAAAATGGAAATTGAATTGAAAATGGGCTTACCGTGAACCTCTCGGGTTTGTGGCTCCACCGCCCACGGCGGCGCCGTCCTGGGCCGGCCACCACATCCACGAAATTCCTCTCACTCTCTGGTCCTCCCAGCTGGTCATGGGTTGAAGGTTGGATGGGTTTGGGTTGCACAGATGAGAGAAAAATGAGATCGGGGAAATGTTTGAAATGAAGAAAGGAAATGGACGATGCATGTATGTGAAGGAATGTCCAGTGGATGGGTGACACTTGTCACTCATCCATTGGGCCTCCATTAAATATCTGGGCCCCACTAAAGTGCAAAAGTTAACCCGTTTCGTAATTCGTGCAATAGTACACTTGAACTTCCGTGAACCGTAACTTCGCCGTCGAACGTCCGAATTCGACGTGTCGCCTGTCTATGGATTCGTATCGTCCCGATCTACGTAACGGTTCTTGGCCCTCGGCCCCTCTCGGTCAAAAAGTCAACATTTCGTTCCTTTTAACTAAAATTACCAAAATGCCCCTTACCTTCCTAACGTCATAACTTTTTCCTCGAACGTCGGAATTGAACGTACCACTTGTCTATGAACTCGTGACGTCACAAACTACGTCACGGTCATTGGTCAAAGTCCATTTGACCCCCCGATTGAAAAGTCAACATTTTGCCATGACTAGGGGTGAAACGGTCATTTTGCATCGTTCATCCGATTTCGCCCAACTGATCACGGATTAATCTCACTAATCGTGATTAGTCACTAATCTAATTCTGAAATTCGGGACGGATCGTTACAATGTAATCCAACATCGTCTGCCACCAAGTAGAAAACGAGAAATCTCTTTCACTAACTTCAAAATTCCCAACTCTACTTTATGACCCCAAATAAATCACGGGTCCACCAACTAATACACGATCAACGTACTGGTGTCAAAAACCATCATCTGCCATGGGCGGATATGAGAAGTCACCCTCAATGACTTTGGAATACCCATCACCAATCCTAAATCAAGCACTCATCTCGTCGCCTCAATCACAACCTCTCGATTCCGAAGTTCCAACCATGTTGGAACCAACTCACTCGTACATCGACCACGAGTCCGTAACCAGTCTAACTTACTACCAGATTCACATATCAGCTTGTACCTTTTATTTACATCCAAAAGGATGTGGTCCATTACTTCTTGATTCTCACATCTCAACCACTGCTGGATCTCATCCAATCCGTCACTATCTAAGATTCACTGCTGGATCCCATCCAGTCCAACTCATCTACTGCCGAAACTCAGATGCCGAAAGTATGCCCATCCGGACGGAGTCACATTCCAATTTGTGGCTCATCGTCATCTCCTATCATCATTTCAATCACCGGAATACATTGTACGAATCAAACAACCCTGAATCTTTGCTCATACCGAGCAACAACCCACCTTTGCTCAAGTTAAAGGAACTCTGCCTCCCTCGTAACCCACAATTCTGGGTACAATCACCCTAACAACTCATACAAGAAAAGGAAACGTTCCATGAACGTCACCTAATTCACAAAAACCACAACTACAACCACTCTCGATAATAGTGCCTGCCACAATCTCTTGTAGACCCAACCACCAGACATCGCTATTGAGACTCCGCATACAACCGGAATCAACCGCCAGTAATCACTACTCTGTATCCCTACTCCGAGATTCCATCGACAAGTATCAAACCCTGGTAACTTATCCAACCAATCTTTAACCAATCCTTAACTAGTCTCAACTCAACTCAACTAGTGTCGTCCACCAGGTCCTCACAGACCTCAGCTGCACCAAACTATCCATCATAAACTAGGGTAGCACGACACCCAACAAGGCCTAACCCATTATCACAACTTCGGCTGCAGAGTGCAGTACCATCACCAAAGCTGACATAACATGACCGACCAACGGTCTCAACTCCGAAAAGTCGTCAAAGTCAAACCACTCGCCGACTCACATTTCTGAACCATACATCACACACTAGGGTTCGAGGAACCCAGCTGCCCTCAACAACAAAATTCCCAACTCAACATGACCTGACTATCTAATGGTCACAACTCCACACTATCGTCATATCCAATCCTGCAATATCGTGATAGACAATCCCGACATAACCTTCCCATGATCAAAACTCTAAAGCACTGTTACGTTCATCCTTCAGTAGGGTCCAACACTGCCAACCACAACATAACTATGGAAAACTCAGGCACCAATTGCCGAACCAAAACTATCAACGATTCATTTCCACTAACTATCAAACCGGCATCCTAACTATCAGGTTGATAAAGAATTACAGTACATAGAGACATCATATCTTTGACCTGCGCGTACCACAAGAGCAAACCGTACTCTGATACCACTTGACATTACCCAATCCAATCCCCCAGGATTATCGCGGGATGTGCCATGCTTCCTTCTGACACGAAGTGTCAAACAAGGGATAACTCAAAACCTCAGCTAGATCGAGGCTTCCAAAGCACGCCAGGATCGGTGGAGAAGTGCGATGTCTCAGTCTCTACTACAACCCGTATCCGTGATCAACCTGAAGGACATTAAAACCAATAAAAGCTATGAGTGGACGCAAATCAATAGTTTAATAAGAACACATTTCATAAGAAAAGATTTATGCCCTTCACTAAAAAGTATGCATGCATTCAAAAACCAATAATCAAACAATTTATTTTAATTAAATTGTTAAGGCCATAGCCCAAAACCATAAATCCAAGTAAGTGGGAACTCGGCCCAAAATCGTAAATCCAAACCATGTGGGTCCCTGCCTAAATCCATTAACACCGAAAACCAAAATATAAATCTAGTAAAGCCATAAATCGTATTTTCATCCAATACCATTATGTACCAATCCTCGACATCCCAGATGCCTGGCGGCCCAGACGCCTGACATCCCAAATGTCATGTCACAGTCTAAGCTACGCGTGCTACCCGGGGTCTCAACCCAAATCAATCTCTGACATCCCAGATGTCTGACGTCCTAGACGTCTAGAAATCCTGCTCCTGAGTCACTATATTGTCAGGTCGCTCCGTATAGTGACCCCTCGCAAGCAATGCGACGTGACTACTCCATTGTCCCAGACGACTGGAGGAGGCAATCCATAGATACAAGGATGGTATATGGAAAACCATTTCATAAATCATCTCAAACTATTCAAATGGGCCTATGCCCGGGATTTCCATAAAACCATCGTAATCCACAAATCCGATTTCTCAAAACCAAAACCATTTATCCAAATCTATTTATGGGTCCCGACCCGAAATCACATTCATAAAACACAACATGGCCTTATGTCGATTTCGTAAACCAACTGGGCCCTTGGCCCGATGCCACATTCAATCAAATGGACTCCAAGTCCGATAGTTCATAAACCAAATGGATCTCAAGCTCGATTTCATATTTCCAAATCCAAAATCATACCATTGAACCATTATTAAAAACATAAACCTCAATATACGTGCAAATACGAAAAACATCTCGAAATACGTGCAAATATGTAAATCGCCAATACCACAATCATCATCTTAGAAATCAAATATGTAAAACATATAAAACAGTTATGCATGCATCACCATTTAGAAAACAATGTCCACTCACAGACCATCCTACGCTGCTGCCTCGATATGCGTGCCATAAGTCTCCCCGGGCTAAATCACCGTCTTCAGAATATCCGAGCTTGTCCAAATCATACTAGAGGGTTACTAACTACTTCATTAACCTCTCATTAAAGCCCCGTAATTTTCCCGAATTTTTAAACGTATTTAAACTCGATCCTAAACCTTCGGACATCCCGAACATTATCAAAACGATGTCCGATCGACTAGAAAACAGTCCCAAAATATTCATTACAACGAATAGATGAAAGCAGATGTTGAACAAATCCCCCAAAACACCACCATGCGCCCCCACACATCGTCCAAAGGCGCTGCGCATGGAGCCCACGTGCCTGCACTGTTCATCGTCCTTGTCCTCTACCAAACCCGGTCCAGTGAGTTCTCTGCAAGTCCGGTTCAACCAGACCAGCGAGGCCGGTTCACCCTTATTCCTCTATCTTTTTCAGTCCATTTAATTCCTATAGCTTCGTTCCAACATTCCTAGTTGATCTATGACTTCAAAACTAGAAAATAAGGCTTAGAACTCACTTTCCCGATTCGAAAAACAATCGGCCAACTTTCGTCGTCGAGTTCCCATGTTCCTGGCCACTTCCAGCCGTGAGTTCAGTCCCAATCATCTCCTTGCAACCTCCAGAATATGTTTCCTTCATTAGAATCACTCAACAATCACTAGAATCGAAAGTACCATTTTAGATCACAAAACTTACCTTTTCACTGTTTACTGGCCATCGTCCACGACGGTCCACGAAACGGATCCCATCTGACTCGTATGAGTTCTAGAAACACCCTAGGATCATCCAAATTGATCAACAAACTCCAAAAAACCAAACTCACGATCTTTGAACCAAAACAAGGCTCGCGGGTTTCACAGCCACCTTCCACGACAATCCACCCCGACAGCCTCAACATCCACTACTCTATCCCCTCTCTCACTCTCATTCATTTTCATTCAAGGCCCAACAACAAATGGTACAGATTGAAGGCTGTTTGTGTGATGTGTTATGTGTTTGTTTAGAGAGAAATGAAGATGATGATACGTGGGAGGGAGAGAGATGACTGAATAAAATAATCCCCTCCCCCAATCACAACACAGATCCATAATTTGAGGGCAAGGACCAATGGAATGAGTGACACTTGTTACTCATCCAAGGGCCCCACATAAAACTATATGTCAATCACATTTAATGCGAATCCCGAGACGTTAAATTCTCAATTTCGATCCCGTGACTATAACTCCTCCGTTCGACGTTCGATTTCGACGTGTTGTCTGTCTAAGAACTCGTGACGTCCCGATCTACGTCACGGTCATCAGTCCTCTTACGTTTGACTCCCCGAGTCAAAAGTCAACATTTTTCCCAAGTCTAGGGGCAAAACGGTCATTTTACACCGTCCGTCCGATTTCTCTCGATTAATCCCCGATTAATCATTCTAAATCGATAATTAATTAATACTTAATCCCGATATTCAGAATTGGTCATTACACCTTATGTGCTGCTTATTAGGTGTTCCATACACTGACTAACTTAAGTATCAGAGCCTTTTAGGCTGACACCCCACAAGTGTCAAGTGTTTCCTCTCGGCCTTGCAGGTCACTCGATGAGCAAAAGTAAGAGATCAATCAGCACAGTTAGCGGGTCCGAACACCCTTTTGCGGGTCCTAGATCCCCTAGCGGGTCTCATCATGTTAGGTTCATTTTGGCACTAAACAACAACAATGATAATAACAAGAATAATAATAATAATAATAATAATAATAATAATAATAATAATAATAATAATAATAATAATAATAATAATATGACAGTATCATTAATAATAATATTATGGAGTGGTTGTCATTACCTTGATATAAGGATAAAACCTTGTACTTTCTCTTATTTTAGCTGACACTCTCGATCCTGGTTTAGCAATCAACTCGTATACTATTGTATCTTAATGCTTTCATCAAATTTTTCATTCAAATCTTCATCTATTTCTTGTTCACCAATTTCTTCATTATTGATTTCTTCTTCCTCTCTCTCATGATCTTCATATATGCCCGGGTAGATGTTAAAATATATGTTGTGAAAAAAAATATCATAATTAACCAACAAATTAGGAATTGCAGAAAGTGACATTGTTTGTAGAATTCAAAAGTAATTCACATGATAAAAAAAATTCACATAAATATTAATTAAAACAATAAATTTTAATTAAATGAGAGCTATTGTTCTAGTGATCAATGGACAATGAAAAGTACAAGACGGCTGTCTGAATGAGGACCTCATATTTCTTTGCATAGATGATAGTTTTAGTTGGTCATATTACTTTATCGTTTCTAGTGATTTTCATACATATTATTTTAGTTGGTCAACACGTTTTGTTCATGGTGTGAAAAAAAATAGCGTATTCATGGAAAGTAAAATACAACAAATTAAACTGATAACATAGTTCAACCAAAATAACAAAAGCAAAATACATAGTTCAACAAAAATAGGAAAAAAAATCAATCAAACCCCAATAAATTAAACCAAATACATAGTTCAACCAAAATAACACAACCAAAATACATAGATCAACAAAAACACCGAAAATAACACAATCATAGTTCAACAATTTAAAATAAACAATTCTCAACCAAAAACCAAGGTGATCCCAATACCAATTCGTCCCAATTCATATTACCAAAATCCTAATTGAATACACTCCCTAAAAGTACAACAAAGCTTTTTTCAGATAAAATAATCTTGAAGTGAGTTCTTAAATATCAAATCATAATCTCATCAAAACTACCCAGCAACTTTCTTGCACAACATAACAAACATGAAATTTGAGGTGAACAAAACTCTGATCATAGTTAAACCCCTCCATCAACCATTTCCTCCACTAAGTTCCAAGAGATGAACTAGAATTAATGATACAAACCCAAAAACAGTTACGTAGTATAGAACAGAAGGCCACAATAAATGCAAAATATCAAACACCAAAAATTCAACTCTAAATGAACCGCATTACCACTATAAACTAACAATAACTGAATTTTGAAAAAGCCCCTAAATTCAAAACTCTAGAAATTCTCTTACTTCTGCAGCTGTTGACAGTTTATATTGCTTAAAAAAGAGATACACAACAAAAAAAATTGAAGGATAGTATATAGAGAACATGCATGTGAAGAGATAAGGCAAAAAAAGATGAGAACCTTGTTCACTTCTCAAGTTTGTTCATCTTCTCCCAAAACAATCCAACGTGAGAATCAAATGTAATAGTGTGTGATTTTTTTATGGGGTTTGGTATTTATATCACCCACTGAAAAATCTCACCGATTATATTATTTGATGAAATACCTCGAAATCGGGAATTTTTTTTAATACCACCATACTTTTTCTAATCTTTTGAAAGTTCTAATTGAATATCACCATACTTGCATTGATGATTTTAAAATCTTAATTGAATACCATTAGATTTTTATTGATTACTTAAAAATCATAATTGAATACCAGTACACTTTTAAACTTCAAAAAATCTATTAAAATCCTAATTGAATAAATCCATGTTAGTGTCCGGTTTGGAGAGTAAATCAGTAAAAGGAGTAATATGCCTAATTGATAATATCTTTTTAACAAAAATAAATAAAAATATGAAATTTCTTAAATTTAATTACTTATTGTTAAAACATAATGTTGAACATCCAAAGTTTTTTTGGGTCAAATTTTACTTGAATATAAACGATTCTAAGACTTCTGACAAACCAATGGAAGGAACAATTTTAGCTTCTCCAATTGTGAAATGCATATCCACAATAAATGATAAGTTGAATTATGAACTTAAGCACATGCTTAGCCCGTCCCCCACATGGGTTTCCTACACATCCCAGTTGTTGCTCATATAGCAGCTTTAATGGCGGCACAAAAAGAGGCATCAGAATGCCTACTAAGCACATACAATAATAAAATCAACCCTCAACAAACTCGCCAAAGAAAGAGCGGACCTTCCATTTATGGAAAGTAGAAACATTTGGAAATTGAAAATTACATGTAGTATACGATTGCTAATTTTCTAGTGCACACAATCAAGAAACTTTTTATTAATAATGAAACTCTGCATATTTTTTTTCTTTTTTTTACCAAACGATCAAGAAACTTTTTATTAATAATGAACAGATACACCAGCATCAGAAGCTGAGGTATCAAACAGCAGTTGATCCCCAGTTCATCCCAATGATGGTATCATCCTATCCTAGAAACATGGGCTACTTTGTTAGCCTATCATCGAGTATTAAACGAATTTTGTACTTATAATCTACCAGCTATTTCCTTATTGTCAAACACTAGACCAGCCAATCGCATGGAGTATAGTACCATTCCGAACGTTGATAATGGCCAGGGCATCAGTCTCAACTTCCACACTATGATGGCCTTCGTTCATGTAGTATGTAAGGGCTCCCCGGACCGCCTCAGCATCTGCCATCAAGCTCGACTGCATCCATAGCTCTCCCTGCCCTATGCTAATATCAGAAACCCATAGCAGTCCCTAAGCTCTCAGCCAGCCCCATTACGCACAGACTGCGCACACCAGGAGCTGTCACAATTAGCTTTAATCGCCCCCTAGCTGGTTTTTTCCATCGAACCTCAGTCATTATCACCCGATTTTTCGGCAGCCTGGGCTGCTCATTACGGCCCTGCAGAGGATAAGAAAGTGTAATTCCATGTACTCGCAACTGATCCTCAAGCACCAATACATACGACTAATGAATCTAATCATGCAAGTTCTAGTAGCTAGAGAATCAACTCCTACCAATACACTAGTGAAACTAAGAAGCCTCAATGATATGTCACTTGTCTATCATAGAACCTAAGAGTCATGGGGAAGTTGTAAAGGAGAAAGCTTGGAAGACAGCTATGGAAAGTGAGAATGATATGATTGAGAAAAACTCAATATAGGACTTCGTTGATAGACAAAATGGCAATTAATCCTTTGAGGTGCCACCAAGACCTGAGGGGTACAAAAACAGAAGGGTGAGTGGACCTTACAAGTAGTCAGGGAGTCGAAATCATCCAACATACTACGCCAACACAAACCCAAGCTGTTGCAATCCTAAAAGAATTCAGTCATAAAGGTTACTACAATTTTCTAGAGTCAAACATTAAGAAAACCCCTCTAAGATTGCTAAAAACAGTAAATAAACGAGCTAAATGATATGAATGCCCCAAAACTAGGTCCAAGCACTATCGTGGATTGGAAAATGACCCCACGAGCATTTTAGGCACCAGAACAGTCTCGATGTATATTTCGTCGCTCTGATGGAATATTCCATGGATTTGATGGAATACTCCATCTAGTCTGACTGTATATTATGAAGGAAGTTAAAATATCCTGTTAGAATTAATGGCGTTAGGGTCTACTATAATGCCTTTAAATTTTAACATAATACGCTAATGGCGTTAGCATATTCCGTCAATTGTTGCAGCGTCAGCCAGACTTAAATGGTTAACAGGGTTGTTGACTGTGCTTCCACGTGGCTCCATGTAGCACCACATGGCTACCAGTTGGCGTGCCACATCGGCATGCCACAATAACTAGCGGCCTCTCACCCAAGACGATGATCAGACTGTTGCCGTCGCTATAGTTGATGACAACTGAATTCTAAGAAATTTGTTGAAGTACATTATGAACTCTGATTTAGGCAAAAATTCTACTATTCGACTTGAAAAAAAATTTAGAGTAATAAATCTACCTATTGAAGCTCAAATTGAAATCGAAATCCTTGAAATCTCATGCGAACGCGTTGAACTCGCCAAGCTCTAATCTCGGCCGCACCTCACCAAATTCGACATACAATCAGTCATAGTAGGTGCCCTCAACATGAATAATCTCATGGTTAAGGTTAGCGAGTTTGGTTTTACCTTGTTTGTTCACACTCACATCGGATTGAAGTCGGGTCTTAAACATGTTTTGCTCGTAGCTTGCGCCTCAGCGATCCTCGTGCTTAACAGTCTAGATCAATGGGCTCGAGGTAAAGAAACGAATAAGGTGAGTGCATTTTGGAACCCAGTTCAAAGCTTCGATGTTGTGGTTTTTGTTCCTCTACGGTGGTGTTCCTGCCCAAAATATTTTTCTCGTATTACGAGCCTAATGTCCCGAGGCCAACCTGGTCTGCGGAAGCGAGGAAGGAAGATCGCTCATGGGGATCTCTTTTGTCATTATGGGTGTACAGAGATGTTGGATGGGCTGAGAATGGTAGGCCTTGATGCTACGGTCAATCCTTGAATAGGTAGACCAGGAAGCAAATGAGCTTTCTCATCTCAAGTGTAGGCATGCCATAGTGGAGGAAACTGCTACTAGACAGTGTAGGTTGGTTCCATTTTAGGACCAAGAGCCTTTCTTCCGATCAAAACGAACGTGGAGCAGGCGAACAAGAATTCTCCTGCGCTATTCTTTTTTATGCCTTTTTCAAGGACTTAAGATTCTTTTCTAGAGTTTCCTAAACCAATAAATTTTATTTCGCCATGATACTCTGATTGGGGACGTTGTCGTTTCACTTCGTTAAAGTGCTTAGTGGTCTCAGGCTCTCTCGAGTCAAAATCAAAGTAATCAGACCAATACACAAAGATGGTATGCTGACTTATGATGTTGGAAACCACGTTCGAATGGTATGTCCCGAAAACCAATTACTTACTTAAGAAAATCTGGTTCTTTTTGTATTGAATTAAATGACAAATACAGGAATATAAAAGTACTTGTATTTAAATGAACTGAAATTACAAGTGCAAGGAAGTAAATTATCCCCTTCGTGCTTCAAACTCGTAACAAGCAAGAAGTTTGGGAACCATCAACTGAAAAGAATATCAGTCGGAAATCATGCCATAAGATGGCAAAGCACTCAAATGCGACGGTGAGACGTCGAAGGGGAGGTTTGAGTTCCTCAGCCATGAAGTGGTAATCAGGATGACTTTCCATAGGGCGGTAGTCGGGATGGTTTTCCGTAAAACAGTGACCGAACACTATCCGTGAACTAGTAGTCGGGGTGACATTCCGCGAACCGGTAATCGATAATATCAACCCTTATGACTTGAAGTGGTCAGGATGAAGGTTGATCTCCTGCGAACTTCCCCTGAAAGTCTAAGAACTGGTCAGTCAAGATGAAAGTTACCTTTATGACACGAATGGTCAAAAAGAAGGTTTATGAATGAAATGACGCTTAACCATTATGACAATGCTGTAGTTGCATTAATGCCTCGAAGGGGTGAGAAGAGAAACTGCATCTCGATTTCCTAGGTCGAAAGAATCAGTTTTTTCCACAACGGCCAGCTGTTTTTAAACGATGAAACCTTGGTTAAAGGGGTTAATAGGTTCAGAAAATGATGGAGATCAATTTGATGAGTTTTGTTGGGTTGGTTGCTTTTCTTTGAGAAGCCAAGTCGTTCTCCATTTATAGGCAGTCTAGAGAGCTCTTCAACTTGCTGGATCGGGACTCATGCATGACCTACCTTCCCTTTTTTTCAGTTAAGGCCTTTGCCTCTGTCTTCTCCATATCCTGTCAGTACCACCCAAGTCTCCTTCCTTTTCACACTTCAACTACTTGGTCTTGGGCCAAAAATCATTCTTTGGGCCTTTGATTTCTGTGAGCCATGACTTAGGCCCAGAGGGGATTTTTTCGGGTGTCAACATTACCCCCTAAATTTGAAATGCTTTAGTAATAAAAAATTTTAAATTCACACGAACATGTCCTCACCCTTTCTCTTTTATGCTTGTTACTTTGGCGGTTCCAAACACAATCATCTATATTCCTACAAAATATGTGTTCCAAACTTGTCCATCAGCGGAAAGAAAAACACGAGTCATCCATCCTTCCCATCTCGTCGCCCACCGTCACAACTCCTTGGGTTTGTCGGTGAGGTCATTAATGACCCTTGTCATATGACTGATCTTGATTAGCATTTAATGCTTGGTCCTTGCCTCAGAAATTCTCCTTCAGACAAAGCGGTGGCTCTTGATCTCCGTCTAAGAAGTTTCTGAGCTGTTTCCATATACCAGTAGGAGTCATTTCAATGGGTGAACCTGGATCCCCCGTGGAAGCATCTCTTCCCCTCTCTAGATCATGCAGGCCTTGCATTTCCTTGGAAACTATGGGTTCAGAGAATTCAACAAACGTACTCAGAAGAACTTAGAAGCAATGGTATATACCATCGGGTAGGTCTTTCCACACTATCCATCACTCCTGATCCAAGTTCGACTTTCGAGTTGGCCCCATGTTACCGACTCTCCTGGATGTGGCTATCTTGTTCGGGGTGTCACCATCAGGAGATGTGGCCGATTTTACCTTCTTTCTCTAGCCCAACTCAAACGAGAACCGCGGTCCTCTGATCACTAGGCTGTCCCCAGACGTTCCGTCAGTAACTTTCTTATCTTAGTTTCTTTCCATCTTTTGTCCCTTCACAAGAGATAGGAGCCTCAGGGCAGAGAGTGGGTTTAACAATCTGGGGTCTCCAGGCTCTTACTTGGGATCTATCTAAGACAAGATTTAGTTCTACCGCATTTGGCTAGATTGGTTTGTGTTTCCTAACATCATGAGGAGTCCTACCCTAGAATGGGTCCCACTTGCTCAAGCGCTGGCCTCACGTTCAAACAAAGCTCTAAGGCCCCTAGTTCTGGCCCACCTATATTCCATTCTTCTTTCTATAGTTCTCCAGACCGCAAAGCCAATTTCTTTGAATGGTTCTCTTTGGATAGTTCAGGTATGGCTAAACTGGTCGTTTACCTAATTCCAAAACTATCCAGTAGAATACCCAGATGATGTAATTCCAGCCCAACCACTGATTCGCTTACCCCATCTCTCCCTCTCCAACATAAAGTACTTGTTCTTTTTTTGAACGTTGTTATCTCGCCGGCGGGATCATTGGGAGGCTAGTGTAGCCAGTAAATTTCCATGGTTCCGAGAGGAGGTTTCCTTCTTTTGTCATCAGTTCCTACTCGCAGAAAGGTTCAAGCTCGAGACTTCATGAGATGTATCCTGACTCGCGACATTTTGAAAGGCAGTGGTGAAAACAACAGGCCCTCCCCTGGTTTCGAAGTGTATTAACCCAATTATTGTGCTCGTCATCTTGGTTTTTGTCAGGCCATCCCTATATAATATTTTCAAGGTGGGAACGCAGGCACGTTGTTTCGTCCGGGGATTTCAGATGTACAGTTGGCCTTCGCCGTTCGGGTCTTTCTATCTCAAGTACCCATGGTCTTTCCTCCCTCCTCAGAGGCTTCATATGAGTGCACTTCTTTTGATTCATGATGGGCTGCTTACTTTGGTGAGCATTTCACCTTTTCCTCTATGGAGGTATGGACCCGCCAGTTTCTATCATTAGAGCGCGCCATTAGCTTGTGACATGACCCATCCCAATCCCCTTAGGATTAATGCGGAATGTGCCATGCTCCCGTCTAACCCACGTACTACACAAGGTAACACGAAGGCCAGACAAGGGATAACCCGAAATCCTGAGCCCAATTTGACAGGACCCGTCCCAACTAGACTTTGATAACCGTGCCTGGTTCTACTCCTGTCTGACAAGTCAACTGAAGTCCCGAAATTACCCTTCAGCACCTGTCATACAAGGGATCACTGCACTGATTTCCGCTCATGCCTCCGCCTTTCGATCGACCCCGAACGTCGTGCCATGGCCTGAAGGGTCATCAAAATAGAAAAGGTGTGAGTGGACAAAAATAATATCTTTTGAAAATACATTTCAAATAGACCATTTACCCCTCCAGTTTATCAAACCATGCATGCATAGGGTCAAACACATGAATCACCGGCTTTCAAGCCCAAAGCATATGAAAACCTAATCACCTGGCCACACAAACCAGAACCCGTACTCAATACTAGTACACAATCACAATCAACATCAAATAGCATTACTCACAAGTGTACAAACAATCACACAGTCACATCCGTACTACGCGTAGGCCAATATCCAGCCACATTCTCGGGATCAGACACATCTGGGCTCAACCCTCATGCTCAATCACATCTGGGCGAACACATCCCCAGGCTCAGACACATCCGAGTGGTACATCCAAGCTCAGTCGCATCTGAGAAGCTGGCTTACCATAGAAACAACTCACAATCATATCCCCCAAGCTCCGGTCATCAGGGTGATCCCCTAGCTCCGACCGTTTGGGCACTCACAATCACAATGAAAACCATCCTGGGATTACATCCCAAAACATGTCAATCAAATCTTTGACTTCAAACCAAGTCAAAATCATTCCCGACCTGGTCTCAAGCCCAAACACCATTGACATGATTGCAATTCAAATCATGCAATCAATCATGTAAAACATTTAACTATGCATGCATAATGGTTTATAAAACAAACGTCCACTCACACACCGTCCAAACCTTTCACTTTTCGAGCTGCACGCGTTTCCGTAATTTTCGATACTTTGCAAGAATCTCGAATCCTTTCCAAAATCATTATTACGGTTACTAATAGCTCAATTAACATCATATTAATTTCCCATAATTTTTCGGGAATTAATTACGAATTTAAAACATAACATAAACCTTCGGACCCTCGAAACAATATCGAAACGGTGTCCGATTAACTCGAAACCGACGCCAAAATGTTCGTTACATTAAAAGGAACAAAAGTCATGTTGAATTCACCTTGGGAATCGAGCCCATGTGCCTTCAAGCACCGCCGTGAGTGGCTGTGCGTGAAACCCACGCGCGTGCTACAGTGTCACCACCTTCACCAGTTTAACTGTAAGCGGATCCTGCGACCCGCGAACAGACCCGATTCGATTCCTATCAATTCTACATCAATTTCGACAATTGAACCGTCCATTAGCATCATTATGGATCTAATTAAGGTTTTGTAAACTCAATTACATAAACACTTACCTCAATCCAATCGAATTAAACTCGACTTTTCGAAGAACACCAAACCCTGTTCATCGTCCAATCTCCACAAAATCTCATTTTTTTTCCTTCAATTGATGCATCAGGGAGCTTCATGGGATCCTAATGAACATATTTCCAAGTCCAATTTCATCGTTCCATGTCTCCAATCTATTCGACTCAAGTTCGAAAATTCCCAAGTTCCACCCTGTCTGTTCTAGCCCAAAACAACTCCAATTTTCTTCAAGTTTAAGTGGGTTCGACTCGCCTCAATCCCAGAAAGCTGAATTCAAGGTCAATTACAGCAATAGTGGTCCCTGGTTTCAAATTTGAAATTTAAGCAATTCGAATTTCATGGGTTTTGGGTTTCGGTTTTTCTTCCTTTCACTCCCTCGTCTTTTCCTTTCTGTTTTTTTTTTTTCTAATCCTCTCAATTCAAATGGAGTCTCACGTTTCAGTTTGGGGATTTCTAGTTGCCTTGCCTCAATTAATCCATCCCCTGTTTTTGTTCAAGGAACACACACACGGGGTTCAATTCCACCTCCTGCTTTTTGTGCCACTAATTAGCATAAGCAAGTGACAGATGTCACTTAGGTAATGAATCCTCATCCAAATAAACAGGCACATGTGTCCTTAACTGGGCTAAATAAGCCAATACTGATCAATTTACCATTTTACCCCTGCACATACAATTACCAAAATACCCCTCACAATTCTAGACCCATAACTTCCGCGTCCGAACTTCGATCGACGCATGCCACCTGTCTACGGATTCAGCGTCCCGAGACCTGTCCAACGGTACTTATGGAAAGTCCAAACAAGGTCCCGATCAAAAAGTCAACTTTTGCCTCCCATAACCAAGGGCAAAATCGTCCTTTCTTTCCAATTTTTCCAATTTTTCCTTTTTCGAATTTCAGGGTCGTTACACAATTGGCTCCTAGAGTGCACCAGGATCAGCTGAGGAATGTAAGGTATCGGTTTCTGCTACAGCCCGCATCCACTATTAACCTGAAGGGTATTAAAAACCATTAAAAGCTGTGAGTGGACGAAAATAAATAATTTAATAAAACTCATTTCACCGAAAGACATTTATGCCCTTCATGTAAAACTATGCATGCATTCGAAAATTAGTTAATTCAAACATAATAAAAACCGTTTAGAAAATCGAAGTCGTTTCCTTTTGTCAAATCATTAGGGCCTTAGTTCAAAACCATAAAATCAATCAAGGGTGGGAACTCAGCCCAAAACCGTAAAACATCGAAATCTATAAATCTAAATCCATGTGGGCCACTGCCCAATTCATAAACACAGAAATACAATTTCACAAATCCCATAACCTTGTTTACCAAATACCCATCCTCGGCATCCCAGATGCCTAGCGTCCCAGACGCTCATATCACGGCTAAGCACCACGTGCTGCCGGGGTCTCTTTGGGTCAAACTCTGACATCCCAGATGTCTAACGTCCCAGACGCCTAATCATAGCAATCCTTCTTAGACATCGCAAACGTCTAATCGTAGCAATCCTGCTCCTGAGTCACTATACGGTCTGGTTGCTCTGTGCAATGACCACTCGCAGGCAACGCGTCGTGTCTACCCCAATGTCCCAGACATGGAGTGAGACCTATCCACATATCCTCATCTTAGGATGGTATATAAGAAACATCTTTATAAAACCATTTCAAAACATCTCAAAGTGGGACTCATGCCCGATATCGTATGCAACTGGGCCTCTAGCCTGATCATGTAAATCAAAGGGGCCTCCAGCCCGATGTCTCATTAAATCAAATGGACTCCAAATCCGATAGTTTCCAAATCAAATGGGTCTCATGCCCGATTCCATATTTCTAAATCCAAAACCATTCTCTCAAACCATCTTGGAAATACCAACACACATCAATACAGTATAAAATCATAAACCTCGAAATACATGCAATTAAGGAAATCATAAATAACACAATCATATTATCACAAAACACATATGAAAATAATATAAATAGTTATGCATGCATAATTTTTATAAAAAAATGTCCACTCACAAACTGTCCTAGCTACCGCATCGATACGCGTGTCATAAGCTTTCTCGCGGCTAATCACCATCACCAGAACCTCCGAACATGTCCAAACCATACCCGAAGTTCACTAATTACTTCAATTAACCTCTCATTAAACCCCCAAATTTTTTGATAAAAACATTTATCAAAATACATTCTTACCCTCCAGTTTTCACAAACTTGCATGCATATCGTAAAACATGAGTAATAGTAAGAAATCATTCAAGTATGAACAGTGGACCGATAGAATCAAAACATATTTTCCCATGGTCCATAAAACTCATGTTCACCAAATCAGTTCATGTTATAAACATCAAATCCCGGCTCTCAGGCCAACACATGTGAAAACATAATCACTGGCCACAAAGACCAAAAACCCGTACTCAATACCAGTACGTCATCACAACAACATCAATCAGCACTAATCACCAGTGCACCAGAAATATATCACAAATCACATCTGCACTACTCACAAGTGCACAATCAATCAAACTGCACTACTCACGAGTGCATAAAATAATCACATCTGCACTACTCACAAGTGCTGCACTACGCGTAGGCCAATATCCAGTCACTCTCTCGGGAACAGACACCTCTGGGCTCAACCCCCTCGGGCTCAGTCACCTCTGGGCGAACACATCCCCAGGCTCAGACACCTCCGAGTGGTACATCCAGGCTCAGTCTCATCCGAGAAGCTGACTACCATAGGATCAACTCATGATCCTACAATCACATCCCCCAAGCTCCGGTCGTCTGGGTAATCCCCCCAAACTCCGACCGTCTGGGAATATCACAATCACCATGAAAACCATCTCAGGAATTACATCCCAAAACATTTTAATCAAATCTTGACTCCATACAAAGTCAAGATCATTCCCGACTGGGTCTTAAAGCCCAAAATACCTTTTACACATAAACCGTTAAAATCACATTTTAGATCAATAAAATAATCCGGAAATCATCATTGACTTACCGACTAAGTCAAAACATCATTTTAGAAATCATTTAGACTCCGGGCCTAGCCCAAAACATCATTTGCACGTTCCTCGTAAAACGTACCCGAAAGACTGATTAAAATAATCATAATATCACAATAAATCATTAATTTCACAATTTCACAAGTGACTCCAAATCCGAGTCAAAATCACTATTCACTAGGGTTCTCAAGCCCAAAATACCATTTTCACGCAAATCCATGCGTTGCAACCTCCGTTGCCATTTTCACGTAAATCCACGAAATTGACCATTGACTCATTCCCGAGTCACCACATCGTTTTCAATCCATAAGTCATAATCCGAGTCCAAACATTATTTTCAATCAATTTCAATCCCGGACTCATAAACCAAGTCCAAACATCATTTTTACCAAATTTCTTAATTTCTCGAAAATCGCCCAAAATAATAATATAATAATCATAAAACCGAGAAATTACCGGATTGAAACGTCAATCATGCCAAAGCATATAAAATCACATAATAAGGCATTTAAAATCATATATGCATGCATCACAGTTAGAAAACAAAGTCCACTCACACACATCGTCCAAAACGGTCCGTTTCCGAGCTGCACGTTTTTCCGTAAAATCTGGAAATCACAACTCCTGTCCAAAATCATTGTAGAGGGTTACTAACATCTCAAAATATTTCATATAATTTTCCCCAATTTTTCCAGAATTTAAATACGTATTTTAAACGTAAAACAAAACTTCGGATACGCGGAACATTATCGAGACAATATCCGATTTCATCGAAATCAACGTCAAAATGTTCGTTACACTGAGAGGATCAAAAGTCATGTTGACATCACCTTGAGACTAGGCCGGACGCGCCCTCACGCGCCGCCGTGAGTGGCTGCGCGTGAAACCCACGCGCCAGCTACAGTGCTGTCCCCCTCACCCGTTTGTCTGGTAAACGGGTCGTTTAACCCGCGATCAGACCCGGTTCCAATCCTATCAATTCGACACTGAATTCATCAATTGATCAATCAATTAGCTTCCACTTAAGTCGAATTAGAGTTCTGTAACAATGATTCCATGAAACATTACCTCAATCCTCACGATCACAGATGATCAATCGAAGGACATCCGGCCACTATTCATCATCAGAAATCCCTCAATTTCACACGATTTCCTTAAATTGATTCATCAAGAAACTTCAATGAACTCAGGTAAACCTTTTCCCCAACTCAATTGAATCGATTCATGGCTCAAACTCCACGACTCAAACTCGATTCTTCGAAGAACAGCCGTCACTGTGCAACCATGGAGTTCCGTCAATCTCAACCGTTTTCTTCCAATTGATGAACCCAGAAGCATCGTGGGATCCTCAGGAACATAATCCCCAGCTCAATTTCATCAATCGAAGCCTCAAATTCCTCGACTCAACCTCGAAATTTCAGAGACCTCCTTCCTTTTGTTCTTCCTCAATTCGACCCCAATTCAACTTCGTTCCTTCTACAAAATTGATCGTAGCAATCCCAGAAGACTAAAACTGAACCCAATTTCGATCAACAAGGCTCAATTCATCCAATTCGATTTTCCCTCCCAAAACTCAAAATCCGGAATTCCAGCCTCCTCCTCACAGTCAATCTCTCGTGTTTACCCAGTTGAAACCATCTCTCAAAGCTCTCAAATTCTCCTCGAAACTGGTTGTGAAAGGGAGCTCAATTCTCCCAATTTCTGCTGCTCAATGTTCACGGGTAAGAAACAAAGAAGAGAAAATGAAGGAGAAAATGGAAGAAATGATGAAGGAGAAATGATGATGTTGTAATGATGGTGTTGGGAGGGAAACATGGATCAGATTTCAGGGGATGGGTGACACTTGTCACTCATCCGGATGTGCACAGGCACCGGTACTGTTCATATTAAAATATTATTTTAATCCCGGTTCGTTCGGTTAATCGAGCCCGATTCCATGACCATAACTTCGTCGTCGAATCTCCAATTTCGGCATGCCGCCTGTCGTTGGATTCGCATCGACGAGACCTACGTAACGGTCCTTGGCCCTCGTCCATCGGACCTCCCGATCAAAAAGTCAACATTTGGCCCCTAATATGCCAAATTACGAAAATACCCCTCAACTTCCGAACATCATAACTTTCTCTACGAATGTCGGAATCGAACGTGCCACCTGTCTATGAACTCGTGACGTCCCGAACTACGTCACAGTCATCGGTCAAAGTTCGTTTGACCGCCCGAACTAAAAGTCAACATTTTTCCCACGCTAGGGGCAAAACGGTCATTTTGCACGTTTCATCCGATTTCACTCAACTAATCCCCGATTAGTCATTCTAAATCATAATTAATTAATATTCAATCCCGATATTCGGGACGAGTCATTACATGGGGTTCACGAATTTAGGAAGAAGGCTCAAGAGGATGATCGATCGAAGGGGATAAGGACCCATTTAATTGGGGTCTGGGCTTATCAAATGGGTGACACTTGTCACTCATCTGGTGGGTCCTTCTAGAAGGTTCCCCAATCAAATCTTGCCACGTGTCCCTTTTCTCAGTTTTCATGCAATAGTACCATTCTCCGTTTTAGACCTGTAACTTTGTCGTCAAACATCCAATTTCGACGTGCCACCTGCCTACAGACTCGTAACGTCCTGATCTACGTCACGGTCATCGACCAAAGTCCATTGGACCATCCGGGTCAAAAGTTGACTTTTTGCCCATTCCTAAAGGCAAAACCGTCATTTTACATCGTCCGTCTACGACTCTCCAACTAATCCCCGATTCGTCCCACTAATCCATGATTACTCACTAATCTAACCCTGAAATTCAGGACGGGTGGTTACAGCTTGGACCCGTTTGTCTCGAGCCTAGTTGAACAAAAGAAAACGGAGGATAATCGTCGGGTGTAGTTTCTTCTAGTGTGTCTTCTTTGCTAGTATTTGTATCTTCTGACCTGATTTGTTTGTGCAGTTGTAATGTATGGGGCGCAAATCTTGATTGTCTCTTCCGATGGCTTTCTCATTTGGGTTGAAGACGCTCCATATGACCCTTCAATCCATGATCGTCTAATGAATGTCGACGTCCAGAGCTATTTGTATATCGCATCCCCCGTTATGTCTTCGTCGATGTTTTCAATTTTTGCTACTTCGACCTATCCATCCCCAGATGCCGTTGTTCCAGTGAAACCCTGCTTCTAATTTTCTGGCTTCCTAGAATATTCCTGCTTCATTACCCTATTTTCGTTTATCTTGATTCACAGGTTAGCCTTCATCTTGAATTCGACCGCTTGGATTGTGATGTAGCCCACCTTGCTCCCTCTCGTACTACTCAAGCGTCGAGACCGGAATCATCTAAACTTTTGGCTACTAAAGATGTACTTAGGTCCTTCATGGCTAGATACGACTCCATCGATCTAGGGGAGTTGACTCAGGCGGTAGAGATTTTTGTTCGCTCCAATCCTAAGACTTTTTCTGCTTCTCTCATGATTCTATTGATTCTGTAAAATCTTAAAACACTTTCTTCCAACTCACCTAGACCAACGCCCCCCTTCGACAGATATTCCTACATGGGCCGAATTTGATGACTTTTGTCAAAGCTACCTCATAGCTTATGATGAATTCATTTGCATAAGAGGGATGTATCGGGAAAAACTTTAGGATGTGGGCGCCCTTCGTGCTCAACTTACTGAAGATGAGGTTACCTGCCTGCGACTTAGGCAACAATAGGAATCTGCCAAACAACGAAGGG
Organism: Prinsepia uniflora; assembly: GCA_032719365.1. Classification (NCBI taxonomy): domain Eukaryota; kingdom Viridiplantae; phylum Streptophyta; class Magnoliopsida; order Rosales; family Rosaceae; genus Prinsepia; species Prinsepia uniflora. The sequence goes on along the minus strand of CM064868.1, from coordinate 34,257,645 downwards.
AAGTTACCCGAGAAAACTTTCGAAGAGGAGAGAAGCGGGCTCATGAGGCGTCTACCAAAGAGACGACCCTTTCTTTTAATATCAGGATGCAGAAAGTGGTCCTTCAAGCAATGCTTGGTGGGTTGTTAGACTTGTAATTTAAACCCTTTGTCTTTCTAGCATGTTGCCCCTTTGTGTTAAGTTAATTTCCGCCCATCCCGAGTTTGGTTTCAGTTGTGTAGTCTGTAATTTTATTGAAACAGTACTAGAGATATGTAAAGGTCACGACTGTAATTACTTATGTCTCTAATCCCCATAACTATTCACATATCTTAAGGCTAACCCCTAACCAAAATTGTTGGCTATAAATATCTGCCTCGATCAACCATTCTTCGCACTTCCTACCTGTAAATTGATAGAAAGGCAATGTCTCATATTTCCAAGGGTACGTCTGAGGAATCAGACACCATCTCTGAGGGGTCAGACCCGAAAGGCCTTCTAAATGAGAGGATCAAAGAGGATCATGTCCGAAAATCAGCGCTAAAATCCAGGCTAAAAGTGGTTTGGGGCACTTGGCCTCACTGTGGCGCTGACATTCTCAACCAAGCTCGTGAAGATGTTGCTGCTATAGGCCATCTTCAGAGGAGGAAGAGAGAACTCAGAAAAATGATTGCTAACCTTCAAGAGCAAGAGAAAGTGGCTGCTCAAGAGCGGGACGAGGTAGTCCACAGGGAACTGGCTAAGGGCCTTCTCCGAGTGGCCCAACCCTGATTGTTTTTTTTACAAGAATGTAAAAATACTCACCGTTTAATACAAGTCTGTTCTTTTCGGCAAGTTCCTCTTTCTTTATACTTTAAAACCTCCATAGCTTAATGTAAACACATTTATAAATTGGAACTTTTTGAGAAAACCCATTTTAGTGCAAATATGCCTTTTCTTGAGAAAAAGTTGAGTGATGTTCCTTTTGCCATTACCACAGGCTTATTGAACATCTCCACATTCAATATCAAGATCCGTTGTAGGTGATTATTGATCTGAGGAGAGAGCTTCATGCATGCTGATCGTTAGAGGAAACAGGGCTATCCCTACACCTTGAGAAATGGGCATTAGTTGAGCTTGAGATCATTTCCTTTTATGAGAAGGTTAGTGCTAACAGGGATGAACTATTGCAGTCAAAGAGAAAAGTTATCGCCAGGAAAGATGAAGGGGAGCACCTTAGGGCAAAAGTTGCATTCCGAGACACCCTGGGTCAGCAACTGAGGATTGTGGCCTACCGCGATGGGTTTGACCAAGGCTTTGTTGATTGTACGGTAGCGAAGCCTTATCTAATGGCTCAGATCTAACAATTCCCTTTTCAACGCTTTGGTCTATTAATCCTTTCGATGTAATCTTATATTTTTCTTAAAATAATACTTGTTATCTTTTCACCGCCCATCTTTGCAAGCTGGATTCTGCTCCTCGCTAGTTTATTATTTACTAGAGCCCACGTGTCCCTTTGATGTAATTTGAACCTGCATGAAGTAGTAGTAAAGGGCTTACGTAAGCCCCATCTTTGCGGCATTGAATTGATGTTCATTTTGACTAGTAACATCATATCTCGGCCATAAATGAGGTCTTGATTTATGATTGTATTTGTTCTATCAGTCAGATCTTGCATTTTTTTTTCTGGTAATGAATAATTTGTCCAATCCTGAGATCTAATTTGAATGGACGATTCGTGAATCATTTGATTACCAATTATCAAATCATTTTTAGTTTCACTCAATTCAATTTTTCTCAATCCAAATAATAGAATTGGGTTTTTAGAGAGTTCTTTTATTATTTCTTTTATAAACGAATTCTTTACTGGGGATGTTCCAATGGCTCCTCGTTTCGATGTCCGGTATGACCAAAGTGTGTAGAATAACTACTCATGGCAATCAGTAGGATAATCCCCAAATATCTTTTTTAGAATTGCGAGAGTGCTCTTGTTGCTGGCCTCTGCCTCGCCATTAGCCTTGGGGTAATAGGGGCTGGGTGAACGAACTTGATTGAGAATTGGGCACCAAACTTTTGTAGTTCCCAGGACATGAACGATAGCCTGCAGTCCGTGACGATAGTTTATGGTATACCAAACCTACTGAATATGTTGTCTTTCAATAACTTTATTAATTTGCGAGTAGTGATCTGTTTAAGAGCCTTAACCTCTACCCATTTGGTGAAATAGTCTGTGGCTACCATGCTATAAGCATGCTTCCCTGAGGACTCCGAGATTTTTTTTCTGATGAAGTCGATAGTCCATCCTCGTAAAGGCCATGGTTTGATGACTGGATTGAGGGGCACCGCTAGTCCATGTTGGAAAGGTGCATGTCTTTGACACACCTCACACCCTTTGGCATAAGTGTAACAATCCGACTGGATGTCGGGCCAAAAGTAGTCATGTCGTCGTATTAGCCATTTCATCTTTAGCCTTGCTTGATGCGCACCACACACTCCTTCATGTACTTCTCCTATTACTATCATCACCTTTTTGGGTCCAACGCATCGTGATAGGGTTCCATCATAATTTTTCTTTACGAGGTCATGCCCCCACATGGTGTAATGGCAGGCCTTGTTTCTAAAACTCCTATCTTACATTTACGGGTAATTCAAATATTTGATAAATGGGGTCCTCCAATTGTCGGTTTCGACTTCTATGCCTATGACTTCCAACTCGGCATCCTTTTCCAATATCGAAGGTAGGGATCTTCTCCATACCCTGATCCTTTTCTCATATTGCCCTTCCTGGAACAATATCCCGGACTCGACTTGGGCCATTTCATTATTCTCCAAGTTATCTTCTCTGGCTATGTGTTCGATAGTTGGGTCGACGATTTTCAAAGACAAAGTGGCCACATCAGCATGATAGCTAGTTAAGCAGAGATTCTGACATGTGTAAGTCCCAGTGATTTGGTTGAGCAGCAATTTTGAATCCCCATAGATCTTGACATGTCGTGCTCTTAATTTAATAAGAATCTCCATCCCGATGATCAATGCCTCGTATTCCGCTTGGTTATTGGTTATATTTTCCCAATCCATTTTGAACAAAAATTGATGGGAAACACCAGCCGGATCGATCAAGCACATCCTAGCTCTCGTTGAGTCTTTAGTTTTGGATCCATTGAAATATAGGCAGTATAATTAGCATGCTAATCCTTGGAATTGGCTCTGCCTTTGTAATGCCCCGGAAACTCAAATGATGTAAATTTGTAAAATGATAAATGAAATGACGTTTTTACCCCTGAAAATAGAAAGGTCAAAAGTTGACTTTTTACATGATGCGTGTTTTTCACGAACTTCAAGGATCATGAGGTAGGTCTCGATGCCCTGAGTCCATAGACAGGCGGCACGCTGAAAACGGACCTCGGACGAAAAAGTTACGATTCTAGAACGAGGAAGGGCATTTTGGTAATTATGTGAAGGAGGGGTAAAATGGTAATTTTGAGGGTGCAGTTTGAAAAAAGCCGTGAGTGGATTGTTAAGAGAATTGTTTAACAAATCAAGTGACAATTGTCACTAAGGAAGGCTGGATTAGTGGCAGTGTGGGCTGAGTGGAGTTTAGGCGTGCTGTGGAAGAACAGAGCATATGCACTTTGGTTATTGTTTTGGGTCAGTTGCGGGAAACACAGACATAGAGGGACTGAGAGATTCCCGTGGGTTGCTGTGATGGATGGATTGAAAACAGAGAGGTTAGAAGTCATTTGAGAAGTCATTTTGAGAGGAAAAACCGAGAAACCAGAGTGGAAACCAAAATCGAGAAAAACTGAAAAATGGAGGGAAAATTCGGAATTTAATTTGTGAGTTGAGAGGAGCTAAACAGAGGTTAGAAACAGTCTTCTGGACTCATTTCGACTTCAACCATACAAAAATCGAAGGAAGTTGATCGTGGTTTGGCCAAGAACAGATGTTTCAGATTCTGGAAAAATTCGAGGTTGAGTACGACTACCTACAAGTAAGGATTTGTGAAATTGGTTATTGTAAAACGTTCATTTACGTCTTAAGATGCTTCAGTATCATTTAATTAGAAAACTAAGTCGATTTGAGTGAGTTTCGAAATTTAAAACCGTTTGTTTGATCATGAGAGAAATGATGGATTAAAAGTTTGATGTGTGTAATTAGGAACGGAGAACTTAAATTAGGATAGAATGGAAGGATTTCGGTGAAAGAATTGAATGAATTAAGTTGGAATTGAAAGAGTTTGAACCGGGTCATGTCGCGGGTCTGTAACCCGTTTAACAGGAAAACGGGTAAGGACAACGACACTATAGCTTACTGTGCAGGGCGCGCGGCTTTCACGCGCAACCACTTTGGGCAGCGCGTGAGGCCATATCTCCGATCACGGTCAACATGTGGTTTGATCCTTTCAATGTAACGAACATTTTGAGTTAAGTTTCGAGTCGATCGGACGTCGTTCGGGATAGTTTTGAGTGTTCGAGAGTTTATGATTTTAATTTAATTACGTTGAAAAATCCCAAAAAATTGGGGAAATTAATATAAGCTTAATGAACGTGTTTGTGACCCAAATTGTGATCTTTGACAGGCCAAAACATTCCCGATGTCAGACCCGTGTCCTTGAGGGAACGGTGAACAATCCCACATTCTTGCGAGGGGGAATGGTCTGGGAAGGGAATGGTGGTGTGCCTTAAAGGTGTAGGCACACACCTATCTAGCATGAGGCCTTTTGGGAGCTCAGTGGCTTTGGGGGGGATTGGAATCCCAAAGTTAAGCGAGTTGAGGCTGGTGCAATTCCAGATGGGTGACCCCCTGGGAAGTTGCACCGTGAGCTCCCGAAAACAAAACCGTGAGGGCGAGGCCCAAAGCGGACAATATCGTGCTAGATGAATCGGGACCTGGAAGAAGAGGGTCGGGTCCTGACAATTTGGTATCAGAGCCAGATCCCGACCGGGAAGTGTGCCAGCGAGGACGCTGGGCCCTAAGGGGGGTGGATTGTAAGACCCGTGTCCTTGAGGGAACGGTGAACAATCCCACATCCCTGCGAGGGGGAATGGTCTGGGAAGGGAATGGTGGTGTGCCTTAAAGGTGTAGGCACACACCTATCTAGCATGAGGCCTTTTGGGAGCTCAGTGGCTTTGGGGGGGATTGGAACCCCAAAGTTAAGCGAGTTATGGCTGGTGCAATTCCAGATGGGTGACCCCCTAGGAAGTTGCACCGTGAGCTCCCGAAAACAAAACCGTGAGGACGAGGCCCAAAGCGGACAATATCGTGCTAGATGAATCGGGACCTGGCAGAAGAGGGTCGGGTCCTGACACCCGAGACAGCCGAGGAGCGTACGGGACGCCATTGACGCGTTCGAACTTCGTGAGTGGACTTTTGATTTCTAACCGAGCATGCATAACTGTTTTTACTTACTTGTTTTATGTTTCTATAATGATTTTATGTTTATAATTATGATATTTCTACTTTACGTGGTTGCACGTTTTTCAATGTGATTTATCGCATTTTACGTATTTCGAGACTGTGGTTTCTTCGATGCTTTGATGATGGCTGGATAAGTGATTTTATATGAATTGTGCGTATCACATTTTAATGATGATTTGATTATAATTTGTGAGTAAGATTCGGGATTTGAACGTGAAATTCGGACATAAGTCCTATTTTGATAAAATGTGATTTCGAATTGGTTTTGGAATTTGGATCACGATGGATCCTGAATTTGACAGGACCGCCCCCGGAAAGGGCATTATTAACGGTGCGCGGTCCTGCTCCCGCCTGGCAAGTCGACTGAAATCCCCAAATTACCCTCAGTACGTGCCAGACCAGGGATAGCCACATGTGCTTACTCATGCCTCCGCCTCACGATCAGCCTCGATCAACGCGCCACAACCTGGAGGGTCAATAAAAAACTGAAAGGTGTGAGTGGACAAAAATAAATCAGTTTGTAAAAACAGTTACAAAAAGACGTTTTTACCCTCCACGTAAAACCAATGCATGCATACAAAAAAAGATCATTTCGCAATCGGTTAACATTTTCCACCTAAGAAAAACTGTGTATCAAATTTCAACATAAGGAAAACTCGTATGAAACTCAAAATCATTTTTCCTTTCTCAACCATCGGGTCTTAGCTTTCAATCATAAACACCGGGCCTCAGCCCAAAACCACGAATCAAAACCAAATGCACAACATGATCCAAAACCATCAACCATATACCGGGCCACTGCCCAACTCAACCGAAACATCAGAAATCATCAATAAATCACAAGTCAATCATTTTGCTGGATATCAAGTGCGCCCGAGTCTTTAAACTCAAAACCATGCGCATAAACAGGCCTTCCCGGGATATCAACGAGTCTTTAAACTCAAAACATAATCAATAGGCCTCGGGGGTATCACAATAACCGAGTCTTTAAACTCACGAGTCTTTAAACTCATTAAGGGCCCTCCCCCGTTATCAACTAACCGAGTCTTTAAACTCAAAACGTGCTCCAGCAATAGCACCGGGTCTTTAAACCCAAAACAGTTTTCAGCGGGTCTTTAAACCCCAAACAATTATCAATCACAACAACGTGGGATCCATCCCAAAATCACATTTTTCACAACAGGACCCATGGTCCGAATTTCCACATTCAATTCCTCAAATCATACTTCACAAACATAATCAAATTATCATTAAACACAGGGCATGCAAAATCAGACCAAATCACTTTATTAAATCCTTTTTCATTCCCGAATTCGAATTCGCAATAATGATTCCGTAAGCCGGCATCCGGAAGCATCATCCCGAACCCAAACCAAGAATCCATTTTCAAACTTCCGAAAACTCGTTCACCAAAATTACTTTTATGCCCTGAGCATCAAGCCCGAATTCATCTTTTACAAAATCCATTTTAAATCCTTGAAAACACCTCATATTCCAAATCTCAAGGTCAAGACATCAAAACCACAATTAAATCACCAAAATCCCGATCAAGTCACAACATACTCGAAATCTCGTAAAACGTGCAAAACCGTAACATTCTCGAAATACGTGTCAACATCGTAAGCCATACTCACAATCGAAATCCAACATCTTAAAAACATAATACGCACAAAGCATGTGAAATCATTCGTTAAATCATCATCCAAAACACACGGGAAACCATATCTCGAAATACGTGCAATTTCGTGTGCACATCAAAATACGTAGATATACGGAAATCGAAATTAATCACCATTCATAATCATAATCATGGAAATCATAGAAATATTTATGCATGCATTAAATTTTGAAAGCAACGTCCACTCACACACCGTCCGTAGTGCTCGGTTTCGCGCCGAACGCGTTTCCGAAATTTCCGCCCTTTTCTAGAAATCCCGAATCCTATCCAAAATCACTTCTCAGAGTTACTAAGGTCTCAATTAACAATAAACTAATTTCCCATAATTTTCAGGATTTTTTCGACATAATTAAACTTAAGGACTTAACTTCCGAACCCTCAAAACTATCCCAAACGACCCCCGATCGACTCGGACCTAAAACGAAAGATGTTAAACTGAGAGGATCAATTCACTAGTTGACCGTGATCGGAAACTGGGTCTCACGCGCCGTCACGTGCTGCCCAAAGTGGCTGCGCGTGAAAGCCACGCGGTGCTACAGTAACACCCTACAGTGTCACCCTCTTCGCCCGTATTCCTGCTAAACGGGTCCTCAACACGCGACGTGACCCTGAAAATTAACCTTCAATACTCACTCCAAACCTTCCCTTATTCCATATAATCATTCCTCATAAGATTAATTTAGTATCTCATTCTTTAGTTAGCTTCAATTAGCCCTAGATCGATCAACTCGAACTCGAACATCCAAACGGGTCGAAGTACGATACTCACCCAAATCGACTCCATTCTCAAATTAACTTAGACATGAGTTTTAAGGGACCTAAACAAACACTTTAGAATTTTCAATTTCAAGGAATATTACCTGGAGGTTGTCGACTTCAAGCTCGAAAATCTCAGAAACCAGGGGCTTCCGTTCATGGCATGTCTGTGATGGATTTCCCCCGAAATTGATGTAGTTAGTTTCCAAATTATCCCAGAGGATTAAAACAATTCTCAGTTTCGTTCAACTCGACTCCTAATTGAGAAATTGAATTTCCCCCCAAAACTGATTTTTCCCAGAACCCACGTTTTCTCTCAACTCTCAGCCCTCACTTTGGTTCGAAATGAACCCCAACACTCCTCCAATTGCTCTGATGATCAAACAAAACCCCAACACCCGTGGGTAGTCACTCTGGCCTCCCTGTGTAACTGTCTCCCGCAAGCTCCCAAAACCCGTTTAAAAATGGTACTCGTGGCCTGCACTCCCATTCCAGGTGCACAACTGCATACCCGTGACTTCAAATTTCCAACCCATTACTCCCACACTGATCAAGGTTGTTTAAACAATTCATCACACACTACACAACAAAGTCCCACTCTCTGTTTTTTTTTTAATTCAGAAAATGCACTCAGCCCATACACGGTTGTTCCCACCTGCAGCCACCAAATTACCATTTTACCCTCAGGTTGACAAATTACCAATATGCCCCCCACGTATCCAGACCCGTAACTCGGTCATTCAGACTCCAATCGACGCGTGCCGCCTGCCTAAGAACTCAGGGCATCGAGACCTTCCTAACGGTCCTTGTCCCTCGGCCATCAGACCTCCCGGTCAAAAAGTCAACATTTTCTCTTATTTCATCCAAATTACGGAAATGCCCATTGGGCTTCCGAACGTCATAACTTTCACCACGAACGTCGGAATCGAACGTGCCACCTGTCTATGATCTCGTGACGTCCCAAATTACGTCACGGTCATTGGTCAAAGTCCATTTGACCGTCCGAATAAAAATCAACGTTTTGCCCACGACTAGGGGCAAAACGGTCATTTTGCATCGTTTGTCCGATTTCGCCCAACTAATCACCGATTAATCCCATTAATCATGATTAGTTGCAAAACTAACCCCGAATTCTGGGATGGGTCGTTACAGAATTTGTTATGATTTACACATGATTTTGGGTTTAAAGACCCGGTACGATTGCTGGATCTGGTTTTGGCTTAAAGACCCGGTTAATTGATGATGGGGGAGGGCCCTTGATTGAGACATGTTGAGTTTAAAGACTCGGTTACTGTGATGTCCCCTGAGGCCTAGTGATTGTGTTTTGAGTTTAAAGACTCGTTGATATCCCGGGAAAGCCTGATATATGAGTTTAAAGACTCGGATGGATCCAGCAGATTTGATCCGTTGATGTTACATTCGGTTTTACATGGTTTTATAGTTATGTACTGTAACGGTTTCCATACGATTTATATAAGTGTTTTTCGAATACTTAGTTATGCATGCATGTTTTGAAACTGGAGGGTGAACCCCGATTTCATTAAAACTGTTTTCCATAACCATTTGTTTTGGTCCACTCACACTTTTCTGTTTTAATACCCTCTAGGTCGTGGTACAAGTTTTGGGGGGCTAACGCAGAGGGAGAGGCATAAAGTTTTCCCGTTGCGGTGTAGTTAGTTCACAGAGTATGGTTTTATCCTTATCTTGTTTTGTAACCGTGCTCTGTGATACTATTGACTGGTTGTATCGTACTTTCTCCCTGGTCTGACAGTACGTGTAATGTATTATTGTGTGGTTATTTTTGGTTGTTTGTGTTCAATTGTCAAACGGGAGCAGGATTCCTCCAGGTTATCGAGGCGATAATTAGGGTGGGTCCTGTAAGCCTTAATGTCGATACCCAGGTATTCTGCCAGGAAATCAGCGATGGCCTGTCCTTTTACTACCCTCATCAGTACATATTGTAGGTTGAACTCGGACAGCTCCAGGGTCTATTTACCAATTAGTCCACTCAAAATGGGTCGTGACAACATGTATTTCAGTAAGTCGATTTGGGTGATAATCCTAATGGTGAAGGGCAACAAGTATCAAACCCTTTGTCCATACAGTTCCAAGCATAACTTTTCTACCACCTTGTATATTTCTTCGACTTCTGTCAGGGTCCTACTCAAATAATATATGGCTTTCTCCTTCTCTTCCTCTTTGTCCTGAGCCAACAAACATCTGATTGTGCTTTGCGACGTTGATATGTATAGTTTCAGAGGTCTGTCCACTCTGGATGGCATTAGGACTGGTGGTTTGGAGAGATATTCTTTGAGTTTCTCGAAAGCGACCTAATGCTTTTCTTACCACTTGAATTTTTCCGTACCCTTGATCTTTACTAATGAGGAAAAAGCCTGAGTTTTCCCCAAAAGGTTAGCTACGAACCTTCTGAGAAAATTGACCTTTCCGAGCAAGCTTTGAAATTGCTTTTTGTCTTTTGGAGGAGGTGAATCCATGATTGCTTTGGCTTGGTTCTTATCCACCTCGATCCCTCTCTGATGGACTAGAAATCCCAAGAAGTTTCCTACTCAAACCCCTCATGCGCATTTTCTGGGATTCATTTTTAGCTTGTGTTGCCTCATCTTCCCAAAAGCCTATCAGATATCACATATGTGTTTTTACTCACCCTGGGACTTGACCACGATATCATCATTTCATGGAAGATAGAATTCATTGCTATTGATAGGTGGCACTTGCGTTTTCAACCTAAAAGGCATGACGACATACTCCAATGCCCCCAAGTGCCTTGTGCTTCTGAATGCGGTTTTATGGATATCTTCCTCTGCGAGGAGAATCTAATTGTACCTTGCGTTGCCATCCTTGAAGGACATGAACCAGTTTTGAGATGCCCCATCGATTATTATTTCAACCATGGGCATCAGATATTCTTCTTTTAGAGTTGCCTTGTTTAGATTGCGGTTATCCACACATATTCTGACTAGTTTGGTTTTTACCTTGATTACCGACACTATATTGGATATCCACTTCGCTAGTAAAGCGGCAATCAACGGCCAATGGGTGTCACTTAAAGTAACGTAAGATTAATAACACGATCTCATCTCGCAGGGCAAGCCCAACTCTGCAGCATATATCAAGCTCGATGTCGAGTTCACACACATCCCAAGTGTGTCGGAATTAAGCCGAATGCCAACACGTATAACCAAACCACTGGTACCTCCCACGTACCGTCGCTAAATACCCCTCGGCCTGTCCGGTACCAATCCTCGTTCACCGTACAGGGTATGTACATCCATCTCCAACAAGTTCACTACAAGATTCATAGTCAATCACAATCTGACACTGAGGTTTCTTCTCCAATCTCCTACTAGACAAATCGATCATTCTAACTCATCATCCACTCTAGATCCCATGGTCACCCGACCAGTAACACAACATCAACTCCCAAACACGTCATCCAAGATGTACCGATCCATGCACGCTCACCAAGGCTTGTACAGTCATGCCGAATGGGCATCTAATCTCATTCACAAATACTGAGGCGCACCAACCCCGAATCTATCTGATACCCACTCAAACGGTTACCATATCACATCCGATTGACTTCGAAAAGAAGCCAACCCCAATCGCACATATCTACGACTGACCAACTAGACCATGTTGGATATCCACTCATCCACAGGTCAATCCTCGAGTTCAACTCATAACCGTTCCCACTCGCTCGACTACGAATTAACTTCGAAGAGAAGTTCGGTCCAACTATTCCCATATCCAAACATTTATGACAGAGCGATAAGCTCTTCACCTAGCCTGATCAAGGCGATCACAGTTCAAATTCGTTACCACGTCACCCGACTGGTAACATGCTCACAGCTAGCAATCCACTTGGAACCCGATCGTAGGGTCTTACACCCTCTAGAATTCTTGTCAACCACACAACATCCCTCAACTATTTTCACATCCAGTCATTCACTCAACACGTAACACATCCACTCTGTGAATCCCCTCCATTTACCTCACATCGATCCCTGCCACTCCACCTAGGAGAGACCAAGGATGATCCAATACGATGTCACCAACATCCATCCTATGTGAGTGCAAACACAACTCTCTCTGCACCCACCGTACCAAATATCCAACATCGTCTGCCACCAAGCAGAAAATGGGAATCCCGTTTACCCAACTTCGAAAAAGAAATGCAACTCCTCCTAAGGATCCCAAAACACATATGGGTCCACCAACTTATACACGCACAATGTACTGGTATCCACGATCAACGTCTGCCAGGGCAGAGAATAAGGGGTCATCCCTACTGACTTCGGAATACCTAATACCAATGCGGAAACGAGCACGCCTCTCGTCCCACAGTCACAACTTTCCTTGAAACTAAGATTCCACCCATTTTTGGGAACAAACACACTCCCCATGAGATGCCAAGTCCAACCACCAAACTCCCTACATCTGTAACTCACTTGGACAGCCACGTGTCCGCAATCAATCCAATACTCAGACCTCATGTCAAATAATGACTATTATGCACAAACACTGACTCCGATTGGGAGTTACTCAACTCTCGTCACCTCATCTCTGTTGGGACTTATCCCAATACCTCACAATCTCCGCTGGATCCTATCCAGACCATGACTCAAACACAACTGAATCTCAAAGATCAAACACGTGTCCATCATGATAGAGTCACAACCCAATTCGTGGCTTATCGTCCTCACGATCACCGGCACCAGCACTAGTACCAGTACCAACATACAACATCCCGCACTAGCACACCGTATGTAAAGTGGGTAGCCCTGGATCTCCGCTCATACCGAGCGACGATCCCGCATCACTACTAGTAATCTGCAACTAGGGGTACCACCATTATGACAATCCACAACAGGATAATGGACGTTCCCTGAATGCCCCGGAATTCTCAACTACTACCACTACACCAAGTATCCACGACACTCAGCAATTTCCACAAGATCCAGCCATAATTTCCTAACACATTCAATCCCTGACCGTAAACTGGTCCTTGGCATCCTGAGTGCCAAACGTTCCTCACTTAGCCTTTTTAGCTCCCCTCGAGCCTTGGTACCTTACCATGACTCATCTCATGTTCCTAACTCAAAATCCTGACTCATCGTGAGTCCTCCATCCACGTCTCGACTCCTCCTGAGTCCAATCTCATACCAAACCAACCATGTCATCACTGACATATCCAGTCCCCGAGAAATTTCCAATGCTCAACCACATTCTAAACGACCAACAGGGCCTAAGGAATAGTACACGTTGCCCAATTATGCGGCCTTCCAGCCATCGGTCTCATTCGTCCCTGCGGCTCACACAATTGTATGTCTAACAAATCCCAGTTCACGGTGTACACTACCCGACATCTGACCCTCAAAACAGGGTCAATCTCACCCGAGATCTAACACGAGGTCCCAAACACCCTCGCCTACTCGTCTCACTACCATGTCGTGCACGAGGCTTACGCTCCGGAGGCATGATGTGGCAACAGAATCAGCAACCTAGCGCTCTGATACCAAATTGACAGGACCGCCCTCGGAAAGGGCATTATTAACCGTGCCCGGTCCTGCTCTCGCCTGGCAAGACGACTGAAATCCCAAAATTACCCTCAGTACGTGCCAGACCAGGGATAGCCACATGTGCTTACTCATGCCTCCGCCTCACGATCAGCCTCGATCAACGCGCCACAACCTGGAGGGTCAATAAAAAACTGAAAGGTGTGAGTGGACAAAAATAAATCAGTTTGTAAAAATAGTTACAAAAAGACGTTTTTACCCTCCGCGTAAAACCAATGCATGCATACAAAAAAAAAGAACATTTCGCAATCGGTTAACATTTTCCACATAAGAAAAACTGTGTATCAAATTTCAACATAAGGAAAACTCGTATGAAACTCAAAATCATTTTTCCTTTCTCAACCATCGGGTCTTAGCCCGCAATCATAAACACCGGGCCTCAGCCCAAAACCACGAATCAAAACCAAATGCACAACATGATCCAAACCCATCAACCATATACCGGGCCAATGCCCAACTCAACCGAAACATCAGAAATCATCAATAAATCACAAGTCAATCATTTTGCTGGATATCAAGTGCGCCCGAGTCTTTAAACTCAAAACCATGCGCTTAAACAGGCCTTCCCGGGATATCAACGAGTCTTTAAACTCCAAACATAATCAATAGGCCTCGGGGGTATCACAATAACCGAGTCTTTAACCTCACGAGTCTTTAAACTCATTAAGGGCCCTCCCCCGTTATCAACTAACCGAGTCTTTAAACTCAAAACGTGCTCCAGCAATAGCACCGGGTCTTTAAACCCAAAACAGTTTTCAGCGGGTCTTTAAACCCCAAACATTTATCAATCACAACAACGTGGGATCCTTCCCAAAATCACATTTTTCACAACAGGACCCATGGTCCGAATTTCCACATTCAATTCCCCAAATCATACTTGACAAACATAATCAAATTATCATTAAACACGGGGCATGCAAAATCAGACCAAATCACTTTATTAAATCCTTTTTCATTCCTGAATTCGAATTTGCAATAATGATTCCGTAAGCCGGCATCCGGAAGCATCAAGCCCGAATTACTTTTATGCCCCGAGCATCAAGCCTGAATTCATCTTTTACAAAATCCATTTTAAATCCTTGAAAACACCTCATATTCCAAATCTCAAGGTCAAGACATCAAAACCACAATTAAATCACCAAAATCCCGATCAAGTCACAACATACTCGAAATCTCGTAAAACGTGCAAAACCGTGACATTCTCGAAATACGTGTCAACATCGTAATCCATACTCATAATCGAAATCCAACATCTTAAAAACATAATACGCACAAAGCATGTGAAATCATTCGTTAAATCATCATCCAAAACACACGGTATCTCGAAATACGTGCAATTTCGTGTGCAAATCAAAATACGTATATATACGGAAATCGAAATCAATCACCATTCATAATCATAATCATGGAAATCATAGAAATATTTATGCATGCATTAAATTTTGAAAGCAACGTCCACTCACACACCGTCCGTAGTGCTCGGTTTCGCGCCGAACGCGTTTCCATAATTTCCGCCCTTTTCCAGAAATCTCGAATCCTGTCCAAAATCACTTCTCAGAGTTACTAAGGTCTCAATTAACAATAAACTAATTTCCCATAATTTTTCGGGATTTTTCGACATAATTAAACTTAAGGACTTAACTTCCGAACCCGCAAAACTATCCCGAACGACCCCCGATCGACTCGGACGTAAAACAAGGATGTTAAATAAACTGAGAGGATAAATTCACTAGTTGTCTGTGATCGGAAACTGGGTCTCACGCGCCGTCACGCGCTACCCAAAGTGGCTGCGCGTGAAAGCCACGCGCTGCTACAGTAACACACTACAGTGTCACCCTCTTCGCCCGTATTCTTGCTAAACGGGTCCTCAACCCGCGACGTGACCCTGAAAATTAACCTTCAATACTCACTCAAAACCTTCCCTTATTCCACCTAATCATTCCTCATAAGATTAATTTAGTATCTCATTCTTTAGTTAGCTTCAATTAGCCCTAGATCGATCAACTCGAACTCGAACATCCAAACGGGTCGAAGTACAATACTCACCCAAATCGACTCCATTCTCAAATTAACTTAGACATGAGTTTTAAAGGACCTAAACAAACACTTTAGAATTTTCAATTTCAGGGAATATTACCTGGAGGTTGTCGACTCCAAGCTCGAAAATCTCAGAAACCAGGGGCTTCCGTTCATGGCATGTCTGTGATGGATTTCCCCCGAAATTGATGTGGTTAGTTTCCAAATTATCCCAGAGGATTAAAACAATTCTCAGTTTCATTCAACTCGACTCCTAATTGAGAAATTGAATTTCCCCCCAAAACTGATTTTTCCCAGAACCCACGTTTTCTCTCAACTCTCAGCCCTCACTTTGGTTCGAAATGAACCCCAACACTCCTCCAATTGCTCTGATGATCAAACAAAACCCCAACACCTGTGGGAAGTCACTCTGGCCTCCCTGTGTAACTGTCTCCCGCAAGCTCCCAAAACCCGTTTAAAAATGGTACCCGTGGCCTGCACTCCCACTCCAGGCGCACAACTTCATACTCGTGACTTCAAATTTCCAACCCATTACTCCCACACTGATCAAGGTTGTTTAAACAATTCATCACACACTACACAACAAAGTCCCACTCTCTGTTTTTTTTTCAATTCAGAAAATGCACTCAGCCCATACACGGCTGTTCCCACCTGCAACCACCAAATTACCATTTTACCCCCAGGTTGACAAATTACCAATATGCCCCCCACACATCCAGACCCGTAACTCGGTCATTCGGACTCCGATCGACGCGTGCCGCCTGCCTACGAACTCAGGGCATCGAGACCTTCCTAACGGTCCTTGTCCCTCAGCCATCGGACCTCCCGGTCAAAAAGTCAACATTTTCCCTTATTTCGTCCAAATTACGGAAATGCCCCTTGGGCTTCCGAACGTCATAACTTTCACCTCGAACGTCGGAATCGAACGTGCCACCTGTCTATGATCTCGTGACGTCCCAAACAACGTCACGGTCATTGGTCAAAGTCCATTTGACCGTCCGAATAAAAATCAATGTTTTGCCCACGACCAGGGGCAAAACGGTCATTTTGCATCGTTCGTCCGATTTCGCCCAACTAATCACTGATTAATCCCATTAATCATGATTAGTTGCAAAACTAACCCCAAATTCCGGGATGGGTCGTTACAGAATTTGTTATGATTTACACATGATTTTGGGTTTAAAGACCCGGTACGATTGCTGGATCTGGTTTTTGCTTAAAGACCCAGTTAATTGATGACGGGGGAGGGCCCTTGATTGAGACATGTTGAGTTTAAAGACTCGGTTACTGTGATGTCCCCCGAGGCCAAGTGATAGTGTTTTGAGTTTAAAGACTCGTTGATATCCCGGGAAAGCCTGATATATGAGTTTAAAGACTCGGATGGATCCAGCAGATTTGATCCATTGATGTTACATTCGGTTTTACATGGTTTTATAGTTATCTACTGTAACGGTTTCCATACGATTTATATAAGTGTTTTTCGAATACTTAGTTATGCATGCATGTTTTGAAACTGGAGGGTGAACCCCGATTTCATTAAAACTGTTTTCCATAACCATTTGTTTTAGTCCACTCACACTTTTCTGTTTTAATACCCTCAAGGTCGTGGTACAAGTTTTGGGGGGCTAACGTAGAGGCAGAGGCATAAAGTTTTCCCGTTGCGGTGTAGTTAGTTCACAGAGTATGGTTTTATCCTTATCTTGTTTTGTAACCATGCTCTGTGATACTGTTGACTGGTTGTACCGTTGGTTGTATCGTACTTTCTCCCTGGTCTGACAGTACGTGTAATGTATTATTGTGTGGTTATTTTTGGTTGTTTGTGTTCAATTGTCAAACGGGAGCAGGATTCTTCCAGGTTATCGAGGCGATAATTAGGGTGGGTCCTGTAAGCCTTAATGTCGATACCCTGGTATTCTGCCAAGAAATCAGCGATGGCCTGTCCTTTTACTACCCTCATCGGTACATATTGTAGGTTGAACTCGGACAGCTCCAGGGTCTATTTACCAATTAGTCCACTCAAAATGGGTCGTGACAACATGTATTTCAGTAAGTTGATTTGGGTGATAATCCGAATGGTGAAGGGCAACAAGTATCAAACCCTTTGTCCATACAGTTCCAAGAATAACTTTTCTACCACCTTGTATATTTCTTCGACTTCCGTCAGGGTCCTCTCAGATAATATATGGCTTTCTCCTTCTCTTCCTCTTTGTCCTGAGCCAAGAAACGTCTGATTGTGCTTTGCGACGTTGATATGTATAGTTTCAGAGGCCTGTCCACTTTGGATGGCATTAGGACTGGCGGTTTGGAGTGATATTCTTTGATTTTCTCGAAAGCGACCTAATTATTTTCTTACCACTTGAATTTTTCCGTACCCTTGATCTTTACCAATGAGGAAAAAGCCTGAGTTTTCCCCAAAAGGTTAGCTACGAACCTTCTGAGAAAATTGACCTTTCCGAGCAAGCTTTGAAATTGCTTTTTGTCTTTTGGAGGAGGTGAATCCATGATTGCTTTGGCTTAGTTCTTATCCACCTCGATCCCTCTCTGATGGACTAGAAATCCCAAGAAGTTTCCTACTCAAACCCCTCATGCGCATTTTCTGGGATTCATTTTTAGCTTGTGTTGCCTCATCTTCCCAAAAGCCTATCAGATATCACATATGTGTTTTTACTCACCTTGGGACTTGACCACGATATCATCATTTCATGGAAGATAGAATTCATTGCTATTGATAGGTGGCACTTGCGTTTTCAACCTAAAAGGCATGACGACATACTCCAATGCCCCCAAGTGCCTTGTGCTTCTGAATGCGGTTTTATGGATATCTTCCTCTGCGAGGAGAATCTAATTGTACCTTGCGTTGCCATCCATGAAGGACATGAACCAGTTTTGAGATGCCCCATCGATTATTATTTCAGCCATGGGCATCAGATATTCTTCTTTTAGAGTTGCCTTGTTTAGATTGCGGTTATCCACACATATTTTGACTTGTTTAGTTTTTACCTTGATTACCGACACTATATTGGATATCCACTTCGCATACTTGGTTGTTGGTATGAACCCTTCTTTGAGGAGCCTATCAATCTCTTCTCTGACTTTGAGCTCAGTTTCTATCAACATCTTCCTTCTAGGTTGAAATATTGGTTTATATCCTTCTTTGATAGGTAACCGATGTTCAACAAGCTCTCTATCAAGTTCTGGTATCTCCGTGTAATGCCATGCAAAACAATCTTGAAATTCCTTGAGAATAGCAATCATTTCCTTTTTCATGTTTTCATTTAATGCCTTATTGATATAGGTCGGTCGAGGGTCCTCTTTGGTCCCCAGATTAATTTCTTCTAAAGGATCTAGCATCTCAGGTGGGGGTTTATCAACCTCTAAAAACCAAAACCTCATGACCTCCAGGGGGATATCATCTTCTTCATCATCCTCCTCGGTGTCATGGATAAATTCTGACATGCGGATGGCTGAATCTTGCTATTCGGTGGATTCAGGTGGATCCTCGGTCGAAGATGCCACAAGGGAAACATTGCAAGCGTTCTTTTGTTCTACCCAATATATCTTCGATCTTTTCTTTATAGACCAAGTTTCCTCCTCTCGGTCTCTTTCCTTGCTGGGTTCACTATCCATTAAGATGTCCCATTCCAAGGGGAAATGTTTGACCCCTCTTGAGTCAGGAACCCTTGTTTGGACCATCTTTGGGTCATCACCTTATTAGTTTGGTCGTTCTTATCTTTTATGGTCAATTTTATGCTTCCCATTTTAGGATCGTAGAAGTTGGCTTCTGCCACCGTGGGAGTGGCCATGAATGGCCTTGCATCTACCTAGATGATTTCCCAAGACCCTCCCTTATGGGTGGTGTCATTGGGATTCCACATGGCGATTTGCTGATGTAAAGTAGATGGGACACAAATGCTTTTGTGTATCCAGTCCCTTCCAAGCAAAACATTGTATGTCGCGGTGCTATCCACTACAAAAAATGCCAACATCATTTTCTTCGATCCCACCGCGATTTCTAAAGGTAGAACCCCGTGAGTTTTAGTGGGAGTCCCACTAAAGTTTGACATCACAGCCATAGTTGGTAAGCAATCCGGTAATGTCATGTTCAACTTTTTGAACATCTTGACTAGTAGGACATTGATAGAAGCCTCTTCGTCTATCATTATTTTGTCGATGGGGACTCCCTCGAGATGGGTCGTAATAAAGATAGGATCCGTCATTCCTTTGGTTGGAACAAAAAATAATGAATTCGTTTGATGGTGGGGAACCTTTAGAGTGATGCTAGGATCATCATTAAGTAGGATCTGGATCGTTGCTCGGGAAGGCTCATGGATAGACACATCATCAACCATTTGGTTGACCTAATGGTATATCGCCGATAAGTGTTCTAGTAGGACTATAAAGACATCGACCTCCCCTCGGAGTTTTATTCTTCTACCAAACGAGGCGGTTACTTCCATAACCTCTAGCTAGTCTTCCTTGAATACCTTCAACTCATCTCTGGTTATATTCTAACCATAATCTTGCTGGTCGTCATTCTCAAAAGGTATTTCAACTAGTTTGCCCATAGCGCCAGTTGACCCCTTCTCCAAGTCTTCCCTCGGGAAATTCCCAAAGTCAAGTTTCTAGTGAACTGTGGAGGAGATTTCTGAGGTGAGTCTAGGACGTGTATCCCCTTTATACTAATTCTTCTCCTCCTTGTCCATTTTGGGAGGGCTAGTTAACTTCCTTTTGGTCATCAGAGGGGTTGTTGGTTCTTCAACAGGTCCTACCCCTAAGTCCTTCTTAGTGCGAAGATAGGCTCTGTATTGCCTCTGGATTCTTCTTTTGGCAGTTCTTCCTAATTCTTTGGCTGGTTTCCCTTCTTTTCCTGCCATGTACCACTTTCCTTCTCGGATCGTGGCTTTACAAGGTTTGGCCATTTTGTTAGTCTCCTTCTAACAAGCAGAATGTTTCCCTTTTCCTTTTTGCTCGTGATCTTACCCCCATGCCATTTTTGGTTTCCAATTTTCCCTGGCACCCTCTAACCTTTGAGATTCAAACCCAACGGATTTTGGTGCTCACTGATCTACAAGGATCAATTCCTTTTCTTGTTCATTGACCAAATGCTTGAGCGTTTGGCAGGTCATTATTGCTTTCTAGATGGGTATTCCAGGTATAACCTGATTCCTATTGCCCCAGAGGATCAAGTAAAAACGACCTTCACTTTCCCATATGGTACTTTTGCTTACCGAAGGATGCCTTTTGTGAGACGCCCCGGAAATTCGAAACATGAAAATTCGGAAAAATTTGAAGAAAAGGACGATTTTGCCCCTGGAATTGGGCAAAAAGTTGACTTTTGATTTGAGCGGTCAAACGGACTTTGACCGATGACCGTGACGTAGTTCGGGACGTCACGAGTTCATAGACAGGTGGCACGCCCGATTTCGACATTCGAGGAGAAAGTTATGACGTGCAGAAGTTGGTAAAAGGGGCCGAAAGTTGACTTTTTGATCGGGACCATGTTTGGACTTTCCGGGAGTACCGTTAGATAGGTCTCGAGACGCTAAATCCGTAGACAGGCGGCATGCGTCAATCAGAGTCCGAACGAAAAAGTTATGGTTCTAGAACAATGAGGGGCATTTTGGTAATTTATTGTAGGAAGGGCAAAATGGTAATTTGCCACAGCTGGAATAATTGGTTAATTAAATGGCTGATTCAGCCTAATTGGATGAGGATTTGGTTATGTAGTGACACTTGTCACCATAAGAGGGAGATTAGTGGCTTAGGTTTTGGATTAGTGGCACTTAGTTACCTTAATTAATTAATTAATGAACGGTTGCACATGTTGATATACTTGCAGTATTCGACCAAAATGAAAAACAGAGAACAAGAACCCGTCCACCTTGTGTAGTCCAATTCGTCCAAATTTCTTGATCACGATTCCATTGCTGAACTGAGATTGAACAGAGAGATTTATGCGAGGGAATTGAGTGGAAAATCGAAAAGAAATGGGGCTGGGAAATCAGAAAATACCTGAAACCTTGAATTGATGATTTCGAATTGAATTTCTTGTTGGAGGCTTAATTGATGGAAACAAACGTTTGAGTGAGCTTACTGGACCTAAGACGAGTCGACTGAGATCAAATTCGAAGAGAATTGGCCATGAATTGCTCACGAACTGGACCCGCGACAGTTCAGACATACCCCGGTTGAGTTCAGGTAATTGGAAGTACGAATTCATGAAATTGGTTTGGAATTCGAGTTTAGAATAAGTAGAAGATACTTTCTGTGCAATCAATTGAACGAAATAGTGTTAAATGAGATGGAAACCGAATGAAGACCCGTCGGGTGTTCTTATTGAGTCGAGGGCTTTAGGGCTTTGATTTCTTAAATTTAAGTTACAGACCCTTAATCCATATTAACTTGATGCTAATGAGTGAAAGAACGAAACGAATTGGAGTCGAATTGGCTAGGAATGAATCAGGTTGAATCGCGGGTCATAAGCTCCGTTTACCAGGAAAACGGGTAGAGAAGAGGACTGTTCATTGTCACTGTAGCACGGCACGTGGACTCACGCGCAGCCGCTTGCGGCGGCGCGTGAGGGCGCGTGGCACGTTTTCTGAGGAAAGTTTCAACAGGTGTTTTACTCCTTGTAATGTAACGGACATTTTAAAATTGGTTTCAAGTCAATCGGACACCGTCTCGATAATGTTTCGAGGGACCTTGAATAATGATGTAACCTTGAATAATGATTTTGAACAGGATTCGAGATTCCGAGCAAGTGTCGGAAATTACGGAAACGCGTGCAGCGCGGGAAACGAGCAGTTGGACGGTGTGTGAGTGGACGTTTGTTTTATAACTTGATATGCATGCATAGTTAAATATTTTACATGATTGATTGCATGATTTGGTTTGCAATGATGTCATGATTTGTTTGGATGATCATTTATGATTTAATGATTATTTTAATCGGTAATTCGGGCACGTTTTTCGAGAAAATGTGCAAATGATATTTTGGGCTAGGCCCGGAGTCAGAAAGGTTTTAAAAAGAGTATTTTGACTATTAGGTGAGTCAATGATGATTTTGGATTATTTTACTGTGTTCAATGTGATTTCACGGAATTGCGTGATATTAATGTTTTGAGCTTGAGGCCTACCTGGATAGTGTTTTTTACTTGGATTGAGTCATGGATTTGATTGACATGTTTTGGGATATGATCCTGGATGGTTTTCCTTGTGATTGTGATTATGACTGTGAATGCCCAGACGGTCGGAGCTAGGGGATTACCTAGTCGGTCGGTGCTTGGGGATGTGATGGTATGATTGTGAGTTCTTATGGTAAGCCAACTTCTCGGATGCGACTGAGCCTGGATGTACCACTCGGATGTGTCTGAGCCTGGGGATGTGTTTGCCCAGATGTGACTGAGCCCGAGGGTTGAGCCAGAGGTGTCTGATCCCGAGAGTGTGGTTGGAGGTTGGCCTACGCGTAGTGCAGATGTGACAGTGTGATGGTTTGTGCACTTGTGAATAGTGTGGATTGATTGATTGATTGATTGAGTAATTGATTGTGACCTTGTGCAGAGTACTGTTTGATGTTGCGTACTGGTATTGAGTACGAGTTTTGGGTCTGTGTGTCCAGGTGACTATGTTTTCATGTGTTTGGCCTGAGAGCCGGAAATTTGACTTATTATATGGTTTGGCTGAAAAGCCGGTGCTTGTGAGTCATATGTTTTTCCTATGCATGCATGATTTGTAAAACTGGAGGGTAAAGGATATCTTTTCAAATGTGTTTTAACGAATATATTTTTGTCCACTCACACCTTTGTTTTTGATGACCCTCCAGGCCGTGGCACAACGTTCGGGGCTGATCTCGAGGCGGAGGCATGAGCAAAAATCAGTGCAGTTATCCTTGGTCGGACAGGTGCTGAAGGGTACTTTCGAGATTTCAGTTGACTTGTCAGACAGGAGCAGGACCGGACACGGTTATCGAGGTCCAGTTGGGACGGGTCCTGTCACTTTGGCCTATGAAATGCACCAGCCACTTTTCAAAGATGTATGATGAGTATCTTCTCGGATATGGCTGAGGACATCATTGAGGCCTTCATGGACAACTTCTCGGTCTTTGGGCACTCCTTTGATCTTTGCTTAGCAAATCATTCCTAGGTACTTGCAAGATGTCAAGAAAGTAATCTAGTGCTGAATTGGGAAAAGTGCCACTTCATGGTCCAACAAGGAATTGTCTTTGCCCACGTAATTTATAGTAGGGTTATTGATGTGGAAAAATCTAAGTTGGATGTTTTTGAGATATTGTCGTACCCAACCACTATCAATGAAGTATAATCCTTCTTGGGTCATGCAGAGTTCTATAGATAATTCATCAAGGATTTTTCCAAGATCTCACACTCTATGTGTGAATTACTTGCAACAGATATTGTTTTTAAGTCCAATAAGGAATGTTGAGAGGCCTTTGACACCTTGAAGGTCAAGCTCACGACCTCTCATATCGTCATGCCTCCCAAATGGGACCTTCCATTTAAACTCATGTGCTATGCTTCTGATTTTGCAATTGATGCTGTTTTGGGATAGTGTATCGACAAGCTTCCTCATGTCATCTACTATGCAAGCCGGACCTTGAATGATGCTCAGTTGAACTACTCAATTATAGAAAAGGAACTCCTTACTGTCATCTTTTCCTTGGAGAAGCTTCGATCCTACTTGATCCAAACAAAGGTCATCATCTATACGGATCATACAGCGTTGAAGTACTTGTTAAGCAAGAAGGATGCCAAGCCCCAGTTGCTGAAATGGAAACTTTTCCTCCAGGAATTTGAATTCGAAATTCCTGACAAGAAAGGGAGTGAGAACGTAGTTTCTAATCACATGAGTCTTCTCATCCATGGCTTGAATGAACAAGTGGATCATCTCCCCTTACAAGAAACATTCCCCCACAAGAAACGTTTCAGCATCTATGCAATTGATCCATGCTACACGGATTCGATTAACATTTTGTTACCAAATAGTTTCCTATGTCATTAAGAAGGTACCCCAAGAATAAGCTTTCCAAACAAGACAAGTACTTTTTGTGGGAAGAACCTTACCTATGGTGACATTGCCTGGATCAAATCATTCGTCGATACATTCCCGATCATGAGGTACATTCTTTCGTTAGGTTTTCTCATACTTTGGCATGTGGAGGTCACTTTAGGGCCAAGAAGATAGTACATAAGGTCCTTCACTGTATATTTTACTAGCCAACACTTTTCAAGGATGCCTATGAATTCTTCCTAACTTGTGATAGGTGCCAACGACAATGTAACATTGGCACTAGGAATCAAATGCCCTTGAACCCAATCTTAGTTGTTGAAATCTTTGATATTTGGGGCATTGATTTCATAGGGCCCTTCCCAAACTCTTTTGGTAATGTTTGCATATTTCTTGCTATGGGCTAAGTATCTAAATGGGTTAAGGCACTTGCCACTAAAACTAATGATGCTAAGGTAGTTGTGAATTTTGTTCAGAATCATATTTTAGCTAGGTTTGGTGCACCACGGGCCATCATAAGTGATGGAGGAACACACTTTTGTAATTGTTCGTTTGAGGTCTTGCTTAAGAAGTATGGTGTTGATAGGTTGCTAATCATGCATGTTTAGTTATGATTCAATACCCATTTTACTTAGCTTTTGGTTGATTATGTCATAAAATAAGAGAAATAATCCATCTTGTGAGATATGTGCAGATTAGTAGTGTGGATCAAATACAAACCAAAAAAAGGAAAAAAAAGCCCAAGTTGAGGCCCAAATTGAGGCCCAAGTGTCAAGACCGTGCTCAGCTCCTAGGTGCACTCCCAAGGCTGGGTTCCAGCTCTTAGGCGAGCCATGTTAAGGCCTAAGCCCATGTGGAAGTCTCAAGCTTGTTTTCAGAAGGTTCTTTTAGTTTCCTATTTGATCAAGGACTCAAATAAGGAACAAACACTCATTCTCCACCTCCCTTGGTCTCGAAACTTTGCCTATTTCCAGCCACAAACACTCATGGGTCCAGCCTCTAACTCTCTCCATTTTTTGTCCAAAACCCTCTCGTTTCCAGCCCCAAAACATTCACAGTTTTCAACTACAAATCCTTTCCATTTCCCGCACGAAACCCTCTCGATTCCAACCCTAAAACACTCACAGTTTCCAGCCACAAATCCTCTTCATTTCCAG
Source organism: Prinsepia uniflora (assembly GCA_032719365.1). NCBI lineage: Eukaryota > Viridiplantae > Streptophyta > Magnoliopsida > Rosales > Rosaceae > Prinsepia > Prinsepia uniflora. Next base: position 34,232,023 of record CM064868.1, on the reverse strand, counting down.
CACAAAACCTTATCGGTTCCAGCCCCAAAACTCTCATGGTTTCTAGTCCCAAAAGCCTCTCAATTTTCTTTTCTTTTTTCCTCATTCTTGCACTTATTTCTTTGTATGTTTCATGCTCATACATTAATCCTTTGTAATTTTAGTTTGATTGCACTTATTCCTTTATGTTTTCATATTCATACTCCTTGTTTTCTTTATGGTTATTCATTCTTAAGTTGAGTTCTTTTACGTTCATGTTCATGCAATAGTTTCTTATTGTTTCTTGGATTCATATTTAGCTCTTATTGTATTTCAATTCTTAGCATTAGTTCTTCTAAGTTTTTACATTCTTAGCACTTTATTTTATGATTTTGGTTTCATCCACTTAAGGGTCGTTTTTCACCTCTTTTGGGGTCTTGAAACTCTTCCTAGATTTGAACTCGTTCTCTATGGGTTTGAGATTCTTAGACTAATTCCTATGTAATCTCGGATTCATAGTACTTGGAGGATGGCTTGCTTATGGAAGTTCATCCCTCATTTACTTTCGTACTTTAGTTTCTCAAATTTACTCTTTATTTATTTAATTCTTATTTAAATAATGTGTATGTTCTTTATTTCAAGCATGAGTGAGAAGTCCTTTACCAGTTAGGGCTACATGAAGCCCTTACTATGACTTGTTGTACTTAGTTCTTGTTTGTTTATCTTCATTATGTGTTCATTGAATTGAATCTATCTATTATGCTTAACTCAATGGGATGTGTGTAAGAGTAGCTAACTTATATGCATGAAATTTTAGATGACATGTGCTAGGTTAGATTGCTATATCTATCTAGTAAATGTAAGCACCAAGATTAAAAAAGGAACTTTTAGTTGTAGATTGAATCCATGAAGCTTAAGGTGTGATTAAACTCTTAGGTTAATGTTGTGTCATAAAATCCTTTTCGCATGCAAAGCATCACCAAAACGTTGTGATAGACACTTGAGAGCACATGCCATGCCTTAACTATACTATGCAAGAAAGGATAAAATGTGTTTAATGAGTATACGCTCTGCCTTAGGCACGAGCACCTAATTCAATCACTAAATGAAGATGCCTAATATGGACTAAGGAAGATAACAATTGGTAAGGTGGATAGTGACCTTAATTCTACCTTTGAAGCAATTCAAAACTTAATTATTTCTTTATGTGTAAATCAAGAAATCAAACAACCAATCCCCCCCCCCCCCCTCCCCCAAAATTGTACTTCACTTTCCCACACAAGTTAATTGGACATAAAACATAATTGGACATCTTTGAACAAATCCCTGAGGAAATTGACCTTTGCTTGCATTTATACTACTATACGTCTTGTGCGCTTGCAAAGTTATTACATATGGAAACCTAATCTTGCATAATCATCATTGTGTTCGACTTATCTTCCATCAGGTGTCACTCATCGAGTGTCTACCCCTTACCACCCTCAAGCAAGTGGCCAAGCTAAAGTGTTCAATCGGGAAATCAAGGCCATACTTGAGAAGATAATCCACCCTAACTGAAAGGATTAGTTATGTAGGTTAAACGATGCAATTTGGGCTTATAGAACTGTGTACAAAACATCTATTGGCATATCCCACTTTTGGTTGGTTTTTGGTAAAGGGTGCCACTTGCATGTAGAGCTCAAGCACAAGGCTTTCTGGGCCGTTAAGCAAATGAACATGGACTTAGATGCTGCAGGACTTCACCGTAAGTTACAACTCATCGAACTAGATGAACTCTATAATGAGGCCTATATGAGTGCTCGAATTTACAAGGAGAAGACCAAGGCTTATCATGAGCAGCACCTTCAAAGGAAGCACTTCTTCCAAGTCGGCCAACAGGTTCTACTCTTCAATTCCCGCCTCAAGTTGTTCCCTGGTAAGTTGAGATCTCGATGGTGTTGTCCCTTTATTATAACTAATGTGTTCTCTCATGGTGCCATTGAAATTCAACATCCCATTAAGAAAGTACCATTCAAGGTCAATGGACGTAGGCTTAAGCCTTACTATGGGAACTCTCCCATTCCATTCGAGGCACCCATGACTTAATTGAAGGCCCCCACATAAGAAGCTCGTACCGTCTTGCGTAGACGTTAAATCGAGTGCTCCTAGGAGGCAACCTAGCCCAGGTTTGTTCCCTTTTCCTTTGTTTATATTTTTCTCTTTTGGCCCTTCCATACTTTCATGTGTGTTTTTTTTTTCTTGAACCATTGAGGACAATGTCTCATTTAGCATGTTTTGGGGTACACAAACTAGATTTCTATTTTGATTTTCCCGTTTTCTATTTTAAGTAGTCTGTTGTTTTTTTTTTTGTCAATGCTAGTTTTTGTGCTTATATAAGTTAATATGAATGGATATAACATGAGAATTGCTTGTTCTTACTAAGAACCATTGCCATTGCCATTGAATTCACACTTGAACTTCACGATGCCATGATTAAGTTATTAAGAAGCCAAAGCAATTGAATTGAACAACCCTTGAAAATTAGTAGGGACTACCTAGTGAGATCTATTGAGCCTCATTGCTATTCCTCCTGAGTATTTCTACTCTTAAACACTCTTCACTTTTGTTCAATTTGCATGATCTCATTATATTTTTGCATTAATGTTTAAATAACCTCACTTTATATGTGCTCTTTATTTGATGTGTAATTGTTTGTACGAGATGATATAGGCAATGTGTGTTTAAACTTCTAAATGCCCTGCCTTTCCCACTTGCATGCTCCCTAATCCCCTTTGAAGCCAAACACTTCGTCGTTTTGTTCTTCACCTACAATACAATCTACCCACGTTTTGATCCCTTCATCATGTTCATACCCTATAATCTAAGATTGTGTCAAGGTTTCCCTCAAATGAGATTCATGGTTGTAATGGAATGTGTTGATGTTTTGTGCTGCCTATACTTATATGATTGGAGTAATGCCCAAAATTGGAAGATTATTGCAAAGTGAGGAAGTTACTGCATGATCTTGGCTCAGTCATAAGGAAAAAAAACAGTGTATCAAGTTCATTTTTGAACTCAAAAGAAAAGAAAGAAAAGCAAATGAAGAAAAAAATTGCGATTAAGAAAAAAAAAGGAAAAAGAAGACAAGAAAGAGGGAAAAAAATGAGAATAAGAACTTGAAACTGAGCCAAGGGAGCCAAGTACATCAAATAAGGAGTAATGTCATGAGTTCAAGCACAGATTCATCATTTGTAAGTCAAGTCCCGTGTCATGACTTCTCATGCCTTGGTGCAATCTAGGTTCTTTGAATTCCAACCTTCCTTTCTAAACCCAAGAACCTAGCCCCATTACAACCCTTGAACGAAAACCTATTGATCTTGTGAATGGTTGTGCAAAGGATTAAGGAATGTATCTTTGTTCTTAAATGTTAATTCCTTCTTGAGATCCTTATTATCATAAAGTACCATTCTTCATTAAAATTCATATGTGACTGACTTTGATTCACATTACATAAACCCATCACATATGCTTGTTGAGTGAAAGCCCTATGATTTATGTGTGCATTGAGTGATCCCTAGTCAGGATCTAGGCGAAATCGTTCTAGGGTGTTTAGATGACATTGTTTTCTAGATTAATCATTTGAAACATTTGTATAAACACATGACACATGAAACTCACGGTTATGGCATGTCACTTGCTTTTGTGAAGCTTGTTCTTTATTCTTGATCCCTATTAAGTTTTTGATGTATGATTTATAGCATTTCTTGTGTTTAAGTAAAACGTTTTATAGGTATCGTACTACTACAACCCTCAGGAAACCAAACTCCTCGTACTAGGTGAGCCTAGAGTTTTAAATGCTTATCTTAACTAGAACAAGTCTTTTAATCTTTGTTTTACTAAGGGACTAGCAAAAGATAGGTTTATGGGTATTTGATCAATCGTTATCTATGCATTGTTTCAATGTCATTTCTTATCCATTTCCCTTGTCTTTTGATTATAATTTGCAAACAATAGGAGAAAATAATCTGTTTTGTGAGACTTATGTAGAATATGGAAGTCAAGTCAATACTGAGGATAATGCAAAAATAATTGACGGAATTAGAGTTAAAATGAAGAAATGGCCCCGAAAAGAAGATTAGGCCCTAGTTGATGTCACCAGCCTTGTCCCAGGATCGTGTCACCAGTGACACCTCACAGGCCCGTGTGCCTAACTGTGTACCCGCTTATGTGCCTAGTTGTGTGCCTACCACTGGGTTTTCCCATGTCTTGGCATATGTGCTAGTTTCCTACTCTGTGTGCCAATTTCCTAGATTGTGAGTCTGGTTTTCAGGGTCTTTTGCCAGCTGTTCCTGATTTTGGCCTCCGTTTTCCAATGGGCAAACGGTTAGCTCTAGCCACGATTTTCATAATTTTATTCCTCTATCTAATGGTGCATTCAGGGCCAACTTTTAAGGACATTCCATTTGAGGTTATTTTAAGCCCAAACTGTGCCAATTTAAGGGCCTTGGCCTTGTTCTCTCGCTTTCCCATGTCTTGGAGGAGATTAGGTCGCCCAGATAATCTCCAGGTGTCCAATCCATGTCATTGATGCCATAAAATAACCCAAGATTGACCAAGAAACTTCATGTCCCTTTCCTTGGCCGACATAGGCTTGTGTTCACAATTGGAATAAGTGTGGACCAATCCTAGCGTGTGCCAGCTCTCCATGTCCAACATTTAAGAGATTGATCAGCTTATCTTTCCCTATTTTCAACAGGATAAGTCCCTTAAATATTGGAGATAAATCAGAGCAATTATCTTTGTTTCTTGCCGCCAAAGAAAGCCAATTCCTCATCACATTCGGATTTGATCTTCCACTCAAAGTACAACATGTGTCCCAATCCAAAGTCTACAAGGAGTTCCTATTGAAATCTCTCCTATGTTTTAGAGGATTCATGCCTCCTTGTATGTTGTCTTTTATTTAGAAAATTAGGGTTCCACCCCCGAGACATGGTTTTAAGTTTTCTTTGCTATTTATAGTTTTCCATTCAGTTTTGTTTTAAGGCTTTGACATGAAGCTTGGGAGAAGAAGACATGTGCGTGTCTCTTTCTTGCACATTACTACTTATTTGTATTTTTGTTTTTGATTCTCTTATCTTTTACGTTTTATGCATTCTTTTACAAGATTTATTAATCTATGCATGTGTGAGTAGTTTCCCTTAGGATTGGAGCTGCTTGATGCCCTACCCATATTAATTCATACTTAGAATTCTAGCTCTTGATTGTGATTATTATGCATGCTGAATTTGTTTGATTATTGCGCTTCATGAACTCAATTTGCACCTATAAGTTTAGCTACCTTGTTTGTGTATATTTGTTGATGTAATTGCTTGATGGATCATTATATCATCTTGCAATTTGTAGCATCAACAAAGTGATATAAAAACGCCATAATATTCTTGTTTGTTTCAATTCATCATCAACTAATTAAGGGTATTTTAGGACTGAAAATAAAGACTTAAAACACACAGTTTTTGTTTTTTTTTTGTTTTTTTTTAAGTAATGTAGAAAACGATTTGGAAAACTATTTTAAAGACAATTTTTGAAAAAAAAAATTTGGAAAAAAATGTTTTTTGAAAATGATTTTGAACAAGATTTTGAAATTTAAAAATATTTTGAAAACGATTTTGTGAAAACAAGTTGGTATAAACATTTTAAAAAATAATAATATAAAACTCAACAATGTTAGGCTCAACAAAGTTGTAAACCCCTCCCCCACACTTAAATTTGACGTTGTCTTAAATGTACGATAGTGAAAGCATAGAATCAAGCATGAATGAGGTTTACGAAAATGATACTATGAAAAATAAATGAAATTAAAAGATAAAGGAAGAGAATGCAAATCTATTGTAGACTCCTCAGTTGGGTTGTCTCCCAACAAGCGCTTGAATGTAACATCTTCAGCCTAAACGTGATGCATCTTTTTAAGCATTTGGATTTGCCAGTTCTTGGAGATGCATCTTCTCCACGTTGTGCTCACACATACACAAATAACAAATCAAGAAGTTAGACAAGTGTAAGAATGCACAAAGTATAGCTAATGTACAATTCCATACACTTTCAAATTAATGCAACACATAAGTATATATATGAAGAATGGTGTGAATGCATATGAGGAAAAGTGTTAGAATCTGCACAAGACATAAGAGTGACGTCACAATGCGTGAAAAATGACCTGTACCTTTGATCTTATGTCCTTAGATTCACTTAGTCTAGATTACCCGATGATGAAATCCGAGGATCATGAAACCTTAAGGAGGTTATGCAATCTACAAATGCAATATATAGAGCATTAGACCTACACGAATAACCTTCCGCTCCCTTTCTCATAGTTTCTTCTGAACATACGACCTGCTCTTACTGATAAACTAACGCTCAATCACCCTCACCGTTCAACGTTGGACATGGCCAGTTGGGATCGATGTGATGCGAGAAGAAAGAATTAATTTCGATAAACACCCTGATGCTAACTTGGCCAGGGTATATACTCCATTGGTGTTCTCTTTCTTAGATCCAAAACTTGTCACCAGTCATAACCCCTCTAGACACCATGACCAACCGATGGAAACTTTCGAAGCAGTTTATCAAACCCAAGTGTTTACAAACACGACTCACAACCTCATGTCCATAGATTCACTTAGTTTATGGTGTGCGATGATGAAATCCACACATCACGAAGGGTTAGGAAGAAAGTAATCAAAAGGGACACTACCTATTTCTAGAAAGAAAAACTTGAAAGAAGGACTCTTGAGATCCATGTAAACCGAAGACAATTAATAAGAAGTAATATTTACAATTACAATTAAGGTACAAGTATGAAAGTTAAGTACGAGTATGATATTTACACAATAAACATATTTACACAAATAAAATCACACAAGAGATTTTTCAATCTTCGGCAACAGCGCCTAAATTTATAACGATAAAAATAAGCACCAAATTAACACTTACCACATAATGTAAACGTATCCAATTTGAAATCCTTTTTTTTAGATGTAACATTGGTAAATAAGGAACGTTCTAAACTGGGGATTGAGGGTACCTAAGCATGATTAATGTTTGGAGTTTTGAATGGGTATAAAAAGAAAATTGATTTTAAATTCCTACATTAGTTAGAATTAAACTAAACCTAATCTAACCTAATCTATTATTTACACGTGATCAACTCATTCTTTATGCCTTACTCATTCATAAATTATATCAACTTCAAAACCTATAAAATTCTATAATCATAGCCTTATGAGATACTTGCATATTATCTTAAGTACGTGCTCGAAAAATTTTCCCTATACACTTTCAATGATCTAGACTTGATTTTCCCCATATCTAATCAAGCATTAAGTGCTAACATACAAAAATATCAAAAGCTAAAATATTAGAACACATGGAAGATTACTGAAATCAATACAATTTATAAAACCAAGATAAGATTAATAATCAATCCATCCATTCAATAATCAAATACAAATGAAGATCACAGAGTAAAGAGGTCGTGTTACATTTTTTATTCTCAGGAATTTGTCATGTAGACGTCAAGTGGTTTGACACTTTTTGGTGAGACACTAAAGAATTTTCCTTATATGTCATGGAGGAATGAGATTTATGATAGAGTATGGTGTGATGGGCTCTTGCAAGTGAGGTCTCAATTTAGGGAAAGAAAAATTTGGTTGAGCAGAATTTTGGTATAAGAATGGACGACCTCCTTACAGTAAAGAAAACATCCTTTAAATAGTAGTACAATCTCTTAAAACCCCTAAGAAATTAATTCTTAATTAAGCACTACAAGATAACCAAAATATTCTTCTCCTTGTTTTACTTGGAAACTATAGTCGGCTGGCTACTGAACCATAGACAGCTGGAGTCCCTGGGCCGCTGGAACTTGGGGCGCGCGGAAGTACGGGATAGCTGGACTCGGTGCTGGGCCAAACGAAATGGGCCTTCTGGCAGAAGTGTGAAATAGGTCTTGGGCCTGGAGCTTGTGTGCAATTCTAGGCATTAAAACTGCAATGGAGACGTGCTAGGCCACGTTGCAACCTGGGCCTGGAGCTGGGCTTGGGCCGCGTGTGTTAGAAAATCTGCGGGGCTAGCCCGGGCTAAATTGATGGGCTTTGGGTGCAAATGGAATCTGGGCCGTCCTTTAGGACATGCAAAATGGGCATGCATGAGGTTTGAACAGTTCTTGCAAAAGTGGTAGTTGGGCCTGCGGCTAAATTACCTAGTGGACTTGCATTTTAACCTTTAATTATTAATTTAATCATTAATCCTTATAATTAGTATCAAATCATCAATCCTTGTAATTAGTACTTAAAAAATATAAAATGAAAATGAATTAGAATTTACATAATTAAGATTCCAACATAGCTAAACATAGATAGAATTGATATACAAAGATAAACATTTAGGTGCTTATCAATACCTCTCTAATCTATCGACTATCGTTTGGATTTTCAAGTCTTCGGCAGAGAAAATTCACCCCATTCAATGAATTAGTGGACTTATGTTGATACCATATCGACCGACCAGGCTTGGCCCGGAAGATCACTCGAACTAAGTCCAACCCATCATCAAGGCCCATTATGACATGGAAGACCACTTGGATCAATATCAAGACTATCATCGAACTCCATGAAGAAAGCCCATCAAGGCCCATGTACTAAGCCCACCATTTCGTATAAATAGGGATCCTTCCTCCCTCATAGCATAAGCTCCACTCTCTCTATATTAGAGCTCTCACATCTCTCTATATTCTAGTCTTCCCTAAGGCTACATAAGTAGTCTCCACAAAGGCTCAAATGTATCATGTACAAACACTATATTATCAATGAGAAGAGCCTGACGTCGTGGACGTAGCCCAATTATGGTAAACCACGTACATCTCGTATTCCTTATATGTGTGTGTTCTTCATAGACTCGTTAGGTCCATTTTAGGATCAAACTGTCAGGACCCGTCCCAACCCCCCAGGATTAACGCAGGTCGCGTCTGATTCCGTCTGACACGGAGTGTCAGACAAGGGAAAAATCCAACTTTAGCCCACTCGGGGCTTCAGAGTACGCCAGGATCCGGAGGAGGAGTGTAATGTCTCGGTCTCTGCTACAGCTCGCATCCGCGATCAACTTGAAGGGCACTCAAAACATTTAAAAGCTATGAGTGGACAAAAAAAATAATTTATAAAAATATTTTCACGAAAGAGACATTTATACCCTTCACTAAAAAGCATGCATGCATTCGAAACCATTTACCAAACGACTAGGGCCTTGGCCCAAAATCTTAAATGAAACCAATCATACGGGCCACTGCCCAAATCCATGTGGGACTCAGCCCAAAACTAGAAACCCAATCATATATATATATATCACATAATTAATCCTGTCACGGTTTCTAAAGTTACGGGCGTGCTACCCGGGGTCACAAATCCCAAGTCTCCCCAAGTCAATGTCCGCAGATCAATGACCCTCTCTAGGAGTTATAATCCATAATAGCCTTACTGAGAGTAAGGTACCCAACGGGGGCGACTCCACGCAGTTAGTGCTCTGTGACTACTGTGGGGTCCACCCAGACCAACGACCCTCCTCGAAGAAGACAATCCATAAAATAAGGAGGGTATATGAAAATCAATATGAAATCATCCATAAAACATTTCAAAGGATTCATTTCTGGTCCCCATAAACCGTCATGAACTAGAAAATCCATTTAGAGTCCCCAACCCGAAATCACAAATGTAAACCAAAGGGGCCTCGAGCCCGAACTCATGACTCAATTGGGCATCAAGCCCGATATCTCAAGGTTAATCACTATTCCAATCGCAGTGATGCATTCAACCATCCGTCCAGGACCGCTCTCAATCCTGGTATGTTGTTGTGAACGAATCAACCGACACGACCACCTCTAGATCATGGTGCACCCATCACCGATCGATATCCTGAACCTTCAGCACTCCGAAGTCGAGCCTACAGTGGCTGCTCGACAGCGGATTGTGCATCGTGACCTCTCCGGAAAGAATACTTCCCAGTCCGGAGGCGAGCGTCTTATCGTCCATTGCCGTGAACGCATCACTCGTCGTGACCACGACTCAGACCCGTAGGTCATCAATAGGGCCACATGCTATGAGCTCATCCGATTCCTTTTTTTTAAATCCGAAATCATTTCATTTAAACCAACATAGAAAGCACAAAAGAGTACCGTATAAGGCTGAAATCTAGAAATACGTGCAAATACAGAAACACACACAAATGCACTCATGGCATCACAAAACATGTTCAGAAAAGCATATAACACGGTTATGCATACATCAATTTAGAAAACCAAAGTCCACTCACAGACCTTCCGAGCTGCCGCCTAGATACGCGTGCCATACGCCTCTCTCGGGCCAATCACCGTCACCGGGACTCCAAAATCTGTCCAAATCATACTAGAGGGTTACTAACTACTTCATTAACCTCTCATTGAATGTAACGACCCGTCCCAAGAATCGGGATTAGATTAGTATTTAATGACGAATTAGTGAAGTTAATCGGTGATTAGTTAAGTGATCTCGGACGAACGGTGCAAAATGACGATTTTGCCCTTGGAATTGGGTGAACGGTTGACTTTTATTTCTAGCACTCACATGGACTTTAACCGATGACTGTGACGTAGTTCGGGACGTCACGAGTTCATAGACAGGTGGCACGTCCGATTCCGACATTCGAGAAAAAAGTGATGACGTTCGGAAGTTCGAGGGTATTTTGGTAAATTGGTTAAAAAGGGCAAATGGTTGACTTTTTAGACGACAAGTTATTTTCACTCATTTTGAGGACCGTTAGGTAGGTCTCGATGTCTTGAGTACAACGACAGGTGGCATGTTGTAATCGGACATCGGACGGTTTCGTTATGAGTCTAAATATGTGAGGGGCAAAATGGTAATTCATCATTTAGGGGAATTTTGATCATTTAATGCATTGGGATTTGTGCCCAGTTAGAATAAGGAAGAAATGAAAATGGTGATCGCGGGAAAAAGAGGGATGAGAGATGTGAGTTTGCTGATGATGATGGGGATCAAATGAGGGAGGATGGACGGTGAGGATGAGAGGGAGAGGTAAAGATTGATGGCTAGGATGAGAGGTGGGTGAAATTAACTATAAAATAATTAGGATAATATTATTTTAATTAGTTAGATCCACTTTTTTGGGAAGCCACCAATAGGATGAGTGACACTTGTCACTCATCCATGGGTCCCACCTAAATATCTTCCCAATCAGATATTGCCACATACTCCCTACCTTGTAATGCGTGCATAGTTAAATCGAACTTCCGTGAACCATAACTTTTTTGTTTGATGTCCTATTTTATCGTGCCGCCTATCTACGGATTTGTATCGACCATATCTATGTAAAGGTCCTCGGCCCTCGGCCATCGGACCTCTCGGATCAAAAGTCAACATTTTACCCACGACTAGGGGCAAAATGGTCATTTTGTACCACCCGTCCAATTTCGCTCAACTAATCACCGATTAACCTCACTAATCCTTCATTAGTCACTAATCTAATCTCGAAATTCGAGACGGGTCATTACAACCTTCCCTCCTTAGATAATTTCGCCCTCAAAATTCCAACTATTTTGTTTCCACATCCACATTAGGGAAAACAAATTCGACCTCACATCAAATATACACTTGTACACCCACTAACCAGCACGATACTTGTCTGCAACCAGACGTTCCACCAACACTCACGTCGTATCGACTACACTCGACCACCGCGAGTGAAAGTAATCACACGTTCTGAGTTGATACCACCCGACAATTCTACCATTTCGCTGACACAAACAACTTGACGGCTCCTTTCTCAATCCCAAATTTATCCTGACATCTGCTGCCACTGGGAATCACCAAATCTCACTCATCGATCCACGTTCAAACATCCCGCCAAATTGTCACCACTTGATAGTCGCCAGTCGAACATTGGCACTAAACTTACTTGCGGTTACACTAACCACAGCTCACTCAACCGGCGTACGCACCAATATCTCACTCGACCTACGTGCGACTGGACCCATCAGAAATACCTAGACCTAGTGCACAATATCCAATGTCTAGTTCACGTCCTCAACTAATCTAATGATATCGGAACTAAGCCGATTACTAACACGCTCAACCACACCCCAATGGTATATCCTATATACCGTCACTAGGAACCACAAGCCTGTCCAGTATCATTCCTTGAACAACGTACATGGTAAGTACATCCTTCGACCAACCAGCCTACAACTTAGCTCGGAGCTAAACACACTTCAATTCTGGAGTCCATCTGTCCAATCCAGTACTTGACAAATCGAAAATTCCAACCCATCATCCATTTCGAGTTCCATGGTCACTCGACCAGCATTACAACATATACTCCCAATCACGTAATCCAACACGTACCAATTCGACTCACGCCCACCAAGGCGTACCCACTCATGCCAACTGGCAACCAATCTCACCCACGTTTACCGAGACGCACCAAATCTGAACCTATCGGTTACTTGATCAATCGATTAACACACAACATTCGATTGACTTCATAATGAAGCCAATTCAACCATTCACACATCTAAGGCTGACCAAATCCAACCCCGTCGAACACCTTACTCATTCGATTAAAACACCATGCGGGATTAACCTCGTAGAGAAGTTCAGTCCCAACATCGTCGGGAACTCCAAAGTTAAGCGAGTGGAGGTTGGTGCAATCCCATGATGGGTGACCCCCTAGGAAGTTGCGTCGTGAGCACCCGAAAACAAAACTGTGAGGGCAAAGGCAAGGAGGCCCAAAGCGGACAATATCATGCTAGATGAGTTGGGTCCTGACTGAGGAGGGTCGGGTCCTGACATCCCTAGGCCTCGCTAGTTGAGGTGTAGTCTCCCAGGCGTGAGGTCTTGGGGTCAAAACCCTGCGAGCGCATTGGATGTGGTTGTGTACCCCCAATGTTCCAGAGGGGACAATATCGTGTTAGATAGGGTGAACCGTTGTACAACTCTGATCTAAGCGAGGCTGTAACCACCCGTTCCAGAAATCGAGATTAGATTAGGATTTAGTGACGGATTAGTACGTTAATCGGTGATTAGTTGGTTACTTTTGGACAATCAGCGTTGAATGACAATTTTGCCCCTAGAATGGGCAAAAGGTTGACTTTTATTTCGGGCGGTTAGATGGACATTGATCGATGACCGTGATGTAGTTCGGGACGTCACGAGTCTGTAGACAGGTGGCACGCCCGATTCAGACATCCAAGGAGGAAGTTATGATGTTTGGAAGAATGAGGGCACTTTCGTAATTTGGTGAAAAAGAGGAAAATTGTTGACTTTTTTGTTTGACCCTTAGTTTTCACGCAAACCGAGGACCATTAGATAGATCTCGACGTCCTGAGTACAACGACAGGCAGCATGTGTCGATTGTAGGTTGGACGGTTAAGTTACGGGTCTAGGAACTGGAGGGGCAAAATGGTAATTTTTCAAGGCAAGGGCATTTTGGTCATTGTGCTGCCTTGGGATTTGTGCCCAGTTAGTACTGGACACTTGGCTGCTTTGGGGTTTTTTGTCCATCAGATTGGAGACAAGTGTCCCACACTGGAAGGCTGTGGAATATTGGACGACCGCCTCGATTGTTTTTTTAAACAGGGCTGGTTTTGATACCTACTAACTATGTTCGGTACGGTTTCAGTTTTGAGCCCAAATTCATAATTCAATTTCTAGATTACTTGATTGAATGTCTAAAGCAACCTTTTGATGAAGTTGAGAAATTAGGCCTCTTGTTGGGTCACAAATATTACTCAAAATGTATATAAAATTCATTAGGCAACCAATCAATCTCAATATATCAACTAAAATTAACTTCATCAACTAAAAAACCCTAACATACAATTAAATCCATCAACTAAAATTAACATACAATTAAATCCATCAACTAAAATTAACATACAATCAAATCCATCATCTAAAAAACTCTAACATACAATTAAATCTACCAACTAAAATTAATATACAATTAAATCCACAATTAGATTTTAGACTATCAGGGTTTTATTTTTATTTTTATTTTTTGGATTTAATTTAATTTTTAATTAATTTAAAAAAATTAAAACCAGTTCGGTTTCGGTACAGGACGATATACCTTAACTTCGAAACCAATCCCATACCGATTTGAATCGATACAGTATCAATACTGTACCAATCCTGTACCGATTTGAATCAAATGGTATCAATACCGTACCATCGATATGCACACCCCTAGTCCCGAGTCTTTGGAAACCTCTTACCTTTTTCATGTGTGGCCAATCCCCAGAGGCATAGAGGAGATGATTCAGGGGAGGGCTTGTAGCTGTAAACCCAGACACGATCAAATGTTTGGTCTTTTAGCTATTTCGCAAGTCCCTACTTAAACTTTTCTTACCTATAGAGCCCTTACATGAATTGGGGGGTTTTTTGTGCTTGAAGCTCGTCCAATGTTATGTGTTTTAGGGTTCCACATATGGACTTAAAGGTCTTTAAGGCCTAAAAAAGGCCTCTCAACACAAGGGTAGAATATCATTTTTAGTACTCATTTTATACAAATATGAACTTGAGCGTCAGTTTGCTTTCTTACAAGCCCCTCTCGTCCTTCATTAATGGCATGTAAGGATGGATTTGACTTCTTAAGAAGAACTCCAACAATATTACACATATAGACCATGGAAATTGATTCATTACGGCACATAACCTGGTGGTGGCTCAATTCTGTAACACAATATCAGCTTAGAGTAAGACTACAGTTGGCAAGGACTTTTGCCTAAGGATGGACAAAAAAATGGCAGTTATGATTAGCAGCCGTTTCCATTACTATTTATATTAAATAGTATAGTTATGGTAGAACAATTTATTAAATGGTATGGTTATGGTTATAACCATTTAAGTCCTTTTTTAAGTTGCCTGCTTAAGATTTATAAGCATTCTTCCAATGGATAAACTATTTATCTATTTATAACATAATCGGTTAACTATTTAACAATTATTAAATAAGCATACAATTTATTTGGTAATATTTATTTCACCATTTATTTTAATGTTGTTTAATTAAAGTCGATTGAAAAAAAAAATTGACAAAACTTCACCAAAAGAAAAATCACAGAATCACATGGACGACCCGCGACTTTTCCGACCATTTCCAACCACCTCAGGTAGTGTTGGTAAAGATTTTTTCCTCTCTTTGAATCTAATAAGTCTATATTCTTGAATTTCTCTTTTTTTTTTTGGTGGATCTAACTTGAAATTTTTCGTGATCCAAGTATTAAAATTGCTCTACTCATTGAACTCTACATATTGATATAAATTTTGTTAATATCTGATATGATTGATTATTCCTTGCAATTTTATTTTTTTATTATTTTTTATTTTTTTATACTTTTAAAATATTAAATTAATTTTTAGTTATGTTAGTATTTTAAAAATATACAAATAATAAAAATAAAAATTATTTTTACGATGCGCTGATTTAATTATATATTAATAATTAAGATAATAATTAATAACCATTTAACTAAATAAATAATAGTTATATATGACTGTTGTTTAATTATAATGGTTATCGTCAAAAAGAAAATTGTTGTTAATAATCGTCATTTGTCCATCCTTATTTTTGCCATGAACCAGGTAAAAAATAGATGAAACAAAAAAATCTGGAGGGGATAACAAGCAACCAAAATCCATCCTTATGAATAACAGATATTGTCAAAGCCCACCAAAATCCAAAATGTACAAAGAAAAATTCATCGTTTGAGGCTTTGATTGATGAGAGAGATGCAACTCAAGAAACAGACCAATATCTAACAAGCAACCCCAAAAGTAGTAGCTCAGCTCTCGCTCTCTAAAAATTCTCAAATGTCGCAGACCCAACACCTTCTCTGTTCCAATTTCCCCATCTGTCTCTCTCATCCCCAAACCCACTTTCTCTTTCCTCCTAATCTCTCAACTTCTCCTCTCAATTTTCTCTACAAACCCATCAATCTCTGCTCTGTCTCAGCGCATTCTCGACCCGGACCCGAACAATGGCTAGCCGATGCTTCAGAACCCACAACCAAAACCACTATTCCTCAAGCTCCATACACCCGCTTAGAATTCGGGCCAGATGGTCCCGAGGAACTGCCTCCATCTTCGTCTCCAATATTTGCCACCACAGATGACCCTTCTTCCATCCAAGTAGCCACCAGTGTTCTCCTCACCGGAGCTATCTCTGTATTCCTCTTTCGCTCTCTACGACGCCGTGCCAAACGGGCCAAAGAGCTGGTAATGAAAGATTGTGGCTTTCTTTTCATTATGTCTACTATCTAATGTTTTTCTGCGTTATTATCCGAAAGGTTAGAATTTTAGCAACAGGTTTTGAGTGGGAATTCCATTTTATTTCCAGTTAGAAGATTTTTCTTTTTGTGTTTTTGATCAACTGATGATTTGGATTACAAATTTGGGTAGCTGGCTCTTGCTGTTTTAATTTTAATGTCACCTCTTTGTAAATTGTTAACCTTGGATATATATATTTTTTTTGTGAACTAGGTAATTTAATATAGACTTATCAGCTTAAATACATTATCAAAAGATCGAGTTAGGTCACTTACTCTGTCAAACGATTCAAACGGCCAGCACCCGTGGGAGACCAACTGAGGTTCTCTGAAACTTGCTTCCCACAAACACAGAAACCATGGCCATATTAAACTCAATCCCATGCCTGCAACCTGCTCACGCCACTCAGTCATGCTCCCACTACCTCAATTCACATAAACAAAGCATCTGATCAAACCACTAGGGCCATAAACAATTTGAACACACAAAACACCACGGCACGGCCGTGTGCTCTGTTTTTCACGGTGGTGCTACAGTAACCGCCGTGAAAATGACCAAAATGCCCCTCTGTGCAATAATTACCAAATTGCCCTCCAGCTTCCGTGACCCATAACTCGGTCATCCGATGTCCGTTTCAAGCGTGCCGCCTGTCGTTGTACTCAGGGCGTCGAGACGAACACAACGGTCCTCGAGTCAATTGCAAAACAATAGTCAAGCAAAAAGTCAACTTGTCCCCCTAATAACGCCCAATTACGGTAATGCCCCTGAACTTCCGAACATCATAACTTTCACCCTGTTCGTCCGAATCGAACGTGCCACCTGTCTATGAACTCGTGACGTCCCGAACTACGTCACGGTCATCACTCCACATCCGTTCGACCTCCCAATCAAAAGGTCAACAAATTGACCACACAAATCACAGGGTAAAAACGTCATTTTATTCAATATTTTACAATATTACATCTTCAGAACGTCCGGGGCGTTACAATCCTCCCCCCTTAAGAAATTTCGTCCCGAAATTTCAAGGAAACAAGTAGGGGAACTGCTCTCGCATCTGCGCCTCGGGTTCCCATGTGGCTTCCTCCACATTCTGGTTCCTCCAGAGAACCTTTACCAGAGGAACGGTCTTCCGACGTAGTACTTTATCCTTCCGATCCAAAATCTGTACCGGCTGTTCCTCGAAGCTCAAATCATCTCGAAGTTCAATGGGCTGTTCCTCCAGTACATGAGATGCGTCAAACACATATTTCCGCAACATCGACACATGAAAAACATCATGGACCTTCGACAGCTCTGGCGGTAGTGCCAACCGGTAGGCCACCGGGCCAATCCTCTCGGTAATCTCATAAGGTCCGATAAAACGAGGGCTCAACTTTCCTCGCCTGCCAAATCTCACCACACCCTTCCAAGGGGACAATTTCAGAAATACCCGATCTCCGACCGCAAACTCTAGATCTCGAATCCGATGGTCCACATAGCTCTTTTGTCTGTCCTGGGCTGCCTTGAGCCGATCCCTGATGAGTTTGACCTTCTCGGTCGTCAGTTCCACCAATTCGGATTTAGTCAGCTTCCTTTCACCCACGTCCGTCCAACACAACGGAGTTCTGCACTGCCGTCCGTACAAGGCTTCGTACGGAGACATCCCAATGCTCGCCTGATAGCTGTTGTTGTAGGCAAATTCCATCAAGGCTAGATGTGACTACCAAGTGTCCTGAAATTGCAAAACGCAAGCTCGCATCATATCCTCCAATGTCTGGATGGTCCGCTCAGACTGGCCGTCAGTCTGAGGATGAAATGCAGTACTGAAACGAAGTTTCGTCCCAAATGCTTCCTGCAGACTCTGCCAAAATCGAGAAGTAAATCTTGGGTCTCGGTCAGAAACTATTGATTCCGGAGTACCGTGCAAACGGATGATCTCGTCAATAAACAACTGGGCCAACTGTGTCATCCTGAAGTTCTCTCACACTGGCAAGAAGTGAGCTGATTTCGTAAACCTGTCCACAATCACCCAAACTCCATCGTGACCCCTGGGTGTCCTAGGAAGTCCAAACACAAAATCCATCGTCAAGTGATCCCATTTCCATTCCGGAATAGGTAGTGGTTGCAAGGCTCCATAAGGTCGTTGTCTCTCAGCCTTCACTTGCTGGCAAATCAGACATCTGCTGACAAACT
This sequence comes from Prinsepia uniflora, assembly GCA_032719365.1. Lineage (NCBI taxonomy): Eukaryota > Viridiplantae > Streptophyta > Magnoliopsida > Rosales > Rosaceae > Prinsepia > Prinsepia uniflora. The sequence goes on along the minus strand of CM064868.1, from coordinate 34,213,550 downwards.
CGGCAATCTCCCGTTTCATTCCCGGCCACCAGTAGTGCTCTCGCAAGGTACGATACATCTTGGTCCCACCAGGATGCATCGCGTAGGCCGAACTATGAGCTTCGTCCAAGATCTCCTTCTTCAGTGCCTCAACGTCGGGCACACACAACCGTCGTTCTTTTAGCAAAGCTCCATCCTCCCTGACTGTGAAATCTAGCCGCTCGCGGGCTTCCACTTCAATCCGAAGTACACATGAGACAGGATCTTGAGATTGAACCTCAACGATCCGATCGACTAGAAGTGGTCTCACATGAAAATTAACCAGCAAGACACCTTGGACATCCAAACCCAAATCAATGCTATTCTTACGGAGTTCAACCAAAAGTGGTAAATGAACCGTCCGTAGATGTGCTACAGAATGCGTTGACTTCCGGCTTAGAGCATCAGCCACCACATTGACTTTTCCCGGGTGGTACTCAATCGTGCAATCATAATCCTTAATTAGCTCTAGCCACCGTCGCTGCCTCACATTTAACTCCTTCTGAGTGAACAAGTACTTCAGGCTTTTGTGATCCGTGAACATTCTGCAAGTCGCACCATACAGGTAATGTCTCCAAATTTTCAACGCATGCACGACAGCAGCTAACTCCAAGTCATGCGTCGGATAATTGCGCTCATGCGGTTTCAACTGGCGCGAAGCATAGGCCGATCACTTTCCCATGCTGCATTAACACACATCCCAAACCCTGTAAGGATGCATCACTGTACACCTCAAATTCCCCACTGTCGTCTGGAAGGGTCAGTATAGGAGCAGATGTCAACCATTCCTTTAGCTCCCGAAAACTACGCTCACAATCGTCATCCCACTCAAACTTGACTCCCTTCTGCGTCAGTCGTGTCAACAGGGCAGCAATGGTAGAGAAACCCTCTACGAACCTCCTGTAATAGCCAGCCAAACCCAAGAAACTTCTGACTTCAGTGACGGTCCTCGGTTGTTCCCACTTCGCCACTGCCTCAATTTTCTGAGAATCCACACTGATCTCGTCCGTTGAGATCACATGCCCCAAGAAACTCACGCTCGTCAACCAAAACTGACATTTGCTGAGCTTCGCATACAACTGGTTTTCCCTCAAGGTACCCAGCACCATTCTTAAGTGCTCCTCGTGCGCTTCCGCACTCCTCGAGTAGACCAGGATATCGTCAATGAACACGATGACAAAGTGATCCAAGTAAGGCTGCAACACTCGGTTCATCAAATCCATAAACGCTGCGGGTGCGTTGGTCAAACCAAACGGCATCACAAGGAACTCATAATGACCATAACGGGTCCTAAAGGCTGTCTTGGGTACATCCTCATCCTTAACCCGCAATTGATGATACCCAGAACGTAGATCAATTTTGGAGAAGTACTGCGCTCCTCGCAGCTGATCGAACAAATCATCGATCCGAGGCAACAGGTATTTGTTCCTGACAGTTACTTTATTCAGTTGCCTGTAATCGATGCAAAGTCTCAAACTCCCATCCTTTTTCCTCACAAACAACACCGGAGCTCCCCAGGGGGATACACTCGGTCGAATAAATCCCATCTCAAGTAATTCTTGTAACTGCGCCTTCAGTTCTTTCAACTCAGCTGGCGCCATACGATACGGAGTCTGAGAGATAGGTTGCGTACCTGGAACCAGATCAATAGTGAACTCAACATCTCGATGCGGTGGCAATCCCGGTAGATCCTCCGGAAAGACATCCGGGAACTCCCGTACAATCGGTATATCCTCCACCCTCAATGGTGCAGCTCGTGAGTCCAACACTCGAGCTAAGTATCCCTGGCACCCCTTCCTCAACAACTTACTTTCCTTCAGGGCAGAAATCACTCCGACAGGAGTGGCTCGCTGAATTCCCTGAAAGGTGGTTTCCGGTAATCCAGGGCTTCGAAAGGTAACCTTCTTATCGACACATTCGATAGAAGCATGATGGAGCGTCAACCAGTCCATTCCCAAAATGACATCAAAGTCGTGCAAGTCCAAGAGTATCAAGTCTGCCGTCAGACCAACACCACCCACCATTACGGGACACTCCCGCAACACTTGATTTACCACAAATACATCCCCCGTGGGTGTGCTCACACCCAAGTCACAGTCTAAGGCGGACACCTCTCTACCCGCCAACAACTCACAGTCCCGGGAAATAAATGAATGAGTAGCTCCGGGATCAATTAAAGCATAAACATCATGCCCAAAGATCGTGAGTGTACCTGTCACAACACCAGGTGCTGCCCTGGCCTCCTGCTGCGTAACAGCAAAAACTCGGGCCTGTGGTCCAGCTGCTCGCCCACGGCCCCGACCCCTCTGTCCATTAGCCGCTCTAGTACCACCTCCGCGAGTGCTCCCAGTCCCGGAAACTGTAGCTGTGCTCCGTCCCTGCTCTGCTCCACCCCGACCTGTGCCACCACCCTATGGCAAAGATGGACAGTCCCTCCGATAGTGGCCCCGCTCGCCACAGAAGAAACAGATGACACTGGAAGCATCTCGAACAAAACCACCACCCTGCCGTCCCATGGAAGCGACAGAAGTCGCGCTCGCCTGCGGAGCAGCCTGCGCCCTAGGCGCTCGGAATCCGGAACCCTGATAGTTACCAGGCCTGCCATAACGATCATTGCCTGCGGATGAGGCTCCATTATAACGTCCCTTCTTCGGGGCTCTCTGACCATACGATCCAGGATATGAACGCTCGCGACGTTGTCCACCACCAGAATACTGTGGACGTGTCGGGAGACTAGCCTCAACCCGCACCGCGGCATCAGACAACTCCCTGAGAGTAGCAAAAGCTCCGGTCGTCACAATGGCCCGTATCTCACCCCGTAGGCCAAGCTCGAACCTACGGCATTTCTGAGCCTCAGTAGATACAAAGGTAGGAGCAAAACGGGCTAGCATCTGAAATTTCTGTTCATACTCAGCTACGGACATGCTCCCCTGCTGGAGCTGCAGAAACTCGGTCTCCCTAGCATCACGGAATGAACGGGGATAATACTGATCCAGAAACCGTTCACGAAAGGTCTCCCAAGTCACTGTACGGGCATCCCAGCCCGACAACTCCAGAGTATACCACCACTCATAAGCAGATCCATCAAGTAGAAATGTGGCCAACACCACACGCTCCTCAAGAGGACAGTGCATCACAGTAAAAATCCGCTCAATCCGAGAAATCCAACGGTGAGCATCCTAGGGATCCGCTCCACCACTAAACACCGTAGCCCCAAGACGCTGGGCTCGCTCGATCGAAGCGCTCTCGGCATCGCCATTAGGTCGTGGAGGGGGTTCGCGTCGCGGAGGCATGGCCGGTCGTCCTTCTCTGAAAGAGGCATAAGTTAGTACAATAATCAAGGCACACCCGAGTGCCGGACACGAATCGTAAACCTAGGCTCTGATACCAATTGACAGGACCCACCCCGATTATCGCCTCGATAATCGGGAAGCATCCTGCTCCCGTCTGACAATCGAACCCCAAAGACCGGAAAACTAGTTAAAATTACAACACACCCATTGTCAGACCAGGGAGATTAAACAAATACATCCGACTGGACGTCAAGTCCACAGTTTCACAGAGCAATATTACAAAACAAGTTAAAGAAACAAGTCCTACTCTGTGAACTAACTACTCCGCAACGGAAAACTTTATGCCTCCGCCTCTGCCTCGGCGCTTTCCCCCACGCTTGTACCACGACCTGGAGGGAATTTAAAACATCAAAGTGTGAGTGGACCGAAACATAAGCTTTATAGGGAAAACAGTTTTTCCGAAATCGGGTTCGCCCTCCAGTTTTGTAACACGCATGCATAACCAAAAATTCAAATTTTGCAAATTACCCTTTTGAAAACTCTTTTTCCGAAACACATGGAAAACGTTACAAAGGATCACCCTAATTCATGTAAAAACCATTTAATAATTCCAGGTTTCAGAAACCTTCATTTTGAACGTTAATTGCACAAATCAAGTAAAACGTGAATCATTAACCACAATTATGCCGTTGGATCCATCCGAGTCTTTAAACTCAACATTAGGCCTTCCCGGGATATCAACGAGTCTTTAAACTCAAAACATGATTAATAGGCCTCGGGGGGTATCATAATAATCGAGTCTTTAAACTCACGAGTCTTTAAACTCAATTCGGGTCTTTAAACCCAATTTTCGGGCCCGCCCCCGTCATCAACGTACCGGGTCTTTAAACCCAAAACCAGATCCAACCATTAACCGGGTCTTTAAACCCAAAACCGTTTTTACACATAATAAATCAGGATTCATCACAAGTCTTTTTCCAACATTATTCCAAAAATATTTCTCATCGTAACAGGACTCATGTCCGAATTCACATGCAAATTCCAACACATGCAATTTCCAAAAATTACTTCACAATGTGATCAAACATCATAAATCCGAAACATGCATATTCATATCCAGGTACTTTATCGAAATCATCACGCATGCATAAGCGAAAATCGTAACCTCGAAATGCGTGAAATACGGTAAATATCTCGAAAAACGTGAAAACACGTAAAACCGATATAACATATCACCATCATAAAATCATATGTAAAACCATGAGATAAATAAGCAATATAGTCATGCATGCCCAATTTAGGAAATCAAAAAGTCCACTCACGGTTTTAGGACGCGTCAATCGCGTCCCGCGTGCTCCTCCGTAGCTTTGGAAGTGTCTGGGCCTGTAAACATGTACAAGAAAGGTTACAAACATCCCCAAATAGCTCGTAAGAGTTTTCCCTAATTTTCCGAATTTTTCGGCAAAATAAACCTTAAGGACCTAAACTTCCGGGCTCCCGAGCTTATCCCGAACGACTCCCGAACAACTCGAATCCAAAAGGGAAATTGCTAATTAGACTGAAAGGATTATTTCTCATGTTGACCGTGATCAGAGTTGACGTCACACGCGCCGTCACGCGCCGCCCAAAGTGGCTGCGCGTGAAGGCCACGCGCCAAGCTACAGTGTCTTCTCCCTTACCCGAACAGCCTGCTAAACGGGTCTGATACCCGCGACTCAACCCGATCAGTTAGCCCTTAATTCTCAATCAATTCTTCCCGTTTTCAATCCTATTATCTTCTCTAACCCATTTATTTTAGGTCTGCATCATTAGTTAACCTCGACTTATACTAAATCGACCCAACTCAAGCTCACACAGTCGAACAAGTCGACCTCTGAAACTTACCCAAACTGACTCCATACTCAAATTAATTTCACCAGTAGCTTAAGGAAACTTATACGAACACACTGGTACAATCAATTGGGCTCACCGTTACCTGGAAGTCGTCGACCTCAAGCTCGAAAATACTCAGAACCAGGGAACTCCGTTCTTGGCCAATTCGTGCGTGACGTCCCTCGAAATCGACGTGGTTGGTTTCCTCTTGCTCCCAGAAGACTAGAATGGCCCCCAGTTTAGCTCGAAAGTCCCCACAATTTGATCTTCCATTTTTCCATCCACTGGTTTTTCCTTCGAACTGGGACTTGGGTTCCTGGGCAAAACGGGCTCCAAACTCAACAACTCCAGCACTGTCGTGATTCTGTCACTCCCAGAAGACTCCCTAAGTGTTTAGTTTCACATCAAAGCCCGTAGGAATTGAACTCTGAGTTTCCCCCCAAAAACCCGAAACTGTTTTCTCACCGTCTCTCTCAACCTCAGCCCTCACACTGATGCCCAAATGACCCAACTGAGTCCCCTCCTCACTCTCTTACTCTGTCAAACGATTCAAACGGCCAGCACCCGTGGGAGACCAACTGAGGTTCTCTGAAACTTGCTTCCCACAAACACAGAAACCATGGCCATATTAAACTCAATCCCGTGCCTGCAACCTGCTCACGCCACTCAGTCATGCTCCCACTACCTCAATTCACATAAACAAAGCATCTGATCAAACCACTAGGGCCATAAACAATTTGAACGCACAAAACACCACGGCACGGCCGTGTGCTCTGTTTTTCACGGTGGTGCTACAGTAACCACCGTGAAAATGACCAAAATGCCCCTCTGTGCAATAATTACCAAATTGCCCTCCAGCTTCCGTGACCCATAACTCGGTCATCCGATGTCCGTTTCAAGCGTGCCGCCTGTCGTTGTACTCAGGGCGTCGAGACGAACACAACGGTCCTCGAGTCAATTGCAAAACAATAGTCAAGCAAAAAGTCAACTTTTCCCCCTAATAACGCCCAATTACGGTAATGCCCCTGAACTTCCGAACATCATAACTTTCACCCTGTTCGTCCGAATCGAACGTGCCACCTGTCTATGAACTCGTGACGTCCCGAACTACGTCACGGTCATCACTCCACGTCCGTTCGACCTCCCAATCAAAAGGTCAACAAATTGACCACACAAATCACAGGGTAAAAACGTCATTTTATTCAATATTTTACAATATTACATTTTCAGAACGTCCGGGGCGTTACAAATATCCTCAGAATGATCAACATTTCCAACCACTTGGAAGCCCGCAACATCAAGATTGAGGAATAGTTCCTCGTGCACTTGGCTCTCAACTCCTTGCCAACAAAGTTTGCCCATCTCAAAGTGTCCTACAACTGCCAAAAGGACAAGTGGACCATGAATAACCTGATCGTTCAATGTGTTCAAGAAGAACACAGGCAGGAGAAGGAAAATACAGATGTGGTTAATCTGGTTCAATCCTCTTAAGACAACAAGGGTAAAAAGTTCCAACCATCATCCTCTAAACGTGTTGGACCCAAACTCACTAATGCCCCTAAGAAATCTGCATCTTATAATCTTAAAGTGAATAAGGGAGAACTGAAATGCTACTTCTGTAGAAAAACAGGTCACATTAGGAAAAATTGTGATGACTACAAAACATGCCTAGTCAAGATAGGTAAAACACTTTCTGTTTTTGTTTGTGTTGAAACTAATTTTGTAGAAATACCTAAAAATTCTTAGAGGTTTTGTAACGACCCGTCCCTGATTTTAAGGATTAATTAAGACTAATGACGGATTAGTGAGGCTAGCCGGGGATTAGTCGAGGATTATCGAACGTTCATGAAGAAATTACGATTTTCCCCTGAACGAGGGCAAAAATTTGACTTTTGACCCCGGAGGTCCGACGCACGTGTACCGAGGACCATTACGTAGATCGGGTCGATACGAGTCCGTAGACAGGTAGCATGTGGGCCAAGGACCATTACGTTCAGGACCCTTTGGGCGGTGCGTGGGCGCTTGAGGAGGATTTTGGGGATGTTTTCAACTTATGAAATAATCTATTTGATGCAACGAACATTTTGGGATTGGTTTCGAGTCGATCAGACATCGTTTCGATATAGTTCGGGATGTCCGAATGATTAGGATCGGGTTTAAAAATAGTTAAAAATTCGGGAAAATCACAAGACTTCAATGAGAGGTTAATGAGGTAGTTAGTAACCCTCCAATATGATTTGGACAGGTTTGGAAGTCCCGGTGACGATGATTGGCCTAGGAGCGGCTTATGTTGCGCGTATCAAGACGCAACTTGGACGATTTGTGAGTGAACCTTTTTTCTAAATCAATGCATGCATAAATGTTTTATATGAGTTTATGAACATGTTTTGTGATTCCATGAGTGCATTTGTTTGTGGTAGTTATTAGTTACGTATTTGCACGTATTTTGAAATTTACGGTTTTATGTCGTGCCTATACGTGCTGTGTTTTCTATGGTGATTTGATGGAAAGGTTTTGGATTTGAAAATATGGAATCGGTCATAAGACCCCCATTTGCTTGGAGTCCATTTGATTTGATGAGAAATCGGGTTGGAGGCCCATTTGATTATACGATCGGGGCGGGGGCCCAGTTGGTTTACGAATCTGGGCTTGAGGCCCAATTGAGTTATGATATCGTGCTTGAGTCCTAGTTGATTCTAGTATCGGGATTTAGGTTCAGTTGGTTTGTGATATTGGGCTTGAGGCCCCGTTGCTTTATGGTATCGGGCTTGAGGCCCAATTAGTTGTGAAATCGGGCTTGAGGCCTCGTTGGATCGTGAAATCGGGTTTAAGTCCCAGTTTGGTTTATGAAATGAGAATTCGGGTTTGAGACCCTATTGAACTGTGGATTTAGGCTGAGGCCTATGAAATTGAATTTGAATCGGATTTAAGGAATCATGTTGAGACGCTCGGGTATGAGACCTAGTTGAGTTGTGATTTGAAAGAAAGTATTTGAAAGTGTATATACCCTCCCGTATGAATGGTCTCCTCCAGACGTCTTACATCCTAGAGAGTCACGATCGACTATCTGGGATGAGTGACTCCGAGAGGGAGCACATTCCAGGAGTGAGAGATATGGTATAGTCTCGGACTGGGTTCGCAGACAGTCCTCTAGAAATTAGAGATCCTAGATTTTGGACTGATCCTCTCAGACGTCGTAGATCCTGGGGGTAGACTCGGAGTGAGACCTTGAGTAGTATGCATACTTAGATATATCATGATGGGTCTTGATTGGGCATATGAGATGCCGAGGATGGGTTATATATATTTATATGTTTGTACGAGGTTTTACAGAGATAGGTTTTGGGTTGAGACCCAGGTATATTGATTTGGGCTGAGTCCCTCAAATTGGTTTTGGGCTAAGTTCCCATATACATGAGTTAACGGTTTTGTGCTAAGGCCCTAATGAATGATTTGAGAAATGGTTTTCGAATGCATGCATGTTTTTTTAGTGAAGGGCATAAATGTCTTTTGGTGAAATGTGTTTTATAAATTAAATTCTTTGTTTTGTCCACTCACAGCTTTCGTGGTTTTAATTGCCCTTCAGGTTGATCGCGAATACAGGCTGTAGTAGAGACCAAGACATCACACTCCTCATCCGGATCCGGCCGCACTCTGGAAGCTTCGAGTGGGCTAAAGCGGGAATTATTCCTGGTCTGACACTTCGTGTCAAATGGGAGCAGGTGCGTCCCACGTTAATTCTAGGGGATTTGGGGTGTGTCCTAACAAGTGGTATCAGAGCGTGTTTTGCTCTCAGTGTGACGCACAGGTTAAGGATGTGATGTCTCTACAGTGGTAACGTCTCGTCATCAACCTGATAGTTAGGGTAAGAGTATGAGGATCCAATGGATCGAACCCTGATTAGGTTGTGTTTTGTGCGAGGTGCGACTGTTTAGAGTTTGATTGGCACATGATGCCGAATTTTTGAAGGATTGATCCCGAGTAGGATTTATGTGCAAGGGAATCCAACAGCTTAGAACCATAGCGTTACTAGTGGATAGGATCAAGTGGACTAGTAAACGTCTTGGAATGTCGATTTCCGAAGTCGAGACCGTTGGTCGGTTGTGTCATGTCGGATTGGAGAGTGTGCTGTAGAGAGCAGCTGAGGTCATGAATGACCATAGTTGAGACTGTTGGGAATAAGAACGCGTGATTCTACTTGGCATGAGAGGCCATGTTTCAGCGTGTCAAATCTCGGAGGGATGTCAACTAGCAGGGGATACCCCGGAGTAGTTGTCGTGTGGCATGGTAGGATGCGTTTGCGACATGTAGTGGGTGTGCTTGTGCAGTGTTAGGCATGAAGTATGGCCAAGTTCTTGTGAATTCCAGCGGCTGGGAGTCGTAGAGTTACGAGGGGACGAGATCCCCAGATTGTGGTTACTGGTTGATTGGACACCAGTAGCGGAGTATGACGGCCTTTCGGAGTCGAAAGCGATGGGTTAGTCAGGATGGGCGTTCTGCAGTGAGCAGCCGGGTTCGTAATAACCCTAGTTGGTGAGTGATCAAACGAGTGACCAGGAGTGTGGTACTCACGGATTGGTTCCCGAGATGGACCGATCGGTGGATGTTGTGTGTGAGCTGTTGGTGCCGGCGGTAGTCGACCGCATGGATGTGGAGTCTCGATAGTGGAGCATTCTGAGTTGGTCTGCACGCGGTGGTGGCAGACGCTGCTATCGATGGACGTAGTCAAGTCTCATCGAGACTGGATTTGATGATGGTTGTCGAGAATTGGGGGACGTTCATTTTCTGGTAAGGATTGTCGGAATGGTCATACCTAGAGTCATGGGGTACGAGGGAGGCAGAGCCCCTCCGACTGGGGCAGAGATAAGTGGTGATTGCTCGGTATGAGAACGGTTTTAGGATTGGTTTGATTAGCATTTCGCGTGGCGGTGATACGATGACGATAACGAGAAAAGAAAAGCCACGAGCTAAGGGTACCTCAATCGTGAGGTGTTCATGGTTGGTTTTTGCCATTACACGACGAGGAGGATTTATCGGCTAGTGTAGATTCTTAGGAATTACGTCAAGATGACAAATATGATGGAAATGACTAAGTTGTGATTAGACAGAATGGTATAAATGGACGACGCTAGTACTGCCATGAGGATTAATGACCGGTTGGTCAATTATGGTGATATGTGGAGATTTGACTGCAGATCACAGCATGAGCCTGTTGTGACTCTTCGGTCGAGCAGTGCATCGGGTTAGGATGAATTTACATTCTTTTGGATGTACATAAGCTGTAGTAAACGGATAGGCTAGTTGGACTATTTACGGATACATGGATGATGTCCGAGTGAGTTGAGGGCTTGAATTGTGACCAAGTTGGTAGACGTGCCCTAAAGTGGTAAACGTAAGAGTTCTCTGGGCACTGAGCGGGACAGAGAGGATCCTGAGTGGCTCGGTGTGAGGTATGGGGTATACCTGGATTGGTGATTAGTGCCCTAGTCCATTGTGGACAGATGGTACGAGCGTTCGGAGCTGGAAATTGATCCCATAAGGGTTGAGACGTGCGAACCAATAGGCCAACGAAGATGGTGATGGAAGAAGCCGAAAAGAATCAATGGAAGTTTTTAGTTTGGAAGTAAAGGACTAAGAATTACAGTAATTATCAGAGAATACTCTTATTCGGAGAAGGAGGCTTCTCATTTTCTTCTCTTTAGCAGATGGTGCTTGGTGCCGTAGGATGACATAGGAAGAATTTTGATTTCATTGTCTTGGATCATCCTTGATTCTTCCCTTCGTGGGATGACAAGGAGTGATATGATAGTCAAGGGGTTCAAAGAAGGTGTAAGAACCGGACAACTAGACTGTGAGTCAATTTTGAATGATTTGAAGAGCAGAAGGTAATTAGCGTCACTGGATGTGACGAGTGAGTGTCCGAGGTAGTGGAACCGCTGTGGACCGAGGTGAGCAAACTGAGTAGTGTGATGACGATCTTGATGATCAAGATGACAGAGACGATTGTAGCGACCGGGGGTCGAGTAAACCGAAGTGAGTTGGGATCGCAAGAGTGTTGAGGTCAGGGAGATGACAAGACAAAAGTTGGATATGTGAGGAGTACATACTATCTGTCTTGGTCACGAAGAGGAGCACGTGGCAGATACTTTGGTAGCCAGATTCGGACTGGTGAGTCTTGGTAGACGTGGTTCGAATAGACACACATTGGTTGACTTGAGTGAGTTATTGCCTGGGATAGGCCTCAGCCTTTTTATGACTGGTTAGGTACGTGTGTGCAGAGGATGCACCCGTTGTGGTTGTGAGGGTAATGAAAGTTATCAGAAAAGTTCTGATCTCATGGAGTTATGATGGATTGGACTTTGAGTGTTGCGCACGAAGCTAGAATGAATTGTTAGGGTTCAGTGATTAATGTGAGCGGGGGGTCAAGTCGTGGATGACTAAGGGAACCCTACAGTATAGACGTGTTATCTCTACTGAGACAAGTATTCGATGGGATCTAGATACACCCGTGATGGGTGAGAGGTCGAATGTGTTTCGACAGAGTACATGATGTGATGATTTGGGACTTGAGTGAGTCAAGATTTCAGCATCGATTACTAAGTGACACGAGGTACGATGTGAGGACTCGAGAGCGAGTCGAGATCGGAGTAGCTCAACGAAAGCGCAGTGGAGCTGAGAGTTACCAGCTGGCCACGATAGTTGTCGAGGGGATTGGCTTCCATATGAAGTCAATCTGGCATGTTGTGATAATGAGATTTAATCGGTATCCGACAAACTCGGATTGGGATGTAGGGATGGGACTCTAGTGAGACTCAGTATGAGTATGGGAAAACGAGGGAAGTGACTGATGTGAGTACCAAGGCCGTTAGATGCAGCAAATTTGACTACAGCCTGCGAGATGTGATTCGTGTCATTATGATGTCTGAGTCTAGCGGATCTTGACTGATCGGATGCTGAGTGGGTTATTAGCTCCAGTTGTCGGATGAGAAAGGTCGTCAGGCTGAAAAGCCTATTTAATGACCACATAGTATAACCAACCTGTCAGAGTGAGTGACAGGTGAGATCGACGAGTGTCGACGTCTCGAGTGAGACTTACGAGCCGACGTGGGAACTCTCGAGAGTCAACGATCGGAACTCGATTGGTGAGAGTTGAGTCGGAGCTTTGGAAGCTCCAGTAACAGTGCGTACCGACGTGTACGGTGGTTATGTCGAACGTGTATGATTGCAAGAGATACCCGAGTAGAGGGGGCATGATTGGATTTCCATAGTTTGATTGTGGAATTGGGTCAGTTGGAATTTCGAGGATGAAATTGTTTAAGGGGGGAAGTTTGTAACGACCCACCCCTGATTTTAAGGATTAATTAAGACTAATGACGGATTAGTGAGGCAAATCGGGGATTAGTCGAGGATTATTAGACGTTTAGGGCGAAATTATGATTTTTCCCCTAAATGAGGATGAAAAGTTGACTTTTGACCAAGAAGGTCCGACGCACGTGGGCCGAGGACCATTACATAGATCGGGTTGATACGAGTCTGTAGGTAGGCGGAATGTCGAAATCGGATATTCGACGGGAAAGTTATGATTCATGGAAGTTCGAGGGAACTATTACACTAATTTCGAGACAGATGTCATTTGTCATTAAGTGGGCCCAGATATTTTTGGGGCAGGCCCAATGGATGAGTGACAAGTCTCACCCATCCATTGCTTACCCAAACACATACATGCACCTACTCCCTCTCTGTTTCATTCGATCGAACATCCAAACCCAGTGAACCCAAATCTAAACCCTTCCCCATTTGATTCAGTTGAGGCCAAGGGAGTGAGGTTGAGGACATGATGGCAGTGGCAAGACGACCAGCCACCATGGACGGCGGAGGAACCGCAGGAAATAGGTGAAAACGAAACCCCTTTTCATTTTGAAATTTCAATTTCGTAATTAGGACGTTAGGGAGGGTATCTATTGATTAGGTTGTTTTTAGGGGGTTGGTAAGATGAATAGGGAATGGTTTTGAGCGGCGGAGGAAGGCTGAGCGGCCGAACTGGCGGCCGAGAGGAATTTAGGTGGCTGGCCACCGAATTTGGTTTCCAGCCAAGTTAACCCAACTCGAACCTCCAAATACGTTTTTAGAGACCTTAGGAACTAAATGGAACCCTTAGGATTGGGTTTTGGCCCCTAGAAGTGCCTAGAACATAGAATGGAGTTTTGGGTTCAAAATGGTTTTCTGAACCAATGAGTTTTAGGATTGTTTTCTTGCATCTAATCACATAGATAGGTAGGAAATGAAAACAGGAAGAGATTGGAATTGGAAGGGAAGAAATTGGACCAAAAATGAGAGAGGAATGGGACTGGACTGGTTCCACCGGTCCGGTTGGACAAAAAACCAGTAGACTGGTTCGGACCCGGTCTGCCGAAGGTTGAAGGAGACCCTGTAGCCAGCGCGTGAAGCCCATACGTAGAGCCCTTTTGGGAGGCGTGTGGGGAGGATTTTGGGGATGTTTTCAACTTATGAAATCATCTATTTGATGTAACGAACATTTTGGGATTGGTTTCTAGTCGATCGGACATCATTTCGATATAGTTCGGGATGTCCAAAGGTTTAGGATCGGATTTAAAAATAGTTAAAAATATGGGAAAATCATGGAACTTCAATGAGAGGTTAATGAGGTAGTTAGTAACCCTCTAATATGATTTGGATAGGTTTGGAAGTCCCAGTGACGGTGATTGGCTTAGGAGAGGCTTATGACGCGCGTATCGAGGCGCAGCTTGGACGGTCTGTGAGTTGACCTTTTTTTCTAAATCGAAGCATGCATAAATGTTTTATATGAGTTTATGAACATGCTTTGTGATGCCATGAGTGAATTTGTTTGTGGTAGTTAGTATTTACGTATTTGCACCCATTTAGAGATTTACGGTTTTATGTCGTGCCTATACGTGCTGTGTTTTCTGTGGTGATTTGATGGAAAAGTTTTGGATTTGAAAATATGGAATCGAGCATGAGACCCATTTTCTTGGAAACCATCGGACTTGGAGTCCATTTGATTTGATGAGAAATCAGGCTGGAGGTCCATTTGAGTATACGATCGGGTCGGGTGCCCAGTTGGCCTACAAATTCAGTCTCGAGGCCCAAATGAGTAATGATATTAGGCTTGAGTCCCAGTTGATTCTAGTATCGGGCTTGAGGCCCAGTTGGTTTTTGATATCGAGCATGAGGCCTCGTTGCTTTATGGTATCGGGCATGAGGCCTAATTGGTTGTGAAATCGGACTTGAGGCCCCGTTGGATTGTGAAATCGCGTTTAAGTCCTAGTTTAATTTATGAAATGAGAATTCGGGTTTGAGACCCTATTGAACTGTGGATTTAGGCTGAGGCCTGTGAAATTGAATTTGAATCAGATTCAAGAAATCCTGTTGAGATGCCGAGGATAGGTTATATATATTTATATGTTTGTACGAGGTTTTACGGAGAATGGTTTTGGGCTGAGACCCACGTATATTGATTTGTGCTGAGTCCCTACGGATTGGTTTTGGGCTGAGTTCCCATATACTTGAGTTGATGATTTTGGGCCAAGGCCCTAATGAATGATTTCAGAAATGGTTTTCGAATGCATGCATGCTTTTTTTAATGAAGGGCATACATTTCTTTTCGTGAAATGTGTTTCATAAATTAAATTAATTTTTTTGTCCAGTCACAACATTCGTGGTTTTTAATGCCCTTCAGGTTGATAGCGGATGCGGGTTGTAGCAGAGACCGAGACATCATACTCCTCCCCAGGATTCTGGCGCACTCTGGAAGCCCCGAGTGGGCTAAAGCCCGAATTATCCCTAGTCTGACACTTCGTGTCAAACGGGAGCAGGCACGTCCCACTTTAATCCCAGGGGATTTGGGGCGGGTCCTGACATATTTGACACTGGATGTTCTGTTCACATCACAAATAACTTGCAGGGTTTAAAACTGACCAGCCAAAATAAAGATTCTTTCAAAGTCTATGTTGGGGATGGAACACAAGTTGCTGTCAAGTTTGTTGGTCATGTTAAGCTTAGATTATCAACTGGTTTCATTTTAGGGCTAGAAGACGTTTTGTATGTACCTTCAATTATAAGGAGTTTAATTTCTGCATCAAAACTTGTTAAGTCTGGCTTCTGTTTTACTGGTGATTTGAACACCTTAACTTTATTTCATAGTTCGAATAAACTTCAAACTCTTGGATTTTGCGTTCTTGATGAAACTCGTGATCTGTGGAGATTGAATTGCTCTTATGTTGATGAATGTCTTACTGTTAGTTACCATAATTCTAGAAGATTGCTCACTAATGATACCTCTTTTACTTTATGGAATAAGAGACTTGGGCACATCTCTAATGAGAGAATCTTGCAACTAACAAAAAGAGACCTACTGCCTAAGCTTAGTCCAACAGACTCTAATGCATGTGTTGATTGTTTTAAAGGTAAAACGACTAATCCTAAAAAGAAGGGTTCTAATCGAAGTCATCACCTTCTTGAGATCATACACACTGATGTTTGTGGTCCATTCCCATATAGAACCATTTCTGGAAATTATTACTTTGTGACTTTCATTGATGGTTTTTCAAGATATACTTACATTTACCTCAATTTTGAAAAATCAGCAGTGCTGAATTGTTTTAAGATTTTCAAAACTAAAGTAGAAAAACAGCTTGATAAGCACATTAAGATTGTAAGATCAGATATGGGAGGTGAGTACTATGGCAGGTTCACAGAGGCAAGATAGCAAAAAGGGCCCTTTGCACTCTTTCTTGAGCAACACGACATCATTGCACAACACACTACCCCTACGACCCCTCCGCAAAATGGGGTAGCAGAGAGAAAGAAGAGGACCTTAATGAACATGGTTAGAAGCATGAAGAGTAGATCTAGTCTGCCTGATTTCTTATGGGGTGAGACACTTAAGACAGTAAACTATATTTTGAACCGTGTGCCTAGTAAGTCTGTTTGTAGGACACCTTTTGAACTTTGGACTAGAAGAACTCATAGCTATGCACATTTTCACATTTGGGGTTGTCAAGCAGAAGCCGGGTTTTATAATCCTCAGGAGAAGAAACTAGACTCAAGGATTGACTCCTATTTCTTTGTTGGATACTCAGAGAAATCCAAAGGTTTCAAGTTTTATTGTCCTCGAGCTCAAATCAGAATACAAGAAACTCACAATGCCAAGTTAATTGAGAGTTTAATTTTAGACTCTCGTCACCATGAGGAGTTTGTATTCGAAGAACTACCCTCTCAAGGCCATGAGCAAGTACAAACATCCAGTGCAGGATTTTTGACAGCAGGTATACCTCCTCCACTACTATCAGATTCTTTATAAATGGCTGATTCACGGATTGAAGAAAGTTTGTTTCCACTCTCAGCAACCACAACTCATGACACTTAGCAACCTGAGACATCTCAATTGGAACCAACACCATCGCAACCCAAAAGATTTGTTAGAGAGAAGAAATATGCAATCTCTACTGATTACATGGTTTATCTGCAAGAAACAGACTATGATATAGGGGATGAGGACGATCCCACTTCATACAACCAGGCAATGAATGGCAAGCAATCTGCTCTATGGGAGACTGCTATGCAAGAGGAGCTTGACTCAATGTCAAAGAATGGGGTTTGGACACTCGTGGAACCTACACGAGATACTAGGCCTATAGGATGCAAGTGGGTTTACAAAACTAAAAGGAATTCAGCAGGATAGATTGAAAGGTTCAAGGCACGATTAGTAGCAAAGGGGTCCACACAAAGGGCTGGAATCGACTACACTGATTGTAAGGACCCATCCCGAAAATTAGGGTTAAGACGGTGATTAGTGAAGGATTAGTGAGCTTAATCGGTGGTTAGTTGGTTACGATAGGTCCGTTAGCGTAGAATGACGATTTTGCCCCTAGGTTGGGTAAAAAGTTAACTTTTAGTTCGGACGGTCAATTGGGTATTGACCGGTAACCGTGACGTAGTTCGGGAGGTCACGAATCCGTAGACAGGTCGTACGCCCGATTCCGACATCTGAGGAGGAAGTTATGATGTTTGGAAGGTTGAGGGCATTACCGTAATTTGGATAAACTAGGGGGAAAGAGTTGACTTTTCGTGTAACGAGGTTTTGACACGTTGACCTAGGATCGTTAGGTAGAGCTCGTCGTCCTTAGTTCAACGACAGGTGGCACGTGTTCATCGGACCTAGGGTGAGTAAGTTACGGGTCTAAAACGGTAAGGGAAAAATGGTAATTTTGATTCAAAAGAGGGGCATTTTGGTCCTTTGGCTGCATTGGGATTTGTGCAACCGGATTAGGACAAGTGTACAGGTGAGATTGAGATATTTGTGAGAAGGCTGAGGGGATGGTGACACGTGCAAGGTGTCTAGTGGGTTCTAGGGTGCACGGTTCCAATTATTTGGTTGTGTGTTCGTGTGTGTGTTCGAACAAGAGAAAAATAGAGACTAAGAGTTAGGGAGGAATTGGACGAGTGCAGAGTGTGTTTGTGTGTTCAGTGATCAAGTGAGGGACTAGTGATCGAGAGAGAGACAGTGAGTGAGTTGGGAAGGCAACTCGTGTGAGGAAGTTTGATGAGTGAAGAGGGTGAGGTTACGGGAAAAACAGAGAGTTGCTGAGGAAAATTGGTGGTGGTGTGGCCGTGTGCTGATCGATTGGGCTCGAGAGGAGGCTAAGACGGCCCTGTGGACTTCAGGGAACGCGGCGGCGAGCACGGTGGTGGATGGCTGCAGGTAATCCCTTTTCCCCGTGAATATGCCCTATTTTTCCGTGAATTTCAAACCAATAGTCGTGGACTTAGGGGCTGAGTCGAGGCGTTTGGTGAGTCCTATTAGGTTCAGTAGGTTCTTAGGAGTCGTCTAAGGTGGTTGCCGTGACGGGGGAGTGTCTGGGTGGCCGGGAACCGAAACAGGGGTTTCGGGTTGTTTTTATTTCCAGTTTGGGACGATGATCTAGAGGCTTAGTCGAAGTGTTTGGAGTAGGGGAATAGGTTTCTTAGGACTGGACGCAGAGTTTGGTGAAGAGAGGAGTCAAAACGGTGAAGGAACGGCGGAGAACCGGTCACGCTGGTTCGGTTTGGCTGAACCGGTCTGGTCTGCTGGGACAGAGGTTGACGATGACACTGTAGCAGGCGCGTGAGGCCCACGCGCAGCCACTTTGGGCGGTGCGTGGGGGCGCGTACGGTGGCTTTTGGGAAAGGTGTCAACTAGGTTTTTGGTCTAGGTGTTGTAACGAGTCTAGTGGTTTAAGTTTCGGGTTATTCGGACGTCGTTTGAGGTTAGTTCTATGAGGTTGAAGGTTTAGGGTCTCGGTTCGTTACGTTTAGGACCCGGGGATTTTTGGAAAAAATTAGGAGAGTCTTGGTAGACGTGTTAGTGATGTTCTTTGGTGACTTGTGACAGGATCGGGACTTCCCGAGGAAGCTGAGGAACGTACGGGACGTATAGGGCGCGAGTGACATGCCGGTGACTGTGAGTGGACCCCTTCTCTAAAATCGAGCATGCATAACTGTTTTTCTATCATTGTTTTATGGTTTTACATGTGATTTCATGATTATTTGAATATGTTATGTTGGTTTTACATAATTGCACGTTTTTCGAGAAAGTACGGTTTTCAGCACGTTTTATGAGAAAAGTTTGGATTCTGATTTCGATGCCATGATTTTGAGGTTTTCAAATACTAAGGGTTTTCAATGATTATAAGTGGATTTGGTACATGATTTGAGGATCAAGGTTTTCGGTTTTAGAATCGGATTTCGAGAATTTAGATTTGGTTTTAAAGTTGAAACGTGGGATTTCCGGATTTGGGTTCGGAATGACGGTTCTAGATGCCGGAAGGGCATCAGACCAGTGATTTCGGATTCGGGTTTGGATATGAATTTAGAAATGGTTTTCAAATGGTTTTGGATTGGATTTACTGGATCTGGTTATTGGTTTAAAGACCCGGATATTGTTATTGACGGGGGACGGGCCCGAATTGGGTTTAAAGACCCGGATTGAGTTTAAAGACTCGGGAGTTTAAAGACTCGGATATACTGATATTTCCCCCGTAGGCCTACTGAGTTTAAAGACTCGGGAGTTTAAAGACTCGGATATTATTGAGGCCTAGATTGAGTTTAAAGACTCGGGAGTTTAAAGACTTAGATAGGTCCAGTAGGTTTGATCAGATAATTATTGTTTGAGACTTATGTTTTATGATGTTTATGACGTGATTTCTGTAACTGTTTTCAATTATGTTTTTATGATGATTTTTATGTGATTTATAACTGATTTCAGTAAATGGGTTATGCATGTGTGATTTCAAAACAGAGGGCTAAAACCCTGGTTTTCTTATGAAATGGTTTTTGGAAACTCTTCTTTTATTTATGGTCCACTCACACCTTCTATTTTAAATTGCCCTCCGGGTCGTGGAGCTAGCGCGGGGTTAGACGTTGAGGCAGCGTCGGAGGCATGGAATACTCGAGAGTGGTCCCGGAGTGCTTTAGATTTTCCGTTGTGCGTATACCTTGTTTATCGGTTTTCTTTCTTTTGTATTTGGTACTATGCTCTATAGAACTTTGACTTCGGGATGTTTAAATTTTCTCCTGCGTCTGGCATGTAATTTGGTGTTTTATCGTGAGGTTAGTTTAGTTGCGTGTCGGGGTGTCAGGTGGGAACAGGATTTACCTCGGTTTTCGGGGTGGAACCAGGGTGGGTCCTGACACTGATACTTTTTCCTAGTCTCTTCCAAGGAATCCATGAGGATCATCATGGCTCTCACAGCTCACTATGATTTGGAGCTACACCAAATGGATGTCAAAACTGCTTTCTTGAATGGAACATTGAATGAGGATATTTATATGCAACAACCACCTGGATTTGTTGAAAGGGGGAAGGAATCAATGGTCTGCAAACTAAAAAAGTCGATCTATGGTCTCAAGCAAGCTTCAAGGTAGTGGTACCTTACGTTTGACAAAACCATGACATCTTTTGACTTCTCAGAAAACAAGCTAGATGATTGCATCTATCTAAAGGTCAGTGGTTCCAACTTCGTCTTCCTTGTATTGTATGTTGATGATATACTACTAGCTAGCTCAGATCTTAGTCTATTATGGGAAACCAAGACTCTCTTGTCTAATAGCTTTGAGATGAAGGACTTAGGAGAAGCACATTTTGTATTAGGGATTGAAATCATGAGGGATAGAAAGAGAAAACTATTAGGTTTGTCTCAAAGGAACTACATTGAGAGGATCCTAAAACATTTCAATATGAGCTCCTGCTCACAAGGACAAGTCCTTGTCAACAAAGGAGATAAGCTACATGTTGACTAGTGCCCTAAAACTGACTTAGAGAAGCAAAAGATGAGTGATAAACCTTATGCATCTCTAGTAGGGAGTCTGATGTATGCTCAAGTATGTACTAGGCCGGATTTGGCTTTTGCTGACACGACCCACCCCCAATCCCTCGAGATTAAGGGCTAAGTCATGCTCCCATATAACTTACGTGTGACACGAAGACTAAACCGACGTCCAACCTCCATGTAACACGTAAGCTGGATAAGAGATTTCCAAACGAACCATCCACAAGTTCCGTACTTCCCAGAGCGCGCAGAATCTACTGTGGATTGCGTGTGTGATGTCTCCGTCTCTCTATCCTGATTTTCGGGACGGGTCATTACATTTGTAGTTAGTTTGCTAGGAAAGTTTCAATCAAACCCAGGTGAACAACATTAGATTGTAAGCAAGAAAGTCCTGAGA
The DNA here is from genome assembly GCA_032719365.1 of Prinsepia uniflora. Classification (NCBI taxonomy): domain Eukaryota; kingdom Viridiplantae; phylum Streptophyta; class Magnoliopsida; order Rosales; family Rosaceae; genus Prinsepia; species Prinsepia uniflora. The sequence goes on along the minus strand of CM064868.1, from coordinate 34,192,623 downwards.
TACTTGCAAAGGACCAAGAAATTCATGTTGGTGTATGGAAGGGTTGATGATCTGAAATTGGTGGCCTTCTCTGACTCAGACCTAGCTGGTTGTTCCATAGACAGGAAATCAAAGGGTGCTTATGTGTTCACAATGGCTGGTGGTGCCGTGTCTTGGTGGTGTGCAAAACAAACTACACTTGCAACCTCAACAATGCAAGCAGAGTTTATTGCAGTTTATGAAACAACAAAGCAAGCCATTTGGATGAGAAATCTGATCATGGACGTGAGAGTGGTTGACTCAATCCAAGGACCTCTGATCTTGTATTGTGACAATGCAAGTGCAATGTTCTTCTCTAAGAACAACAAGAAAACTTCTACCACTAGACTTATGGAAATTAAGCATCTTTTAGTACAAGAAAAGGTCAGAGAGAATGTGATTGAAGTACTGGACATTAGTACCAAGGACATGCTGGTAGATCCTCTCACAAAGGCTTTGCCTATTAAGGATTTCAAGGATCATGTTTCCAAAATGGGATTAGTAGATGATTTTGATAAGTGGTAGTGTTGATCAGTGAGAGTGACGATCAGTGGGAGCCTCAGTAGCTGAAAGTAAGTGTCTCATTTGATTGTGTAGTTTTTCCTTACTTACTGTTAAAGACATTTTTGATGCATCATATAGCTGTTGGTTTTTATTCTGATTCATCAATGTTTTCATAGCTGAAATTGATGTTACTTGATAGCTCAAAGCCAATTAAAACTGCCATCTTGAATGTTCTCTTTGATTCAGTGTGAAAGCTATACAATGATGGATTGCATTAGGTGTTGTAGCTTAGAGGATTCTCACCATATCCTTAATCATTTTTGGAAGTTTTAATCTATTGTTTTGATCCATGAGAATGATGAATCTGGTTTGAACTTATAAAACAGCTGTGCAATGCTTGATTGCACGATGGTATGATGCTTGATTGCACGGTTATATGATCAATCTGTTTTTTCTATTAATTGATCATAATTGTTGTTTGGGAAACAAGGCACATGATTAATTTTCCTAGTTGGACCAATATGTGGGAATTCCTTTTGGATTGAGAATTTCCTCTTGCTGTAATAACTGTCAAACAGACTTGTGTGGGCAGTTTAGGGTCACAGTAATGGCAGTGCAACAATGCACATGAGTATTCAAGTGTTGTGGTTCTGTGATTTTGAATTGATCATGACTGTTGTGTTTTGGAGTGGATTTGATGACACTAAAGGACTCAGTGTACACTGTTATTTCAATTTCAATTAGGACTAGCAGATGTGATCATTTCATACTCAAGTGGGAGAATGTTAGAATTTGAGTATGGATTAATCACCTAAAGTGCAAAGTCCTAATAATTATTGGGGTAATAGAGTCATTGTCATTGAATCATTAAACTAGGACTCCATATGGTAATTGACATAAGTTAAGTTAATACAGTTTGTCTTGATTACCTATTTAGTTCCTAATAATCCTAATGTGATTATGATAGGAAATCACATTAGGATTGGACTACTATAAGAAGGTCCATACTCTTACCAATTAGTAATCCTTCCCCACGTACTATAGACCTATTGTTTAGTGAAAGGTAATTACTCATTGGTAGAGAGGAGAAGATCTCTTATAATCAAGAAGACAATGGCATCAACAGGTATATTATTAACCTTGATATTTCTAGCGTTCTTGATGTAAATCCTTGTATGTGATCTTAAGAGCTTAGTTGTTTTATATGTAAGTTGATCATATTGTTTATAACATCTTACAGGAGTTGCAATGGTCGAAGGCAAAGTCGCAGATCAGAGCCTGAGAGTTGATTTGGGTAATTCCGCAGAGTAGAGCCCACAACTCGGGAGATGGCCTTGAATCCCCAAGTTGAGAAGACGCCATACCCAAATCCGAATTTAGAGGGAGAAGGAAAATAGATCTGTCGAAACCTAATTCGACAGAAATAAGAACACTCTACGAATTCAGTGTGCATTTAAGCTTATAAGCCTTTAATATATTAATTCCACATTTCCAGTTTTTTTGTGCTCCATTTTCCCTTGCAGGGAGAGAGAGTTGATTCCTTGTACTTTGATTTTACAATGTAATGTACCATTGTGGTTAAATTGGGTTTTGAGGAATTGGGATTTGATGGAATGACGTTGGTGCCTAGAAATTTAGATCTTCTGGTGTGAAGTAGTCATTGAAGGAGGAGGCTTTGGATAGCTTGAAATCACTGTCCACAGTTACTGTTGAGGAAAAGGGTCCACCTTCACCAGTTCAGGCATTGTTGGGTGGAATATCAGCCGGAGTCATCGCTCTTGTTCTTTTTAAGTTCACTACTACAATTGAAGCATCTCTCAACCGCCAGACAATATCTGATAATTTTTCGGTTTGTTCCTTCATTTGCTCATCCTTACTTTTGAATTGTTTGTGCTACTACGGCAGTAGGCTCTCTTAATTCATTGTAAATAGAACGTTGAGATTAAGAATGTTAAGTTAACTTGTTTCATTTCAATGACCACTTTCTTTTTCACTTCTCAGATTCGTCAAATTACAATAACCATAAGGTAGCTTCTACTACTACGGTACTACCAACTTTCACTGTTCCTTAGTTTCAATCGATCGATAGAATGATCAACTTGAATTTTCTGTTGGCAGGACCATTATAAATGGGTTGTGCTACCTTGCAACATTTGTTTTCGGCATCAATGGTGTTGGTTTAGTCCTTTATGATGGTCAGCTTACCATCAACTCCATCATGCAAGATGCAAGTAAAGAAAATGAGTCAAGGTACAGAGCAGTCAGGTTCACTGAATTTAACGGAAGAGAGCCGCACAAATAGTGGTGCAGACAGCAATAAGGATGGTCAAAGTTCAGACAGGTTTTTGTATTTCAGCTTAATTCTAGGGAAATATCTTTCTGAGTGAAATTCAAATTCATGCAAGTTCAGCCTATCTCTTTCCCCATCAATCATCAATCTCTTTGCACTAAATCCGCTACTAGTAATATAGATTGTCAAAGATGTAATGGTTCATAGCAGCTTGCCTAAAATGTTTGTGTTCCAAAGTTTTCAGGAGATTATCTAGGATACTTTCTTCATACCTGTTTCATGCATTTTGGTAGAAATTTAGTGAAGCAGATAGGAAGATATGGCATGTTAACTTATCCCAAAAGGAAAGTAATGATCAACAGAATATATGCACTTTGTTTATCTAACAATGTTAGATTACAAGTAAGATTCTAGGTAGTCATAATCTCTAAAGGGTTTGGTCTAGGAAAACATGACATTTCAAGGACCAAGTACTGAAGAGTCTATAGATGGTATTTGGAAAACAGTTTCAGGTCTCCGGGTCCAGTTGCCTTGCACGTTGTCGTAAGTAGTCATATGGTTTGTGTTTGGGCCACCACTCAGAGTTGCTATATGTAGTTATATGCTTTATATGCTAAAATTGATTGAAAACTACCCAAATCATTGTATCAGATCATGTCAAAGGTTGCTACAAAAATTGTAAGATAGGAATTAGCATACAAAAACATGTGATTTTCCAGACATCTCTCTTTACTGTTTACTCCATACACCTCTTATAGGCTGGCTGTTGTGGACAATCTTGAGTTCTCTTCCTTCCATGTCTTATCCTTCATGTTCATGTCGCTCCATACCCCCTTCTGTTCAGTTATTCTCTTCACCAAGTTTCCCGAACTCATTGCGACTCTTGGCTGGTTGAAACTGATGCAATGGAGTTGAATTTGAATCAAGCCTGTGCAAAATCAACACCATAACCACTGAACAAACAAACATAGGAATTGGACCGAAAATCCATAGGAGCAAAGTAGTGGCAAAGTAGATAGCCCTTAACCCCAATGACCAGAACAAGCCTCCACTGATGACAGCGTTCTGCACGTGAGCAGGAGGTATGTCACTGTTTGGCATGCTGATGAGGAAATTGGCATGGACAAAATCTCTTATACAATGTAAGAAAGAAGCTAAAGCCAGCAGGAAGCATGACAGAATACTAATGTATTTGACAGAAATCATGGTAGAACTTGTATCACCATATGTAATGCTAGTCGTGAAGATATTGTGCGACGAGCTCCCAATCCATGCTCCAATTAGAGAGCTCAAGGTCAAAGTCGTTGAAGCTAAGAAGTTTGCTGCTGTTATGGTGTTGGAGATTACTGTTAGGGACTGACCTCTGTCCTTTGCTTCAAGCTGCAATTAAGTAAAGACCAATTAGTCTTAGCGGTATGTACTTATTTATGTTCTCTTGCCTGAGTTATATTGTTGGACTGGGCACTTGATCAATAGTCTAGATTCGGAGTCTGGAAATAGTACATTTCTACTGACCTGCAACATTCTCTCAACCCAAGCTTTTCTGCAGTGGTTCTCATTGCCCATCACTGTGGTTTCAGGATGTTTTTGGTATCTATAGAGAAGAAAGAGATGGTAGCAAAGCATGATTAACAACCCAGTTGGGACCAACATTAAATCCAAGTATTCCTTCTTCCAAATCATTTTTCTGATCTCTCTGTCTCTCTCAACTCAAATGAGCATGAATTGCTGGTTGTTGGGTTTGGTTGGTTTTTTGTCCGGATTCACAAGTTTATATTATTCGGCTAAATCTTAAGCCCCATGTGGTATGATAGTGGGTTCGGTTAAGTAGATAAAATAGGCTTTACTTTCGAAAGAAGATTGACCTCTCAAATAATAAAAAAAAATAATGATCGTCATGATTATGATTATTAACATGTTTACACTTGTGAAACTATAAATCATCGAAAAATTATAGTGTTATTACGTGGCTCATAATTTGCATAAAACTCAAATTACTTCTGGTAATGATATAAACGGTTCACAGATACTCACATATTAAATAATGTATTTCTAGCTAAATGTATTATTTAATTGGGTTAAAATTTTAATATGTTGTGAAGGAAAATCCGGTAGATGAGAATGCTGAGAGAATGTTAAGAGGCAGGAAGATGAAATTAATACGTCTGATTATTATGAGATGATTAGGGTTTACAAAGTTAATTATCCCTTATATAGGGAGGGATAATTAATGAATACAAAGGGACAAAACAACCCCTAGCACCTATTACATAAATAGATATAACCATTAAACTATTTACAACACTTCCCCTTGGATATTTCATGTAATGGTACTGCTTGGCTAAACACTTATATGTTGCCTCGTTAAAACCTTGTCAGGTAACAAAAACCCTATGAGACAAAAATAACCCTGGTCGAAGGAAAAAGAGTGCAACGTGCGTATAGGTGACCACATCGGAATCTTCTGAGGTAGCTGATGTCGTCTCTTCTGGAATACGGGTAGATAATCGGCCTTTGAGATAAAATGCATTAGTGTTGCTCCACCAAAACCTTACCCGGTAAACCTAGTGGGAAAAACCCGTGGTAGAAGGGAAAAGATGTGCAAATACATATGAGTCAAATCATGGCATCTTCAGGATGCATTGTTAGCAGGGTGATCATACCAAAATGTGCCTCATTAAAACCTAGCCAAGTAACAAAACCCAATGGGACAAAATAACCCTGATCGTAGGACAAAAGAGTACACGATGATCATGTGAATATACTTCGGGATACTCGGTATACTTCTGGATACTTGGTATACTTCAGGATACTCCCCCTGATATTGACTCCGCCAGAAAACTACAGATTAGGTAGATCAGCCAGTCTACGTAAACCAATACCTAGCACATGCTGCTGGAATGTGGCCGTTGGTAATGACTTGGTGAACAAGTCTGCATGGTTATCTTGAGATCGTATTGACTTGATCTCAATCTTCCAATGTTCTTGTTGTTGCTAGTTAAAGAAGAACTTCGGTGCAATATGCTTGGTGTTGTCTTCCTTAATGAAACCTTAATGAAACTGGTCTTCATCTGCTCTATGCAAGCAACATTATCTTCGTAGATAACTGTCGGTTCATTATGGGTGGAATTCAGTCCACATGTACTTCGAATATGCCCAGTAATAGCTCTCAACCATATGCATTCACGAACTGCTTCGTGCAGGGCTAACATCTCGGCATGATTTGAAGACGTAGCAACAAGGGTCTGTTTTGTAGACCTCCAAGATATTGCTGTGTTCCCAATGGTAAAGACATAACCGGATTGGGAACGTGCCTTGTGTGGGTCTGATAGGTAACCTGCATCAGCATACCCAACGAGGCTTGCATCATTTCGAGGACCAAGGGGGTTTGATTCATTCCTCGATGCATAAGGATAGAGTAAGCCATATCTGTGGTACCCCTAAGGTATCAGAAGATGTCTTTTATGCCATTCCAATGGCGGCGCGTTGGCGCAGAGCTAAATCTAGCTACCAAGTTCATAGCGAATGAAATGTCTGGTCTAGTGCATTGAGCCAAGTACAACAGTGCGCCTATTGCACTTAGATATGGCACTTCTGGTGTCAATATCTCTTCGTTGTCATCCGTTGGACGAAACGGGTCCTTTTTAGGATCTAGACTTCGGACGATCATGGGCGTGCTTGAAGGTTTTACTTTATCCTCATTAAAGCATCTCAACATCTTCTGGATGTAATTCGATTGATGGACCAAAATTCGATCTACACGGTGCTCGAGCTCTAGGATGAGACAGAAGTGTGTTCTCCTAAGATCTTTCATTTCAAATTCTAACTTCAGGTGCTTAGCGGTTTCTTGGATCTCTTCAGGAGTACCAATCAGATTCATGTCATCGACATAAACTGCCACTATAGCGAACCCGGAACTTGTTTTCTTAATAAACACGCATGGGCATAATTCATTATTCAAATATCTCAATCTGATCAAATATTCACTTAGACGGTTATACCACATCTGTCCGGATTGTTTCAATCCGTAAAGTGAACGCCTCAAACGAATGAAGAGCGTGTTCCGTAGTATGGAACTATTTGAATTAGATAGCCTAAGTCCTTCAAGAACTTTCATATATATCTCTGTATCTAGATCCCCAAAGAGATAAGCTGTGACCACATCCAAAATATGCATACTCAGTTTTTCGAAAAATACCAAACTAATAAGGTAGCGGAACGTTATAATGTCCATTACGGGAGAGTACGTCTCCTCGTAATTAATACCAGGGCGTTGAGAAAATCCTTGCGCCACTAAACGAGCTTTGTATCTCACAATCTCGTTTTTCTCATTACGCTTCCTTACAAATACCCACTTAAAACCCACAGGTTTAACATGGGGAGGTGTGGGAGCTACAGGTCCAAACACCTTTCTTTTTGTCAAGGAATCAAGTACGACCTGGATTGCTTCTTTCAATTTTGGCCAGTCTTCTTTACGTTGGCATTCATCAACGGAGCGAGGTTCGATATCATCACTAGTTATTATTTCAGTAGTTACTGCGAATACAAATATATCATCGATGATAATATCATTCCGATTCCATATCTCATTTAAGCATGCATAGTTTACCGAGATCTCTCTATTCTCGGGAATGGGTTCAGACGTTGAGGGGTCCCCCAACGTCGTCTCTTCTAAGACAGACCCATAATCCAGAATTATCTCATGAGATGGATCAGATGATATAGTGATATCCAAGGGATTCAATTGTGCCAAATTTGTCCTCTTCCGGGGATAAGAATCCTTCGAACCTATTGGTCTACCTCGCTTCTGGGCAGGGACATATGACTGGTTAGCTACCATGGCCGTACTTTGTCCATCTGGGACGACCCGTCCATCTGGGACGGCGCGTCCTACGAGGACGCCTATCCTTGCAGGCACGTTTGCAGCAGGTATATGTGATCTCGTCACTTTAGCTAGATCAGAGAAAGCATCTGGAATATTATTAGCTACACTCTGTAGATCTAGAATTCTCCGCACTTCATTCTCATTTTGTGCGGTTCGGGGATCAAGATGAGACATAGTGGAGACATTCCACGTCAATTCAAGTTGTTCTTTAGGAACATTGGCATTCTTATCTCCCCCTAACGGCGGGAAGACTGTCTCATCGAAGTGACAATCTGAAAAACGAGCGGTAAAGAGATCGCCTGTCAAGGGCTCTAAATAACGAATAATGGAGGGGGATTCATAGCCAACATAAATGCCCCTCCGGCGTTGAGGTCCCATTTTTGTACGTTGTGGCGGCGCAATTGGCACTTAAACGGCGCACCCAAACACGCGTAAGTGCTAAACATCAGGTTCGTACCCAGTTACCAGCTGTAACGTGGAATAGGGTTGGGTGGCAGTGGGCCTCAACCGGACCAACATAGCTGCATGCAAAATTGCATAGCCCCACGTATAAATTGGTAGCTTGGTGCGCATAACCAAAGTCTGTGCAATCATTTGTAATCGTTTAATGAAAGCTTCTGCGAGACCATTCTGGGTGTGAACATGTGCAACTGGATGTTCAATATCAATCACAAGGGACATGCAATAATCATCGAAAGATTTCGATGTAAACTCACCGGCATTATCAAGTCGGATGGACTTTATGGGATAATCCGAATGGTGGGCCCTTAATTTAATGATTTGGGCAAGGAGTTTAGCAAACGCAGCATTGCGTGTGGACAATAGGGTCACATGGGACCACCTCGTCGTTGTATCAACCAAAACCATGAAATATTTAAATGGTCCGCATGGTGGTTGGATGGGTCCACAAATATCCCCTTGTATTCTGTACAAGAAAGAGACAGAGTCTTTATCGATCTTTGCATATGATGGTCTAGTGTTCAATTTTCCCATTGAGCAAGCTTGGCATAGTGTGTCACTAAACATAAGGTCCTGATTGGTAAGGGGGGTGCCCGTGTGATGTATTGAGGATACGGCGCATCATACCCTGACCGGGATGTCCCAATCGGTCATGCCATAATAAGTAGTTGCTGGGGTCAGGTAGCTTCCAGCTAGCTATGTGATTTGCCTCAATGGTTCTAATAGTTGTCATGTAGAGTCCACTCTTGAGGCATTTCAATTTCTCCAATGTACGCTTCCGGCCATACAAGTTGGATGTTATGCAAAGATATTCCACATTCTTTTCTTTTGTGGTTTCAACATGATAATTATTTGCTCGAATATCCTTAAAACTTAATAACATTCTACTGGAACGTGGGGAGTATAAGGCTTCATCAATGGTAAATATGATACCATTGGACAACATAAATTGGGCTCTTCCGGAGCCTTCAATCAAATTTGATTTGCCAGAAATAGTTATGATAGGGGTTGTGGTTAGGTATTAAGTTTGTGAAAAATATCCTATCACGGAGGATAGTGTGCGTAGTAACACTGTCAGCTAGACAACAAACTTCACCATTTGACATGCCTAACCATCAATGTAACTAAAGTAATCAACAATCACATTTATTAAAAAAAATGAATAAATAGATTGAATAATATTCGAGCAAATAACTAAATAAGTCCAAAATACATATGAATCACCAAACAATATCCAGAAATAGTAATGAAAGAAATAAAAAAAAACAATATGCATAAAAAAAACAACACAAATGCCGATCATATCCATGTTTATGTAAATAACTCAATCCTCATTATGTCCAGCTGCAGTCTGGAAATCGGAAATGGCAAGGGTGGTATCAGCGGGGACTGGTCCTGCAGCAAAATTAGTCTCGAGTATCACGTCTAGCATGGTACTGGGTAATAATTTGGGCTGATGCACGACAGGTGCAGGACCAGTAATCACGACCTCCACATTTATAGCATAGGTCCGGTGGGTTTTGATTCTGGTGGCGACGGGCCGGACCAGGGTTTCTCTCGTTTTGAGCACGCGGACCAAGATGAGCGTGATATCCACCCTGTGGACCTAGCCCACGGTTACCAAGGCCACGTGGGGCATGGTAATCTTGGGCTCGGTCATAGGGGTGTCCACCACGTGGGCCTATACCTTGATTTCCACGGCCACGTGGGGCATGATAACCAGGGACCCGGTTATAGGGGTGTGCAACATGTGTTGGGCGGTTACGTCCTCAACCTCTACCACGACCCCTGTTTCTCCACTCACGGTTGACATCGCGAGGTGCAACAGCGTTTGCTTCAGGAAAAGGTGCTGCACTAGTGCCCACAGGTCGGGATTGATCATTCTTCAGTAGTAAAATGTTGTTCTTTTCAGCGAGCAATAAAGTAGTGATCAACTCCGCGAACCTGGTAAACTTCCGCTCTCTGTATTGTTGCTACAGGATAATACACGAGGTAGGAAATGTGGAGAAAGTCTTCTCAAATAGGTCGGTTTCAGTAAGTTCCTCCCCACAATACTTGAGAAGAGACCGGATACGGCATATCTCAGAGTTATATTCGTTTACGGATTTAAAATCGTGAAAACGAATGTTATGCCAGTCATGTCTTGCTTCAGGCAAGAATATGTCTTTCTGGTGATCGAAACGATCAGCCAGTGAAACCCATAAAGCTCGTGGGTCCTCTTGACCCAGGTATTCACGGTGCAGTGCGCGATCCATATATCTCTGAATGAGGATCATAGCATCCGCCTTCTGATGCTCAGAAGCCACATTGTCTTCCTAGATGGTTGATCAGATTCTCTTGGTAGTGAGATGAAGTTTCACATCTTCAGTCCACTAGTAGTAGTTTCTTCCGGAAACTTCTAGTGCGTCAAAATCCAGTTTGTTGAGATGTGCCATGCTCTACAAAGATTAATGAATAGGATTAGTGCTTTGGGAAAAAATGCATCCATAAGCAACTAATGAGAACTTCAGGTTCTATAACATGGTATGGTAATTCAGGATATCAATGAAGGAAACTTCAAGTTCCTTTTATTTACAAGTGGTCTATGACATTGGTAAATAATATGTAAAGAATGAAATAAACAAACAAATAAGTAAACAGGATACAATATGCATAGATAGTATAAAAATAAATGCTATTGTGGTCCTTGATTTAGGGGTATTGCAATGCTTCAAGCATGCATGAGTGTATGTTTTAGGCCCAAGGAGTACAAAGGAGGATTCTATTTCTTTTTTTGGTCGGAGCCGAGCGGGTCGCCGGAGCCGAGTCGAGCCACTTCCGGGAGGGCCAAGCCAAGCTGCCTGTTGTCTCTGGGCCTGCACTGAGGCCGTCTAGGCTGATCCTGGGGCCTGCTTGGCCGAAGTGGGCTAAGCCCAAACACTTGGGGTGGTATTGGGCTGGCCTGCCGGGCCTTTGTTTTCTTTTTTTTTTCTTTTTCGGATGGGCCTTCAGGGCCAGAGATATGTTTCAGGCCTTTTCTAGCCTTCTGGGCCTCCGTTTTTTCTTTTTTTTTTCTCGGGCCAATTATTTCCATTTCGGGCCGTGGGAGTTGGGTGGCCTTCTGGGTTCCAAATTTTTCAGGCCTTCTAGGCCTCCACTTGTGTTCTCTCTTGGGTAGAAAAACCCTAGTACAAAATAATGTACAACAGCGTTTTCTTCAGGAAAAGGTGCTGCACTAGTGCCCACAGGTCGGGATTGATCATTCTTCATTAGTAAAATGTTGTTCTTTTCAGCGAGCAATAAAGTAGTGATCAACTCCGCGAACCTGGTAAACTTCCGCTCTCTGTATTGTTGCTACAGGATAATACACGAGGTAGGAAATGTGGAGAAAGTCTTCTCAAATAGGTCGGTTTCAGTAAGTTCCTCCCCACAATACTTGAGAAGAGACCGGATACGGCATATCTCAGAGTTATATTCGTTTACGGATTTAAAATCGTGAAAACGAATGTTATGCCAGTCATGTCTTGCTTCAGGCAAGAATATGTCTTTCTGGTGATCGAAACGATCAGCCAGTGTAACCCATAAAGCTCGTGGGTCCTCTTGACCCAGGTATTCACGCTGCAGTGCGCGATCCATATATCTCCGAATGAGGATCATAGCATCCGCCTTCTGATGCTCAGAAGCCACATTGTCTTCCTAGATGGTTGATCAGATTCTCTTGGTAGTGAGATGAAGTTTCACATCTTCAATCCACTGGTAGTAGTTTCTTCCGGAAACTTCTAGTGCGTCAAAATCCAGTTTGTTGAGATGTGCCATGCTCTACAAAGATTAATGAATAGGATTAGTGCTTTGGGAAAAAATGCATCCATAAGCAACTAATGAGAACTTCAGGTTCTATAACATGGTATGATAATTCAGGATATCAATGAAGGAAACTTCAAGTTCCTTTTATTTACAAGTGGTCTATGACATTGGTAAATAATATGTAAAGAATGAAATAAACAAACAAATAAGTAAACAGGATACAATATGCATAGATAGTATAAAAATAAATGCAATTGTGGTCCTTGATTTAGGGGTATTGCAATGCTTCAAGCATGCATGAGTGTATGTTTTAGGCCCAAGGAGTACAAAGGAGGATTCTATTTCTTTTTTTGGTCGGAGCCTAGCGGGTCGCCGGAGCCGAGCCAACCCACTTCCGGGAGGGCCAAGCCGAGCTGCCTGTTGTCTCTGGGCCTGCACTGAGGCCGTCTAGGCTGATCCTGGGGGCCTGCTCGGCCGAAGTGGGCTAAGCCCAAACACTTGGGGTGGTATTGGGCTGGCTTGCCGGGCCTTTGTTTTTTTTTTCTTTTTCGGCTGGGCCTTCAGGGCCAGAGATATGTTTCAGGCCTTTTCTAGCCTTCTGGGCCTCCGTTTTTTCTTTTTTTTTTTCTCGGGCCAATTATTTCCATTTCGGGCCGTGGGAGTTGGGTGGCCTTCTGGGCTCCAAATTTTTCAGGTCTTCTAGGCCTCCACTTGTGTTCTCTCTTGGGTAGAAAAACCCTAGTACAAAATAATGTGGGAGGGAGATGCACCGCCCCCTTTCTTTTCAATTGCTGCCCCTATTTTTTTTTTCAACTGCCAAGTACCATGCCACTAATTGTGGCAAAAATTGAGAGGGAGGGGGGGGGGGGGGGGGGGGGTTGGGATTGACCCTAACTGATTATTTGCAGCCGTTTCAATAATTTTTTTTTCAGCCACAATTAGTATAATAGCAGAATAATATTTGGTTTTGCAAAATTTCGTTTTAGGAACAACATCAAATAATTATCAGAAGTCCATGAACGTTAATTGGCATCAATGTTTAAATAGTAATGATTATCATGAATGATAAAGTATTAAATCAAGAAATGCATTGAAATTTTCATGTATCAATTTTGCATACATCACATATATTTATTTGAATTCAGCATGAATTCATCAAGTATTAATTTGTGCAAACAATTATGAATTGCAGTAACCAATTATCAAAAAATATACAATTATAATATCTCAAATATTATAATATTAAATCACCCAAATAGTGTTAATTCATTCATTCAAGTTTTTCATACATCAATGCATCATGTGAATTTGTCCATCTATATGTTGTCCATTATTAACAATTATCAAAATTTAACAACAATGATTCATCAAATCGCAAGCAATAAAAATTAATCCAATTTCGATTATAAGGATTGTAATTCTAGGGTTTGAACAATAATAAAATAAATTTAGGATTTAGAAAACCTACTTGGTTGAATTGATCCTTCACTTGAGCAATCACCGTTTCAGAGTCGATCCTGCTGATAACGTGTTGTGAAGGAAAATCCGGTAGATGAGAATGCAGAGAGAATATTAAGAGGCAGGAAGATGAAATTAATACGTCTGATTATTATGAGATGATTAATGAATTCAAAAGGACAAAACAATCCCTAGCACCTATTACATAAATAGACATAACCATTAAACTATTTATAACATAATATTATTAATTGTCATTATTCTTAATAATGGACAATTAATATTAATATTAAATTGCTATAATTATCATCATAATGAGCAATTATTATAATTATTAAATAATATATTTTATTAATTTAATTATAAATTTAACCGACCAATCGGAATGCTCCTAGGCTCACAAAATTTCTCTATAGATAGAGATGTACATTTCCCTTCAAAAGTAAGTCGTTTAATTGTTTCTTAAGTTCCTTGTGATTTCACTCTCAAAACTGAATTAAACATCAGAGTGTTCTTGGTCGAACAACCCCCCGGGGCCTCGATAAGAGCAAACGATAAATTTTTGTTAACTTTTTGCAGGAATCAGGGAGACTTTGCTAGTGTGTACGATTTCGTCTTCAACAATTGGTGCTTTCATTAAGAGTCGAATTGAGAAATACTCAAGAGGAACTCTCTAGATTGTTCATCGCTCATCATACTTCGTTCGTCATTCATCGACTATGTTCAAAGTTCTTGAACTTTGATCATCATTCTTTAGTTGTGTTCATCGTTCATTATACATCGTTCGCTGTTTATCGACTGTGTTCAAAGTTTTTGAACGTTGTTCATCAACCGTGTTCATCGTTCATCATACTTCGTTCGTCACTCATCGTCTATGTTCGACGTTCTTGAACTGTTCTCATCCTTCTTCAGGTGTGTTCATCATTCATTATACCTCGTTCGTCGTTTATCGACTATGTTCGAAGTTCTTGAACATTGTTCATAGCTCATTATACTTCATTCGTCATTCATCGACTATGTTCAAAATTCTTTAACGTTGTTCATCATTTATCAGAACTTTCTGTTAAATACTCGCGATTCAGCATGGTTAAGGCGCGATGATCCATTCGATCATTTGAAGGAAGTGTTTTATCCTTTGCAGCTCGACATGGGAGCAGAGCATGCACTGTGTCTCGAAAAAGAGCATCCAAGCCTTCGCCCCGAGAAGCCTCCAAGACTTGGCCCTCGTGAAGTGTAACGGCCCGTCCCAGAATTTGGGATCAGATTAGTAACTAATCATGATTAACGGGGTTAATCGGTGATTTGTTGGGTGAAATCGGACGAACGATGCAAAATGGCCGTTTTGCCCCTAGTCGTGGGTAAAATGTTGACTTTTTATTCGGGCGGTCAAATGGACTTTGACCAATGACCGTGACGTATTTTGGGACATCACGAGGTCATAGACAGGTGGCACGTTCGATTCCGACGTTCGTGGTGAAAGTTATGACGTTCGGAAGTTCAAGGGGATTTTCATAATTTGGACGAAAAGGGGGAAAATGTTGACTTTTTGACCGGGAGGTCCGATGGCCGAGGACCCAGGACCGTTAGGAAGGTCTTGATGCCCTGAGTCCATAGACAGGTGGCACGCGTCAATCGGAGTTCGAATGACCAAGTTACGGGTCTAGATTGCATGAGGGCATTTTGGTAAATTGTCAAATGAGGGTAAAATGGTAATTTTGGCTGTTGTTCGTGCGAAAACCATGTATGGTGCTGGACACTTCTCAGAAAACAGAGCATGGGTGGTTTTGTTTATGGAACAAAATGCTTGGGCTTAGTGTTAGCAATTGTTTATGCAGAATGAGGTGTTTTGGACAGATAATGGGTACACATTACTGGGTTGGTATTTGGGGACAGTGTGGGTGTTGTCTGGAGGACAGAGCACCATTTGTTGAATTGATTTGTTTAACTGGGTGGAGGAACAGAGTCTGGACATGAGCGTGCACAGTTTATGGTTTGTTTACACAATTGAGTGAGGGACATAGTCAGAGGCTTTGCACGGGTGTGTTCTGTGTGAGTGGAACTGGGACTGAGACCGGGTGAGTGCCATTGGAAATGGGAGGAGCAGAGTACTAGGAATGGTTCATGCTAACTGAGTGGATTGATCAGAGCACGGTTTACCTTGAGTTTGGGTTTGGGCTAGCTTAATCAATTGAGGGGAGTTACGGTGAGGAACAGAGTGACACTGGGAAGTTTGAGAGATTAAGGAGACAGAAATCGGGAAAAATTGAAAAAATGAGGGAAAAATACGAAATTTGAGCTATGATTCTTGGGGGCCCAAACTGGTAACAAATGCAGCATCCGGGGGTGGTGTCGACTGTAAACACTCAAAATCCGGAAGGGAATGGTCGAGTTTTGACACCGAACTGGAGTTCAGTTTCTGGACAAGGGTCGAGCTGGGGTTCAGACGGTTTGGAGGGCTTGAATCTTGCAATTGAACTTGTAGTTCTGCTATCAGGGACCCTACGAAACTGCTGAGTGGATCAATTTCAAGGAAGAAATCGAGTTGGTCGAGATTGAGGGTTGATTAGTGCACTTCTATTCTTCAAAGTTTCTACTTCGAATCGCCATGGTTAAGGTAAGACGTCACAGATTAGAGGTCACAGAACCCAAATTAGATACTTGGCGATCCTATTGAACGTTTGAATTGATGCATTTAGGTTGGAATTGACAGATTCCCAGCTGGGTCACGCCGCGGGCCAACTGGACCCATTTACCTGACAGTCGGGTTGGGACGACGACTGTAGCTGGCACTGTAGCTGGCACGTGGGTGTCACGCGCAGCCACTCACGGCGGCGTGTGACGGCGCGTGGGACGGTTTTTCAAGGTGAGTTCAAAACGACTTTTATCCTATACAATGTAACGAACATTTTAGCGTTGATTTCGAAATTATCGGACACCGTCTCGATGTTGTTTCGAGGGTCCGAAGGTTTACGTTACGTTTTTAATTACCGATTAATTTCTGGAAAATTAAGGGAAATTAGTATGTTGTTAATTGATGCCTTAGTAACCCTGAGAAGTGATTTTGGAAAGGATTCGAGTTTCTGGAAAATGCCGGAAGTTACGAGGACGCGTGCGGCGCGAAATCGAGCCTTAAGAACGGTGTGTGAGTGGACGTTGCTTTCAAAATTTAATGCATGCATAAATATTCCTATGATTTCTATAACTATGATTATGAACTGTGATGATTTTGATTCCCGTATTTATACGTATTTTTGATATGCATACGAAATTGCACGTATTTGGAGACTATGATTTCCTTTATGATTGATGATGGTTTAATGAATGATTTTATGTGATTTGTGCGTATTATGTTTTTAAGATGTTGGATTTCGATTGTGAGTGTGGTTTACGATTTTTACACGTATTTCGAGAATGTCACGGTTTTGCACGTTTTACGAGATTTCAAGTATGTGTGTGATTTGATCGTGATTTGATCGTGATTTTGGTGATTTGATTGTGGTTTGGATGTCTTGACCTTGAGATTTGAAATATGAGGTGTTTTCAAGGATTCAAAATGGATTTTGAAAAAGGAGATTTCGGGCTTGATGCTCGGGGCATAAAAGTAACTTTGATTAACGAGATTTTGGTGTTCGAAAATTGAAAGTGGGTCTTGGTTTGGGTTCGGGATGATGGTTCCGGATGCTGGCTTACGGAATCATTATTGCGAATTCGAATCCGGGAATAAAAGCGGATTTACTAAAGTGATTCGGTATGAGTATACATGCCCCGTGTTTTAAATGATTTGATTATGTTTTCGTGAAGTAAGATTTGGTGATTTGAATTTGGAAATTCGGACTATGAGTCCTGTTGTGAAAAATGTGATTTCGGGATGGATCCCGCGTGGGTATTTGGGTACACATTACTGGGTTGGTATTTGGGGATAGTGTGGGTGTTGTCTGGAGGACATAGCATCATTTGTTGAATTGATTTGTTTAACTGGGTGGAGGAACAGAGTCTGGACATGAGCGTGCACAGTTTATGCTTTGTTTACACAATTGAGTGAGGGACATAGTCAGAGGCTTTGCACGGGTGTGTTCTGTGTGAGTGGAACTGGGACTGAGACCGGGTGAGTGCCATTGGAAATGGGAGGAGCAGAGTACTAGGAATGGTTCATGCTAACTGAGTGGATTGATCAGAGCACGGTTTACCTTGAGTTTGGGTTTGGGCTAGCTTAATCAATTGAGGGGAGTTACGGTGAGGAACAGAGTGACACTGGGAAGTTTGAGAGATTAAGGAGACAGAAATTGGGAAAAATTGAAAAAATGAGGGAAAAATACGAAATTTGAGCTGTGATTCTTGGGGGCCCAAACTGGTAACAAATGCAGCATCCGGGGGTGGTGTCGACTGCAAACACTCAAAATCCGGAAGGGAATGGTCGAGTTTTGACCCCGAACTGGAGTTCAGTTTCTGGACAAGGGTCGAGCTGGGGTTCAGACGGTTTGGAGGGCTTGAATCTTGCAATTGAACTTGTAGTTCTGCTATCAGGGACCCTACGAAACTGCTGAGTGGATCAATTTCAAGGAAGAAATCGAGTTGGTCGAGATTGAGGGTTGATTAGTGCACTTCTATTCTTCAAAGTTTCTACTTCGAATCGCCATGGTTAAGGTAAGACGTCACAGATTAGAGGTCACAGAACCCAAATTAGATACTTGGCGATCCTATTGAACGTTTGAATTGATGCATTTAGGTTGGAATTGACAGATTCCCAGCTGGGTCACGCCGCGGGCCAACTGGACCCATTTACCTGACAGTCGGGTTGGGACGACGACTGTAGCTGGCACTGTAGCTGGCACGTGGGTGTCACGCGCAGCCACTCACGGCGGCGTGTGACGGCGCGTGGGACGGTTTTTCAAGGTGAGTTCAAAACGACTTTTATCCTATACAATGTAACGAACATTTTAGCGTTGATTTCGAAATTATCGGACACCGTCTCGATGTTGTTTCGAGGGTCCGAAGGTTTACGTTACGTTTTTAATTACCGATTAATTTCTGGAAAATTAAGGGAAATTAGTATGTTGTTAATTGATGCCTTAGTAACCCTGAGAAGTGATTTTGGAAAGGATTCGAGTTTCTGGAAAATGCCGGAAGTTACGAGGACGCGTGCGGCGCGAAATCGAGCCTTAAGAACGGTGTGTGAGTGGACGTTGCTTTCAAAATTTAATGCATGCATAAATATTCCTATGATTTCTATAACTATGATTATGAACTGTGATGATTTTGATTCCCGTATTTATACGTATTTTTGATATGCATACGAAATTGCACGTATTTGGAGACTATGATTTCCTTTATGATTGATGATGGTTTAATGAATGATTTTATGTGATTTGTGCGTATTATGTTTTTAAGATGTTGGATTTCGATTGTGAGTGTGGTTTACGATTTTTACACGTATTTCGAGAATGTCACGGTTTTGCACGTTTTACGAGATTTCAAGTATGTGTGTGATTTGATCGTGATTTGATCGTGATTTTGGTGATTTGATTGTGGTTTGGATGTCTTGACCTTGAGATTTGAAATATGAGGTGTTTTCAAGGATTCAAAATGGATTTTGAAAAAGGAGATTTCGGGCTTGATGCTCGGGGCATAAAAGTAACTTTGATTAACGAGATTTTGGTGTTCGAAAATTGAAAGTGGGTCTTGGTTTGGGTTCGGGATGATGGTTCCGGATGCTGGCTTACGGAATCATTATTGCGAATTCGAATCCGGGAATAAAAGAGGATTTACTAAAGTGATTCGGTATGAGTATACATGCCCCGTGTTTTAAATGATTTGATTATGTTTTCGTGAAGTAAGATTTGGTGATTTGAATTTGGAAATTCGGACTATGAGTCCTGTTGTGAAAAATGTGATTTCGGGATGGATCCCGCGTGGGTATTTGGGTACACATTACTGGGTTGGTATTTGGGGATAGTGTGGGTGTTGTCTGGAGGACAGAGCATCATTTGTTGAATTGATTTGTTTAACTGGGTGGAGGAACAGAGTCTGGACATGAGCGTGCACAGTTTATGCTTTGTTTACACAATTGAGTGAGGGACATAGTCAGAGGCTTTGCACGGGTGTGTTCTGTGTGAGTGGAACTGGGACTGAGACCGGGTGAGTGCCATTGGAAATGGGAGGAGCAGAGTACTAGGAATGGTTCATGCTAACTGAGTGGATTGATCAGAGCACGGTTTACCTTGAGTTTGGGTTTGGGCTAGCTTAATCAATTGAGGGGAGTTACGGTGAGGAACAGAGTGACACTGGGAAGTTTGAGAGATTAAGGAGACAGAAATCGGGAAAAATTGAAAAAATGAGGGAAAAATACGAAATTTGAGCTGTGATTCTTGGGGGCCCAAACTGGTAACAAATGCAGCATCCGGGGGTGGTGTCGACTGCAAACACTCAAAATCCTTAAGGGAATGGTCGAGTTTTGACCCCGAACTGGAGTTCAGTTTCTGGACAAGGGTCGAGCTGGGGTTCAGACGGTTTGGAGGGCTTGAATCTTGCAATTGAACTTGTAGTTCTGCTATCAGGGACCCTACGAAACTGCTGAGTGGATCAATTTCAAGGAAGAAATCGAGTTGGTCGAGATTGAGGGTTGATTAGTGCACTTCTATTCTTCAAAGTTTCTACTTCGAATCGCCATGGTTAAGGTAAGACGTCACAGATTAGAGGTCACAGAACCCAAATTAGATACTTGGCGATCCTATTGAACGTTTGAATTGATGCATTTAGGTTGGAATTGACAGATTCCCAGCCGGGTCACGCCGCGGGCCAACTGGACCCATTTACCTGACAGTCGGGTTGGGACGACGACTGTAGCTGGCACTGTAGCTGGCACGTGGGTGTCACGCGCAGCCACTCACGGCGGCGTGTGACGGCGCGTGGGACGGTTTTTCAAGGTGAGTTCAAAACGACTTTTATCCTATACAATGTAACGAACATTTTAGCGTTGATTTCGAAATTATCGGACACCGTCTCGATGTTGTTTCGAGGGTCCGAAGGTTTACGTTACGTTTTTAATTACCGATTAATTTCTGGAAAATTAAGGGAAATTAGTATGTTGTTAATTGATGCCTTAGTAACCCTGAGAAGTGATTTTGGAAAGGATTCGAGTTTCTGGAAAATTCCGGAAGTTACGAGGACGCGTGCGGCGCGAAATCGAGCCTTAAGAACGGTGTGTGAGTGGACGTTGCTTTCAAAATTTAATGCATGCATAAATATTCCTATGATTTCTATAACTATGATTATGAACTGTGATGATTTTGATTCCCGTATTTATACGTATTTTTGATATGCATACGAAATTGCACGTATTTGGAGACTATGATTTCCTTTATGATTGATGATGGTTTAATGAATGATTTTATGTGATTTGTGCGTATTATGTTTTTAAGATGTTGGATTTCGATTGTGAGTGTGGTTTACGATTTTTACACGTATTTCGAGAATGTCACGGTTTTGCACGTTTTACGAGATTTCAAGTATGTGTGTGATTTGATCGTGATTTGATCGTGATTTTGGTGATTTGATTGTGGTTTGGATGTCTTGACCTTGAGATTTGAAATATGAGGTGTTTTCAAGGATTCAAAATGGATTTTGAAAAAGGAGATTTCGGGCTTGATGCTCGGGGCATAAAAGTAACTTTGATTAACGAGATTTTGGTGTTCGAAAATTGAAAGTGGGTCTTGGTTTGGGTTCGGGATGATGGTTCCGGATGCTGGCTTACGGAATCATTATTGCGAATTCGAATCCGGGAATAAAAGAGGATTTACTAAAGTGATTCGGTATGAGTATACATGCCCCGTGTTTTAAATGATTTGATTATGTTTTCGTGAAGTAAGATTTGGTGATTTGAATTTGGAAATTCGGACTATGAGTCCTGTTGTGAAAAATGTGATTTCGGGATGGATCCCGCGTGGGTATTTGGGTACACATTACTGGGTTGGTATTTGGGGACAGTGTGGGTGTTGTCTGGAGGACAGAGCATCATTCGTTGAATTGATTTGTTTAACTGGGTGGAGGAACAGAGTCTGGACATGAGCGTGCACAGTTTATGCTTTGTTTACACAATTGAGTGAGGGACATAGTCAGAGGCTTTGCACGGGTGTGTTCTGTGTGAGTGGAACTGGGACTGAGACCGGGTGAGTGCCATTGGAAATGGGAGGAGCAGAGTACTAGGAATGGTTCATGCTAACTGAGTGGATTGATCAGAGCACGGTTTACCTTGAGTTTGGGTTTGGGCTAGCTTAATCAATTGAGGGGAGTTACGGTGAGGAACAGAGTGACACTGGGAAGTTTGAGAGATTAAGGAGACAAAAATTGGGAAAAATTGAAAAAATGAGGGAAAAATACGAAATTTGAGCTGTGATTCTTGGGGGCCCAAACTGGTAACAAATGCAGCATCCGGGGGTGGTGTCGACTGCAAACACTCAAAATCCGGAAGGGAATGGTCGAGTTTTGACCCCGAACTGGAGTTCAGTTTCTGGACAAGGGTCGAGCTGGGGTTCAGACGGTTTGGAGGGCTTGAATCTTGCAATTGAACTTGTAGTTCTGCTATCAGGGACCCTACGAAACTGCTGAGTGGATCAATTTCAAGGAAGAAATCGAGTTGGTCGAGATTGAGGGTTGATTAGTGCACTTCTATTCTTCAAAGTTTCTGCTTCGAATCGCCATGGTTAAGGTAAGACGTCACAGATTAGAGGTCACAGAACCCAAATTAGATACTTGGCGATCCTATTGAACGTTTGAATTGATGCATTTAGGTTGGAATTGACAGATTCCCAGCCGGGTCACGCCGCGGGCCAACTGGACCCATTTACCTGACAGTCGGGTTGGGACGACGACTGTAGCTGGCACTGTAGCTGGCACGTGGGTGTCACGCGCAGCCACTCACGGCGGCGTGTGACGGCGCGTGGGACGGTTTTTCAAGGTGAGTTCAAAACGACTTTTATCCTATACAATGTAACGAACATTTTAGCGTTGATTTCGAAATTATCGGACACCGTCTCGATGTTGTTTCGAGGGTCCAAAGGTTTACGTTACGTTTTTAATTACCGATTAATTTCTGGAAAATTAAGGGAAATTAGTATGTTGTTAATTGATGCCTTAGTAACCCTGAGAAGTGATTTTGGAAAGGATTCGAGTTTCTGGAAAATGCTGGAAGTTACGAGGACGCGTGCGGCGCGAAATCGAGCCTTAAGAACGGTGTGTGAGTGGACGTTGCTTTCAAAATTTAATGCATGCATAAATATTCCTATGATTTCTATAACTATGATTATGAACTGTGATGATTTTGATTCCCGTATTTATACGTATTTTTTATATGCATACGAAATTGCACGTATTTGGAGACTATGATTTCCTTTATGATTGATGATGGTTTAATGAATGATTTTATGTGATTTGTGCGTATTATGTTTTTAAGATGTTGGATTTCGATTGTGAGTGTGGTTTACGATTTTTACACGTATTTCGAGAATGTTACGGTTTTGCACGTTTTACGAGATTTCAAGTATGTGTGTGATTTGATCGTGATTTGATCGTGATTTTGGTGATTTGATTGTGGTTTGGATGTCTTGACCTTGAGATTTGAAATATGAGGTGTTTTCAAGGATTCAAAATGGATTTTGAAAAAGGAGATTTCGGGCTTGATGCTCGGGGCATAAAAGTAACTTTGATTAACGAGATTTTGGTGTTCGAAAATTGACAGTGGGTCTTGGTTTGGGTTCGGGATGATGGTTCCGGATGCTGGCTTACGGAATCATTATTGCGAATTCGAATCCGGGAATAAAAGAGGATTTACTAAAGTGATCCGGTATGAGTATACATGCCCCGTGTTTTAAATGATTTGATTATGTTTTCGTGAAGTAAGATTTGGTGATTTGAATGTGGAAATTCGGACTATGAGTCCTGTTGTGAAAAATGTGATTTCGGGATGGATCCCGCGTGTTGTGATTCAAAACTGTTTTGGGTTTAAAGACCCGGTGCTATTGTTGGAGCATGTTTTGAGTTTAAAGACTCGGTTAATTGATGACGGGGGAGGGCCCTTAATGAGTTTAAAGACTCGTGAGTTTAAAGACTCGGCTATTGTGATACCCCCGAGGCCTATTGATTATGTTTTGAGTTTAAAAACTCGTTGAAATCCCGGGAAGGCCTGATTATGCGCATGGTTTTGAGTTTAAAGACTCGGGCGCACCTGATATCCAGCAAACTGTTTGATTGTGATTCATTGATATCCTATGATGTTCGGATGTGTTGGGCAGTGGCCCGGTTTACATGGTTGATGGATTTGGTTTATGTTGTATACTTGGATTCTGATTTCATGGTTTTGGGCTGAGGCCCTGTGTTTATGATTTCGGGCTAAGACCCGAAGGTTAAGAAAAGGGAAATTTTTTGATTTTCATATACGGATTTCTTATGTTGGAAATGTAACGGATTACGAAACGATTTTTGTATGCATGCATTAGTTTTTACGTGGAGGGTAAAAAACGTCCTTCCGCAAATGTTTTATAAACTGAGTTATTTTTGTCCACTCACACCTTTTGGTTTTTATTGACCCTCCAGGTCGTGGCGCGTTGTTCGAGGCTGATCGAGAGGCGGAGGCATGAGTAAGCACGTGTGGCTATCCCTGGTTTGGCACGTACTGAGGGTAACTTGGGGATTTCAGTCGTCTTGCCAGACGGGAGCAGGACCGGGCGCAGTTAACAATGCCCTTTCGGGGGCGGTCTTGTCACGAAGTGTCCAAGCCTTCTCCCTCGTGAAGCGTCCAAGACTTTGCCCTTCCGAAGCACCAAAGCCTTCGCCTTTGCAAAGCACCCAAGTCTTCGTTCTCCACGAAGCATCCAAGCTTTTTCCCCACGAAGCATCCAAATCTTCGCCCCGCAAAACATCCAAGCCTTCGCCCTCGTGAAGCATCCAAGATTTCATCCTGCAAAGCATCAAAACCTTCGCCCCTACGAATCATCCAAGTCTTCACCCTCGTGAAGCATCCAAGTCTTCGCTCACGCGAAGCATCCAAGACCTCGCTCACGTGAAACATCCAAGCCTTCGCCCTGCGAAGCATCCAAGCCTTTTCCTCGCGAAGCATCCAAGCCTTCATCCCGCCAAGCATCAAAGCCTTCGCCCTTACGAAGCATCCAAGCCTTTTCCCTTTCGAAACCCCAAAGCCTTCAGCCCTCGAAGTACTGATGCCTTTGCACCTGTGAAACATCCAAGTCTTCGCTCTCGTGAAACATCCAAGTCTTCGCTCTTGCGAAGCATCCAAGCCTTCGCCCCGCGAAGCATAAAAGCCTTCACCACATGAAACATCGAAGCCTTCACCCTTGTGAAGCATCGAATCCTTCGTCCTTCGAGCTATCAAAGTCTTCACCTCTGGGAAGCATCCGACCCTTCGGCCATGCAAAACATCCAAGCCTTGGCTCATGTGAAGCATCCAAGCCTTCGTCTTGTGAAGCTTCCAAGCCTTCACCCCGCGAAGCTTCCAAACCTTCGTCCCGCGAAGCATGCAACCCTTGTCCTAGTGAAGCATCAAAGCCTTCGTCCCTGTGAAAATCCAAGCCATCGCCCTTGTGAAGCACTGAAACCTTCACCCTATGCAGCACCGAAGTATTCACCCCGCAAGCACCGAAGTCTTCGCCTCCACAAAGTATCCAAGCATTTGCCCCACGAAGCATCCAAGTCTTCGCCCTTGCGAAGCGTCTAGGCTTTCTCCTCGGGAATTATCTAAGACTTTCCCTTGAAACGCGTCCAAGCTTTCCACCTAGGAGCATTTGAAGCCTTCTTCCTGGAAGCACTTCAAACCTTCTTCCTGGAAGTACTTCAAGCCTTCCTCTTGGAAGCACTTCAAGCCTTCATCTTGGAAGCATGTCAAACCTTCATCCGGAGAGCAACTCAAAGCCTTCATATAGGAATCACTCTAAGTCTTCTTTTGAGAAGCATTCTAGGTGTCACGACTTGACCTTCTTCAACATGATATTGTCCCATTTGGGCCCAGCCCTCACGGTTTTGTTCTCGGGAGCTCACATGCAACTTCCCAGAGGGTCACCTATCCTGGGATTGCACTAGCCCCTACTCGTTTAACTTTGGAGTTCCCTAAGAATCCAAAGCCAATGAGCTCCTAAAAGGTCTCATTTTAGATAGATGTGCATTCACATATATAAGGTGCATATCAGATCCCCCGGGCGATGTGAGATTGCTAACCATGCTCCTAAAGCATGGGTCCTCACACTAGGCCTTCCTCTGAGAAGTGCTCCATCTCTTCTTCTGAAAACCAAAGTTCCGACTCTTAGAAAAAATCGCAAGGATTACTAAGTTAGAGGGAACAAGCTAGCCAAATGATTTCAACGTAAGAGATGTTACTTCTTAATTCACTACAAGAAACTTCCGCCTCAAGTTTGTACAATCTTCAATTTGATGAAAGTTTGGGGGTATACAACAGAGAATATGGCTTGAATTTCATAATTTCAAGTTATTATTTCATGAACAATGAGGGCAAAAACTTTATCTCCAATTACTTTGGCATCACTAGGCTTCCCGAAGACAGCTTCGATATCATCTTGAACAGCAGCTGCACCTTTAGGACTCAGTGTAAACACGAGGGTCATCTTGAGATCAAGGAAAATGAAGTGTGACATCCCAAGCTTCACATAGGACATGTACAATCATTGATTTTCGAGTCTCACCTTGGTGGCATCCCGCTTCAAGCTTAATGAGACCTTC
Source organism: Prinsepia uniflora (assembly GCA_032719365.1). NCBI lineage: Eukaryota > Viridiplantae > Streptophyta > Magnoliopsida > Rosales > Rosaceae > Prinsepia > Prinsepia uniflora. The sequence goes on along the minus strand of CM064868.1, from coordinate 34,166,485 downwards.
AAGATCATGTCTCATCCAACGCAAAAGGAGGTTTCATCCCAAGCTAGAAGAAATTTAACCCTGCGTTATCACAAATGGAACTTTGCACAATGGCAAGTCTAATGCATGTCTGAAACGCAAAAAGTCACATTGACGTCACTTGCTGCAAAGTTGAGGTCAACCAAAAGCCACTCTTCTGAAAATGACAGGAATGGACAAGCCAGAACAGTCATTTCCTACTTTTCAGTTCTTCTGAGAAACACCTTCTCTACATGGGCTGGTTTTCTAGATCACCTTCCTTACTCTCCAACATGCAAATCCTCCAAACAAGCCAACTCACATGCGCATGGAAAGAAACAGAATCGCTGAGCCAAGTCGGAAGCCACTAGCTACCAAACTGCAGGACTGACAAGCAGATAATGGATGCCAACTATAACTCATATACGATGAAAGCCTCCACAAGTCCACTGCTTCTATCCACTAGCTACCAAACTACAGGACTAACAAGTAGACAATGAATAACAGCTAGAATTCACATGCACTGATAGTCTCTATAAGTCCACCACGCATGACAAGAGAGTGCAAATTATGCTGACATCAGCTCCCTCACAATACTAATATCAGATATAGAATGTCCTCCATAAGTTTACCCGCACATGACATGAGAATACAAATAACACTGACATACTCTCCCTCGCAATCCTGATGTCAGTCGCAGAATGTTCTCCGCACCAACTAACTGCCTTGTTGACACGGAAACCCGGGTGCCTACCTCTATGGAAGAAGAGTGCAAACCACACTGCCATCAACTCTCTGGCAATACTGATGTCAGTCGTAGAGTGCTCTCCGCACCAACCAATCAGTACGTTTGACAAGGAAACACATACGTCATCCTTCGCATCGGTCAACTAACAACTTTCATAAAATGAGTTATACAAAATCACACTGAAAGTATGTCTTCCACATCTTGAAATGACCGCCTTTGAAAATAGAGAACAATGCCAGTTGAACTACATCATCCAGAGAACCACAGCTCCCAAAATCCTTGGAAAGGCGAAATTGAAAAAGAAACAATTTTAAATTAGTTTCTGGAAAAAATATATATATGTATATATTATTAACGAAGGTTTCATAGGAAGGAAATGGTTGTACTACTCAACAAAGGCAATTAAATAATAATAAATAATAAAGGTGGAGGGTATACTTTATTTTGGTAAGTAGGCGGAGGGTATACTTGAAAAGTAAAGTGAACTTGCATTAAATACCAGCTACCAATGGAGTCAGCAAACGCCCACAAAGTTAGCAAATGCCAATTTTCCACCATAACACTTTTTCCATTTCTTCTTCCAATCTCGCAAATTTCCACCATAACTGTTTTCCAAATACCCGCCAAGCTCCTAAGAAAACCGCCTATATTCACAAATATTTGTGGCTTTAAATTGCTCATAGGGTTTGTAGAGCCCTATCTTTGTAAAAAGAGGAATTTGGTTACTGACAAAATGCTAAGTAGGAAGAGAGACCTACCAACTGTACGGTATGGTCCAGCAGAACCAAGAAGGCGCCGCCAACTCTCCGCAAACTTCATCAATTTTCTTCCTGCCATAGAAGGGAAACCCACACATTAAATAATATATTTCTAGTTAAATATATTATTTAATTGAACTAAAGCCTTAATAGTATTAATCGTCATTAATCTTAATAATGGATAATTAATATTAGTATTAAATTTTTATAGTTATCATTATAATGAGCAATTATTATAATTATTAAATAATATATTTTATTAATAATATATTATTTATTAATTATAAATTCAATCGACCAATCGAATTTTCCAAGACTCACAAGATTTCTCTATAATAAAGACATACATTTCACTTTCAAATATGTTGAGCCTTTTTTAGAACAGTAGGTCTATTTCTGTATTTTGTCTTTATACACGGCCATGGTCCATTTTGAACAGAAAAATATATTATGTTGATTTGGCTGATCTTCGCGCCCGTCCTTTCATTTCAAACGCTTGAAGTTCCACGCCTGTAATCATATTATTGTAGGTTGTACGCAATGTAACGATCCATTCTGGAAACCAGGATTAGATTAGTAGATAATGATGGATTAGTGAAGTTAATCGGTGATTAGTTGGAGGCTTTCGGACGGACGGTGCGAAATTACGATTTTGCCCTTGGAATGGGCAAAAATGTTGACTTTTTGTTCGAACGGTCAAATGGACTTTGACCGATGACCGTGACGTAGTTCGGGACGTCACGAGTTCATAGACAGGTGGCACATCCGATTCCGACATCCGAGAAGGAAGTTATGATGTTCGGAAATTCAAGGGTAATTTGGTACTTTGGTTAAAAAGGGGCAATTTGTTGACTTTTCACACAACATGAAATTATCACTTATTTCGAGGACCGTTAGGTAGGTCTCGATGCCTTGAATACAATGATAGAGGGCATGCATTAATTGGAGGTCGGACGACAGAGGTACGGGCCTAGGAACACTAGGGGTAAAATGGTCATTTGAGAAGGCAGGGGCATTTTGGTCTTTTTAAGGCATTGGGATATGTGCCCAGCAGGATAAGGACACTTGGTTGTTTTTGGAATGGTTGCCCACAGAAAATTGGACACATGGCCTTATTTGGATGGCTGTGGAAACATTGGGACTTAATTTGAAAAATGGTGGCACGAGTTGAAACACAAAGTATTTGTGTAACCGTGAGGGATCTACTCAGACCAGTCCTTCAGTCTTTCACCTATTGCCCATATGGTCTGAAGAGGAACGAGAGAGGGAGATTAGACAAGGCGAATGGTGGTGGCACGGCGGTCCACGTCGGTAGGTGGAGGTAAGGATCGTGTGAAAAACCCGCGAAAGTTCTATTTTTCAAGTAAGATGACAACCCACGTTTCTCATGGGTCTCGATTAAGGTAGGTGCTGGAAAGGAGTTGTTGGAGGCTAGGGAGTTGATTGAGCCCATATTCGAGGCCTGAGTCGAAGGGTAAGGACTTTCCCATGAAACCTTCGTTTTAGTTTCAAAAAATGGCAAAGTGTGTTTTCGTGATTGTTAACCCAATTGATTGCTTGGACGAGGTTCTGGAGGTAAAAAGAGAAAGTTTGAACTTGAAATCACGGCTTGAGGTGGCCGAATTGACGAGGACACAGAGGTGGCAGTTCGGGTTTTTCTTATTCGACTTGGGCAGGTAAAAACATGTCCTACTTTCTCGATTTAATTAGTTAAAACGATTGTATATGATTGGACGAACATAATGGAATCAAAAGGGCAAAAAATGAACCAGAAGATGGATGAAAACCGGGTAAGCCGGTCCAGTTGAACCGGCTGGTCTGAACCGGTTTGGACTGGGTCTGTCTCAAGGTTGGAGACGACACTGTAGCAGCGCATGTGGGCGCGTGGCACATATTTCAAGGAAGGTTCCAACACGACTTTCAAAGTATTCGATGTAACGAACATTTTGGTAATGGTTTCGAGTCGATCGGACATCGTTTCGATAGATTTTGGGATGTCCAAAGGTTTTAGGGCTTGGTTAAAGATAGTTAAAAATTAGGGAAAATTACGGGGCTTTAGTATAAGCTTTATTAAGTAGTTAGTGACCTTATTGTAGGATTTGGATAGGTTCGGGAAAGCCGATGATAGTGGATTAGCCGGGAACGGAATAATTGCGCGTGTATCGAGGCGACGACGCTAATGGTCTATGAGTGGACATTGCTTTCGAACTTATGATGCATGCATATATGTGTTTATATGTTTTCTATACGTGATTCTATGATATGATTTATGATCTTGATGATTCACGGTTTTGCACGTATTTTGGGATTATTACGTATTTGCACGTTTTACGAGGTTTTACTTTATCTTGTGATTTGATCCTGGTTTTGATGATTTGATTTCGGGATTTGAAATGGATTTCAGAAAAGTGACTTCGGGCTTGTAGCCCTGTTCATGTGATTTCGAAAATGAGATTTCGATTTTGAAACTGGATTTCGAAAATGATGTTTCGGATTTGGTTTTGAGACTTGGAAAGGAAATTCTGGATTTGGGTTCGGGATGATGGTTCCGGATGCCGGCTTACAGAATCATTGTTGCAAATTCGGATGGGGATTTTCTATGGGTTTCACTGTTGATTGAAAAATGGTTTTGGGTTTAAAGACCCGGAAAAGGAAAAGAAAAACTGCTGGATCTGGTTTTGAGTTTAAAGACTAGGTGGATTGACTGGGGGAGGGCCCTGGATTGATATGTTTTGCGTTTAAAGACTCGGTATATATTTTGAGTTTAAAGACTTGGTTATAATATCCCACGAGGCTTGTTGATTGTGTATTGAGTTTAAAGACTCGTTGATATCCCGGGAAGGCCTGATTTTGCGCATGGTTTTGAGTTTAAAGACTCGGGCACACTTGAGATCCAGAAAATTCGCATGATTGATGTTTTTCACTAGTTTTTCAATGGTTTTCAGTTGTTTTGGGCAGTGGCCCGGATGACTTGAATTTGATGAGTTTTGGGACTGAGTTCCCGTACTTTGAGATTGATTTGTGATTTTGGCCTGAGGCCCTAGATTTGAATAACGGATTTGATTCGGGTTTTCAATAATGGTTTTCTTTAATGGTTTTGAATATGAGATGGTTTCATAACATGAATTGATATGCATGCATTGGTTTTGCGTGGAGGATAAAAATGTAATTTCTTTTGAACGGTTTTCTAAACTTATTATTTATTGTCCACTAACAGTCTTTTCTTGTTTTCAATACCCTCTAGGTTGTTGCGATACAGGCTGTTGGTCGAGAGAGACTGAGAGATCACACACGCGATCCACAGTAGAGTCTGCGCGCTCTGGGAAGTCCGGAAGATTTGAAGGGTTCGTTTGGAAATCCCTTGTCCGACCTACATGTCACATGGAGGTTGGACGTCGGTTTAGTCTTCGTGTCATGCATACGTTAGACGGGAGCATGACTTAACCCTTAATCCCAAGGGATTGAGGGTGGGTCGTGTCACACAATCCTCTCTATATAACTCACGATTCTCCAAATCTCCTCATATCTTCCTCAGCATTTTGCGCCATATTTTCTAGAGAACTCTCTCATTCTTTCTTCTAGTGATGGCCTCCTACTCCAAAAATTCCAGCTAATTAGTGAACTCATAAAGCGTTTGTGTAAAGTTACAAAGGAAACTAAATGTTCTCAATGCTGAGAACGCTTGTCTCGAGCAAAGCCTGAAGGAGGCGAGGAATCTCTAGGAGGGAACTCTGGCTGAAGTAGAATTAGAGGCCAAGGTGTGGAATGCGGTCCTCTGGGATATTTTTGTGAGGAAATAAAATGATGATCTACAGATTAAGATTGCTTCCATCATTCAACAGAATTGGCCCGTCTAGGGCAGCGAGAATGTCCTCTTTCCTCTAGAGAATGTGATGTTGGGCGTCTTCTTTACCATAGAGGAGCCCCATGAATAATAATCGTCTGGAACTTCCTGCGCTTGAAATCCACGCTTGTGAACAGTGTCGTTGTCAACCTCTAGTCGACCTGATTAATACCGGTTCGAGTCGGCCCTATTCGACTGAACCGACGGAGGCGGGTTTCCATCATTTCTAATCCAATTTTTGTCCTTTTTTTCCATTTAGTTCGTCCTATTCATTCTAATCCATCATTTCCAATCCAAGCAACCTGCAACTGTCAACTGGTTCCCTCTCTCTGTTTGCACGTTTCCAGCCTCCATTTCCTTTCATTTTGAGCTGGTTCAGTCCCTTACGTCCTCCAGACCCTCATCCAATTAATAATTATGAGTAAAAACGTGTAAAACAGAAATTACCATTTTTTTATTACTTAAGAAACCCACGACAAACTTACCTTTTTGTCCATCTCAGGCGTTGACTTCGAGCCCAATGAGTTAGTCCCATCATCCTTTCCAATTTTTGTTCACATGACTTAATCTATTGATGAAGATTTGAAAAGATTGGATCCAAGGTCATGCTGTCCTCTGTTCCCCGTGAGTCGAAGGCCACCGTCCACGACGGTCCCTGGGTAGTAACACCACCACACTAATCTCCTTCTATCTTAGTTTCTCACCCTCATAACACGGTTTGGACTCTAGTTTTTCACTCCCCTGGGCAGCACGACCATCAAATGGCTTCCCCTGTTTTCTGTTCCTTAGAGTCTCTCCTCACTCACACAGCACTTAGTTGTTCACCCATACGCACAACATAAACACACCCATTCCCTGATCACCCTCGCACTCTCAGTCTCTAGGTTATTCTCCCAACCAAATCGATCAAACGGTGCATAGACGACCAACATTTGTTTTAAGTGTGTTTTCTTACTCACCTACACCACTCATCATGTTTTTAGGGTGACAGATGTCACTGAAGGGACACAATTAGTCACTGATGACCTTGACTCAACAATTTACACAAAAGACAATTCTGCCCTTACTCATTTGTATAATTTACCAAATTGCCCCTAACCTTCCTCAAGCCGTAACTTTTCCATTCGGACTCCGATTGACGCATGCCGCCTGTCTACCGATTCAACATCTCGAGACCTACCCAACATTCTTCGAATTACGTGAAAAGTCCATGTCATTTGAAAAGTCAACAAATCACCCCTTTAACCAAATTACCGAATTACCCTTGAACTTCCAAACATCATAACTTTCTCCTCGAATGTCGGAATCGGACGTGCCACCTGTCTATGGACTCGTGACGTCCCGAACTACGTCACGGTCATCAGTCAAAGTCTGTTTGACCGATTGAACCAAAATTCAACAGTTCTCCCAATTCCAGGGGCAAAATCATCATTTTCTTCAAATTTTCCGAAATTTCCTTTTTCGAATGTCCGGGTTTTACAACCTGCCCTCCTTAAAGAATTTCGTCCTCAAAATTCCAATCAGTAGGTGCTATAATATTTCTCCCGAGGAAGCATGTCTAAGATGAACTCGAAACATAGATAATCTCAACCGGATATAAGTCACACCCAACTCATAGAAATCGTACAACCAGTCTCAATTTTTTTGTAAACCCCCTCCCCACGGGCAGTCATACCACATACTTGCTCGGAATACGTAGCCTAGCTAACGTTCGAGTCCACACCATCCGGGAAACACACGAATCAGTCATATCTCATCACATGTCATCCACTCGTGACATGGTACAATGGCAAACCCTCACGCAAATGTCATCAAGCCACCAGGCCAAAAAACTCATAAGGTCTAATAACTCGGGAACTCATTCCCCCCACTAGGTTAATTACACCATATCCCTTTCCCAGAGTCACTATGTATAATGGATTTAACCTTTTCTTCTGTCGTGTTTATCATCACAGGTTTCACTGATGTCTACCTCCTGCTACGCACTCAGCATAATCATTCATACTATACTACAAATCATATCCGTTTCTTCACTTCAACTCCATCATACACCAAGTATGACCCTACAATTGGACCCCAATAGTCCAAATGATCGGAAATCATGTATTACTCCAATCGTGTGGAGTTCTATTAACAACAGGATTTCACCTATCCTTAAGTGATCAAACATGACAATTCAATCCCTAAATAATACTTGGTCTGACAATGCGGTCGTAATCTCAATGTATCCCGACCATCGTCTTATCACACATGAAGCCTTTTTTTTTTCTTTTCAATTATTACCAATCCCGATGGTCGATACAGTGCTCGTACAGTCCTTCTCAAAGGTATATGACCTTTGCATACTCGACCACTTGGGTCGACCCCAAATCATGCAAGGAAAATAAAACTTCTGAGGGTTCAACTAGTATCGACACACACCTCACCGAGTCCTCAATCTTGTAGTAACATCTCATTGTACACACAGAAAGGATCAACATCGAACATAAGTCACTATTTCTCCACTTGTAACCATTCTACCTCAGTTCTCATTTCCAATACCTCTGGCTTCCTTCTGGGTCAATCATCATAACTGGCAAAACATGGTAGAGAACCCTTCTCCAACCCTCTGTGGTATCCATCAGCTCTCAAAACAACTCATGTTCCCCAAACCTACTCTGGTCTATCAGACCAAACACTTACTCAACTATATATTTTTCTCTCTGAGGGCATTCAATACATCTGCTCCGTACATCACATACCCATCCGTAAATGGTACCATACACCATCCCAAGGTGGTCAGAATACCTGACTCATCAGTTCACAAGTGTAGTTAGTCCATTTGGCCATCCAAGGGTATCAACTAACCTTATCCACATCAAATCCGGACATCAACTTTTTCTCTTTAACTCATAACCGAAAATCGTCACCATGTTGGCCTCTCTCAATAGGATCAATAATCACAACCTTCCCACAAAATCGCAACTCGTTAGCTCGTGATATGGGATACTTAACCCATACCGTTACCTTATTAAGTTATCCATAATCACATATACGCTCAAACCATCATAAACTCAATCTCTCATTAGCAAGACCTCAAGACATACGTTGAGAAATCTGTGCTTCCTCAGCCTTCATTCGCCATCTCATACATTATTCACATATGGTACACATATCGCCAGAAACTTTCAATACCTCATACCAATAGTCCATCGGTTGTGAGGATCAAAATCATCCTATAGGGTAACAATCTTGAGTCTCTCTGACACATAACCTCTGGTACTCCTGAACTCCACATATCACTCTCTAATCGACATACTCGATAGAGGTCTCCTGAGTCATCAACCAACCAGTTCCAAGGATTACGCCCAAACTTAGAAATACCCCAAAATCAGCCACTAGGCGAGTAACACTTGTCATCCTGGGTAGCCTCACATCGACAGGTCTACCCCCTTATGTCTCACCAATTTCCACCATATATAACTACAAAGGCTACCACATTAATATCATCACATTTATCACATAAGTAACTCCAGTCGGTTCACCGGTTTCCATATATAACCAATCACAAACATCTCCATATCCGTCCAATGTACAATCTCAAGACATGGAAGAGTGGATAGCCCGGGACCTACCAAATACATACGTCCTAGTTAAACTTACTTCATGACCACAAGTAATAGGTATCTAGGCCCAGGGCTACTCAAACCTCCTACTAGTAACTGCAATCCTCATGCAAGTGGTTCCAATCCCCTCACGCCCCCCACGGTCCACCACAGACCCTACCAACTCTTCCCTCGTTTGTCACATCAACAATCAATGCAGGAGCCAATCCTTGCTCCATTGCATCCCTCCAGTGTCATATCACTCTATCAATCTATCTAACCATTTTCTTATGATATGACCAGACGATCCACAATCATAACGATTACTGCATAATTACTCTTATCACTTTGCCTCCCAGTGGACCCAACTGGCATCCCACTGAACTGGACTATCACTTAAGTCCAACAACTCCTGTATATCTCGGGTCTCCGCCCGAACCTCAGTCACTAATGAAGCTGACGCGAACCGTAAGTCCAGTAAACAAAGTTAAATAAGACCCATACATAATTTCCTAACTCATCAGTATCTGACTTTATACTAGTCCTTGGCATCCTAAGTGCCAAACATTCCGAAATCAACCTTTCTGGCTCCTCTCGAGCCCTGATACATTACCATGACTTATCTCAAGTCCTAACCAATATCCTGACTCCTTTTGAGTCCCATACCCATAACCATCAGCCATTGTAAGACCCGTGTCCTTGAGGGAACGGTGAACAATCCCACATTCCTGCGAGGGGGGAATGGTCTGGGAAGGGAATGGTGGTGTGCCTTAAAGGTGTAGGCACACACCTATCTAGCATGAGGCCTTTTGGGAGCTCAGTGGCTTTGGGGGGGATTGGAACCCCAAAGTTAAGCGAGTTGAGGCTGGTGCAATTCCAGATGGGTGACCCCCTGGGAAGTTGCACCGTGAGCTCCCGAAAACAAAACCGTGAGGGCAAGGGCAAGGAGGCCCAAAGCGGACAATATCGTGCTAGATGAATCGGGACCTGACAGAAGAGGGTCGGGTCCTGACAATTTGGTATCAGAGCCAGACCCCGACCGGGTAGTGTGCCAGTGAGGACGCTGGGCCCTAAGGGGGGTGGATTGTAAGACCCGTGTCCTTGAGGGAACGGTGAACAATCCCACATTCCTGCGAGGGGGGAATGGTCTGGGAAGGGAATGGTGGTGTGCCTTAAAGGTGTAGGCACACACCTATCTAGCATGAGGCTTTTTGGGAGCTCAGTGGCTTTGGGGGGGATTGGAACCCCAAAGTTAAGCGAGTTGAGGCGGGTGCAATTCCAGATGGGTGACCCCCTGGGAAGTTGCACCGTGAGCTCCCAAAAAAAAAACCGTGAGGGCAAAGGCAAGGAGGCCCAAAGCGGACAATATCGTGCTAGATGAATCAGGACCTGACAGAAGAGGGTCGGGTCCTGACAGTTTGGTATCAGAGCCAGACCCCGACCGGGTAGTGTGCCAGCGAGGACGCTGGGCCCTAAGGGGGGTGGATTGTAAGACCCTTGTCCTTGAGGGAACGGTGAACAATCCCACATTCCTGCGAGGGGGGAATGGTCTGGGAAGGGAATGGTGGTGTGCCTTAAAGGTGTAGGCACACACCTATCTAGCATGAGGCCTTTTGGGAGCTCAGTGGCTTTGGGGGGGGGATTGGAACCCCAAAGTTAAGCGAGTTGAGGCTGGTGCAATTCCAGATGGGTGACCCCCTGGGAAGTTGCACCGTGAGCTCCCGAAAACAAAACTGTGAGGGCAAGGGCAAGGAGGCCCAAAGCGGTCAATATCGTGCTAGATGAATCGGGACCTGACAGAAGAGGGTCGGGTCCTGACAGCCATGCCATCACTGATGTACCCATTCACCGAGCAAATACCAATGGTAAATCACATCATATACGACCTATAAGGCCTAAGGGGTATCCCATCACATTCTAGACTCTTTAGACACACATTCCACTTATGGAATTCACTAATAATGATCTCATCACGAGTGCAACTTTCCCAGATGTACAACCTTTCTAGACACTGGGCTCATCTGTCCTTGGGTCCTACACAATTCTAGATCTACCAGACAGTAGTTCACGGTGTACACTAATTAACAATTGACCCTCAAACCAGGGTCAATCTTATCCAAGATCTATCACGAGGTCTCATACACCCTCGTCTACCCGTCTCACTACCAGGTCGCGCACGAGGCTTACGTTTCAGAGGCATGATGTGGCAACAGAATCAGCAACCTAGTGCTCTGATACCAAGTTGACAGGACCGTCCCCTGAGGAACAGTGATAACCGTGCCTGGTCCTGCTCCCTTCTGACAAGTCAACTGAAGTTCCCAAATTACCCTCAGCACTTGTCAAACAAGGGGTAGCCGAATGTGTGCCCACTCATGCCTCCACCTCTCGATCAGCCTTGATCATCGCGCCATGACCTGGAGGGTCAATAAAAACAGAAAAGGTGTGAATGGACAAAAATAATCAATTTACAAAACATGTTACAGAAAAGACATTTTTACCCTCCACGTAAAACCAATGCATACATTCGAAAATCATTTCACAATCCATTTCATTTCTAGTACCAGAAAACTGTGTGTGAAAACCAAAACCATTTTCCTTATCTCAAACCTCGGACTTAGCCGGAAACCATAAACACGGGGCCTCGGCCCAAAATCATGAATCACAATCCAAGTACATAACATAACCTAAAAATCCATCAAGCCATCTAAACCGGGCCATTGCCCAACATATCCGAAAGCATAAAAAATCAACAGTAAATCACAAGTCAATCAATCTACTGGATCTCAAGTGCGCCTGAGTCTTTAAACTCAAAACCATGCGCATAATTAGACCTTCCTGGGATATTAACGAGTCTTTAAACTCAAAACACAATCAATAGGCCTCAGGGGATATCACAATAACCGAGTCTTTAAACTCAAAAGATATCAATCAAGGGCCCTCCCCCGTCATCAACATGATCCAGCAATAGTACCGGGTCTTTAAACCCAAAACCATGTGTAATTCACAACAAATCCAAAATCCATCGTAATCCACATTCCAAAACCAAATATGAAATCACATTAACTCATGTATGAATTTCACGTTCAATTCCCAAATCATATCCACCATCCATTTCCAAATCTGAATTCGGAACCATCATTCTGTATGCTAGCATCCGGAATAATCGTTTCGAACCCAAATCTTGAAATCCACTTTCAAGTTTCCGAAACCCGAAATCTCGTTCATCAAAACCACTGTTATGAACTGGGCATCAAGCCTGAAATCACCGTTTCCAAAATCCGTTTTAAATCTTTGAAATCAAATCATATTTCAAATCCCAAATTCAAATCATTAAAACCATGGAAAATCACGACATACTTGAAATCTCGTAAAACGTGTAAATCCGGAATAATCCCGAAATACGTGCCAAAACCGTAAATCATACTCACAATCATAATGAAAACATCATCAAAACATGATACGCACAAATCATATAAAATCATCCATTAAACCATCATCAAAGCATAGGAGAGATCATAGTCTCGAAATACGTGCAATTACGTATTCCATATCGAAATATGTATAAATACGGAAATCGTAATTACCATAAACCATAATCATAATCGTAGAAATCATCAATAGAAAGCATAGAAAGCAATTATGCATGCATTGTATTTTAGAATGCAAAGTCCACTCACACACCGTTTACGAAGCCGCCTAGATATGCGTGCACTTACGCCGTTCTCAGCTGGTCCACTATCTTCGGCTTTCCCAAACCTGTCCAAATCCCACAATAAGGTCCCTAACTACTTCATAATACTCATACTAAAACCCTGTAATTTTCCCCAATTTTTAACTATTTTTAATCGAGCCCTAAAACCTTTCTGACATCCCGAAACATATCGAGACGATGTTCGGCCGACTCGGAACCAGTGTCAAAATGTTCGTTACATCAAATACTTTAAAAGTCATGTTGGGAGATCCCCCAAACTACCCTTCACGCGCCCCCACGCGCATCTTGAACATCCTGTGTGTGAAATCCACTCGCGTGAACAATGTTGTCATTAACCTCTGGTCGACCCGATTCAGACAGGTTCGACTGAACCGACGTAGGCGGGTTTCCATCATTTCCAATCCAATTTTGTCCTTTTTTTTTCCATTCAGTTCATCCTGTTCATTCTAATCAATCATTTCCAATCCAAGCAACCTGCAACTGTCAACTGGTTCCCTCTCTCTGTTTCCACGTTTCCAGCCTCCATTTCCTTTCATTTTGAGCTGGTTCAGTCCCTTACGTCCTCCAGACCCTCATCCAATTAATAATTATGAGTAAAAACGTGTAAAACTGAAATTACCATTTTTTTTATTACTTAAGAAACCCAGGACAAACTTACCTTTTCGTCCATCTCAGGCGTTGACTTCGAGCCCAATGAGTTATTCCCATCATCCTTTCCAATTTTTGTTCACAGAACTTAATCTATTGATGAAGATTTGAAAAGATTGGATCCAAGGTCATGTTGTCCTCTGTTCCCCGTGTGTCGAAGGCCACCGTCCACGACGGTCCCTGGGTAGTAACACCACCACACTAATCTCCTTCTATCTTAGTTTCTCACCCTCATAACACAGTTTGGACTCTGGTTTTTCACTCCCCTGGGCAGCACGACCATCAAATGGCTTCCCCTGTTTTCTGTTCCTTAGAGTCTCTCCTCACTCACACAGCACTTAGTTGTTCACCCAAACACACAACATAAACACACCCATGCCCTGATCCCGCTCGCACTCTCAGTTTCTAGGTTATTCTCCCAACCAAATCGATCAAACAGTGCATAGACGACCAACCATTTTTTTAAGTGTGTTTGCTTACTCACCTACGCCACTCATCATGTTTTTAGGGTGACAGATGTCACTTAAGGGACACAATTAGTCACTGGTGCCCTTGACTCAGCAACTTACACAAAAGACAATTCTACCCTTACTCATTTGCATAATTTACCAAATTGCCCCTCACCTTCCTCAAGCCGTAACCTTTCCATTCGGACTTCGATTGACGCATGCCGCCTGTCTACCATTTCAGCGTCTCGACACCTACCCAACGGTCTTCGAATTACGCGAAAAGTCCATGTCATTTGAAAATCAAACAAATTGCCCCTTTAACCAAATTACCGAATTACCCTTGAACTTCCGAACATCATAACTTTCTCCTCGAATGTCGGAATCGGACGTGCCACCTGTCTATGAACTCATAACATCCCGAACTACGTCACGGTCATCGGTCAAAGTCCGTTTGACCACTTGAACCTAGAGTCAACCGTTCTCCCAATTCATGGGGCAAAATCTTCATTTTCTTCAAATTTTCTGAAATTTCCTTGTTCGAATGACCGGGTCGTTACAGAGACATCACACACAAGATCCACAGTAGAGTCTATGCGCTCTGAGAAGTCCGAAAGTTTTGAAGGATTCATTTTGAAATCCCTTGTCCGACCTACGTGTCACATGGAGGTTGGACGTCGGTTTAGCCTTCGTGTCATGCGTACGTTTGATGAGAGCATGACTTAACCTTTAATCCCGAGGTATTGAGGGTGGGTCATGTCAATTTGGTATCAGAGCAGGTTTTGGGCGCTCTGCGCGAGGTTTGGTTCTTAGAGTCGTTGGTTCGTCGATTTGGGTGTTGTGATGCTACTGTGGACGTGATGTCTCGACGCCGAACAACCCGTCATCAACCTGGCCGCGATAGTGGCAGTATGTTTGTTAATGGTTAGTTAGTGGTGATTGTTAGTTCCAGGGTGCTTGTCGCTCGATACGCGGTATGAGGTATGACGTAGGTCGTCTTAGGGCCGGAGTAGTTAGCATGTGGACGCTGGATATGTTCGATGGTTGGACCATAGGGCCAGAGAGATGCCAGTGGGATGGTGAGCTGCAATTACGAGTAGGTTGGTCGACTTGTGGGGCCCATTTGTAGCCTGTCAAGCTGGTGGTACACGTGGGCCGAGGAGGCTGGTAGTTGCCTATTGAGCCTGCTTGTGGTTGGATTTGTGACCCTTGGTCAGTCTGGTTGAGTGGTGGTTACTGATTGACATTGGTGTGGAGAGTTAGGATAAGGGATGGTCTTAGACGGGTGTGACGAGCCGAGTGGTAAGGTTGTTGTGAACTAGTGACTGTCGCGGGTTTGGATAACCTGTATGACGAAGATGATTTGAGGAACCCCGTGGGATGACTGGTCCAGACTGTGAGTACCTGAGTGAGAAACCCCAGGGCAAGTACTTAGTCTGGAAACCGTGAGTTGGGTGTGGTCGGTAGTTGTGGTGGTTAGGCCGACTTACGGACGGATTGGCGATGGTGCTGCTGGGATGCAGCCGAGGTTTTTGGCTTGGTGGATGACTCTGGACGAGTCCAGTGAGATGAAGGCGGTTGGTTGAGCATTGTGTTGCTCAGAGATGTGGAGTACGAGGGAGGCCAGTTTCCCTGACCCGAGCGCAGGTTGAGGGTTTTGGCTCTGCAGGAGCAGATGTTCGGAATTAGTATGCTCTGGACCCTAGAGTGGGGATGATGTGCCACGAGCTGGGAGATATGATGACCATTGGTAGGACATGTTCTGTACAAACGGTCAGGATGTCGTTGGTTTGATCAGAGTAGCGCAGTGGACCTATGCCTCGTATTGGAGCGGGCTAGGTGGGTATGGTCGGGTTGACCATGAGTGAGGTTGGTTTTCGTGGACTCATCCTGATGTGTTGGAGATGTTGAGTTTGTTGGACTCGAGTTAGCGGATGTTGGCTGTGTTAGAGAATGTGGGCATTTGGTGATTCCGAGGTTGGTACTTGGAGATCCCCTGAGACTAGTGATCGACGACTTCGAGGGTGGTAATTGGGGAGTCCGAGGTCAGTGATTATGGATTGAAGATTCCGAGAGTTGGTGACTTGGAATGGAACCTCGGAAAGATTGAGACGTGATGACTAACATCCTTTTGGTTGGGCATACACGGTGATAACCGACAGGCGAGTTGGTCGGTGTGTTGGTTTGGTTACGGACAAGTGGTTGTGACCCGTAGGAGTGGTGAATCGCTTAAGTGTAGCAGAGTTGACGTTTAGACGGTTGGTCCAATGGTGGTATTCGTGTTTCAGACTGAGTCCCATGGTTGGAAAAGATGGACATGCTCCCAACATGGTTGAGATCTCGGAATTAGGAGATGTTGTGTTGATTCCGAGATTGTTGTTACATGATGAGTGAGGTATACTCTGGAGTCAATCGGATGACTCATAAAAGGAACTTCAGGAGTTGTGAACCCCCCTTGGTCGTGGACACTTGTGGTTGTGTTTAGGAGAAGAGAGAGGACTTAGTGATGACATGTTTGGAATGTGTGGCGGGTTTCGTGGGTTGTATTTAAGTTGGCTTTAAGTAGGATGACTTGTGACGACATAGTGAGGACCATTGTGTATTCCGTGGAAGGATGACAGAATGAAGCAGAGAAGGAGTGACTATAATTGATTGATATTGAGAAGAACCCACAATCTAGACGTGGGGTATTCTGGATTGATTTAATTCGATGTGTTGGTCTGATGGTAAGAGTTGTATGGACGCGAAGTGGGATCCACTTAGGAGCGAATGGATCAGGATTGGAACGCTTATGACTCTAGATTGAGTTGTTGTGGATCAGGAAGATCTTAGGCAAGACAGAGTTTGGATATGTTAGCCATCCAACTGAGGGGATTGCTCTGTCTTGCAGGAGCGAAAGCGGATGGATATCCTGACCATCTTGGAGTTGTGCAGAACGCGTGTGGTCCATTTAGCATACGTACGGATATTGGACTAAGAACTGGTACTGGGTCTATCCGGTATTCGTAGTTGAGATGTGTTTGGAGTTCATATGGGTCGGGAGACCCAGAAGGATCGGGAGACTCGGAATTATTTTGACTAGGTATTCCCTGGAAGACACGTGGGCCTAGTTGGATCGTTGACCATAAAAAGTGAGACGTGAATGACTTGTAGTCGGTATGGTTACGAGGATGTTTGTGTGCCCTGGAGATTTCACTATGAGGGTGACGGGTACACTATGTTGTTGTAGGTTTGACTTTGGATGTCGCAGTGTGTGGTCAATGCCGCTATGGTTTATTAGTGGACGTAACGTAAGATAATGTTGGAAGTACGTGAGGATATGCTCTACGAGCTATGTTGAGGTATTCTAAAATATTTTGTTTTTCAAGTTCATAGAGTTATCCTTGCGTGTGTATGGTGGTAGGCACCGTGGTTCTGGTTGGTGGTAATTGGTGCATGTGCTTAAAATGTGTACGTACTGATTCTGCAGTGGTCGGCACCATGCCAATGTAATTGAACGTGCAGCGTGATGACTTGGTAAAAGGGTTGGTGATCGGCTTAGTGCCGAAGGATGTTGTTGATAGATGGATGCTCGGCGTAGTTCCGATATGATGGATTTTGACGGAGCATGTGGGCTGGATCCGGGTGATCTAGAGGAATCTGTTGATTATTGCTGATGAGCTGAAGCCTCATAGCCATGAGTTGCTAGTGGGACCCTGATATTGAGATGTGTGATCACGGTTGACAGGTATGTGATAGGGTCCAGTTGCAGACAGCTGGTGTAGGTCGTGGATGGAGTATCCACAAGTTGACAGTGTTGATGGTTAATAGAACCACTGGTGAGCTGGTTGCTTGAGCTCGTAGAGTGAGCGAGTAGGTTGTGACTTTCGCGAGGTTAGCGCAGATCGCTGACGGAAGCAATATGGATTGATAAATGGATATTGGGGAATAAGAGTACCGAGGTTGGTAGATGCCGTCTTGAGAATGGGTGAACTTGAGGTTTGTGTTTATTGATAGCGAACTCGCAAGAGGAACTGGGCCGTTGGTATGAGGTACGCTCCACTCGAGATGGAGTCGGAAGTGTTGGAACTAGTAACAGTGGGGTGGTGGCGTACCTAGTGTTGGTTGAATCGTGAGTTTTGGCTAGTGTCACGTTCAAGGTACCTTGGGTACGAGCTGGAATGTGTTGACCCCGATGAGATAGGGATGATTGGTAGATGGACTGAAACGTTGGAATGGTTCGCTTGACCGAGTTGGGGTGACAGTTTAGGGACTGTCTGGCTAATTTAGATTGGAAAATGATGGACAATGGGTAGGAGACCCAGGTGTGAGATTAGTTGGATTTCCCCTAGATAGTTACGGAAGTACGAGATTTAGAATTTCAGCGACAAAATTTTTTAAGGGGGGTAAATTGTAACGAGCCATTCTAGAAACGAGGATTAGATTAGTGGATAATGATGGATTAGTGAAGTTAATCAGTGATTAGTCGGAGGCTTTCGGACGGACGGTGCAAATTGACGATTTTGCCCCTAGAATGGGCAAAAATGTTGACTTTTTGTTCGAGCGGTCAAATGGACTTTGACCGATATCGTGACGTAGTTTGGGACGTCACCAGTTCATAGTCAGGTGGCACGTCCGATTCCGACATCCGAGGAAGAAGTTATGATGTTCGAAAGTTCAAGGGTAATTTGGTACTTAGGTTTAAAAGGGGCAATTTGTTGACTTTTCACACGACATGGAATGATCACGTAGTTTGAGGACCGTTAGGTAGGTCTTGATGCTCTGAATACAATGATAGGCGGCATGCGTCAATTAGAGGTCGGACGACTGAGGTACGAGCCTAGGAACATGAGGGGTAAAATGGTCATTTGAGAAGGCAGGGGCATTTTGGTCTTTTTGAGGCATTGGGATATGTGCCCAACAGGATAAGGACACTTGGTTGTTTTTGGAATGGTTGCCCACAAAAAAATTGGACACATGGCCTTATCTGGAAGGCTGTGGAAACATTGGGACTTAATTTGAAAAATGGTGGCACGGGTTGAAAAACAGAGTATTTGTGTAACCGTGAGGGATCTACTCAGACCAGTCCTTCAGTCTTTCACCCATTGACCATACGTTCTGAAGGAGAACAAGAGAGGGAGATTAGACAAGACGAATAGTGGTGGCACGGCGGTCCACGGCGGCGGGTGGAGGTAAGGATCGTGTGAAAAACCTGCGAAAGTTCTATTTTTCAATTAAGATGACAACCCCTATTTCTCATGGGTCTCGATTAAGGTAGGTGCTGGAAAAGAGTTGCTGGAGGCTAGGCAGTTTATTGAACCCATATTCGAGGCTTGAGTCGACGGGTAAGGAGCTTTCCCATGAAAGCTTCGTTATAGTTTCAAAAATGGAAAAGTGTGTTTTCGTGATTGTTAACCCAATTGATTGCTTGGATGAGGTTCTGGAGGTCGAAAGAGAAAGTTTGAACTTGAAATCACGGCTTGAGTTGGCCGGATTGACGAGGACACAGAGGAGGTAGTTCGGGTTTTTCTTATTCGACTTGGGCAAGTAAAAACATGTCCTAATTTCACGATTTAATTAGTTCAAACGATTGTATATGATTCGACAAACTTAATGGAATTAGAAGGACAAAAAATGAACCAGAAAATGGATGAAAACTGGGTACGGTGGTCCAATTGAACCGGCCGGTCTGAACTGATCTGGATAGGGTCTGTCTTAAGGAAGGAGACGACACTGCAGCAGCGCGTGAGGCCCACGCGCAGCCCTCTTTGGGCGGCGTGTGTGGAAGCGTGGTACATATTTCGAGGAAGGTTTCAACACAACTTTTAAAGTATTCGATGTAACGAACATTTTGGCACTGGTTTCGAGTCGATCGAACATCGTTTCGATAGGTTTCGGGATGTCCGGATGTTTTAGGGCTCGGTTAAAAATAGTTAAATATTAGGGAAAATTACGAGGCTTTAGTATAAGCTTTATTAAGTAGTTAGTGACCTTATTGTGGGATTTGGACAGGTTCGGGAAAGCCGGTGATAGTGGATTAGCCGGGAACGGCATAATTACGCGCGTATTGTGGCGACGACGCTAATGGTCTGTGAGTGGACTTTTCTTTCGAACTTATGATGAATGCATATATGTTTTTATATGTTTTCTATACGTAATTCTATGATATGATTTATGATCTTGATTATTTACGGTTTTGCACGTATTTCGAGATTATTACATATTTGCACGTTGTACGAGGTTTTACTTTATCTTGTGATTTGATCCGGGTTTTTATGATTTGAATTCGGGATTTCAAATGGATTTCGGAAAAGTGACTTCGGGCTTAGAGCCCTATTCATGTGATTTCGGAAATAAGATTTCGATTTTGAAACTGGATTTCGGAAACGATGTTTTGGTTTGGTTTTGAGACTTGGAATGGAATTTCTGGATTTGGGTTCGGGATGATGGTTCCGGATGCCGGCTTACAGAATCATTGTTGCGAATTTGGATTTGGATTTTCTATGGGTTTCACTGTTGATTGAAAAATGGTTTTGGGTTTAAAGACCCGGAAAAAGAAAAGAAAAACTGCTGGATCTGGTTTTGAGTTTAAACACTAGGTTGATTGACTGGGGGAGGGCCCTGGATTGATATGTTTTGAGTTTAAAGACTCGGTTATAATATCCCCCGAGCCTTGTTGATTGTGTATTGAGTTTAAAGACTCGTTGATATCCCGGGAAGGCCTGATTTTGCGCATGGTTTTGAGTTTAAGGACTCGGACACACTTGAGATCCTGCAAACTCGCATGATTGATGTTTTTCACTAGTTTTCACTGGTTTTCAGATGTTTTGGGCAGTGGCCCGGATGACTTGAATTTGATGAGTTTTGGGACTGAGTTCCCGTACTTTGAGATTGATTTGTGATTTTGGCCTGAGGCCCTGGATTTGAATAACGGATTTGATTCGGGTTTTCAATAATGGTTTTCTTTAATTGTTTTGAATATGAGATGGTTTCATAACAAGAATTGATATGCATGCATTGGTTTTGAGTGGAGGGTAAAAATGTAATTTCTTCTGAACGGTTTTCTAAACTTATTATTTATGGTCCACTAACAGTATTTTCTTGATTTCCATACCCTCCAGGTTGTTGTGGTGCGGGCTGTTGGTCTAGAGAGACGGAGACATCACACACGCGATCCACAGTAGAGTCTGCGCGCTCTGGGAAGTCCGGAAGTTTTGAAGGGTTCTTTGGAAATCCCTTGTCCGACCTACGTGTCATATGGAGATTGGACGTCGGTTTAGTCCTCGTGTCATGCGTACGTTAGACGGCATATCTTCCTCATATATATAACTCATGATTCTCCAAATCTCCTCATATCTTCCTCAGCATTTTGCGCCATATTTTCTAGAGAACTCTCTCATTCTTTCTTCTAGTGATGGCCTCCTACTCCAAAAATTCCATATAATTGGTGAACTCATAAAGCGTTTGTGTAAAGTTACAAAGGAAACTAAATGTTCTCAATGCTGAGAACGCTTCTCTCGAGCAAAGCCTGAAGGAGGCGAGGGTTCTCTGGGAGGGAACTCTGGCTGAAGTAGAATTAGAGGCCAAGGTGTGGGATGCGGTCCTCCGGGATATTTTTGTGAGGAAATAAAATGATGATCTACATATTAAGATTGCTTCCATCATTCAACAGAATTGGCCTGTCTAGGGCAGCGAGAATGTCCTCTTTCCTCTAGAGAATGTGATGTTGGGCGTCTTCTTTGCCATAGAGGAGCCCCAAGAATAATAATCGTTTGGAACTTCCTGCGCGTGAAATCCACGCGCGTGAACAGTGTCGTTGTCAACCTCTGGTCGACCTGATTCAGACTGGTTCGAGCCGGCCCGGTTCGACCGAACCGACGCAGGCGGGTTTCCATCATTTCCAACCCAATTTTAGTCCTTTTTTGTCCATTCAGTTCGTCCTATTCATTCTAATCGATCATTTCCAATCCAAGCAACCTGCAACTGTCAACTGGTTCTCTCTCTCTATTTCCTTGTTTCCAGCCTCAATTTCCTTTCATTTTGAGCTGGTTCAGGCCCTTACATCCTCGAGACCCTCATCCAATTAATAATTATGAGTAAAAACGTGTAAAACTGAAATTAACATTTTTTTTTATTACTTAAGAAACCCACGACAAACTAACCTTTTCGTCCATCTCAGGCGTCGACTTCGAGCCCAATGAGTTAGTCCCATCGTCCTTTCCAATTTTTGTTCACAGGACTTAATCTATTGATGAAGATTTGAAAAGATTGGATCCAAGGTCATGCTGTCCTCTATTCCCCGTGAGTCGAAGGCCACCGTCCACGACGGTCCTTGGGTAGTAAATCCACCACAATAATATCTTTCAATCTTTGTTTCTCACCCTTATAACACGGTTTGGACTATGGTTTTTCACTCCCTGGACAGCACGACCATCAAATGGCTTCCCCTGTTTTCAGTTCCTTAGAGTCTCTCCTCACTCACACAGAACTTAGTTGTTCACCCATACGCACAACAAAAACACACCCACGCCCTGATCACCCTCGCACTCTCAGTCTCTACGTTATTCTCCCAACCAAATCGATCAAACGGTGCATAGACGACCAACATTTGTTTTAAGTGTGTTTGCTTAATACTTGGTCTGACAATACGGTCATAATCTCAATGTATCCCGACCATCGTCTTATCACACATGAAGCCTTTTTTTTTCAACTGTTACCAATCCCGATTGTCGATACATTGCTCGTACAGTCCTTCTCAAAGGTATATGACCTTTGCATACTCGACCACTTGGGTCGACCCCAAATCATGCAAGGAAAATAAAACTTCTGAGGGTTCAACTAGCATCGACACACACCTCACCGAGTCCCATATCTCGTAGTAACATCTCATTATACACACAGAAAGGATCAACATCAAATATAAGTCATTATTTCTCCACTTGTAACCATTCTACCTCAGTTCTCATTTCTAATACCTATGGCCTCCTTCTGGGTCAATCACCATAACTGGCAAAACATGGTAGAGAACCCCTCTCCAACCCTCTGTGGTATCCATCAGCTCTCAAAACAACTCATGTTCCCCAAACCTACTCTGGTCTATCAGACCTAACACTTACTCAACTATATATTTTTCTCTCTGAGGGCATTCAATACATCTGCTCCGTACATCACATACCCATCCGTAAATGGTACCATACACCATCCCAAGGTGGTCAGAATACCTGACTCATCAGCTCACAAGTGTAGCTAGTCTATTTGGCCATCCAAGGGTATCAACTAACCTTATCCACATCAAATCCAGACATCAACTTTTTCTTTTTAACTCATAACCGAAAATCGTCACCATGTTGGCCTCTCTCAACAGGATCAATAATCACAACCTTCCCACAAAATCGCAACTTGTTAGCTCGTGATACGGGATACTTAACCCATATCGTTACCATAAAAAGAGAGACGTGAATGTCTTGTAGTCAGTATGGTTACGAGGATGTTTGTGTGCCCTAGAGATTTCACTGTGAGGGTGACGGGTACACTATGTTGTCGTAGTGTGTGGTCGATGCCGCTATGGTTGATTAGTCGACGTACCGTTAGATAATGTTGGAAGTACGTGAGGATATGCTCTACGAGCTATGTTGAGGTATTCTAAAATATCTTTGCTTTTTTTCAAGTTCGGAGAGTTGTCCTTGCGTGTGTATGGTGGTAGGCACCGTGGTTCTGGTTGGTGGTAATTGGTGCATGTGCTTAAAATTTGTACATACTGATTCTGCAGTGGTCGGCACCATGCCAATGTAATTGAACGTGCAGCGTGATGACCTAGTAAAAGGGTTGGTGATCGGCTTAGTGCTGAAGGATGTTGTTGATAGATGGATGCTCGGCGTAGTTCCGATATGATGGATTTTGACGGAGCATGTGGACTAGATCCGGGTGATCCAGAGGGATCTGTTGATTATTGCTGATGAGCTGAAGGCTCATAGCCATGAGTGGCTAGTAGGACCCTGATATTGAGATGTGTGATCACGGTTGATAGGTATATGATAAGGTCCAGTTGCAGACAGCTGGTGTAGGTCGTGGATGGAGTATCCACAAGTTGACAGTGTTGATGGTTAATAGAACCACTGGTGAGATGGTTGCTTGAGCTCGTAGTGTGAGCGAGTAGGTTGTGACTTCCGCGAGGTTAGCGCAAATCACTGACGGAAGCAATATGGATCAATAAATGAATATTGGAGAATAAGAGTACCGAGGTTGGTAGATGCTGCTTGCGAATGGGTGCACTTGAGGTTTGTGTTTATTGACAACGAACTCGCAAGAGGAACTGGGACGTTGGTATGAGGTACGCTCCACTCGAGAAGGAGTCGGAAGTGTTAGAACTAGTAACAGTGGGGTGGTGGCGTACCCAGTGTTGGTTGAATTGTGAGTTTGGCTAGTGTCACGTTCAAGGTACCTTGGGTACGAGCTGGAACGTGTTGACCCCGATGTGATAGGGATGATTGCTAGATTGACTGAAACGTAGGAATGGTTCGCTTGACCGAGTTGGGGTAACAGTTTGGGGACTGTCTGGCTAATTTAGATTGGAAAATTATGGATAATGGGTAGGAGACACAGGTGTGAGATTAGTTGGATTTCCCCTATATGGTTACGGAAGTACGAGATTCGGAATTTCAGGAACGAAATTTTTTAAGGGGGGTAAATTGAAACGACCCATTCCAGAAGTGAGGATTAGATTAGTGGATAATGATGGATTAGTGAAGTTAATCGGTGATTAGTTGGAGGCTTTCAGACGGACGGTGCGAAATGACGATTTTGCCCCTAGAATGGGCAAAAATGTTGACTTTTTGTTCGAGCGGTCAAATGGACTTTGACCGATATCGTGACGTAATTTGGGACGTCACCAGTTCATAGACAGGTGGTACGTCCGATTCCGACATCTGAGGAGGAAGTTATGATGTTCGAAAGTTCAAGGGTAATTTGGTACTTTGGTTAAAAAGGGGCAATTTGTTGACTTTTCACACGACATGGAATGATCACGTATTTCGAGGACCGTTAGGTAGGTCTCGATGCTCTGAATACAATGACAAGCGGCATACATCAATTAGAGGTCGGACGACAGAGGTACCGGCCTAGGAACACGAGGGGTAAAATGGTCATTTGAGAAGGCAGGGGCATTATGGTCTTTTGAGGCATTGGGATATGTGCCCAGCAGGATAAGGACACTTGGTTGTTTTTGGAATGGTTGCCCACAGAAAATTGGACACATGGCCTTATCTAGAAGGCTATGGAAACATTGGGACTTAATTTGAAAAATGGTGGCACGGGTTGAAAAACCTGAGTCGAAGGTAAGGAGCTTTCCCATGAAACCTTCGTTTTAGTTTTAAAAATGGCAAAGTGTGTTTTCGTGATTGTTAACCCAATTGATTGCTTGGATGAGGTTCTGGAGGTCAAAAGAGAAAGTTTGAACTTGAAATCGCGGCTTGAGGTGGCCGGATTGACGAGGACACAGAGGAGGTAGTTCGGGTTTTTCTTATTCGACTTGGGTAGGTAAAAACATGTCCTACTTTCACGATTTAATTAGTTAAAACGATTGTATATGATTGGACGAACTTAATGGAATTAGAAGGACAAAAAATGAACCAGAAAATGGACGAAAACCGGGTACACTGGTCCAATTGAACCGGTCGGCCGGAGACGACATTGTAGCAGCGCGTGAGGCCCACGCGTAGCCCCTTTGGGCGGCGCGTGTGCACGTATGGTACATATTTCGAGGATGGTTTCAACACGACTTTTAATGTATTCGATGTAACGAACATTTTGACACTGGTTTCGAGTCGATCGGACATCGTTTCGATAGGTTTTGGGATGTCCGAAGGTTTTAGGGCTCGGTTAAAAATAGTTAAAAATTAGGGAAAATTACGGGGCTTTACTATAAGCTTTATTAAGTAGTTAGTGACCTTGTTGTGGGATTTGGACAGGTTCGGGAAAGCCGGTGGTAGTGGATTAGACTGGAACAGCATAATTGCGCGCGTATCAAGGCGGCGACGCTAATGGTCTGTGAATGGACTTTTCTTTCGAACTTCTCACGCATGCATATATGTTTTTATATGTTTTCTATACGTGATTATATGATTTGATTTATGATCTTGGTGATTTACAGTTTTGCAAGTATTTCGAGAATATTACGTATTTGCACGTTTTACGAGGTTTTACTTTATCTTGTGATTTGATCCGGGTTTTGATGATTTGATTTGGGGATTTGAAATATGATTTCAATGATTTGAAATGGATTTCGAAATAGTGATTTCGGGCTTGGAGCCCTGTTCATGCGAATTCGGATGTGGATTTTCTATGGTTTTGACTGTTGATTGAAAAATGGTTTTGGGTTTAAAGACCCGGAAAAAGAAAAGAAAAACCGTTGGATCTGGTTTTGAGTTTAAAGAATGGGTTGATTGACGGGGGGATGGCCCTGGATTGATATGTTTTGAGTTTAAAGACTCAGTTATGATACACCCCGAGGCCTGTTGATTGTGTTTTGAGTTTAAAGACTCGTTGATATCCCTGGAAGGCCTGATTATGCGCAAGGTTTTGAGTTTAAAGACTCGAGCGCACTTGAGATCCAGCAAACTCTCATGATTGATGTTTTTCACCGGTTTTTCACTAGTTTTCAGATGTTTTGGGTAGTGGCCCAGATGACTTGAATTTGATGAGTTTTGGGACTGAGTTCCCGTACTTTGAGATTGATTTGTGATTTTGGCCTGAGGCCCTGGATTTGAATAACGGATTTGGTTCGGGTTTTCAATAATGGTTTTTAATATGAGATGGTTTCATAACATGAATTGATATGCATGCATTGGTTTTGCGTGGAGGGTAAAAATGTAATTTCTTCTGAACGGTTTTCTAAACTTATTATTTATTTTGTCCACTCACAGTCTTTTCATGCTTTCGATACCCTCCAGGTTGTTGCGATGCGGGCTGTTGGTCGAGAGAGACGGAGACATCACACAAGTGATCCGCAGTAGAGTCTACGCGCTCTGGGAAGTCCGGAAGTTTTGAAGAGTTCGTTTGGAAATCCCTTGTCCGACCTACGTGTCACATGGAGATTGGACGTCGGTTTAGCTTTCGTGTCATGCGTAAGTTAGATGGGAGCATGACTTAACCCTTAATCTCGAGGGATTGAGTGTGGGTCGTGTCATGCAATCCTCTATATATAACTCACGATTCTCCAAATCTTCTCATATCTTCCTCAGCATTCTGCGCCAGATTTTCTAGAGAAATCCCTCATTCTTTCTTCTAGTGATGGCCTCCTACTCCAAAAATTCCAGCTAATTGGTGAACTCATAAAGGGTTTGTGTAAAGTTACAAAGGCAACTAAATGTTCTCAATGCTGAGAACGCTTATCTCGAGCAAAGCCTGAAGGAGGCGAGGGATCTCTGGGAGGGAACTCTGGCTGATGTGGAATTAGAGGCCAAGGTGTGGGATGAGGTCCTCCGGGATATTTTTGTGAGGAAATAAAATGATGAACTACAGATTGAGATTGCTTCCATCATTCAACAGAATTGGCCCGTCTAGGGCAGCGAGAATGCCATCTTTCCTCTAGAGAATGTGATGTTGGGGGTCTTCTTTGCCATAGAGGAGCCCCAAGAATAATAATCGTCTGCCCCTGTTTTTTTTTTGTAACATTTCTTTTACTAATGAGATGAGATTCCCAAAATACCTTTCATAGTACTTTGTATTCTTTTGATTTCTTGATAGTCATCGCCATAATAAGTCAAGATAAATATGAATAAAATCTAAGGCAGTCTGCATTGTTATTCCATTTCATTTTCGACTTGTCATTTCTTCTAGTAAGCAAAATCTATATGGGGTTCCTCTCGTCAATTATTTGCGCATGGATCAATGTCTCCATGATTAAGAGTGTTAATCGATTTTTCGGTTCGATTTTTTAACTAAAACCGAAATCGAAACCGGTTGGGGAATTGGTTCGGTTCAGTTCAGTTTTTCCTCCAATGGGATTCAATTCAATTTTTCCTCCTATTTGGTTTGGTTCAGTTTTATTTCGGTTAAACCCGATTTTTTCTTAAATTATGGTGAATCGGTTCGGTTGACGGTTCAATTTCTCTAAAAAACCAATTTTTTTGTACTTTTATACAATAATCAATATTTATTATCTAATTAATGTCCATTACAACTTAATTAATGTTTATTACAACTAATCAAGATCCATTACAACTAATCAATGTTCATTACAAAGTAACCTAAAGCATTTCGGTTCAGGTCGGTTAGGTTCGGTTTGATTTTTAGGCCCATTCGGTTTGGTTTGGTGTTCTTATACCGAAAACCAAAATCAAACTGGTTCGGTTTGGTTCGGTTTGGTTTTCTCTAAACGGTCTCGGTTTTCCTTCGATTCGGTATTTTTTGGTTTGGTTCCGGTTCGGTTCGGTTTTTCGGTCGATTTTTTCGAACAAATTAATAGGTCTGTCCAAGATGAGTGTCGAGAACACCAAAACATCATTCAGGATTTGGAGTTGCAACTCCATCATCTTGTCGTCTCGATCGATGCTCATAAATGTGAAAATGATCGTCAAAGGGCATCTCTGGATGCCTGTGTTGCATCCCTTGAGGACACCTTGGCATAGACTCTGAACATCATATTAGCTCTTGACCGCGAACTGTCAGAACTTGGCAAAGAAGAGGAGGATCTGTGAAGCACTCTGTCTTCCCGGTATCGACAACTCCACCATACTCGACGTCGTACATACTGAGATGGCTTTGCTCATGGCTTCGGGGATAGAATATTTAGAAAACCTCATCCTTGTATCTCTAATTTGTAACCTACCTTACATGAAATGAAATAAAACCTCTTAACATGCATGCGGATTTTAGATCTAAATCGTGATTGCGCTTCTGACCTTACTAGTATTGGTGTCATGTCCTTCAACCAAACTTTTCTGACTTTGCATGTAACCTGGCATTAACACGTGTCCAAACTGCTAATTTCTCATCCCTCTTATGAGTTTTGTTCTTCCAGGGTTCCCTCACGTCAAACTTCACACTGCCATGTGTCGTAGGCGCTCTCGCTCCGTCTAACAAGAGCCCATGGAATCAATCGCAGACCAAATTATAAGTTTCTGTCGAATGGCTGAGGATGACACTAAGGACGTCAGATTTCTACAAGATCAGGTGTTTGCTGGCTAGAAAGAACGGCTCAAGAAAATGCTCGATGATGCTCGCTCTCTAGCTGCCCAAAACCAATACGTCTGGTAGTTGGAAATGTAGAATAATCTGGAGAAGCTGTCACTTCTGCATCTGGAAGATGACCTGGCTGCTCAGAAAATCAGAATTGCAAGGCTCAAGAACATGCTTCAAGATTGGGACCAGCTCTTTGAAATTGGTTCGAGAAACTTCTATCGAAATGGTTACAATGATGGATACATCTCCCAAGCTGCTGGCCGACCATTCCTCTCTGATTAGGTTAATGAAGATGATGTTTTCCTGACTCGAAGTAATCCTTGATCCGTCACAACTATGTTTCCTAGTGTATTTTGTTCTCTCAATCATGTAGTTGAACTATCAAGTGTTTCTGTTTCTTATGAGGAAATCTTAAGAACACAATCTCTAGTAAACACTATTATAGAACTAGCTGCCTTAGGTCTGTTCTGCATCTAGGATTTACTGATTGTGGAAGTCTAGCACTAGGCAGGACCTCTTCTATTCTGCAGGAAGCACGAACTCTACTTCAGATAACTTCTTGGGTGTGACCTCAGTAGGCTGGCCGTTTTCATCTTCACCAACCAATCTGATGCTACCCATCTCATGATTCCAGAAACTAGCTTCGGCTAGTGTAGGGTTGGCCACAAATGGCCTTGTATCTGCCTGAATGATTTCCCATGACCCTCCATCTCGGGTGGTGTCATCATAACTCCATATGGCGATCTGTTGGTGTAGAGTAGATGGGACGCACATGCTCTTGTGAATCCAATCCCTTTAGTGTAAAATGTTGTAGGTTGCGGTACTGTCCACCATGAAGAATGCTAGCATTAACGTCTTGGATCCTACTTCAATCTCCAAGGGTAGGAATCCGTGGGTCTTGGCGATGGTCTCGCCGAAGTTATAAATTGTAGTCGTGGTCGGCAAACAATCTTATAGTGTCCTACTCAATTTTTTCAACATTTTCACTGGTAAGACGTTGATTGAAGCCCCTCCATCTAACATCACTTGGTCGATCGGAATACCTTCAAAGTGAGCTGTAATGAAGATGGGTTGCAGGTGGTTTTCCATCCCTTTGGTCGGGATAGAAAATAATGACCATTCCTAACAAGGAATAGTCCTCAAGATGACATCAAAATCTTTCTCTGTTGGGATATGAATTGTCGTTTTCGAGGGTTCATAGTCAAAAACATCTCTGATTATTTGATTAACCTACTGATACGCTGCTGATAGATGCTCTGGCAGGACTACCACTACGCCAATTTTGATTCGAGGTTCTCGTTCTTTGTTAAATAAGGCAACTACTTCCATGACTCCCAACATGTTTTTTCCAAGTTTCTTCACTGCTTCTTTAGTTGTGACCTAACTATCGCTTTGCTGATTGTCATACTTGGAGGACTCTTCCGCCGGAACTTCGATATCTTTGGCTTGCTTGCTCCTCAAGTTTCCATGGGTAAAGTTCCCCAAATACGAGTCTTGTTTCATGAGAAAAAATTGGGATAGTGCTGGGATGTCCATTCTCTCCTCGATCCTTCTCCTCTTCCTTATCCATTTTTTGGGAATTGGTAAGCTTCCTTGTAGTAGCTGGAGGGGTTGTTGGTTTTTTAGAAGGCCTTTCCCTCAAGCCCTGCTTAATGCGAAGGTATGCCCCATATTGCCTATGGATTTTTCTCTTGGCAGTTCTTCCTAAATCCTTGGCTGGCTTTCCATCTCTGCCTGCCATATACCACTTTCCCTCTTGGATTGTGGCTTGGAATGGGTTTTCCATGTTGGCGGTCTTGTTGGGAAGAGCTGTTTGTTTTGGTGATCTTTGTTGGTCACGTTCCCCCCTAGTCTACTTACTAGCCTTTTGTTCTTGCCCTTCTCTAGTGTTTCCTGACTTCCAAATTTTGGAGTGTAGTAGAGCCTTGGTATGGGGACCATGCAGACCATGTTGATGTTCTAGTATATCTAAAAGAGTGTCCTCCCATCCTTTCCCTATGCATTCTGACTTCATCTTAACGGTTATGGCTGAGGTTGACAGACACAATTCCCTGTGCATCTGAAGCTAAATTTCATCTCGTTCCCGCTGGTGGTAGATGTTGACTTGAGGTAATTATCATATGGTTACTCTCATCTAGGCCATTTTGGAGATTAGTTGAGATTAACCATGCTGGCTGATGGTGTTGGAAATAGGTTAGTATCTACCTCCATGGTGGCCTTGGGTATAGGCGCCCACACGCGATATGTCCTTGATTGATCAGCCATTGGATCATTTCTCTGAATTGAACACAGCTTACAGTGCCATGGTGTAATGATACATGCCATTTACAGAACTGTTTGCCCTTGAGGTCTTTCTCTTTGGGCAACTCCTGCTTGGGGTTTGGTTTGATTACTTTTACCCTTACCAACTCATCATAGATCTCTCTAGCCTTGGTAAGGTCGAATGTGTACGAGCCAAATGTCGGTGTTTTGTTTGTGAATAGGCTGCCACTCGGCATGACCAGCTTTTGTTCCCGGGCAGGTCTAACTAGTGACTTGAGGGCCACAGGTTCGTTCCCTGGAGGCTAGATCTTGGATGTGGCTACCTCTAGTTCCTGTTCTTCCTCTGTAGTCCTTGGTTCTTCCCAATGCTCCAATTAGTGCACAGGGATCCTCTTCTTGCAACATGGTGGAACTTTCAAATTGTGCCTCTTCTATTGTTCTTCTTTAAGCATCCTTTTGAACTTGGTGGCCGATACTACTATCTCCTGGAGATCGGAAAAGGTAGTATCATCAAACTTTTTCCTAAGGGAAAACCTTAGTGCTTCTTGTGCGACAACTACCATTTGAGCATTGTTGATGGGAAACCTGCACCTCATCTTCTTCTTTTTGAACCTAATGATGAAGTCCTGTGTGGTCTATGTTCGCCTTGTCTGAGAGCTATTAAGTTACTAATAGTAACTTTAGACTCGATTCTATAGTATCTCTTGTGGAACTTGGCCTCTATTTGCCATCCCCCCTCCCCCCCAACCCCAAAGTGTAGATGGAAGTTTCTGGCAGTGAAATGTACCAAGAGAAAGCATCCCTGTATAGGGAGCTACGAAAAAACCTTAACTTGAGGTAAGGATTGTCTTTAACAGCCATGCATTGGGATGAGAACCTACCAATGTGTTCTAAGGACGATGTGCTACCATCTGCGTTAAAGAAATATGAATGTTGGCGGTTTGAAATTCTTGGGGAACAGATTTTTCTGGTCTATATAGGTTAGATAAGGCTTTCTATAAGTCGGGACACTAATTCTCCGGTGCTGGTTAACCAATTATCAAGCGCCTTAGCTCGTTCATTTCATTCATAAGGTCCTGGTGTTCTGCAACTTGGGAAAGTCTTCTATCATGGAGGAACTCTTCATCTAATCCTGATCCGTCGGGATCAGATCTCCTCTAGTTGTTAAATTTTTTATGGTCTTTGTGGGGAACGTGGGTTTGATTATTCCCTAGCCATTGGGTGGCTGGTTCCATGCAGGGTTGATCTCCCTCTAACCTCTATGTGGCTAGTTCCTAGAAATCAAACCATGATCAAAGAACAAAAACTCATGTCGAACTCTACTTGACTCCGGCATCTCGATGACTATTTTCTCTGGGAAGGTCGGAATCTGAAACAAAGGTTGAAAAACTGATGCTCCTGACTGCAACTGGCCCTTCCCTTTGTCAGGTCTCGAGGTCTCGAAGAGGGGTGGAACATTGGTGTTCCTTGAAGCGGTATCGCGGCTAGAAAGCTCCTGAACTTGGCGATTCAAGGCTTCGATCTGCAAACTGATAGGAGCAAGGATATCTTTGAAGAGTTGGGTAAGTACCCCATTATCAATTTCTTGGCTAAGGAAAACTACTTCCATCTATTTAGGTCTGGGCTCCATTCCAGTTTGTACGGTCATTACTTCAAGTACAGTCAGTTGAAGAGAATTCTTTAGAAACCTTCCTTTAGTGTCACGATATCCCTGAGTAAACTTGTGTTTGGGCATGAACTGCAAAGAATCCCACCGGGCATGCCAGATTATATTCCTGCCAGAAATCTTTTGCTCGTTTTAGGAGCCGAGATGCCCGAGGAAACCCTAGCTGGACCTCCGCGTGGAACCATTTTTCTATGAAGCTAGGGAGGCAAACCATTCATGGGATCTCTTTTACTTCAATACAATATGGAGATGCTGGATGGGCTGAGTGTGAAGTGCCTAAAGCCACGGTCGATCCCTAGATGGGCAAACCAGGAAGAAAATGGGCCTTTTAACTCTAGTGCAGACTTGCCACTAGTAGAGAAACTGCTACTGGACAGTATAATTGAGTTCCATTTTTAGCCCTAAAACTTTTCTTCTGAACAATAAGTTTGTGAGGCGAGTAGAAAACAAATCCCTGCGCTGTTCTTTCTATGCCTTTTTCAAGGACTTAAAATATTTTCTTCCCAACGATGCCCAAATCAGTAGTTATTCCGCCATGATATTCAAACCTGGCGACGTTTTTATTTCAGCAGTTAAGTGGGAGATGGTCCCACGGTCCCTCAAGTCGAGATCAAAGTACTTGAACCAATGCACAAAGATGGTGTCTGGACATGGTGAGTTGTGAACCACATTTGGATGGTATATTCCGAGTACCAATCACTACTTAAGTAAATCTGATTGTATTAAAATTGAAATGGAAGTACGAGTACATGAATGTAAAAGTACTGGAATTGAATAACATTTGAAATTACAAGTGCAGAAACTGTAAAATATTTTTTTAACATTTCAAGCACGTAAGGAGCGGGAAATTCAGGAAATCTTCAACTGAGATCAATATCAGTTGGTAATCATGCCATAAGATGGAAGAACACTCAAATACGATGACGAGACGTTGAAAATGGAAGTTTGAGTTCCTCGGTGACCTTTCGTATGTCGGTTGTAGGGATGGCTATCTGTGAGACGGTAGCCCCAGAGATTGTCAGTGAACAGGTAGTCATAATGACTATTCGTGTGTTGGTAGGTCGGGATGGCTATCCATGTAATCGGTGGCCAGAGACTGTCCGTGAGCCGGTAGTCGAGAAGATTATCCTTGAGCCGGTAGTCGGGATGTCAGGACCCACCCCGGTTTCACCCCGAAACCCGAGGTAAATCCCGCTCCCGTCTGACTCCCCGACACAACACCTAAGTAAAACTCACTCAAATCCAGTCAAACGCAGGAGTAATTAAACACAATGTCCCGAAGGTAGCATTTACAGAGCATAGTACGAAAATACAAGGAAAATAAAACCGATAAATACACGCACACGGAAGCCTTTAATCTATTCTGGGATCTCTCACGTCACTTTTATGCCTCGGACACTGCCTCGACGTCCAGACCCCGCGCTATCTCCACAACCTGGAGGGCAATTTAAAACAAAAGTGTGAGTGGACCAGAAAGTACAAAAGTTCAAAACCACTTTATATGAAAACTGAGTTTAACCCTCCGTTTTGAAACCACATGCATAACCAATAGTTATGAACACAGTTATACAATAATCATTATAAAACATCATAAGAAATAGAAACACTATAAAACAGTTATAGGAATCATAGCATGAGTATAAGAAACCTTATCATAAACCATAAAACTCAAATCCTCATTTCCCGATCGAACCTGCTGGACCTATCCGAGTCTTTAAACTCCCGAGTCTTTAAACTCAATCCAGGCCTTAATCATATCCGAGTCTTTAAACTCCCGAGTCTTTAAACTCAAGGCCTACGGGGGAAATCAATATATCCGAGTCTTTAAACTCCCGAGTCTTTAAACTCAATCCGGGTCTTTAAACCCAATCCGGCCGGTCCCCCATCACATATATCCGGGTCTTTAAACCCAATATCCAGATCCAGAAAATCCAATCCCAAAATCATTGAAAATCATTTACCAATCCACATCCAAACCCGAATCCGAAATCACTGGTCTGAAGCCCTTCCGGCGTTCAGAACCGTCATTCCGAACCCAAATCCGGAATCCACTTTTCCACTTTAAAACCAATTCCGTTTCCGAAATCCGATTTTAAAACCGAAAACTTTAATCACCAAATCATAGTTCGAAATCCCTTTATAAACAGTTAAACCACTTATCCACTGAAATCCCAAATCCATAACCTCATATTCAGAAATCACACTTTTCTCTTAAAACGTGTTGAAAACCGAACTTTCTCAAAAACCGTGCAATTATGTAAAATCAACAAGGCATATCCGATAAACATAAAATCATAATTAAAACCATAAAACAATTATAAAAAAAAAACAGTTATGCATGCTCGAGTTTAGAGAAAGGGTCCACTCACAGTACTGAGCCCTACTCGCGTCCCGAACGTCCAGCCCTTTCCTCGGCTTCCTCGGGAAATCTCGATCCTGTCAAACACCGTCAAAATACGTCACTAATACGTCTACAAACACTCACCTAAATTCCCTCAAAATTCCCCGAACCGAAAGCCTAAAACCCGGGACCCTAAACCTTCACCCTCGCGGAACTACACTCAAACGATTTCCGATTGACCCGAAACCAACTCCATTGAACTCACCACAACTCCTAGACCAAAATCCATGTTGATCGCTTCTCCATACGCCGCCGCACGCGCCCCCACGCGCCGCCCAAAGTGGCTGCGCGTGGCCCTCACGCGCCAGCTACAGTGTCACCCCCAACCTCGAGTGCACTGTGCTGAACCGGCCGCTGCAACTGGACCGGCGAGAGGCATTCTCTGCTGTCCGGCCACTACTTCACTCCCTCTCTTCTCCTACAGCTTCGTCCAGACACCACGAATCCATCCCTCAACTCCTCTAACCTCGACACAGCCCCGTCATCGTCGATTCAAGCTCGAACCAGACGGCCATCAAACCCCTGTTTTCCTTCCCGGCCACCCACGACTTCCCCCTTCACGATGGCTACACCAACCTCTTCTTAGGACTCTACCAAACCTCAACCAACCCTCCTGGACTGTCGATTCAGCCCTAAACTCGACGACTCGCCGTTTAAAACCCACGGCCAAAACAGAGGACATAGAGCACCTCCATCATGCCATCCTCCGCCGTGCTCCCCCCGTCACGGCTACACAACCACTAGACTCCCAGACCTCCACTGAGTCCCATAGACCTGCCCATGACCTTCGATTCCACCCTTAGACTCACAACTCGCAGTTCAAAACTCGACGGGAAAACAGGGCACAAACACGAAGAATTGGACTTACCTGCAACCGTCCACAACCGTGCTCGCCGCCGCGTTCCGTGGAGTCCACAGAGCCGCCTCAGCTTCCTTTTGAGGTCGCACACACCCGTACACGACCACAGCACCCCCCACAAGCCGTCAACCTTCTCTGTTTCCTCCCAGATTCCCGTAACTCATCCCCCTCACACACACGACCACCGTGCCTCTCAACAGCCTCACCAGCTCCCTTTCAGTCTCCCGTTCCTCCCTCACTCACCAGAACTCGTCAATTACCACGATCAATCCTCAACTTCTCTCAATTTCCTCCCTCTGTTTCTCTCTGTGTGTCGAAGAACAAGAGTGCACAGCACGGGTGCACCCCAATTAATTGTGCCGTGAATGCACAGGATTCCACCAGAATCCTCTACACACAAGCCACCTGTCACAATCCACTCCACACACTTCCACATGGCCCAATCCCAGCCGTCCATTCCTTTCCTCTGTGCACAAATCCCTAGAAACCAAAAAGACCAAACTACCCTCCTGTTTTACTCATTTTTACGGTTTTACCAAAACTTCCTAGACCCGTAACTCTCGCCTCGTAAGTCCGATGAGTACGTGCCGCCTGTCATCGAACTCAGGACGACAAGAACTATCTAACCATCCTAGGTCAACCTACCAAAACTCGATTATTCAAAAAGTCAACTATTCCCCCTAATTTACTTAAATTACGGTCATGCCCTCAACCTTCCGAACATCACAATTTCCTCCTCGGATGTCGGAATCAGGCGTGCCACCTGCCTATGGATTCGTGACGTCCTAAACTACGTCCTGGTCACTGGTCAACCCTCATTTGACCACCCGAACTAAAAGTCAACTATTTTGCCCAAACCAGGGACAAAATCATCATGCTAGGCGCCCGAACCTGTCGGAACCACCTAACCACTGGTTAACCTCACCAATCACACCTTAATTACTCTACTCTCGGGACGGGTTGTTACAATCTACCCCCCTAAAAAGAATTTCGCCCCCGAAATTCCACAACTAGTTTCTGACACTTAGGGTCTCCTATCTGGTCACCAACACTAGGTCAACAACAACCTCTCCTGGGTTCCCTGTCTATCATCTCCACCTTGGGTATTGCACACCATCCCCAACTATAGTTACCACGGTCAACCCTAGCTACGTAACAGCTGCATGGTGTACGCAAGGGAAACTCTATGAATAGAAAACAAAGGTATTAGAAAATACCTTATTTCACACAGTACCCGACAGAAGTCATAGAGTACATCCTCGTATACAACCACCCGACCTTCCCAAACAAACTCGACTACTAACCCAGACAATCGAACACCTAACTCCCTCGACTACGAACTCGGCCAATATCGGAAGACATCTACAAAGTCCTAAAAGCAAACTCTAGCTTGTGGGTTCTCTCCTTCAATAACCTCATATCGATCAGTTATAGTCACTCCTCTCTTATACCTTCTGTCACCCTCCTACGGAACTCACTGTACCACTCCAAGTCCTCTAGGAAAAACTCCTAGACTCTACCCTGAGATCCAACAACCAAAAGTAAAGCAAGTACCTGCCCCCATATCTGGCGTCGACTGACCTTCCTGCTGAGACATCGAGAACACCCGGGCCTGAGATCCCGGCGCTCTACCACGTCCCCTCGAACTACTCGTGGCAGTGCCACCCCCTCTTCTCGGGCTTGCTGTCCCTGACGCTGTACTCTGTCCAGGCTCCGCTACTCCTCTGCCTACACCACCTTCATGTGGCAACAGTGGACACTCACGTCGGAAATGACCTCGCTCCCCACAGTAGAAACACACATTCCAACCTAGTCCACTACTCGGTCTCCCCGTAGACGCTACCGACGTCGCACTAGCTTGCGGAGTCGGCGGTGCTCGGTAACCCCAAAATCCTGAACTCTGGGCACTGCCAGGCCTACCAAAACGATCATCGCCCAACGAGGACGATCCACCGAAGTTACCCCTTTTCGGTGTTCGCTGGCTTGGAACTCCAGGAATAGATGGTTCCCGGCGTCGCACCGGCAAACTAGCCTCAACTCGCACCGCAGCATCCGACAAGTCTCGGAGGGTAGCAAAAGATCCAGCCGTTACTATGGCTCGAATCTCACCTCGCAGGCCCAACTCAAACCTACGGCATTTCTCGGCTTCAGTGGCCACAAAAGCAAGAGCAAACCGAGACAACATCTGGTACTTCCGTTCATACTCTGCCACTGTCATATTCCCTTGCTGGAGCTGCAGAAACTCTGCCTCCTTGGCATCTCGGAAAGAACGAGGATAATACTGCTCCAGAAACCGTTCCCTGAACGTCTCCCAGGTCACACTGTGGACATCCCAACCGGACAACTCGAGGGTATACCACCACTCATACGCCGCACCATCTAGTAAAAAGGTAGCCAACACTACTCGCTCCTCCGGCGGACAATGCATCACCGCAAAAATCCGCTCCAGTCTGGTAATCCACCTCTGGGCTTCCTCAGGATCAGCCCCACCACTAAAAGTAGTAGCTCCGAGCCGCTGGGCTCGCTCAATCGTGGCACTCTCCGTCTCTCTTGCTACTTCTTCAGGTTGTGGAGAGGGTCTACGGCTCGGAGGCATCGTCAACCGCACGCTGAAAGAGGCATAGAAGTAGTTAAGCAACTGAAACACAACCGCACAAACCAACAAACCCCACAAACCCGACAAACCTATGCTCTGATACCAACTGTCAGGACCCACCCCGGTTACACCCCGAAACCCGAGGTAAATCCCGCTCCCGTCTGACTCCCCGACACAACACCTAAGTAAAACTCACTCAAATCCAGTCAAACGCAGGAGTAATTAAACACAATGTCCCGAAGGTAGCATTTACAGAGCATAGTACGAAAATACAAGGAAAATAAAACCGATAAATACACGCACACGGAAGCCTTTAATCTATTCTGGGATCTCTCACGTCACTTCTATGCCTCGGACACTGCCTCGACGTCCAGACCCCGCGCTATCTCCACAACCTGGAGGGCAATTTAAAACAAAAGTGTGAGTGGACCAGAAAGTACAAAAGTTCAAAACCACTTTATATGAAAACTGAGTTTAACCCTCCGTTTTGAAACCACATGCATAACCAATAGTTATGAACACAGTTATACAATAATCATTATAAAACATCATAAGAAACAGAAACACTATAAAACAGTTATAGGAATCATAGCATGAGTATAAGAAACCTTATCATAAACCATAAAACTCAAATCCTCATTTCCCGATCGAACCTGCTGGACCTATCCGAGTCTTTAAACTCCCGAGTCTTTAAACTCAATCCAGGCCTTAATCATATCCGAGTCTTTAAACTCCCGAGTCTTTAAACTCAAGGCCTACGGGGGAAATCAATATATCCGAGTCTTTAAACTCCCGAGTCTTTAAACTCAATCCGGGTCTTTAAACCCAATCCGGCCGGTCCCCCATCACATATATCCGGGTCTTTAAACCCAATATCCAGATCCAGCAAATCCAATCCCAAAATCATTGAAAATCATTTACCAATCCACATCCAAACCCGAATCCGAAATCACTGGTCTGAAGCCCTTCCGGCGTTCAGAACCGTCATTCCGAACCCAAATCCGGAATCCACTTTTCCACTTTAAAAACAATTCCGTTTCCGAAATCCGATTTTAAAACCGAAAACTTTAATCACCAAATCATAGTTCGAAATCCCTTTATAAACAGTTAAACCACTTATCCACTGAAATCCCAAATCCATAACCTCATATTCAGAAATCACACTTTTCTCTTAAAACGTGCTGAAAACCGAACTTTCTCAAAAACCGTGCAATTATGTAAAATCAACAAGGCATATCCGATAAACATAAAATCATAATTAAAACCATAAAACAATTATAAAAAAAACAGTTATGCATGCTCGAGTTTAGAGAAAGGGTCCACTCACAGTACTGAGCCCTACTCGCGTCCCGAACGTCCAGCCCTTTCCTCGGCTTCCTCGGGAAATCTCGATCCTGTCAAACACCGTCAAAATACGTCACTAATACGTCTACAAACACTCACCTAAATTCCCTCAAAATTCCCCGAACCGAAAGCCTAAAACCCGGGACCCTAAACCTTCACCCTCGCGGAACTACACTCAAACGATTTCCGATTGACCCGAAACCAACTCCATTGAACTCACCACAACTCCTAGACCAAAATCCATGTTGATCGCTTCTCCATACGCCGCCGCCGCACGCGCCCCCACGCGCCGCCCAAAGTGGCTGCGCGTGGCCCTCACGCGCCAGCTACAGTGTCACCCCCAACCTCGAGTGCGCTGTGCTGAACCGGCCGCTGCAACTGGACCGGCGAGAGGCATTCTCTGCCGTCCGGCCACTACTTCACTCCCTTTCTTCTCCTACAGCTTCGTCCAGACACCACGAATCCATCCCTCAACTCCTCTAACCTCGACACAGCCCCGTCATCGTCGATTCAAGCTCGAACCAGACGGCCATCAAACCCCTGTTTTCCTTCCCGGCCACCCACGACTTCCCCCTTCACGGTGGCTACACCAACCTCTTCTTAGGACTCTACCAAACCTCAACCAACCCTCCTGGACTGTCGATTCAGCCCTAAACTCGACGACTCGCCGTTTAAAACCCACGGCCAAAACAGAGGACATAGAGCACCTCCGTCATGCCATCCTCCGCCGTGCTCCCCCCGTCACGGCTACACAACCACTAGACTCCCAGACCTCCACTGAGTCCCCTAGACCTGCCCATGACCTTCGATTCCACCTTTAGACTCACAACTCGCAGTTCAAAACTCGACGGGAAAACAGGGCACAAACACGAAGAATTGGACTTACCTGCAACCGTCCACAACCGTGCTCGCCGCCGCGTTCCGTGGAGTCCACAGAGCCGCCTCAGCTTCCTTTTGAGGTCGTACACACCCGTACACGACCACAGCACCCCCCACAAGCCGTCAACCTTCTCTGTTTCCTCCCAGATTCCCGTAACTCATCCCCCTCACACACACGACCACCGTGCCTCTCAACAGCCTCACCAGCTCCCTTTCAGTCTCTCGTTCCTCCCTCACTCACCAGAACTCGTCAATTACCACGATCAATCCTCAACTTCTCTCAATTTCCTCCCTCTGTTTCTCTCTGTGTGTCGAAGAACAAGAGTGCACAGCACGGGTGCACCCCAATTAATTGTGCCGTGAATGCACAGGATTCCACCAGAATCCTCTACACACAAGCCACCTGTCACAATCCACTCCACACACTTCCACATGGCCCAATCCCAGCCGTCCATTCCTTTCCTCTGTGCACAAATCCCTAGAAACCAAAAAGACCAAAATACCCTCCTGTTTTACTCATTTTTACGGTTTTACCAAAACTTCCTAGACCCGTAACTCTCGCCTCGTAAGTCCGATGAGTACGTGCCGCCTGTCATCGAACTCAGGACGACAAGAACTATCTAACCATCCTAGGTCAACCTACCAAAACTCGATTATTCAAAAAGTCAACTATTCCCCCTAATTTACTTAAATTACGGTCATGCCCTCAACCTTCCGAACATCACAATTTCCTCCTCGGATGTCGGAATCAGACGTGCCACCTGCCTATGGATTCGTGACGTCCTAAACTACGTCCTGGTCACTGGTCAACCCTCATTTGACCACCCGAACTAAAAGTCAACTATTTTACCCAAACCAGGGACAAAATCGTCATGCTAGGCGCCCGGACCTGTCGGAACCACCTAACCACTGGTTAACCTCACCAATCACACCTTAATTACTCTACTCTCGGGACGGGTTGTTACACGGGATGACTGGCCGTGAGCCAGTAGTCGATAATATCAATCCTTATGACACTAAGTGGTCAGAAAAAAAGGTTGATCTTCTGCGAACTTCAGCTGAAAGTCCATGAACTGGTTAGTTGGGAAGAGGACGACCCTTATAACACTTGAGTGGTCAGAAAGAAGGTATGTGCAGGGATGAGAGTCATTATGACGCTGTTTAGTTAGAAAGACGATTAGGAAAGTGCATAAATGGCTCGAAAGGGGTGAGAAGAGAAGCAGCATTCATATTTCCTAGTTCGAAGGAGTAGTTTTTGCTACAAGGGCTAGCTTTTTTTAAACCATGAAACCTTGGTTAAAGATGTTCATAGGTTTAGAAATTGATAGAGATCAATTTGCTGAGATTGATGGTTGATTGGCTGTCCTTTGAGAAGCTGAGTTGCTCTCTATTTATAAGCAGTGAAGGAGCTTGCCACTTGTAGATTAAGGTTTCCAAGGAGGTCTCACTTTGCTGTTATCCTGTGGGAACACCCCCTCCCCCCTTGCCTCATTTTTCTTTGTTTTCATTGTCAGCACTGCCTAAACTTACTTCATCTCTATGTTCGAGATCCCTGGGCTGGGCTTGTGTGTCATTGGGCC
This sequence comes from Prinsepia uniflora, assembly GCA_032719365.1. Taxonomy (NCBI): domain Eukaryota; kingdom Viridiplantae; phylum Streptophyta; class Magnoliopsida; order Rosales; family Rosaceae; genus Prinsepia; species Prinsepia uniflora. The sequence goes on along the minus strand of CM064868.1, from coordinate 34,124,002 downwards.
TTTAATTCCGTGAGCTGATGTCTTGGGCCCATATGGTACATTGGTAGATTATTAGTTCATTATAACATTGGTAGACTACAATCAATGACAAAAATTCTAAACTTGCGATCTTTTCGAACATGAAGAAAAAAATAACCTCTAGACTAGCAAATAATTAGTTCATTTCTAGCACTTGTAGACATGTAAAAACATATACTTGTCTTATTATTGTGGATTGATCAAGTCATATTGGTTTGTCACTTGGTTGTAACTTGTTGCATCATAAACTCATGGGCATCTGATAGCTCAGCACTATGGGCAATGCGACAACTTAGGCCACTTGTTTTTATAGCCTAAAAGTATCTACCTAGCTGTTTTTTTTTATGCTTCCACTTATAATTAAATTTCTAGTGAAATTCTAATTCTCCATTACTATTTACAACAAAAGAGTAGACAACTTTTTAATTCCCTAACTTGAGTTTCTTCTTTTTTCTTTGCTCTTCTTTTTCTTTGACCATTTGATTGTGTTGGATGTTAACCAAGAAAGTGATACAAACTTGTTGAATAGCTTAAAAAACAAAGAAAATAAAAGGTTTTTTGTGTTGCTCTCAAAGGGGTCTTTCTTCTTACAGGTAGTGATCAAAATAGGCAATAAAATTACAAGCTCTTGTATCCAATTAAGGTATAGACGTTGAGGCTTGGTTAAGAAGCATACTTTTGAGTGTATGCCCAAAGGTGAAAGAGTTACAACCTTAACAAAATAACCACCTTTATACAAATGTTTTTTTAGGTAACTCAATAATATATTAAAAGTCAAAGAAGAGAGAATCAAAAGGTCTTAGCCACAGACAAGCCGAGATTGCCTCTAAGAAACCAAAAAGCTTTGAAGGCCGTTACATTCCAATTAGCAATAATCATGAAATTAGCCCGTGTAAGAGAAAAATCGATCATACTAAGGTGCAACTAAGGCTCAACCGAAGCAAATTCACAATATAACAAACAATATAGCAGTAGGATCAAGACTAGAACCTTTGAACAAACTAGCATTCTTTTCCAACCATAAGGAGTAGACAAAGGCAGCGAGGGGAAGCTTGAGAACCACCGCTTTCAGCTAGGGATAGCTAAATGGATTTTTTTTTAGGATATGGGTAATCCTTATCCTACATAAGTATAAATGGATTTTAGACCCATCTAAACTTATTCTCAATTTTTGAGGGTGATGGATACGCATGACATTTTACATTTATTTTCTACTTTCAATTTTTTTTCCTTGCGTTCATTTTATTCTAACTTCTAATTTTTTATCCCTTTCAATTTCTTTTACTTTTCATTTTTCTTTTCTATTTTTTTAATTTTCATTTTTCTTTAACTTTTTATTTTTAACTTCAATTTTTTTTCTTTTAATTTCGTTGGCCTTTTTTTTTTCCTTTTCATTTTTTTTTCTCATCCTCTCAATTTCTATTGTTCTTTCTGCTACAATCCATCCTGAAATTTAAAGTGGGAATCAGTAAATGACCAACTTACTTTTTTATCGTTAATTATCAAAATTTTGTTGAGTTGACCAAGACTATTGAAGGAGTTATTTAGGAATTTGACTCAGAAAACTTTCCAATAAAATGAAGAATGAGTAGAAAGTGTCGAAATGGAATTCAAAACTTGAAAACCAAACTCATTAGAATTTTCATTATAAACAATTTTTAAGAATTTATAAAATTCCCTTTTAATTATTTCATTTTTATTCTAATTTCCTTTTACTTTAATTAATTGTTTCTTTTATTTATTTTTAACTCTAAAACTAATCCTACTGATCACCATTTCTCATATATGCTCGCTCTCTCTCTATCTCACTCTCTCTCTATAATCAATCCCATTCTCTCTCCCTAAAACTCATCGTCATCTTCTCAATCAAAGTCATTTCCTTAGTAGGGTCTCAACCCAAAAACAAATCACAAAAGGTCTCAACCCAAAACAAATCCATGTGGAACCTCAATCCAAATATAATACCATGTGGGATCTCAGCCCATCATCATCAGTCACGATTCCAATCCCAGCAACGTGTGCCCATAAGCTCAAGGACTGCTCTGATCTTGAGCATGTCGTCGTGAACACATCACCGACCGACAATCTCCAGATCGTCGTGAACATATCATCAATCGATCTCATATACCGCACTCCTGAGTCGAGCCTCTCTCGGCTGCTCGACAGCAGGCGCATCGTGATCTCTCTGTACCTCGGAGGCGAGCATTATCTCCACGGTACTTTCTGGGGAAACATATTCACAATCGGACCCTTTCATTATCCGATTCTTTAAACTCAAAATCATAATCATCATTTTGAAAACAGTGGAAACATTTTCATAACTATTGTAACTCGAAAAACATTTCATTGTTCAAATCATTTTCCAAATCCCAATAATCAAACGGATTTCCAACTGGGATTCATGCCCGAATTTCGATTTCATGCATCTCCGTGAATTCCTCCAAAATCATAAATCAATGTCTCGGTTTAACGCCTCTCCGTTAAACCGTCAAATCATATAATGAAATGCACATAGTATACTTGGCCTAAGCCCAAATACCATATAAAACATAAATCTCGAACTACGTACAATATCGTAGAAAATGTGATATAAAACATATTTAAATAATATGCACTCATGGCATTTCAAATCATGTTCATATGACATATAAAACAGTTCTGCATGTGTCATATTTCAAAGTCCACACACAGACCGTCTGTGCTACGTGCTCTGAAACCCACGCCGTAAGCCACTCCGGGGCTAATCCATACTCCCCGGGACATCCAGACCTGTCCAAATCATACTCAAAGGTTACTACCAACCTATATAAGTCCTAATCATGAACCCTCAAAACTCCTGAAACAGTAAATATGTCCCGAACACATTTCCCGAGGCTAAATTCATGCCCACGAGCCCCCACACAAGGGTTAAAGTTTGGTCAACCAAAAAGTCAACGTTGACGTCAGCAAAGTCAATGCTCACGTCATCGGTCTACGGTTAACGGGTTAACGGGTCAGATCAACGAGTTGAGTCAATAGGTCAATGGGTCGAGTCAACGGGTCAACGGGTCGGGTTAACTGGTCGAGTCAATAGGTCAATGGGTCAAGTCAACGGGTCAGGTCAATGGCTCAACAAGTTAGGTCAATGGGTCAACGGCTCTATAGAGACGACGACCGACGCCGCCATCTGGTTCAGTCGCTAGCGAATGGAAAATCGCTATTGTTGGCCGGTTTTTCAAACATTCATATCTCCCTTATTTCTCAACCAAATCCTACATTCTATATATGGAAATCATGCTACTCGAGCCCAAGAATCCAAATCTGAACCCAGAATTGAGAGAAAATACTTGGTTTTGAAGATATGGCCTCCCAAAGTTTCGGTTTGAATCAATGTTCCGGCCACTCCTGTCGTCCAAAACCTTCCATTCTTGGAATCGATCCCAAACATCAAAAATCACAACCCCAAATCCAAGACCCACGAGTTACCTTTGTTTTTCGCTTTTTACGGCCATTATAGCAACGGCCCCGCTGTCCCTGGCTGTCCTCTCAGCCCCTCTGTCAGACTCTCTCACTCTTTGTCTCTTTCTCAGGCCAAAACATGAAGAACATGATGGTTGTGGGGGTAGGTATGGGTTTGAGAAGGGAAATGAAGAAATGAAGATGAAAATAGTGAGAAGCATTAATGTATGTGTGTGGATCAATGGATGAGTGACACTTGTTACTTGTAACTCATATGTCGGTCCACAAAAGATATTTTGGGTCCCACTAAAGACAAACAAATTTGAAAGTCATACAATCGTGAATAGTTACCTTTCTTGACCCATAACTTTCCCGTACGATGTCCGATTTCGACGTGTCTGGTCCTGCACTAGTCACTCTGCACTAGCGCACAATATTCAATGTCCGGTCCTCGTAGTCAATCTACAATCAACATCGGCCTTCCAATTATTGTACCTTGTCCATCTCAGACTCAATCTGACGATCATACCACTTCAATCAGACCACTCAATACTTAACAGTCTCGCCGTCCACTATGCACTACTAGCAAGTGCACCTATATCACAACAATCACATAGGCACTCCTAGGCCTGCTCAAGGATTGCACTCATGCAATGTCTGACGCAACGTCCGAGCTACTTACCAATATCCATATGTCACACCGATCTCGGATCTAATCCGTCCATCATATGGCTGCCATGCCTATCATAATCCAACATGGAAACCTTTTTGTCTGATCTATGCTCTGGACAAGTCACACATTATCTCAAATCTTCTTGGAGTTCTCCCGGTCACTTGACCAACTCTATAGATAACCAATCAGTTCGCTAACCAATTACATTCCCTAGTTCTTCCAAAGGTCAACTGTCTCACGCCACCAAGACGTACCAATCCTAAACCTATCTGTGGCCCACCTAGACCACCATCCTGATGATGCAAAGGGTCGGATCCTAAAATCGTGTTGTAAACCACTAACTAAGCCTATGTGTCTCACTGGAACACCATCCAACAACATCTCATGGTCATCTACCACCAGTACAATCTCTCCATCTGGAGCCATAACGAGCGTGCAAACATCCTACTCGGGGCATCGGTTATTCATCTTTTCCTTAATGATACTCAAGGTATCCTTAACGTCTGTCAATCAACAGCTCAGACCGTCTCTTCTACCTCGAGTTCCACTCTTGTATCGTCAATGTCTATCAATCGGCCCTAACCGTCTCGTTTGCCTCGAGTTCCACTTCGAGGGAGTACCAACACATAAGGCTACATGATCTCTAAGATCCTGCATGTCTCTCGAAGAGATAGTGAATTCAATTTTCATCGTCATAATTGGTCAACGCTATTCCAACACTATCTTTATCCTCTCTATCATCCCGATCCATAACCAAATTGGTCCTCAACATCTTAATCCTCAACAATCTCACTCGATCCTCGGAGGATCCATACTAACTCTCTCAGCCAATGTAACATGACCTATATCACCAACATGGGTCTACTAAAACCAGTACACTCATCCACGTTGGGTGACACCAACCACCTTCTGCTCCTCAAGTTATTCAAATTTGACCCACAGCCTGGGTGTTAAGCTCTTACACCCTCTTTGAACCCAAGAGAAATTTCAAGCGACTTGCAAGCATAGAAACATAAAATGAGAAGTCTCATTCACCCACCAATAACATCTGTGGATAGCTACTGTCGTGATCCTCCCACGATCGCATCACTCCTCAAATCAGCTCGACCTTTACAAGCTTATACATCCATGAGTGATGAGAAGTTCACTAGGAACTTTCAGGAGAAGTATATTTACTAGCTATCTTGTCATATCTAACTCTCGAAGTACCATCGAATTTCGACAAGGAACATTCGTTTTCCTTAACAGTGACATTCCAAGTCAACTGCATCCCAAATCCACTTAGTCCACTATGTCCAGTCACAGCACTCCCAATGCTTTCAACCTCATCGGTACATTTCGAACATATGGTTGCAACTTGGTTACGCACCTGGGAAACTACATCTAGCTGTGGCAACCATGTAAACCTTCTGATAACGCATCGCGAAACTAGGCATAGCCGAACTCACCCTAAGCTCACTGAGCTAACTAGGGACATCACAACACATGTCCCATATCCCGAACGATCATTTTTTTGTATCCTCTCGACCTCCAAGCTGTAACTCACTCGGACATCAACCCCGTGTCCTGGAAACTACTCTGTCATTAGGTCAAAACCTTCTACACAAATCCAATCAGTGGTGGAACCAACGTACCAGTCAGAGTACTATCCCGCACGTCTCAACTCTATAGGGTCAACTCCTACTACACATCTCACTCGTGCAATCTGACCACAACTAGTCAGGCTACCTGTGACTAATCGAGGCATACCTCGTGTCTCTAGTAACCTAAGCATACTCCATGTTTGGTTAGATTATTGGAATCTTACTGAGCCACTTGGGATCCTCCGTCCCGCTCGACGATCGCTGCAACGGTAATCACATCCTCTCGACGCACTCGGCGTCCCTTGGAATCATCGGATCACTACTGAAATCCCATCAACTCATCTTGATTGCTGTTGAATTCAATCCAACTGTCCTCAGTCACTTTTTAATTCCCTCCAACTCTTCTCACTTATCTAAGTGGAGATGATGTGGCATCTCGACGCCATCGGCACCGACCAAGGCTCATCGTCTCTATCGTTATCTCCATCATCATCTCCTATGTGCGACGACGATCTCACATATCTCTGTATTAGGGCAAAAACCTCACCTCTCGGTAACAAATACGACTGACGAATCCTCATCATCTCAATCGTCACTGGACATGAGCATATCAAGATCGATAAGACTCATCCACGTCCATCGATAGCCATGTCTGCCACAATCCTCATGTAGACCCAACCAAGAAACACTCTGTTATCGGGACTCCGCATAAGTGCAGACAACTCACTACACGTACCATCCGCTCAACACATATACTTCGCTGATCGATCCACACTGGGATCCGATCCACAAGTACCACTCTCCAGGTAACTTGTCCAACTAATCTCAACTCGATGACCCGAGTTTCAGACCAATCATCGATCTCGACTCTACAAAGTCGTCATACTGAGGAAACTGGAATCCAACCATCCAATAACTACCATTTGAGGATCTAGATCACTCATAACTCTACGGCTCTCAGCTGTTGGGGCCACAAGAAACTCGACACTTCTCAGGTCTACTTGGCCCTACTCGGGGTCCATCCAGCCCTAATCAGGGTCTAACACTATTCAACCACGGCATAGGATGCCAATTAAAACCACAGATAGGTTCATTCCCACTTAATCTTTCTATTCTTACCCTCGCTATCAGTTTGATGACATGTTGTCTTCATCGCAGAGACATCACATCCGACACATTCAAAACATTACAAGAGCAACCTAGTGCTCTGATACCAAATCGACAGAACCCATCCCAATCCCCCTGGATTATCGTGGGATGTTCCTGCTTCCGTCTAACAACACGTGTTAGATAAGGGATAAAATCGTAACCGACTCGAGGTTAACCAGAGTACACAAGGATCTGTGGGGTTGTGCATCGACATATGATGTCTCAATCTCTGCTACAGCCCGCATCAGCGATCAACCTGAAGGGTATCAAAAACATAAAAGCTGCGAGTGGACAAAAAAACGGTTTATCAAAACACTTTATTGAAAATACATTTATACCCTTCACGTAAAAGCATGCATGCATCATAAAACAAGTATTCAAAAGAAAACCATATTGCTTTTCAAAATGAAACACAGTGAAAAATACTTCACAATCAAAGCCATTTCCTCAGTAGGGTCTCAACCTAAAACCAAATCACACAGTGAAAAATGCTTCTCAATCAAAGCCATGTGGGACCTCAACCCAAATATAATACCATGTGGGATCTCAGCCCATCATCATCAGTCAAGATTCCAATCCCAGCAACGCGTACCCATAAGCTCAAAGACTGCTCTGATCCCGAGCACGTCGCCATGAACACATCACCAACTGATAATCTCCAGATCGTCGTGAACATATCATCAATGGATCTCATATACCCCACTCCTGAGTCGAGCCTCCCTCGATTGCTCAACAGCAGGCGCATCGTGACCTCTCCGTACCTCGGAGGTGAGAATTATCTCCAAAGTACTTTCCGGGGAAACATATTCACAACTGGACCCTTTCATAATCCTAGTCTTTAAGCTCCCGAGTCTTTAAACTCAAAATCATAATCATTATTTTAAAAACAGTGAAAACATTTTCATAACTGTTGTAACTCAAATCAAAACAGTTATTTCTCATAAATCATCTAAACAGGGTCCACGCCCAAAAAATATTTTCAACAAATCCGTTTCCACAAAACCATCATTGAAAACAGTGTCTATTAACACTTCATAAACTCAGGATTCCTCAAATCCTATCAAATCCACAACTGGGTCTCATGCTCGAAAATCTTTCATAAATCTCATAACTGGGTCACAGCCCAATATATCTCACGTTTGACTATATTCTAAGTCAAACCATAAATCAAGTGGGTCATACGTCAACTAGGACATACGCCCGAAAGATATTTCTAAATTCGGAAACCATTTCATTGTTGAGATCATTTTCCAAATCCCAATAATCAAAGGGGATTTCCAACTAGGACTCATGCCCGAATCTCGATTTCACTCATCTCCGTGAAATCCTCCAAAATTGTAAATCAAATCGATTTACGCCTCTCTGTGAAACCGTTAAATCATATAATCACATGCACGTAATATACTTAGCCTAAGCCCAAATATCATATAAAACATAAATCTTGAACTACGTGCAATATAGTAGAAAATGTGATATAAAACATATTTAAATAATATACACTCAAGGCATCTCAAATCATGTTCATAATACATATAAAATAGTTATGCATGCATCATATTTCATAAAACAAAGTCCATTCACAGACCGCTTGTGTTGCGCGCTCCGAAACCCACGCCGTAAGCCACTCCGGGGCTAATCCATACTCCCTGGGACATCCGGACCTGTCCGAATCATACTCAAAGGTTACTACCAAGCTATACATGTCCTAACCATAAACCCTCAAAACTTTCAGAATAGTAAACGTGTCCCGAACACGCTTTCTAAGGCTAAAAACCTCTAAATGACCAATCAAACGATCTCTTATCGACCTGAAACCACCACCATTGGATTCAGATCATCAAAACCTTTTGGATAAGATTGTTTTGACCTCAAAATTCGTGTCCACGCGCCCCCATGCGTGGGTCAAATTTTGGTCAACTAAAAAGTCAACAGTTAACGGTGACTTCAACAAAGTCAATGCTAACGTCATCGGTCAACAGGTCAACGGATGGGGTCAACGGGTCAGGTGAACTGGTTGGGTCAATAGGTCGGGTTAACGGGTTAGGTCAATGGGTCGGGTCAACAAGTAAAGTCAACGGGTAGGGTCAACGGGTCAACAGCTAGTCAGAGACGACGACCGATGTCGCCGTTTGGTTTGGCCGTTTGCGATCGGAAAACCGCCACTGTTGGTAGTTCAAACCTTCATAACTCTCTCATTTCTCAAGCAAATCCTTCGTTCTATATATGGAAATCATGCTAGTCGAGCCTAGCAATCCAAATCTGAACCTAAAATTGAGAGAAAATACCTAGTTTTGAAGATATGGCCTCCCAAAGTTTCGGACAAACTTTGAACTGATGTTCCGGCCACTCCCATCGTCCAAAACCTTCCATTGTTACACCTACATGCTCGTATATGCTCTAAGACCCATAGGTTACCTTTGTTTTTTTGCTTTTTCTGACCACTATCGCCACTGCTCCGACGTTCCTGGCCGTCCTCTCAGCCCCTTTGTCTCACTCCCTCACTCTCTGTCTCTCTCTCAAGCCAAAACATGAAGAAGATGATGTTTGTGGAGGTGGGTACAAGTTTGAGAAGGAAAATGAAGAAATGAAGATGAAAATGATGAGATGCATGAATGTTTATGTGTGGATCAATATATGAGTGACACTTGTCACTCATTTGTTGGTCCATAAAAGATATTTTGGGTCCCACTCAAGACAAACTAATTTGAAAGCTATACAATCGTGAATAGTTCCTGAAACCAATCTTGACCCATAACTTTCTCGTACGATGTATGATTTCGACGTGTCGCCTACCTACGGACTCATATTGTCTCGATCTACGTAATGATCATCGATCCATGTGCATTTGACCTCCCGGGTCAAAAGTTAACGTTTTCCCTTTTTAGGGGTAAAATCGTCATTTTATCCAAATCGTCTGATAATCCTTGACTACTCTCGATTAGTCCTTAATTAATTCTCGATAATCTGTTATTAACCTTAATTAATCTTGTAGATTCAAGACTGGTCCTTACAATCATCGTCAATTTTTTTTTTGTGACGACCCGAAAATTTGAAAGAGAGAATTTTGGAAATTTTAGAAATGAAATGACGATTTTATCCTTAGGGTTAAATTTAAATTTTTGTTCCATATACAATTTGGACTGTCCGTGAAGACTGTTTTGTAGGTCTCGGAGTCCTGAGTCCGTAGGCATGTGGCACGTCGAAATTGGAGTTTAGATGTGAGAGATACGAGTCTAAATTGATGAGGGGCATTTTAGTAATTTAAAGCCCAAGGGAATTTTGGTAATTTATGCAAGGTAGGGAAAAATGGTCTTTTCAGTGTTTTTGGGTGAGTCAGCGATGTTTGTGGTGTTTAAATTGGATGGTGACAAGTGTCACCATATTGTGGAGCTTAGCGGCTTCCTTGGCCCCGTGTGTCTATGTTGTTTTTGTTTGAACTAAAACCAAATTAGCTTGGTCCATCATGATACACAGGAGAGAACGGGAGAGAAATACAGAGGAAGTAGAGACGAGAAGAGAGAAAAGAAGAAAGAAAAAGGAAGAAGAAACCAAGACAGAACTAGAACTCGAAACCCGAAACACCCAAACCCGAAACCTCTTTGAACCTTGAATTAGATTTTTAGTTTTGATTGATTAATTAATGAAAATGAGGTAGGAATGGTCATCCTTGATGCCTGGAAAATTAGATTGAGTTGGCAATCGAAAGACATGCGCCCAGGATGGTTAAGAATAACGGTCAAAGTTTTAGGCCGAAATAGGAGATTGCGACTCTTGATGTTGGGTAAGTATTCAGGATTTTGAGACCATAAATCTTTAATTAGGATGGATTAGACTTCATTTTTTGATTAAAATGAAGAAATTAGTTGAGAATTGGACGAGATAGAGTCAAGTCAAGCCGCGAGTCGAATGACCCGGAAAACCAGCAAAGCGGGTGACAAGTTTCGAGGCATCCTTGTAAAAGTATTTGTGCAGGTTTCGTGGTACGACCAACATGATTTTTAATGTATTCGTTATAACGAACATTTTAGCGCAGGTTTCGAGGCGACTAGACACTGTTTGGTTATAGTTTTGGGTGTTCGTAGTGTTATGTTACATTTTTAATACGTATTGAAAATTTTGAGAAATTAGGGGGCTGCATTGTGAGGTTACTTGGGATAGTGGTAACCCTTGATAATGGTTTTTGGCAGGATTGGTGATTCCTGGAAGTACGAAGGAGCGTACAGCTCGAAATCAAACCGCATGGACAGTGTGTGAGTGGGCGTTTGTTTTATAAACTATTATGCATGCATAGTAAATGTTTTCCATGATTTATTGTATGATTTGAGTTGCAACGATTTGAATGGTGATTTGATATGATTACTTGGTGGCTTTATGGATTTAATTATCAATTTTTGGACACTTTTTTACAATGATTTCACGAAATGATGTTTTGGGTTTGTGACCCTGTTGGAAATGGTTTTGACTTGGTTTAAAGTCAAATATTGTTTGAAACTAATTTTTTAGGCGTAGGCCCAGTTTGATAATGGTATTTGACTTAGAATGTAAGTCAAGGATGGTTTTGAAAGGTTTTGGGATGTAATCCCCCAACGGTTTTCGTTGTGGTTATGATGAGTTCTTAGACGGTCGAAGCTAGGGGGTTTCCCAGACGACTGAAGCTCGGGGTGATTGTGATTGTTCCTAGGCAACCGAAACTCGGGGTGTTTCTCAGATGGCTGATGCTCCAGGTATGTGTATTCCCAGGCAGTCGAAGCTAGGGGTATTCCCAAACGGCTGATGCTCGGGGTTATTGTTGGTGGCGTACGCGTAGTGCTGATGTGAATATGTGATTGATTGTGCACTTGTGAGTAGTGCGGATATTGTAATTTTACGATTGATGTCTATGCTCTTGTGAGTAGTACTGTTTGATTATTATACTTGATATGTGAGTATTGGTGACGAGTACTGTTGATGATGGTCATTGTGACTAGTTTGATGTTGATGGCTATGTCCGGATGTTTTACATGATTTGATGCAACGGATTTTGGGAAATGTGGGCCACAAGTTTTTGATGAATTGTGAGTCCCACGGTTTTCTATGTGATATGATTTGAAATACAATTGGTCATATTTTACTCTATGCATGCATGTTTTATAACTGGAGGGTAAAAGAGTTTGTTTTGAAATGTATTTTCAAATGGTGCTATTTTTGTCCACTCACACTTTTTAATGTTTTGATGACCCTCCAAGTCGTGGCACGAGAATCGGGGTTGATCGAGAGAAAGATGCATGAGTGAAAATTAGTCCAGTTATCCCTTGTTTGACGAGTGCTGAGGGTGTTTACGGAACTTCGGTTGACTTGTCGGACGGGAGCCTGAGCATGCACGGTTATCAAAGTGATATTAGGACAGGTCATGTCAGTTTTAATTTAGTTCTCCTCTATTATATTAAACAACACACCATCTCTAGATAAAAATTTAATAAAAATAAAAAATTATAATATAAAAATATTAAATTCAATTACAAAATACAAAAGAAAATTTATTTTTAATTTAGATCTCCTATTCTTCACCATCTTCCTTCTACTCCATAACAAACAATATAAGAGTAGGAGCAAGACTAGAACCTTTGAACAAACTAGCCTTCTTTTCCAACCATAAGGAGTAGACAAAGGCCGCGAGGGAAAGCTTGAGAACCACCGCTTTCAGCTAGGGATGGCCAAATAGATTTTTTTGAGGATATGGGTAAATCATTATCCTACATGAGTATAAATGGATTTTAGACCCATCTAAACTCATCCTCAATTTTTGAGGATAATGAATACGCATGACATTTTGCATTTATTTTCTACTTTCAAATTTTTTTCCTTGCATTTCATTTTGCTCAAAATTCTAATTTTTTATCCCTTTCACTTTCTTTTACGTTTCATTTTTCTTTTGTTTTTTTTTTAATTTTCATTTGTCTTTAACTTTTTATTTTTAACTTTTATTTTTTTTCTTTTAATTTCGTTTGCTTTTTTTTTCTAATTCTCTAAATTTCTATTGTACTTTTTGCTACAATTCATCTTGAAATTTAAAGTAGGAATTAGCAAATGACCAACTTACCTTTTTATCATTAATTATCAAAATTTTGTTGAGTTGACGAAGGCTATTGAATAAGTTATTTAGAAATTTGACTCCAAAAATCTTCCAATAAAATGAAGAATGAGTAGAAAGTGTCGAAATGGAATTCAAAACTTGAAAACCAAACTCGTTAGAATTTTCATTATAAACAATTTTTAAGAATTTATAAAATTCCCTTTAAACTATTTCATTTTTATTCTAATTTTCTTTTACTTTAATTAATTGTTTCTTTTATTTATTTTTAACTCTAAAACTAATCCTACTAATCACCATTTCTCATATATGCTCGTTCTCTCTCTCTCTCTCTCTCTCTCATCAATCCCATTCTCTCTCCCTAAAACTCATCGTCATCTTCTCAATCAAAGTCATTTCCTCAGTAAGGTCTCAGCCCAAAACCAAATCACACAAGGTCCCAACCCAAAACAAATCCATGTGGAACCTCAGCTCAAATATAATACCATGTGGGATCTCAGCCCATCATCATCAGTCACGATTCCAATCCCAGCAACACGTGCCCATAAGCTCAAGGACTGCTTTGATCCTGAGCATGTCGTCGTGAACACATCACCGGCTGACAATATCCAGATCGTCGTGAACATATCATCGATCGATCTCATATACCGCACTCCTGAGTCGAGCCTCCCTCGGCTGCTCGACAGCAGGCGCATCGTGACCTCTCTATATCTCAGAAGCGAGCATTTTTTCCACGATGCTTTCTGGGGAAACATATTCCCTTTAAATTATTTCATTTTTATTCTAATTTCCTTTTACTTTAATTAATTATTTCTTTTATTTTCTTTAACTCTAAAACTAATCATACTAATCACCATTTCTCATTTATGCTCTCTCTCTCTCTCTCTCTCTCTCATCAATCCATTTCTCTCTCCCTAAAACTCATCGTCATCTTTTCTCTCTGACTACGAATGCCCCCAACCACTGATGTGCCCCATCTCCGACTACGACCAGCCTCATCACCGCATCTAATCATGTCCCCTCATCAAATTGACCTCATCCCCGACACCATCACTACCGATTTTTTTTTTAATTTTTTTCTCGTCTATTATATTAACAACACACCATCTCGAGATTAAAATTTAATAAAATTAAAAAATGCTTATATAAAAATATTAAATTCAGATAGAAAATACAAATGAAAATTTATTTTTAATTTAGATCTCTTATTCTTCCTCATCTTCCCTCTGCGCAGAAAACCCATTTCTTCAAAAATCAAACGTTGTAATTGTCTTGGCCAACCACCGCCCTTATCTGAGTCTTCTTTAGTGCCGGCTCTATTGCCTTATTTATAAATAGTGACGTGGAAAGAAAGAATGAATAAAAATTGTCCCTAAAACCTTAATATTTCCATAGAATTCGCTCACAACAAGTCTAGAAATCAGTTAATACAATACTCATGTGTTAATGATGGATCAGAACCATAGTCGTACAAACGGCCACATGTAAGACCATGGCTATGAAATTCTGAAAATTTCTCTAACTTAAGTTGATTTTTGTTAAATTATTTAAAATAAATGATTTAGGCACTTAACAAAATTTTGATGTTAATATAAAGTCGTAATATTTTTGTATTTTTTTTATCAAAATTGAAATAACTGATATTTAATTAAATAAAAAAATTATATATAATAATACCTAAGAAATAATAATAGTAGTAGGAGTAGAAAGGAAAAAATAATAAAAAGTAAGAATGAATGTTGAAAATTCATAGATAATTTGAAGGTTGGATACCCATCTAATTTTTACCAATTTCAACAAGACCTATGAATACCCATATCTATGGGTAATTATGCCAGTTCCTACTTTCAACCCTTCCATCGCGAAGAGATATTATAATAAAGAGATACCAAGGGAGAGGAACCCACCATATATGATATACCACACTTCACCAAAACTTGTCTCCAGACATTCATTAAAAGGACACTCAATAACCAGATGGATACGGGTTTCAACCTTGTGGTTACACAAGACACAACCCAAAGATTAGTTCGAAAATTTGCCAACTTTATCGAGGGTCACCAATTTAGATCTAATAGCAAGCTAAAGAATAAAGCTCATCCTAGGTATAGACCAAGGATGCAACACTCTGTTAGCCCATGCGACTTTGACAAGAGGGGCCCACAAATACTTCTACAAGGATGCCACAGAGAAGAAATCTGAGGAATTAACCTAGCTGGAATTAAGAGACCAAATGGAGTAATCACACAAAGGTTGGGGGAGGATCAACCTAGGTTGGGAGAGGATCAACCTAGCTGCAACTTGAATAGAGGCCGGGAAAGGAATGGTCCATTGTTAGAGGCCTGTTCCATGAATTTTGATCGATGGCATCGCTTAACTCGGCATCAGCCCATAACCCAGAAACCTCAAAAAGCTGAGTGCCCCATCGGTCAAAAAGCGCACATGAGGGTGCCAAGAATCCTGCCATAAGTAGATTTTTTCATCATTACCCACAATAACCTTAATAATAGGCTTCAAGATAGGTCTCACCTTCAGCAACTTCCTCCAGTTCCAAGAACACATAGAAGGCACTACACAAGACCAAAAGCACATATCCCGTGATGAGATAAGCCTTTCACACGTTGCAGGCCATCAGAGTCCAATTTCAATGAGGGACCAATTTTAACCTAAGACACCCATACTCCATAGACTTACTTATATCTCATGCAACCTTGGCATCATACAGACCTTTCGCTTGAACAGGCCACATGAACCATCAAAACTTGTGCTCAATATCCAAGCAGTCCTTTTTAGGAAGAAAGAGGATAAATGCCCAACAAATAATAAGACTCGAGAACACTGACGGGATAAGTTGCATCCTAACAGCAAAGAAGAGCCAATGATTCTCTCATCCCATCATCCTACTGTTAACGTTTAACCTTACCAAGAAGCGCCTGATCTGATAATCAGCCATGGACAATTTCAAGGTGATGAGAGGGACACCCAAGTGCCGAATAGAGAGAGAGCCCACAGCATACCCAAAAGCACAAATGATATCCTCCGACCACCACTACATAAACCCTTGCAAGGAAAATACTACTCTTATGTTGGTTGGCAACCAGCCCCAAGAAGCAAAGGCATCAATGGCCCCGCTTAGATTAGTGTAGAAGAAGCATCCACATGGCAGAACACAACAAAGTCCTCGATAAAGGCTAAATTAGATAAGAAAATTTATCATATCTCTAATCAAACATGAATGTCGGGGAGGGGGAGATGCGATGCATAAGTACACGGGAGAACACCTTCATGGTGATGACGAACAAATATGGCGTATAAGATCTTCCTGCCGAAGAGCTCTCTGACTAGCAAAATGCCCAAGAATGGAATGAGCACTTCATTGTCACATACACAACCCTCCTTTCATTTTCACTTCCACACGCATCCGCTTATTCGTAATTTTCCCGGGATTAATTCAATCAAAAGTAAGGTTTAAAACTAGAGCACTTCGTAAAAGAAGAAACGTGAAGCGTGAAAATCGATGTTAGAATAACAGTGTTGGTAATAAATAGGAAAGGACTTCCCAGCAACCATGTTATAGAATTGCCCCATGCGTTGGCACCCATTGCCCTCCATCACGTGCAAGTGTGCAGCTACACTGCCTGCACTCTGTTCAAGAAATTGCCCCATGTGTTTCACCACTTTTCATTCGTTTACTCTATTCTTTTACCCCACCTATTTTTATTGTATCACACCATTCATTGATCATTAAATAAATGGTAAAATTTATAAGAGCAACATGAAAAATAATTGATAGAAAATCACTACATCAAAATGTACAAACCAAAAAACAGAGACCAAATATAGCACTCTGCAAAACCTACACTCAACCCCATACACCTGACTACCTACTACAACTTTTTTTTTTCCTTGTTAATTTAGTTTTTTTTTTTTCACAATCCAAATTAATTTACCCGGGCTCAAAACCCGACCCCAGCCGCCCCGACTCCCATTGCAGACTGCCTATGCGGCTCCATCTTTCTATTCTTCCAGAAACACGTCTCAGGCGCCGCCGCCAGCTTCGCAGCCGACCTCATCGGCTCTGACTTGCATCGCGTAAGCACAAATGGCTCGTAAGCAGCTGACCCCACCAGCTTCTGCCCAATCATTGTCGCCATTGACACCGGACCTGCCGCCTGAATCGGAAAAGAACACGATGCCCTTGGCGGCTGAATGACCTGCGGCGCCACCGGCGGCTTGGAATCGATACTGACCCGCTTGTTCACTTCTTCTGGTGCGTCCATCTTCTTCACGTGTTGCTCCGGCAGGCATCGGATAAAATCCGTCGTGCACACCCACGTCTCCTTGGATACCTCCATGGACAACTTGGGCTCACACATCATTAGCAGCAGGCAGTCCGGCAGCCCCGGGTTTTGACCCGCCCTCTTGGATCCATTATCCAAATGTTTATTCCGGTTGTCCGGCTCTGATTCGGGTTCGCTTCTATCCTGCGCCACTGTCTCTGTTTCTTCCTCCGTTAATTCCTCTGCAACTTCATCCTCTGTTTTTTCTTCTTTTTCGTGTACTTGTAGTTCTTCCGACAGCATACACTCCAACGACGCCATTGTAACCTTAACTTCTCTCCCTTCCGTTTCTCCTTGTTCTGGAGCTTCACAGTCATGCTCATTTTCTTCAAGTTCCACCATTTCCGGATCTACAACAACTTCAACCAAACCATCTTCAGCTAATGCTACCTCTGTTGCATTCAACTTTTCTTCTTCCCCCACTAAAACCTCCTCTTCCACTCGACAATCAGCTTCTTCTTTCTCATCCTCTTCCACCTCATCATCAAGCTGCTGCCTTTTTTCTGGGTTCTCACCCAAACCTTCCTTCTCAACCTCCTCCAAATCCAATGCATCTTCCAATCCTCCATCTTCGTCACCTTCACAAACCCATTTCTCACACACACCATCAACCTGTACCTCCAATCCATTTTCCAGCTTCTCAACTACTTCTCCATCTGCCTTTTCTTTAAGACCCTCATCTTCATCCTCAATTTCCGCTTCATCTTCGCCTTTATCAGCAGCCGGCATCTCCCAGAATCTGTTTGCAAGAGCAGCCATTTTGACCGGATCAGATCTGCACCTCATAAGTAAAAGCGCATTCTTTGGAGGAACACAAACACTTACTCTCCCTGCTTCTTCTTCTTCCTCCATTACACCCTCATTCAATCTCTCTTCTCTGAACTCAATCCCTTCAAACACTTGCCTCCTCTGGCTGTGCCCGCCGTTACTCTCACTACATCTCTCTTTTCTCTCTTGATCTTCCCCCACCATCAACTTAATCTCCCTCCCTTTCCCATCCCCGTCCTGCAAAGCCACAAACCACCGCGCAAACACCGCACCGCAAGACGAAGACGAACCCCCACTCTCCGATCTCGCCTCCTTACTCTCCTCCTTCTCCTTGCTGCTCTCTTGATCACTAGCCAAACACGAAGACCGGTTCGGAAACAAGCAGTTAAACTCCGACCCGAAAGCCCTCAGAGCCTCACAAACCGTCAAGGGAAGATGAACCCACCTCTGGTTTCTCTGCCTCAAGCATTCCTGCTGATTGATATTACTCATCTGGTGATTCTGAAAATGGTTACAGAGCTCTTGACTTTGACTAGCTGAATTGCTGCTCTGCAGATTTTGATTTAGTTCTGTTTTTCTAAAACTAGCCTCGCTTCCCCTGTTTCGTTTAGATCTGGCAATTATCCTCATTTTCTTGCCCTGTTTCTTGGTCTTCACTCTCACCTGCCCAATACATGTGACTTTAGGGGAAGAAGGTTCTGGGTTTTCGAAAGCGCACCCACGTTTTTTGTTCGTGCCGTTGTTGCTCGGAAACATTGGGGAGGCGCCGCCCTTGATGCTGCCGCTGGATTTGAGCCTGCGGCTGATAGAGGAGGAGAGGGAGATTTGGGAAGTGGGCTCTCTGGCTCGACCTGGGCTGAGAAGGGACTTGGAGGAGAGCTTCATGGATGAAGAAGAGAGGAGTGAAGTTGTGAAGCAAATGAAGAGCTCGCTTGTAGTTGTCGAGGCAACGCTAGTACTGCTGTTGTTGCTTTTGATACGATGGGGTCTCTCTGACTCCATTGTTTTTCATTAAAAGCTTTTGGTCTCAGATGTAGCGGTGGTTGCGGTGGTGGTGGTGGTGGTGGCCATGAACAGAGGAATATGGGGCTGAAGATAGAGAGTTATCGGGATTGGACTGATTATTGACAGAATGGAGTTTGTCTTTATCAGAGTGTAACTCAGTGAATGTAAGGATCTGGTTTGAAGGAAGCTACATGTGTTACTGGTGAATGACGATACTAACCTTTGTAATATAAGTGTTCCGGGTGAATGACGATAGTAACCTCTGTCTTTATGACAGATGACTTGGATACCCATTGTCTTCATAAAATATGCATGGGGTTTTACCTGCATTTTAGCCTTGGTGAAAAAGGACTGCACAAAGACCAGCCAAAGAAATGGAAAAGTGGGAAAAAAAGTCGTTGATATAATAAATGGACGAATTTAGATTTCCTTAGTTGGATTTCTTTGGATACTCTTTTCTTGATAGGAAAACCTGCATAGAGAGAGGTAAGAGTAAAGAGACATTGGTGTGATGCCAGTATAATAATCTCTAATGTTTAAATAAGATTAAGTGTAAATGGTATTATAGTAATTTAGGCAGCGTAAGAGTAAGATTATCGTTATCTTTTGAAGATGGTACTCTTATATTTATAGTAGTATTGAATATTGTTGTTGAGATATTTCGATGTGGAGTGATCAGAGAGGCTGATGATGTTTTGGCCTCTTGTTGAGTGATCATAGAGGCCGATTATGGTGCTTTGCTGATCAGAGGTAGGGCGATCAGATGTGATCAGTTTGCGATGTTCTGGCCTCTTTGTTGGGTGACTTGGATAGCTGATAGAAGGACCTGGTCAAGGTTATTACATGCCGATCAGATGTGATCAGCCAGTGTTGCTCTGTTGGAGGCTTGGCCTTATACGATTTTCCAATTGGAGGACTTGGGAAGTTCTAAGGCTAGACTACTCGGCCTTAGTTAAGTCTAACCATATTAGGTACGAATAGAAGTCCCCAAGTCGTTGATTGAGGTGGATTTTTTCGATTGAGGGCTTGTTGTGTTCCTGTTAGCTTGTGTAGGTGTACACTATGCATGTCCCTAGTCCCCCAACTCCTTGACTGACGAGTGATACCGAGGGGAAAATTCATTCGGCTTGCTTACGCGGGACCTCGCATGATGAGGTGGTTGATCGGCCTTAGCATGACCAGTGATAGACTGAGAACCACTTGGAGTCAAAATGAGTGTATGTCATGTAACGACCTGACCCGAAATTACATAATTATCGAGACTAATCAAGGATTTATAGAGAATTATCAGACGATCGAGGTGAAATGACGATTTTGCTCGTAGAAGGGAAAATGGTTGACTTTTGACTCGGGAGGTCAAATGCACGTGGACTGAGGTCCATTACATAGATCAAGACGTTGCGAGTACGTAGATATGTGGCACGTCGAGATCGGACATCAGACGGGAAAGTTATAAGTCAAGCAAGGTTTTTCGAACTATTACGATTACACGATTTTCGAGGCATTTGACTTTTGGTTGTTTTAAATGGGACCCAAAATATCTTTGTAAGTACCATAGGATGAGTAACAAGTGTCACTCACCCAATGGCCCTCACTTTTACATTCATGCATCATCTCCCTTCCCCCCATTTTCATTCTTCTACCTGAAACCCATCCCAACTGTTATCATCCTCTTCATCTGGTGCTAGCTGAGGGAATAGAGAGTGGCTAAGAGAGTGAGAGAGGCTGGGAGAGATGCTAGACATGGCGAAGCTGGGCAATGGCTGAAAAACCCAGGTAACCCAATGAACCGTTTAGGGTGGATTTTCGGGTTTTCAATTTTGCATGCTTTTACACCATTCTAAGCCTCTATTCTTGTTTTTTGAGGTGAGGGGAGTCTGTAGAGCCAAAAATGGAAGGTTTTGGACGCTGGGAGTGACTAGGAGAAGGACTCAAAGTTTGGCTGAAATTTTGGAAGCTCATATCGTGAAAACCATATACTTTCTCTCAATTCTGGGTTCATATTTGGATTCCTTGGCTAGAGCAGATAGATTTTGATTTAAAGAACGTGGGATTTGGTTGAATTTTGAGAGAGTTATGAAGCTTTGAAAATCCGATCATGAATGGCGGATTCCAGCGACCGACTAGCGAACTAGAAGGTCGCGTACGACGGTGCCTGTCGTCTTCAGTGACGTCACATGATGACGTCAGCATGCCACGTCATCATTGCACGTCATCGGATGACATCAGCATGGTGACACGTGGTAGATGACAGGTGGTGTACCGTGGCAGGGGGTGTCAAAGGGTGTCAGTGACACGTGGCAGGGGTGCCACGTCAACAGGGTGACGTCAGCGTATGACGTCTGTAGTTGACCAGCATTAAATTTTGTTAAAAATGGTGTGGTCGTGTGGGCATGAATTCTAAGGTTAAAAATGTCATGTTCGAAAGGTTTCGACGTTCTAAATCCAATGGTGGTGGTTTTAAGTTGATCGGAGATCGTTTGATAGGTCATTTGAAGGTTTTTCTCCTCGGGAAGCTTGTTCCGGAGACTTTGGATTAGCTTCGGATTGGCTTACGTTCCGGGTTTTGAGTGCGCAGCATGGACAGTCTGTGAGTGGACATTGTTTTCTAAATACGATGATGCATAAATGTTTTTGATGTTTTATGATCATCGATTGAAATGTAATGATTGCATATGATTTGAATAGTGATTTGAATGATTATTTGATTGTCAATTTTGAAATGATTTTACGGATTTGTGTGAAATGGAATTTTAGGCTTGAGACCCAGTTGGATATTAATTTTGACTTATATTACAGTCAAATGTGATTTCGAACCAAGATTTGATTGAAGAAATGATATTTCGGGCTAGTGACCTTGTTTTGGATTTATGAAATTATATTTCGGGCTTGTGATGACACGATCCATCCCAATCCCCCTAGGCTTAACGCGGGATGTACCATATTCCCATCTAACCCACGTGTGACACAAAGGGCCAGACCCCGGTCTAACCCCCATCTAACGTGAAGGCCAAACAAGGGATAACCTAAACCAACAGCCCCTTCAGGCTTCCAGAATGCACCCGGATCAATGGCGGAGTGTGATGTCTCGGTCACCGCTACAGCCCGCACCGCGATCAAGCTGAAGGGCATTAAAAACCATAAAAGTATTGAGAGGACGAAAATAAATAATTTAATAAAACTCATTTCACAAAAAGACATTTGACAGGACCTGTCCCAACTGGACTTTGATAACCGTGCCCAGTCCTGCTCCCGTCTGACAAGTCAACTGAAGTCCCGAAAGTACCCTTCAGCACTTGTCAGACCAGGGATAACTGCACTGATATCTACTCATGCCTCCGCCTCTAAATCAGCCCTGAACGTCGTGCCACGGCCTGGAGGGTCATCAAAACAGAAAAGGTGTGAGTGGACAAAAATAATAACATTTAAAACGATTTGGAAACACATCAGTTACCCTCCAGTTTATCAAACCATGCATGCATAGGGAAAAACGTATGCATCACAATCACTGGCTTTCCAGCCAAATCACAAAACAAGTCAAATCCCGGCTTTCAGGCCAAAACATATGAAAACATAAGCACCTGGTCACACAGACCAAAAACTCGTACTCAAAACCAGTACGTAATCACAATCAACATCAAACAATATAACCAATTAATCAAACAATCCATCAATCCGCACTATTCATAAGTGCACAATCAATCACACAATCACATCCGCACTACGCGTAGGCCAATCTCGGGAACTGCACTCAGGCACCATCCGAGTCATATCCATCATGTCTGGGAACTGCACACGCACCATCTAGACGTACCACATACTCGGGAACTGCACTCACGCAACATCCGAGTCCCGTCTAGGAACTGCACTCGCACCATCCAGCACATGATCCAGTATCCAGGATCCACAATCACAAACACAATCCATACCACAACACATATCAACCATATCCATGACTTCAAACCAAGTCATAAGCATGCCCAACTGGGTGTTTTAGTTCAAATACCAATTATACGCAAATTCGTAAAATCACATGGAAAACATTAAAATAATCCAGAAATCATCATTGACTAACCACTTAAGTTAAAATATCCTTTTCAAAATATTTTTGACTCCGGGCCTAGTCCAAAATACCATTTGCACATTTCCTCGAAAAATGTGCCCGAAAGACTGATTAAAATAATCATTAAATCACACATAATCATGCCACATCATCAAGACATCAATGCAAGTCAAATCATGCAATCAATCATGTAAAACATTTCACTATGCATGCATCATGGTTTATAAAACAAACGTCCACTCACACACCGTCCAAACCGCTCGCTTCCCGAGCCACACGCGTTTCCGTAATTTTCGACACTTTCGAGGAATCCCGAATCCTGTCCAAAATCATTACTCAGGGTCACTAAGGACTCAATTGACATCATACTAATTTCTCATAATTTTCTGGGAATTTAATATTAATTAAATACGTAACATAAACCTTCGGACCCTCGAAACATTATCGAGACGGCATCCGATCGACTCGCAACCGAAGCCAAAAATGTTCGTTACATTAAATAGGACAAGTTTCATGTTGACCTCAGCTCGAAAAACCCACTCACGCGCCTTCACGTTCCACCGGAAGTGGCTACGCATGAAAGCCACGCGCCGTGAACAGTAACCATGAACAGTCGTCCCTTTCACCCGTTTACCTGGTAAACGGAGCCTACGACCCACGAGGTGACCTGGTTCCATTGCTATCAAGTCGACATCGATTGCTACAAGTCAATCATCCATTAGTATCGTTAGAGACTTAATTGTGGTTCTGTACAATCAATTATGTGTTAACTTACCTCAATCCCTTCGAATCAAACTCGATTTTGCGAAGAACACCGAAGCACTGTTCATCATCCAATCTTCCCAATTTCTCACTTGTTTCCTTCAATTGATGCATCAAGAAGCATCGTGGAGTTCTAATAAACATATTTCCACGATCAATTTTACGGTTCCATGTCCTCAATTCCACGACTCAATCCTCAAAGTTCTTTTCTGTTACTAAGTCTGTTCAGAGCCCAAACAGCGTCAATTTTCTTCCTTTTTAATCTGGTTCCACTCGCCTTGAGCCCAAGAACCTTAATCCAAGATCAATTTGATCAAATGGTGACTGATTTGAAAAACCCGAAATCGGGAGGTGAGAAGGGTTATGAATTCGGGTTCCAAATGCTCAGTTTTCGTTCCTCTTTGTTTTGTTTCTTAATCTCCCCTGCAACCTCTCTCAAAAACCCTCAATTAATCGAGCATGGAGAGCTGTTGCCTGCTTCAATTTTGAATGTTTCTCCCCTCTGTATATGATCAAGGTATACAGTTGTATATACACCAACACGTATTTGCAGACATCCTCATCACTCTTTTGCCACTAATTCTCATCTAATGGTGACAGATGTCACCTAAATACAATCCTCAGCCAATTTAGCTGAATCAGCTAGTTCAACCGTCCCAATCACTTGTTGTGGTAAATTACCATTTTACCCTTACCATAATAAATTACCAAAATACCCCTAGCCTTAGCAAACCCATAACTTTCACGTCCGAACTCCGAATGACGCATGCCGCCAGTCTACGGATTCAGCGTCCCGAGACCTACCCAACGATACTTACGGAAGGTCCAAATATGGTCCCGATGAAAAAGTCAACAAATGGCCCCTTTTGACCAATTTACCAAATTACCCTCAAACTTCCGCACGTCATAACTTTTTCCTCGCATGTCGGAATCGGACGTGCCACCTGTCTATGAACTCGTGACGTCCTGAACTACGTCACAGTCATCGGTCAAAGTCCCTTTGACCACTTGAACTAAAAGTCAACCGTTCGCCCAAGTCTAGGGACAAAATTGTCATTTTCCTTCAAAATTTCCGAATTTTCACTTTTTGAATTTCCGGGTCATTACAACATTTATGCCCTTCACTTAAAACTATGCATGCATATGAAAACTAGTTAAGTTAATCAAATCATTAGGGTCTTAGCCCAAATCATAAAATCAACCAAGTGGGAACTCAGCCCAAAATCGTAAATCTAAATCATGTGGTCCACTGCCTAAATCCGTAAACACAGAAATGCCATCTCATAAATAAAATAATTTATGTTTACCAAATAGCAATCCTCGGCATCCTAGATGCCTAGCGTCTCAGACGCTTGACGTCCCAAGCGTCATATCTCACGGTCTAAGCAACACGTGCTGCCCGGGGTCTCTCTGGGTCAATCTTTGACATCTCAGATGTCTGACGTCCCAAACGTCTAATCATAGCAATTCTGCTCTTGAGTCACTATACGGTCTGGTTGCTTCATACAATAACCCCTCGCAAGCAATGCGTCGTGACTTTCCCACTGTCCCAGACATCTGGAGGAGACCATCCACATATCCTCATATAAGGATGGTATATGGAAAACATCTTTATAAAATCATTTCAAAATATCTCAAAGGGGCCATGCCCAGAATTTCCATAAAACCATCATAAATCCAGAATTCCAAATACTCAAATCCAAATCCGTCTTAGGGTCTCCGAACCCGAAATCACAGTTATAAACCACAAATGGGACTCATGCCCGATATCATAACCAACTGGGCCTCTAGCCCGATCATGTAAATCAAATGGGTCTCAGCTCGGTATCTCATTAAATCAAGTGGACTCCAAGTCTGATAGTTTCCACACACCTCGAAATACGTGTAAATATGTAAATAACAAATACCACAAACATACATACTCAAGACATTCAAAACATAGATATAAAACATATAAAACAGTTATGCATGCATCATATTTTGAAAAAAAACGTCCACTCATAGACCGTCCTAACTACTGCCGCGATACTCGTGCCATAAGCCTTCCAAAGGCTAATCCAACCTCTCTGAGTCATCCGGGCCTGTCCAAAACATACTCAAAGTGTAACGACCCGTCCCGGAATTCGGGATTAGATTACGGACTAATCATGATTAGCAGGGTTAATCGGTGATTAGTTGGGCGAACTCGGACGAACGGTGCAAAATGACCGTTTTGCCCCTAGTCGTGGGCAAAACGTTGACTTTTATTCGGACGGTCAAATGGACTTTGACCAATGCCCGTGACGTAGGTTGGGACGTCACGAGTTCATAGACAGGTGGCACGTTC
This sequence comes from Prinsepia uniflora, assembly GCA_032719365.1. Taxonomy (NCBI): domain Eukaryota; kingdom Viridiplantae; phylum Streptophyta; class Magnoliopsida; order Rosales; family Rosaceae; genus Prinsepia; species Prinsepia uniflora. Next base: position 34,097,807 of record CM064868.1, on the reverse strand, counting down.
GATTCCGACGTTCGTGGTGGAAGTTATGATGTACGGAAGTTCAAGGGCACTTTCGTAATTTGGACGAAATAAGGGGAAATGTTGACTTTTTGATCGGGTGGTCCGATGGCCGAGGACCGAGGACCGTTAGGAAGGTCTCGATGCCCAGAGTTCGTAGACAGGTGGCACGCACCAATCGGAGTCCGTATGACCGAGTTACGGGTTTGGATGCGTGAGGGGCATTTTGGTAATTTTCTGCACAAGGGCAGAATGGTAATTTCACGGGGCTGCTGCACGGGCACTGTAGCACCGTGAATGGGGAAACACGACTAGTGCACGGGGGGCATTGTTTAAGCTTGTTATCAGTCCAAGGGATTGTTTAATTGTGTTAGTGACATTGGGGGGAGCTGTTAACCGTGTTGGAGGCTGAGTGGGAGCATGGCATGCTCTGGACTGGGAGAAACTCAGAGCACGGGCAACCGTTTTGTTCCCGTTTTGGTCCAGTCGTGGGGGACAATTCACAGAGGCACTGAGGGGTTTTTCCACGGGCTGTTTGATTATAGGGACTGAGAGTGAGCTGAGTGAATGATTTTGGAGAGAAAACGGGCTGAGGAGACTTGAAGGATTCTGGAACCGTGAAAATCAAAAATGGGGGGAAAATTCAGAGTTTAATCTCTGAGGGTTGTTGGACCAAATGAAGGACGATTTGAGTGCCTCTGAGACGAGGAGTCCATAGGGTTTCAGTTGGAAGCTGAGAGATTGAGGGAAACGGTGAGGGAACCCGTTTCTGGAAATTGGAGGGAAAATTGGTTTTCAATTTTTGGGGTGTTTTGGGCTGAACTGAGGGCCGTATTAGACTACTGGGTGCACTACGAACTCAACCACGAAGGAATAGAGGGGAGTCGATCACTGTCTGTCCTGGAACCCAGGTTCCAGATTCTGGAAAATCGCAGAGCTGTGGACGATCACTCCCAGGTAATGTCGTGTCCAATTGATCTTGCATTTTAGTTCCTTTTAGGCCTAGAATCCTTACTGTGAAGTTAATTTGAGTTTGATTGAGAAAACACAGAGTTTGGGTGATCACGGGTCGTGGGTCTAATTCTGGGACTTTCTTGGTGAATCAGGGACATGGAACTTCGATTAGATAATTGAAGAATGATTTAGAATAAAAAACGGAAGGAATCGAGGTCGAATTGATGGCTATCTAATCGGGTTGGAATCGCGGGTATCAGACCCGAATTACAGAGAAACGGGCGAGGACGGTGACTGTAGCAGTCACTGTAGCAGGCGCGTGGCTTTCACGCGCAGCCACTCACGGCGGCGCGTGACGGTGCGTGGGCACGAATTCCGAGGTACAGTCAACACGAAATTTGTCCTATACGTTATAACGAACATTTTAGCGTTGGTTCCATGTCATTCGGATCCCGTTCGGATACTTTTCGGGATGTCCGAAGGTTTTAAGTCGGGTTTAAAAATACTTAAAAATTCGGGAAAATTACGGGACTTGATGAGGATGTTATTGTGGAGGTTAGTAACCCTCTAATGTGATATGAACAGGTTCGGGAGTCCCGGTGTTAGCGACGAGGCCCGGGAAGGCGGGTGGCACGCGTATCGAGGCGCTCGGTTAAATGGTATGTGAGTGGACATTGGTTTGATAAATTCTATGCATGCATAACTGTTTCATGATTGTGGTAATTGCTTTTATATGCTTTGATTTGGATATCGGTGAATTTATGTGGTTTCACGCATTTCGAGGCAATTTACGGGTTTGCGCATAAATCGAGATTTTCCGAATTTGCACTGATTTCCATGATTGTGGTTTGAATATGATTTTATGAAACAGTTACGGATTTGATAAACTAAATTCGGGCCAGGGGCCCAGTTGATTTAAGAAATCGGGCCAGGGGCCCAGTTAATTTATATATGTGATTTCGGGTCAGGGACCCTAAAATGGAATTGAATAAATGATTTCGGATTTAATAATCAAATAATTGGACTTATGACGGTTTTATGGAAATTCGGGGCAGGGCCCTTGTGATATTTTGAAAACGAATAATAAAATGTGTTCCATAAAACCATCTCGATACGAGGATATATATTGGTCTCCTCCAGGTGTCTGGGACTCTGGGGAAGTCACGGTGCATTGCCTGCGAGGGGTCATTGTACGGAGCGGCCGGACCGTATAGTGACTCAGGAGCAGGATTGCTATGATTAGACGTCTGGGACGTCAGACATCTGGGATGTCAGAGATATGGACCCGGTGAGACCCCGGGCAGCACGCGTTGCTTAATACCGTGAAATATGACGTCTGGGACGTCAAGCGTCTGGGACGCTAGGCATCTGGGATGCCGGAGATGGTAAAGTAATAAACATGTGCCACTGGATTTATGAAATAACTTTTGGATTGATCTTTGGATTGAAACTATGTTTGCGGGTTCCGGGCTAAGGCCCTAAGGGTTATTTCAAATAAATACTTGACTACTGGTTTTTGACGCATGCATATGTTTTTACTGAGGGGCATAAATGTCTTATAAAATGTATTTTACGAACTTGTTTATTTTCGTCCACTCACAGCTTTTGGTTTTTAACGCCCTTCAGGTTGAGCGCGGATGCGACTGCAGCAGGGGACCGGGACATTGCATGCCTCCTCCATCGGTCCTTGCGCACTCTGGATGCCCGTAAGGGCAGCGGCGTTGGGTTATCCCTTGTCTGGCACTTCATGTCAGACGGGAGCACGTCACATCCTGTGGTAATCCCGGGGGGATTGGGATGGGTCGTGTCACAAAGGTTACTATCAACCTAGACAAGTCCTAATCAAGAACCCCCAATATTCTCAGAAAAGTCAACGTGTCCCGGACACGCTTCTCGAGGTGAAAAACCCCAATTTGACCAACCTAACGATCTTTGATCGACCCGAACCCACCACCATTGGATCCGAATCGTTGAAACCTTTAAACTGGTCTTAACTCTACCTCGAAATACGTGCCCATATGCCTTCACTCGCCGGTCAAAGTAAAAGTCAACGATGATGATGTTAGCAAAGTCAACGCAGATGTCAGCGGTCAACGTTGACGTCACTACTGATGTGAGCATGACGTCATCCCTGACACGTGTTAGATCTAACATGGTGCCACGTGTCAGTTACCGATTAGTCCACGTTTTTGACATGGCATGACACGTGTCGACTTGGGATTGGGCAACGTCACCTGACAGTTGACACATGATGTCATCGTCTTCCTCCTTAAGACGGGTCAGACCCGTTCCACTATAGCGAGTCACGCAGACCCGTGGCCGACCTGATCCAAACTCCTCCATTTCTCAGCTAAAATTGAACCCGTTGATCCCAACACGATCGTCCAATTCCCAAGAATGGATTCCCCTAATCAGAATTGAGAAAATCGAACTGAAACCTTACCTGAGATCGATGAACAATGGCTTCGAAAATTCCTCCTGGGTTTCCAGCCGTCTCAGGCCACCAACGCCTTCGAAACCGACTTCCATAGGCTCATCCCATCCTCTAGGACACCTCAGGATCATCAGGAACCTTTACAACCGTCCAAACACATTTTCCTAATCTTTGGTAAAAACTGGGTTTTCGGGTTAATTTTCCTCCACCGTCCACGGCGGTCCTGCCACCTCCTCCTCGTCTCTTGATCCCTCAACAACCTTCTGTCACTCTCTCAGTCCAAAACAGGTGAGGGCCAAGGATTTGGGGTTGTGGGTTTGTGAGTTTCACGGGTAATGGAGCAATGAAGAAGATAGGAATGAAGGGTGAGGGTATGCGTGTATGTGTGTTAGTGAGCAATGGATAAGTGACACTTTTCACTCATTCGTTGGGCCTACAAAAAATATTTGGTCCCACACTAAAGGACAAGTGACTGATTTGCCTCGTAAAATGTATCACTATGAATAGTACCCAAAAATGTCGGTGACCCGTAACTTCCTCATCGAACGTTTGATTACGACGTGCCGCTTGCCTACAGACTCGTATTGACCTCATCTATAACACGATCATCGAGTCTCGTGCATTTGACTCATCAAGTCAAAAGTCAACATTTTCCCCAACACCAAGGGTAAAATTGTCATTTTACACCTTCCGTCTGAAATCTACCGACTAATCCCTTATTAGTCATGCTAATCCTCAATTAATTCTCAATTAACCTCGTAAATTTTGGACGGGTTTTTACATGTGACCCATTTGCAAAGAAATTTGACTCCGAGTATGAGTCCATGTGTATTTGAAAGTTATTCTTTGGTAAAAGGCCCTATTGAGATGTTTGAAACAAATACTGGTAAAATGATTTATGAGATTTGGTTTTGGGCTGAGTCCCTACGAGATTCGGTTTTGGGCTAAAACCATACGAGATTTGGTTTTGGGCTAAGACCCTACGTGAGACACTTGATGAGATTTGATAAATGTTTTCACTGAGACCATCCTCTTGAGATTAATGTGACACCAGTGTGAATATGTTTCCCTGGAGAGGGACTCTAGTTGTGAATACGTTTCCCCGGAGCGGTCCCTATGATATGTTTCTCGCATCTGGGATACGCTATGCCCCCATCCCCCCTCAAGTGGAGAGATCACGATGAACTGCCCTTGTCGAGCAGCCTTGGGAGGCTCGACTTAGGAGTGCTTATGACATATGGCATCGTTCGTTGATTTGTTCACGACGATTTGAACATTGGCCGTTGATTTGTTCATGGAAACGTGCTCGGAAGTGAGTTGTCCTGGAGCTTATTTGCACGCGTTGCATGGATGACGTGACTGATGATGATATGAGATGAGACAGATGTGGGTTTTGAGGATTGGTCATGTTTTCGATTATTTCTTTATGTCTAGCTATTTTCACATGTTTTGGTTTTGAAAAAAAAAATATGATTTGATTTTAAAGAAATCATTTGAGATTACATGTTTTTTGATGCATGCATGCTATTTAATTAGAGGGTATAAATGTATTTTCCCTAAACTTATTTGAAATGTTTATTTTTGTCCACTCATAGTTTTAATGGTTTTTCATACCCTTTAGGTTGATCGCGGATGCAGGCTATAGTAGAGACCGAGACATCACATGAAGCTGTGTATTCTAGAAACCCTGTTTGGGTCACGGTATTATCCCTAACTTGACACGTGTTGTCAGACGAGAGCAGGTTATCCCACGTTAATCTAGGGGGATTAGGGATGGGTCCTGTCATGTCACCTTACTCAGCCCACTTGTGTGGGACCTCGCATGGTGAGGTAGTCGATCGGCGTTGACATGACTAGTGACCGATCTAGAATCACATGGGGCCAAGGTGAGTGTATGTCAACTTGCTTGACCAACCTACGCTGGACCTTACACGATGAAGTGGCAGATCGGTCTTGGCATGACCAGTGACCGATCGAGAACTATTTGGAGCCAAAGTGAGTGTATGTCACCTTGCTGGGCCCACTTGCGCTTGACCTCAAACGATGAGGTTTCCAATTGGTCTTGGCATGACCAGTGCCCGACTAAGAACCACTTGAAGCCACGGTGAGTGTATGCCACCTTACTCAGCCACTTATGCCGGACCTCCCACGATGAGGTGGCCAATTGGTCTTGACATGAGTAGTGACCGACGAAGAACCCCTTGGAGCCAAGGTGAGTATAGACCACCTTGCTTGGCCTGTGTACGACTGAGTGACATCTTGTTATGTGCTGTCACCTCTGATTGCTTTTCCCGCTGTCGCATATGCGTGTTCATAGTTAATGTGCGATCTTTCCGTTGACTGAGGGAACGCATGTCTGTAGTTAATGTGTGACCCTTGGGATGGCCAAATGGGTTTGTAGTGGTTACATTTTTACCATGGTTACTTTTTGGAAAAAGTATAAAAGAGGGTTGGGATTTTCAATTTTCACTTTTAGCACTTTGAGTGAATTGAGAGTGAGAATCAAGGCGATTTTTGACTACCTAAGGAAATTTCCGATTTTCTTTCACAGTGGTGCTCACGGCCTCGTTCAAAGAAAAGAAAAGGTATGTTGAATTTCTTTCTCTTGTTATCTCCATTTTGCATTGTACATGTCGTCTAAAGAATCACAAGGCGTGGATGATTGGTCTAGCAATGCCTTTGAGGGTGAATCGATGGCTAGCTCGACCGAGTCAGATTCTCTATTGAACAGAAATGATTCGGCCTCTATTTCTTGTTCATCTAGGCCAGAGGTGGATTCAAAGTTAAGGCACCAGCCTTTGAGGAGGCTCAAAGGGATGGAACGAATTAAGATCTGCATGACGAGCTTTATAGAGCTTTTGAGAAGATTGGGCCTCGGTATGTCTCGGTCGTTGATGGGCCGAGTAGATGGTGGCTGAAGTGTTGTCGGTCGACCAAACCCCATCTTTGATGCCATCCCAGTGGGTTCTCCACACAAAACGAAGGGTAAGGCCAAGGGAGGTTCAAGCTCGAGGATAAAGCCTATGGAGATAGACATAGATAAATTTTTGAAGCATGTGACCCTTGCTAAGTTGGGGTAGGAAATTGATCGACAGGTTAGCACGGTCATCTAGAAGGATGTGGTGGCTTACAATGAGGATTTTAGGATTCTAGACTCGATCAAGATGATATTGATCGGTTAGAGGGACAAGTCGAATGACCCACCAAAGTATTGGACGACCTTCTATCCAGACATTCTGATTCACGATGTGACGTTGCCATTGCATCCATGGCTCCAGGAGATGGTAGCACATGTGGGGGTGGCCCTCGGTCAGATCAATCCGAACTGTTGGATTATCCTTACTAGTGTGTACACGGCCTTCAAACTGGCTGAAAAGGGGGAGCCAACTTGGGGGAACCTCAACTTTTTATACAAGTTATGCCGAGACAAAACTATTTGGGTTTATTTTGAGGCCAAGGATAGAAATGCCATCAGGTTATTCATCTGGGACATGCAGACCTCCCAGAAGGCATGGAAGTGTCAGTTTTTCTTTGTCTTAGGAACTTGGGAAGGGATCCATCTGACCAAGAGGAATAGGTGGATGCCTTAGACCTATCAATCGAAAGGTGTGGTTGTGGGTCTTTTGCTTGTGTGTCGGTCTATTTAGGTCGGTTAGGTATAGTTGATGTCGTGTTTTTGTTATATGTTACTGCTAACTGACTTGTTTTCTTTGCAGAGATATTCAAGTGTCCATCTAAAACCACCAGGAAAAGGCTGACTACCATGAACACTTTGAGAAGCTTAACCGAGCGAAGAGGAGTAGAGACAGTCTTAAGTTGTCGAGCAATTTGTTAGCAGTCGTTTCATAAAGGAACTTCATAAGTATCTCGGCCTTACGGCCTCTCGGTTTCATATATTTTGACAGGACCCGTCCCAATCCCACTGGGACCACCCGGGGGCGTGCCCCGCTCCCGTCTGACAATGACTCTAAACACACCAAACTTACACTTTAAATAAAAACCGAATACTTAAATAGTTAGATAACGTACTACAACAGTGTTTAAAACCGATACTGTCAGACAAGGGAAAGTAAAATACAACACGTGAGCACAATAGTCAGAGTACATTTATTCGGTGCTCAACCTACCCACAAGTGGGTGTACAGGTGCACAGCTAAGCAAACTAAACCTCTGCCTCCTCCTCCGGGTCCTCCTCCTCTATTTCCGTGTCAGGGTCTGGAGGGGTCAGTAAAACAAGGGTGAGTGGGCCAAAAATAACAGTTTATCAATCAATTTATAAATAACTAATCATAAGGTTTTACCCCTCTGTTTTTCAAATCTTGCATGCAGTGAAAATATAATATTATAATGAAATCATAACCATACAACCACAATAATAATCAAAAGGAGAAACTAACATATCAGTGCACTATAAAACCCAACCCAAATGATGTCACGGTTCTAAGGCTACGCGTTGCCACTCAGGGTCTCACACCCGAGACTCTCTAGGTACATCAGCTTCCGGTATCCCGGTCACTGCCCGAGGTATATGAACATGCCTTCCTGAGAGTAAGCAGCCCAACGGGGGTCAACTCCACTCAGTCAGGGCCCCGTGACTACTCTAGGGTCCACCCAGGCCAACAACCCTCCCTGGAGGAGACAATATACACAGGTAGGAAAGTACAGTACAATAACAGTATAGTTTACCCTATGTCCCCCCCCCCCCTCCCCCCCGGACATCCCAAACAAAATCCACATATAATCCAGACGGGTATCATGCCCAAAACATTGTAATATCATATATAAACAGTTCATATAAGACTCATCGAAATCATAAGTGGAAATAGTAAAACAGTTTATGCATGCAAGCTTTTTACAAATCAAACAGCCCACTCACACTCGGTCCTTGCTGCTCAACGATCTCTAAAACCTGTATTTTTATACCTGAGGGTTACTTAAGGACCCTATAACATCAATACCAAGACCCTAGAACAGATCCGCCTCAAAATCGCATCCCGGGCACTATTCCCGGTGCTTCAAACCCCATTTTGACTAAACTAACGATCTCCGATCGACACGAAACCACCTCCATTGGGTCCGTATCGTCGAAACCTTGAAAATGGTACCGGCCCCACCAAAATCACTATTCACATGCGCCCACACGCGCCTGGTCAACGCGTGGGTCAACGCTGCTACAGTACTGCTGACGTTAGCAGTGACGTCAGCATGACGTCATCACTGACACTTGTTAGGTGACACGTGGCATGTTCTGATTGGTCCCTGGTCTGACAACATCTAACAGGATGACATCATCATGACGTCAGAAGTGACGTCAGCATGATGACGTCATCATGCTACAGTACTGGGTCAGCCCGTTTGACTGGAACCGGGTCGCCGTCGACCCATGGCTTGACCCGATTCCACCGTACAATTCCGGCCACCATTTTCGACGGGGTTCATCCTTATAGGGTCGTCTAGGTCTGTTCTATGGTTCTACAACCTCAAAACCGAAAGAAAACGAAAAGAAACTCACCAGTCCTTGTTGAACTTCACTGCCAGGAATCCGGTCGTCGTCTCCGGCGATCCACGCCATCTCGGTCGTCCAAGATAGTCCCAAACAGCTCGTCTCTAGCCCTAGGACATGTCCATAAACAATAGATCGATTTCTAGGCATTAAAACGGGTTGGTTCGAAACAGGGGAGTAAAAACGGGTTCTTGGGTTTTCGGCCTTACCGCCGCCGTGTCGCCGCCGCAGCCTTCGCCGTCGTCCAGTTGTGCTCCTGGGGTCCTCACGGTGTAGACTGGAGCTTCCCTTGCGTCGAGGTGGTGTGGATGTCGCGGTTTGCTTCTTGGACCCGATTCCTTAGTGTTTCGGGTCTGTGTTTTGCACGGGATTTTCAGAGCAGGGACAGGGGTGGTGGTTGCCGGTGACGCACGGTGATGATGATTAGATGATGGTGGTGTTGTTGGTGGTCATCTGGTGGTGTGAGGGCGGCTGGTTTGTGTGTTTGGGTCGAGAGAAAATGGGAAGAAGATGCACGGGTTAGGGGGGATGGATGTGTGTGTTTGTGAGAAAACAGGGAGGATGATCGTGCATGAAGAAGAAAAAGCAGATAGGATGAAGGGCTGGGATTCATTTGGGCAGGGATCCAACGGCTGGGGTTAAATGGAGGGAAAATAAATGATTATAAAATGTGGGAATAGTGTAATGTTGCTTTATTGGAATAGTATGGACTTGGATGAGTGACACTTGTCACTCATCCGCTTATTTTAATTCAAATCTGAATTTGCACGGATTCCCATAATAAACTAATATTTTTTTTCCGTTGTTCTCGGTTCGTAAATTCTGCTAAAACGCTTCCTTGACCATAACTTCCTCATACGAATTCCGATTTCGGCGTGCCGCCTGTCTACGGATTCGTGACGTCCCGACCTACGTCATGGTCGTGGGTCAAAGTCCAAATTATTTCCCGGGTCAAAAGTCAAAGTTTCCCCCCTTCAGGGGTAAAATAGTCTTTTTACATTAAAATATTATTATTCTCGGTTCGGGTCGTTACATATTTGGTTTAATTTTTGGCACTTTTCTAACTTGCTTTTGTTCGTCCAACCTCGCTAGATTTTGTGGTTGCTACGACCGAGGAGTGCTTCAAGAGGATGGCTAGGAGGCATGGGGTGTAACAACCCGTCCCAAATATCGGGACTAAATATTAATTAATTAAGGATTAACGTGACTAATCCCTAATTAGTCGAGAAAATACAGACAGACACTGTGAAATGACCGTTTTACCCTTGGAATTGGGCAACATATTGACTTTTAATCTAGGAGGTCTAAAGCACGAGGACTGAGGACTGTTACGTTGTGTCGATACGAATTTATAGATAGGCGGCACGTCGGAATCGAACATTCGATGTGAAAGTTACGGGTCGCGAAAGCTTCAAGAAACTATTACGCAAATTAAGAGATGCATTAACATTTGTCCTCATGTGGGCCCAGATATTTGTTTTAGGCCCAATGGATGAGTGACAAGTGTTACTCATCCATTGCTCACCTAACACAGATACATGCATCATACATCTTCATCTGTTTCATTCAAACCAAACCCGTACACCCAATCCCACACCCACAACCCTCAATCCTCATGTGTTGTTGTTGGGCCGTGAAGGAATATTGGAGAGGAGACTGAGATAATGATGGTGGTGCTAATAGTGTTGACCGTGGTGGAAGGTGGCCGGGAAAACCCGAAACAGTAAGCTTACATTCAAAATTGGAATATGGGTTTTTATGGGTTGTTGATTGGTTCTAATGATTGGAATGTGTTTCTGGTGGCCATACGAGATGATTGGACTTGGAATCAAGGCTGGAGGTGGTCTGAGGTGGCTGGAAATAGAGGTGGAAGGTTGGCTGGTTGTTCTTAGATCGGGAAGGTAACTTCTAGACTTATTTTTATGGTTTTGAGTAGCTGGATCGATAGCAAATGGAAGGACAAAACTATAGGAATTAACGGGTTGAAAACAATTGAGAAATGGCTGAGAACCGGTCTCGACGGTTCGCCAGTTTGGTCATACCGGAAGAACCAGAGAACCGAGTCTGAACCAGGTTCCATCGAAGGTTGAAGATGACACTGTTCCAGAGCGCGGGTTTCACGCGCAGCGTCTTTGGGAGGCTCGTGAGTGTGCGTGGGGCCGATTTTCGAGGCATGGTCAACATGTGTTTTCATTCTTTCAATGTAACGAACATTTTGGGGCAGGTTTCGAGTCGATCGGACACTATTTAGGGGTAGTTTTGAGTGTCCAAAGGTTTAGGTTTTATTTTAAATACGTTTTAAAATTCCGAAAAATTGGCGGATTTAATGTTAGGTTATTTCAAGTAGTTAGTGACCTTCGAGTATGCTTTGGACAGGTCCGGGAGTTTCGGTGATGGTGATTTAGCCCCGGGAGGCTTATGGCACGCGTATCGAGGCGATAGCTAGGACGATCTGTGTGTGGACATTGATTTCTAAATTGATGTATGCATAACTGTTTTATATGTTTTAAATATGTGATTTATGATGGATTTAATTGTGGTATTATGTATTCACGTATTTGCACGTATTTCGAGGATTGGAATTGTGGAAATGGTTAATGAAAATTATAAAATGGAATTTCAAGCAGAGTCCCTTGAATTTGGAAATTGGAATTGTGGAAATGGTTTATGAAAATTATACTTCAGGCACAAGACCCTTTTATGGATTTACGATGGTTTTATGGAAATCCCGGGCATAGGTCCCTTTTAACGGTTTGAGATGATTTATGAAATGTTTTCCATATACCATCCTTATGAGGGGTTGCCCTCCAGACGTCCTGTAGCATCATGGAGTGGTTGGTTGTCTCCTCCGGACATCTCGTAGTATCCCGGAGTAGTCACTTTGCACTATTTGAGAGGGGTTGCCCCGAAGCGCAGCTCATGATCAGGAGTGCAGTTATGGATAATACCTCCAGGAAGGGTCATTGATCTGTGAGTCATTGACCTGGGTGGACCCTGAAGAGACTCGAGATTGAGACCCCGAGTAGCACGTGTAGCTTGGAAACCGTGACAATGGTATTGATTAGGCATCAAGGATGCTAAGGATTGGTTAAATTGTATTTTGATAAACTAGTTATTCAATATTGATGGTTTTGGGCTGAGTTCCCATATATATATAAGGTTTTGAGCTGAGTTCCCACATGACTGGTTTTGGGCTGAGTTCCCACATGGTTGGATTTAAGATGTTGGGCTAAGGCCCTGATGATTTATTTAAGTAAATGGTTTGATTATTGGTTTTCGAATGCATGATGCTTTTTAGTGAAGGGCATAAATATCTTTTTGTGAAATGTGTTTTATAAATTATTTATTTCGTCCACTCACACCTTTTAATGGTTTTTAATGCCCTTCAGGTTGATCACGGATGCGGGCTGTAGCAGAGACCGAAACATCACACTCTTCCACTCATCCTCGTGCACTCTGAAAGTCCCGAACGGGCTGAGATTTTGAGTTATTCCTTGTCTGACACTTAGTGTCAGACGGGAGCATGGCATATCCCGCGTTAATCCCGGGGGGATTGGGATGGATCATGTCATGGGGTATGAGGTGGGCTTCGTCTCCTTCGTGGGAGTGTGGAAGGATGGCATGTTCAACATGTCAACCATGCGAGCTGGAAGGATAGCACTACCCTAATGCCCTGTGGTTAAAAACCTCATAGGTCAATCACCCTCTCAATTTGGAAATCTTCTAGTAGTTGGTGGGCGTTCCAATAGATCTTAGTTCTAGAAATACCATCATTATTGGGAGGGGGTTAGATGAGGAGTCTTCCGGAAAAAGTACGGTTAGCCGTAGGTTATTGCCACCTCAGTCTGTCGGGTGATATTAATTCTATAACTTGTTGCAGGGTTTGAACGTGGTAGGCTGAGGTTGGTCAGCAAAGGTCTGGTTGGCCAGACCCTTGTCTCGATGGTTTTAGTGCCGAGACATCTTTTCGATGGAGAGGGTACTTGTGTACTATTATGCCAAGACATAGTTCTTTGCGTTGATCTTGGCACTGTGAGCCTTGAGCTCGACCACCTCCCGCATGAGGTCTTCCAATGTCTGTTGGTAGACAGCATGGATGTTTCCCATTAAGTTCCTTTGCGGAAATGGGTTGTGGGTGAGATCTCATTCATCTCGTTTATCCGACATGGTGCTAGGGGCAATCGAAATGAGAGAAATGGTGAGTGTGAGCGTGGCGGGTTGTTTCAGAGTTCCCACAAATAACGCCAAACTATTGATGCAATAAATTGACCAACTTAGACTCACTTCGCTTGAATTCTTTGGATGCTCTTCTCATGGAAGAAAGACCTGCGTAGAGCGATGTAAGAGTAAAGGACACTAGTGCATTTCCCGCCGAACAATCTCTGATGCTTAAGTAAGATTAAGTGTGGAAGGTATTGTGGTAATTTAAGCAACATAAGGGTAATATTATCATTACCTTTTGGAATGGGGTACCGTTGTATTTATAGTAGTATTGAATGTTATTGTTGGGATATTTCGATGTGGGATAAATGTCATTGCTTTTAAGAGTTTACATGTGTTCTAGTGTGATCCTAAGCGATGTCTCTGACATGTCTGTGGACTTGGCCAACCAGATATGGTCGGCCTATGATGTTTTGGCCTCTTATTAAGTGATAAGAGTAGTCGATCATAGTGCCTAGCTAATCGGAGGTAGGTCGATCAGTTGTGATCAGTCTATATTGTTTTTGTCAGGACCCGACCCTTCTAACACAATATTGTCCGCTTTGGGCCCAGCCCTCACGGTTTTGTTTTCGGGAGCTCACGTGCAACTTCCCAGTAGGTCACCCATCGTGGGATTGCACCAGCCTCAACTCGCTTAACTTTGGGGTTCCAATCCCCCCCAAAGCCACTGAGCTCCCAAAAGGCCTTGTGTTAGATAGATACTTGCCCACACATATAAGGTACTTCACCTTTCCCTCCCTGAGCGATGTGGGATAGTTCACCGATCTTACCTTTCCAAGCTCACGGGTCTTGCTCAACATTCTTGCTTCTCAAGCTCACGGGTCTTGCTCACCGTTCTTGCTTCCAAGACCGGGTCTTACAATCCACCCTCCTTGGGGCCCAGCGTCCTCGCTGGCACACTTCCGGTCGGGGTCCGGCTCTGATACCATTCTGTCAGGACCCGACCCTTCTAACACAATATTGTCCGCTTTAGGCCCAGCCCTCACGGTTTTGTTTTCGGGAGCTCACGTGCAACTTCCCAGTAGGTCACCCATCGTGGGATTGCACCAGCCTCAACTCGCTTAACTTTAGGGTTCCAATCCCCCCCAAAGCCACTGAGCTCCCAAAAGGCCTTGTGTTAGATAGATACGTGCCCACACATATAAGGTACTTCACCTTTCCCTCCCCGAGCGATGTGGGATAGTTCACCGATCTTACATTTCCAAGCTCACGGGTCTTGCTCACCATTCTTGCTTCTCAAGCTCACGGGTCTTGCTCACCGTTCTTGCTTCCAAGACCGGGTCTTACAATTTTAGCCTCATTTCTGGGTGACCTAGATGGCTGATAGGAGGACCTGGCTGAGATTAGTGCATGCCCATCAAATGTGATCGGTTAATATTGCTCGGTTGGAGGCTTAGCCTTGTACGATTTGCCAATTGGTGGGCTTGGGAAGTTCTAAGGCGGGGTTGCTCTGTCAGGACACGTCCCAAGCCCCCCGGGATTAACGCGAGACGCGCTTGATCCCATCTGACACGGAGTGTCAGACAAGGGAAAATTCCGATTTAAGCCCACTCAGGGCTTCAGAGTACACCAGGAGCCGGATGAGGAGTGTGATGTCTCGGTCTCTGCTACAGCCCTCATCCGCAATCAACCTGAAGGGCATTCAAAACATTAAAAGCAGTGAGTGGATAAAACAAATAGTTTATAAAAACATTTTCACAAAAGACATTTATACCCTTCACTAAAAAGCATGCCATTCGAAAACCAGTTATCAAACCATTAGGGCCTTGGCCCAAATCGTAAATGAAACCAATCATACGAGTCACTGCCTAAATCCATGTGGGACTCAGCCCAAAACCAGTATATATCATATATATATATATATCACATAACAATTCCTGTCACAGTTTCTAAAGCTACGCGCGTGCTACCTGGGGTCTCAAGTCCCAACTCTCCCAGGGTCCTCCCAGGTCAATGTCCGTAGATCAATGACCCTCCCTGAGGGTTATAATCCATAAGCCGTCCTGGGAGTAAGGTACCCAACGGGGGCGACGCTACTCAATTAGTACTTCATGACTACTCCGGGGTCCACCTAGGCCAACGACCCTCCCCGGAGGAGACAATCCATAAAATAAGGATGGTATATGAAAATCAATCTGAAATCATCCATAAAACATTTCAAAGGATTCATGCCCGGTCCCCATAAACCATCATGAAACTAGAAATCCATTTAGAGTTCCCGACCCGAAATCATAAACATAAACTAACTGGGCCTTGTGCTCGAACTCATGACTCAAATGGACATCGAGCCTGATATCTCAGGGTCACTCACGATTCCAATCGTAGTGATGCGTGCAACCATCCATTCAGGACCACTCTCAATCCTGGTATGTCGCCGTGAACGTATCAACTGACGCGACCACCTCTACATCATGGTGCCCCCATCACCGATCGATATCCTGAACCGTCAGCACTTCGAAGTCGAACCTCCAGTGGCTGCTCGACAACGGTACGTGCATCGTGACCTCTCCGGAAGGAACACATCCCAGTCTAGAGGCTAGCGTCGTATCGTCTGTCGCCGTGCACAAAGCACTCGCCGCGACCATAACTCAGACCCGTAGGTCCTCAATAAGGCCACATGCCCGAGACAAAACCAAATGGGTCTCATGCCCGAGTTTAACTTTTCAATTCCAAAACCATTTCATTTAAACCGAAACCAGAACACGTATAAACACCGTATAAAACTGTAAACCTCGAAATACGCGCAACTATGTAAACGCACCCAAAAACATTCATGGCATCACAAAATATGTATTAAAACACATAATAAAAATTTATACATGCATCAATTTAGAAAAAAAGGTCCACTCACAGACCGTCCGAGCTGCCGCCTCGATACGCGTGCCAAATGGCTCTCCTAGGCCAATCACCGTCAGCGGCACCTCCAAACATGTCCAAATTGTAATAAAGGGTTACTAACTACTTAAATAACCCCTCACTAAAGCCCCGTAATTTTCTGGAATTTTTAACTATTTTTAAAGTCGATCCTAAACCTTCTGATGTCCCGAACAATATCGAGAAGGTGTCCGATCGACACGAAACCAGTCCCAAAATGTTCGTTACATCGAATAGATTAAAAGTCATGTTGAAGTCATCCCCAAAGGAAACCCACATGCCCTCACGCGCTGCCCAAAAGGGCTGCACGTGAAGCCCATGCACCAGCACTATTCATCGTCCCTAATTCTTACTCATTTTCGATCCATTTCTGTCCATTTTCATTCCTAAAGGTTCCTAACAACATTCCCTATCGATCTATGCTTTCAAAGTCACAAAACCAAGTTGAAAACATACCTCCAAGATCGAAGAACGAACCGGCCACCTGCAACCTCCCACCGCCGTCGTCTCGGGCCACCTTAGCTTCCATTTCCAATCCAAACCTTCCCCTTAGATCACCAGACAACCATTTCCCTTAATAGAATCAACTAAAAACCCCCTAAACTCATATTTGAAATTTCAAAACCAACTTACTCGCGGTTTCGGGCTTTCCTCCGTCGTGGCCCGCCGTCCGTCACATCATCCTCATCACCTTCAGTCCCTCACTAGAACCCAAAAAATGATTATGGTGGTGAGGTGCTAAGTGTTATGTGTTTGTTTTCGGTTGAAGAAGAATAAAATGAAGGAGATGAAGAAAATATTTGCACGGGTTGAAGGGGGGAAGGTGAGGTTTGTTGTGATGATCAAATGAGTGGACGGTGAGGATGACGAGTGTGGGGAAAATGGATGGCTGAGATTGAAAGAGAGTGGTTAAGGATATTATAAAATAATCTCAAAACAATTATTATAATATTAAACCCACCAATCACCTTTTAGATCCACAATTTGGGGTTAATGACCAATAGGATGAGTGACACTTGTCACTCATCCTAGGGTCCCACACTAAAAAGTCAACCAATCAGATTTAACCAAGTGTCACTGCCTCGTAATGCGTGCATAGTTAAATCGAACTTCCATGAACCATAACTTTCCCGTTTGATGTCCGATTTCGACGTGTCGCCTATCTACGGACTCGTATCGACCCGATCTACGTAACAGTCCTTGGCCCTCGGCCATCGGACCTCCCGAGTCACAAGTCAACATTTTGCCCACGACCAAGGGCAAAACGGTCATTTTACACTGTTTTTTCGATTTCGTTCAACTAATCACCGTTAACCTCACTAACCCTTAGTTAGTCACTAATCTAATCCCGGAATTCGAGACGGGTCGTTACGTGCTCGGGCATGGTTCAGCCTAATAAGATTTGGTACGAACAAAAGAAAAAGTAGCTTATGGATGATCTATGATGTTGACATGATGTTGATTACATCATTTGATTATGATGTGTATCTGTTTTGCCTTAATCAATGAATATAAGCATATCTATGTCAAAGCCACATACTATTCTAATGGTGTTGCTCTATAATAATTTCAACAAAATATTTAATGAAAATGGATAGCCTAAGTTCTATAATAATTCCACAAAGCCTCATGTATAAGTGTTGAAAGTAGTTGTTAAGTTTAATATAATGTAAAATTGCAAATATTTTGAAAATGACAATTAATCAATATTTGACAATGTATCATATTTTAGTTTACTCTCTATCAAATTGTTGTTAAATATGATAATTGAAAGGAATGAAGTCCTTATATGATGTTATGTTTTATTTAGTAAATACCACCAGGTATCTCCACACTCGAAGAGTAAACCTAATTCTTGTTTGGAGTGCGGCTTATTTTTGCTCACAAAGTGCTCATAATAAGTTTCAAATTCTTATTAGTTAGGCGTTTGGAAATTCGCCTATTGCTAATTAGTGAACAAATTACATGAAATTTTTATATCAAAACAGTCTAAATCGCCAATAAAGGTTTGGATTCAAACGGTTTCTTTTTTTTTTTTTTTTTTCAAATTGTATATAACTATTAAGATTTTGACAATTTGGAATTGAGTGATATCTACATTGCTATAAATCATGCCCATCCTAACACAAACTAACGAAGTGACCTTAAAAAAAGTTGTACAAATTTTCCATGATCACATGAACAGACATTTTTAGATGAAAAACGAACATAGAAATTTTTATGAAGTTAATATTGGGAAAAAAAAACAAATTAGGTCATTAATTGTAATTTTTATTTATTTAAATAGTGAATACACATAACTAAAAAAGATAAAAATTACATTTGTGCAAATTTTCCATTATTTTATACAAGTACGATGATAAGGTACAATTAACTTTTTATCATATATGAGATGCGATGTTTTAAGTTTTATGAGAAGTTGCACAATTTACATTTCTTGCATCATACTAAAAATTTTCTATTAAACTAAATTCAATATTATTGAAAACTCTTCTAATTCAATTCAATATTATTTCTTCAAATTAATTAAATGAAAATTAATATTGCTTGTAGAAAAAAATATCTAACATTGTCTCACCAAAGACACCATCCAAGGTTATTGTTGTCAAAAATTATTTTGCTTGAATAGAAGGAGGGAAATTTCCATTTAAAAGATGATTTAACAAATATATATATATATATATATATATTGCTATTCCATTTGAAACATTATTTTGCTTGAATAGAAGGAGGGAAATTTCCATTTAAAAGATGATTTAACAAATATATATATATATATATATATATATATATATATTGCTATTCCATTTGAAACTCAGATGATCACGGTTACTTTGATTGATCACTGTTGCCTTGGTTGAAATTGTTGAAGTTGTTGTAATGTTGGTCCCTTGATATCCACCTATTGTGTTTGCTTGTTCCATTTCTCCATTAGAGTCCATGACTCGAGGGCATTGGTCATTAGGGTGCCATCCCATTTGGAAAAAACCACACAATAGTCCTTGAGATTGTTTGGCCCTCTTAACCTCGAGCTCTAGAACTTGCTCAAGCGTTGACTACGCTCAAACTACGCATTAAATTAAACACGTAATTTGAGTATTGTGCAATTTAAACCCTTTTTGTGTAGATGTAGTATTGGTAAATAGGGATCGTTCTTAACCGGGGAAATTAGGGAACATTAATAATGTGTTAGTGGGAGATGAATAAAAGAATAATGAATTAAAGAATCAAATAATAAAAGAATTAAAGAATTAAAGAATAAAGAATAAAAAGGAATCAAAGAATAAAAGAATAAAAGAATAAAAGAATAAAGAATAAAATGGGAGGTTTTGAAAAGATTTGTAATTTAAGCTAAAGACAACACTAAGTAAAAATTAAAATGTAAATGTTCATGCTAATTAGAACTTACAAACCATAGAGTAGTTTCATAGACAAAACCTACACTTTTACGTAAGTAATTTCGAATTAACAATCACATTAATTCTAACATTTTGCTCATAATAAACCAATCACGAAATCCTACCTTCATCATCTCAAATACTTACATACATCTTTCAATATTATAAATGCATCAACCATTAATGTGCGTCAAACATCAATATGCTTCAAACATTTACAACATGATTTACCTTAAGTTTATAATTAAATGCGCCGACAGCGATCAACATTTAATCTCTTCAATTCTACTCTAAGTGCACCGACAGCGGATAAAACACTTAACATCAAATTGAAGTTTAAGCACTAAAACATATGAAGTAAAAGAAATTCAAAAAGTAAAACACATGGAGATTGCATTCTTACTTACAAATGTTAGAAAGAAAATACCAAGAACAATAGTAAAGAAGAAATGAAAATAACATAAAAATAACATAAATTATGAATAAGAATTAAAAGAAAACTAATTAATAAGAAAATCTACAAGAAGTAAAAATGGTCCCCAAAATTGTCTCTCAAAAGAGAGAAACAAAATAACTAAACTAAGAACTAAGAACTAAGAAAAATGAAAGAAATGGAAGAATGAAACTAATGGGGGACTCTCTAAATACATGAAATGACCTCCCTATTTATAGAGGGAGTGCCACAATTGTTTAATTAAAAGTACAAAATTAAAATATAAAAATAGCAATAAAATAGTACATGAAGAAGTGATGGAAATGATGAGATTGGGTGGGAAAAGATGCTGATTTTGGGAACTATTGGGAGGCTGCTGGATTTTTGGCTTGGGATGCTGGATTTCAGCAGCTTCCCACCGAATTTCCTTGCGATTTTCGGTGGTTTCTCATATTTCGTCCATAATTTCTTCGTTATAATTCCGATCGGGACGATTCTTTCACCAAAATGCTCCAAATTCCAAGCTTTATTTATTTCTACAAAAATATCACAAAATAAATTAATTTGTCTAATTATTTATTATTTTAATATTAAAAGTCAAGTATAAAGGGTATAAAATAATATAAAATAACGCTTATTTGAGGACCTATCAAGCGTAGGTTGTAGCTTGTCAATATTTTCGTCCGAAACAGCCCTAGAAGCGATCATAGTGGCGCAAGGAACCTTGAAGCGATCATAGTGGTGCAAGGAACCTTGAAGCGATCATAGTATTGGCCAAAGGACTCATCTGGAGATTGAGTGATGGACATTTTCCTCCTCATTTGAGTGATCTTTGAGGCCGGAAAGTACTTGTAATAGAACAAGTCCGCGAGTTTCTTCCACGACGTGATGTGATTGGTGGGAAATTCCATGAGCCAAGATTGAGCTCTATCAGCCAACGTGAAGGGGAAGGCCTTGAGCTTAAGAATTTCATCATCTGCATCACTAGGCTTCATACTATTGCACACGAGCTGAAAGGTTCTGAGATTCTTATTTGGATCTTTAGTAGTAAGCCCATGAAACACTAATAGTCGATGGAGGAATCCACTCTTGAGCTCAATGTCCTTATTTTCCGTTGGTTTTGGAAAATCAATGCAAGATGGTCTAATGCTCCATTCCTTTGAGCATGTGCGTTGGCGAAGAGATTTACGTTCATTGTTGGCCATCTCAACTTCTTATTCACTTCTAGATTGATGCTCGGATGAAGAACATTTGGATGCTGAGTGAGGTGACCCAGATTCATAACCTTGTTCAATGATGGGAGCTAAGAATGGCTCCTCACATGGTGGATAACTCGATTCACTTCCTTCTTGATCTACCTGTGTGTTGAGGTGAGCTAAGTGTTGAGATCGGCGAAGTGGTGTGCTTGTTTCATGAATCGAGGGACTCGAAGGCAAGAGATTCGACTTGGTCATTCATAGAGATAACATAAATCACATGAATTAGGGGTCTACATACAAGGCTTCCTACGACATGAAAGTTTAACAAAGAGAAAATTAGAGGCACGAGTAATCGCTTATATACATTACATTAAGAACTAAGACCTTATGCAATATATACAATGCAAAAGTATTCACACCCTGAGATGCAAACTACTCATAATCAACAGGAACAACTACTACGTGCAAGTATGATTTACAAAGTGTAAAGAGAATGTACAATATGCAACACACAAGAATATATACATCAAAGTCACAAAACACACTTAGTCAAAAAAACACACTTATATATGTAAGTGACACGTTTTATACAAGGAGAGCTAACACATGTATACAAGTAAATAATCAAGAAGCTATATGCACAAAGTATAGTCAAGAAATAGCTAGCTAATGCACAATTCCATACATCTTTTAATTTATGCAACACATATGTGAATGCATAAGAGAAAAATGTTAGAACCTGCACAAAAACATACGAGCTACGTGACATATACATGAAGAATGATCTTGACCTTCGATGTCATGCCCCTAGATTAACTTATTCTAGGGTACCCAGTGATGAAATTTGAGCATCATGAAACCTTAAGGAGGTAATGCAATCTACAAATGAAATACATATAGCCCTTGATCTACACGAATAACATTCCACTCTTCTTCTCATAAATCCTTCCAGACGTACGACCGACGCAAATTGATTAACTATACCTCAATCACCCCACTATTTAATGTTTGAAAATGGCCAGTTGGGATAGATGTAACACGATAAGCAAGGCCTAATTTTGAGAAACACCACGAGGCTAATCAGGCAAAGGTAAACTACTGCATTGGTGTTCTCTTTCTTAGATCCAAAGCTTGTCACTAGTCATAACCCTTATAGACATCATGACCAATAATCAGTGGATGCTTTTGAAGTAGTCTATCAAACCCCAAGTGTTTACAATTTCTGCCCACAACCTCATGCCCATAGATTCACTTAGTCTATGGTGCGTGGTGATGAAATCTACACATCATGAAGGGTTAAGGAGATAAGTATTCAAAAGGGGCATTATCTATTCCGGAAAGCGAAATTGAAGGCAAGATTCTTGAAATCAATGCAAATTTAAGACATTTAATAGGACATAATATTTACAATTATAATTTATTCACATATTCACAACAAATACGCATTCCAGAATCGCACAAGTTTGAGCACAAAAACTTGCCAAAATTTTCAGAACTATTGGCTTGTTCGATTTCAATGAAATTTTACAGGCACATATTAGACACACTAGCAAAAAACTCTGTAAATTTCCAAATTTCTCTAAGACCTCTAGTTATGTCAAATAAATTGCACAAAACAGGGCAATGTAGAGTTTCAGAAAATAGAAAATAAAAACATATGCACAACTGCACAAGTATGATACTTATACATAGTAAACATACTTATACAAATGAAATAACACAAAGATATTTTTTAGGCCCCAGAAATGACGCTAAAAACTAATGCACTAAAACTAAGCATCACATTAAACACTTAATACTTAATGAAAAAGCTTGCAATTTAAACCCTAATATAAAGATGCAACATTGGTAAATAAGGATCGTTCTATCCGGGGACTGAGGGTACTAATGCATGAATAACGTTTGGAATATAGAATGGGGATATGAAGAGAATTTCTATCGTGCTACAAAATTAAGAACAAAACGATGCAAACATAAATCAGAAACCCTAAATTTGTAACATGCCAACAACAAAAATAAACCTAATCTACTATTTACATGTGATCATCTCATTCTTTTCACCTTACTCATTCATAAAATACACAAAATTCAAACCAACGAAATTTTATAGCTTTAGTTTACGAAAGACATGCATATTGTCATAGTTTGTGCTCGAGATTTCCCTATACATATTCATTGATCTAAACTCGGGATTTCCCTATATCTAAATCAAAGCATTAAGTATCAACAGACATGCACATCGAAAGATAAAATACTAGAACACATGGAAGGTTATTGAAATCTATATAATTTATAAAACCAAAATAATACCAAAAACCAATTCATAAATATGATGTTCAAATACAAAAGAGAACTACGGATTAAAGAGGTCATGTTACACTTTTTATCTTTGGGATTTGCCCTACGGATGCTAAGTGTAGATGCTCTTCAGTGGAGACACTCCAGAATTACCTTGTATGTTGCGGATGATGGTGATGATTTTGGTGTATGGTGTAGTCGGCTTTTGTATGAGAAGTCTCAAATTTTTGGAGAAGGAAGAGTGTTTTGGAGAAGGAAGAGTGTTTTGGCAAAGCTTGGTTGCAAGAATGAGAGATGTATGTGCTGCTGGCTGAAACTCTCTCTATATAGGAATAGGAAAACCTTAGTCAGAATCTTCTTAGGAAACAATTTAACTCTACCTGGCCAGCCTGATCCTTCCACACAAAAATAGGGATTCCCATGGTTGTAGAACTCCGATTTTAATAATTCTTGCACTGCTGAAAATAGACTTCTAGATCTTTCCAACCATACCTTAATCGCTTCTTGAATCATTCTGAACTGTTCACAATGGTCCTTGGAAGTGGGCTGATCTACACAGGCAGATTTCTAGTTTGTAACTGTTAATCCACTTCTTCTTTTGCACTTCTCCAAGAACAAATATTGGCATAATCTTGAGCCTTCTTGAACACATGGACATGGTCTTTACCCATATTGATTAATCTTGATCCAATCTTTATGAATCTAGGCTCATTCTTGATATCTTATGCGTGTTTGCTCTAATATTACCTCTTTACTCTATCTCTTGTCGTTAGTACCTAAAAACATAAAATAAAATAAGAAGGTTAGATAAAACATTATTAAGCTCATAACATAGCTAAATGAAGGATAAAAGAGAATACGAATTGAGCATAAAATGCTTAGATCAGGTTTTGTCGTCGGGATTCCATAAGGCGATTTATTGGTATAGAGTAGATGAGATGCACATACTCTTATGGATCTAATTCATCCCAAGTAAAACATTATAGGTTGTCGTACTGTCCACCACGAAGAATCCTAACATCAATTTCTTTGATCCTATTCTGATTTCCAAGGGTAGGATCCCATGGGTCTTAGTGGCGGTACCGCTAAAATTAGACATTATAGTTGTAGTCGGCAAGCAGTCTTTTAGTGTCATATTCAATCTTTTTAGCATTTTGATGGGTAGGAAATTGATAGAAGCTCCTCCATCTATCATCAATTTTTCAATCGGGATGCCTTTCAGATAAGCTATGATAAAAATAGGTCACAGATGGTTCATCATTCCCTTAGTCGGGATAGCAAACAATGACTTTCCTTGGTATGAAATGGTACTCGGGATGACATCAGAATCCCCATCCGTGGGGATTTCGATCGTTGCTTGAGAAGGTTCATATATAGAAACGTCATTGATTGTCTGGTTGACTTGGTGATATACAGTTGATAGATGTTCTGGTAGCACTACCACCACATTGAACTCAACTCAAGGCTCTTATTTCTTGCTAAACAAGGCAGCCAATTCTATAACTTCCAGCATGTCTTTTTTGAATTCCTTTACTTCCTCCTTGATCATGCCCTAACCATAGTTGTGCTGGTTGTTATCTTCAGGTGATTCTTCGATTGGGTCCTTAGTATCCATAGTTTACTTGTCTCCCACGTCTCCTTGGGGAAAGTCTCTAAATATGAGTTTTCTCTTAATTGTAGAACAATATTTTGAAGTGGTGCTAAGATGCATACCTCCTTTTTGATTTTTTTTCCTCCTCTTTGTTTATCTTAAGAGGTCTAGTTAGCTCCTTCTTAGTTGTTGGGGTGTTGTTTGACACCAGATTATTGAAAACTAACAGAGAAACCGCAAGCAAAACACTCAAGAACACACAACTCGCCACTTAAGGAATCCACCAAGAGATAAAAGTTAAAGCAAGAAGAAAACAACTCTCCAAGCTCTGAATTTTTCTGGAATTTTATATCATCATCGTCAATTGATTACATTCCAAACAAAACAACTTATTTATAGTAGCAAAAAACTTAACTGTAGAAGTTTAGAAAGACTCGCATTTTAGGTAGTAAATGAGTCCTTTACTAGAATTTAGAAAAACTCACAATTATTTAGGTTAATTAAATTTCATAATTAGAACAGCTAGAAAATGAAGAGACTCTTTTTAATGGTTTAGAACAGTTTTGGTGTCATGCTCTTCCATTACGCAGGAACTCATCCCTGAGTTCTCTTCAACTTCTTCCCCATGATAGCGGGAGAGGCCGACCACGTTGAATGTTGCTGAAACTCCATAGTTCCCGAAAAGTTTTATTTTGTAAGCATTTTCTCCTACATGCTTGATTACCTTGAATGGCCCATCTGCTCGTGCCTGCAAATTCCCATGTTTGCCCCTAGGGAACCACTTTTTCCGAAGGTGAATCCACACCAAGTCTCCTTCCTCGAACACAGTGGGTTTCCTGTGCTTGTTGGCTTGCCTTCGATACTTCTCATTTTTCTTGATGATGTGACCACGAACTTGCTCATGCAACTTCTTGATTTCCTCAACTCGAGTAGCGACATCTCTACTAAATTGATAGCTTATGGGAAGTGGAGCTAAATCCATGGGGCTGTTTGGGTTCCTCCCATAAACTGTCATGAAAGGACTAGAACCTGTAGTTTCATTTTTGGATAGGTTATAGAAAAATTCAGCTTGAGCGAGAACCAGATCCCATTGCCAAATGGTTTTGCCCACTAAGCTTCTTAAGAGATTTCCCAAACTTCGATTAACTGCTTTAGTTTGTCCATCTGTTTGAGGATGGTGACAAGACTGAATTGTAGTGATGTGCCCAACTTCCTCCATAAAGTCCTTCAGAAATGACCCACGAACTTGGAGTCTCTATCAGATGTGATCGTCTTTGGAATACTATGTATCTTAACAATTTCGCAGAAGTATAAATTAGCAATATGTGATGCATCCAAAATTTTGTTGCAAGGGACCAAGTGAGCCACTTGTTACAATTGTTCGACAACAACCATGATTGAATCTTTATTTCTTTGTGTATGAGGCAATCCAACAACAAAATCAATGCTTATGTCTTCCTAAGGTGCCTTTAGAACTGGCAGTGGGATATACAACCTAGTTTTTTTCCCATGACTCTTGACTATATGACATGTGCGGCATCACTCGACATGGCTTATTACATCTCGGATCATCTTAGGCCAATAACAATGTTCTTCAACAAGAGAAAAGGTTTTATCTCTTCCAAAATGGCCACCAAGCCCTCCGCCATGAGCTTTTGCAATGATAGATTTTCATAATGAACACTCCGGAATACATAAACGAGTTCCTTTAAAAAGAAACACATCTTGCAGAAAATAAGCATCATAACACCCATTAGAACAATCAACCCAAACTTTCTTGAAAAAAGGGTCATCTTTGTAAAGCTTTTTTACCACATCAAACCCCATCACTTTCACTTGCATAGTATTCAAGCAAGAATATCATCTTCCCAATGCATCAACCACTTGATTGTGCTTCCCTGACTTGGGCCTTAAGTGAAAAGTATAGGCTTGAAGAAATTCAACCCAACGAGCATGCCTTCGATTCAACTTGTGTTGACTGTTGATAAATTGCATGGCTTCATGATCTAAATACAAAATTAACTCCTTGAATAAAAGATAATGCCGCCAATGAGTTAGAGCCCTTATGATTGCATAGAACTCCTTATCATAACTTGAATACTTAATTCGAGAGTTAGTTAATTTCTCACTGAAATAAGCAATGAGCTTGCCTTCTTGAGTTAAAACAGCACCAACACCAACATTGGAAGCATCACAATCCACCTCGAACACCTTCTTGAAGTTAGGAAGCATTAGAATTGGAGCCTCAGTCATCTTCCCTTTTATGACCTAAAAACTTTTTTGTGCCTCATTACCCCACTCGAATCCTCCTCCTTTCAAGCATTTGAGAATTGGAGCAATAATGGTACTGAATCCCTTTATAAAATGGCGATAAAATGAAGCGAGTTCATGAATGCTTCGAACATCATGGATTGAATTTGGAATAGGCCAGCTCGTAATAGCGTCAATCTTGCTTGGATCCACCATGATTCCTTCCCTAGAAACCACATAGCTTAGAAAAACCAATTTATTGGTTAAGAAATCACATTTCTTCAAGCTAGCATACAATTTTTATTCTCATGCTTTCCCGGATAAGTCCCTTCACCAACAGCTTATCAACTTGTCTTTAGATCACTTCAAATTTTTTAGGATTCATCTGATATGCTGCTTTGTTTGAAATTACAGCACCAGGGACAAAATCGATGCAATGTTAAACATCTCTCATCGGTGGAAGACCAGATGGAATTTCTTTTGGAATCACATCTTCAAATTCTTGTAACAATGGATGCAACTTAGAAAGGATATGCATCCTTCCTCATTTAGCTCTTCAACAATAGCAAGGAATTAGACTTGGAAAGTAAGATATTTCCTTCTTCATGTAACAGAAAAGTTATTTCCTTCTTTATGTAATGGTTTTGAGCTGCCATCCATTTTTGTGGGACCGAAAACAATCTTGACTCCATTCTTCTCAAAGCTAAATGTGTTCTTGAAACCAACATGCACAACTTTTCTGTCATATTGCCATGGTCTTCCAAGTAATAAATGACATGCATCCATAGGAACAACATCACACCATACTTGGTCCTTATAAATTATGCTAATTGAAAACCGAACCAAACATTTTTTATCAACTCTTATCTCGTTCCCTTTTTGCAACCAAGAAAGCATGTAAGTCCGTGGATGCTTCTCCATTTTCAGATTCAGTTTCTCCACCATAATAGTAGCAACAACATTTTCACAACTCCCACCATCAATTATGACATTGCAAACCTTTCCAAGAGAAGTACACCTCGTATGAAAGATATTATTTCGGAGCCAATTATCTTCCTCCACATGGGCAATATTTAAGCTCTTTCGAATGACCAAGCTTTCTTCCTCGTCACTGTAGATGAGTTCTTCATCGAACTTTGGCCCCTCATCTAAATTAAGGGCAGCTTCATCATGAAAGTCCTCAACACCTTCTTCCACAAGCGAGATGATCTTTCGATTAGGGAAATCCGAGGAAATATGACCAATTCCTTGACAATTGAAACACCGAAAAGAAATAGAACGACTTGAACTTGCTGAAGCGTCATTCTTGAAAGAGGGTTTTCAATTTACCACCTTGCTCGTTGGAGAATGTTTTGAAGCGGGATTATTCATAGGAGTGGTATTCCCCCGAATTTTGCTACCTTCTTTAGACCACATTCTTGAGTCGCTCCACAAAGTATCCTTCAATTGTTTTTCCACCTTCAAAGACAAGTTTATTACATAAATGTAAGTCCAATAAGGTTATAGGAGGATAGTATTATGAATTTCCACTCGCAAGCCTCCAAGATATCGAGCGATGTTTTGCTCCTCAGATTCGTTAATATCACAAATCATTCGAAGATTGTCAAACTTCGCTATGTATTCTTCCACGTTCAAGTCATTTTGCCTGAAATTATGAAACTTCATGAAAGCTTCTTGGCGATAATTTTCTGGCATCAATTTCTTTTTCAATTCTCTCTTCATCTTTTCTGAAGTAACAATTCGATCTTTCCATTCATGGGCACACTGCTTCTTGACATTTTCCCACCAAATTGAAGCATGTTTCTTCAACTTGATAGCAACTAGTTTCACCTTTCGATCATTTGGAACATCCTTGTAATCAAATACTCTTTCCATGGTATTGAGCCAATCAACAAAGTCTTCAGGCTGAATTTTTCTTTCAAATTTAGGGATATCAACTTTGACATCAAAACCATGCTGAAAAGCATTATTTTTGCGTGGCTGCCTATCATCCTCATTTGATCTATCATCATGATCATCACCAAATGGATTTTCCTCTCGATCATCTTCAGAATCGTGACGAGACTCATCATGATCTGAAACTTCATAGCGTACTAGACGTTGTTGGAGTTGCTCCACTTGCCTCCTTAGTTCATCTATCTCGATGTCACGAAGATCACATTCACGATGAGGTGTACGACGACCACGACCCACCATTAGATCTCTGGTCTGATACCAACTTTACACTAGATTATTGAAAACTAACAGAGAAATCGAAAGTAAAACACTCACAAACACACAACTCGCCACTCAAGGAATCCACCAAGAGATAAAAGTTAAAGCAAGAAGAAAACAACTCTTCAAGCTCTGAATTTTTCTGGAATTTTATAACATCATCATCAACTGATTACATTCCAAACAAAATAACTTATTTATAGTAGCAAACAACTTAACTGCAGGAATTTAGAAAGGCTCACATTTAAGATAGTAAATGAGTCTATTACTAGAACTTAGAAACACTCACAATTATTTAGGATAATTAAATTTCATAATTCAAACAGCTAGAAAATGAAGAGACCCTTCTTAAAGGCTTAGCACAGTTTTGGTGTCATTGTTGGATCTTTAGGAGGCTTTGCTCCCAACCCTTTCTTAGTACGAAATAATACCCCGTATTGTCTCTAAATCCTTCTCTTGGCAGTTCTTCCTAACTCCTTGGCTGGTTTTCCATCATTTCCTACCGCATACCACTTTCCATCCTGGATTTTGGCTTAACAAGGTTTGGTCATTTTGCTAGCCTTAGCTGGAGGAACTGACTTTTTATCTTGTGGCTTTTTTTGGTCAATCTGTCCCCTAATCTACTGACCAGCCGCCTATTCTTGTTTCCTTACAGCATCTCCTAATTTGCGGAGACTTGGAGCTTTGTGGCATCTTAGTTTTGGGGATACCCAGACCATGTTTCCGCTCAGGTAAGCCTAGCGGAATGTCATCCTCACTTTTCTTTGAGCATCTCGACCTTACCTTAACATTTGGAGCTGAGGTCGTAGGAATATCTTTTGTTTGTCACTTTTTGCGAAACAATTTTTTTCCTTGTTTGTGTTGAATACTGGCCTAGTTTGGTCATTCTGAGATTGCTCCCTTTTTGCTAACTTGGTCTCTTTCTGGGACCATTGGAGATTAACCATATTGACTTATGGTGCCAGGAATGGATTCGTATCCACCCCCATCGGGGCCTTAGGTATTGGTGTTGATGCAATGTTCCCCTGGTTTAGCAGCCTTTGTATTTTATCCCTAAATTGGACATAATTGGTCGTGCCATGGTATAATGACATGTGCCATTAACAAAATTGTTTGCCCTTAAGATCTTTGGGTTTGGGCAATGTTGGAATCCGGTTTGATTACCTTAGCCCTTATCAGCTCATTATAGATTTCTCTCGCTCTGGTAAGGTCAAATAGGAACTCAACATTAGTGTTTTAGTTGTGAATAGGTCATCACTTGGCATGAGCGGCTTTTGTTCCCGAGTAGGCTTGACTAGTGATATGAGGATCACTAGTCTATTTTCTATAGTCTGGATATCAACTGGTGCCACTTCTGACTCCAGTTCCTCTTCTGCTATCTTCAATTATTCTTGGAGTTCCTCGTGCTCCAATTAGTGTACACGGATTTTATTTTTATAGAACGGTAGAACTTTAGAGTTGTGTCTTTGCCATTGTTCTTCCTCGAGTAGCCTTTCGAATCTAGTTGCCAACACCACTATCTCTTGGAGATCAGAGAAAGTAGTATCATTGAAATTTTTCTTGAGGGAAAATCGCAGGGCTCATTGTACGATAGCCATCATCTGGTCATTGTTGATAAGAAACATGCATTTCATTTTCTATCTTTTGAACCTAGCGATCAAGTACTCTGTGGTCTCATGCTCACATTTCCTGAGGGCGGTCAAGTCGGTGATAGTGACCTTGGGTTCAATCCTGTAGAACTCCTCATGGAACTTGGCTTTCATTTGCTCCCAAGTATGGATGAATGTCTCTAGTAAAGAAGTGTACTAGGAGAAAACATCTCTAGACAGGGAAATAATGAACAACTGTAACTTGAGGTAAGGGTTATCTTCAACGGCCATACATTGGGATGAGAACCTCCCAGCGTGTTAGAAGGACGATGTGTTGCTATCTACATTGAAGAGTGTGAATGTTGGTGGCTTGAAATTCTTGGGCAAATGGTTGTCCTTCTCTATATATGTTGGATAAGGTTTTCCATAGGTCGAGACAATAATTCTCCGAGGAGGTGCTGGTTGGCCTGTTATCAGACGCCTTAGTTCGTTCATTTCATTCATTAAAGCATGATGCTCTGTAGCACGAGATGGCCCTTTATGAGGGGGAGGCTCTTCGTCTGATCCTATATCATTGGGATCAGACTTCCTCCAGGAGTTCAATATGTTTCTGGTCTTTTGTGGGATTGCAGGTTTGATCTCTCCATGCCCACTAGGTGGCTTGTTTCTAAAAAATAGGCCATAATCAAAGATCGGAGACTCCCAACAAACTCTGCTTGTCTCCGAGATTTCCAAACCCATTTTTCCTAAGAAAGGCTGTATCGGGAATAGAGGCTCCAAAAATGATACTCCTAATTCCATATGATTCTTTCCCTCGTTAGGTTTCGTGGGCCCTGGCACTGGAACCTTAGTGTTGACAGGACCCATCCCAATCCCCCCGGGATTACTGTGCAATGTGCCCTGCTCCCATCCAACAAGGGGTGTCAGATAAGGGATAACCAAAAGTCACTGCCTAAAAGGGGCTTCCAGAGTGCGCAAGGACCAATGGAGGAGACGTGCAATGTCCTAGTCTCTGCTGCAGTCGCATCCGTAATCAACCTGAAGGGCATTAAAACCAATAAAAGCTGTGAGTGGACGAAAATCATTAAGTTCATTAAACACAGTTATAAGACATTTATGCCCTCCAATAAAAATGTATGCATGCCACGAAAACCAGTAACCAAAACGTTTGTTCAATCAAGCCATTAGGGCCTTAGCCCAAAAACCGTAACTCAAAACCAAGTAAGGGAACTCAGCCCAAAACCATGTGGAATACCACATCCATACATACAAAACCATGTGGGTCACCGCCCAAATCCATAAACATAATTCCAACCGAAAAACCATTTTATAGATCCATTAGTTTATATTTACCACGTTACCATCCACGGCATCCCAGATGCCTAGCGTCCCAGGCGTCATATCTCACGGTATAATAAGCGACGCGTGCTGCCCGGGGTCTCTCCGGGTCAATATCTTTGACATCACAGATGTCTGACGTCCCAGACGTCAATTATAGCAATCCTGCTCCTGAGTCATTATACGGTCCGGTAACTCCGTACAATGACCCCTCGCAGACAATGCACCGTGACTTCCCCAGTGTCCCAGACATCTGGAAGAGACCATCATATATCCTCGTATCCATATGGTATATGGAAAACAGTTTTATTAAATCATTTCACAACATTAGAATGGGCCCTGCCCGAAATCTCCATAAAGCATCACAAATCCATTTAGGGTTCCTGACTCGAAGTCACATTTATAACCCAACTGAGCCTCATGCCCGATTTTGTAAACCACTGGGCCCACGACCCGATTTTATAAACCACTGGGACCACGGCCCTAATTCGTAAATCAACTGGGCCCCTGGCCCGATAATATAACTCAAATGGGTCTCAGCCTGATTTCTTAACAACTGGGCCTCTGGCTAGATTTCATAAAGCAACTGGGCCCCCGGCCCGATTACGTAACTCAAATGGACTCCAAGTCCGAGGTTTCCAAAACAATTGGGCCTTAAGTCCGAGTTCATCTTTCCAATTTCAAAACTATTTCATCATATTACATCCAAGTCATAAGTATGGAAAATCCGTGCAAAACCGGAAAAACCTCGATTTACATGCAAGCACGTAAATAGCCTCGAAATACGTGAAACCGTATAATTTACCAACATCCAAATCAACATCATACAATCACAATCATAATCCATATAAAACAATTAAGCATGCATAGAAATTATAAAACCAAAGTCCACTCACAGACCGTTTAACGATAGACCTCGATACGCGTGCCATAGGCCTTCCCGGGCCACACCACTATCACTGGGACTCCCAATCCTATCAAAATCACATTAGAGGGTCACTAACCTCTTCATTAACATCCTATTAAAGTCCCGTAATTTTCCCGAATTTTTAACTATTTTTAAACTCGATTTAAAACTTTCGGACGTCCCGAACAATATCGAGACTGCGTCCAATCGACACGAAACCAATCCCAAAATGTTCGTTACATCGAATAGATTAAAAGTCATGTTGGGAGTTTCCCCAAAATACCTTACACGCGCCCCCACGCACCTGGTCAACTTTCTGGTCAACTGTGCTAACGTCATGCTATAGTAACTGGGTCTGAAACCGGGTCACCGTTGACCCACGGTTTGACCCGATCAGAGTTCAAGTTTTCGACCACCATTTCTGGTGAGGTTTGATCCTACAGACTCGTTACAACCTGTTCTATGGTTCTGTGGACTCAAATCTAGCTTTTAGGTCGAGGAAGTTACCTGAAAATTGACGGGAAGGTTGGCTGTCGGCTCTGGTTGTCTTCTCCGGCGAGTCGTTCAGTTTCCAGCCACGATCCTTGGTCCAAACTGGTCTTCTAGGTCCCCTAAGTATGTCTCATAAGCAAACAAACAATCCTAACGTCAAAAATAAGCGTTTCGAAGCAGGGAAGAAAATCGAGTCTCCTCGGGTTTTTCAGCTTACCGCCGTCGTGTCGCTGCCGTGAGCCGTCTAGTCCTGGTCTGAGTCATCCTAAGGTTCCAGTTATCCTAACCCAAGGTTAGTTCGAGTCCTAGTGAGGTGGTTTGGATGGTTGGACAGTGTCGGGTTGTTTTGGTTCCTCTCGGGTCTGGGAGGTTCCTCGGCCGTGCAGGGCGGCTGTGGGGTGGTGGCCGGTGTCTGGGGGTGGCTGAGGGTTGTATGGTGCTGCCTGGTGTGTGAGGTTGGGCAGTGAGGTGGTGGTGTGTTTGTTCAAAGGAGTAAACCGTGCTCACGGGTTTGAGAGAAATGAAAGTGAGAGTGAATGGTCTGATAGGTTTAAAACAGAATGAGTAGATGAGATCAAGGGCTGAGATTCAATCTGAGTTTAAATTCAATGGTGAGGATTTCAGGAGAGAAATGGATTAAATAATCCAATGGCCAACAAGGATACTGGTTTTAGGGAATGTAGGGGATGAGTGACACTTGTCACTCATCCAAGGGTCCAGATTGATTTGATTAAAGTAATCCGATTTTATTAATTTAATATTATTTTAATCCGGGTCTTGGTTAGTTCGGTTAATCGAGTTTACTTCCGTGACCATAACTTTTTCGTCGTACGTCCTATTTCGACGTGCCGCCTGTCTACAGATTCGCATCGACACGCTCAACTTAATGGTCCTTAGCCCTCGTCCGTTGGACCTTCCAGGTCAAAAGTCAACATTTGGCCCCTTTTCTACCAAATTACCAAAATACCTCTCGATTTCTGAACATCATAACTTTCTCCTCGAATGTCGGAATCGAACGTGTCACTTGTCTATGAACTCGTCACGTCCTGAACTACGTCACGGTCATCGGTCAAAGTCCATTTGACTACCTGATCAAAAAGTC
Source organism: Prinsepia uniflora (assembly GCA_032719365.1). NCBI lineage: Eukaryota > Viridiplantae > Streptophyta > Magnoliopsida > Rosales > Rosaceae > Prinsepia > Prinsepia uniflora. The sequence goes on along the minus strand of CM064868.1, from coordinate 34,063,013 downwards.
AACATTTTACCCACGATCAGGGGCAAAATGGTCATTTTGTACATTTTGTCCGATTTCGCCCTACTAATCACCGATCAACCTAACTAATCTAATCCAGAAATTCGGGACGGGTCGTTACAACCTTCCCTCCTTAATTAATTTCTTCCTCGAAATTCCAACCGATCTAATCTCAAACGTTCTTCCCTCCTTAATTAGTTTCGTTCTCGAAATTCCAATCGTCCTGATTCCACAAACACCCCGTGGAAAGTAGAATCGACCTCGAAACACGTGTACACCTGTACACCAACTAATCAGAACAAAAACTTGTCTGCAGCCAAACGTACCACTAATACTCATATCGTATCGACTACATTCGACCCCGTCGAATGACTGAAACCACTCGTTTCGAATTGACACTTCTTGTCAAATCTACCATTTCGTTGACGCAATAACTCGACGCTTCCTTTCTCACTCACCAATCTATCCGGGTATTTACTCCCACTGGGAGTCATCAGACCTCACTCAACAATCTACGTTGACACATTCCGACAATCTGTCACCACTTGACAGTTTTCAATCGAAAACTGACACTAGACTCACTTGTGACTACACAATCCACCAACTTACTTGACTCAAGTATACACTTACCGACATTTCACTCACCCTGTGTGTAATTAGACTCATCGGAAATACCATGACCCATTGCATAGTAATGTCCGGTCCACGACTAATCCAATGGTATCGGAACCAATCCGACTACCAACACGCTCACCGACACACCTCGGGTATAACCCATCGATCAGACTACAACCACCTAGGTCATAGCCAAACACGTTCCAATAATGGAGTACATTTGCCCAATCCAGCATGAGACAAATCGAAAATCCACCCATCAGCTAGTTCCAATTCCAAATCCGAATCCGCAATTTCGTAAGAAATCCCGAATCCAAACCCAAACATCACATTTTTAATCAATGTCCAAATCCGAATCCGAAATCATTATTCCATAAGCTAGCATTTGGAATAATCATTCCGTACCCAAATCCGGAAATCCATTTTCAAGTTCCAAAATCGAATCCTGAATCGTCACCCAGAAATTCGATTCCAAAACCCGAAATCTCGTTCACGTCTACCAAGACACAATAAAACCGAACCTATCGGTTACTAGTTCAATACATTCGATTGACTTCATAGGGAAGCCAATCCATCATCCACACGTCTAAGGTTGACGAAATCTGACCACGTCGGAAACCTACTCACCCGAGTAATATAACGTACGAGATCCACTTAGAAAAGAAGTTCAGTCCAGTTGTTTACGACTCACATACCAAGGTAAGAGTGATAAACTCTCCCCCTATCTGGATCATTAAGATCACGACCCAGATTCGACACTGCATCCCTGACTGTAAATATCACAATCCTGCTCTACCTAGGAGAAACCAAGGATGATCCAAAGCAATGACGCCAATACTCATCCTACGTGGATGCAAACAAAATATGCTACACTCAACCTAACTTCGAAAGACGCAATTCCTCCTGATGACCCCGAAACACACATGGGCCCACCAACCAATACACGCTCAACGTACTGGTAACTACAATCAACGTCTGCCAGGGCAGAAAACAAGAAGTCAAACCCAACGACTTCGGAATACCTATCATCGATGCGGAACGAGCACTTCTCTCGTCCCACAATCACAACTCTCCTCGAAATTAAGGTTCCAACCGAGTTGGAACCAGACATGCTCCCAAAGAGATGTCAAGTCCAACCACTGGACTTCCTACATTCTCAACTCACTTGGACAACCACGTTTCCACAATCAATCCGTTATTGTTTCGTTCGCACATCCCAACCTTTACAGGTTCAACACTCGGTTTTCCAAGTTATTCATAATCACAAAATCCCACATCAATACCACCAATGATTTCCTCGTCTTTTCCAATTCCAATCATTTCCTTGTCCTTTCTAGAGATAATAAAAACATACAAGCACACCAACCTTGGAGTTTCCAACAACTCCCCAAATCCACTAAATATCATGATGTAGGGGACGTCATCCCAAGATTCCTCAAGTCTCACTCATACCTTTTTAATCCATTCATCACTTGTCATTTCACCACTGTCGGGACTGATCCCAACACATCATAATCTCAACTGGGTCCCATCCAGTCCATCACTCAACCACTATCAAATCTCAAATACCGAACATATGTCCATCATGACGGAGTTACACCCCAACTCGTGGCTCGTCGTCAACACAATTACCGACACTAGCACCATCGCTAGTACCAGCATCAACACACTATCAACAACACTAGTATCAGCACAAAGGCATCCATACTAGCATCAGCACAAAAGTACCAACATACAAACATCCACACTTGCACACCGTGTGCAAATCGGACAACTCTGGATCTCCGCTCATACCGAACGACGATCTGAACCTCTACTCGTACCCCACAACTATGGGTACCACCATTCTGACAATCCACATCAGGATAATGAACGTTCCCTGAACGCCCCCTGATCCCCAAGTATTGCAACCACACCAAATACCCTCGATAGCCAGTCATCTCCACACGACTTCCGACTAACAGTTATTTCTATCGAGATCAGCATCCACACATTACTCAAATATCCGGTCTAACTCGGGATTCCATATTTTATCTCATAACCGTACCCATGGGTCGAATCCCATCATTCCGACTAGACTCACTAGAGTCATCCTCATGGTCATCCATGACCTCAGCCGCTCTTCGCAGCACAAGTTCTCATCCACTAGTCACAATTAAGGTTTACCTTTTTAATACTAGGGTTCCACGATCACACCCTATGGTTCCACTGAACCCAACAGCTCTCCGTAATATAAAATTCACAACCTGACCGACCTCGCGGTCTAGACATCGTATAGACGTCAAATCCAAACCTACCATCAACTCAATGTGGGTTCCACCACAAAGGTCATCGGCTAACTCCGATGTACCAACATCCCTCACCCCAGCAATCACCACTAGGTTCACATTTTTAGACTATTACTCAAATGAGGTTCCTCGAACCTAGCTGCACCTAGCAGCACAACAATCCAATATCACATGACCGAACCGACGGTCCCACATTACCAGTTCATCACATACAACCCCACTTGGGTCGAATCACATTAACGCATGGCGTATCGGGCCAATCACACGCTATTCACTATTCAAACCCAAAAACTATTTATCAGGTTGATAATGACTTGCAGCCCAAATAGACATCACACCCTCGACCTACGCTCACAAGAAGAGCAAACCTGCTCTGATACCAAGTTGATAGGACCCATCCCAATCCCCCCGGGATTACCGTGGAATGTGCCCTGCTCCCGTCCAACAAGGGGTGTCAGACAAGGGATAACAAAAAGTCACTGCCCAAACGGGACTTCCAGAGTGCGCAAGGACCGATGGAGGAGACGTGCAATGTCTCAGTCTCTGCTGCAGTCGCATCCATAATCAACCTGAAGGGCATTAAAACCAATAAAAGCTGTGAGTGGACGAAAATCATTAAGTTCATTAAACACAGTTATAAGACATTTATGCCCTCCAATAAAAACATATGCATGCCACGAAAACCAGTAACCAAAACGTTTGTTCAATCAAGCCATTAGGGCCTTAGCCCAAAAACCGTAACTCAAAACCAAGTGTGGGAACTCAGCCCAAAACCATGTGGAATACCACATCCATACATACAAAACCATGTGGGCCACCGCCCAAATCCATAAACATAATTCCAACCAAAAAACCATTTTATAGATCCATTAGTTTATATTTACCACGTTACCATCCCCGGCATCCCAAATTCCTAGCGTCCGAGACGCTCGACGTCCCAGACGTCATATCTCACGGTATAATAAGCGACGCGTGCTGCCCGGGGTCTCTCCGGGTAAATATCTTTGACATCACAGATGTCTGACGTCCCAGACGTCAATTATAGCAATCCTGCTCCTGAGTCATTATACGGTCCGGTAACTCCGTACAATGACCCCTCGTAGGCAATGCATCGTGACTTGCCCAGTGTCCCAGACATCTGGAGGAGACCATCATATATCCTCGTATCCATATGGTATATGGAAAACAGTTTTATTAAATCATTTCACAACATTACAATGGGCCCTGCCCGAAATCTCCATAAAACATCACAAATCCATTTAGTGTTCCTGACCCGAAATTACATTTATTAAACATAGGGTCCCAGACCCGAAATCACATTTATAACCCAACTAAGCCTCATCCCGATTTTGTAAACCACTGGGCCCACGACCCGATTTTATAAACCACTGGGCCCACGACCCTAATTCATAAATCAACTGGGTCCCTGGCCCGATAATATAACTCAAATGGGTCTCAGCCTAATTTCGTAACAACTGGGCCCCTGGCCCGATTTCATAAAGCAACTGGGCCCTCGGCCTGATTACGTAACTCAAATGGACTCCAAGTCCGAGGTTTCCAAAACAATTGGGCCTCAAGCCCGAGTTCATCTTTCCAATTTCAAAACCATTTCATCATATTATATCAAGTCATAAGTATGGAAAATCCATGCAAAACCGGAAAACCTCGATTTACGTGCAAGCACATAAATCGCCTCGAAATACGTGAAACCGTATAATTTACCAACATCCAAATCAACATCATACAATCACAATCATAATCCATATAAAAAAATTTAGCATGCATAAAATGTAACACCCCGGAAATTCGAGGATTTCCATATTGTAATTTAATGTGTGATTTGACGATTTTACCCCTGTGAATGGTATGGTCAAATGTTGACTTTTTGATTGATGAACTAAATGGACTTTGACCTATGACCGTGACGTAGTTCGGGACGTCACGAGTTCATAGACAGGTGGCACGTCCAATTCGGACGATCAGGGTAAAAGTTATGACTATCGGAAGTTCAGGGGCATTACCGTAATTTGGACTCTCGGGGAAAATGTTGACTTTTCTTTGGACAACTAATTTTCTGTTGACTCAAGGACCGTTGGGTAGGCCTCGACGTCCTGAGCCCGTAGACAGGCGGCACGCCGAAATCGGACTTCGTACGAGGAAGTTATGGTCAAAAACGTGAAATCGGGAAGTTCGTGTCTCGGTTTTCGTGTCGAATATTAAATTCAGGAAATCTGATTGGAGGACATCTGGTGAGTGACAAGTGTCACTCACCCATTGGCTAGATTGGATCAGATCCACTATTGGATTAAATAACATTTGAAGCAGCTTTAAATTCCAGCCCTTGGATTGAAAACCCCTGATCTAATCTGAGCCCTTGATCTAATCTTGGAGATCAAATCTGGGCCGTCCATTATTTCCCTCCAATTCTTTATATTTCTCACCCGCAGAACACTCTGTCCATTTCGATCAAAGCATCCCAGCCAGCTATCCACTCACTGTGTCTACGTGTTGGGGGACTCCCTGGTGAGACTGAGCGACGGCAGTGAGCACGGCGGAGGACGGCGGCGTGGGAGGAAGCAGGGGACAACCGCGACGGTTTCAACCCAGGTTTTTGGTAAATCCTTTTCCCACGTTCAATTTGGTCCGTTGTGATTCCTAATCAACCCCAGGAACTCCTAGGACCTTCTGGAATCGAACTCGTGGCCGGTGGAGCTCAGGGCGGTGGCAAAACTGCGACGGGAGGCCAGAGCTGTTCTTCAAGGTAGGACCTCGATTCGATCCGTGTTTCTCAATTCTTTTTACATGGAACTAATCTAGGGACTAAGACGAGTAAATAGGAATTAAAAGGAATGAAAATGATCCAGAAATGAAGGAATGGCAACCGGGTCTTGATCGCGGGTCTGATCGACCCGAGTTGCAGAAATACGGGTCAACCCGTCTGAGGACAGAGGTGATGACGTGGCACCCTGTCAGTCTGTCAGATGACGTGGACCAACCATGAGCCGACACGTGTCACATGTCAGTGCACAGTCAGCACTGACATGTCAGTGACGTGGACCAGTCAGGGACTGCCACGTGTCATTGACATGTCAGTGACGTGGACCAGTGCCGTGCTGACACGTGGCACATGTCAGATCTGACACGTGGTCTGACAGATCAGTGAGGTGGACCAATTGGATGTTGACACGTGGCACCTGTCAGAGTCTGACACGTCAGACCTGACAGCTGTCAGATGACGTCAGCATGACGTCATGCTGACGTCAGCAGTGACGTCAGCGATGACGTCAGCAGGAACTGTTCCTGCGTTGACCGCCGCGTTGACCGGCGCGTGGGGGCGCGTGTGAACAGTGTTTTTGGTGGGACCACCACCATTCTTTAGGTTTCGACGATCCGGATCCAATGGCGGTGGTTTCGGGTCGATCGGAGATCTTTAAGTTGGTCAAAATAAGGTTTATTGCCTTGGAAAGCGCGTTCGGGCGGCTTTCCCGGGTCGGTTTCGACCTAGGCTTTCATGGTTGAATGTTGGGGGTTTAATTTGACCTTTACGAATACTTGGACTTGACAGGGATTGTACATTTGTACCAGGACGAGGGTATACGTTCGGTTTCTAGCAGGATTGTACTGTGAGTGGGCCATTTTCTTAAACCCTTGTGTGCATAAATGTTTTCTGGTTTTATTATACTTATTCACATGCTAAAACAATGATGGTTTTGATGATATGGAAAATATGGTTATGGCACGTTTCACGGTATTTGGGCTTGAGACCCGTCCGATGAAACTGAATGATTGGTTCGGATTCTATCTATGTATATATATGTTTGCATGTGGATATCAATAAAATGTATTTGTTACTGCACTGTATAGATCCTTCCATATTGTATTGTCTCCTCCGGATGAGGTACCCCGGAGAGGTCACGGACGTCTAGAACGTCCAGCGTCTATGACGCTAAGCATCGGGGATGCTGTACCCGAACGGGGTTCGGGGATTGAACTCGGAATTGAGACCCGAGTGGCACGCGTAGCCTTGTGATTGTGACCTTATTGGACGTCAGGGACGTTAGACATCAGGGATGTTGGGATTGGAGTGTATAGTGCAGCAACTAAAATTATGGTTATGGTTTTATTATATGCCTTATGGTTCGTATTATATGGTTTATGATTTTGGAATTATGATGCACGCATGTTTGGAAAACGGAGGGGTAAATTATATGTTTTACTTATCAAACGATTTCATAAACTTGAGTTTCGGTCCACTCACCCTTTAATGTTTTTGATAACCCCTCCAGGTCGGGAAACTGAGGTAGAGGAGGAACCAGAGGCTGAGGCATAGGTCTACTTCTGCGTACCTGAACCCCTGCTGGGCGGTGTACCCGCAGGTTTACTGTAGAGTCGTGCTCGCAAATTTGTAATTTTGGATTATATCCCTTGTCTGACATTGGTTTAATTCGGATTTTATGTATGACTTTAATTTGGTTATTTATGCTTTTAAATGTTTTGAGGTTAAAATTGGTATGAATTATTGGGTGTCAGACGGGAGCAGGGCACGTCCCCTTGTGGTCCCTGTGGGATCGGGGCGGGTCCTGTCAGCTTGGTATCAGAGCACTAGGTTGTGGTCAGTACTAGGGTATTGGTCTGCATGCTAGACTAGCGATTAGTACTAGTTACTTTTCGACTTTTAAGAATATTGTTTTCTGATCTATGCCTCTTGACAGTTGGTTATGCCTCCTAGGAGAATTCCGCATACTCGAACGGACGAGGATCTAGAAAGAGAGATGGAATGCGCGAGCATCGAAAGGGCTCAACGTTTGGGAGCCACTCCTTTCTGCGGGGGATCAAACCCCGAGGATGCTCACGACTGGATCACCAAGTGGGAGAGGATCTTCTCGGTGATGCACTGCCCTCCGGGCGAACAAGTGACTCTGGCGGCCTTCTTACTGGAGGGAGGAGCCTACCAGTGGTGGCACGGACTCGAAATGTCTGGGTGGTCTGTCCATACCACTACCTGGGAAGCTTTCCGTTCCAAGTTTTTGGACCAGTACTACCCGCGATCCTTTCGCGCGGCGCGGGAGGCGGAATTCCTGCGGCTGGAGCAGGGTGACATGTCTGTTTCAGACTACGAGCAAACTTTCGGGAAACTTTCCCGGTTCGCTGCCTCATTCGTAAGCACGGAGGAGGACAAATGCCAGCGGTTTGAGCTTGGACTCCGAGGGGAGATCCGGGCCAGTGTGACTGCTACCACTCATGCTTCTCTGAGGGATATGGTCGACGCAGCGGTGCGTGTCGAGGCCAGTCTGGCGGCACACCAATCACGACAACCTTCGGGGGAGGGGCGACGTCAGGATCGCCCACATCATGGGCCATCGGGCCGGAAGAACAACAGGGGAGGGAGCTACAGAGGAGCACCCTCATCCTTCAAGGGTCGTGGCTGGTCGGGTCGTCGTGGAGGCTCTCAGGGCAGAGGATCTGGACACAACTCTGGGCAGCACTCATCTTGGAGTGGTGCATCTGGTGGGCATTCGGGCAGGCCAAGGCCAGTAACTTGTTTTGCTTGCGGAGAGGAAGGCCACTATGCCTGCGATTGTCCGCAGTTGTCCAAAAACAACGACGCTGGGGGCTCGAGTGTGGTGCAGAGCATGGCGTCCCACACTAACGGAGGTCGCGGTCAGGGAGGTGACCGTGGTGCTGGACGTGGCGCGCGCGGGCGCGGACGGAACGGAGGGCCGAGGGCCCAAGTGTTTGCAATGACCCAGCAGCAGGCGAGGACTGCTCCAGGCGTGGTCACAGGTACACTACATATCTTTAATTTTCTTGTACGTGTATTAATGGATGCGGGGGCTACACATTCTTTTATTTCGAAGAGTTGTGCTGGTTTGCTTGATTGTGTGGTATCAGCCTTAGATTGCGAAATGGGTGTTGGCACCCCGATGGGTACCGTGTACCTTGTGAATCAGGTGATTCGGAGGTGCCCGGTAAGAATTGAGGATGTGGATTTACCAGCAGACTTAATTATTCTGGATATCCACGACTTCGATATAATCCTAGGGATGGATTGGCTATCGGAGCACGGATCGCTCATCGACTGCTGTAGCAAGCAAGTGATTTTGCGGAGCCCGGGTTTACCGGAAGTTATCTTTCAGGGGGAACGTGATGGTTCGCCTCCTGAAGTGATTTCGTCACTTACTGCTACCAAACTTCTACGGAAGGGATGCTAGGGTTATCTGGCGCATGTCGTGTCGGAACGGGTCGATACTCCGGTTATCGACGAAATACCGGTGGTCTGTGAGTTTCCGGATGTATTCCCGAAAGACTTACCTGGGTTGCCACCATCGCGGGAGATTGAGTTTACTATTGAACTACTCCCGGGTACCCGACCTATATCCCAGGCACCATACCGGATGGCGCCGGCCGAGTTACGAGAACTCAAGACTCAATTGCAGGAGTTGGTAGATTTGGGATATGTCCGACCGAGTACTTCACCGTGGGGAGCACCGGTGTTGTTCGTGAAGAAGAAGGAGGGAAGTCTCCGTTTATGTATTGATTATCGACAACTCAACAAGGTGACACTGAGGAACCAGTATCCTCTACCCAGGATCGATGACCTTTTCGACCAGTTGCGGGGAGCTCAGTGCTTCTCGAAAATTGATTTGCGGTCTGGGTATCACCAACTGAGGATTTCGGAGGAGGATATTCCGAAAACTGCTTTTCGAACCCGCTACGGGCACTAAGAGTTCCTTGTTATGCCATTTGGTTTGACGAATGCTCCAGCAGCATTCATGGATCTAATGAACCGGGTCTTCCGACCCTACCTGGATAAGTTCGTGATTGTGTTCATCGATGATATTTTGGTATACTCGAGGAGTGCCCGTGCACATGAAGAACATCTATGGTTGGTCTTGGAGAGACTGAGACAAGAACAATTGTATGCCAAGCTGAGCAAGTGTCAGTTTTGGCTGAGCAGTATTGGTTTTCTGGGACACGTGATATCGACGGATGGGATTTGCGTGGATCCCCAGAAAACAGAAGCGGTGACCAACTGGGCTAGACCGACAACGGTGACCGAGGTGCGGAGTTTCGTCGGATTAGCAGGCTACTACCGGAGATTCGTGGAGGGTTTCTCCAAAATTGCTGCACCATTGACTCGTCTGACTCGGAAAGGAGTAAAGTTTATCTGGGACGAGCAGTGCGATCGGAGCTTTCAAGAGTTGAAGGATCGATTGACCACTGCACCTGTCCTTGCATTGCCGGACGACAGTGGAGAGTTTGTAGTTTTCAGTGATGCTTCACTGCAAGGGTTGGGCTGCGTGTTGATGCAAACTGGCAAGGTTATCGCCTATGCATCCCGGCAGCTGAAGACTCATGAGTTGAACTACCCTACTCATGATTTGGAGTTGGCGGCGGTGGTTCATGCTCTCAAAATCTGGAGACATTATCTGTTCGGCGCAACGTGTCGGATATACACCGACCACCAGAGTCTTAAATACTTATTCACTCAGAAGGAGCTCAACATGAGACAACGGAGATGGTTGGAGCTGCTGAAGGACTATGACTGTACGATCGAGTACCATCCGGGTAAGGCCAATGTGGTGGCGGATGCACTCAGCAGGAAATCAGCGGGAACTATTGCACACCTAGGGATGGTGTATCTTCCCTTGTTAGTGGAACTCCGGAAGACGGGAGTTATTTTGGGTACGGATGCGCATGGAGCTTTGTTGGCCAGCTTCCATGTGCGACCAGTACTGATTGATCGGATCATCGAAGCACAACTTCAGGATCCGATACTCTGTATTTACAGAATTGAGGTCGATGTGGATGGGAGACAGGATTTTTCCATCCGGGACGATGGAGCACTGGTGAATTTGGGCCGTTTGTGCGTACCTGCAGTGGCAGAGTTACGGGCCGAGATACTTGAGGAGGCCCACAGTTCGGCCTATGCTATGCATCCGGGAGGTACAAAGATGTACCGTACCCTCCGGAACCATTATTGGTGGCCAGGAATGAAGAAGGATATTGCTGAGTTCGTGAGCAAATGCTTAACCTGTCAGCAGATTAAGGCGGAACGGCAGAGACCGTATGGGGCTATGCAGCCACTTCCGATTCCTGAGTGGAAGTGGGATCACATCACCATGGACTTCGTCTTTAAATTACCAAGGACTCAGAGTGGAGTGGACGGAGTATGGGTGATCGTGGATCGGTTAACCAAATCAGCCCATTTTCTGCCAGTTCAGGAAACCTATAAACCTAACCGACTGGCTCAGTTGTTTGTGAAGGAAATCATACGACTTCATGGCACGCCGGAATCGATCGTGTCTGATCGTGATCCGCGTTTCACTTCCAGGTTCTGGCGGAGTTTGCAAGCTACTTTGGGAACAACCTTACGTTTCAGTACTGCTTTCCATCCACAGACCGATGGACAGTCTGAGAGAACCATTCAAACCCTGGAGGACATGATGAGGTCATGTGTACTACAGTTTCAGGACTCTTGGGATACTCATTTGCCATTGATGGAATTCGCTTACAACAACAGCTATCAGGCAAGCATCGGGATGGCGCCTTATGAGGCACTGTATGGCCGACAGTGCAGGACACCTATCTGCTGGACGGAGGTAGGAGAGCGAGCAGCTGTAGGGCCGGAGATAATGGACTTAACCATGGAAACTGTTCGCGTGATCAAGGAAAGATTGAAGGTGGCACAGGATCGCCAGAAGAGTTATGTCGACCGACGGATTCGAGATTTGGAGTTTGAAGTGGGAGATTTTGTCTTCCTGAAGTTGTCTCCGTGGAAAGGGATTATCCGTTTTGGCCGACGGGGGAAACTGAGTCCGCGTTTTATCGGACCTTATGAAATCGTGGAGAGAATTGGCAGAGTTGCTTACAGATTGGCACTACCCCCAGAACTATCAAGAGTTCACGATGTTTTCCACGTATCGATGTTGCGGATGTACGTACGTGATGCTTCTCATGTACTTGGGGAACAACCTGTCGAACTACGGGAGGATTTGAGCTTTGAAGAACAACCAGTACAGATCTTGGATCGGAAGGACAAGGTACTACGACGGAAGACGATCCCTCTCGTGAAAATTCTCTGGAGAAACCAGAACGTGGAAGAAGCCACATGGGAGCCTGAGGCTCAGATGCGAGAACAATTTCCTCATTTGTTTCTTTGAAATTTCGGGACGAAATTTCTTAAGGGGGGAAGGTTGTAACACCCCGGAAATTCGAGGATTTCCATATTGTAATTTAATGTGTGATTTGACGATTTTACCCCTGTGAATGGTATGGTCAAATGTTGACTTTTTGATTGATGAACTAAATGGACTTTGACCTATGACCGTGACGTAGTTCGGGACGTCACGAGTTCATAGACAGGTGGCACGTCCAATTCGGACGATCAGGGTAAAAGTTATGACTATCGGAAGTTCAGGGGCATTACCGTAATTTGGACTCTCGGGGAAAATGTTGACTTTTCTTTGGACAACTAATTTTCTGTTGACTCAAGGACCGTTGGGTAGGCCTCGACGTCCTGAGTCCGTAGACAGGCGGCACGCCGAAATCGGACTTCGTACGAGGAAGTTATGGTCAAAAACGTGAAATCGGGAAGTTCGTGTCTCGGTTTTCGTGTCGAATATTAAATTCAGGAAATCTGATTGGAGGACATCTGGTGAGTGACAAGTGTCACTCACCCATTGGCTAGATTGGATCAGATCCACTATTGGATTAAATAACATTTGAAGCAGCTTTAAATTCCAGCCCTTGGATTGAAAACCCCTGATCTAATCTGAGCCCTTGATCTAATCTTGGAGATCAAATCTGGGCCGTCCATTATTTCCCTCCAATTCTTTATATTTCTCACCCGCAGAACACTCTGTCCATTTCGATCAAAGCATCCCAGCCAGCTATCCACTCACTGTGTCTACGTGTTGGGGGACTCCCTGGTGAGACTGAGCGACGGCAGTGGGCACGGCGGAGGACGGCGGCGTGGGAGGAAGCAGGGGACAACCGCGACGGTTTCAACCCAGGTTTTTGGTAAATCCTTTTCCCACGTTCAATTTGGTCCGTTGTGATTCCTAATCAACCCCAGGAACTCCTAGGACCTTCTGGAATCGAACTCGTGGCCGGTGGAGCTCAGGGCGGTGGCAAAACTGCGACGGGAGGCCAGAGCTGTTCTTCAAGGTAGGACCTCGATTCGATCCGTGTTTCTCAATTCTTTTTACATGGAACTAATCTAGGGACTAAGACGAGTAAATAGGAATTAAAAGGAATGAAAATGATCCAGAAATGAAGGAATGGCAACCGGGTCTTGATCGCGGGTCTGATCGACCCGAGTTGCAGAAATACGGGTCAACCCGTCTGAGGACAGAGGTGATGACGTGGCACCCTGTCAGTCTGTCAGATGACGTGGACCAACCATGAGCCGACACGTGTCACATGTCAGTGCACAGTCAGCACTGACATGTCAGTGACGTGGACCAGTCAGGGACTGCCACGTGTCATTGACATGTCAGTGACGTGGACCAGTGCCGTGCTGACACGTGGCACATGTCAGATCTGACACGTGGTCTGACAGATCAGTGAGGTGGACCAATTGGATGTTGACACGTGGCACCTGTCAGAGTCTGACACGTCAGACCTGACAGCTGTCAGATGACGTCAGCATGACGTCATGCTGACGTCAGCAGTGACGTCAGCGATGACGTCAGCAGGAACTGTTCCTGCGTTGACCGCCGCGTTGACCGGCGCGTGGGGGCGCGTGTGAACAGTGTTTTTGGTGGGACCACCACCATTCTTTAGGTTTCGACGATCCGGATCCAATGGCGGTGGTTTCGGGTCGATCGGAGATCTTTAAGTTGGTCAAAATAAGGTTTATTGCCTTGGAAAGCGCGTTCGGGCGGCTTTCCCGGGTCGGTTTCGACCTAGGCTTTCATGGTTGAATGTTGGGGGTTTAATTTGACCTTTACGAATACTTGGACTTGACAGGGATTGTACATTTGTACCAGGACGAGGGTATACGTTCGGTTTCTAGCAGGATTGTACTGTGAGTGGGCCATTTTCTTAAACTCTTGTGTGCATAAATGTTTTCTGGTTTTATTATACTTATTCACATGCTAAAACAATGATGGTTTTGATGATATGGAAAATATGGTTATGGCACGTTTCACGGTATTTGGGCTTGAGACCCGTCCGATGAAACTGAATGATTGGTTCGGATTCTATCTATGTATATATATGTTTGCATGTGGATATCAATAAAATGTATTTGTTACTGCACTGTATAGATCCTTCCATATTGTATTGTCTCCTCCGGATGAGGTACCCCGGAGAGGTCACGGACATCTAGAACGTCCAGCGTCTATGACGCTAAGCATCGGGGATGCTGTACCCGAACGGGGTTCGGGGATTGAACTCGGAATTGAGACCCGAGTGGCACGCGTAGCCTTGTGATTGTGACCTTATTGGACGTCAGGGACGTTAGACATCAGGGATGTTGGGATTGGAGTGTATAGTGCAGCAACTAAAATTATGGTTATGGTTTTATTATATGCCTTATGGTTCGTATTATATGGTTTATGATTTTGGAATTATGATGCACGCATGTTTGGAAAACGGAGGGGTAAATTATATGTTTTACTTATCAAACGATTTCATAAACTTGAGTTTCGGTCCACTCACCCTTTAATGTTTTTGATAACCCCTCCAGGTCGGGAAACTGAGGTAGAGGAGGAACCAGAGGCTGAGGCATAGGTCTACTTCTGCGTACCTGAACCCCTGCTGGGCGGTGTACCCGCAGGTTTACTGTAGAGTCGTGCTCGCAAATTTGTAATTTTGGATTATATCCCTTGTCTGACATTCGTTTAATTCGGATTTTATGTATGACTTTAATTTGGTTATTTATGCTTTTAAATGTTTTGAGGTTAAAATTGGTATGAATTATTGGGTGTCAGACGGGTGCAGGGCACGTCCCCTTGTGGTCCCTGTGGGATCGGGGCGGGTCCTGTCATAAAATTTATAAAACCAAAGTCCACTCACAGACCGTTTAACGATAGACCTCGATACGCGTGCCATAGGCCTTTCCGGGCCACACCACTATCACCGGGACTCCCAATCCTGTCCAAATCACATTATAGGGTCACTAACCTCTTCATTAACATCCTATTAAAGTCCCGTAATTTTCTCAAATTTTTAACTATTTTTAAACTCGATTTAAAACCTTCGGACATCCCGAACAATATCGAGACGGTGTCCGATCGACACGAAACCAATCCCAAAATGTACGTTACATCGAATAGATTAAAAGTCATGTTGGAAGTTTCCCCAAAATACCTTACACGCGCCCCCACGCGCCTGGTCAACGTTCTGGTCAACTGTGATGACGTCATGCTACAGTAACTGGGTCTGAAACCGGGTCACCGTTGACCCACGGTTTGACCCGATCAGAGTTCAAGTTTCCGACCACCATTTCTAGTGAGGTTTGATCCTACAGTCTCGTTACAACCTGTTCTATGGTTCTGTGGACTTAAATCTAGCTTTTAGGTCGAGGAAGTTACCTGAAAATTGTCGGGAAGGTTGGCTGCCAGCTCTGGTTGTCTTCTCTGGCGAGTCGTCCAGTTTCCAGCCACGATCCTTGGTCCAAACTGGTCGTCTAGGTCCCCTAAGTATGTGTCATAAGCAAACAAACAATCCTAACGTCAAAAATAAGTGTTTCGAAGCAGGGAAGAAAATCGAGTATCCTCGGGTTTTTCAGCTTACCGCCGCCGTGCCGCCGCCGTGGACCATCCAGTCCTGGTCTGAGTTTTCCTAAGGTTCCAGTTATCCTAACCCAAGGTTAGTTCGAGTCCTGGTGAGGTGGTTTGGATGGTTGGACAGTGTCGGGTTGTTTTGGTTCCTCTCATGTCTTGGAGGTTCCTCGGCCGTGCAGGGCGGCTGTGGGGTGTTGGTCGGTGTCTGGGGGTGGCTGAGGGTTGTATGGTGCTGCCTGGTGTGTGAGGTTGGGCAGTGAGGTGGTGGTGTGTTTGTTCAAAGGAGTAAACCGTGCTCACGGGTTTGAGAGAAATGAAAGTGAGAGTGTATGGTCTGATAGGTTTAAAACAGAATGAGCAGATGAGATCAAGGGCTGAGATTCAATCTGAGTTTAAAATCAATGGTGAGGATTTCAGGAGAGAAATGGGTTAAATAATCCAATGGCCAACAAGGATCCTGGTTTTAGGGAATGTAGGGGATGAGTGACACTTGTCACTCATCCAAGGGTCCAGATTGATTTGATTAAAGTAATCAGATTTTATTAATTTAATATTATTTTAATCCGGGTCTCGGTTAGTTCGGTTAATCTAGTTTACTTCCATGACCATAACTTTTTCGTCGTACGTCCGATTTCGGCGTGCCGCCTGTCTACGGATTCGTATCGACACGCTCTACGTAACGGTCCTTGGCCCTCGTCCGTTGGACCTCCCGGGTCAAAAGTCAACATTTGGCCATTTTCTACCAAATTACCAAAATGCCCCTCGACTTCTGAACATCATAACTTTCTCCTCGAATGTCGGAATCGAACGTGTCACCTGTCTATGAACTCGTGACGTCCTGAACTACGTCACGGTCATCGGTCAAAGTCCATTTGACTGCCCGATCAAAAAGTCAACATTTTGCCCACGACTAGGGGCAAAATGGTCATTTTGTCCGATTTCGCCCTACTAATCACCGATCAACCTCACTAATCAAGATTAGTCACTAGTCTAATCCCGAAATTCGGGACGGGTCGTTACAAGTGTTCTTGTTTAAAGCTGTGTCACAGCTAGATACGTCTTGAACCTAACAATTCAGAGCCTAAATCTGCAAACTGATAGGGGCTAGGATATCCCCGAAGATCATGGCGAGCTCCTCCCTCACCATGACTTGGTCGGTGATATCCTACACTGTTCCATCAAGTGGAGGTTCCATTTCAGCATGTACGGTAGGTAACTTAGGGGCTATCTCTTGAGAAAGATCCTTTACAAATCTACCTTTACTATCTCGGCGTCGCTGAGTATACCTAAACTTGGGCATGCACTAAGAAGAGTTCCATTTGGCGTGCCAAAATATATTTTGCGCAAAATATTTTTTTTTCGTTTTAAGGGCCGAATGTCCAAAGGCAACCCTTGGTGGACCTCCGCATGGAACCTTATATACAGAGCGAGAGAGGTAGACGACTCATGTGGATCTCTTTTCTTGTGAATGGTGAAGTGTAGAAATATTGGATGGGCTAAGTGTGATGTTTCTTTAGCCCCAATCAATCCCTAGATGGGGAGACCAAAAAGCAAAATGGGCTTTTCAACTCAAGTGCATGTGTTCATTAGTAGAGAATGATTCGCTTAAACAAGGAATATAATTAAACACTTTATTCATGCAATCTCAATTTAAAACCCTTTTTGTGTACATGTAGCGTTGGTAAATAGGGATCGTTATGGACCGGGGCATTGATGGACATTTAAAACTGTTAGTAAAAAGAATAAAAAAGAAATGAAGTTTTGAAAATGTGTAGCCGAAGCTAAAATTTACAACATATGAATTGAAATGCGAATACTCATGCTAATTTAAAATTTTAAACCATAGATTAGTTTCATAGACAAAACCAACACTTTTATGTAAAAAAATCCATACCAACAGTCACATTATTTAATCTACTCCTAACTAACATATATACAAGTGATCACCATTATCCACTTACCATGTCCACACACTAATACTTGCACATATTAAACCAATCACGAAATCTTACATTCATTACCTCAATTACCTTCATAAATTCTTCATATTGTTAATGCACCGAAAATGAAATCGACACTTACAATATAATTCACCTTTAGTTATTGACTGAATGCGCCGAAAACGCGATCAACATTAATTCTCTTCAAAATAAATCTAAATTCGCCGAAAGCGCGACCAACACTTAGTATTAATTTGAAGATTAAGCACAACAACTTATAACCTAATTAAAATTTAAAAAATAAAACACATGGAGATTGAATTAAACATTACAAACATTAGAAAAGATAAACCATCACATGTATTGAACTATAAACAAAAGCATGATTAAATTCAAGAACATAGGGGAATAAGAAGTAAATACACTTTTGGAATCTTTGAAATCACAAACGGAAGCCAAAGTGCGTAGAATAGATGGATTATTATTCACTAAGATTTCTGAAAATGCAGACAGAACTTAGTGAAGAAGGAAGAACACCAAAGGTAAAATACGGCTATAAGAACTTTTATTTAACTTGGAAGAGTGCTAGGTTTAAAACTTGGAAAACAATAGTTTGTGAATAAGGGGTGTTGACCCCTTAAATTATATCCTAGGAACTCTATTTATAAGAGAAATATTAATCCTCATACAAATAGAAGTTTCAATAAATTGTACAAGGAAAAGACCTCCTAACTATCTAAGAAATCTAATTAAAAACCATTCTTACAAGTAAAAAGAGTGAAAATACTAATACAAAAGGAAATCAGATTTAAATCCCTATATAATATGGAGAATAAGTGTAAATGCAAGTTGGAATTATCCCAAAATATGCCTAAATCATGGAATAGTAGTACCGGAATATTTTCGATGGTCAACCACCGAAATTTGGTGGTCAAACATACGGTCAAATGCACTGGGAGGAACACCGACAATTTCGGTAGACGCGTGCTGAAAATAAAAGGAGGAATTGGTGGTCAACGTTAATCAAAGGCACAAGGTAGGGCTGGTATGGTTTTTAGGTGAATGGGCGCCGAAATTTTGCTTTCGATTCTGGAAGCCTTCGCTAAAATTAACAAGGGAGGTCAACAGGTGCTTCCCAAATTGGATGTTGGGCTGATACAATTGATTTGGTAGCCTTCTATCGAATTCTTTTTCATTTTTTGGTGGCCCCTTTTGTTTCAATCATAACTTTTTCAATATAACTCCGATTGAGATGTTTCTTTCGCTCAAGTTCTCATAATTCCATGCTCTATCTAATTCTGGATAATTCTCACCAAATAGATAATTTTCTCCTATTGATAGCACAAATTGTCTTAAAAGACAAGCATTAATGGATTAAAATGATATAAAATGATGCTCAAATAAAGGCTTATCAGAGAACTACTACTAGACAGTGTAAATGGGCTCCATTTTCGGCCCAAAAACCTTTCTTCTGGTCAAAACAATTGTGAGGCAGGCGGACAAGAATTAGTCGGCGATGTTCTTTTCTATGACTTTTTCAAAGACAAATATTTTTTTTCTAGCGTAGCCCAAGTTCATAAGTTATTTCACCATATGTTCAAGTTTAAGATGGGGTTATTTCAGTAATTAAATGGCCAATAGTCCTAGATTTTTCTCAAGTTAGAATCAAAGTATTCGGACCAATGCACACATGGATGGTATCCCGAGATGGTGAGTCACAAACCACACCTGGATAGTGTATCCTGAGTTACAATTACTTATTTAAGAAAATCTGGTTAGTATTGAAAAGGAAATGGAAGTACAAGTACAAGAATGTAAAAGTACTAGAATTAAATAAGAAAAGAAATTACAAATACAGAAAAGTAGAAAATTTCCTTAACTTTCAAGCCTGTATCAAGCAAGAAATTCCATAAATCATCAATTGAAATGAATAACAGTCGAAAATCATGACATAAGATGGTAGAGCACTTAACAGTGACGGTGAGACGTCGAAAAGGAGGTTTGAGTTCCTCAGTGACCAGCCATGAGTCAGGATGACTTTCCGTGAATCGGTAGTCGACATGACTTTTCATGGATCGGCAGTCAATGACTTTCCATTAGCCGATAGTCGAAATAACTTTGTGTGAACCCGTGGTCAATATAATCAACCCTTATGACACTAAATGGTCAGAAATAAGGTTAATCTTATGTGAACCTCGATCGACAATCCAAGAATTGGCAGGAAATAGGGCAACACTGAGTAATCAGAAAGAAGGTTAATTCATGGAGAAGAAACCAACCATTGTGACATTGTTGCTAGAACAGTCAGAAAGGCGGTTAGCCAGTTTCATAAATGCCTTGAAAAGGTGATAAGGAAGTTGCATCTTGATTTCGTAGGTCGAAAGAAGCCGTTTTTGCCACCAGGGCTAGCCTTTTTTAACCATGAAACCTTGGTTAAAGGTGTTCATAGGTTCATAAATTGATGGAGATCAATTTTCTATGTTTGATTGGATGATTATCGGTCCTTTGAGAAGCTAGGGTGTTCTCTATTTTTATGAGATGAAAAAGCCCTTAACCTACCAAATCAGGTCCCGTGTGGGTCCCATGCTGCCATTTTTTTTGTTTCAATGATCTCCCTTGCCTCTGTTTCCTTCGCATGTCAGCACCGCCCATGCTTTTCTTCTCCTTCACTTTCGAAGTTGCTCGGGCTAAGCTTGTTTCTCTATTTTGGGCCTTTAACTTCCATGAGCCATTATCTTCAGCCTAGAGGGGATTTTTTCCAAATGTAAACAGAAATGATGATAGTTTTTGTAGTTGAAATTGAAGTCCCCATCAATATGCCTCTTGAGTTAATTAACATGACATTGTTAGTTGTTGCAGGAGAGGCACGGACAAGACAAGAGGTTGTCAACTCCTTCCATTTTACAAGTTACGCTCTGATTTTGGAAGAGTGGAGACCTGCCAAGTGTACAACATGGACTGACCCAAATAGATGGCAAGGAATCTGTATATTGAATAAACAGATAAGAAATTTTATCCTTGGGTAGTTAGCCACATTTCATGGTTTGATGCTTAGTGCTCGGTGCTCTTCAGTGTTATGGGTTTCAGCAGAAGAATGAAGAAAGGAAGATCGATATGAATTTTTGTCGTCTTTTCCCATACAACGCCAATGTTGATGCAATAAATAGAAAAAGTGTTCATGAAGGTTGTACACACACAAGAAACATGAGAATGTGTGTGTTTCACCTAAATTGGGCTACATTTACGATGTTATGCTCTTCTTATAGTAATATAAGTGCGTGAACATATTGCATAAGGCCTTAAGCCTTAGAGGAAGACTAAAATGTAGCCTTAGGGCAAAAACGAGAATGTAGAGAAAGGTGAGGGCTCTAACTTAGAAAGAGAGTAGAACTTTTTGGTATGAGGGAGGAAAGTTCTCTTTAGATAGAAAAGTACCTAGGCTTAGGTCATAGACCAGAATGGCGGACTTTCATGATGAACCTTATTGGTGGGTCTAGTCTTGGTCCAAATTATCTTCTCGGTCTTTTGTTAGATCCGTTTCAGTTTAGGGTTTGATTAAAAGCCTATGTTAAACTATTAACACTTTTTGAAACTCAACTGGAACTAGCAATAAACTCTTTTTTTTTTAATCTAGTATTTGATGTGATCTTTCAAATATTAGATTAGAAACTTCTAAAATATGAAGTAGATATACCATATATATTTCCTAATCTAGTGAAAACATCAAGGGTCATAAAAAGTGCCCTCTACCAATTCTCTCAGTGAAACATTTTTGCTCTTATTTCTCTCTAAAAATACAACCAGCCTTAGATCTGATGGTCGATCTGAGTGAAACTATGCCCCCAAGACCTTTGCATGCTCTTCTTCTCTATGCCTTTTCTCTCTTGAACCCTTTTATCTTGGTGGGTGGAAGTGTATTTGTCTCTTTATTTTTGTGGAGCTAATCGGTGACGACATACCATGCAGAGGTCATGAGGGGTGCTCATACGGAAGAGCTCGATGGTGCTTCTACCGAGTGGACTTAACGAGATAAGGAATCGGGCGTTTGGTGCCTGGGTAGTTTTATTTAGTTTTTATTTTTTTATTTAATTTTCAGTTACATTTGAATCCTATTAAACTGTAGTAACCCTTTGAGTTTATTGTGTAGTACCTTTTGTGGGCATAGGATGTGGGTGGGTTGGGAGAAGTAAATGTCTATTGTGGTGCTAAGGAGATCTACGTGATTTCGAGGGATGTTCGATGTTACTGTAGTGAATGGAGGTTGATTGAGCGTTAATGCCCTTCCAAAAATATCTTGTGAATGCCTAGGTCACAAGATATTTTAGGGTTGAAATTCCTTGTTTTTAGATTATCGTGTTGTATGTGGTATGTTATTTGGTTCTAATTGACTCTTGGTGAGGTTGTGTGCTTGTTGTTCTTACAGAACCCTCCTTTTGTATTGTCTTTGTTGAAACTCATAGCGATTTCAATGGAAATTACTAAGAAGAATAAAGCTTCAGTGGGCTACTTAGCGCTATAGCCTAGTCTGTTATGTGGGGGCACTCTGGTTCGACTCTCATTCGGCAAGGTCGATGCTCAGTATTTATATAACGCAATCGCTTTTCCAAATACCCTTGCAATAAAAATATTTGAAAAACTACATAAAAATATCAAACTATGGAGTCCATTTCAAATCATGCCTCAATTATGAAAATTGGATTTAAAGTACCTGAATTATGAAAACACGACATTTAGGTACCCACCGTTATCAATCTGTTAAAAAAATATGTCAAGTGCCTATTATGAAAACACGGGATTAGGTCGTTTGAGTTTGGGGCACTTGACATATTTTCATAATAGGCACTGAGCGGTCGGTCCATGTAAAAAAATATGTCAAGTGCCTATTATGAAAATATGTCAAGAGCCTATTATGAAAACACGGGGTACCCACCGCTCAGTGCCTACATCTTCTGCATCTACATCTTAGGTACAAATTTGAAATGATTCTTATAATTTGGGTAACGGTGGGTACCTAAATGTCGTGTTTTCATAATTCAGATTGATAACGGTGGGTACCTAAATGTCGGTGGGTACCCAAACACGACATTTATGAAAAACTATATAAAATTACCCAAATTATAAGAATCATTTCAAATTTGTACCTCAACTATGAAAATTGGATTTTAAATATCTAAACTATCGAAACATAACATTCATGTACAACCTGTTACAAAATCTATTAAGTTCCATGTGACACGGGATCTTTTCATTTTAACATGGACTCCAAGTAGACAAAAATTTAATCAAATATAGATTTATTTTTTAAAATATCAAAAATTAGAAATTAAAAAAATAAAAAAAAAAATCCAATCCAACAACTAACCATGGCGGAGTTGAAATTGGTAATGGCAAGGAGGAGTCTGCTACTCCAGCCGCCGATGGAAATGATGACAACTTGGATCTGCTTGCTGATGGCCATGACCATGGTCGAGGCAATGCCCGACAGACTTGTCGACGACTATGGGAGTCCAGTCTTAGATGGTGACCATGAGATCATCTTCTAATCCCAGTCCCAAAAAGTCCCAATCTTCATGCCCATTGAAATATTTGGCCAGATGCAAGTGATGTTTAAAGCACAAAAACAAAATCAAAAAATATTAGTCAAACATAAATCGATAATAGATAGGACGCCTTAAAGGGAGAGGCGAAGAAAAAATTATTTTGACGCTGGGAAAAAAGAGAGCAGTGCTCATATCAGGGAAAATCAAAACCAATGATAAAAAAATTGCCAAAGAAAAAAAAACCAAATTCCTGAATATTCGTCTGTCTCTCACTCTCTTATTTTTAAGCCTCACCAATTCTGCAATTTCATGACTCAAAAAGCTAGAAAATATGCAATTTCATGAGCTAAAAACCAACCGAAATTAGCGAATTCACGCCCTATTGTCCAACCTTTATTGGAAAATGTGAACAGCAAGGCAGAGGTGGCTAGGGTTCCGAGGAAGAGGCAGCAAGCGAGCCGATGGGTTTGGCTGGGGTGTTCGTGAATTGGGGATTTCGTGGATAGGATGGTATTCATCTTCAACGCTCTCTAATTCCTCTCCTCTTCTTCGCCTCCTCTCTCCACCAACTTGCTCTCTCACTCTATTGCTCTCTATACCACTCCGGCCTCTTCACAAATCACCAGTAACAGTTGTCCTCCAATCTCCGCTCCATTCCTGCTCTTCTGTTTAGCTGCTCAGAAAACAAATCAAAACAAGTTTCAGACCTTTTACTAGGATGTGTTTTATTAAATTATTTATTTTTATACCCTCACAGTTTTTTATGTTTTTTAATATCCTTCAAGTTAATCGAGGATGTGGTGTAACGACCCGTCCAGAATTAGCGAGGTTAATTAAGAATTAATGACAGATTAGCGAGACTAATCGGGAATTAGACGAGGATTAGCGGATGTTCAGAGCGAAAGGACAATTTTGCCCTTGGAATAGGCAAAACGTTGACTTTTCATTCGGACAATCAAACAGACTTTGACCGATGACTGTGACGTAGTTCGGGACGTCATGAGTTCATAGACACGTGGCACGTTGGATTCCGACATCCGTGGAAGAAGTTATGAAGATCGGAAGTACGGGGGTATTTTGGTAATCTGGTTGAATAAGGGTCAATAGTTAACTTTTGACCCGGGAGGTCAGACTGCCGAGGGCCTAGGACCATTACGTAGATCGGGACAATATGAATCTGTAGACAGGCGGCACGTCGAATTCGTACGTTCGATAGAGAAGTTACGGTTCACGGAAGTTCGAACGCATTATTGCACGTTTTACGAGACGAGGACTATTTGGCACCAAGTGGGGCCCAGATATTATTGGACATGCCCAATGGATGAGTGACAAGTGTCACCCATCCATTGCCCATCCAAACCAACTCATGGATATCCCATTTTCCTTCATCGATCATTTTCCCCATTTTTCCCAACCAACCCGATCACCCTACCACCCCAAATCCAAACCCTTGACCCCTATGATCATTTGTGAGACCCAATAGAGTGAGAGGAGGACTGAGGAAGGTGGTGGCTGGCCACGGCAGCGCCGCCTTGAACGGCGGATGAGGAACCCGAGCAAGGTATTGGTTTTAACCGATTTTCTCCATTTTTCGATTTCAATCATTATGGCCTGTTTTTAATGATTAGGATGGCTTTATTGGGTTAGTAGAAGTGTGTTAAGATGATTTTGAGGGAGGTTAGAGGTTGAGGAACAACTGGGGAAGCTTTAGAAAAACC
Organism: Prinsepia uniflora; assembly: GCA_032719365.1. Taxonomy (NCBI): domain Eukaryota; kingdom Viridiplantae; phylum Streptophyta; class Magnoliopsida; order Rosales; family Rosaceae; genus Prinsepia; species Prinsepia uniflora. The sequence goes on along the minus strand of CM064868.1, from coordinate 34,038,181 downwards.
GAACCGTAGAGGAAGATTTGAACCGATGGATTTTAGTGGGTGTTTGATCCTGAAATGACCAACTCGATGAGACCCGCTGGGGGTTCTAGGACCAGCCGCGTGGTGTCTCGGGCCCGCTGGGGGCGTTGTGGTTCGGCAGGGATCCTGCAAAACTAGACACCGGTGTGGTGCCGTCCAAAGGGGCTCCGATGCCTAAGTTAGTATCTGAATGACGAGGGGCAAGTAAATACAGTGCTCTGGATCGGTTCTGAGTGTCTTACCTTTGTGAAGGGTTTCGGGGTATTTATAGTAGCCATAACTGCTGTAGGTGGGCTACTGTTACGGGAGCAGGTGGTGCTTTGTGGTTGAGAGCCGTCTGACAAGCCCTGGACATCCGGAGGAGGCGCCAGCTGGAGTCCCAACCTGCCTCCGTTAGGGAGTTGGTATGGCAGAGTTGGTTAGGTGACTGTCCCAGCCAGCTGTCGTCTGTTCATTATCAGATGCCGAGTGGCGAGTCTGCAGTATAATGCCGATCGGCAGACCGTAGGCCGTGAGGGTTCCGATCAGGCGATCGGTTGGCAGCCTTCCTGTCCTGGCGGGCCCTATGCTAGGGTGGTCGGTCGATATGGTATCAACAGTAGGTTTTAGATGTTTTTAATTATATAGTTAGGTTTCTAGGATCAAATTAGGAGGATTGGAATTGATTAGGAGAAGAACGAACGAAAACTGAACCGTGTAGGAGCCTGGACCGATCACGCCGGTTCAAGTTGCAGGGAGAACTGGACCGGATGGTCGGACCGGTCGGCTGAAGGAAGAAGACGACCCTGTACAGTGGCACGTGAGGCCCACGCGCAGGGCCATTCCAGGGCATGTACGGGTGCGTGGTGAAGAATTTGAGGGTGGTTCCAACATGTGAAATAATCTATTCGATGTAACGAACATTTTGGGACTGGTTTCGAGTCGATCGGACATCGTCTCGATATAGTTCGGGATGTCCGAAGGTTTCGGTGCACGTTTAAAAATAGTTACAAATCCAGGAAAATTATGGGGCTTTAGTGAGTGGTTAATTAAGTAGTTAGTAACGCTCTAAAGTGGTTTAGACAGTTTTGGGAACCCCAAAGGCGAGGATTGACCCGGGAAGGCGTACGGCGCGCGTATCGAGGCAGCAGCGCAGACGGTCTGTGAGTGGAGTTTCTTTCTGAAATCGATGCATGCATAAATGTTTTATATATGTTTTAATATGTGTTTTGGGATACCTTAAGTGCATTTTGGTGTGTGTTTACGTATGGGCACGTACTTCGAGGTTTTCGAGTTTTACACGTGCTTATACGCACTTATGCTTTCGATTTTCAAGAAATGGTTTTGAAAAGGTAAAACAAAGCATGAGACCCATTTGGATTTGGTTTTGACTCGGACATGAGGCCCTATTGATGACCTACGGGTCTGAGTCGTGGTCACGACGGGTGCTGTGTGCACGGCGACGGACGACGTGACGCTCGCCTCCAGATTGGGATATGTTCCTTCCGGAGAGGTCACGATGCACGTCCCATTGTCGAGCAGCCACTGGAGGCTCGACTTCAGAGTGCTGACGGTTTAGAGGATCGATCGACAACGTGTGTACCATGGTCTCGAGATAGTCGCGGCAGTGATGTGTTCACGGTGACAAGACCCGTCCCAACTAGACTTTGATAACCGTGCCCGGTCCTGCTCCCGTCTGACAAGTCAACTGAAGTCCCGAAACTACCCTTCTACATCTCCCATTCAATCTTTCTCTGTTCCTAGTTTTAGTCCAAGTCTTACATATATGATCAAACAACAAACGGTTTGGTTGTTATCGTTTTGAATATTCAAACATTGCTTTACACTAACCTTTCAATTATGGTGACAAGTGTCACCAAGAGATCAGTCCTCATCCAAATTAGCTGAATCAGCCACTTAATTATCCAATTATCCCTGCTGTGGCAAATTACCATCTTGCCCTTGCCATAACAAATTACCAAAATGCCCTTCACCTTCACAGACTCATAACTTTCACATCCGACCTTCGATTGACGCATGTCGCTTGTCTACCGATTCAGCATCCCGAGAGCTATCCAACGGTACTTCCGAAAAGTCCAAACAAGGTTCCAATCAAAAAGTCAACTTTTGGCCCTTATAACCAGGGGTAAAATCATCATTTCCTTATAATTTTTCCAAATTTTCCTTTTTCAAATTTCCGGCTCGTTACACACGGCGACATACCAGGATTGAGAGCGGTTCTGGATTGATGGTTGTACGCATCTGATCTAGATCGTGACTGACCCTGAGATATCCTGCTCGATGCCTCGTTGATTTATGAATTCGGGCTCGATGCCCAGTTATTGTGAAATCGGGCTAGAGGCCCTGTTGAGTCCTATGTTCGGGCTGGAGGCCCAGTTGCTTTATGTTATCAGACGTGAGTCCCGTTTTATGGTTTGCTATAACAGTATGTATATACCCTCTTGACGAGATTATTGATTGGTCTCCTCCTGACGTCGACCTGGAGAGTCACGATCCACAGACCAGAGCGGGTATCCCCACAGGGATCTCGTTTCTAGAGTGAGCGTTATGATGTGGTCCCGGACCAGATTCCGGAGAGATGATCGGACTAGGTCCGAAGATAGAGCCTCCCAGCTGGAGAATTCATGGGAGAAGACTCGAAGTGAGACCCCGAGTAGTATGCATACTTATATATATAGAGACATCGTGACTATATCGGGGATGTGTTCCCTAGGGGATGTGTGCCCCGAGTTGGCATCTTCTCCGGAAGTGCCTAGGATGGGTTATATATATATATATATGTATATGTGTATGAGATTTCACTGAGGCGGCGTTGGGCTGAGACCCACGCGTATTGGTTTTGGGCTGAGACCCACGCGTATTGGTTTTGGGACGAGTTCCCACGTGTTTTGGTTTGGGCAGAGGTCCCATGTATTGATTAACAGATTTTGGGCCAAGGCCTAAATGGTTAAATGGATTTATGGTTCATGACGGTTTATGGGGACCGGGCATGACCCTAGAAATGGTTTTCGAATGCATGCATATGTTTTTAATGAAGGGTATAAAGGTTTTTTTTATGAAATGTCTTTATAAATGAATTGTTTTGTCCACTCACAGCTTTTATATTTTGAATGTCCTTCAAGTTGATCGCGGATGCCGCTGTAGGAGAGACGAGACATTGCATTCCTTCTTCGGATCCTAGCGCCCTCTAATAGCCTCGGTTGGGCAAATGACGAAATTATCTCTAGTCTGACACTTCGTATCAAACGGGAGCAGGCACGTCCCACGCTAATTCCGAGGGATTTGGGACGGGTCCTGTCATGCGGGCTGTATCAGAGACCAAGACATCACACTCCTCCATTGATCCTGGCGTGCTGTCGAAGCTCCGAGAGGGTGTGACGACCCGAAAATTCGAAAAGGAAAAATTGGAAAAGTTGGATGTAAAATGAAAATTTTTCCCTTGGTTATGGGGCTGGAAGTTGACTTTTTGTTCGGGATGCCTTTTGGACTTTTGGCCATGACCGTTGGATAGATCTCGGGACGCTGAATCCGTAGACAGACGGCATGCCAAAATCGGAGTTCGGATGGAAAAGTTACCAACCTTGGAACATTAGGGGCATTTTGGTCATTCGTTAAGCAAAGGGTAAAAAGGTAATTTGGTGGGCAGATTGGTTGATTCAGCCGTCCACTGTCTTAGTCATGTGGGTTGGTGTGACATCTGTCCCTGGGAAAATTGAATTAGTGGCAAACCTTGCCGCTTGAAACCCAAAACGAATACAAATGAATGACTTTGTGCAATTTCAAAGTCGTGTGATCAGGGAGGAAACCAGAGACATAGTGAGATTAGGAAGGAATTTGTGAGTGAAAAAAGAGAGGGAAACAGAGAGAGAACACAAAGGTAACCAATAAACCCGTAAGTAAAACCCGAACTTGTTCTTGGGGAAATTGAGATTCAATTTCCAAGTTTTAGTCTAACCCAAGTCGAAGTAGGGTTAGAATCAGTCTTCTGGGATCATTTTGAGTCGAACCACATAAAAAACAAAGGCAATTGACGAAGAACCCATCAAGAACAGGCCCTGCGAAATTCCTGAGAAACTCGAATTCAATTCGTGTAATTAAAGGTGAGGAATTCCCAAATTGATATTGGATTTATGTGTTTGTTAATCTAATGATACTTTCTGGTTAATTGGAAAGGACAATTAAGGTTGAATTGGATGAATTGGGAATTTCAATTTGACGGTATGGACTTGGAGAATTACGAGTTTTAGTATGAATTATGCAAGTTAAATGATGCAAAACTTTAATTAAGATGCATTAGAAAAGATCCAATGAAAGAAACCATTGAAATAGAGCTGAATTGAAGGCTAATTAATCGGGTCATGTCGCGGGTCGTAGGACCCATTTGCAGCAAAATCTGGTGAGGACGATGCACTGTAGCAGTTATTGTGCAGGCGTGTGGGTTTAATGCGCAGCCACTCATGGAGGCACGTGAGGGCGTGCGGGCATGATTCCTGAGGTGAGGTCAACATGACTTTTATTCTATTCAATATAACGAACATTTTGGCGTTAGTTTCGAGTCAATCAGACACCGTTTATATATTGTTTTGAGGGTCTGAAGGTTTATGTTACGTTTTTAATTCGTAATAAATTCCCGAAAAATTATGAGAAATTAATATGATGTTAATAGAGTCATTAGTGACCCTGAATAATGATTTTGGACAGAATTCACGATTCCTGGAAAGTACCGGAAATTACAAAAACGCGTGCAGCTCGGAAAGCGAGCGGTTTGGACGGTGTGTGAATGGACGTTTGTTTATAAACTGATATGCATGCATAGTTAAATGTTTTAAATGATTTATTGCATGATTTGAATTGCAATGATTTGGCATGATTAATTACGGAATTTACTGATTATTTTAATCAGTGTTTTGGGCACGTTTTTTTAGAAATTGTGAAATTGATGTTTTGGGCGAAGGCCCAGGATTTGAGATTGATTTTGACTTGGATTATGAGCCAGGGAGTGATTTTATGGATTTGTAATGTTTTTCGAATATTTTACGGATTTACGTGCATTGAATTGTGATTTTACAGATTTGCGTGAAAATGAGATTTGTGCATGGGACCCCGTGATAACTGGTTTTGACGTGGTTTTGATGATTTTGAAATAAAGATTTTGATTTTGTATTTATGTTCAATGCCCCCAGATGTGTAATTCCTGGGTAGACTTCGGATGTGTAATTCCCGAAGTGACTCCGGATGTGTAATTCCTTGAGGGACTCCGAATGCGTAATTCCCGGAGGGACCAGATGTGTAATTCCCGGTGAGGCTGGATGTGTAATTCCCAGCAGGATGATAACTCTGGATGTGTAATTCCCAGAGGACCCTCGGATGTGTAATTCCCGAGTTATGTGCTTTATTTTATGATAAAATGGTTTCGTGAAATGATTCATATGTTAGATTCTATGCATGCATGGTTTGATAAACTGTAGAGTAAATGATGTATTTTGAAATGTATTTTTAAATGATATTATTTTTGTCTATGCACACCTTTCTGTTTTGACGACCCTTCAGGTCGTGGCACGAGATTCGGGGCAAATCGAGAGGCGGACGCATGAGCAGAAATCGATCCAGTCATCCCTTGTCTAACAGGTGCTGAGATGTAGTTGACTCATTAGACGGGAGCAGGACCGGGCACGGTTATCAAAGTCCAGTGAGGACAGGTCCTGTTAGAGGGTCAAGGTTTGGGTTATCCCTTTTCTAGCACGTGTGACACATCCCGCGTTAATCCCGTGGGCGAGGGGGATTGGGATGGGTCGTGTCAGATTGGTATCAGAGCACGGTTCGCTCTTAAAGTGTCGTGCATGTGCTGGATATGATGTCTCTACAATGGTAACAGCGCATCATCAACCTGATAGTTAGGGTAAGAATAAGGAGTTTTAGTGGAAACGTAACCTAGCCGATATGTTTGGCATCTTATGCCGTGGTTGAGCAGTGGTAGACCCGCGTAGGGCTAATTTTTTGGTGTGCCAGCGATTGGGAGCTACAGTGTGACGACCTTTTAGAGTCAAGAACGTTGGACGGTCAAGTTGGCGTTGATGTAGAGGGCAGTCGAGGTCGTGGACGACTCTAGTTGAGACTGGTAGGGTAAGTTTCCTAGAGAATGGTACTTGTCGATCGGATCCCGGGGTGGACCGATCAGTAGTTTTGACACCTTGAACAGAGCGTCTGTCACGCTAGAGGTGGTTTAGACGTTGAGTTACGTCATTGAGGACAAGGTTCAGGTAGTACATAGTGGTTGGTATCGACGTTGAGCTGTCGTCTAGGTATAGAGTCTCGTTACCGAGAGAGTTTCAAGGTTTCGTCTGCACGAGGTTGTGGAAGACATTGTTATTAAGGGTGGTAGTGGTTAAGACTTTTGAGAGTTGGGCGATGTTCGAGGAACGTTTCTTACGTGGTTTCGCCCAGAGTTGGTGAGTAACTCGGGAATCGAAGTTCCTCCAACACGAGCAAAGGTTGGTTGTAGCTCGTACCGAGCTAACGAGCAAAGGGGGTGACTTAGTCGTGGTGTGCTCGTGTTCTGTGCTGACCATACGAGGAGGATTCGTCAGTTTGTGTCAGGTCTTGGGAGTATGACCTAGTGTGACCCGAGTGACAGTTGTGGAATCTCAAGTAGAAATTAGTTGGATGGAAACCCAACCGTGACCGAGTGATTTTGGATGACGCAGAGGCGTTATGGGGATTCATGGATATAGGGAGCTTAGACGAGAGTTAACATTAGTACCGAGCCTTGAGTGGCAGACACATGAGTTACTATGGTTGTTGAGCGGGGCAATGAGGATCCCGAGTGGTGAATTGGAGCTTGTTGGTTTACTCAGTGAGTTAGAGTTTGCTTGGTTACCGGAGATACGGGATACCTAGTTTGGTGACAGGTTCCCTAGTGGTTTTGGGACGGTTTGTGTGAGTGTGGTGCTTTGATCCCTTAGAGTTGAGACGTATGAGCTAGTACTACGTTGGTGGTAGTCTGGTGAATCAAGACTGTTTGGTTTGGTCAGGGTTGACCTTGAGTTGGATTTGTATTCCAAGACACACAGGACGTGTCGGGGTATCCCCAAGTAGCTCAAGGAGTTTGGAGAGAATTAGTTGTGCCTAGTTTTCCGTTGACACAAGAGTGGTGTAGTTGCTATTTCGTAGAGGTCTGATCGAGTACGTAACCCATTTTATAACTGATTATTGGAAGGTACCGATAGAGTTGAGAGTGTGGGAGTCTAGTGGTAAGACTCAATGGAATTGGAGAATCATTTGACTTGGAGTGTCATTGATAGGAGACCCAATGTCCTTTTTCGATGGAACTTCCAGAGTCGTGGAGGTGTAAGTTTGTAAAGATTGAGCTGAAGTACATAATGACTTGGTCGTGGAAGAATCACGACAGTAGTTGCCAACATATATTATTGGTTGGTAATCAGGTAGTGGATAAACTAGATCCAAGATTGTTGTGGTGCATGGACTGATTCGCGGTTGTTCGTACGTACTACGTAAGTTACATGAATGTAGTCCTTGAGTAGGCTGAGCAGTGCCTTAGTGGTTGTGTGGTGTGCACCTGTGAGTAGGACGCATTGGACAGTGGTTGTAGAGTGTTGAGCAACTTGACAATCATGTTGTGAGCTAGAGCACCAGGTTGAGTCCAAGATGGACGTGGTTGTAATTGGATTGGTTCCGATATTGTTGGTTCGTTTGTTGAAAACCCGGATTGGACGTCGGATACTGTGTTTTTGGGAAAAGGGATCTTGTGAAGGTTCAGTGTTTGTACGAGCTTGGAGATCAGAGCTGTGATTGGCCAGAGGAACCCTAGAGTTCGAGTGATGTTATCCCTACTGGAGCAAGTATTTGATGGGGTCTAGATACAATCAGGTAGAGCGAATTGGTGGTTAGTGTAACCACGTGATGAGTGAGGTGACAGTTGAGATCGTTCTTGAGTTAGGATCATAGTGTTGGACGCTGAGTGAAACGAGGTTTGGTACGAGGTACCTTAGTGGGACTCTATACTGAGTCGAGGTTTTGTTGGTGACTCGAGTAGTGACAGTGGAGTCGTGAGTACAAGCTGAGCACGATAGTGTGTCGCGAGCGTGGCTTGCGGTGAGGAGACTGTCTAGTGAGGCGAAGGATTTGAGACTTAAGATCTCTCAGTGAGAGCAAGATGTCAGCTTAGGTTGTCAGGCTGGAAGCTGGAAGATGTCAACTTGGTTTAGTAAGATTGTGGGCTTGATTTGTCAACTGAGCTGGATGGTAAGTGGACTTGTCAGTTTGGTATCTGTGTAAGTGATAGGTGAGATCGACAAGTGTCACTGTCTCGAGTGAAACTAACGAGCAGATGTTGGAATTTGAGGTTTGAGACTTTCAAGTTGATGAGTGGATCCTCGAGATTTAGAAATCGAGACTTGGTTTGTGAACGAAGATTTGGAAGCTTCCGGTGACGGTTGGTCACGAGGTTGTTGGATACGGTCACAGAGGACTAAGCTGAGTTTTAGCATTGACCGTTGAATTTTGGTTAACATCGAGTGACGTTTGGGTACAAATGAGTACAGTGGTTAGTAGTTGAACGTGTACATTTACATGAGAGTGCCCAGAGTTGCAGGTAGAATTGGATTTCAAAAGTTTGGATGTGGATCTGGGTCAGTTTGAATTTTGAGAACGAAATTCTTCGAGGGAAGATTGTAACGACCCGTCCCAAATTTATGGAATTAATTAAGGACTAATTGAGGAGTATTGTGACTAATCGGGGATTAGTCGAGGATTGTTCGAACGGTTGGCGTAAAATGATGATTTTGCCCCTAGGAATGGGTAAAAAAAAGTTGACTTTTGACCCGGGAGGTCAAATGCTCTAGGACCTATGACCATTACGTATATCGGGATGTCACGAGTCAGTAGATAGGTGGCACACCAAAATCGGATATCGAACGGGAAAGTTACGGGTCTAGAACGATTCGGGCCTCATGCCCGATTCTGTAAACCAATGGGCCCACGGCCCGAAATTGTAAATCAACTGGGCCCCTAGCCCAATTTCGTAAATCAACTGGGCCCCTGGCCCCATAATATAACTCAAATGGGTCTCAGCCCGATTTCGTAAACAACTGGGCCCCTAGCCAGATTTCATAAAGCAATTGGGCCCCCGACCCGATTACGTAACTCAAATGGACTCAAAGTCGGAGGTTTCCAAACCAATTGGGCCTCATGCCCGAGTTCCTCTTTCTAATTTCAAAACCAGTTCATCACATTATTCATGAAACCACAAGCACGTAAAACCACAATAAAATCGTCAGCCTCGATATACGTGCAATACGAAAAACATCTCGAAATACGTGCAACATACCTGAAATCAATAATCACAATCATCATTATGGAAATCACGTATATGAAACATATAACACATTTAGGCATGCATAGTATTTATAAAACCAAAGTCCACTCACAGACCGTCCAATGATGCGCCTCGATACGCGTGTCATAGGCCTTCCCAGGCCACACCACTATCACCGGGACTTCCAAACCTGTCCAAACTACATTAGAGGGTCACTAACCTCTTCATTAACCTCCTATCAAAGCCCCGTAATTTTCCCGAATTTTTAACTATTTTTAAACTCGATTCAAAACCGTCGGACGTCTCGAACAATATCGAAACGGTGTCCGATTGACACGAAACCAATCCTAAAATGTTCGTTACATCGAATAGATTAAAAGTCATGTTGGAAGTTTCCCCATAATACCCTCCACGCACCCTCACGCGTCGTCCAAAGGGGCTGCGCATGAAGCCCACTCGCGGTGAACAGTGTCATCGTCTAGCTCTGGTGAACCGAGTTCACTGGTTCGAACCGGTTCAGCTGAACAGCTGAACCGACCCAGCCGATTCTCAGTCATTCCTCAACCATTTTCTACGGGGTTTCTTCCTACGTGTTCTTCTAAGTCCAAATAAGAGGTTTATGGAATCAAAAACAAGAAAACACGTTTAGATCTTACCTCTGAACACAAACCTGAAACCCAGAATTTTTCGATCATCGTCCCTCTCGATCCAGACCACCTCGAACCTCAAAATCAGGTCCATTGGGTTTGTTTCTGTCCCTAGGTCTCAATAGGATCAATTAGGAGCTCAAAACTATAACTAGAGCTTGAATTTCAAAACTTGAACATAAATGAGCTCTCGGGTAACGGTTCCAGTTTGTTCCCCACCGTGTCGCCGTGATCACCGCTGTGTCCCCCGGTCATTTCCTCACTAACTTAGTCTCTCGCACACAAGCACAGATGAGGTGGCTGATGGACTGGTGTGTTTGCTCGAACAATGGTTTCTTCCTGGGCAAAGGAAGAATGAGAGTGATCAGATATAAAAGAAAGGAGGAGATGGGATCAATGGCACAGATTCAATCTTGATAAGGAAGTGGATGACGGAGATTAAAAAAGGATACAAATTATATTTTAAATAATTAATGGAGACATGATCCAGGTTTAGGGCCTCAAAACAAGGGATGGGTGACACTTGTCACTCATCCAAGTGTCCACAATTATTGGTCACTATTCACTATTTTGATATTATTTAATTCAAACCTCGGTTCATTTGGTTAATCAATTTCGCTCCCGTGACCACAACTTAGTCGTCGAACCTCCGATTTCAACGTGCCGCCTGTTTAAGAATTCGTATCGACTCGACTATGTAATGGTCCTTGGCCCTCGTCCATTGGACCTCCCGAGTCAAAAGTCAACATTTCGCCCCTTTTCCACCAAATTACCAAAATACCCCTCGACTTCCGAACGTCATAACTTCTTCCTCGTATGTCGGAATCGGACATGCCACCTGTCTATTAACTCGTGACGTCCTGAACTACGTCACAGTCATCGGTCAAAGTCCATTTGACTGCCCAAACTAAAAGTTAACATTTTGCCCACGCCTAGGGACAAAACGGTCATTTTACACATTTCGTCCGATTTCACTCAACTAATCCCAGATTAGTCATTCTAAACCATAATTAATTAATATTTAATCCCGATATTCAGGACCAGTCGTTACAAAATTGATCATTTACTAATTCTCACTCTACATTTCAAGACGGATTGTAACAGAAACTCCAATAGAAATTGAGAGGATTTGAAAAAAAAAATGAAAAGCCAAAAAAAAAAACAAACAAAATTGAAAGGAAAAAATATTAGAAGTTAAAAATAAAAAGTTGAAGACAAATGAAAGTAGAAAAATATATATAACAAAAAAGTAAAAGAAAAATGAAAAGCAAAAAGCAAAATAAATTGAAAGGTATAAAAAATTAGAAGTTAAAACAAAATGAAATACAAGGAAAAAAAATTGAAAGGAAAAAATAAATGTAAAATGTCATGGGTACCTATTACCCAATGGGTAGGGATCGGGTAAACCCTCAAAAATTGAGGATAGGTGTAACAACCCGTCCCAAATTCCTAGATTTGATTAGTGACTAATCACGATTAGTGAGGTTAATCGGTGATTAGTTAGGCGAAATCGGACGAACGATGCAAAATGACTGTTTTGCCCTTGGTCGTGGCAAAATGTTGACTTTTCATTTGGGCGGTCAAATAAACTTTGACCGATGACTGTGACGTAGTTTAGGACGTCACGAGTTCACAGACAGGTGGTACGTTCAATTCCGACGTTTGGGGAAAACGTTATGACGTTCGGAAGTTTAGGGACATTTTGGTAATTATGGTTAAAAAGAGCCAAATGAGGACTTTTTGACCGGGAGGTCCAATGGTCGAAGGCCGAAGACCGTTACGTAGATCAGGACGTTACGAATCCGTAAACAGGCGGCACGTCGAATTCGGACGTTCGACGACAAAGGTACGGTTCACGGAAGTTCAAGTGCACTATTGCACGAATTACGAAATAACCTAACTTTTTGACTCTAGTGGGCCCCAGATATTTAGTTCCTGCCCTATGGATGAGTGACAAGTGTCACCCATACACTGGCCCTTAATTCACATACATGCATCGACCATTCCATTTCTTCATTTCAAAACACAAACCCAAATACCCGATCTCATTCCCTCTTCTCTGTTCAACCCAAACCAATCCAGCCCAACCCCCATATGATCACCTATGAGACCCGTAGAGTGAGTGAGAGACTGAGGATGGCTGCTGGGCGGCCAGAACCGCCGTGGACGGCGGCAGGGAGGAGAAACCCGAGAACGTACCCGGTTAGGCCATTTTCTCCCTTTAATTCGATTTTGGCATTATGGTTGGTTTTTGATGGTTTTAATGAATTAAATGGGTTATTAGGATTGTGTTAGGATGCTTTTAGGAAGCTTAGAATGGTTGTGAAGCCATGGGAGGAAGTTAGGAAAATTGAACCGTTTGGTTCAAAATTGAACCGTTTGGTTCAAAATTGAACCGTTTGGTTCAAAATCAAACCATGGGATTTAGACGTTTTTGGTTGAGTTTAAGGATTTGAATTGATAAAAAAAAATGAAAATAGGAAGAAAGGAATCAAAAAGGAAGAAGTAGGATGAAAAATGGGGAGTCTAGAACCGTGAACTGGTCACGCCGGTCCAATTGGACCGTCCAACCCAAGTGAACCGGTCGGCTGAAGCTCAGTGGTGCAGGAATAGTGCCTGGCGCGTGGGCTCACGCGCAGGGACTTTAGAGGGCGCGTGGGGGCGCATGCCTCACCTTTTGGGGAAGTGTTCAACATACGAAATCATCTATTCCATGTAAGGAATATTTTGGGATTGGTTTTGTGTCAATTGGACATCGTTTCGATAGGTTTCGGGGTGTCCGAAGGTTTAGGATCGAGTTTAAAAATAGTTAGAAAATCGGGAAAATTATGGGACTTCAATGAGAGGTTAATGAGGCTATTAGTAACCCTCTAAACAAATTTGGACAGGTTCGGGAGTCCCGGTGACGACGATTGACCCGGAAGAAGGTTATGGCACGCGACTTAGGACGGTCTGTGAGTGGACCTTGTTTTCTAAACTGTGATGCATGCATAAATGTTTTATATGGTTCATGATTGTGATTATATGATTATGAATTGGATGGTTGTGAATTATATGGTTGCACGCATTACAAGGCGATTTACGTGCTTGCACGTAAATCGAGGTTTTCTAGTTTTATACTGATTTCCGTACTTATGGTTTTGGATATGATTTCATGTAATGGTTTTGGATTTGAAAAGGTAAACTCGGGTTCGAGACCCTTTTTTCGGAAACCCTCGGACTCGATGTCCTTTTTAGTGACGTTCTCGGGCTGGAAGCCCAATTGGTTCTTAAATTGGTTTCGGATTTGGAAATATGGAATTGGGCATGAGACCCATCTGATTTACTAAATCGGGCACAAGGCCCAGTTGGTTTACGATTCGGACTAGAGGTCCAGTTTGTATGTGGATTCAGGCCTAGGGCCCAGTTATGTGTTATGATGGTGATTTCGGGTCAGGGACCCTAGAAATGATTTTTACGGGTCATGACGGTTTATGGGAACCGGCATGAACCCTTGAAAGGATTTTACGGGTCATGACGGGTTATGGGAACCGGCATGAACCTTTGAAAGGATTTATGATTCATGACGGCTAGTGAGGGCCGGGCATGAATCCTGGAAAGGTTTAAAGAATGATTTCAAACGATTTTTCATATGCCATCCTTTATATATGATTGTCTTCTCCGGGGAGGGTCGTTGGCCTGGGTGTACCCCGGAGTAGTCACGGAGCACTGACTGAGTGGAGTCGCCCCCCAGTTAGGTTCCTTACTCTCAGGATGGGCATGGTTCGTTACCTCCAGGGAGGGTCATTGATCTACGGACATTGACCTGGGTGGGCCCTGGAGAGACTTGGGTTTGAGACCCCGGTTAGCACGTGCGTAGCTTTATTATACCGTGACAAGTTCTTGGATATGAAATATAATGGATAAACATGATTTCAATTGGTTTGGGAAATTGTGTTTTATGATGATAAATGGATTTGGGCTGAGATCCCACATATGTTTATGATGTTATGGTTTTCTGTAAATGGTTTTGGGCAGGAGCCTGTGTGACTTATATTTACGGAACTTGGGGCTGCGACCCTAATGATGGTTGTTTAAACATGTGTGATTGGATAAATGGTTTTACTATGCATGCATGCTTTTTATATGCATGCATGCTTTTTAGTGAAGAGTATAAAGGTTTTTTATGAAATATGTTTTATAAACTCTTTATTTTTGTCCACTCACAGTCTTTTTGTTTTTAATACCCTTCAGGTTGGATACGATGTGGACTGTAGCAGAGACCGAGATATCACATGCCTCCTCCAGATCCTGACGTACTCTGATAGCCCAGGAGGGCAATTGTCGGAAATTTTCCTTGTCTGACACTCCATGTCAGACGGGATCAGGGTCGTTCCTCGTTAATCCCTGGGGGATTGAGGACGGGTCCTGACAATGGGTCTGAATGGATATAAAACTCATTTGTACCTATGTAGGGTAAGGGTTTATCCACTCTCAAAAAAACATATTTGACCATCCCTAAACTACATGCACAAATGTTCAGGTGGACAAACTTAGCAGGGCAAGCTAAGCCTTCGCTAAAGAGGTTTTCCAAATTATGCACACCAATAAATTCAAAATACCAATCAAATTCCAAAAGATAGTGAATATTTTATCAACCATTACCCATAAATTTTAAAAAATTACCAAATTTTAAAAACCAATAGCAGAAATTTTGAAACCCTACCCAAGTACAGTTTAAGATTCCATTTGTAGTAGTGGTAGGTCAGAGGAAAGATTTTAGGGGTTGAGGAGATGAGAGATGGAGCATTGAAAGGTAAAACAAATCTGGGTTCGATCGAAGGAAAAAAATTTCTGGTTTTTTTGGACGCAGACTGCAGCCCCTTGGTTTGGTAAAACAATTACGAAATTTATATCAATCGTAACGCCCCACGCGTGTCCCGTCAATTTTTTTCGTTTTTAAAGTACCAAAAAGGCGTCCCAAATCTTATTAATTGATAAAAAAAAAAAAAATAAGATAGTCTCTAGTCGATAGTGATACATATGGAACTGAAAGCCAACTGGCTGGTGTGTAATTGACATCAAAAAGGCCCTGTGGCATTTCCGAGATTAAACGCCAAAAAGGTGGGCCTTTTCTGAGACTGAGATCACATGGAGGGTAGGAGAGTTCGACTGTGACGATGTGAAAAACAGAGAAGAATCCAAAGGAGCACGTGACCCGAGTCCAAAATAAGACGATTAATAGTAATACTGCATTGTCAATTTGTCATCATGCTTAATTACTACTAATATTAATTATGGTCCAAGACTCCAAGTCATATTGACCACGCGCATTGGATTGGACAGTGGTGTGGGAACTGCAAAGCTCTGTGCTCGGTGTACTATAGTCCCACGCTTCACATAGAGAACCGCACATATGCAGAGAGTGACGAGGAAATAGAGCGAAATAAAAGACCTGTTATCCAGTAAGGAAAGGACCATCAACAACTGCCCTCCAACCCCAAATAGTTACTTGCCTTGTGCTAACCAAACTCCCTTATAATGTTTCTTTTAAAGCAATAATGGCGATGTGGCCGGATTATATAAAACTCCATAAATACCGAAAAGCTGCAGAATGATTTTCTGTATTGAATTATGAATTGCTATGAAATATACAAGTCTTATACAAAACGTATCATATATTCTAGGAAAGTATAAAACCTATTCGGAGGAAACTTCAATCTATTCTAAGTCAATAGCCAATAATAGCTAATTACACTGATTTCTAGTAACAAACAAATCTCAATTACTGACCTGATCCGTGACCCGATCTTTGCCTTTAACACTCCCCTTCAAGTTAGAGTGTGAATGTCGATGACACCTAACTTATTAAGATGAGTTTGGAACAAAGGCACAGGTAGTGGTTTAATAAAGATGTCAGCAACTTGATGCTTCGTCGGAACGTGAGCTGTTTTTATTTCTCCATTTTGACATCTTTCACGAACAGTATGACAATCTAACTCAATGTGCTTGGTCCGCTCATGGTAAACTGGGTTGACTGCAATGTAGAGTGTTGCCTTGTTATCGCAGAGCAAGGTGGCTGGTTGTTTGTGGTCTACTTGTAAGTCTTGTAACAGATACCGTAACCAAGTA
Source organism: Prinsepia uniflora (assembly GCA_032719365.1). Classification (NCBI taxonomy): domain Eukaryota; kingdom Viridiplantae; phylum Streptophyta; class Magnoliopsida; order Rosales; family Rosaceae; genus Prinsepia; species Prinsepia uniflora. The sequence goes on along the minus strand of CM064868.1, from coordinate 34,022,071 downwards.
AGTTCACGAGTCATTTCTGCCTTGGAGCGATATTCTGCTTCAACAGAGGACCTTGAGATGGTGGCCAGTTTCTTACTTTTCCAGGAAATAAGCGACTTTCCAAGTAAGATGTAGTATGCAGTAACTGAGCGTCTTGTAGAGAGGCATCTAACCCAATCTACATCACAATAGGCGGTTAAGTGAAGAGGTCTGTTGGAGGGGAATAATAAGCCTTGGCCGGGAGCACCTTTGAGGTAGTGGAGTAGCCGATGCGCCATGTCAAAATGATGCTTGCGAGGCTCCTGCATATATTGACGGAGAGTGTTTACAGCATAGGTGATTTCGGGTCTCATTATCGTGAGATATATCAATCTCCTAATGAGTCGTCGATAACGAGTGGGGTCTTTGAAAGGGTCACTACCAGTAGGTGTGAGTGCAACACTAGCTTCCATGGGAATTTTTGCAAGTTTTGCACCAAGTAGTCCAGCACCTTCTAGGATGTCTAGTATGTATTTGCTTTGACAGAAAAAAAATCCCAACTTTAGACCGTGCAATTTCAACCCCTAGAAAATACTTCAAGGGTCCAAGATTCTTAATTTTAAAACAGGTACCGAGGAAGTGTTTAAGGTCACGTATAGCTCCATCATCATTCTTAATGATTATAGTATCATCAACAGATAACAAGATAACAGTAAAGGAGTTATCATGGGTTTGTGTAAACATTGAATAATCTGCTCTGGATTGAGTAAAGACAATATGTTGTATAGCAGAAGAAAACTTATGGAACCAGCTCCGAGAAGCTTGTTTGAGACCATACAAAGATTTGTGAAGACGACAAACAGTGTTCTCCCCTTGTCGTTGGAACCCGGGTGGAGGAAGCATGTACACCTCTTCATGTAGGTCCCCATGTAGGAAGGTGTTGTGGACGTCTAATTGGTGGAGAGGCCAATTACGGATGTAGGCAATAGTGAGGAGACATCGAACAGTTCTGGGGCGAAGGTGTATGTGTAATCAAGGCCCTCTCATTAAGTGAAGCATTTGGAAACCAAGCGAGCTTTGTATCGCTCAAGAGAACCATCTGAGTGATATTTGATCTTGAAAACCCAACATTAACCAATCGAGCGGTAGCCAGCTGGTAAAGGAACCAAAGACCAAGTGCAATTTTCTTCCAAGGCTTGAATTTCAGAATTCATGGTAGAGACCCAATGATGATTGTGTCGTGCCTCTTCATAAGTATTGGGTTCATCCAATTGAGAGATATTATTGACAAAGCTCATGTAACCCTTAAAGAGAGAAGAGTGACAGACATACCGATGTATGGGATAACGAGTACCATACGTGACCGGGGAAGGAGAGCCAGGAGCAAGCAGGGCAACATGGTGAGCTCGGTAATCTTTGAACCATGAAGGTGGATGGATGGTGCAAGTGGATTGGCGAAAGGGTGGAGTGGGAACGACAGCAGGGGAAAGTAAGGAGGGGCTATCGAGAATTGAGGGGGAGTGAGGGATGGAGGTTAGGATGGAGATGTCGCAGATTGGTGTTCTATGGCATCAAGTTTAGTGGTAGAAGGATGTGGTGGGGACGAAGGGGAAATAGGTGTTGTAGGGAGAGAGTGATGCGAGTCAGGATTAAATGTGTGTGTGGGTGGGTTGTCATTGAGTGAGAGAGATAAGGGTTGGTGAGCGTGGGTAAGGTTTGTGGGTCAGATGCGGTGGGTGATGGAGGGGTAAATTATGTGGGGATGTGTTGGTGGGTGTGGGGTGTGGGCCCTGTGTTTGTGTTGCTGAGGGAGGGTATGTGAGAGCTGGTGATTTTAGGATGACATTTTTTGGATTAGATGTAACGACCCGTCCCGAATTATTGAGATTAATTAAGAATTAATTACGGATTAGCAAGAATAATCGGAGATTAGTCAAGGATTATCGGATGTTCAGGGTGAAATTACAATTTTGTCACTTAACGAGGGTAAAAAGTTAACTTTTGACCCGGGAGAGGTCTGATGCACGAGGACCAATGACAATGACGTAGATCGGGACATCACGAGTCCGTAGACAAACCGCACGTCGAAATCGGACGTTCGACTTGAAAGTTACAGTTCATGGAAGTTCGGAGAAACTATTTACGACGACACATTTTGCGAGGTAAAAGTGAACTTTTGTCCAGAGTGGGGCCCAGATATTTTGAATTGGCCCAATGGATGAGTGACACTTGTCACTCATCCATTTTCTAGCACCACACATTCATGCACCTTCCTTCATCATTTGTTCCATTTATCCAAACCAACTCGAAACCCATAAACTGTGCAACCCCACCCCTTACAAACACCCCTCATCCTCACCTGATGTGTAATGACCCGTCCTGAATTCCGGGATTAGATTAGTGAATAATCAGGATTAGTGAGACTAATCGGTGATTAGTTGTGTAACGACCCGGAAATTCGAAAAAGGAATATTGGAAAATTGAAAGGAAATGACGATTTTTCCCTTGGTTATGGGGGCAAAAGTTGACTTTTTGATCGGGACCTTATTTGGACTTTCTGTAAGTAACCGTTGGATAGGTCTCGAGACGCTGAATCAGTAGACAGGCGGCATGCCAAAACCGAAGTTCGGATGGAAAGGTTACGAACCTTGGAACATTAGGGGAATTTTCGTCATTTGTTAAGAAAAGGGTAAAAAGGTAATTTGGTGTGAAAATTGGCGGATTCAGCCGTCCACTACCTCAGTCATATGGTTTAGTGACATCTGTCACTAGGAAAATTTACTTAGTGGCAAGATTGCCGCTTGAAATTGGAAAATTCAAACACAAAGGATATAAACGATGAACGAATGATTGTGCGAAATTTCCAATCCATTTTGATCAGGAAGGACCCATAGTCTCGAAATACGTAAAATGCGATAAATCACATCGAAAAATGTGCAATCATGTAAAGCAGGAACATCACAATTATAAACATAAAATCATATATAGAAACATAAAACGAATAAGTGAAAACAGTTATGCATGCTCGGTTAGAAAACAAAAGTCCACTCACGAAGTTCGAACGCGTCAATCGTGTCCCGTACGCTCCTCGGCTGCCTCAGAAATGTTCTAGCCTGTCAAATATCACAATTTGGGTCACAAATACTTTCATTAAACTTACATTAATTTCCCCAATTTTTCGGGATTTTTCAACGTTATTAAATTAAAATCCTAAACCTTCGAACACTCAAAACTATCCCGAAACGACGTCCGATCGACTCGAAACTTGTCTCAAAATGTTCGTTACATTGAAAGGATAAAATCACATGTTCACCTTGATTGGAGATACTGCCTCACACGCCGTCACGCGCCGCCCAAAGTGGCTGCGCATGAAAGCCACGTGCCCTGCATATTAATGCTACAGTGTCGTCTCCTTCACCCGACTCCCTGCTAAACGGGTCACGAACCCGCGACACGACCCGGTTCAATCTCCTACAATTCCAGCTTATTTCTTTCAATTCTTCCACCGAAATCCATCCAATCTATCTTAATTTATGTTCTCCATCATTAATTACACACATCAAGCTCTTAATCCATCATTTCTCCAATGAACAATCACATGGTTTTAAATTTCTAATCTCACTCAATTCGACTTAGTTTTCTAATTAATTGATACAGAAGCATCTTAAGACTGAAATGAACATTCTACAATAATAAATTGCACAAATCCTTAACTGTAGGTAGTCGTACTCAACCTCGAATTTTTCCAGAATTTAGAACTTCAGTTCTTGGCCATAACACGATCAAACTCCTTCAATTTTTGTGTGGTTGAAGTCGAAATGAGTCCAGAAGACTGTTTTTAATCTTTGTTTGGCTCCTATAAACTCACAAATCAAACTTCAAATTTTCCCTCCATTTTTTCCAGTTTTCACGATTTCGGGTTGCTCCTCCTCTCTAGTTCTCGGTTTTCCTCTCAAATTTGATCTCTCAAATCACTCCAACATCTCTGTTTTCTCTCAGTCCCTCACAGAAGTGTGATTGAAGCTCCCAGTCTCTCTGTGTCTCTGTTTTTCACAAACTTGATTAAAACAATTCAAAGTACCCCGTGCTCTGTTCTTCCACAGCCCAAACAGCACACATGTGCATCCACTCAGCTCAACCAGCCACTAATCCATCCTTTCTTAGTGACAATTGTCACTTAATTTGTTAAACAACTAAGTTAAACAATCCACTACGGCTGATTCAAATTTCACCATCCAAATTACCATTTTACCCTTCCTTCACACAATTACCAAAATGCCCTTCCTCGTTCTAGAATCATAACTTAGTCATCCAAAGTCCGATTTCAGCGTGCCGCTTGTCTACGGACTCAGGAAATCGAGACCTACCTAATGGTCCTTGAAATTCGTGAAAAACACGCGCCACGTAAAAAGTAAACTTTGACCACACTATTTACAAGATTAAAAATGTCATTTCATACATTATTTTACAAATTTACATTCTTTGAGTTTCTGGGGCATTACAACCTCCCCCCCCCCCCCCCCCTAAGAAATTTCGTCCCGAAATTTTAGTGAAACAAATACAGATACTTCTCTTGCATCTGTGTCTCGGGTTCCTATGTGGCCTCCTCCATATTCTGATTTCTCCATAGAACCTTTACTAGGGGAATGGTCTTCCGACGAAGCACTTTATCTTTTCGATCCAAAATCTGTACGGGCTGTTCTTCAAAGCTTAAGTCTTCTCTGAGCTCGATGGGTTGCTCTTCTAGTACATGAGATGCATCATACACATACTTCCGCAGCATTGACACGTGGAATACATCGTGGACCTTAGAAAGTTTCGGAGGTAGTGCTAATCTATATGCAACCTGGCCAATCCTCTCAACAATCTCATATGGCCCGATGAAACGGGGGCTCAATTTTCCTCGCCTGCCAAACCGCATTATACCTTTCCAAGGAGATAACTTCAAAAATACCCAATCTCCGACCGCAAACTCAAGATCTCTAATCCGACGGTCCACATAGCTCTTTTGTAGATCCTGGGCTGCCTTGAGTCTATCTCTAATGAGTTTAACTTTCACCGTTGTCAATTCCACCAATTCTGATCTAGTCAACTGTCTTTCACCCATGTCAGTCCAACACAAAGGGCTTCTGCACTGCCGTCCATACAAGGCTTCGTAAGGCGTCATCCCAATACTCGCTCGGTAACTATTGTTGTAAGCGAATTCCATCAATGGTAAGTGTGACTCCCAAGTACCCTGGAATTGGAAAACACAGGCTCTCAACATATCTTCCAAGGTTTGGATGGTTTGTTCCGACTGTCCGTCTGTCTTAAGGTGGAATGTTGTACTAAAATGCAATCTTGTCCCAAAAGCTTCCTGTAAACTCTATCAGAATCTGGATGTAAATCGTGGATCTCGATCCGATACAATAGAGGCAGGAGTGTCGTGTAGTCGTATAATCTCATTAATATATAATCTAGCATACTGTGTCATCTGAAAGTCTTCCCTTATAGGTAAGAAATGCGCTGACTTGGTGAGTCTATCCACAATCACCCAAACTCCATTGTGGCCTCTCGGTGTCCTAGGAAGTCCAAACACAAAATACATCGTTATATGATCCCATTTCTGTACCGACCCATCCCGGAATTCGGGATTAAGTTAGTAAATAATCATGAATTGTAGGGTTACTCGGTGATTAGTTGGGCGAAATCGGACGAATGATGCAAAATGACCGTTTTGCCCCTAGTCGTGGGTAAAACATTGACTTTTAATTCGGGAGGTCAAACGGACTTTGACCGATGACCGTGACGTAGTTTGGGACGTCACGAGTTCATAGACAGGTGGCACGTTCGATTTCGACGTTCGTGGTGAAAGTTATGACGTTCGGAAGCCCAAGGGCATTTTCGTAATTTGGACGAAATAAGGGAAAATGTTGACTTCTTGATCGGTAGGTCCGATGGCCGAGGACCGTTAGGAAGGTCTCGATGCCCTGAGTCCGTAGACAGGCGGCACGCATCAATCGGAGTCCGGATGACCGAGTTACGGGCCTGGATGCGTGAGGGGCATTTTGGTAATTTTCTGCACAAGGGCAGAATGGTAATTTCACAGGGGCTGTTTGAACGGTTACTGTAGCACCTGTTAATGGGAGACATGCCAGTGCACGGGTGGATGGTTTTTGAGGCAAATTGGATGGGCTAAATTGTTGTTTAAGGGTTGTTTAATCATGTAGTGGGAGACATGGCCGTGTGGACGGTGAGAATGGGCAACTAAACAATTGTGTGGGTGCGTTTGAAACGGGTGCACTGGTGGGTTTTAGCACGGGTTGTTGGTTGCAAGGCATGAAGCAGAGACGTGAGGGAGAACCATCTATTTGTACTGATGTGTTTAATTGGGTGAAATGATTTGTTAATTGTGAGTGGCCTTGGGGCGGAGAAGGTAGTGGAGACATCTTGTTGTGGCTGGGACAGCTTGCAGAACACAAGGGGGATTAAACTAGGACTGAAACCGGGCAATACGGTTGGAATCTGAGAGCAGAGCACTTGTGTTTCATTTTTGAAACTGAGAGGTTGGGGCAGAACAGGGGCTACATTGTCCAAGGGAGTGATGTGTCTTAATGGAACGGAGAGAAGCAGAGGGACGCTGGGGAGTTTGAGCGATCAGGCAGACAGAAATCGGAGAAAAATTGAAAAACGGAGGGAAAATCCAAATTCGATTTGCAGGCCAGCCCAAGCCGATTTGAGGCTGGAAAAACTCTTCTGGGACCTCACTTGGTCCATCCAAATCATGGGATCGAAGCATGATGCCCTGGGAAGCCAAGGACGGACACGACAGGTTCAGAAAAATTTTAAGTTTGAGTCGTGGAAGTTGAGGGGTTTGAGGACGCAATTAAGATCGAAGATATGTTCCTAGGGACTGTACGAAGCTCCTGGTGTGATTAATTGAAGAATAACATCGGAAATCATGGGACATTGTCGACTAAACAGGGTCGACTGTTCTTCGGGAAAACCATACTCGAATTGATGGTTTGAGGTAAGTGTTGTTGGACTTTACATTTCAGACCTGTAATTAGACTTGAATCGAAGATAAATAAATGTTCAATTGAAGTAATCGAGGATGAATTGATAGGAATTGAACCGGGTTGTCACGCGGGTTGCAGGACCCGTTTGCAGAGGAAACGGGCGAAGAAGACGAACTGTTCACTGTTACTGTAGCTGGCGCGTGGCTGTCACGCACAGCCACTCACGGCGGCGGGTGACGGCGCGTGAGCACGAATCCCGAGGTACGATCAACACGACTTTTATCCTATACGTTATAACGAACATTTTAGCGTTGGTTTCGAAATTATCGGACACCGTCTCGATGCTGTTTCGAGGGTCCGAAGGTTTACGTTACGTTTTTAATTAACGATTAATTCCCAAAAAATTATGGGAAATTTGCATGATGTTATTTGGGACCTTAGCAACCCTGGAATGTGTTTTCGGACAGGATTCGAGTTTTCTGGAAAATGTCGGGAATTACGAGAATGCGTGCAGTGCGAAACCTAACCTTAAGAACGGTGTGTGAGTGGACGTTGCTTTCCAAATTTAATGCATGCATAATATTTCTATGATTTCTATGATTATGATTATGATTTGTGATTGATTTCGATTTCCGTATTTATACGTATTTTTGATATGCACACGAATTTGCACGTATTTCGAGATATGGTTTCCCATATGTTTTGGATGATGGTTTAACGAAAGATTTTATATGACTTGTGCGTATCATGTTTTTAAGATGCTTTGATTTCGGTTGTGAATATGGTTTACGGTTTTGACACGTATTCCGAGAATGACACGATTTTGCACGTTTTAACCGTGATTTTGGTGATTATGATTGTGGTTTGATGCTTTGACCTTTTGGATTTGGAAAATGATGTGATTTCAAGGATTTAAAATGCATTTTGAAAAAGGTGATTTCGGGCTTGATGCTCGGGGCATAAAAGTAATTTTGATGAACGAGGTTTCGGTTTTCAGAAGTTTGAGAACGGATTCTTGGTTTGGGTTCGGGATGATGTTTCCGAATGCCAGCTTACAGAATCATTGTTGCGAATTCGAATTCGGGAATGGAAGACGATTTAATAAAGTGATTTGGTGTGATTATACATGCCCCGTGTTTAATGATGATTTGAATAGGTTTTGTGAAGTATGATTTGGGGATTTGAATGTGGAAATTCGGACCATGAGTCCTGTTGTGAAAAATACGATTTCGGGATGGATCCCGCGTTGTTGAGATTGACAAATGTTTTGGGTTTCAAGACCCGTTGAAAACTGTTTTGGGTTTAAAGACCCGGTGCTATTGCTGGAGCATGTTTTGAGTTTAAAGACTCGGTTAATTGATGACAGGGGAGGGTCCTTAATGAGTTTAAAGACTCGGTTATTGTGATACCCCCGAGGCCTATTGATTATGTTCTAAGTTTAAAGACTCGTTGATATCCCGGGAAGGCCTGATTATGCGCATGGTTTTGAGTTTAAAGACTCGGGCGCACTTGATATCCAGCAAAACGTTTGACTTGTGATTTATTGTTGTTTCTATGATGTCCGGATGTGTTGGACAGTGGCCCGGTTCATATGGTTGATGGATTTGGACTATGTTGTGCACTTGGATTTTTGTTTTCATGGTTTTGGGCTGAGGCCCTGTGTTTACGATTGCGGGCTAAGACCTGAAGATTAAGAAATGGAAAATGTTTTTTATTTTCATATACGGATTTCTTGTGTTGAAAAGGTAACGGTTTGCGAAACGATTTTTGTATGCATGCATTGGTTTTACGTGGAGGGTAAAAACGTCTTTCCGTAACTTTTTTATAAGCTAATTTATTTTTTGTCCACTCACACCTTTTGGTTTTTATTGACCCTACAGGTCGTGGCGCGTTGTTCGAGGCTGATCGAGAGGCGGAGGCATGAGTAAGCACGTGTGGCTATCCCTGGTCTGGCACGTACTGAGGGTAACTTGGGGATTTCAGTCGTCTTGCCAGACGGGAGCAGGACCGGGCACGGTTAACAATGCCCTTTTCGGGGGCGGTCCTGTCAATTTCCATTCTGGGATAGGAAGTGGTTGTAATGCTCCATAGGATCTTTGCCTCTCAGCCTTTACCTGCTGACAAATCAAACACTTACTGACATACTCAGCGATTTCCCGTTTCATACCCCGTCACCAATAATGTTCTTGAAGCGTACGGTACATTTTAGTTCCACCTGGATGCATAGCGTGCACTGAACTATGTGCTTCATCCAAAATCTTTTTCTTTAATGTTACGTCTCCGGGCACATAAAACCGTCCTTCCTTTATTAAGGCTTCATCATCTCTGACTGTATAATCTTGTCGTTCTCTTGCTTTCACTTCAATCCGAAGAATACACATGACAAGATCTTGGAATTGAGCATCAATGATCTGGTCAATTAGGATTGGTCGCACCTGGAAACTAGCTATCAAAACACCTTGGCTATCAAGTACCAAATTAACGCTAGTTCTACGGAGTTCAACCAATAGGGGCAAATGGGTCATCCGTAAGTGTGCCACAGAATGTGTTGATTTTCGACTCAATGCATCAGCTAACACATTAGCTTTTCCAGGATAATACTCAATCTTGCAGTCATAATCCTTAATCAGCTCCAACCATCGTCTTTGCCTCACATCTAATTCCTTCTTCGTGAACAAGTACTTCAAACTCTTGTGATCGGTAAACAGTCTACAGGTCGTACCATATAAATGATGTCTCCAAATCTTTAGGGCATGTACCACTGCAGCTAGTTCCAAATCATGGGTAGGATAGTTGCGTTTATGAGATTTCAACAGGCGGGAGGCATAGGCAATTACCTTCCCATGTTGCATTAACACGCATCCCAATCCTTGTAAGGATGCATCGTTGTACACTTCAAATTCTCCACTATCGTCTGGAAGGGTCAATACAGGAGTGGATGTCAACCTTTTCTTCAACTCCTGAAAACTTTGTTCACAATCCTCATCCCAAACAAATCTGACTCCCTTCCTCGTCAGCCGTATCAATGGGGCAGCAATGGTAGAAAAATCATCTACAAACCGCCTGTAATAACCAGCTAACCCTAAGAAACTTCTGACCTCAGTGACTGTCTTTGGCTGTTCCCACTTTGCTACTGCTTCAATCTTTTAGGGTTCTACATTGATTCCTTCAGGCGAAATCACATGCCCCAAGAAACTAACTCTAGTCAACCAAAATTGACACTTACTAAGCTTTGCATATAACTGATTCTTCCTTAGGGTACCAAGCACCATCCTTAAGTGCTTTTCGTGCGCCTTTGCACTTTTTGAGTAGACTAAAATGTCATCAATGAATACAATAACAAAGTGATCCAAGTATGGCCAAAACACTCGGTTCATTAAATCCATAAATTCCGTTGGTGCGTTAGTTAAACCGAACGGCATCACTAGGAACTCATAATGACCATATCGGGTTCTAAAGGCTGTTTTGGGTACATCCTCTTCTTTAACCCGCAATTGATGATACCCAGAACGAAGATCGACCTTGGAAAAGTACTGAGCTCATCTCAGCTGATCAAACAGGTCATCGATCTGAGGTAGGGGGTATTTATTCCTGATTGTTACCTTGTTCAGTTGCCTATAATCGATGCAGAGCCTCAAGCTTCCATCCTTTTCCGAACAAACAAAACTGGAGCTCTCCAAGGAGACACACTCGACCCGAATAAACCCCATATTGACCAACTCTTGCAACTGCGCCTTCAATTCCTTCAACTCAGCTGGTGCCATATGGTAAGGAGTCTGAGAAATAGGTTGAGTACCTGGAACAAGATCAATGGTAAACTCAATGTCTCGGTGGGGTGGCAATCCCGGCAAATCCTATGGAAAAAAACATATGGGAACTCCCGCACTATCGGAATATCCTCCACCTTCAATGGTGCAGCACGTGTATCCACCACGTGAGCCAAGTATCCCTGGCACCCTTTCCTTAACAACTTACTTGCTTTCAAAACTGAGATCACCCCAACAATAATTGCTCGCTATACTCCCTGAAAGGTAGTTTCAGGTAACCTTGGACTTCGAAAAGTTACCTTCTTATCGAAACACTCAATAGAAACATGATGTAATGTCAACCAATCCATCCCTAGAATAACATCAAAATCATGCAAGTCCAGGAGTATCAAATCAGCTACTAACCCAACGTCACCCACCATCACAGGACACTCTCTCAACACCTGATTTACCACATACACCTCCCTTGTGGGCGTACTCACACTCATATCACAACCCAGTGCGGACATCTCTCTATCCGCTAACAAACCACAATTCTGTGATATAAAATAATGGGTAGCTCCGGGATCTATCAAAGCACATACATCATGTCCAAGAATTGTAAGTGTACCTGTCACAACACCAGGTGCTGCCCGGGCCTCCTGCTGTATAACCGCAAAAACTCGGGCATGTGGACCTGATGATCGACCACGATCCCTCCGTCCACTGGTAGCTCCAGCACCTCCTCTAGTACTCGCTGTCCCAAAAACTGAAACTGCACTTCGACCTTGCTCAGCTGCACCCCGACCTGCACCACCACCATGTAGTAAAAATGGACACTCTCTCCGGTAGTGGCCCCGCTCTCCACGGAAGAAACAGATAGCATTAGAAACATCTCGACTAAATCCGCCACTCTGTCTTCCTGTGGAAGCAACTGAGGTCGCACTCGCCTGCGGAGTCAGCTATACACTGGGTCTTTTGAACCCGAAACTCTGAAAACTGCCAGGCCTACCAAACCCATCACTGCCCGCGGATGAAGCTCCGCTATAACTGCCTCTTTTTGGGGCTCTCTAGATTGACGATCTAGGAAATGAACGCTCTCGACGTTGTCCACCACCTGAGAACTGTGGACGTGCCGGCAGACTAGCCTCCACCCGTACTGCAACATCAGATAACTCTCTGAGGGTAGTAAAAGATCCAGTTGTCACAATGGCACGTATTTCATCTCGCAGGCCAAGTTCAAACCTACAGCATTTCTCGGCCTCGGTAGATACAAAGGTTGAAGCAAAACGTGCTAACATCTGAAACTTCTGCTCGTACTCTGTTACTAACATACTCCATTGTCGAAGCTGTAGAAATTCTGTCTTCTTAGCATCGCGAAATGAACGGGGATAGTATTGATCAAGGAACCGCTCACAAAATGTCTCCCAAGTCACTGTGTGAGCATCCCAACCTGACAACTCTAGGGTATACCACCACTCATAAGCGGCCCCATCTAGTAAAAAGGTAGCTAACACAACTCGCTCCTCAGGAGGACATCGCATCACAGCAAAAATCCACTCAAACCGAGTAATCTATCGGTGGGCTTCCTCAGGATCTGCCCCACCGATAAATACTGTAGCCCCAAGGCACTAGGCTCGCTTAATCGTAGCACTCTCGGCATCACTAATAACACCTTCTGCAGGTCGTGGAGGGGGTTCACGTCGCGGAGGTATGGCCGATCGTTCTCTAAAAGAGGCATAAGTTAGTACAACGACCTAGGCACATCAAAGTGCCAGACATAAACCGTAAACCTATGCTCTGATACCAATTGACAGGACCCACCCCGATTATCGCCTCGATAACCGGGAAGAATCCTGCTCCCGTATGACAACCGAACACCACAACCAAAATAACCACAATAATTACATCACATACATTGTCAGACCAGGGAGAATGTACGATACAACCAACTGTACAACAAGTCAACATTATCACAGAGTATAGTTACAATACAAGATAAGGATAAAACCCTACTCTGTGAGCTAACTACACCCGCAACGGGAAAACTTTATGCCTCTTCCTCTGCCTCGGCGTTAGCCCCCAAAACTCATACCACGACCTGTAGGGTATTAAAATAGAAAAGTGTGAGTGGACTAAAACAAATGGTTATGGAAAACAATTTTAATGAAATCAGGGTTCACCCTCCATTTTCAAAACACGCATGCATAACTAAGTATCTGGAAACACTTATATGAACCGTATGGAAACCGTTACAAAAGATAACTATAAAATCATGTAAAACCGAATGTAACATCATCGGATAAAATCTGTTGGATCTATCCGAGTCTTTAAACTCATATATTAGGTCTTCCCGGGATATCAACGAGTCTTTAAACTCAAAAAACAATCAATAGGCCCCGGGGGACATCACAGTAACCGAGTCTTTAAACTCAAAAGATTTCAATCAAGGGCCATCCCCCGTCATCAATTAACTGGGTCTTTAAACCCAAAACCAGATCCAGCAATAGTACCAGGTCTTTAAACCCAAAACCATGTGTAATTCACAACAAATCCAGAATCCATCTGAATCCAAATTCCAAAACCAAACTGAAATCACATTTTATCGAAATAGGACTTATGTCCGAATTTCACGTTCAAATCCCAATTCATACTCACAAATCATAATCAAAACATCATTAAAACGAGATACGCACAAATCATATAAAATCACTTATCAACCATCATCAAAGCATAGGAGAAACCATAGTCTCGAAATACGTAAAATGCGATAAATCACATCGAAAAACGTGCAATCACGTAAAGCAGGAACATCACAATTATAAACATAAAATCATATATAAAAACATAAAACAAATAAGTAAAAACAGTTATGCATGCTCGATTAGAAAACAAAAGTCCACTCATGAAGTTCGAACGAGTCAATCGCGTCCCGTACGCTCCTCGGCTGCCTCAGGAATTTTCTGGCCTGTCAAAGATCACAATTTGGGTCACAAACACTTTCATTAAACTTACATTAATTTCCCCAATTTTTTGGGATTTTCCAAAGTAATTAAATTAAAATCCTAAACCTTAGAACACTCAAAACTATCCTGAAACGACGTCCGATCGACTCGAAACTTGTTTCAAAATGTTTGTTACATTGAAAGGATAAAATTACATGTTGACCTTGACCGGAGATACCACCTCATGCGCCGTCCAAAGTGCCTGCCCGTGAAAGCCATGCGCCCTGCACAGTAATGCTACAGTGCCGTCTCCTTCACCCGACTCCCAGCTAAATAGATCACGAACCCGCGACACGATCCGGTTCAATCTTCTACAATTCCAGCTTATTTCATTCAATTCTTCCACCGAAATCCATCCATTCTATCTTAATTTAAGTTCTCCCTCATTAATTACACACATCAAGCTCTTAATCCATCATTTCTCCAATGAACAATCACACGGTTTTAAATTTCTAATCTCACTCAATTCGACTTAGTTTTCTAATTAATTGATACAGAAGCATCTTAAGACTGAAATGAACATTCTACAATAATCAATTGCACAAATCCTTACCTGTAGGTAGTCGTACTCAACCTCGAATTTTTCCAGAATTTAGAACTTCAGTTCTTGGCCAAAACACGATCAAACTCCTTCGATTTTTGTGTGGTTGAAGTCAAAATGAGTCCAGAAGACTGTTTTTAATCTTTATTTGGCTCCTATAAACTCACAAATCAAACTTCGAATTTTCCCTCCATTTTTCCCAATTTTCACAATTTCGGGTTGCTCCTCCTCTCTAGTTTTCGGTTTTCCTCTCAAATTTGATCTCTCAAATTACTCCAACGTCTCTGTTTTCTCTCAGTCCCTCACAGAAGTGTGATTGAAGCTCCCAATCTCTCTGTGTCTCTATTTTTCACAAACTTGATTAAAACAATTCAAAGTACCCTGTGCTCTATTCTTCCACAGCACAAATAGCACACCTGTGCATCCACTCAGCCCAACCAGCCACTAATCCATCTTTTCTTAGTGACAATTTTCACTTAATTAGTTAAACAACTAAGTTAAACAATCCACTACGGCTGATTCAAATTTCCCCATCCAAATTACCATTTTACCCTTCCTTCACACAATTACCAAAATGCCTTTCCTCGTTCTAGAATCATAACTTAGTCATCCGAAGTCCGATTTCAGTGTGCTGTCTGTTTACAGACTCAGGAAATCGAGACCTACCTAATGGTCCTTGAAGTTCGTGAAAAACACGCATCACGTAAAAAGTCAACTTTGACCAGACTATTTATAAGGGTAAAAACGTCATTTCATACATTATTTTACAAATTTACATTCTTTGAGTTTCCAGGGCGTTACATTTGGACTTGGACTCAGTAGGAGTCAGGAGTTGGTTTAGGACTCACGATGAGCCATGATGTGATATGAGGGCTCCGGATGAGCTGGGAAAGATGGAAAAAGTATTTATGGTTGCACATAACGAGTGAAGGTTCATGTGGGAACCCGAGGTATTGAAGTGGATGTGAATTGAGCCTCCATGATTGTTGTGGGAGAGGTATGTTCGAATTTCGAGGACGAAATTCTTTAAGGGGGGAAGGTTGTGACGTCCAGGAAATTCGAAAAAGGAAAATTGAAAAAATTAGAAAGAAATGACAATTTTGCCCTTGGTTATGGGGGCAAAAGTTGACTTTTTGATCGGGACCTTATTTGGACTTTCCGTAACTACCGTTGGATAGGTCTCGGGACGCTGAATTAGTAGACAGGCTGCATGTCAAAATCGGAGTTTGGATGGAAAAGTTACGAACCTTGGAACATTAGGGGCATTTTGGTCATTTGTTAAGAAAAGGGTAAAAAGGTAATTTGGTGAGAAAATTGGTTGATTCAGCCGTCCACCGCCTCAGTCATGTGGTTTAGTGACATCTGTCACTGGGAAAATTTACTTAGTGGCAAGATTGCCGCTTGAAATTGGAAAACTCAAACACAAAGGATATAAATGATGAATGAATGATTGTGCAAAATTTCCAATCCATTTTGATTAGGAAGGAAACCAGAGATATAGTGAGATTAGGTGGGAATTTGTGAGTGAAAACGAGAGGGAAACAGAGAGAGAACAAAAAGGAAACCATAAACCCGAGAGGAAAACCCGAATTCGTGCTTCGGTCGATTTCTAAGTTTTAGCATAACCCAAATCAAAGTAAGGCTAGAATCAGTCTTCTGGGACCATTTCGAGTCAAACCACATAAAAAACGAAGGCAATTGACGAAGAAACCATCAAGAACAGGCCCTGCGAAATTTCTGAGAAACTTGAATTCAATTCGTGTAATTGAAGGTGAGGAATTCCCAAATTGATATTGAATTTATGTGTTTGTTAATCTAATGATACTTTCTGGCTAATTGGAAAGGACAATTGAGGTCGAATTGGATGAATTGAGAATTTGAATTCGACGGTATGGACTTGGAGAATTGTGGGTTTTAGTGTGAATCGTGTAAATTAAATTATGCAGAACTTCAATTAAGATTTATTATAGGAGATCCAATGAAAGAATTGAAAGAAACAAGGTCGAATTGAAGGAAAACTAACCGGGTTGTGTCGCGGGTCAAAGGATCCATTTGCAGGAAAATCGGGTGAGGACGATGCACTGTAGCAGTTACTGTGCAGGCGCGTGGGTTTCACGCGCAGCCACTCACGGCGGCGTATGAGGGCGTGTGGGCATGATTCCTGAGGTGAGGTCAACATGACTTTTATTCTATGTAATGTAACGAACATTTTAGCGTTGGTTTCGAGTCAATCGAACACCATTTTGATATTGTTTCGAGGGTCCAAAGGTTTATGTCGCGTTTTTAATTCGTAATTAATTCCCAAAAAATTGTGGGAAATTAATACGATGTTAATTAAGTCACTAGTGACCCTTAATGATGAATTTGGGCAGGACTTGGAATTCCTGGAAGGTATCAGAAATTACGGAAATGCGTGCAGCTCGGGAAGTGAGTGGTTTGGACGGTGTGTGAGTGGACGTTTGTTTTATAAACTGATATGCATGCATAGTTAAATGTTTACATGATTTATTGCATGATTTGAATTGCTATGATTTGGTATGATTATTTCTGGATTTAATGATTATTTTAATCAGTGTTTTGGGCACGTTTTTCGAGAAACTGTGAAATTGCTGTTTTGGGCGAAGGCCCGGGATTTGAGATTGGTTTTGACTCGGATTATGAGTCGAGAAATTGATTTGATGGATTTTTAATGTTTTTATGTGAAAATGGCAACTTAGATTGCGGTTACACGGATTTGCATGAAAATGAGATTTGGGCTTGAGACCCCGTGATAAATGGTTTTGACGTGGTTTTTAATGATGATTTTGAAATAAAGATTTTGATTTTGTATTTATGTTCAGTGCCCCCAGATGTGTAATTCCTGGGTAGACTTCGGATGTGTAATTCCCGAAGTGACTTCGGATGTGTAATTCCCGGAGGGACTCCGGATGTGTAATTCCCGGAGGGACTCCGGATGTGTAATTCTCGGAGGGACTCCGGATGTGTAATTCCCGGAGGGACTCCGGATGTGTAATTCCAGACAGACTCCGGATGTGTAATTCCCGGAGGGACCGGATGTGTAATTCCCGGAGGGACTCCGGATGTGTAATTCCAGAGGGACTCCGGATGTGTAATTCCCGGAGGGACCGGATGTGTAATTCCCGGTGAGACTGGATGTGTAATTCCCAGCAGGGCTGGATGTGTAATTCCCAGCAGGATGATGACTCTGGATGTGTAATTCCCAGCAGGGCTGGATGTGTAATTCCCAGCAGGATGATGACTCTAGATGTGTAATTCCCAGCAGGGCTGGATGTGTAATTCCCAGCAGGATGATGACTCTGGATGTGTAATTCCCAGAGGACTCTCGGATGTGTAATTCCCGAGTTATATGATTTAATGTATGATAAAATGGTTTTATGAAATGATTCATGTGTTTGGCTTGAGAGCCGGGATTTGATACTTTTCATGTGATTTGGCTTAGAAGCCGGTGATTCATATGTTTGATTCTATGCATGCATGGTTTGATAAACTGGAGGGGAAATGATGTATTTTGAAATGTGTTTTTAAATGATATTATTTTTGTCCACTCACACCTTTCCTGTTTTGATGACCCTCTAGGCCGTGGCACGACGTTCGGGGCTGATTGAGAGGTGGAGGCATGAGCAGAAATCAGTGCAGTCATCCCTTGTCTAACAGGTGCTAAAGGGTAGTTTTGGGACTTCAGTTGACTTGTCAGACGGGAGCAGGACCGGGCACGGTTATCAAAGTCCAGTTAGGACGGGTACTGTCAAGTTGAGCGAAATCGGACGAACGATGCAAAATGACCGTTTTGCCCCTAGTCATGGGTAAAACATTGACTTTTCGTTCAGGTGGTCAAATGGACTTTGGCCGATGACCATGACGTAGTTAGAGACGTCACGAGTTCATAGACAGGTGGCACGTTCGATTTCACTATTGCACGTATTACGAGGCGAAGACACTTGTCATATCTGATTGGGCAGATATTTTAGTGGAACCCATGGATGAGTGACAAGTGTCACTCATCCCATTAGGCCAAACCCCTAAATTGTGGATCTATACATTAAAATATTATTATTCCATTATTTTATAATTTTATTTGTTTCTCATCTCAAATCTCCACCCTTCATCTCACCCATTCCCATCATCCTAGCCAAACTCCCTCCCTCACACTTGAACACCAGCCAACATACTCTCTGTTTCTTACAAACCCGAAACCATATTCATTTCACCATTTCTCCATTTCTCTCTAAAATAAACACCACACCACATCACACTAGCACCATATCTGCGTCCTCATGGTTTTGTGAGAGATAGGGAGAGACTGAGATGATGAGGGCAGGACGGTGACGGTCCACAGTGGAGGAACTTGACCCATGAGGTAATGGTTTCAAAAATTGTAAAATGAGTTCTAAAGGGTTTGAGTGTGTTTCATTAATAGAAATGGGTTTCTAGAGGTCGTAGGCACCTGTTGTGATCGAAAAGGGGAGCTTGGACGGCCTGGAACGACGGTGAATGGCAGAGGAACTCACCACCGCCATGGTTGATCTTGGAGGTATGGTTTTCACGGTTGTTCTTATGTTTTTAATAGTTAAAAAGATAGGAAATAAGATTAGGAAGATTTAGAAATCAAAAAGGGAAAGAATGGACTGGAATTGAATGGGTTATAGCACTGAACCGGTCCAGACCGGTACGGCCGGTTCAAACCAGTCAGACCGGTTCGACAGAGCTTGATGACAATGAATAGTATTCTGGCGCGTGAGGCCCACGTGCAGGACCTTCTTGGGGCACGTGAACAATAATTTGGGGAAGTGTTCAACATGTGAAACACTTTATTCGATGTAACGAACATTTTGGGACTAGTTTCGTGTCGATCGGACACCGTTTCGATAATGTTCGGGACCTCGGAAGGTTTAGGTTCGAGATTTAAAATAGTTAAAAATTTGGGAAAATTACGGGGCTTCAATGAGAGGTTAATAAGGTAGTTAGTAACCCTCTCGATTGATTTGGACAGGTTTGGGAGTCCCGGTGACGACGATTTGCCCGGTGAGGCTTACGGCACGCAAACCGAGGCGGCAGCTTAGGACGGTCTGTGAGTGGATCTTGATTTCTAAACTCTGATGCATGCATAAATGTTTTATATGGAGTATGAATGTGATACTATGATGTTGATTTGTATATTGGTGAATTTTACGGTTTCACGCATTTTGAGACGATTTACGTGCTTACACGTAAATTGAGGTTTTCAATTTTACTCTGATTTTCGGTACTTATGGTTTTGAAAATAGTTGAATGAAATGGTTTTGGATTTGAAAAGGTAAGCTCAGGTTCGAGACCCCTTTGTTTCGAAAACCTTCGGGCTCGAAGTCCCTTTTAGTTACGTTCTCGGGCCAAAGGCCCAATTTGGTTCTTGAATCAATTTTGGATTTGGAAATATGGATCGGGCACGAGACCCATTTGATTTACGAACTCTCGGACTTGAGGTCCATTTGATTTAACGAGGCATCGGGCTGGAGGCCCAGTTAGTTTATGAATCGGGCTCGGAGCCCAGTTGACTTACGTATCGGGCACGAGGCCCATTTAGTTTACGATATCAGGCACGAGGCCCATTTAGTTTATGAAATCGAGCACGAGGCCCAGCTTGTATGCGGATTCGGGCTGAGGGCCCAGTTATGTTTTAAAGTTATGATTTTGGGTCAGGGACCCACAAATGGATTTTACGGTTCATGACGGTTTATGGGGACTGGCATGAACCCTTGAAAGGATTTTACGGTTCATGACGGTTTATGGGAATCGGCATGAACCCTTGAAAGGTTTTTATGGTTCATGACGGCTTATGGGGGCCGAGCATGAATCCTTGAAAGGTTTAAAGAATGATTTCAAAAGGTTTTTCATATGCCATCCCTTATATATGTATTGTCTCCTCCGGGGAGGGTCGTTGGCCTGGGTGGACCCCGAAGTAGTCACGGGGCACTGATTGAGTGAAGTCGCCCCCCAGTTGGGTTCCTTACTCTCAGAAAGGCTATGGTTCATAACCTCCATAGAGGGTCATTGATCTACGGACATTGACCTAGGTGAACCCTGGAGAGACTTGGTTTGAGATCCCGGGTAGCACGCGCGTAGCTCTAGATTACCGTGATAGGATTGGTGATATGAAATATATGGATGAACATGATTTCAATTAGTTTGCGAAATTGTGTTTTATGATGATAAATGGATTTGGGCTGAGATCCCACATATGTTTACTATGTTATGGTTTTCTGTAAATGGTTTTGGGCAGGAGCCCGTATAGATGTGGTTGCTTAAACATATGTGATTGGATAAATGGTTTTATTGTGCATGCATGCTTTTTAGTGAATGGTATAAAGGTCTTTTATAAAATGTATTTACGAACTATTGCTTTTTGTCCACTCACAGTCTTTCTGTTTTCAATACCCTTCAGGTTAATTACAGTGCAGACTGTAGTAGAGACTGGGACATCACATACCTCCTCCGGATCCTGGCGTACTCTAGAAGCCTTCGGGCTAAAGGTTTTAATTTTTCCTAGTCTGACACTCCATGTCAGACGGGATCAGGAGCTTTCCTCGTTAATCCCAGGGGGATTAGGGACGGGTCCTGACATGATGAGCATGAACCGTGAATGAAAAAGGGAGAGGAGACTAAGACGTGCTGGACGGTGGCAGGATCGGGGGTCGTCGTGCACGGTGGCCAGGAAACCACGAAGGTGAGTGTTTACGTTCAAAAGTTTGGGTTTTCAGTTTCGAACGTTAAGGAACGTTTTTAATGATTTGGTGGTGTTTGGGAGGTTCATACGAGAGTGTGAAGATGATTTTGAATGGAGGAGGACGGCTAGGAGCCCAGAGAATGGACGGGAAAAACAAGGTCGGGAGGTTCGATTTCCACAGGTAATTTCTAGGGCCTTTTCATGTGTTTTCAATCCATAGGATGATAGGAAATGATGAGACAAAGAGAATGCAATTAAAAGGGAAGGAAACGGACCAAAAATAAGGGAGAACCTAGCCTGAACCGGTTCCACCGGTTCGATCTGGATCGGATTTACAGAACCGGTCTGAACCCGGTTTAACGAGAGGACATGGATGACTCGTGCAGGCGTGTGAGGCCCATGCGCAGCCCCTTTGGGCGGCAGGTGAGGGCGCGTAGGGCTTTGTCTCTGGGTACGGTTAACATGAGTTTTTATCGTATCGATGTAACGAACATTTTGGGACAGATTTCAAGTCGATTGGACATCGTTTCAATATAATTCGAGATGTCCGAAGGTCTAGGATCGAGTTTAAAAATAGTTAAAAATCCCAAAAAATGAAGGGGCTTTTATGAGGAGTTATTTAAGTAGTTATTAACCCTCTAGTATGATTTGGCCAGGGAGAGGCTTATGGCACGCGTATCGAAGCGCAACTTTGGACGGTCTGTGAGTGGACCTTGTTTTCTAAATTGATGCATGCATAACTATTTTATATGCTTTAATGAACATGTTCTGTGATGCCATGAGTGCATTTGTTTGTAGTATATTAATATTTACGTATTTGCACGTATTTTGAAGTTTTCGATTTTATACGGTGCTTATACGTGCTTTGTTTTCTATGATGATTTGATGAAATGATTTCAGATTTAGAAATATGGAATCGGACATGAGGATGACAGGACCCGCCCCGATCCCAAGGGGACCACAAGGGGACGTGCCCTACTCCCGTCTGACACCCAAATTGTCAGGACCCAACCCTCCTCGGTTAGGACCCGACTCATCTAGCACCATATTGTCCGCTTTGGGACTCGCCCTCACGGTTTTGTTTTCGGGAGCTCATGGTGCAACTTCCCAGGGGGTCACCCCTCATGGAATTGCACCAGCCTCAACTCGCTTAACTTTGGGGTTCCAATCCCCCCCAAAGCCACTTGAGCTCCCAAAAGGCCTAGTGCTAGATAGGTGTGTGCCTACACCTTTAAGGCACACCACCATCATCTCCCAGACCATTCCCCCTCGCAGGAATGTGGGATTGTTCACCGTTCCCTCTAGGACACGGGTCTTACATGAGACCCATTTGATTTACGAACTATCGGACTTGGAGTCTATTTGATTTGATGAGAAATCGGGCTAGAGGCCTATTTGAGTTATATGATCGAGCTGGGGGCCCCATTAGTTTACAAATTCGAGCTTGAGGCCCAGTTGGTTGTAATGTCGGGCTTAAAGCCCCGTTGATTTATGGTATTGGGCTTGAGGCTCAGTTGGTTGTGGTATCGGCCTTGAGGCCCAGTTAGCTGTGATATCGGGCTTGAGGCCTAGTTGATTGTGAAATCAGGTTTGAGGTCCTGTTGAATTGTAATATCGGGCTTGAGTCCCAGTTGTGGTTTACGAAATGAGAATTCGGGTTTGAGATCCTATTGAAATATGGATTTAGGCTAAGGCCTATGAGATTTGGATTTGAATAGGATTCGAGGAATCCTATTGAGATGTTCGGATATGAGACCCAGTTGAACCATGATTTGAAATAAAATATGTTATTATGTATATACCCTCCTGTATGAGTTGATTGGTCTCCTCCAAACGTCGTAGATCCTGGAGACTCGCGATCCACTACTTGGAATGAGTGACTCCAAAAGGGAACACATTCCAGGAGTGGGAGATATGATATAGTCTCGGACTGGGTCCGGAGACAGTCTTCTTGACTTCGTAGATCCTGGATTTTAGATAGATCTTCCCAGACGTCGTAGATCCTGGGGGTAAACTCGGAGTGAGACTCCGGGTAGTATGCATACTTATAGATATATCGTGACGGGTTCTTGATTGGACATATGAGATGTCGAGGATGGGTTATGTATATATATATATATATATATATATATATGAGGTTTTACGGAGAACAGTTTTGGGCTGAGACCCACGTGATTTGGTCTTGGGCTGAATTCCCATATACTTTGGTTTACGGTTTTGGGCCAAGGCCCTAATGAAATGGTTTTATGAAATGGTTTTCGAATGCATGCATACTTTTTAATGAAGGGCATAAACATCTTTCCGTAAAATGTGTTTTATTAAATTCCTTGTTTTGTCCACTCACAGCTTTTAATGATTTTAATGCCCTTCAGGTTGATCGTGGTTGCAGGCTGTGGCAGAGACCGAGACATCACACTCCTCCTCCGATCCTGCGCACTCTGGAAGCCCCGAGTAGGCTGAGGCTGGAATTATCCCTAGTGTGACACGCGGTGTCAGACGGGAGCAAGCACGTCCCACGTTATTCCCAGGGGGATTTGGGTGGGGTCCTGACATTGGAGTTGGTAGGTGGTGAGGGGAAAATGCCAAGGGTGGGTGAGGGAATAACAAGAGTGTTAGTTTTGTCCTCAAGAGGTGATGTAGAAAAAAGGAAATGGGTTTCATGGAAAACTACATCATGGGATGTCAAAAATTTGTAGGTCTCCAAGTCATAAAGGCAATAACCCTTTTGTCCCAATGGATAGTCAAGGAAGACGCACCGACGAGCTCAAGCATCGAATTTGTGTTTGGGTAGGAGATTGATAGCATAAGACAAACATCCAAAAACATGTAGGTAATAGTCCGGAGGTTTGTTGTGCAAAAGTTCATAGGGTGATTTGTGTTGGAGTAAAGGTGTGGGAAGGCGGATAATGTGGTAGCATGCAGTGTATAAACTCTCCCCCCCAAAACGCAAGGGGATGTTGCCTTGAAAACGAAGGGCCCGTCCTACGTTTAAGAGGTGGCGGTGTTTGCACTCGACGATGCCATTTTGTTGTGGGGTATATGTGCAGGATTGTTGAAAGAGTGTCCCTTGATCAGTTAAAAAGGTGTGAAGGGATAAAAAACTCACTTCCATTATCGACTCTCAAAGTTTTGATGGGAAGATTGAATTGGGTTTTGACCCAGGAGAAAAATGATTTGAGCACTCCTTGTGTATCTGATTTAAAATTTAAAAGATGAATCCATGTCAAATGAGTAAAATCATCGACAATTGTCAGAAAATAGCGGGCACCATTATGGGTAGGGATTTTTTGAAGGCCCCAAATGTCACAATGAATTAAATCAAATGGTGCAAGTGATTTCATTGAAGTAGATGGAAAGAAAAATAAACGAGTTTGCTTTGCTTGAGGACAAAGATCACAAACATGATTTTTATCACAGAGATGTTTTATTTGAAAGGAATTGAAGAGGGGCGTTGGATGGGTGTCCCAAACGTTGGTGCCAAATGTGGGAGGTGTGATGGACATGATGCGCAAAATACGGATTGTGGGTGGCTTTTAGGTAGTATAGACCATTAAATTGCTTGCCGAGGCCAATCTTTTTCCCCATACTCACGTCCTGCACAACACAAAACTTGTCAAGAAAATACACAACACACTTCAATCATTTTGTCAGTTTGCTCACAGATAACAAGTTCACATGAAATTGAGGCACATGGAGAACACCATCGAGGGTTAAGGTGTTCGACAATTTAATTGAGCCAATATTATTAATTGTTGTTTTCCCTCCATTAGGTAAGCCCACAAAATCATGGTGGGTGGCAACTTTGTTGTGAGTGAGTGCGAAACATGAAATATGATCAAAGGCCCTACTGTCAATTATCCAACTTGAGTTGGAATTGGAGTCATGCTTTGAAAAATAACAGGTAGAAGGAACAATACCTGCTGTATTTGCTAGTGGAAGATTACCAGGTTTGTTTTGCAAGAGGGCTCGTAATTGATTGAATTCCTCGGCGGTGAAGGTGAGGCTTTCGTTGGGCTTGGTGGCATGCACTAGTTCATTTTCAGAATTGTTGGTTGTGGCCCTTTTATTTTTGGGCTTGATATTTTTTCCATGCCACTTATGGCCCACGGGAAACCCATTAAGATAAAAACAATTTTCATTTGTGTTGTCCCCATCACAATGAGAACACTTGAGAGTCCTTCGTGGTTTAGAGGAGTCTCTTTCTCGACTCGCACCAGCGCTACCAAGGTTGCTCTTGGTGGTCGCAGAACGACTCGCTTGCATAGCCTGCGGCCCAGATTGTCGATTGGCCACATTCATTTGTCTCTCGTGCTGGAGGATTAAGCCATGGACTCTCCGTGTGTTAGGGAGCAACAACATCATCAAGATCGAGCCTCGGACGGTTGCATAAGGTTCGTTGAGACCCATTAAAAATTGCATAACTCTCTACTTCTCTTCTCTGGATGCTCGTAGCTTGGAACCCTCACAATTGGAGATGATGGGTTCGTGGTATGAATCTAATTCATCCCATAAAGCTTTGAGCTTTGTGTAGTACGTTGAAATCGACAGGTCCCCTTGTCGATTTTCTGCAATTTCTTGGTGAATTTGGTAAATCCTAGAATCGTTATTTTGTGAGAATCTCTCCTTGAGGTCATTCCACACGGCTACTGCACTTGTGCAATAAAGCACACTGCTTGCGATGTCGGGATGTAGAGATTGCAAATCCATGACAAGACCATGTCATTGCATCTCTGCCAAAGAGGAAACTTGGCGTCAGCATCATCTGGGATTTTGATGGTTTCGTCAACAAATCCCAACTTGTTCTTGGCGCTGAGAGCTATACGCATTGAACGGCTCCATTGCTCATAATTTTTGCCTTGGAGTGGTTTAGAAACTAGAACAAGGCTTGGTGACTCTAAATGGTGTAGGTTATGATGGTCTGGCATGTTGATTTCGGGTTCAGATGATTTTCCTGAACCTGTGGTGGTGTTTAATGGCATGTGGGTTGTTTGTGTTTTGGGTGGCGGAAGGTGGAGAAGTGAGAGTCACCACTAAGGGTGCTCTGATACCATGAAAAGCTACAGAATGATTTTATGTATTGAATTATGAATAGCTGTGAAATGTACAAGTCTTATACAAAACGTATCATATATTCTACGAAAGTATAAAACCTATTCTGAGTAAACTTCAATCTATTCTAAGTTAATGACCAGCAATGGCTAATTACACTGATTTCTAGTAACAGTCAAATCTCAGTGGTTGACCTGATCTGTGACCCGATCTTTGCCTTTAACAATTACTACTTAACCCACAGTATTCTTGTAAGAAAACTTGAATTTATAGTGATTATTTAGTTGTTTAGAGTAGTAATCAATGAATTTATCCTGAGATTACATGTTAGTGCTACAACTTATTTTTTTCGTCTTTAATTTTATGAGAAATAAAATATGTGTGTGTATAAATTTACCAAAATCCTATGAACAAACCTTTTTTTTCCCTTAGAAATTGACAAAAGAATGCAACAAGAATTTATTCTTAAAAAACTTACTAGTAAATTATACATCTTCAAAATAAACTACCAGGTGTGGTACAGTTGACAAACTGCAAGCCGTACCTCAAACGAAAATTAGACTTATTCTTTGTATATAGGGGCACCTCGTGGTAACAAAAATAAAAATCTTCGTAAAATCCCTCTTTTTTTTCTCCTTGTAATACTTTGTGGCTAAGAACAACTCACATCTGAATCGAGATTAGGCTCACCTTTTATATATAGACACCTCATAGTATTTAAAAAAGAAAAACTAAATTTATGTAAAATCCCTTTTTCCGAATACAAAAGAAAAGAAAAAACATATAAGCACAAACCATCGAGTATAGTTATGTAGGTACTGTTAGTGTTGTATTTAGGTTGACATCAACATGTCATGTGTGGGTATTGGATGAGTGTAATGCAGCTGCTTCAACAGACACACAACTTCTTGAGTCTTGCCCTTGCCGCGAACTACAAAGGCCCAATTAACAATCGTTCTTTTTCGTTTGGCAAATAATTTAATAAGTCTATGCGAAGCCCAGCTACCAAAAGCCTCAAACAATTAGATGATCCCAGAAAATAATTAGTGGGTCAAGGTTTCTTCAGGTTTGACCAACACTTGACATGGACTAGAAGCAGACAAAATCAGTATCAAAAGCAGATTACCACTTCATTTCTAATACCAACCATTTTCGTAGGCTCTTTAAATTAATCCCTAATGCCAACTGTAATTCAACATAGATCCAAATTGCATGGCTACTTTAGTTAAGTGGTTATGGTAAAATTAGGGAACGGATTTCATCGTTAGTTTTTTTTAGATATCTTACTTGATATAAGTGAATTCAATATAATTTTATCTTCAACAGATTTTTTGATTTTCGATAGAAAAAAGAAAGATTGTTTCGGTATAGCTCAATATCAACTAATATCGTGACATAAATTTGATTATGAGGTTTTGAATATATGTTTGGACCAGAGATGATAAATGTTGCAATGCTAGTGCATGTGTACTCACTTTCAATAAGAGATGAGGGGGGGTCCATGGCAATAAACCTCTATATATATAAGCCTCCATGCCCACCACTACCAAACTTAAAAGGGAAGCCCTCTGGATATATAGGTCTTGTAACCATACCTTGGATCGCTACTGTTTCATTCACCCAGGCTACAAATTCATGAATGCAGATATATAATAGTGTAACTTTTGTCATTCTAGGCTACATATCAAATGAATTATGGCTTAAAGTTTACCATTTTAAACATCGAGAGTTAAATTTAAGAAGCTGGCATATGTGTATGATTAATATATAACAAGAACATAATCTGATTGCTGATGAGTACGTGAGGAAAACTCCATGATCATATTCTAACAGCTTTTCTTTTTATAATTGAATGGTTTTTTCTTCTGCACATGTTTCAAGGAACCCAAATTTTGTTCCAGCTAGGACATCATCATCTTCGAAGGCAACGTATAAAAAATTTGAATACTTTTTTTTTTTATACGCAGAAGTCTGAAACATAATTCAATAGTGCAAACTTGATTTGGATGGAGAAGCAGTTTGAAGAAATGAACAAGAGTACATTGGGGCTTGCCAAAACTTGAAAAGATCAAGAGAGCTTCTTCTCTGCATAAGTTGCTCCATCCCTTGCAGCTTGCCCTTTAGACATGCCACTTCATTTTCTAAATTTCTGCCCCTTTTCTTCAGTGCCTATATACATTTCATCGTAAAAGGTGCTAGTTAATGACATGTTTACTAATTCGAATCTGAGTGAGAAAGAGTTAGAGCTATGATATATATATATATATATATATATTGAAGCTGTTTACTCAATCTTATGGAATCCGCTTAAGAATGAAATTGATTCCATATAAAAACAAGCTCACTAAATCATCGTCTCAATCGGAATTGATATGAATTTGATTACTGAAATGACCCGTCCAATTAGTGTTAGCACGTGATGTTATTAATTTACAAAGTAAGGAAGATTTATGTTAAGAATCGAAGTATAAATATCCCATGAGCTAAAGTCCTAAGGCCACGTTTGGAGAGCGGGATTGGATTGGATTGAATTGGATAACACTTCAACTTCAACGTATTTTGAAAGGAAAAAAGGATGTTGTTTCATTACTGGAGGACTAGATATAGAAGAAAACTTACATTTTCTACGCCTACTATTTCAGGTGGATATATTGAATTCGATAAGTTTTGTTCTATGTCTATTCCCTTTGACCCCCTTACAATAAACACACATCTATATTTACATTCAAAATACATTATATTTGATGAGGTATCATATCCAATCCAATCTTGCTTACCAAAAGAGCGTGAAAGGATTATGATTTATGAAGTGGAGAAGTAGTTATTAATGACATCAAGTTAAAGCCCTAAGCCTAAACCTTATGATCAATTTAACTACTTGGAGAATGCTAGGGGTCTTAAAGTTGCTTGCATTGAAAGAAATGCAGCTTACCGTGATTTCTTGCTTGCGTAGTTCCTCCTTCGAGCTTCAGCTCTATCATTTCTCTGCACCTCAAAGACTATTGCAAGTCCTGCAACCTTCGGAAACAAAACAGTTAGGGTTCTTAATATTTCTTATGTTGTGGGATCGATCAATTTCAAGTGACCTATATGCAAAATCGATTGCAATTTTATGTTCCCTTGCTTGAAGCTTGAGGCTAGTTACCGTGAAGATAACAAGTTACCCGAAAAAATCTGCCGCAAGTCCGACAGCTTTTACTTCACCCAGTGGACGGATGACAACATTGGTGGCATGCCCATATAGACGTCTTTTGAGATTTGCTGTGAACCGATAGTTGGCCTGAATATTCCAGTGGCAGGCAGATAGTTGCATCATCATATACACATTACTTATAAACCACTTTGGATGTTCAAAGCTACAGAAGAAATTAATTCTGCCATACGTGTTGACCAAAACAAGTGCGTATATATTCATGTTCATACATTGTGATATAAAGGAGATAATTATATCTATGGAATAATGAAAGTTGATTAGGAAATGGGTTTTTTTATTATAAGACGATGCTGACCGTTAATATCACTTGCAAATGTGTTTTTGGCCAAACAAAAAAGAGGAAGGAAAAAAAAAACTAAATAAAAATTCAGACTAGTATCACAAAATGGGGTTCATAAGAATCAAATGAATCCACAACAAAAATTTAATCTACAGGAGGAAGCAGAAGATAGGGAGTGGATGCATGATGGGTTTAGGTTAGAGAGAATAAGTTAATAAACCTGCGTAAGATTGATGATGTACTGGCTGAAACTGGGGTGCAATTCAGCCTGGACTTTGAGCCTGTTCGCAATGGGCTTCGAAATAGTTCGTAAGGCTAGCGTTCCGAGCTTCAACAATGGAAGCATTCTCACTCCCTTTCTGCCCGAGTGATCAAGTGACGATTGATCAGGGTGCACCAGGTTTTTTGCACTTGTGCCTAGCTGCACAAGAATCTTTTGCCTGTAGACCTGTGGTTGTGTAAATGAAGACTGCTCTTTTGGTTCTTGTGGAGCAAGAAAAGGTTGCCTATATAAACGAAGAAACAACCTTTTTTTTTGTTTATTTATTTTTTTATCTACCATGCTTTACTATGCTTTTGGTGGAGTTTCCTGTAATATTTCTTATTGATTTTGGTCACATTAGGTGGATTAGAACTTTTGGTCATTCATTCGGTTTTAAGTTCTATTGGATTGCTGAAGATCAAGTTTTCCTCTGATCCGCTATGCTCTACATTTTCTTCAAGACTAAATATGATGGATTAGATGATAATTGCAGTTTCTTTTAGTAGAGGTAGCTTGCTTAGAGTTATAGACGCTATTAAAGTTTTGGACTTTATGAACTTGATTGATAATTTTGCATAACTTCAATGATGTGGATTTGTTAGTTGTTAGTGCGACTTTGTCCTCGTTAATAATTGTCATATTGAGTTGTGAATTTTGCTATGCATGTTATTTATGATATACAATAATATCATTAATAAAGAAAAAAAGTACAAATATGTCACTAAAATATTAAACAACCAAAAGGGTTCAAGGCCTTCCCAAAAATGAGAACCCACTCGCAAGCTAATTTCATGCCGAAATAGTGATATAATTAGGTTCTAAATATGAAACTAGTCAGAGATGCCTTCACTTTCTGTCTCACACTAATTACAACACGAATCAAGCAATTATAAAGAAACGCAATTACAGTTTACTATATTGTAATTTATTTCAAATCACAGAATATTTCACTTTAATTCCATATACTTGTAAAAACATTACCACTTGCAATCCCACTTTTGTATCCCACGTCATATCTTACGCATGACGTGTCAATCTATGTCATTATTTTAAATTAATTATCTCAAAATTAATTAAAACAATCAAACATTAAAATAAATTAAAATACAAATACAAATATATATATATATATATATATATAGAGAAGATATCAATCGGTCTCATTTCCAAAAGACTTACTGAGCCCTAAGAATTTCATAAAATCAGATCATTCCCTTTCCAAAAAATTATAAATCTAAAATTTAACCTTTCTTCTTTCTTTTAAAACTGAATGGTTTGAGCATGACCGCACTTTAATTATCTCTACTTTTTGGAAAAAACAAACTAGGCGTAAATCGAGTGGAAATCACAACAAGCAACATGTGGCAATTACCAAACCATGGCTAGGAGCCTGAAAAATATGCTTGTAGTTTGTTGGTGCTCTTATATTCTTTTTTTTTTTTTGGACAATTTGGTGCTCTTATATTCTGGCAGACATTGAATGGAGTCCCTTGGCATGGATACAAATCCATGTTTGTGTAAACCAAGCATCTTATATAATTCCCCAGTTTTTGATACTGTTTGGAATGAGATACCTTCCAAGCTGCAGAATCAAATAGTAATAAGGGCATGGAAGAGGGTCGAGGGGATGAAAAGTGTTTTCAGGGAGGTAACAATTGCGACTGTCTTGCTATCAATAGAAGACAATTAAAGAGAGGTCGTTCTCGGGGTTTTAGGATCAAAGGAAAGTAGAACGATTGAATTTAGGGTTTATGATTTTATGGAAAGGAGATTATTTGATTTTATGAAATTCTCGGGCCTTAATTCTTTGGGGAATGAGACAATCGATCTCTTCTATATTTTATATATTTTGTATTTTAAATTCTTTTATTATTTGATTTTGTTTTAATTTTAATATTAATTTTGTGAGAGGTAATTTAAAATGATGACATGGATTGACATGTCATGAACCACATATAATGTGAGATATAAAAGTGGAATTATAGGTGATACTCATAGTATTATTCTTTCTTTTTAATTAAATACTGATGTAAAGTGTGTGAATTCCACAAGTTTACTATTTTTTAATTTATTTTATGCTAAATTGAAAGGATTTGAATATTTGAAATGCATCTAAAAAAGTTAAAAGTATGAGAGAATTTTTTATTTTCTTAATTTGATAAAAATGCAAGAGATTTGGGAGAAGATTTAATTTATTAGTGACTTATTTTAAAATGTAACTATTTGATGTAAATTGACAATTACAGGCTTCAACTGAATTAATTATTAATTAAAAAATAATTAACCGGCAAAATCCATACACTATATCAGCACAAAACTAAAAAGAAAACAGAAAATTTTGAAAAGAAAACAAGAAAAAATAACGAAGAGTTCAAGTGTAACGTTTTTAAAAAGAAAAGATAGTAAAATGAAACATTTTAAAATATAAATGTAATCATATTATACTAAAGAATAATAAAATGTAATTAACCAAACATATTCTCGTAACATTTACAGATTGCCAACCGGATATAAAGACTTTCGCCCCTAAAACTTGTAATTCATGTACTATGCCACATCTTATTGTATGGAGAAGGCCTATGATGCTAAAGCCGAAGAGTGGCAAATGTGTGGAAAACGTATATAGAGAAAATGGGTATAAGCCAGTGCAAATTTCGTCAGTCAAATTCCAGCACTACTTTCCCATGGATCTGCCTCTTCTCCTTTGCCTCATGAGCTTCTCTCACTTGAGAGATAGGAAATGTTTTTTCAACTGGTATATTCAATTTTCCAGCTTCAGAAAGCCTTCGGATCTCATCCAACCCTTCTGAGTCAGCTCTCATGTAAGTCCACCAGTACTCTACACCATCAACAGAGAGAGAGAGAGACAAAAAAGAAACCTGTTTAAATAACCTAAAGATCAATCGACAGCTTCCACATGTTCATATGAGGCCATGAAGGGTAGCGTCTTTTACCGACTTGACTGAATAAACACAGGGCAAACATGACATTGCGTACCAAAACATCACACCCACCCAAGCACATGTATATACAGGTAAAGAGATTTCACCATATGTTCCTTTTTGAACAAGACTAATGCAATTCTAAACGAACCATGGCCAAAGGGATAAAAAGTTAAAAACCTAAAAACAATCAACAAATCGCATTTAACCAACTCGTGAAAATATCCCTGTTTTAGCAAACAACGCAATGAAAATGTGCAACCTGACAACCTGAAAACCTGAAAGGTAATTCAGATTTTACCTATTCCATGAGAATAGCGGTACTGAATTTGTTTCTTCAATAAAACAGCTGTAGCAACAGGAAGTCCTATGGCAATCCCATACCTATCCGTCAAAGATGCTGCCTCACCCTAACAAAGAGGAAAAACATCCTTATGAGCATATGTGGCAGAATCCGGAAAGGAAACATCCCTTTGAGAGAAGTAACACTAAACAAGTTTCCATTTCCTACCTGAAGTGTCATGTAGTGTCCGCCTCTCTTCAAAAAATTTATGCCTGTTCTTTCGGTCTCTCGCCCACCAATGGTGTCCAAGACAGCATCGAACTTTCCCTTTATTGCCAATTCAATGTCCTGTATGATCAAACGTGTTAGCTGGAGGAAGAAATCATGCTTGATTTTACCCCTTATGGCGCACTGAAACAATTATCTAGGTAAGAGGTTTTTTTTTTTTTTTAGATAAGTAATTATCTAGGTAAGAGTTTCCGTCTGCTTGCAAGGTGAAATTAGAGCCATGTAATACTTGATTACATCATCACCTCAGCAGTATAGTCAACAGCCTGCTCAGCACCAGCTGTCAGAACTCGACCTATACTTTGGCTTCCACAAGTAGTTGTAACATGGCAGCCTTTGGCTACTGAAATCTGAATTGCAGCCAAACCAACAGCTCCTCCACCACCCACCACTAAAAGCCTTTGTCTGTCAATGCAATAACAAAAGGATACAAGATTATTAATGACATTTTCAGCCAAAATATAGCAACTCTTTAAAAAGATTATAATAACAAGAAACAAGCAGCATGCTGACATTAATTATTGTAGGATAAAACTACTAACTAATCCTTGAAAAGATTGTACTTTACTTAAAAGTTGGAATATGACAATTCTTTAATCTTAGGTCCCTCCACTATTTTTTAGCCATGCATATTTATTGTAATCTTCTTGTACAATACATGATTAGGATTCTAACCCGTATTTTATAATTAAACTTAAAGCACTTTTATAATCACACATATTATAATTGATTTTGTTTTCAATAAAACTAAGAATGAAATCGGTGTTGTATGGGGTTTAACGGTAGGGTATAGAAAGTTTTAGGGAAGGGGTGGGGGTGTTTAGGTAGGGGTGCTGGTGAAAGAGCTTATGACTTAGGGTTTAGGGTTTAATTCTAGGATTTGGTGCAAGCAATTAACTTTAATATCGAATCATAAAGATTTTTCAAATTTGAAGTTTAAAAATATTTTTGAAGAATTCTTGCTCTTAAATTATCTTTTTAAGCTGGATTGTTCTTACATTACACCTTAAAATGAACAAGTGAAAAAAAAAATCATAAGTGGAAGTACTGTTTTCATAAAATAGAAAGGAAAAAAAAAGCTACTAAATAGGGATTAAAAGTTTTAAAGGGTCAATTTCATTGTTTGAGTAAATATTATGGTGGTTAGGGATTGGAAAGTTTCACAAATATGGTCAGTGGAGTTTTGAATAAATTGTGAATTGGTAAAGGACCTATGAGTAAAAAGCTCTTAATTGTTTTCCTTACCACCTTCAACCGTTGTAACCATCAATGTTACAGCTAAACAGTTCAGGCCCAAACCAAAATACTACAAAGCCCAATATGCCGCTCAATCCATGTTCAGCAAAGACATAGCAACTAGGAAAATAAAAATGCAGGAAATATAGTAAAACAAAATGGACTGAAAGTTCATCAGGGCTTAAGTAGTAAGGTACAATATTGATTTATAAGGGGTGCGACAAAGTCAATCTTCTCTTATATTGCTAACTACATAGAAGGTGAAAGAAAGAAGATTACAATGATAACTAACCTATGTTAAAATGCAGCCTATATCAACAATCACAAAGCGTTTCTGCTTACCCCAACAGTTTAAACATAATACATCAAAGGAAGTCAATATATGAGATAAACAAGCATACCCCTCAGTTATCCTAGCTGTACTTTTGAGAGCACGCCAAGCAGTCAGAGCAGCAAAGGGAATGGCACTTGCTTCCTGGGATCATCCAGAATACGAAAATCCGAATTTTGTAGTCAGAAAGCAGTAAACAGAGGTAAATATTAAAACTCTCATCTACGTAGCTATGTATATTCCTAAAGCATACTGCAATTATGAGAATTGATTTCATAACATAGCATGTTCATGTCACATGCTATATGGAATTTCAACCATCACCTAACATATGCAAGCCGCTTTCAATACTCACAAGGAAAATATAAAAATGGGATTGGAAACAGAAAAAAGGTTTTCAACCACTCCTGCAATCAAAATTTGTTGTCTACATTCCTCCCCCTCTCTAGACCCTAGTTCACCTACAAAGATTTGATTTTTCTTCTAATTGTTCATCTGCTAATTTTCACTAAGCACCATCCCACCTGCAGTTGTTAGCTTGAATAATCTGAGTTCTATTCTAGTTCATCTAACATTTCTAAAGCTAGGAAAACTGTTTTATTCTTCCTTATTTTATCTTCTTGTATAACTTGAATGATGCTTATTTTTCCCGTTTGGTCACAAATCTAATGAACCATTTAGAACTAGTATTTGACAAATTAATCAAATAACAGAAAAAGACACAAACATTTAGTGGTAAATATAATTGTCTACTGCCTACTACTACTAAATCATCCACTAACACAACTGAAACCAGTAGCATCTACTAAAACCATAAAGCAGGAAGAATAACAGAACAACAGAACACATAGATCCGAAACACCACACAGAGTAATAGAGTTCTTTAGCCAGAAAAAGTGCACCGATATTTACCACATGTGTAACTGATGCTGGTTTTGGTGCAAGTTCCTCTTCTGAAAGAATTGCATAGTCAGCATAAGTACCCCTGACAGCAGTAGGATGCAATGCACCAAAAACTTCTTGTCCCAGGCTCAGTCCCCGAACTGAATCTCCGACAGCAGCAACTTCGCCACTAATATCCCGACCCAAAATAAGAGGTAGGAGAGGTTCGAATATGGAACGGCCATAGCCAGCTCGCATCTGAAAGAAAAATTAAAAACCGACTGAATACATCTCCATTGTATTACTGGTGAAATGAAACCTCAGCCACATTAGAAAGGTAAAATTGAAAGATTTCATGGGAGTTGGAATCAATGTATTCAAGTTATCTACTGGCTATTTGTCACAATTAGGAAAAGAGAGATCGTATACAAACGAAAGAAAAACAAACAGCAAGCATTTTAAGACATAAAAGAATTTTAAAATCTTCTTTAAGAAAAAATTAAATTGATAGCCAAACAGCATGAAAACGGGTTAGAATTGATTTTCTATCTGGCAACTACATCCTGATGTCATTGCTCAAAATGTAGACTTTATGAAGACCAGTGCACAGAATCATACCAAAATGGACTCCGGTGCAAAATTACAGCCGAACAATTGAAAGAAAATTTGGATTGCCACATTGGGTCAGGTTATTATTGTTGGATTTGAAGAAACAAAATTAAGAAGAGTTCCTTTTACTTTCTCAGAAACCAAACAGAGCTTAGAAATGAAACGAAAGAATCAATTGAATAGAGAGAAGACATTGACTCACTCTGGTATCGAGGGGATTGACGGAGATGGCTCGAGCTCGAACGAGGACCTCATGGGGCTTGAGATCAGGCACATGGACATTGGACCGGAGCTCCAGGACCTCCGGTCCACCGAAGCGCGGCAATACGACCGCTCTGCAGCTAGTGACAAAGCTCCTGATCCCCGGCTTGAAGTAATTGGAGCGGGAGATCGAGGCTCTGAAGCTTCGTAAACTCAGAATTCGCATTGTCAGATTGCGATCAAAGCCAGAATGTCAAAGCATCAGAGAAAGAGAGAGCTTATTAGGGTTTTAAAGCGAAGGAAATGTAGGACGTGACTGTGAGAGACCAGAGCAGGGAGACGTGTCTGTGTTTTGGTCCGCGAAGAAACAGAGAAAGGGAGGGTTCGTTCGTTACTTGCGCACTGCGTCGTGGTTGCTTTGCCCTTGTTGGATTTTGCGGGGGCCACCGTCAACACGGTTGATTTGGCTCGGTTTAAGGTCGCCTCTATTGTTAAGGGCAATTAAATCATAGTTAATTATTAACATATAAATTTATTCAAAAATTTACCTATAAAAAAATTAAGGGTAATTAACTCATAAATTCTTATTAACATATAAATTTATTCAAAAACTTATATATAGAAAAATTAAACTCATAGATTCTTTGATTAGTCAAATGACTATACAATTCAAAATAGACCATAGTTTTTATATAATTTATAACTAATATCATCCAATTGTAAACTAATCCAACAAAAATTTAAAAAACACTTACCAAAATTTATCATGATTTCAACATTATTATTTTTTTATTATAAGATTATATTGAGGAATATGAAAATATTACTTCTATTTATATATATTTTTTCACTTGCTCACTTTAAAAGTAATATGAATATTTAATCTAACTTAAAGTAAGATAATTAAAAGTAATAATTCTTCAAAAATACTTTTAAATTTAAAAATTCTTTATTTTCCGATATTAAATAATTTGGTTAATTGTGTATAGTATAGAGTTTAATTCTTGAATTTTGTTATGTCGTACGAGTTTCCACCACCATCTCAACACACAACCCAACCCCTCACACACAAAAAAAAAAAAATCTATACTCTACCGTTGAACTCCAGACAATACGGATTTTATTTTTTATTTTATAGAAAAATTCAATTGTAAATATATACAATATATATATATAATATTTATTATATACATAATATAATAAAGGGCCCAAGAGGCCAAAAAAATCAAACACTAAGGGGCACATGGGGTAAATAGAACAAAAAAAGACAATATTATTTTTAATTGTTTAAAGGAATTATCAATAACTCACTCTTTTTTTTTATTGAGATATAAAATGGTAGATGTGAAATTTATTACTTATAAATTCTGTTTAGGGACTTTTGAATAAAAAAAAATTGAAATAAGGTCTTATTTTATTTAATATACAAGCATTAAAAGTTTTAAATAAAAGTAAAAATTGTTAAGAATGTAACAATTATTTACTCAAAAATTAAACTTATAAGTCTTTTGACTAGTCAAAAACTATACAATTGAGAATAAATCATAGTTTTTATATAAATTACAACTAATGTCATCCAATTGTAAACTAGTCTAGCAACAATAAAAAAACATTTTTCAAAATCTATCATGATTTCAACATTAATTTTTTATTATTATTATTATAAAATTATATTGAGAATTATGAAAACATTACTCCTATTTATATTTTTTTTTCACTTGCTCATTTTAAAAATAATATGAGTATCTAATCTAATTTAAAGTAAGATAATTAAAAGCAATAATTCTTCAAAAATACTTTTAAAGATATTAAATAATTTGGTTAATACCGTATAGTTTAGGATTTAATTCTTGAATTTTATGCCAAAATTCAAAAATGAAACCCTACATCGTACGATTTTCCACCACCATCTCACCCCACCCCCCAAAAAAAATATATACCCTACCGTTGAACCTCAGACAATACGGACTTTATTTTTTATTTTATAGAAAAAATTCAATTGTAACTATATACAATATATATATATATAATACATATATAATATTTATTATATGCATAATATAATAAAGGGTCCAAGAGGCCAAAAAAATCAAACACTAAAGGGCACATGGGGCAAAGAAGAAAAAAAAAAGACAATGTTATTTTTAATTGTTTAAAAGAATTCTCAATAATTCACTCATCCTCCTTATTGAGATATAAAATGGTAGATGTAAAATTTATTACTTACAAATTCTGTTTAGAGACTTTTAAATTAAAAAAAGTTTTAGATAAGGTCTTATTTTGTTTAATATACAAACATTAAAGATTTTAAATAAAAGTAAAAGTTGTTAAGGGTGTAACAATGATTTACTCTATTGTTAATCAAACCGGTTATTTTAGTAATGATTTGGCAAGTTCATTACGGTTTATTGAGATCATATGAATCACGATGAATTAGAACATTTATGACATAGTGTTGGATAGCCCTCATCATTAGGCCCAAAAGCCCATGGGCTTATCGGGGCCCGATAAGCCCGATGGATAAAAGTCCGGGCCGAGAGTTAGCGAGTTGGGCTTGGGCTTATGGTGTTCAAACCCGATAGGCCCGATAGGCCTGAGCCCGATAAAGTCTAGTAAGCCCAGCCCGACTCGCCCGTATAAACTTGGCTCATAAGCCCGAAAATATAAAATACTTATTATTTAAGAATTAATACCCAACCCATTCTTAATACTAATATTTCAGCTCAATCCCAAATCTCAACTCCAAGCCCACCTAATTTATTTTAGAAATCTCAATACCAAATACATACCCTAACCCTAATATCCACCTATTTAAAAAAAAAAAATCACTCAACTCTCTCAATATTCCACATTCTGATTCTCTTACTCAAAACCAGCCGCATCACCTCTCTCCCTCTCTGTAACGACCCGTCCCAAATTCCAGGATTAGATTAGTGACTAATCACGATTAGTGAGGCTAATCCGTGATTAGTTAGGCTAAATCGGACGAACGATGCGAAATGACCGTTTTGCCCCTAGCGTGGGTAAAATGTTGACTTTTCGTTCGGGCGGTCAAATGGATCTTGACCGATGACCGTGACGTAGTTCGTGACGTCACGAGTTCATAGACAGGTGGCACGTTCAATTCCGACATTCGAGAAAGAAGTTATGACGTTTGGAAGTTTAGGGGCATTTTGGTAATTTGGGTGAATAGGAGGTCAAAAGTTGACTTTTTGACCGGGAGGTCCGATGGCCGAGGGCCGAAGACCGTTACATAGATGAGGACGATACGAATCCATAGGCAGGCGGCACACTGAAATCGGACTTCGAACGGGAGAGTTATGGGTCACGGAAGTTCGATTTCACTATGCACGAACTTCGAGACGGGGACGTTTTGGCGAAATCTGATTGGGTGGATATTTTAGTGGGCCCCATGGATGAGTGACAAGTGTCACTCATCCCATTGACTTGATCCCCCAAAATGTGGATCTATATAATTAATTAATATTATTTAATTATTTTTATAATCAAATCCACCAACCATTAATCCTAACCATCCATTTCAATTCTAACTTTAAATCCACACCCTCCATCCCATCTCTCTTTCTCTCATCAGCCATCTCTCCTCTCATCTGATCTCATCAACTCACATCTTCATTCCTCATTTTCCTCACAAACCCGAAAAACCCCATAACCCTCCATTCTTCATTTTCTTCAAAACACAGCCAACACCCACACTCCCTCATCATCTGCGACTGAGACCAGAGAGATAATGTGAGGATGTGACGATGAAGGACTAAAGGACACGACGGCTGAGGACGACGGAGGACACGGCGGGAGGAAACCCGAAAAGGTAGGTTTTGGGGTTGAAATTGAAACTTGAGTTTTATTGGGTTTGAATCGAAACTAATAATTAGGTTGTGATTCTGGGGACTTGAGGAGGCTAATAGGATCGAATGAAGTGGCGGGGGACGACGGTGCAGCCCAGACGGACGGCCGGAAACTGGGCGACTATTCTTGGCACCGTAGGTAATTATCGCGACCCGTTTCATAGTTTTTAAGCCCATGGATCTTTAGGTTAGGTTGAGAGGAGTAGAATGGGACAAACGGGAGGAAAAATGGTGGCCGGAGCAGGGAGAACCGGCCGGGTCAAGCCGCGGGTCACGTCGACCCGGTTACTGGTATTCGGGTCGACCCGCGGGAGGACAGAGATGACAGGTTACGCCATCCTGCTGACGTCATCATGGCAGGGATGACGTCAGCATTGTCAGATCTGACAATGTCAGCTGACATGTCAGAAAATGGGCCAATAGGAGTGCGACACGTGTCACATGTCAGTGCACAGTCAGCACTGACATGTCAGTGACGTGGCCCAATCAGGGGCCGACACGTGGCACTAACATGGACCAGTGCCGTGATGACACGTGGCACATGTCAGACTGCCATGTGGCACTGACAGCACAGTGACGTGGACCAATGGGAGCATGACACGTGGCACCTGTCAGAGTCTGACATGTCAGACCTGACAGCTGTCAGATGACGTCATGATGACGTCAGCGATGACGTTAGTAGGTACTGTAGCAGGCGCGTGAAGCCCACGCGTAGCCACTTCAGGCGGCGCGTGAGGGCGCGTGACAGGGAATCTGGGGAAGGTTCCAACATACGAAATCATCTATTCGATGTAACGAACATTTTGGGACTGGTTTCGTGTCGATCGGACACCGTCTCGATATGTTTCGGGGCATCGGAAGGTTTAGGTTCGGGATTAAAAATAGTTAAAAATACGGAAAAATTACGAGGCTTTGGTAGGAGGTTAATTAAGTAGTTAGTAACCTTCTATTACGATTTGGACAGGTTTGGGAGTCCCGGTGACGGTGATCGGCTAGGGGAGCCGTATGGCACGCAAATCGAGGCGACAGCTCGGACGGTCTGTGAGTGGACCTTGTTTTCTAAATTGGTGCATGCATAAATATTTATTATATGTTTTATTACTTGTTTGGTGATGTCATGGGTGCATTTGCATGTGGTTACGTGTAAGCACGTATTTCGAGGTTTCGGCCTTATACGGTGCTTATACGAGTCTGTATTTCTTATTTGGTTTTAATGAAATGGTTTTGGATTTCTAAAAGGATAACCTCGGGTATGAAACCCATTTGGTTTTGTCTCGGGCATATGACACTATTTACGACCTTCGGGTCTAAATCGTGGTCGCGACGGGTGCTATGTGCACGGCGATTGACGATACGACGCTCGCCTCCGGATTGGGATGTGTTCCTTCCGGAGAGGTCACGATGCACGATTCGTGGTCGAGCAGCCTGGGGAGGCTCGACTTCGGAGTGCTGACGGTTCAGGATAGCGATCGGTGATGAGTGCACCATGATCTTGTGGTGGTCGCGTCGGTTGATTTGTTCACGGCGACATACCAGGATTGAGGGCGGTCCTGGATGGATGGTTGCACGCATCACTATGATCGGAGTCGTGACTGACCCTTCGATATCGGGCACGGTGCCCCGTTGATGTCATATGTTCGGGCACGAGACCCAGATGTTTTACACTGATGATTTCGGGTCAGGGACCCTAGATGGATTTCCAAGTTCATGGCGGTTTATGGGAACCGGCATGAACTCTGGAAAGGTCATTGTTTTTCATGACGGTTTATAGGAACCGGCATGAACCTTTGTCAGGTCATTCTGGTTCATGACGGTTTATGGGAACCAGCATGAACCCTTGTTATGGATTTTATGGATCATGACGGTTCAAGGGAACCGGGCATGAACGTTTATGTTATGTATATACATGTATTCATATACATTCCTTTACTTCTATTATCTCCTCCGGGGAGGGTCGTTGGCCTGGGTGGACCCCGGAGTAGTCACAGAGCACCGACTGAGTGGAGTCACCCCCCAGTTGGGTTCCTTACTCTCAGGAAGGCTATGGTTACTATTACCTCGGGTAGGGTCAGTGGTCTGCGGACATTGACCTTGACTTTGAGATGACTCGGATTGAGACCCGGGTAGCACGCGCGTAGCTTTGGAAACCGTGACAGGATTGGTTGTGTGACTTATATGTATATATGATATATGATATGTGGTGTGCACAGGTGTGCACAGGATTTAAGCAGTGGCTCGTGTACTTGGTTTCTTTATGGTTTGGGGCCGAGTCCCTTATGGATTTAGGCAGTGGCCCGTATGGTCGTTTTCATTGTGGTCCTTTCGACCTTGGTTTATATCTGCTTTGGGCTTAGTCCCACATATGGTTTGTTTTGGATAAATGGTTTTCGAATGCATGCATGCTTTTTAGTGAAGGGTACAAATGTCTTCTCGTTAAAATGTTTTTATAAATTCTTGTTTTGTCCACTCACAGTTTTTAATGTTTTGACTGCCCTTCAGGTTGACATCGGATGTGGACTGTAGCAGAGATCGAGATATCTCATGCCTCCTCCGGATCCTGGCGTACTCTGATAGCCCGGGAGGGCAAAG
Source organism: Prinsepia uniflora (assembly GCA_032719365.1). Taxonomy (NCBI): domain Eukaryota; kingdom Viridiplantae; phylum Streptophyta; class Magnoliopsida; order Rosales; family Rosaceae; genus Prinsepia; species Prinsepia uniflora. The sequence continues at coordinate 33,979,067 of CM064868.1, read as the reverse complement.
GTCGGAAATATCCCTTGTCTGACACTTCGTGTCAGACGGGAGCAGGGTCATCCCGCACTAATCCCGGGGGGATTGGGATGGGTCCTGTCACTCTCTCTCCCAACTCTCAAAGTTCAAAACTCAAATCTCATATCTCATATCTCATATCTCACAAACTCACACTCACTCAACACAATTCTCAACCTCATTCTTCCTTTCACGCTTACTTTCACATCCCATTCAATCTGATACCAAAAGGAAGACCAAGGGCAAGGCTAAACTGCTGCTAAGTCGTAGTGCTGCAGACCGGCTAGTGGATCTCAACTCAATTCAGAAGCTATTACTAAAATTATACAAAGCTAGCGCTCCCACCCAGTATGTTTCACTTGGCAAGACGCCCCATTTGGACCTCTACAATTTTCACTAATTAGAGAAAACATATTGTGAATTAGCATTCATTTTCGTAAAATGGTTTATGGTTTGCAGTTAATGAATGGTTTGTGAATTACGTAGAAGCGTATTACTTTTATTGATTTCCTAAGCTAATAACCGATATTCTTATTGAGTTCATCTCTTGTGCTTGGAAATATTAAGATAAGAATATCAAGAATGTGCTAGCTTGTTATGCATCTCCCTCAGTTAGTAAATTTTCGCATGTGGCTTCATAGCAATGTATGACTGCTGCTGCGGCGACTATACAATTTCACATCAGATTGCTCCCAAGGAAGGCAAGTTCCCATCCCAAACCCTAGAATTATTCACCCAAATAGCTGTGAATCCATTCAAATCTTGATTTTTAGCATGTTGAATGTTAAATTTAATCCACATGGTTAATTTTTTTCTTTTCCTTATAGATATCAACTCTAAGAAAACAGTCAATTTTTCAGATCCTGATAATGAACATTTAAGTCAAGACACCAAGTTTGGAGTGTGGTAATTTTTTCCAAGTCATATTTTCACATATTATGGGTGACTGCAATTTGTTTGGAACACATTTCTTCACAATTCATAAGAATTATTTCAGGAACCTAGGTCCAAGAAACTGTGGTTTTTTGTGTTGTATTTGTGCTTGCGGATTGCGAAATTGTAGAAGTTATAGCATAAGGTCCATGCTTCATATTTGGAAACGTTGCAGGCTATCTCTAAGAAGTAATATAAGAGAGTAGATATAAAAGTTAGAAAACTGAATAATTTTCATCCAAGTAATGTTGGTGATGTTTACTAGTTTGGATGAAGTTTTACTTTGTTGGACTCACAATTACCATCATTTGTTTCTTTATTTTGGTCTATAGGGTTTCAGATATGGTAATTGTAAAGTTTTTCTTTCATATTCATATATTTTTTTTGTAACTTTAAAATTTGAGAAATAGTTTATTGCAAAAACCCACGTAAACCTGGCCCAAGTGGGCTTAGTAGGCCATACCCGAAAAGTCTGATAAAAACCCGCCTCGATAAATGACAGGACTCGTCCCAATCCCACAGGGACCACCCGGGGACGTGCCCCGCTCCCGTCTGACAACGACTCCAAACATACCAAAATTACCCTTAAACAAAAACTAAATACTCAAATTAAGTAAATAACGTGCAACAATAGTGTTCAGAGTGATAGCTGTCAGACAAGGGATACTACAATAACAAAATGTGAGCACAATAGTCAGAGTATCATTATTTGGTGCTCAACCTACCCACTAGGGGTGTACAGATGCACATCGAATAAACTAAGCTTCTTCCTCCTCATCCGGATCCTCATCTAATTCCGTGTCACGACCTGGAGAGGTCAGTAAAACAATTAAAGAGTGAGTGGGCCGAAAATAAACTGTTTATAAATCAATTTCATAATAATGTAAATCATAAGGTTTTACCCCTCCGTTTTCCAAATCTTGCATGCATTGAAAACATAGTATCATAATGAAATCACAACCACAGAATCATAATAATAATCAAAAGGAAAAACCAACATATTAGTGCACTGTAAAACCCAACCCAAATGATGTCACGGTTCTAAGGCTACGCGTTGCCACTCAGGGTCTCACACCCAAGACTCCCCTAGGTACATCAGTGCCCGATATCCCGGTCACTTCCCGAGGTATACGAACATGCCTTCCTAAGAGTAAGCAACCCAACGGGGGTTAACTCCACTCAGTCAGGGCCCCTTGACTACTCCAGATTCCACCCGGGCCAACGACCCTCCCTGAAGGAGACAAGATAGATAGGTAGGAAAGTACAGTACAATAACAATATAGTTTACCCTATGTCCCCCGGACATCCCTGAACACAGCCCACATATAATCCAGACGGGTCTCATGCCCAAAACATTATAATAAGAGATATAAACAGTTCATATAGTACTCATCTAAATCATAAGTGGAAATAGTAAAACAGTTTATGCATGCAAGCCTTTTATAAATCAAACAGCCCACTCACACTCGGTCATCGCTGCTCAACGACCGCTAAAACCTGTATTAACATATCCGAGAGTCACTAAAGGACCTTACTACTCCAATACTAAAACCCTAGAACAGATCCGTCCCGAAAACGTAGCCCAAACACTATTCCCGAGGCTTCAAACCCCATTTTGACTATCCTAACGATCTCCGATCGACACGAAACCACCACCATTGGATCCGTATCGTCGAAACCTTGAAAATGGTATCGGTCCCACCAAAAATACTGTTCACACGCGCCCCCACGCTCCTGGTCAACGCATTGGTCAACACTGCTACAGTGTCGCTGACGTCAGCATGACGTCATCTCTGACACATGTTAGATGACACGTGGCATGCTTTGGTTGGCCCCTGATCTGACAATCTCTGACATAATGACGTCATCATGACATCAGCAGTGATGTCAACATGATGACGTCATCGATGCTACAGTATCGGTTCAACCCATTTCCTGAAACCGGGTCGTCATTTGACCCGCGGCTTGACCCATTTCCACAGTCCATTTCCGGCCACCATTTTCTACAGGGTTTGATCTAAAGGGTCGTCTAGGTCTGTTATATGGATCGAGATCCTCAAAACTGGAAAAACAACGGTGCAATCATACCTGGGCTTCAAAGAACTTCACGGCCAAACTCTGGTCGTCTTCTCTGGCTGTCCCCTTCGTCTCAGTCGTCCAAACCAGTTCCTCTGAGCTCGTCACTGTCCCTAGAGTATGTCCTAACTCAAAAAGTCGAACCCTAGACGTTAAAACGGGTCCTTTAGAAACTGGGAAGGAAAATGGTGCTCTCGGGTTTTGGGAGTTACCTCCGCCGTGTCGCCGTTGTGGCCTGCGTCGATCGTCTTGTCGTCTTCCTGGGTTCTTCACGGTGCTATCTGGAGCTCCGTTCAAGTTGAGAGGACGATGGGAGGTGGTGCGGCTTCTTGGATCCAGTTTCCTCTGTTTTCGGGTCTGGGGATTTCGGGGCTGTTCAGGCAGGGAGGAAGGGAGATGGGTGTTAGTGGTGCACGGTGGAGCTGGAGAAGATGATGGTGGTGCAGATGACGATCGTCTGGTGCTGTGGGGGTGGCTGGTCTGGTCGTATGGGTAGAGAGAAAATCGAAGGGTTGTTCACGGTGAAGGGGAAAATGTGTGTGTGTGTTTCTGAGAGAGAGAGAGATCGTGCATGGGAAGGAAAAACAGATAAAATTGATGGCTTGGATGGGTTTAAGCAGAAAATCAGTGGCTGAGATTAAATGAAAGAAAATTAATTAATAAAGAATGGACCAATAGGCTTATAGGTTTACTTTATTGGAATAGTGCACACTTGGATGAGTGACACTTGTCACTCATCCGATGGCTCAGTTTGAAATTAGGGGTTTGCACGGATTCCAATAATTAATTAATATTTTAACGTTTGCTCTCGGTTCGTAAATTCCGCTAAAATACTTTCGTGACCATAACTTTTTCATACGAACTCCGATTTCGGCGTGCCGCCTGTCTACAGATTCGTGACGTCCCGATTTACGTCATAGTAATGGGTCAAAGTCTAAATTATTTCCCGGGTCAAAAGTCAAAGTTTTCCCCCTTCAAGGGAAAAATAGTCATTTCACATTAAAATATTAATAATCATGGTTCGGATCGTTACAATAATGCCTTTCGACTCTTATATATGTAAGTAAGCCCACCCGACCTGTAAATTTAAAAATTATTTAATAAGGCCAACCCGGCCCTGCCCAAACCCAAAATATTTGGGCCGGGCGGGAATGCCAAGGGCTAGTGGTGGATACTATTTTTGTCGTTTTCGAAATTTTGTGGAGATGACAATAACGAACATAATAGACAAGGACAATAATGGAAGTGATCCTTTTGCACTTTTTGGTGGGTTATTTAATTTTTTTATTTGCTTTATACGAATAAGTGCAACAATTTTAATCTCGGATTGATATGTATTAGATTTTACCTTTTGTGGAATTGCAAACATTAGTTGTCTGGAGATAGTGGTTTAGTGATAGTTTAGGGGATCCAATTTATCTTATTTTAGACGTTATTCTTACTATATCGTTTGAATAGATATCGAGCCCGATCACTTAGGTATTTGCTTATGTTTATTGTTAATATATTGCAGTTTAGTTTATCTTTGCTTTTTATCTTTATTTTATTAATAAAATTTCATATTTTCTCAAAAAAAAAAAATTATGTAGACCATATGATTGCCAAGTGGGTCTAATTTAGTTGATTCTATTATTGACTTGAAGATAATTAGTCTCAAGTTCGAATTTTGATTACATATTGTATCGATAATTTCCAAAAATTCTCCATCTCTTTTAGTAAAAAAAGTAAACTATATGATTCATTATGACTTTTGGTTCCAACTATCTACTTTAACTTTTATTTTGCATCTGGTTATACAACATTCTATATTTTTTAATTTATTAATTTTATTTTAATTAATACTTAGTATGAATAAATAAAATAACGTATATAACTAAATATATATATATATATATAAACTTGTAGAGCTATATATATATATATATATATATATATATATATAAAGATGTGCACACAACTTCACCTAAATATTTAGTCATTATGCGAGATAATTTTTTCACCTTTGAGCGTCTAGATACCACCTAGACAGACCAGGCATCAGCCATTTTGAACGGTGATTGCCCTAGGGCTGAAAGAAAAACATTTTTATCAAAGTCTGACATTAAAACATTGATAATTTCCACTTCGATTGCATCTTCCTGCTTCACAAAAAAATACCGACCCATTCAACACTCAACAGCCAAGAAAACGTCAGAAAAAGAATTGGAAGATTTGGATTTAACAGTTTATGGTTAAGAGTTAAAAATTAAGATCTAAACTTTTTCTTCAATTACTTGTTGCCATTCGGAATAGCATACAAGGGAAGCTCTCATACTCAAATCCTTCGCCGATGAAAACCAGCGTGGAGAAGAGGTCGAGAACAAGCTGTATATAACAATTCAGGTTGCTAACAACCGAACGCATGGGGGCTGAGAAATTTGTCAAAGCAACCTGCTAATTTCCTTTTGGCATGTCCACCACAGAGCCATCAGGTACGACGAACACTGTTGGAGGAACACTTGTCATTACAGCACTGCCTGGAGGTACACTTGAATTCCCTGCACTACTAACAGTGCTGATTTCTGCTTTTTCCAATTCCGGAGTTGTAGCTTGGATTGGTAAAGAAGCAGGAGTAGCTTGGATTGGTAAAGAAGCAGGAGTAGCTTGGATTGGTAAAGAAGCAGGAGTAGCTTGGATTGGTAAAGAAGCAGGAGTAGCTTGGGTAGGTAAAGAAGCAGGAGCATGAAAAACGGCAGCCGCCGATGTTGCATCTGCAACATTCAGCTGCTTTTGCATCATTTCAGAAGAAGGAACACTTAACGTCAAATGATCCATACTTTTCTGCTCTGCCGGTGCTGCTTCATTCACAGCATGAAGCTGTTGCAACCTGTAATCCGTTTCAGGCCGACGGCAGACCTTCCTCAGTGGAACAATTTCCTGACAAATGAATGTTAAGGACATAAAAAATAATTACATGAATTTGCGGGTTCACTAAATTAAAGAATTAAGTTTTAAGAGGCTATTTAAATATGTAGGCAGGTTTATACCTCAGACTGGTCATGAACATAACGCACCAAAAACCGACAACGACATCCTCTTACATCGTGTCTTCGCCTTTGAGCATCAAGCACATGGGCATCAAAGTACAACGCCTGCTCTTTGCCTTCCTGAAAAAATGTAAGTCCATTAAATTTCCAAGTTTTGATCAGAAATAACATCTTTTAACCACTGATCAAAAATGGCTTAAGGACACAGAAACAATGAATACCCACCTGAAAACATAGTATGAGATCTCCAGGGAGGACTGCAACACACTCCGATGATTCACATGGGAGAGAGCGCTGCCTGACATGCTTTCGTACATTAACCCACTCATCTTCCTCTGGTCCAAACCCAGAAAAGCGAACCAGTACTTCCTGAAACAGCCAACAAAATGTAATAAGAGGATTTGATATAACAAGCCTATTTATCTATCATTTTACAAAAACTGTCGTAGTCACAGGAGAAGATACTAAGATAGTCACAGGACTATTCAAAGAGTGCACAATAAATCAGAAAGAATAATAATATAAAGACTTATAGGAGATCCTTTTAACAACTTAATGGCATTAGAAAATTACCGGATCACCAGTCTCCAAATTTCTATGAGATAAGAAGTTAGCAACATCATACCTGGGGATAAAAGACAATAAAAACCAGACAATAATGATAACACACTTAAAAAATCTAAAGCACAATAATTCCTTTTTGACAACAAAAATTATATCACTAGTTTACTGGACGATATAGAAAAACATCATCAAGTCAAACAAGAATTCGTAGAATAAAGGAAAAGAGATACTGACCATGCACCATCCCTCCCAGATTTAGCTTCAAACTCAAAAATAGAATGTTCAGAAGCTCCCTTTCCTAAACCTGGAACTGGTTGATAAATGATAATAAGGGTGAAAATATCCAAGGTCTGATTAACATAAATAAGAGGGATAGACTTCAAATTTTAACACCTTTCCATAGCTTCTCCCTGTTTCTTGATTAATGGGCTTTCTTAATGGCTATTCGGAATTTGAACTGGCCTTTAAGAAAGGGAATCCATACTCCTCAAATGACCAATAAATAACCGAAATCCTATACATGTAAATGGTTCCTACTAATGATGCACATACTGAACCAATGATATAGAATTGTATGGTTTGTTTCTTGGTTACCCTATCAAATCTTGACTTTTGTCATTTCTCTATCATATTGCACACTTCAAGAAACACATTATAAACACACAAAATAAAAATAATAGAAAGGCACTTCTATCTCTTTAAAGTCACCACTGCAAACCCTGTCAATTTGCCATAAATGCATATCAATTCATATGACAAATAGCTCATAGAAATGAAATCAGTTAAGAGTGTACTTTTCTTTAATGACATGCACTGCTAGGGGAGATACCTAAAATAAGAGTGCTCTGTTACAACTTATGAGATCCCTCCTTGATATTTCATGCATGCACATAACTTCACTCAATGGTACATACAAGTCAAGGCCAGTGATAACAGAAAATTATATAGTTCTAGAACATACAACTTCAATGATGTTAGGATGCCAAATATATAAAGTCACATATTGATGATTGAATGAACAAATTCTAGTGTACACGTTCAATAATAGGCTACCCAACTTCAAACATATAATATGATCATATAATGCTACCACATGACTGAGCCTCAAAGTGAGAAATATGAGAATATATATATATATATATATATATATAGAGAGAGAGAGAGAGAGAGAGAGAGAGAGAGAGTTCCATCCAACCTGTCGGAGGATGTATAGGAGCAGCTATAGGTTGCGGGCCTTGAGGAACATTTCTCACTGGATTTGAATCATCCCGAGACATAGGTGACACATTTAACTTTCCAAGAACCTTACTTGATTTTGCCCTAATAGCATATCGCCTATTTTGAAACCAATTCCAAACCTATAATGAAGAACATTAAGTTACAAACAGACTTACAAGAATTATCAAAGTAAATTGCAAACCAATATGTATAATGAAGAATATAAGTTACACGAAGAAAATAATTTCTCAAATCAATTTCAAACTTAGACGCAAGATTATAAATTACAAACAGTCTTAGATTTTTCCTTACAAAAATTACAATAGAAAATTTTCATACTTGCTTCATTTGTACTGTAATCTTTCCCTTCCGCTCTGCTGATTCACTGCCACCAAAGACTAGTGACTCAGATTCTAATGCTTAGATAAGAACATAATAGTTCCAAATACTAAAGGATTTAGAACTACTGCACACCTGAACTTATCGGCAAGGGCCACAAGAACCTCACGTGCTGGCATTGTGTTATTGTGTTGTTGCAGAATCGCTTCCATCTCTGTAACCTAACAAAGTACACATATAAAAAAGGTATCACTAAGATGAAAGATAGAAAATACCTTGGAAGAAAACTAATCAGTAATTACGTCAACAATCCACTGCTGAATATGCGTGCACATAGAGGATACGGAGGTGTACTCTAACAGGTCACGAGTTAAAAACTGAAGATTTTCTTATAAGAATTCTCCACTTCTTATGAACCATTACTTCTAAATCCACATCGTGTATGTTATGATCTCAAAACTGATTTTATTTAGTGACTAACCTGAGAGCATTTGGACATTTTACTTAGAGAATAAATATTACAATCAGTTCAAAAGAATATTCCCTGAAAGAAAAATCTTATACCAAAATATGGGAACAAATTTAAATTTATGCAATGAACTAACTAATATGGAGCTCTAATTGGGGCAAAAATTACAAGCGACAAGCTTATGGTCCTACCATTCAGATACTGTTAGCAGCTTCTAATTTGATTCCAAGAATTATTCAAGTAGTTCAAAAGGTAGATCACCATAAAACAGAAGATACGAAGTCTATATAGCTTTAAAAAAAAAAAAACAAAAGAGCTATATAGAGAGAGAGCTAAGAGCATAATTCTGAAAAGAAAATTACAAATGGCCCAAAAATTAATTGAAAGATATACTCTAAATAGTCATTCCCAAACCCTACAAGTAAGCAGGATCAACCAGCAAAGTTTTCAGTTTCCATTCTGTGCTTTATGTTAAACACCAACACCGAAACGAATGCCTAATGCATTTTAGTAATTTCTGGAAACTATTTAAAATGCCTTCCTTGAAAGGGGAAAGAGCATAACAAAACCCGCCAAATTGAAGTACAAACGAGCAACACAAACCAATATTTACAGAACAGAATAGCAAGGAAATCATTGATATGATTTAGACCAAGAAAGATAAGGAAGAGGAGCCAGTAAAAAATAAGCTAGAGATATCAGGTAAACTATCTGATTAGAAGGGGCAAAAATACTTTTCAACAGAATTCTTAAAGTACAAATTTTCCAAACAAACTCCAATAAGAACAATATCAATAGGAGTCAAGGACTGAAATAACCCTCACAACCAAGCCATAAAAAAGAAAAAGAAAAAGAAAAAGCACAGTCTAACTGACCCATTTAAGAACTATGACTCTTAGTTCGAAATTTTGCATTTTACAGATCAAATTCAAAATTTGCAACCACCATTTTCAGAAAACCTAACTCCAATTAAAAAATCAGCATACTTCCAAACAAAGAATAAAAAACTTATGAAAACCTCTGAAAACTTCGACTCTAATGTCGAAATGTAGCAGATTCCTGAATACAAATAACACCGATTAAATAATCAAGAAAATAAAGATAAAATACAAAATTAAGAGAGAAGCATGAGCTACCTCAGCCTGGTTGAAGCGGAAGGAAGGGCCTCCGTTGCTTGGAGGCCTACCCATGATAACCCTGTTTGTCTCTCCCTCTTTCTCTATTCGGACCTCGAAGACGCAGAAGAGAACTTTTTAATTTTAATTTTAATTTTTCTGTGTTCTGGTTAGAAGAACCAAGGAGAGACGAAGACAGAGGTTTTTGGCAAACTGCGTTTTGCGACTTGTGAGTGTCAAGTTACAGACAAATTTTTAGCCGGAAAATATGGGAAAAGAGACGCAACCAAATAAAATTCGGTGGAGATTTATAGAGACGAGAGACAGAGATTGGATTGGATTGGGTTGCAATGCGAAGGCTTTGGAGCCCAGAAAAAAGCAAAATTGGGGCTTAAGGCAAAGCCCGGCTTATTAAAAATCCATTTACTAAATGACTCGATTTATTAAAAATAAATAAAGTACTTTTCATTTTCTGAAAGATTTTATTCGTTAAAAAAAAAATACAACATTATTTTCTAATTTGTACAATAGAAATTTAAATTATAATAAAATATTATTATACATTTTTTTATGACTAAAATTTATAATTATGTAAAAATTGTAAGGTAATTTTGGTATATATAAAATTAAAATAAGTAATAGAAATTATTAATACCTCACTAGTTAATCCCATTACCCATTTTGGGACAATACTAGTAATAGAAATTATTATCTGTAATTTGATTCTCATTACCCCACGTAAATACACCCTTAAACCGTATTTTCCTTTTCGAAACAATGATCTGAAAGACATTATATATATATATATACATAATAAGTATCAACTACTAAACAATAGTGGTGGTGACCAGTGACCTTAAATTATTTTTATATTTTTAGTTTGTTTCTTAGTATTAAAAAAAAAAAATTGGGTCAATTTTGACGAACACAGGCAGGATCATTATACTCATATGCTGGTGCAAATCATGCCAATTTTGTTTACTATCCAACCATTGGATAAAGATAAACAGCATGAACTACAAAGACGGGCAAGTAATTCCTGAAAAGCTGAAAACAGCCATCCATCCACATCAATCTTTCTGGGAAAAAGCACAAAATAGAGCAACAACTTCCACAAATATAGAGCATTTATCAACAACATAATACCTTATTTATTTCACTATTTTAGAAAGTCTATTCCCGTATACTTACGAGTTACGACAATCAGATTATGTCAGAAGAAATATATACCACACCAACTTATCAAACAATATGACAAATACACACGCCTACTTCATAGGTTCAAAACTATCACGTTTACAAAGGAGTAATGTTTGATAACACTTGATTGGATTCTAGGGCACACATTTGAAACACCATATCTGTTTCTTAAGCACCATCATCATCAACTGTGTTGACCCGCTCGCATTCATCTATCCATTCACTGTATCTGTGAAATCAAAGAAATTATGGTCAAACGCACACGAAAAGAGCAAGAGACTAATTATTATCCAATTCTACTAGCTAAAAACGAATATGAACAAACTCAAGCGAATTTCTACTTACACGTCTATCGGTTCAGTCAAAGCTACAAAAACAAGCGAAAGAAAGATCAGCACATATGAAGTTGCAGTCACTATATGAAAGAACAAAGAAGGGTCTAAACAGAACAAACAGGCAACACATTTTACTGCAACCAAGGGTGGGTAGACATTGTATTTAAAATTTTGTTTATCCACAAAATTCCTAACACCATCCTTTTCTGTCTACAGAACACAAAACTCCACACCTCGTGCATCACAGATCAACATAATCACAATTCTGTTTGGAACATTTTTTTCATCTGGAATTATTCACCTAGATCTCCCTACAGATCGTATACATAATGATCTGTTACATCGAAGTCGGTCACTGCAGAAAGCAACATGTTCATTTTCATTCAATAAAAGCTTCAGCTACTACAGAAACACTTGCAAAACTAAAATTCTCATAAGAAAGCTTGGTGTTATAGTTTTAATTAAGCTTTATTTAACTTCTTGTTATTTAATGATCTTTCGACCCTATTGAATTGTGAATATTGAACCTCAAAATCATCTGGAAAAAGCGCAACCTCAGGCACCATGTTTCAAGAGTAACTCAAGAACAAAGGAAAGAATATGACATACCGTTGATGGTTGTGCTGAAATTCTCTTGGCAAATGCAGCAGATAGCCTCACCAATCAAGTTCTTCATGTCACTAAAACCACATAACTTATTTACTTTAAATTCAAAACAACATGAGAGACAGAATATGTGCAAGTAAAGCTAAGCTAAACCTAGCCAGGTTCAATGTCATATATGAAACTCAGAAGTGCAAATGATCATGTAGTATAGGTTAACCTAATAGCCTTATGTGACAACCCACATTCTGCAGCAACACTATACAACATATAGAACCCAGCTAAAACCAAAGCTTTCCTCAGATGATAGATATACCAAAAGGAGGGGAAATCGGTTAAATAAAACTTACATGCGGCATTCGACGCTGCTCCCATGGTTGCAAAAGGGGCAACAGAAAACAGTATCCAGCTTATCCATTCGCTTTCTAGCGGCAGGCTTCGCCTTGGCCTTTCTCTTGCCCATTTTTCAACAAGCTTCCTGTATTTCAATTTTGAAAGGTTTAGGTTGAATTTAAGGGTATTAACTAAAACATACCGCCATCAGGGCTCCAAAAACACACAGAGAGATGGTGCAATGTATATTATCTATATGCTCGAATTAACAATTTTATAAACCCTGCGTGCAACTCAACTCCAACGATGTGAAATTTGGAATGCATGACAAGTAAAATGAGGATATGAAATTTTGAGAACATATTACCCATAAAATCTATGAAGGGTTAATGGTATTGTTTTTAAATACATAACAAAATTACCCAAAAGAACCATTTGCAGAATTCTACACCTTTTGTTGTTAATTATACAAAGGAAGAGTTTTTAACTGCTGAACTTCACATTTCCCAAGCAGAACTGTAAAATCAAAGGATTTCCAAAAGGGGGCGAGAAACCCTATAAAACTTACAGCGAAAGAACCCAAATTGAATCCAGAAACAGATAAATGAGAAGCGATGAAGAATAAACCCTAGAACGGAGCTACTGCAGGAAGCTGAGAAGCGATCATGCTGAGAATTATGATGGAGCTACTGAAGGATTATGCACTTCCGAGTCGTATGATTGAGAATTATGAAGGAAAGAAACTCTTAAGACTACGAACCCTAGAACGGAGATAGAGGAGGGAGAAATAAAAGAGCGTACCTGACTGGGACAACGCACTTCCGAGTCGTATGACTGTTTTAGATAGCCTATATTTCTGTGGGACAAATAAAGCGGTTCTGAATTTAAGGCATGCGCTTGCAGCTTGCTGATGTAAGAAACATTTTCACATTTTGAGGGCCTAAACATAAATATCGTTTTCTACGAGGACTTAACATTTTCATATTGTCATTAATTAAAGGCATTTTCTTCGAGATATCCGATGTCGACGTTTTATCTGGTCAAACAATACGCCTGATTAAGAAGACTCGGGGGATATATCAAGCCCATCTTCAGGGTCCAACAACAAAGTACATGCCTAAATATCACAACTATGACCTAACCCTACACAACTCTTATAAATAGGGAGTCTTATCTCTCATTAAAGGGGGACTCATATTCTTCATCCTCTCTACAAACACTATTATCTCTCAAAGGCTCATAGTCTCATATACATGTACACAATACTATATTATTAATGAAAGTGAGGTAACACGATGGATGTAGCCTGATTTGGGTGAACCACGTATGTTCTTGTGTCTTGGTGTGCTGCGTATTTTTACAATCTCGTTGGTACATTTTATGCATCAATAGTTTGACGCCGTTTGTGGGAATCAATACAAAAGGTTATATCAGTTCTTTTTAATTTTCTTACCTGCTAAAACACCATAGCCACCTAAAACACCAAGAAAAAACCCAAATTGGCTCACTCCCAAGAAAACCCAAAAAAACCTTTACTCCTCTATATGGTCACGAAAAATACACCCTGGGTCTTCGCCAAAGTTCATATCAACAATTAATTAATGGCAAAGCAAATACAACCCAGCAAATCCTCAAAGATGCCATCTTGATTATCTCATCTCTTTCTCTTCAAAAAACTAGATTCTCTCCATTTTTTCCTTTCTCTCTCTTGTTTAGGGAAAGTTTGGGCTTTGTAAAGAACATGTTTTTCTATTCTTTAACCCCCAGAGCCCATATATTCATCTTTGGCTACATACCAGCGATGAGAGAGGGGAGGAGGAAATAAAGGGCAAGGTCCTCCGCTTCCTAGCACAGTTGTCGTCAAATGTCGACGATTACCACTAGCTGAGCCAATGGGCTAGGTGTGGCCATATCTACTTACCCACGACGTTTGTGATGACATTGACTCAGACAAAGGGTCATCCACCTCCGCTAAGCATCGACTCCACAGCCCCCTGATCTGCACCGACCATGGCGATCGTCACTAACGATCAGTGCATAGCAGCTAAGGCTTACTGCTACCTTGCACAATTCGGTGCCTTCACAGCAACACAGGCGATTTGAATACCTTAAACCCATGATCCTGATTATGGGGTTCGAATGTTGGGGTCTTTGCCTGCTGTTTACCCCGTGCGTTTAAAAAAAAAATAGGGAAAAAAAACATCTCCCACCCACCCATGCAACTACCATAAAGAAGAAATAAGAAGTGTCATCCACGTGCATACTCCAGGCTGCGAGGAGAATGAACACCAAACAGAGGAAACAACCTCACAAAAAAAAGGGATTTCCTCCCACCAACATGCTGCAACACCGCCACTGTAACGACCCGTCCCAAAATTAAGTGATTATCGAGATTAATTAAGGATTAATCGAGACTAATTGGAATTAGTCGGGGTGAAATGACGATTTTGCACCTAGAAGGAAAAAATGTTGACTTTTAACCCAGGAGGCTAATTGCACGTGAATCGAGGTCCATTATGTAGATCGAGGGATTACGAGTACATAGACAGACGACACGTCGAAATTGGACATCGTACGGGAAAGTTAGTCAAGGAAGGTTCGATCGGATTTTACGATTTCGCATTATTCGATGAGTTGACTTTTTGGTTTGTTTCTTGTGAACCTAGATGACACGACCCATCCCAATCCCCCCGGGATTAACACGGGATGTGCCATGCTCCCGTCTAACCCACGTGCCACACAGGTAACACGAAGACTAGACAAGGGATAACCCGAAATCCTGAGCCTAATTGGCTCCTAGAGTGCGCTAGGATCAGCCGAGGAATGTGAGGTAACGGTCTCTGCTACAGCCCGCATCCGCTATCAACCTAAATGGCATTAAAAACCATTAGACTGTGTGTGGACAAAAATAAATAATTTAATAAAACACATTTCATAAAAGACATTTATACCCTTCACTTAAAACTATGCATGCATACGAAAACTAGTTAATTCAAACACAATAAGAACCGTTTAGGAAAACCAAGTCATTTCCTTTCCTCAAATCATTAAGGTCTTAGCCCAAAACCATAAAATCAACCAAATGTGGAAACTCAGTCCAAAACCGTAAAACACAGAAATCCGTAAATCCAAATCCAGGTGGGCCACTGCCCAAATCCATAAACACAAAAATATCATTTCATAAATCTAATAATTCATGTTTACCAAACACCCATCATCGGCATCCTAGATGCGTAGCGTCTCAGACACTTGACGTCCCAGACGTCATATGACAGGACCCGTCCCAAATCCCTCGGGATTATCGTGGGACTTGCATGCTCCCGTCTGACACGAAGTGTCAGACCAGGGATAATTCTGTCCTTTGCCCAACCGGGATTATCAGAGAACGCCAGGATCCGGAGGAGGAATATGATGTCTGGTCTCTGCTAGAACCCGTATCCGCGATCAACCTGAAGGGCATTCAAAACATCAAAACTGTGAGTGGACAAAACAAAGGTTTTATAAAAACATTTCATAAAAAAGACCTTTATGCCCTTCATTAAAAAGTATGCATGCATTCGAAAACCATTTCTCAACATAGAACACGGGGCCTTTGCCCAAAATCCAAAATAAGGAAACCCAGAACGAGTCACCTTCTCAAAACATGAAACATAGGGTCTCAGCCCAAATCCAATGCACGTGGGTCTCAACCCAAAACCAATGCACGTGGGTCTCAGCCCAAAACTAATGCACGTGGGTCTCAGCCCAAAACCATCTCTGTGAAATCTCCTACACATATACATAGATACATATACAACCCATCCTAGACATCCTCTGATGTCAACTTGGGGCACACAGCCCCTAGGGAACTCATCCCCGATATATGTCACAATTATATATATATATATAAGTATGCATACTACTCGGGATCTCACTCCGAGTCTACCCCTAAGAATTCTCCATTTGTGAGGCTCTGTCTTCGGATCTAGTCCGAGCATCTTTCCGTATCTAGTCCAGAACCACATCATAACTCCCACTCCTGAAATGAGCTCCCTATGGGGATCACTCATTCTAGGTAGTGGATCGTGACTCTCCAGGTCGACGTCTGGAGGAGACCAATCAACTCATCAAGGTGGGTATATACATACTAGTATAGAAAACCACACTTGAGACTCATGCCCGATAACCCAAGTCAACTGGGCCTCCAGCCCGAACTTATGACTCAACGGGGCCTCTAGCTCAATTTCACAATTTAACTAGGACTCAAGCCCAAACTCGTAAATCAACGGGCATCGAGCCTGATATCTTAGGGTCAGTCACGATTCCAATCATAGTGATGTGTGCGACCACTAGTCCAGGACCGCTCTCAATCCCGGTATGTCACCGTGAACATATCACTGCCGCGACCACCTCTAGATCAAGGTGCACACATCACCGATCACTCTCCTATACCATCAGCACTCCGAAGTCGAGCCTCCAGTGGCTGCTCGACAACGAAACGTGTATCGTGACCTCTCCGGAGGGAACACATCCCAGACCGGAGGCGAGCGACATGTCGTCCATAACCGTGCACACAACACTCGTCGCGACTACGACTCAGACTCGTAGGTCATCAATAGGGCCACATGCCCGAGTCAAAACCAAAACCAAATGGGCCTCATGCCGGTTTTACCTTTTCAAACCATTTCATTAAAATCGAAAGCATAAGCGCGTATAAGCACGTATAAAATCAAAAATCTCGAAATACGTGTCAATACGTAAACACTCACAAAAATGCATTTAAGGCATAAAAAAATAGGTATTAAAATACTTATAAAATATTTATGCATGCATCGATTCATAAAATAAAGTCCACGCGCCTGCACAGTGTCTCCTTCAACCTCTCGACGATCGGGTCCGACTGGCTGGTCCGGTTCAAGCCCTGTAATCCGGTGCAAATAGACCGGCGTAACTGATCCAGGCTCCTAAATCGTCCAATCTTTGTCCCTTTTCTTCCTAATCAATCCCAATATTCCTAATTTTGACACGACCCACCCCCAATCCCCTGGGATTAAGGGATAAGCCATGCTCTCGTCTAACGTACATGCGACATGAAGGTTAAACCGACGTCCAACCTCCATGTAACACGTAAGTCGGACAAGGGATTCCCAAGTGAACAGTCCAAAACTTCCAGACTTCCCAGAGTTCGCAAAACCTACTGTGGATTGCGTGTGTGATGTCTCCGTCTCTCTAACAACAGCCCGCACCGCATCAACCTGGAGGATATCGAAAACATAAAAAGACTGTG
The DNA here is from genome assembly GCA_032719365.1 of Prinsepia uniflora. Lineage (NCBI taxonomy): Eukaryota > Viridiplantae > Streptophyta > Magnoliopsida > Rosales > Rosaceae > Prinsepia > Prinsepia uniflora. The sequence goes on along the minus strand of CM064868.1, from coordinate 33,961,584 downwards.
AGTGGACAAAGATAAATAATACGTTCAGAAAATATTTATCAGAAATTACATTTATACCCTCCATGTAAAACCAATGCATGCATATGAAAACCTTTTCATAAAACCATTTCATATCCAAGATAAGAAAACCATCAATGAAAACCAGAATCATTTCCTTTTTCTTAAATCCGTAACTCAATTCCAGGGCCTCAGCCCAAAATCATAAATCTTTATCAAAGTACGGGAACTCAGCCCAAAAATCCGTAAATCCAAATCATCCGGGCCACTGTCCAAAACATCTGAAAAACAGTGAAAAACCAATCGAAAATCATAATCAATCAATTTGCTAGATCTCAAGCGCGCCGAGTCTTTAAACTCAAAACACATGCGCATAATCAGGCCTTCCCGGGATATCAACGAGTCTTTAAACTCAAAACACAATCAACAGGCCTCGGGGGATATCACAATAACCGAGTCTTTAAACTCAAAACATATCAATTCAGGGCCCTCCCCCGTCATCAATCAACTGAGTCTTTAAACTCAAAACCAGATACAGCCATATTCGGGCCTTTAAACCCAAAACCAAGTTTCAATGGGTCTTTAAACCCAAAACCAAGTGAAAATTATAGGAAATCCATTCCCAAATCCGAATCTGAAATCATCATTTCGTTAGCTAGCATCCAGAATCATCATTTCGAACCCAAATCCAGAAATTCACTTTCAAGTTTCAAAACCAAATCCCGAATCATCATTTCTGAAATCCAGTTCCAAAACCCGAAATCACGTTTATCGAAATCCCTTTTATGAACTGGGCCTCAAGCCCTAAATAACTTTCCAAAAGGAATTTATAAATACTTGAAATCAAATCATAATTCAAATCCCAAAATCAAATCATCGAAATCAAGATCAAATCATAGTATAAACCATAATCTCGACAAACGTGCAATCACGTAAATATCTTGAAATACGTGCAAAACCGTAAATCACCAATATCATATCATAACATAGAAATCACAAGTAGAAAACATATAAACAATTTATTCATGCATCATAAGTTAGAAACCAAAGTCCACTCACAGACCATTCGCGTCGCCGCCTCGATATGCGTGCAATTACGCTTTCTCGGCTAATCCACTATCACCAGTTTTCCTAAACCTGTCCAAATCTCATAATAAGGTCACTAACTACTTCATAAAGTTTATACTAAAGCCCCGTAATTTTCACCAGTTTTTAACTATTTTTAAACTTATCCTAAAACCTTCGAACATCCAGAAACATATCGAGACGATGTCCGATCGACTCGAAACCAATCCCAAAATGTTCGTTACATCGAATACTTTAAAAGTCGTGTTGGAACCTTCCTCAAATACCGTACCACGCGCTCACACACGCCGCCCAAAGGGGCTGCGCGTGGGAGCCACGTGTCGATACTATTCATCATCGTCTACCTCGGTTAGGCCCGGTTCAGACCGGTCCAGACTGGCACGATCCAACTGAGCCGGCCAGGCTAGTTCTATGTCCAAATTCAGTCCAATTCCAACCCTTTTTCATCCATTAGAGTCGTCCAATTCTCTCCTATGAATCTACACGATCAAAACCTTAATTTGAGCACGATAATATACCTTCCACATCGAAGAAGAAAAATCCAGAAATCGTCCTTCTCTGTTCCCACCACGATGTCCTCCGGCCACGGGTTCGTGTTTCAAGCTCAGTAGCAACCTTTAGAGACTAAAATGAGCATCAGAGACATTCATTATATCACCAAAACTCACATTTTCCATTTTGAACAAAATAGAGAAACAGGGCCTTCGAGACGGCTTACTTGCCTTCAATCCTCCACCGTGGCCTCCATCGTCGTCCTCTCGACGTCTTGGTCTCCCTCTAGCCTATTGCTCAATACCAACAACTAATTCCCAAGAGTTTGAAGGTTTGTTGTTTGGTGGTCATGGTTTCCTCTCTGTCTTTGTTTTCTTACTTTCACACACCACCCACTCGACTCACTCTAGCTCAGACAACACACACACGACTCACCTGTGTTTCACCTCTCTCACAATCAGACTCTAAACTTCTCACTCACTTGGACACAGAGCACAAATAACAATCAGCCTTCCCCTGTTTTAACACTCACCGCCTTATTTAATCGATCAAATGGGAGAACAAAGTGGAACCAACCAAAAGGTATCCACGTGTCCCCATCTCTCTGACCTTATCTGAAAATATCCAACCCATCAAGGACAGATGTCCTTATCCCACTGATCATCATTTCAAATTTAGACCAAAAGACTAAAATACCCCTGCCTTCACAATTATCATTTTGCCCTTAGCGTTTTTAGACTCAAAACTAGACCGTCCGACGTCCGATGATACTGTGCCTCCAGTCGTTGTACTCAGGGAATAGAGAGCTACCTAACGGTCCTCAAATTATGCGAAAAAAATCTGTCGTAGAAAAAGTCAATAGTTTGCCCTTTTTCAACCAAATTACCAAAATACCCTCGAACTTCCGAAAATCTTAACTTTTTCCTCGAATTTCGGAATCGAACGGGCCACCTGTCTAGGAACTCATGACGTCCCGACCTACGTCACAGTCAATGCCCAACCTCCGTTCGACCGTCCGAACTAAAAGTCAACCTTTTTGCCCATTATAGGGGCAAAATAGTCATTTTGCATCGTTCGCCCGAGATCACCCAACTAATCGCCGAGTAACTTCACTAATCTGTCATTAACCACTAATCTAATCCCGATTTTTAGGACGGGTTGTTACAAATTTGATCCTGGAAACCTATTTGTGCAATCAAAACCACATAAACCCATTAAATGCCAACAGTTCAATTCCTCCCTCACGGTTCAACATTTCCAGTTTCTCCTTAGGGCTTCTCAGCCACTAACCACCATCCAAAAACATCTTAACACCTTCCTAGTAACCTATTAGACCTATCCTAATCACCTAAAATAGTCCACAACGTGCAAAATCGAAAAATAATGGAAATTGGGCTAAATCGGGTTCGGGTTTACCCCTGCACCTCCACGCACGGCGGCGCCGTCCTTGGCTAGCCATCATCATCATTCTTCCCTCATCTCACTCTGTTGGTCTCAACATGATCAGATAGGGGAAGTGTTTGAATTGGGATGAAGGGGTTGCTCGGGTTTGGTCTGGTAGGGAAAATGATCGAACACGGGGAAGAGGGTATGCATGTGTCTGTTTGAGATGGGAAATGGATGCGTGACACTCTTTACTCATCCATTGGACCTATCCAAAATATCTAGGCCCCACTTGCTGCCAAAAGTCCCTCGCCTAGAAAAATGTGCAATAGTGTGTTTGAACTTCCGTGAACCGTAACTTCTCCGTCGAACGTCCGAATTCGACGTGCCGCCTGTCTACGGATTCGTATCGACTCGATCTACATAACGGTCCTCGACCATCGACCTCCTGGGTCAAAAGTCAACTTTTCACCCTCGTTTAGGGGTAAAATCTTAATTTCGCCTTGAACGTCCTTTAATTCTTGACTAATTCCCGATTAGTCCCCGATTAGCGAGGCTAATCCGTCATTAATCCCTAAATAATCGCTAAAATTAGGGATGGGTCGTTACATCATATCTCACGGTCTAAGTAATGCGCGCTGCCCAGGGTCTCTCTAGGTCAATCTCTAACATCTCAGATGGCTGACGTCCCGAACATCTAATCATAGCAATCCTGCTCCTGAGTCACTATACGGTTCGGTCGCTCCGTGCAATGAATCCTCGCAGGCAATGCGCCATGACTTTCCCAGTGTCCCAAACATCTAGAGGAAACCATCCACATATCCTCATATAAGGATGGTAAATGGGAAACATCTTTATAAAACCATTTCCAAAACATCTCAAATGGGCCATGCCCGAACTTTCCATAAAATCATCAAAAATCCATAAATCCAATATCCATAAATGGGTCTCCGAGCTGAAATCACATTTATAAAACACAATTGGGCTTCATGCCCTAATTCGTAAACCAATAGGGTCCTCGGCCCGATCATATGACTCAAATGGGTCTCAGCCCGATTCTTCATTAAATCAAATGGACTTCATGTCCGAGGGTTTCCAAATCAAATGGGTCTTATGCCTGAGTTCATCTTTTAAAATCCAAAACCATTTCATCAAAACATCATCGAAACCACAAGCACATATAACCACAGTATAAAACCATAAATCTCGATATACGTGCAAATACGTAAAAATAAACATCATATTCATCATTATCACAAAACACATATATAAAGCATATAAAACAGTTATGCATACATAATATTTATAAAACAAAACTCCACTCACAGACCGTTTTAAATGGCTCCTCAATACGCTCGCCATAAGCCTTTCCGACCCACATCACCACCACTGGAACCTCCGGACCTGTCCAAATCACACCCAAAGGTCATTAACTACTTTAATTAGACTAACGTTGAATCCCCCAATTTTCTGGGATTTTAAACGTATTTAAAATAAACCCTACACCTTCTGACATGCAAAACTGCACCGAAACGGTGACTGATCGACTCGAAACCTGTCCCAAAATGTTCGTTACATCGAAAGGATGAAATTACATGTTGACTACATCTCCCAAATCTAACTCACGTGCTGCCGTAAGTGGCTATGCGTGAAGCCCACGGGCCTGTACAGTGTCATCACTATCCTCGTATTGATCTCAGTTCAGACCGATTCTCTAGTTTCCGATTCGACCAGATCGGTGAGACCAGTTCTCAGCCAATTCTACCCCGTTTTCAATCCCGTTAATTCCTATTGCCTCGTCTCATCACTCTCTATTTGACAGGACCCGTCCCCGAAGGACAAAGTTAACCGTGCCCGGTCCTTCTCCCGTCTGACAAGTCAACTGAAAGTCCGAAACTACCCTTCAGCACCTGCCAGACAAGGGATATTTGCGCCGGTGCCCGCTCATACCTCCACCTCTCAAATAGCCTCGATCATCGCGCCACGACCTGAAGGGTCAATAAAACAGAAAAGGTGTGAGTGGACAAAAATGACCTCTTATAAAAACATTTGCCAAAATACATTCTTACCCTCCAGTTTTCACAAACTTGCATGCATATCGTAAAACATGAGTAATAGTATGAAATCATTCAAGTATGAATAGTGGACCGACAAAATCAAAACATATTTTCCCATGGTCCATAAAACTCATGTTCACCAAATCAGTTCATGTTATAAAACATCAAATCCCAGCTCTTAGGCCACAACATGTGAAAACATAATCACCTGGCCACAAAGACCAAAAACCCGTACTCAATACTAGTACGCTATCACAAACAACATCACTCAGCACTAATCACCAGTGCACAATAAATATATCAATCCAATCCATCCGCACTACTCACAAGTGCATAAAATATCACAAATCACATCTGCACTACTCACAAGTGCACAATCAATCAAACTGCACTACTCACAAGTGCTGCACTACGCGTAGGCCAATATCCAGTCACTCTCTCGGGAACAGACACCTCTAGGTTTAACCCCCTCGGGCTCAGTCACCTCTGGGCGAACACATCCCCATGCTCAGACCCATCCGAGTGGTACATCCAGGCTCAATCTCATCCGAGAAGCTGACTACCATAGGATCAACTCATGATCCTTCAATCACATCCCCCAAGCTCCGATCGTCTGGGTAATCCCCCCCAAGCTCCGACCGTCTGGGAATATCACAATCACAATGAAAACCATCTCGGGAATTACATCCCAAAATATTTCAATCAAATCTTGTCTTCTTACCAAGTCAAGATCATTCCCGACTGGGTCTCAAAGCCCAAAATACCATTTACACATAAACCGTTAAAATCACCTTTTAAATTAATAAAATAATCCGAAAATCATCATTATCTCGCCAACAAAGCCAGAATATCATTTTAGAAATCATTTAAACTCCGGGCCTAGCCCAAAACATCATTTACACGTTCCTCGTAAAACGTGCCCGAAAAACTGATTAAAATAATCATAAAATCCCAATAAATCATTAATTTCAAAATTTCACAAGTGACTCCAAATCCGAGTCAAAATAACTATTCACTTGGGTTCTCACGCCCAACATATCATTTTTACGCAAATCCATGCGTTGCAACCTCCGTTGCCATTTTCACGTAAATCCACGAAATCGACCCTTGACTCATTCCCGAGTCACCACATCATTTTTCAATCCATGACTCAATAATCCGAGTCCAAACATTATTTTCAATCAATTTCAATCCCGGACTCATAAACCAAGTCCAAACATCATTTTTACCAAATTTCGTAATTTCTCGACAATCGCCCAAAAATAATAATATAATAATCATAAAACCGAGAAATTACCGGATTGAAACATAAATCATGCCCAAGAATATAAAATCATATAATAAGGCATTTAAATCATATATGCATGCATCACGGTAGAAAACAAAGTCCACTCACACACACCATCCAAAACGGTCCGTTTCCGAGCTGCACGTTTTTTCGTAAATTCTGGAAATCACAACTCCTGTCCAAAATCATTATAGAGGGTTACTAACATCTCAAAATACATCATATAATTTTTCCCAATTTTTCCGGAATTTAAATACGTATTTAACTCGTAAAACAAAACTTCGGATACGCGGAACATTATCGAAACAATATCCGATTTCCTCGAAACCAACGTTAAAATGTTCGTTACACTGAGAGGATCAAAAGTCATGTTGACCTCACCTTGAGACTAGGCCGGACGCGCCCTCACGCGCCACCGTGAGTGGCTGCGCGTGAAACCCACGCGCCAGCTACAGTAACAGCACAGTCGTCCCCTTCACCCGTTTGTCTGGTAAACGGGTCTCTTTTGCCCGCGAACAGACCCAGTTAATTTCCAACCAATTCGACATTGTTTCCATAAATTGAACATTCAGTCAGTTTCGAGTTAAGTTCAATTAGAGATCTGTGGACTCAATTACAAACAATCTTACCTCTAACCTCACGATCGAAGATGGTCACTCGAAGAACATCTGGCCATTGTTCCTCATTCGAAGTCCTTCAATGTCACACGATTTCCTTCAATTGATTCAACCAGAAGCTTCAATGAACCTCGTTAAACACTTTCCCCAACTCAATTGCATCAATTCATGGCTCAAACTCCACGACTCAAGCTCAAAATTTCAGAAAGCTTCCTTCCTCAGTTCTACCTCAAATCGACCTCAATTCAACTTCGTTCCTTCTACAAAATTGATCGTAGCAATCCCAGAAGACTAAAACTGAACCCAATTTCGATCAACAAGGCTCAATTCTTCCAATTCGATTTTTCCTCCAAATTTTCTAAAATCCGAATTCCCAGCCCTCAGCTCTCATTCAATCCCTCGTTTTTCCTCACTAATTCAGTCTCTGAATTCACTCGATTTTTCATTCTCACGTTCAGTTGCTAGGGAGAAGATCAAGGGTGGGAGAATTCTGAATTTGGTTGTACACGGGTTAAGAAAATAGGGAGGTTTAATGGAAATTAAGATTAATTAATTAATTAAAAATTAATAAAACATCATCATGAGGTCTCCCTAAAAACATGGATCTGTGTTTTAGGCCTGAATTTAGGGGATGAGTGACACTTGTCACTCATCCAAGTGTGTTCAGTCACCGGGTACTGTTCATATTAAAATATTATTTTAATCCCGGTTCGTTCGGTTAATCGAGCCCGATTTCGTGACCATAACTTCGTCGTCGAATCTCCGATTTCGGCATGCCGCCTGTCATTGGATTCGTATCGACGAGACCTACGTAACGGTCCTTGGCCCTCGTCCATTGGACTTCCCGGCCAAAAAATCAACATTTGGCCCATAATATGACCAAATTACCAAAATACCCCTCAACTTCTGAACGCCATAACTTTCACCTCGAATGTCGGAATCGAACGTGCCACCTGTCTATGAACTCGTGACGTCCCGAACTACGTCACAGTCATCGGTCAAAGTCCGTTTGACCGACCGAACTAAAAGTCAACATTTTGCCCACGCTAGGGGCAAAACGGTCATTTTGCACGTTTCGTTCGATTTCACTCAACTAATCCCCGATTAGTCATTCTAAATCATAATTAATTAATATTCAATCCCGATATTTGGGACGGGTCATTACACTATTGACCTCATATGAACCACCAAAACGGTCGACAATCATCAGAACCTAATCTACCATTTTCGAACAAAAACATGGCTTTTCGATTTCTTACCTCCGAACTGGGCCACCGTGCACGACGGTCGACGCCGTTAGCACCACCATCATCGTCTCACTTAACTCTCCAACTTTCATTCACAGTCCAAGGGTGATAGATGAGGATTTAAGAGTGTTTGGGAAGGATTGGGTACACGGGTATGGGTATTCCACTGGTTGTGGAACAATGAAGAAGATGATTGAATCAGATGAGGATAAGAACCCCAATTAATTGGGTTCTGGGCCTATCAGATGGGTGACACTTGTCACTCATCTGGTGTGTCCTTCCAGAACCTTCTCCAATCAAATCCTGCCACGTGTTGCGATATCTCAATTTGCGCGAATACTACCGTAAAACTTCCTAGACCTGTAATTTTCCCGTTGAACCTCCAATTTCAATATGCCGCCTGTTTACGGACTCGTAACGTCCCGATCTACGTCACAGTCACCAGTCAAAGTCCATTTGACCGCTCGATTTAAAAATCAACTTTTTACCCAATTCCCAAGGGTAAAATCGTCATTTCACACCATCCGTCCATGATTCTCCTACTAATCTCCTATTAGTCCCGCTAATCCACGATTACTCACTAATCTAATCCCGAAATTCGGGACGGGTCGTTACAGACTACCCCCTTACAAAAATTTCATCCTTGAAATTTCAAACTCATCCAATTCCACACCCCACTGTGGAAATCCACGTCCTACGCAGAAGTTCACACTCGACCATACTTCCCAAGTTGATACCACCTGACAGATGCTACTCAACGATGTCAGTAACTCCGATTGACACATTGGACACCACCTTGACACTCTTGACAATTCTGGAAGTATATGAATACCTTCTAACTGTCACCGCTTGACAATACCACCTTGGTATTAGAGCTCCAACCATTATCTTCAACCGTCATTCAGTCACCGACATCACCTTGATAACTGCTATTCGGGTTACGACACCAACCTCGCTCCACTAGAGTCATACTAAGGGTACCTCGTACCACAACTCCCTCAATGTAGCGTAACATTCTGCCGCCACAATGGCACGAAATTCCTCTAACTATGCCATGGTCAAAATGGCGGCCTTTATTGGTCTCGATACTCACTTCAATCAACTCCCTCAACGATCCACATGGACTCTACTAGAGTCACAGAGCAGTCGCTTCATGCGAAGCAACCTACCCGCTCACCTCATCTGTGGTTACATGAACCACCAACTTGCTCAACTTGTGGGTAACTAGACCTCACCGAATACTTGTCGAGTAGTGATAACACATCTGCACTGTAGGTTTCCCTTAGCCACCCATGGCTCTGAGCTCCTGCTTACACCAATCACTGAAACCTACCTGATCACACTGGCCTAAACACCAGGTATCGAATGTCTAGTCAACGTCCTCACTAACCCACTACATCAGAACTAAGCCGATAGTCATCACTACCATCACAATTACAACTGGTGCATCTCATACACCCACATATCTCAACTGCCCACTACACGCCTGGGGCCCACTCCAAGCGATAACTTACTCATGTAAACCAATGTGTATCTATTTGAACCACGTCCATCATCACCACTGATGCATGCCCCAAGCACCTGCAACATCCTCGCACCTACGTTGATTACAACATGGTTACCACATAGCTACACCATGGCCACAACATAGTTATGACATGGCAACGATCTAATCACGCTTCAATTCTGGAGCCCATCTATCCAATCCCATACCAGACAGATCACCACTCCAAGCCAAAACACGTCATACTCATTCCTTAACTATTAATCTTTTCCTGATTTCCACCCTAGGTACCATCTCACCTACCCAATTAGTCATACTTACCATCACAGCAGATCGGCTTCGAAAGGAAGCCACTCCCACCGACGCACTTATCCAAGATAGGCTACCCATATCACCAAGACAGAGCCTCATTCTGGATTAACTTCGAAAGAAAGTCAACCCCAACATTCCCATATCCAACACTCGCACAAGACAGAGTCCATAACCAACACACGCTGACACGACCCATCCCAATCCCCCCCGGGATTACCATGGAATGTGACGTGCTCCCGTCTGACAAGAGGCGTCAGACAAGGGATAACCGATTACCATTGCCCAAACAGGCTTCCAGAGTGCGTAAGGATCGATGGAGGAGGTGTGCGGTGCTCAAGTCTCTGCTGCAGTCGTATCCGGAATCAACCTGAAGGGCATTAAAAACAAAAGCTGTGAGTGGACGAAAATAAACAAGTCTGTTAAAAACATTTATAAGACATTTATGCCCCTCAGTAAAATCATATGCATGCGCCAAAAACCAATGATCACACATTTATTTAGAAATAACCATTAGGGCCTTAGCCCGGAAACCAAAGCATAGTTTCAATTTCCAAAAGTCAATCCAAGAGTTATTTCATAAATCCAGTAATATGAACCATAAGGCATATAATATAAACCATAACCATAATTTTAGCCACTGCACTATACACTCCAATCCGACATCCCTGATGTCTGACGTCCCTGACGTCAATAAGGTCACAATCACAAGGCTACGCGTGCCACTCGGGTCTCAATTTCCGAGTTCAATCCCCGAACCCCGTTCGGGTACAGCATCCCCGATGCTTAGCGTCATAGACGCTGGACGTACTAGACGTCCGTGACCTCTCCGGGGTACCTCATCCGAAGGAGACAATATAATATGGAAGGATCTATACAGTGCAGTACCAAATACATTTTATTGATATCCACATGCAAGGCATATATATACCTAGATAAAATCCGAATCAATCATTAAGTTTCATCAAACGGGTCTCATGCCCAAATACCGTGAAACGTGCCATAACCGAAATATAATCAAAACCATTTATTGATTCCAGCATGTGAACATATATAAAATGTAAACCAGAAAACATTTATTCAATTCCATTTTAGGGTCCCCGACCCGCAATCACATGTAGAAATCAACTGGGCCCCTGGCCCGATTCCACAAGTTAACTGGGCCCCTGGCCCGATTTCATAGTTCAACTGGGCCCCTGGCCCGATTTTACTTTATTCAAGTTCGTAACCGTTTCATGAAATCATATTCAACCACATTTATGGAAATCGGTGAAAATCCAGAAAATCTCGGTTTACGTGCAAATACGTAATTCACCTCGAAATACGTGAAATCATTTTAAATTCACCGATATCCAAAGTAAATCATTTAATCATAATTATAACAATCATAAAACAGTTATGCATGCATCGAATTTATGAAACCAATGTCCACTCACAGACCGTTTAACCGAGCGCCTCGATACGCGTGCCATAGGCCTTCCCGGGCCACACCACTATCACCGGGACTCCCAATCCTGTTCAAATCACATTAGAGGATTACTAACCTCATCATTAACATCCTATTCAAGTCCCGTAATTTTCCCGAATTTTTAAGTATTTTTAAACTGGATTTAAAACCTTCGGACATCCCGAACAATAACGAAACGGTGTCCGATCGACACGAAACCAATTCCAAAATGTTCGTTACATTAAATTGGACAGAAGTCATGTTGACCTCACCTCGAGATTCGTGCCCACGCGCCGTCACGCGTCACCGTGAGTGGCTGCGCGTGAAAGCCACGCGCCTGCTACAGTGTCACCAGCCTAACCCGTATGTCTGGTAAACGGGTCCAAACAGCCCGCGAGACGACCCGGTTCAAAGTCCATCAATTCAACCCTAAATCTTCCAATTGATCATTCAGTTAGTTTCGTTTTAAATTCAATTTAAGTTCTGTAAACTCAATTACACAATTCCTTACCTACAATTCCACGATTCGATGATGAACACCAAGAACACTCCGGTTACTGTTCGTTCATGGAATTCCTTCAATTCCAATTGATTTCCTTAAATTGATTCAACCAGAAGCTTCCATGGACTCCGTTAAGCATTTCCCCCAACTCAATTGCTTCAATCCCGCGCTCAATCGTCACGACTCAAGCACGAACACCGTCACTGTTCAACCATGGAGTTCTGTCAACCACAGCCGTTTTCTTTCAATTGACGAACCCAGAAGCATCGTGGGATCATGAGAAGTAGTTTCCCCACCTCAATTCCGTCGTCTAAACACTCCACGATCACGACTCAACCTCGATTTTCTTCCTCTGTCACCAAGCTCGATCAGAGCCAAAACGGCACCAATTCATCTCGTTTCTTCGACAATTATGATCGTTGTGATCCCAGGAAGCTGAATGTGAGCACAATTGCGATCCTCACGGCCTAATTCTCCCAATTCGAATTTCCCTCCCAAAAATCAAATTTCCGAATTCCAGTTCTACGGTCCCCCTCAATCCCTCGTGTTTCCCTCACTAAATCCGTCTCTGAATTGTCTCCAATTTGCACACTCAAGATCAGCTGATGGAGAGGAGATTAAGGGTGGAATGAATTGTGGTTTTGGGTAGTACACGGTTAGGAAATTATAAGAGGTTTAATGGAAATTAAACAATAATTAAACATAATTAATTAATAAAACATAATCATAATGTTCCCTCAAAACATGGATCCTGGTCTTATGCCTGAAATTAAGGGATGAGTGACACTTGTCACTCATCCAAGTGTGTTCAGTCACTGGTTACTGTTCATTATTATATTATTATTTTAATCGGAGCCTCGGTTCGTAAATTCGTTTCCTTGACCATAACTTCGTCGTCGAATCTCCGATTTCGGCATGCCACCTGTCGTTGGATTCGTATCGACGATACCTACGTAACGGTCCTTGGCCCTCGTCCATCGGACCTCCCAGTCAAAAAGTCAACATTTGGCCCCTAATATGCCAAATTACGAAAATGCCCTTGCACTTCCGTACATCATAACTTTCACCACGAACGTCGGAATCGAACGTGCCGCCTGTCTATGAACTCGTGACGTCCCGAACTACGTCACGGTCATCGGTCAAAGTCCATTTGACCATCCGAAATAAAAGTCAACGTTTTGCCCACGCCCAGGGGAAAAACGGTCATTTTGCACAATTCGTCCGAAATCACCCAACTAATCCCAGATTAGTAAATCATAATTAAATATTATTAAATCCCGATATTCGGGACGGGTCGTTACACACGCACATATCTAACACACACTCATCCACCTTTCCAAGACATATCTCACTCACATATCCAATACACGCACACAACCGAGTACCACTCCGGTTCGAATAGATACATCCGAAAACAACTCTCATCCTCATATCTAACCTCTGTCTTGTCATCTTACCAACTATCCCACAAAATTCTTCAACTGTCTCACAATATGATTCTCCTCTGCTCCTAGCTTAGCATAATCAACAAGGTGAATCTTCCTTGTGATTTTCTCGGTCGTCACAACACTCCTCAACACCCTATCCACAACTGAACAGCTCAGTCAAAGACGAAACACGTCTATACTGTGGGTTCTCTTCAATTACCTCATATCGATCAGTTATAGTCACTCCTTGTTATCATTACCTATCGAGACTCCCTCATCATAATTTCCTTGTAACAAATCCCTATGTCAGATCAATCCTGGAGTCGTGCCTAGGGAAAATCAAAGATGATCCAAGACGATGACATCAAAATTCATCCTACGTGAGTGCAACACAATCCCTACTCCACTCACCACGCGCACCACCCATTCCTGAGTCGGAACCACATTCATAACTTCTCTAATGCTAATCCATCAGTTTGGAATCAAGCCCAACTTCTCCTCGACTCAATCACAACCTCTCTTGATTAATGACCCAAAACCAATCATGGGTCCACTAATCAATACTTGATCACCACACTGGTGACACCCAACATCATCTAATACAGAGCAGAAATGATAATCTCCTTCATCGACTTCAGAATCAAGAGAAGTTTCAATCATGTTGAAAATAGGTACGCTTTCAACTGGGTGTCAAGTCCAACCTCTGGACTTCCCAAATCATTGACTCACTCGGACCACCACGTGTCCGCAATCAATCTAACACCCAATTCGCCTGTCCGTTTAAGACCATTTATGCATATCCAAAAGGATGTAGGTTGGGTCGACATCCTTTACTTACTTGATGTACCGCTCAACTGAAGAGTCACAACACTCATGTTGTGATCTGAAGCCAAGTCTCTGCATACTATCATATCTGACAAATCGACCACTAATCCCCATGATAATACCTGCCTCGTCCCTTTATACCATTTCGTCCAATCACCACTTATTCATCTCCATCACATCCGTCCTCTCAATCACGGTTGGGAAGAGTCCCAACACAACTCACTCACCACTGGTTTAAATCTAGTCCATCTCTATCATATCTGTCATCTCGACACAATTCCCAAAAGACAACACTAGTAGACGAATCCTCATCGTCAGATCAACAACGAACCTAAGCACATCCCAACTGAGTCGCACACAGCTCATGGCTCATCGTCTCCTCTCGTTATCGCAATTGCTGAGAATGTGACTCCGTCATCTCCTATCATCATTGTATCACTGCCACGCGGGTGCGAATCAAACCAATCCTGAATCTCTCCTCATACTGAGCAACCATCACGTGCCTCAGCTTAGGTCGAAGGAACTCTGCCTCCCTCGTACCCCGCAACTCTGGGTACAATCACTCTGACAATCTATACCAAGACCTAATGTTCCTCAAACGTCATCAAACTCTCAACAATTTCAATTACAACTATCTAACTCGCATTTCCCGTACCAACAACTCTAATCGCTTCCAACTAGGGTTTTCACAATTTTCGAGAAACCCAGCTGCCTCCAGCAGCACAATCTCCCATCGAACCGCCCCAACGGTCTCGTATTGCCAATTCGTCACATACAACCCTCACTCAGGGCTAATCACAATGATGCACGGAATATCGAGTGAAACTTGCTTTTTCCACGATTCCTTTCTACTAACTCTCTTACTCTATTGCCCTAACTTTCAGGTTGATGACAGGCTGTTCCTCGTAAAGATCTCACATCCTAAGAACATGCGCATACTGCGCTAGTTCCACACTAACAATCTCACTCTGACACCACATTGGTGTCGGAGTACCATATGCAAACCCCACTCTGAGAGCAATAACCTCGCTCTGATACCACTCTAACACGACCCATCACAATCCCCCCAGGATTAACGCGGGATGTGCCATGCTCCCATCTAACCCACGTGCCACACGAGGTAGCACGAAGGCTAGACAAGGAATAACCTAAAATTCTGAGCCCAATTGGCTCCCAGAGTGCGCCAAGATCAGCCAAGGAATGTGAGGTATTAAAAACCATTAAAAAACTGTGAGTGGACAAAAATAAATAATTTAATAAAACATGTTGCATAAAAGACATTTATGCCCTTCACTTAAAACTATGCATGCATACAAAAACTAGTTAATTCGAACATAATAAGAACCGTTTAGGAAAACCAAGTCATTTCCTTTCCTCAAATCATTAGGGCCTTAGCCGAAAACCATAAAATCAACCAAATGTGGGAACTCAGTCCAAAACCGTAAAACACAAAAATCCGTAAATCCAAATCCAAGTGGGCCACTGTCCAAATCCATAAACACAAATTCATAAACACATAAATAAAATTTCATAAATCCAATAATTCATGTTTACCAAATACCGATCCTCGGCATCCCAGATGCCTAGCGTCCTAGACGCTTGACGTTCCAGACGTCATATCTCACGGTCTAAGCAACGCGTGTTGCCCAGGGTCTCTCCAGGTCAATCTCTGACATCCCAAATGTCTGACGTCACAGACATCTAATCATAGCAATCCTGCTCCTGAGTCACTATACGGTTTGGTCACTCCGTGCAATGACTCCTCCCAGGTAATGCGACGTGACTTACCCAGTGTCCCAGACATCTGGAGGAGACCATCCACATATCCTCATCTAAGGATGGTGAATGGGAAACATCTTTATAAAACCATTTCCAAAACATCTCAAAAGGGCCATGCCCAGACTTTCCATAAAATCATCGTTAATCCAGAAATCCAATATCCATAAATAGGTCCCCGACCCGAAATCATTTATAAAACACAATTGGGCCTTATGCCCGATTTCATAAACCAACTAGGCCCTCGGCCCGATCGTATGACTCAAATAGGTCTCAGCCCGATTCTTCATTAAATCAAATGGACTTCATGTCCGAGGGTTTCCAAAACAAATGGGTCTCATGCCCGAGTTCATCTTTTCAAATCCAAAGCCATTTCATTAAACCATCATCGAAACCACAAGCACATATAACCATAGTATAAAACCATAAACCTCGATATACGTGTAAATACGTAAAACCAAACATCATATTCATCATTATCACAAAACACATATATAAAGCATATAAAACAGTTATGCATGCGTAAGATTCATAAAACAAAAGTCCACTCACAGACCGTTCTAGATGGCGCCTCGATATGCGCACCATATGCCTTTCCGGCGACATCACCATCACCGAAACCTCTGGACTTGTCCAAATCACACCCGAAGGTCACTAACTACTTCAATTAGGCTAACGTTGAATCCCTTTTTTTAGGATTTTTAAACGTATTTAAAATAGACCCTACACCTTCGGACATGCAAAACTACCCCGAAACGGTGTCCGATCGACTCAAAACCTGTCCCAAAATGTTCGTTACATCGAAAGGATAAAATTACATGTCGACTACATCTCCCAAATCTGCCCCACGCGCCACCGCAAGCGGCTGTGCATGAAGTCCAAGCGCCTGCAACGTGTCATCCCTGTCCTCGCCTCGATCCCGGTTCAGACTAGTTTTCTAGTTTCCGATACGACCAGACCGGCGAGACTGGTTCTCAGCTAATTCTACCCCGTTTTCAATCCCGTTAATTCCTATAGCCTCGTCTCATCGCTCCATATTGATCTACCAGCCCAGAAGTTAGATTACCTTCCCGATCGACGAACAACCGGCCAACTTCCTCCGTCGCGTTCTCACGATCTCAGCCACCTATGACAATGATTCCACGTCCCACGAGTTCGTCTCACCTCTAGGGACCTCATACGAACCACCAAAACCGTTGACAATCATCATAACCTAATCTACCATTTTCGAACAAAAACAGGGTTTTTCGGTTTCATACCTCCGAACTGGGCCATCGTGCACGACGATTGACACCGTTAGCACCACCATCATTGCCTCACTTCACTCTCTAACTTTCGCTCATAGTCCAAAGGCGATAGATGAGGATTTGAGGGTGTTTGTGAAGGATTGGGTACACGGGTATGGGTCTTCCACGGGTTGTGGAACAATGAAGAAGATGATCGAATCAGATGAGGATAAGGACCCCAATTAATTGGGTTCTAGGCCTATTAGATGGGTGAAACTGTCACTCATCTGGTGGGTCCTTCAAGAACCTTCCCCAATCAAATCTTGCCATGTGTCGTAATATCTCTGTTTGCGTGAATAGTACCATAAAACTTCCTAGACCCGTAACTTTCCCGTTGAACCTCCGATTTCGACGTGCCACCTGTCTACGGACATGTAACGTCCCGATCTACGTCACGGTCACTAGTTAAAGTCAATTTGATCACTCGGTTCAAAAGTCAACTTTTTACCCAATCCCTAGGGCAAAAGTCGTCATTTCACACCGTCCGTCGGTGATTCTCCAACTAATCCCTGATTAGTCCCGCTAATCCACAATTACTTACTAATCTAATCCTAAAATTTGGGTCGGGTCGTTACACTAGATAGTTGTGTTCATGTCCAATGGATGAGTGACACTTATCATTCATCCATTGATCCTCATCTTTCATACATGCATCTTCCCTTTTGTTTCGAAAACCTAAAACGCTCCCCTATTTTTTCTTCTTTTCATCATCATCCCTTGTTAGTTGAGAGACAGAGTGAGAGGGTGAGTGGAGGGAGAGAGGCAGAGACGGTGGAGAAGGGCGGAGCCACAACAACTGAGCCGTGGAACATGTAAAAACTCGAGAAACCTTTTAGCTTAATTTTCAGGCTTGGGTTTGGAATTGCTGGGAGGCTGTTTTGATGTCGTGGGTGTGTTCATTGAGCTCATACAAGCCTGTAGGATCAGAGGTGGAAGGTTTGGGACTTTGGGATATCCAGGAGACGAACTCAAAGTTTGGCTGAAACTTTAGAAGCTTGTATCGTGAAAACCAGGTACTTTCTCTCAATTCTAGGTTCAGATTTGGATTCTTTGGCTCGAGTAGATAGATTTTGATATAAAGAACGTAGGATTTGGTTGAGTGACGTCACATGATGATGTCAGCATGCCAAGTCATCAGATGATGTCAACAAGGTGACATGTGGCAGTGCCACGTTAGCACGCCATGTGGCAGGTGTTGTTCGAAAAGTTTCGACATTCTGAATCCAATGACGGTGGTTTAAAATCGATCAGAGTTCGTTTGATAGGTCATTTGGAGGATTTTAGCCTCAAGAATCGTGTTCGGGATGCGTTCTCGGTTCTAGGATAGTTAGGGGTTTCTGTTATGGACTTATACTTGAGTATGATTTGGATAAGACCCAACAATCCGGAGACGTTGAATTAGCCTCGGATTGGCTTACGCTGCAGATTTTGAGCGCGCAGCGTGGACAGCTAGTGAGTGGAATTTTTTTTATAACTATGATGCATGCATAAATGTATTAAATGCTTTAGCGTATGATTTGATTTGAATGATGATTTGATAACATTGCTTGATAAATTTATGGATTTAATTATCGGTTTATGAACGATTTTACGGATTTGCGTGAAAATTGTATGTCGGGCATGAGACCAATTGGATAATGATTTTGACTTAGATTCTGAGTCAAATGTGAATACATGACTGAATTGATGGTTTTCAGATTTATGAAATAATGTTTTGGGCTTGGGACCCTATTGGAAATACCTTTGACTTAGAATATGAATCCATGTGCATTTAAAAGAAAGATTGTGATTTGATGTGATTTGGATATCGATTTGGTATGGTTGATTTGGTGAAATCTGGATTTATGAAATGAGTTCTGGACACTATTTTATAATGGTTTTGTGGAAACTGCTTGTGGAAGCTATGTCTCGGGCATATGCCCTGTTGAAATGTTTTGACTCGATTTGAAACATAAATGGTTTTAAAATGAGTTTATTGGATTTGGTGACTGTTCCACATATACCATCCTTTGTGATTTGATTATCTCCTCCAGACGTGGTAGATCTTGGAGTAGCCACGATACACTGCCTGGAGATGAGTGACTCCGAGAGAGGCTCAGTCTCAGGAGTGTGAGATTATGATATCACCTGGACGTCGTAAATCGTGGAGATGATATCACCCTAGACGTCGTAGATCCTGGGGATGTACTCGGATATGAGACTCTCGAGTTTGCACGCATAACATTGACATCGTGACGGTTACTTGGATATCGAGGGATTGGTTATATTTGTGATTTATTACTTTGTGTCCAGATATTTTCACACGTGTTGATTTTCCGATGATTGCAAAGATTTTCATATGTCACGATTTTATTGAAAAATAAAGGTTTTCAATTGATATCCATGCATACTTTGTAAAACGGAGGGTTAAATTTTGATTTTAAACATTTATTTTCCTAAACTATTTATTTTTTTTTCACTCACACGTTTTGTTGTTTTTGGCACCCTCTAGGTTGATCGCGGATATGGGCTATAGTAGAGACCGAGGCATCACATGAAGCTGAGTACTCTGGAAACCATGAGTGGGTTATGATTTTATCCCTAGTCTGACACGTAGTGTTAGACGGGAGTAGGACATCCCACGATAATCCAGGGGGATTAGGGATGGGTCCTATCAGCTTGGTATCAGAGCACTGGGTTGCTCTTGGGGTGTCGTGCACTGATGGTACACGATAGTTTTGCTTCAGATGTGATGTCTCTACGCCAGCAACCCGTCATCATCTTGGAAAGTAAGGGTAAGGATAGGAAGATTAAGTGGGAACAAACCTCGGATAGGTTCTATTTGGCATTAGATGCCGTGTTTCAGTGGGGTTGAACCCTGAGAAGGGCCAAGTTCTTGTGGACTCAACTACTGGGAGCCGTAGAGTTACAGGATGATTGGATCCTAGTATGGTGACTTTTCAGAGTCATGATCGATGATTGGTCAGGATGGATGTGCTGCTAGGAGCAACCGAGGTTGCTAAAGACCCTTATTCGAGAATGGGTACCAGTGAATCGGATCACGAGATGGATCGATCAGCGGATCTTACGCCTTGAGCGAATTGTACGGGCGATGGATTGCCCGCCTGAGTGCAAGATCTCGATAGCATTGAGGTTTTGGGGTTAGTCTGCACGAGAATAGTGGCTGACATTGCTATCGATGGACGTGGATGAGACTATCGAGAGTTGAGCGACGTTCGAGGAATGTTTCTAACGTCATTTTCGCCCTAGTCTTATCGAGATACGATAAAGGCGGAGTCCCTCCGACATGAGTAGGAGATTTGACGGTTGCTCGGTATGAGCAGAGATTTCTGGTTTTGGTTCGGTTTGTACTGAGTGCAGCAGCGATTTAGACGATGAGGATTCGTCGGTTTGCGTCAGGACTTTGGAGTAAGATTTAAGTGATGGTGTGGCATCTCAGGTGAAGATGTGCGTGTCGGAAAGCTCACAATAGGTCGAACGGTTCCGGTTGACGCCAAGTGCGTCTAGATGATACATTTGCCCGGGAACTTAGATGAGGGACGTTCTAGCTCCGATTTGTGCGAGTTACAATGATCGACGATCAGGACAGAGAGGATCATGAGAGGGTCGGTTGAGATTACAATTATCTTGAGTCCGGTGGGACAATTGGACACAGGTACCACACCTGGATAAGAGACATGTGTTTTATCTTACCTTAGCAAGTATGCACGAGTGTTGATGGAATACGGACCCACACACACTGTACCTCCAGAAGTTTTAATACCTTGTTGATCGAGAGGTTATCCTAGTAGGTTGGGACATTGGTATCGGTACTCCTCTATTGCGTGTTTGAGGAACCAGTGGTATTGAGAAGTTCTGAATTAACATGGTTGGTCTTTTGGTGGGACCAGAAAATATCACTAAAGAAGCCTATTCAGCCTTTTTACAAGAGTTCTACCAATGACTTGCCAGAGAAGATCACTAAGGCATATTATTATAGAATGATTGTTCGGGATATGGGACACGTGTTATGAAGTCCCCAGATTACTTAGTAAACTCGAGGATGATGTCGGTTATGTTGACGTTTCTAGTGGTGTTCCTTGTAGGATTTACCAGGGTCGCTACCTCGAAGGGAGGTTGAGTTACAATTGAGTTTCTTCCGGATACTCAACCCATTTTGTAGCCACTAATAGACTTGAGGGTGTAGCATAGATACCATGTTGGAATTGGTTTTGACTTGAGTCGAAGTCAAGAATTTGGTTTAAAGACATGCTTTGGATGCATGTATTGTATGCACAGATGTGTGATTTCCGAATTAACTTTAGAAGTGAAATTCGCCGAGATGACTTACGATTAATGTTGTGGTGACAGTTGGCCATCGTGAGTTGGCAACAGAGTATTAATGGAGATTTGGTTATGGTACATCAAGGATTCAAACTAGTTGGGATGAAAATGGATTTCGAGAAATGTGGACCAATGTTGATTTCCTGGCTATTATATCAACATTGAGAGATGATGGTGGACGCTCAGAGGACCAATGTAGCTTTGGATTAACATCGATTAACCACAGTAACTGAGATTGGATTCACTCAGACTCGACGATTGTTATCCACTTTCAAGTGGAGGTTTCCTATGGGATTGTATGTAACGACCCGTCCCGAGTATCGGGATTTAATATTATTTAATTATGATTTAGAATGACTAATCTAGGATTAGTTGAGTGTAATCGGACGAATTGTGCAAAATGACCGTTTTGCTCTTGGGCGTGGGCAAAATGTTGACTTTTAATTCGGACAGTCAAATGGACTTTGACCGATGACCGTGACGTAGTTCGGGACGTCACGAGTTCATAGACAGGTGGCACGTTCGATTCCGATATTCGAGGAAGAAGTTATGACGTTTGAAAGCCCAAGGGCATTTTCGTAATTTGGACAAAAAGGGGGAAAATGTTGACTTTTCGATCGGGAAGTCCGATAGCCGAGGATTGAGGACCGTTAGGAAGGTCTCGATGTCCTGAGTTCGTAGACAGGCGGCACGCGTCAAACGGAGTTCGAATGACCAAGTTACGGGTCTGGATGCGTGAGGGGCATTTCGGTAATTTGCTAAGCAGGGGCAAAATGGTAATTTGGGCTGTTGATTTTGAACAGCCGTGAGTTGGAGCCATGATTGAACTTAGTGGATGACTTGTGCGATCTTTCCATGAATTGTTTAGTAATGTTAGTAACATGGGGGACGAAATTGTTAATTGAATTTGAAGTAGTGGACACCATGGATACTGTTGTGAGTTCCATGTGGGGAACAGAGTGCACTGGACGGATGAATTGTTTTTGCAATTGGGAATATTGATCAGAACGGGTGAATGATTGGTTTGAAATGTGGGAATCGTTGCTGGAAAGGTGGAGTGTTGAGAGCAACAAATGGAGAGGAAAACAGGGAGACTGAGAGGAGGTTTACCCAGAAAAACCCGAAACTGTGTTAAACAAATTCAAATTTCCAATTCGAGGTTCTGGGCCAGCCCAGGGCAAATTTATGATTCATTTAGTTCTCTGGGATCATTTCCAGTCGATCCAGTGCAAGATGGAGGTAAATTGATGCTATTTTGGCTTTGAACGGACTTGGTGACAGGAAGGAAAAATCGAGCTTGAGTCGTGAATTTGGAGGGGTTTAAGGGTGGAATTGACGTGAGAATCAAGCTTATACGAACTCTATGAAGCCTCTGAGTGGATCAATTTCAAGAAAACTATCGAAATTGCTCGAGAGTGGTGAATGAACAGTGTTCGTTTGTTCTTCGAAGTTCGACTTCGAATTGGCTGGATTAAGGTGAGTTCTTTTGTATTTGAGGTCTCAGAACCTTAATTGGACACAAGGCAATCCTTTTGGTTGATTGAATTGATGAAATTAAGTGGGAATTGACAGGATTCTGGCGAGGTCAGGTCGCGGGTAATCATACCCGTTTACCAGTGGAAACGGGTGAAGACGATGACTGTAGCAATCACTGTAACAGGCGCGTGGCTTTCACGCGCAGCCACTCACGGCGGCGCATGACGTTGCGTGGGCACAAATCTCGAGGTGAGGTCAACATGACTTTTGTCCTATACAATGTAACGAACATTTTAGCGTTGGTTTCGTGTCAATCGGACCCCGTTTCGATATTGTTCGGAATGTCCGAAGGTTTTAAATCGAGTTTAAAAATAGTTAAAAATTCGGGAAAATTACGGGACTTGAATAGGATGTTAATGAAGAGGTTAGTAACCCTCTAATGTGATTTGGACAGGATTGGGAGTCCCGGTGATAATGGTGTGGCCCGGGAAGGCCTATGGCACGCGTATCGAGGCGCACGGTCTAACGGTCTGTGAGTGGACTTTGGTTTTATAAATTCTATGCATGCCTAAATGTTTTATATGGATTATGGATATGGTTTTATGATATTGATTTGGATGATTGTGAATTATATGGTTCACGTATTTCGAGACGATTTCCGTGCTTGCACGTAAATCGAGGTTTTTCCAGCTTTACACTGATTTTCCATACTTATGACTTTGGATATGATTTCATGAAATGGTTTTGAAATTGGAAAGACAAACTCGGGCATGAGGCCCAATTGTTTTGGAAACCTCGGACTTGGAGTCCAATTGAGTTACGTAATCGGGTTAGGGGCCCAATTGCTTTATGAAATCGGGCCAGGGGCCCAGTTATTTATGAAATCGGGCTACGACCCATTGGAGTTGTACAATCGGGTCGTGGGCCCAGTTGGTTGACAAATTCGGGCAGTGGGCCCAGTGGTTTACAAAATCGGGCATGAGGCCCAGTTGGATTATAAACGTGATTTCGGATCAGGGACCCTAAATGGAATTGTAATGTTGTGAATTGATTTGAATAAACTGTTTTCCATATACCATCTTGATACGAGAAAATGTGAAGGTCTCCTCCAGGTGTCTGGGACACTGGGGAAATCACGGTGCATTGCTTGCGAGGGGTTATTGTGCGGAGCTACCGGACCGTATAGTGATTCAGGAGCAGGATTGCTATGATTGGACGTCTGGACACTAGGCATCTGGGATGCTGTACCCGGACTGGGTTCGGGGATTGGACTCGGGATTGAGACCCCGGGTAGCACGCATAGCTTATGGTTATACCGTGAAATATGACGTCTGGAACGTCAAGCGTCGGGGACACTAAGCATCTGGGATGCCGGTTATGGTA
Organism: Prinsepia uniflora; assembly: GCA_032719365.1. NCBI lineage: Eukaryota > Viridiplantae > Streptophyta > Magnoliopsida > Rosales > Rosaceae > Prinsepia > Prinsepia uniflora. The sequence goes on along the minus strand of CM064868.1, from coordinate 33,937,159 downwards.
ACGTGGTAAATATGGATTAACGAATCTATGAAAGGGTTTTTCGATTAGATTTATGGTTTACGGTTTTGGGCTAAGGCCCTAATGTCTTGTGGAACAAATGTTTTGGTTACTGGTTTTCGTGGCATGCATACGTTTTTATTGGAGGGCATAAATGTCTTATGAAATGTGTTAATAAACTAATTTATTTTCGTCCACTCACAACTTTTGTTTTTAATGCCCTTCAGGTTGATTTCCGGATGCGACTGCAGCAGAGATTAGGACATCGCACACCTCCTCCATCGATCCTTGCGCACTCTGGAAGCCCGTTTGGGCAGTGGCAACAGGTTATCCCTTGTCTGACACCTCTTGTCAGACGGGAGCATGACACATTCCACGGTAATCCCCGGGGGATTGGGATGGGTGGTGTCATTGTAGCCTGTTGACGGGATCGACTCGAAAGGGAGTCAATCTGGTCTGTAATGATAATTGAGCGAGCTGAATGTTGATCACTGCTCTAGTTTCCCTATCTTGGACATTAGTGGGAATTTTTCGCGGTGGTGTAAGTACATAAGAGTTAGACTCACTATCTCCCTAGGAGATGTGCATAATCTTAGAGATCACGGAGCCTTGCGTATCAGGTTACTTTGAGGGAGTTTCACTCAAGGCAGAAAGGCTAACTAAGATGTTACAGAGCAGTTTCAGGACTTGACCTGTTGGATCATCAGGATGGTGGTCGAGGTAGGTAACCGACAGGACTTTTCATTCAGGATTGGTACGTCTTGGCAGGCGTAAGTCGGTTGACCGTGAAGTTAACCAAGAAATTGGATTGGTTAGTGTACTGGTTGGATTATCTCTGGAATTTGGTCAGGTGACCAAGAGAACTCAGAGAGGACATTGAGTTATAGTGTACGATCTGTCCAGAGCGGAGATCGAAAAGACACGGTTCAGTAACGGATTATGATGGCATGCCAGCCATATGATAGACGGATTAGATCCGAGATTGATGTGGTGTATAGACTTGATTGAGGATACCAGTACGTGTCCGGATGGTGCTGTTCAGTCCCCAGATGTAGCTCAAATATTACGTGAGTGCAGTCTTGGAACAGGCCTATGAGTAGTGCCGATGTGATTCTATGATGTGTGTGCACCTGTGAGTAGTGCATGTTGGATGGTGTAATTGTTGAGTGTTGATCACTCTGATCTATGGGGTGCGATCATCAGAATGAATCCAAGATGGACACGGTATGGTAATCAGTTTGGATCCGATGTTGACTATTCATTTAGAACTAGGATTGGGCATCGAATATTGTGCGCTAGCGTAGAGTGGCTTTAGAGGGTTCAGTCGTTCCGGGCCATGTTGTGGGCCAAAGAAACCCTAATGAAATTGAGTTATGATTATGTTGGCTAGAGCAAGTATTCGATGTGGTCAACATGCACTCTGGTGAGTAAGATGCGGAACAGGGACACAAAAAGAGTTAAGATCACAAAGTTGTTCTCCAGGTGAGTCAAGGTACGTGAAAGGACTCTAGTATGAGTCGAGTATATGGAAGAGGAACTTGAATGGGTATAGTGGAGCCGTGAATTACCTGCTGGTCACGAAGGTGCTTCGTGGGGTGATTTACGGTTGGAGACTGTCTAGTGAGACAAAGAACTTGGCATTGCTCAGTAAGAGCAGGATTGTCAGCTTGGCGTTTGAGTGCACTTGCGTGGATGACAAGTGAGACCAAGGAATGTCGATGTCTTGAGCGAGACTTAAAATGTGAGACTTGAGATTTGAGACTTAAGAGTTGAGTTTTGGAATTTTTGGTGATAGTTTGGTCACTCGCGGATACGGTCATTGAGATGAGCTGAGTTGCAGCATTGACCATTGGATTGTAATTAACGTCGGGTGATGTTTGTGTTGGAAAGTATTGTGGATCAATGTTGGGTGTGTCCGCGTACACACGTGGAAGCCTCGGGTTGGAGGCAAGGTTGGATTTTCGTAGTGAATTTGGGTTAATATGATTTTCGAGGACGAAAGGTAGATTGTAATGACTCGTCCCGAAATTACGTTATTATCGAGATTAATTCATGATTAATTGGGGATTAATTGAGACTAATCGGGATTAGTCGAGGTGAAATGACGATTTTCCCCCTAAAAGGGAAAAATGTTGACTTTTAACTCAAAAGGTTAATTACATGTGGACCGAGGTCCATTATGTAGATCGAGGGATTACGAGTGTGTAGACAAGCAGTACGTCGAAATTGGATATCGTATGGGAAAGTTACGGGTCAAGGAAGGTCCGATCGAATTTTACGATTCACGTTACTCGAGGAGTTGACTTTTTGGTTTGTTTCTTCTGGGCCTAGATATTTGTGTTCAGGTCCAATGGATGAGTAACACTTGTCACACATCAATTGATCCTCATCTTTCATACATGTATCTTTCCTTTTGTTTCGAAAACCCAAACCCTTCCCCAATTTTTGCTTCCTTTCATCATCATCCCTTGCTAGTTGAGAGATAGAGTGAGAGGGTGAGTTGAGCGAGAGAAGCAGAGACGGTGGATAAGGGCGGAACCACAACGGCTAAGTTGTGAAACAGGTAAAAACCCGAGAACCCTTTTAGCTTGATTTTTGAGTTTTGGGTTTGGATTGGTTGGGAGGCTGTTCTGATGCCTTAGGTGTGTTCTTGGAGCTCATACGAGCCTATAGGATTGGAGGTGGAAGGTTTGGGACACTAGGAGTAGCTAGGAGACGAACTCAAAGTTTGGCCGAAACTTTGGAAGCTCATATCGTGAAAACCAGGTACTTTCTCTCAATTCTGGGTTCAGATTTGGATTCCTTATCTCAAGTAGATAAATTTTGATATATTGAACGTAGGATTTGGTTGAGTTTTGAGAGAGTTATGAAGCTTTGAAAATATGGCCATTAGTGGCGAATTCTAACGGCCGGTCGGCGAACTAGAAAGGGGCACACGACGGTGTCGGTCGTCTTCTCTAACGAGTCGATGATGTTATCGCGTGATGTCACATGATGACGTCAACATACCACGTCATCACGGTGACACGTGGAAATTCCACGTTAGCACGCCACGTGGCAGAGGGTGTAGTGACATATGGTAGGGGTGCCACGTCAGTAGCTGACATCAGCAGTTGACCTATCTTTGACCGCCGCGTGTGGGCGCGTGGGCATGAATTTCGAGGTTAAACTGATCTTATTTGAAAGGTTTTGACATTCTGAATCCAATGGTAGTGGTTTCAGATCGATCAGAGATCATTTGATAGGTCATTTGGAGGTTTTTAGCCTCAGGAAGCGTGTTCGGGACGCGTTCTCGGATTCGGGATAGTTAGGGGTTTCTATTATGGACTTATATATATGGTTAGTGACCCTTGAGTATGATTTAGAAAGGCCCGAACATTCCAGAGATGTTGGATTAGCCTCAGATTGGCTTACGGCGCGGATTGTAAGTTCGCAGCGTGGACAGTTAGTGAGTGAATTTCTTTTTATAACTATGTTGCATGCATAAATGTTTTAAATGCTTTAGCATATGATTTGATTTGAAATGATTTGAATGATGATTTGATAGCATTACTTGGTAAATTTGTGGATTTAATTATCGGTTTATGAACGATTTTACGGATTTACGTGAAAATGGTATTTTGGGCGTAAGACCCAATTGGATAACGATTTTGACTTGGATTTGGAGTCAAATGTGAATACATGAATAAATTGATGGTTTTCAGATTTATGAAATGATGTTTTGGGCTTGGGACCCTGTTGGAAATACCTTTAACTTAGAGTATGAGTCTCTGTGAATTTAAAATAAAGATTGTGATTTGATGTGATTTGAATACCGATTTGGTATGGTTGATTTGGTGAAATCTGGATTTATGAAATGAGTTTTGGACACTATTTTCTGATGGTTTTGTGGAAATTGCTTGTGAAAGCTATTTCTCAGGCATAGGCCCTGTTGAAATGTTTTGACTCGATTTGAGACATAAATGGTTTTAAAATGAGTTTACTGGATTTGGTGACTGTTCCACATATACCATCTTTTGTGATTTGATTGTCTCATCTAGATGTCGTAGATCTTGGAGTAGTCACGATACACTACTTGGAGATGAGTAGCTCCGAGAGAGGCTCAGTCTCAGGAGTGTGAGATTATGATATCACCTGGACATCGTAGATCCTGGAGATGATATCACCCTAGACGTCGTAGATCCTGTGGACGTACTTGGATGTGAGACTCTCGAGTTTGTACGTGTGGCATTGGCATCATGACGGTTACTTGGATATCGAGGATTGGTTATATTTTTTATTTATTACTTTGTGTCCAGATATTTTCACACGTGTTGATTTTCCGATGATTGCAGAGGTTTTCATATGTCACGGTTTTATTGGAAAATAAAGGTTTTCAATTGATATCCATGCATACTTTGTAAAACGGAGGGTTAAATTTTGATTTCGGAAATTTATTTTCTTAAACTGTTTATTTTTTTCCACTTATGTTTTGTTGTTTTTGGCACCCTACAGGTTGATCGCGGATGCGGGCTATAGTAAAGACCGAGGCATCACATGAAGCTGCGTACTTTGAAAACCATGAGTAGGTTATGATTTTATCTTTGATCTGACACGTGGTGTTAGACAGGAGTAAGACATCTCACGATAATTCAGGGGGATTAGCGATGGGTCCTGTCAGCCACCACGGTCGGCACATGATGACTTTAATTTTTTGAAGCCCCTACAATATGGTTGTCTCCCATGCCGGTGCAGACGCGCCACTGCAACACCAACCTACTAGTCTCCAACATCTTGAAAAAATGGCCATGGAGGAAGATAAGTAATCTTCTTATTTTTTAATTTTTTATTATTTTTTGGCTTCATTTAACTTTTTTATCTGAGTGTTTATTTAACTTGGGCTAAAACTTTTCACAAAAAACAAAAAAATAACAAAAACAGTTGAGTCGAGCCTTATTGTTAGACATAACCCATGACCTCTTAGCATGGTCACTCACATGTTTTTTTTGTGCTTAGTATATTTGAAGACATAAAACAATTGGGCTAGAAAAAAAAATTGGATCAAGTGCTTGCTCCACCTTTTTTTTGTCCGCTCCACTACAATGAGGTTTTCACAATTGAATAAAGCCCAACTTGATATTACCTATTATGAATATGGTCATCGATATTTGAATAAAGCCCAGCCATAATGGCCTATTACGAATCTTATAATAGATGCCCTCACAAACTATTTAGTATACACATAAGCTTACACAATCACTTACATTAATGAATTGTAACTTACTATAGGCAATTACACATGTGGACTACATACTCTCATCACATATGACTCATATACATTGACCTTGCTTATTATGCCACTATTTCCACACTTTTTATTTGTGCAACACAAATATATTTTATATCCTACGAATTTACGAATCAGAAACTTACTTTTTATTCTTAGGAATTGTCACATGACTCGATTATTGATCGACACTATCACTGAGCATGATCGATTAGCAAGACCCACCACATCGCTTTATTCTCCAACGTTAAGGGTTTTTGACAGGTGGCCCTGGTCGACATTCACATGGGTCTACCAGTAGCATCCATTTGTTCATGGGTCTACAACCCACACTTATTTGCTCGCACCGAGTCACACATCAGGACACATCTAAATACAACCAAGTAACACTTCAAATCAGAAACTCCTTCTGACCTATCATAAACATAGTAGGCATACATGTCAAGTATACATGACACTCATACATGCTGACGTACATGCACCCATACATGACACTCATACATGCTAACATACATGCACCCAGCATACATAAACTCATACATACGCTCGACACATACTGAGCACTCAAAACATACTGAGCTACTCAATACATTACCGAGCACACTTAAACTCCACACATACCGAGCGTTCGAAACATTACTGAGTATACACACGACTCGAGCATTAGAGTCGGAGTACAGGCGCACCCAGCCTACACTCAACGCTCAACACATTACTGAGCTACTCGACACATTACCGAGTATACACACGACTCGAACATTAGAATCAGAGTACAAGCGCACCCAACCTACACACTCAATGCTCGACACATTACCGAGCTACTCGACACATTACTAAGTAAACACTCGCTCATCACATTATCGAGCTACTCAACACTTAGACTCGGTTCGAACATTAGAGTCGGAGCACAGGCTGACTCATCCAATACTTAACACTCGATACACACTCGGTAAATTACCGAGCCGCTCAACTACTGAGCCCACTTTACAAGCTAATTGCCGACTGGCACACTTGTACAGCAGAGAATCACTCGTAAGTATTCAGACTCGTATACGGAGTCATATTCACCGGGGGACTACCAGAGCAAAATCACTGCAACCGTCTTCCCCTCAGCATCTTACCTCGACCGAGGACTAGGGGGACTGATTATAGTGCACTGAGCGGAGCGGTACATAAAAAAAAAGAGTTGCTCGGTTAGTGCACTTTACTTAAAAGTCCTCAACCGCGGTAGCCCACCTCAGTCAAGAACTTGGGGACTTATCGACGTTACATCTGACTAAGAAATAGGCCTGATTAAGAAGACTCGGGAGGATACATCAAGCCCATCTTCAAGGCCCATCTTCAGGGTCCAATAACAAAGCTTATGCCTAAATACCACAACTATGACCTAACCCTAGAAAACTCCTATACAAAGGGAGCCTCCTCCCTCATTAAAGGGGGACTCACCTTCTTCAGCCTCTCTACAAACACTATTATCTTTCAAAGGCTCATAACCTCAAGTACATGTACAAAATACCATATTATTAATGAGAGTGAGGTAACACCGTGGACGTAGCCCGATTTGGGTGAACCACGTACGCCATAATCGACAATTTATAGCAAGTTACAGCAATTTACAGTAAGTTATAAGATGAAGAAAAGATACAATTTTTAAATGTAGTATTTCTTCAGGTGGTTGGCATTCCATGGGTGGCCTAGTTTTCGCCCATTTGAGTCTTCCAATTCATAAGTGCCGGGCTGGCAGATTCTTACGACCCGGTAGGGACCTTCCCAATTTGGGCCGAGAGTTCCAGCTGAGCTGTCCTTGGTGGCGAGGCTGACTTTCCGAAGGACCCAGTCTCCTTCCTGAAAACCCAGGTGTTTGACTCTGGCATTATGGTAATTGCAGAGCCGCTGTTTGCAGACAATGTTTCTGAGGTTAGCCTGCTCCCTGTGTTCTTCAATGAGATCTAGACTGAGTGCGAGCTGATGTTGTCGAATTGCTTTCCGTTGTCCGTGACAATTGTGTGCGGGAGACTGAAACGACAAATAATGTTCTGGAAGACGAACGTTTCAATCTGGGCCGTGGTGATGGAAGCCAAAGCCTTTGCCTCTACCCACTTTGTGAAGTAGTCCACTGCTACCACTGCATACTCTGTCTTGCCCTTCCCTGCTGGCATTTTCCCAATTAAGTCAAGTCCCCACTGTGAGAAGGGTCAGGGGCTGAGCATGGGTGTGAGGTTTTCTGGAGGTAAATGGAGGCAAGGGGTGAATAGTTGACATTTATCACATCGTTTGGTCAGCTCTGCCGCATCCCCATGCATGGTTGGCCAGTAGAAACCCTGTCGGAAGGCTTTATGGGCCAGCGATCGTGATCCAGAGTGATTCCCGCAAATGCCAGCATGTATCTCTTCCAGAATGGCTCTGCCTGTCTCCGAGACTAGACATTTTAGGAGGGGCAGAGTAAAACCCCGCTTGTAGAGTTGGTCGTTGATGAGCGTATACCGTGCTGCCTGCCGCCAGACCTTTTTGGCCTCGATCTTGTCGGAAGGGAGAGTTCCGTTTGTGAGGAATCCCAGCAGCGGGGTCATCCACGTGCAGTTAGTGTTGATTGCGCAGACCGCCGAGCATTGTGTGCTGGGTTGGTCAAGAATTTCGACCAGTACATTTCGACTCTGGTTCTCATCGAGGGAGGATGCAAGCTGAGCCAGAGCATCAACGCGGCAATTTTCGGAGCGTGGAATCCGAGTGATAGCATAACTGTGGAAACCACATAGAAAAGATTTTGCCAACGCTCTGTATGCTGCCATGGAAGAGTCTTTGGCCTCATACTCGTTGATCTGGTTGACGATAAGCTGTGAATCGCTGAAGATTTTGATCTGTTTTGCCTCCATGGTCTTGGCGAGGCGGAGTCCGGCAAGGAGGGCCTCATACTCCGCGGCATTGTTGGAGGCCTTGAATTGAAAACGAAGGGCGTATTCCATTCGGACCTTGTCTGGTGTGGTGAGGACAAGTCCAGCTCCGGACCCATTGTGGCAAGCCGACCCGTCGACATAGAGGAGCCAAGTCGGCCGAGCAGGGTCGATTTGGGGGCTCTCCGCATCCAAAATATGAGTTATGGATGGAGGAGCAAATGGTGTGACCTCATGTGTGGCCATCGCTGGAACGTAGGAGAATTCAGAAATGAAGTCCGCCACGGCTTGCCCCTTCTCGGCGGTGCAGGGAGTGAATGTGATGTCGAATTCGCTGAATTTTACTGCCCACTTGAATAATCGTCCCGATGTTTCGGGCTTCTGAAGTACTTGCTGGAGTGGTCTGTCGGTCATCACAATTATGGAATGAGCCTGGAAGTATGGCCTAAGCTTTCTAGATGACATGACGAGAGCGAATGCAAGTTTCTCTAGGTCAGAGTATCTTGTCTCGGCTTCCTGTAAGGCCTTGCTGACGTAGTACACCGAGTGCTCAGCGCCATCTTTACGCTTAACTAGGACCGAACTGGCGGCAGAAACGGAGACATACAAGTACATATAAAGGGTTTCCCCGATGTCGGGTCTCGCCAACAACGGCACTCTGCCCATGTATTCCTTGAGTTCAGTGAAAGCCTTATTGCACTCCTCCGTCCAGGTAATGTGTTTGCATTTGCTCTTTAGGGCTTTGAAGAAAGGGACACACTTGTCGGTGACTTTGGAGATGAAGCGTGTAAGGGCTGCGACCCGGCCGGTTAGGCTTTGCACTTCCTTCTGAGTTCGTGGAGGCTCCATATCGACTAGGGCCTTGATTTTTTCTGGATTGGCCTCAATACCTCTCTAACTAATCATGAAGCCTAGGAATTTCCCAGAGTCGACTCCGAAGACGCATTTGGTCGGGTTCAACCTCATCCGGTATCGTTTGAGGACGTCGAACATCCGCGAGAGATTGGGGATATGCAAGTCAGCTGATTTACTCTTAACGAGCATGTCATCAAAGTAAACCTCCATTGTTTTCCCAATCTGGTCGGCGAACATGAAGTTTACCAGGCGCTGGTAAGTGGCCCTCGCATTTTTGAGTCCGAAAGGCATGACATTATAGCAATATAATCCCTGATCTGTTCGGAAGGTTGTGTGGATCTGATCTACCGGATGCATAAAAATCTAGTTGTAGCATGAGTAGGCATCCATGATGCTCAGGAGCTCATGCCCTGCGGTGGCATCGACCAGTTGGTCTATCTTTGGTAGAGGAAAACTGTCCTTGGGGCAAGCCTTTTTCAGGTCTGTAAAATCGATGCATATTCACCACGCCCCCGAGGGTTTCTTGACGAGGACAACGTTGGCTACCCAGGCGGCATAAACGGCCTTCTGGACAAAGTGAATGGTGCTCAGTTTGACTATTTCTGCCTTCATAGCCTCGGTCCTTTTTGCGTCGTAGAGGCAACATTTCTGCTCGATAATCTTGTAGGAAGGATCGGTACTGAGCCGGTGGCAGATCACGTCGGTGGAGATGTCGGGCATGTCGACGTACGACCAGGCGAAGACTTCAGAGTTGTCCTTTAGAAAACGAATCAGCTGTGATCGTAGATCGGGCGAAAAGGTCGTGCCAATTTTTACCCGACGGTCTGCAAAGTCGTGGGAGAGTACTATCTCTTCGACATCCTCAATGGGCTGCGGATGAGGTGTTGCTGAATGGTCCCGGGGATCTTCAATTGGCTCATCTTGTATTCTCTGTGTCTTGAGGGCTGACGGGGTCAACCTCAAACGCGGATTCTGTCACTGACATGGTCTCCTTCGATGGCTGGATCGGGGTGATAGAGTTGCACGCTCGTGCAGCCATTTGGTCCCCTTTGACTTGGCCAATCCCCATAGAGGTTGGGAATTTAACCAGAAGTAGGTGGGTGGAGACGACTGCCTTCATTTGGTTAAGTATTCCCCGCCCGAGAATGGCGTTGGAAACCGCGGGGCAGTCTACCACCAAGAAGGGTGCAAGCACGGTTGCCCTCCGTGGATGTGTTCTGAGGGAGAGGGGAAGGGTAACTGTTCCGTGCGGGACGATGAAGTCCCCAGTGAAACCTAAGAGCGGCGTAGGGGAATGGTCTAGATTGGATTCTGGGATGCCCAATTGCTTGAAAGCTCGCATGAAGAGGACGTTGACCGAGCTTCCAGTGTCAACCACCACCCGCTATACGTCGAAGTTGGATATTTCAGCCATAACAACAATGGGGTCGTCGTGAGGATAGACGATCCCGCGCTCTTCCTCCTCTGAAAACGTGATGGGTGCCCACCCAAGCGGTTTGCTTTCTTAGCTCTGCCATCCTCGATGCTGAAGAGCTGGTGATTTTGTTTGGTGGCCCTCAGGAAGTTCTTCTTAGCCCGATTGGAAGTGAGTGGGCAAGAAATGGATGGCCCTCCTGAGATTGTGTTGATATGTGGGTTGCGGGGTGGAGGCGGTGCGTGCTGGAGGAACTGGTTGATCTTTCGATCCCGAGCCAAAGCCTCTACCAGATCCCGAAATGCAACACATTGGTCAATGCTATAGCCGTTATACTTGTGGTATTGGCAATAAATTCATGTGTCTTTGCCAAGCTTGCCCTTTGTCGGCGCCCAAGTAGACTTCGGGATCATATGTTCCACGTTAAGGAGGACGTTCTCGTAGGGAGTGTTGAGGATGGTGTAGGTCTCGTACTTGGAGCGAGGAACGCGCTTTTTCCAGTTGTTTGACCGCTCCCCCTGCTGTCTTTCTTGGTGATTCGGGTTTTTACCCTTCTTTCCGGGTCTGTACAGGTTGTTGCTATGGGGGTAGTCTTTCCGTTTTCCCCCATAGCTCTGTTGCCCCTGCTCCTGTGGTCGCTGCGCTGAGCCTTACTGATCCGGGATGCTCGGTACGTATGTTTTTACCGAGTCGACCCGGGGAGGTTGATAAGCATTGGCCGTGTTGGACTTTTGGCTTAGTGTTTCAGTCTTGGCGTGGACCGCCGCCTGTTTCATAATTTCATTGTAAGTTGTCCAGCCTTGGGTATGAGCTGCGTACCTGAAAGGGGAGTCTCGGAGGCCATCCTTGAAGGCCGTAAAAGCTGCCTGGTCATCCGTCTCTGCGCACCGAGAGTATTCGTGACTGAACCTGGCTGCGTACCACTGTAGCGACTCGTGTCCACCTTGTTTAAGCTGGAAAAGGTCCTCGGCCGAAGACAGACGGTCAGTCTGGATCATGACCTGGTTCATGAAGGTAGAGGTGAGCTGTTCAAAAGAGTCGATGGACCCGGATTCCAACTTGTAGAACCAATTGATCGCCACTTCGGTCAGCGTGGAACTGAAGATGAGGCATTGTTCCTCATCCGCGAGGTTTTTAAGGGCAATGGCTGAGTAGAAATTGTTCAGGTGATTCCACGGGTCGTCCTTCCCGGTGTAAAGGGGGATTTTCAGGGGCTTTATGTCGTGATTGACCCTGAACTGGTTGATTCTTTCTGTAAAGGGGCCTGGACTAGTTTCTAACCAGGCGGATCTTGCTACCCGAGCCGTCCCGGCCTCGAGTGTCCGGACTCGGTCCATTAGGTGCTAGACGAGCGAGTCGGTTCTGAATTCCTGGGTGACCCCTCGGTCTTTTTGTTCGATCCGTCGAGTATCCCTGGGTGCACGGTCACGGATGATCCCACATGACCGGTCGGCGTCCTTCCTGCTCGACGATCTCTAGTTGGGCAAGTTTCGGGATCCACTTCCCCTACCGACCAGCCTTGATCGCTCGATGTCCCTCGGGCGGGGTGGTTCTTGAGATTTAACGTTCTATCGACTGTGACGCCGTAACCGCTCGGTACTCCGTCAGCGGGTTGGTTCAGGGCGAGGACGGTGCGCAAGGCCAAGATGGGTTGACCGCTAGGTGTCGTCGTTAGAGGACCTCGATGTTTGCCTTTCTCGGTGTGAGTGGTCGGTCCTTTGGTCCAGATACCGAGTCGACTTGGCTGTGCTCTCGGCCTCCAGGGATGAGTCGGTGACGGGGATGGGGTCTCCCGTTGAAAAGGTTTCGCGGCTGTCGCCTGGGAGGGACCACCGAGCGGTGATGTGTGCTCGGTGGTGATGTCCCTTTCCTACTTCTGGACGAGGGTTGGGTCGGTGCGACTGGTGGTCATTGACCGACCAATTATGTCCCCCTCCCTCGCTTAGGGCGTCGCGGGCGTCTCGATAAATCCTTGTGTCGCCGGGCTGGCTGCCGGGGATGATCAACATTCGAGCGTGTTTCTTGCTTGGCTCGGCGTCAGCCTGCCTGCCCTTTTGTGGCTCGGCGGCCGTGTGCTTTTTTCCTTTCCTGCCAGTCGACGATTTTTTTCAGCACGTTCGGCGCACTCGGCACCACCTTGTCGGCCTCAGCCTTACCGACACGAGCTCGGTGGGCAGCGAGTTCTACCTGCACGACCTGTAGCTGTTCAGCCACCTCAGTGTACTGATCGTCGAGTGTCTGACATCTCGACTCGGCCTGGGTACCCTTAGTTTTGACCTCGGCCATGTCGCTCTAGAGTCTCTCGATTATCTGTAAAAAGTTAGGAGAGGGGTCTCTCATTGTTCTGGGGCCTTACCTGGGTGTGATCTCATCGAGATCGTGTTCTCCCTGCATGTTCAGTGTTGACGAGTGTTCTCTCGGCGTAATAAGCGGATGAGTCTTAACTCGGTCTGATTGAGCGTAAGTAAACTTAGTCAGTTTCCCACAGACGGCGCCAAACTGTTGAAGCGTTAAATGCTCCAACTGTCGATTACTTGTTGCCCAATCACCGAATGACGCGTGTCCTTCCTCATAACCTGTCAACTTAAGTGGATCGCGGGTTCTCCATTAGTACAGGCACCGGTGTGATGTCAGCCTAAGGTTCTCCGACGGTCAAGTCAGTTACTTTGTTCGTAAGAGAAAATAGTAAACGGTAAGTTTGACAAAGTAATTGTGAATAGTAAATATTAGTTACCTTTATTGGGAAAATGTGTTCCCCTTATGTATGAGTAGGTAGGATATTCAATTCCCAGAGTTTCGATGTGAGACAAATGTTCCTCGATTTACGTGTTAACACGTGTTACGCAAATCAATGGTGGATAGACTTTCACGTGGCATCCCGCATTAGGCCCGGTGTTAGGGTTGTGTAAGTACGATAGTTTTGGGCTTTGAACGGAGTCTGAGCTTTAAGTATACGGCCCAGTGGGTCTGGTCAGATATGGTGTCAACAGTACGTATAATAAGCTTTTACAAATATATCCTGTTTGGTAAATAGATTTCACCGAAACAGATTACATATCAAGAATAATTTAGCCGACAACAATGAAAAGTTTCCACTATAGAGAAAGAAAGGCCATAAAAATAATTTTTTTGATCAATCTAATAGTTAACATGGAGCCATCATGCGATTATCTGTAGGCCGGTATGAAACCTAACCAGCCTCAAGACACAGAAATTTAAGTAATAAAGTACAAACGGAAACTCCTACAGGCATGAAACCTAACTAGCAACGAAAATGAGTTTCTCAACTAAGTAAACTAAATTTTATAAAGATACACTTACGGCACAAATCAAGATACCAAGCATAGCACTTTGCAGGAAAATCAAGTTCCATTTGAGACGAAAATATCTGCCTCCAGTCAAAATTTTAGACAGGAAAATGACACTTATCCCGCCTTTCTTTCCAACTTACATGCCACATGGTGAGGACGCCATCTAAATTGGGAAAGAGAGGATGGCATAAAGGGTGGGGTTTTATAGCATTTTCCTTCTAGTAACCCTTGATCACATTTGACCAGAATTTAGATATCCTAATGGTTACTGATGTATAGCAAGTGAATAAGAATACAAATTTCTAAGAAAACTGTGTTAAGAAAAATAATCTTCAACAAAGAATCAGAATACTAACAGAGCAGTGCTCCCCATTTTGGATTTTAACATCAAGAAGCTCAGCTACAAGATGCCGAAGTGCCCTTCTGGACCCTTCCCTGTTTCATCAACCATTCACATCATGAGGACCATGAGAATACTACTATCAGCAAGCTACTATAATTATCCAAAACAAGAACAAACTACCTCATAAATGGTTCGTACTCTAATGTATCCCGGATGTCCTCCTTCGGATGACTTAGTAGCAATGCCTGTTTAAGTCAAATTTTCAGATTAAATATTCACGTTTACACTCCACACAACCATATTAAAAGGTCAGATACCTTAAGATCATTGCGCAATGCATGGCCCACAAGAATTCTCCCTTTAATCAACTCTGCCACTCTTTGCTGGACAATTCGAAAATCCTTTGCTGCAAATAATAAAGATGCATGAGACAATCTATCACTGTAAACAAAATTTTGTTCCTGCATCTCTAAACTTCAGATACTACCTAAACATTTCACCAAATAATCCAGCAACCAGAATATATTGGTGTATTATTAGTTATAAGATAGTAGAGTGGATGAAGTGGCAACATGATATGGAGAAACATGTAAGTGAAGAATAACTATCATTTTAAGGCGAATTTCAATGCTTAAGATGATCTAGATTGAATGAAGTGGCAACATGATATGGAGAAACATGTAAGTGAAATAACTATCATTTTAAGGTGAATTTCAATGCTTAAGATGATCTAGATTGAATGGTACAATAAATTGAGCATCATAAGAAATTAGGATGAAGTGGCAACTGGTAGGTATAATGAGGTAACATTAAAGACAGTTTACAGAACTGAGGTCTCCACTATTGAACAAGATAATTAAAACAAGACAGACCAAGTGAAAAAGAAAATGATTGTCAGAGAAATACATAACATAAGTATCAACTGAGTAAGAAATGATTGATAAAGAAATACATGATTGAAAAAATTATTCATGTAGCTCACCTGGAGAAGAATATGATGTTAGCTGTTAGTTTGCACAACCAATATTAAAAAAATGAGTTTGCCCATATGAAACAACCTTATTTTTCGACTGGTGTCACTTATGCCAACATTCTTGTAGCAGGACAGTCTAACATTTTTCACTTCGTTCTCTTTAAACAAGAATTGCATATACAAGTTTTAATGAAGCAGACCACAGTCAGTATATTAAAAGCAGCAGAAATATAGTAAATTCAACCTTTTCTCAAGTCCCCGGGACGAATACCACTTATTTGAGTACGGAAGTCAACAATGCGTTCAACTGGGCGAACAAATTCATCATATATAACATTTCCTCATTTATTTACCTGCCACAAAACTGTATCATCAGTGATCAGTAATCATGGCAAGTTCAAATAAACTAATGAAATACGCATTAATTAACAAACCAACTAAAGAAACAACAGATATAAAACTATTTCCATAAATGACAATCTTAGAAATTCAACCTGTCCAATTACAATATGACAGAAGAGTAAGAGATGAAAGGAAATGCATTAAAAAAATACCAGTGTAGCGCGTCCAAGGGCGCTTTTGTTTCCTTGACCGATACCAACCATTTCACAATCCATGGCTATTTCATCTGTGACGCTGTCAAATGGTTTACAAGTTTAGCGTTATGACCACTTTAGCTGTTCAAGGGGAAAGTTAAGTAGACAATACTCTTACATCTAACAAATAAAGGAGCCTATTGATTTTGCACAGAGGTAAATCATGTTGAATTCATGCTTTCAATTAGTTGATGTTGCATTCTAATATAACATGTGTATCTTCTGATAAAAATGAGAACAACAAAAAAAAAACAAATATTCCCTCAAAAAGATTAAATCTTCTGAAATATAGGAGTTTATTCACCAATTAAACTCAAAACCCTTGAGTGGTTCACCACTAGAAACAACCTACTAGATCAAACTTTCTTTAACAAACTACTTAGAAGATGTGCATTTATACAGTAGTTTGTATGATTAGACGATACTGTATGCTTGTTACCAACAAGAAAAATAAGTCTTCAAAAAATTGGAGTTCCTCATATGTTACTATGACTTGGATTGATATAGAACACTATTTCTGATACTTTGATGCAGATGAACTAATCGAAATTTCAACAGGACGGATGAGAAGATAAATTCTAATCATCACACACATATTCTGGCTGCTCAGCATTCTTATGGATACAATTGCATTTATGATTCACAAATTGAAGTGCAGAACTGCTACAAGCTCTTCAAACCTGTTCTCCATTAATTTGAAGCCATCAGTGTCCCGATACCCAGGTGATAAGAAATAGCAAACTTAAACTATTGACCTCTTTTCTTCCCACCCTTTATTTTCCTAATAGCCAAAGATAATAAAAATTCACCTCAACTAAATCAATAGACTCAATTGCCTGTAAAATCACATTTAAAACAAAACCCAATGAATCGAATTATTTTTTATTTTGTATATATTTCTATTCAAGTAATTCCTCAGCAACGCAACAGAGCATCAAAATAATAAAAAATTTCCCCCAAAAAAAAACACACCTGCAATCGTCATTAACATGCATGAGACCTCATTGATATGAGACAGAGAAAGAGAATCATCCAACTCTGCATGCTGCCTCTCCTTCCGCTTCCCTGTAAATAAAAGTTTCAGTATAAAAATGTTTTCTTTTTGCCTTTTAAATCCAACAAAAAGAATGGGGCTTCGAATTGCACAAATGCTAAGAAAGCCAGCAGCGGCTGAAGGAAAACAAAGATGTTTGTGCTGTTACCTAAGACAGTTGCTGGGGTTTTTGTGCCTTGGCTCATGAGCTTCTGTTGCAGCTGAGCCCAGTTGGGGTTGAGTTGAGACTGCTGCTTAGGGTTCTTTTGCTTCATCTTCTTCCGTACTTCTGCCGCGAAACACAAGCGCAAGAAAAAGAGCGTATTGTGTAGTAGTGCCAAAACGACGACGCCGTAGGAGGTGGCAATGGGTCGTGTCGTGTCGGGTTCGTGTCGTGTCATGAATTCTGTTTTACCCATTTATGCCCAACCCGAACCCGATCCGTTTAATAATCGTGTCAAGAATGTCCAACCCGAACCCGACCTGTTAATGACCCGTGTAACCCGTTTAACCCGTTTAACCCATTTAATAAACAGGTCATACTCAAAACCCAATTAACCTATGACCCGTTTGACCCGTTTAACCCATTTAACATGTTTAACCTATTTAAATTATAAAATTTAATAGATATTTATGTAGTAAATGGGTAGATATATGAGTTAGTAATGACACATTTATTAAATGGGTCAATATATAAGCCAATATACGGGTTAACCTGTTAACCCGAAATCTACCCATTTATTAAACGGGTTGACAGGTTATTAAACGGGTTAACAGGTTGACCCGAAACCCACCCGTTTAATAAACGGGTCATAACGGGTTGACTCGAAAATGACCCGAAATTTTAATCGTGCGGGTTGACCTGTATAAATTTCGTGCGGGTTTCGAGTCGTGTATCGGGTCGTGTCAAAAATTGCCACCCTTACCTGTAACCCTCAAATGACGACATCCCGTTTATTCCTTTTCTATTTTCCCTCCAAACTAAATTTAATTTTTGAATAAATTTGACCATTAGTTTTTCAAAAGAGATTTTTTTTTCTCCATCATCTTACGATTATACATGGATAGAAATTAGGTCTATCAAAAATCCAATTATGAACATCAAGGTAATAACACGATTTGAAAAAATTATACAATTTGAATATGTTTACGTTAGAACTAAGAGAGAATAATAAAACAATTACAATGCCGATTTAACATAAAAAAACAATACATAGAACTACAAAGTTAGAAGCAATATGTGCATGAAACTCAAGGACATGCGGAGAAGTGGAGCATTGATGAGACCATAACTCAATGTGTTCAAGAGGAACAAAAGAAGAATGAGGGCAATGTAGTCATCAATCTCGTCAATATGACAAAGGGCCAGAAGGAAAATTGGAAGGCAAAAGGTAAAGGTTCTGAAACCTCAACGGTAGAAATGGACATAATTACCCATGGGCTTCGATACCCATGGGTATTAGCTATATAGATAAACATTTTGATGGGTAAAATCTACCCTATCTTTGATGGGCAGGGCGTGGGTAACCCGCAGGTACCCGTAACCTGCAAAAGAAAAGAACAAGTTCAACTTCTGTTTCATGGTTCGCACCTCCTCGCTTCATGTTCTCCTTTTTTTTTCTCTCTTCCCTTCTGATCGACCACGACGATGAGACCCAGTCTATCGCTTCACCTAGTACGATCCTCACCACCCCCCCCCCCCCCTCCCCCCAACCATAGCTCATGAGGTGCTCAATTTCATATCATTTTCAATCTAGTTCTCTTGACATGGAAGATGGCTTTCAAATTTAATTCCTTTCCTTTATAGGCATGATCAAAATGACCCTTTTATTTCTCTTACTTCACTTGGTTTTTGATTAGGGAATTTATGGTATATGATTTCTCTTTTCATGTGGTTTTTGGAATTTTTCAGATTTCTTAGATTTTTTAGATCATGCTTATTAGTGTGTCCACTAAATTTTGGGTTTTGTTAGACGTTTGGCTAGGAGGATGGTGGACTAGAATGATGGTTTGAGTTTTGAAAAATCTTTGCATTCATTCAAGGCAAGACAAATGCAGCAGTAATTGTGAATCATTTCGTTTACACCCTCTAGAAGATTAGGTTGACCAGTCTCTAATTTTTTTTTTTGGGTATAATTTTGTTGATCTTGATACGCCCTTGCTGCTCTTAGAAGATTTGGTAGTGGAGGGTTACAAAGGTATTATGATTTCTCTAACTTTTGAACTTGTTTGTTATCCCTCATATTATTCTTGGGTAGTATAGTCATGCTTCTTATTCTGTGAAGTTTCGGGTCCTATGTGTAATCTTTTACATTTTGAAATTTGGATCAAATGGGTATTTTTTTGGGGGTTTGATCTCCCATGGAAAGCTAAAAGACCTTTTGATGCCAAATGAAATAATCTAAAAGTCAAGATTAAGAACATTATTGATTTTAGCCTTGAAACACAAGAAACTAAACACACTAGGGAATTCATAGTAAGAAATTATCTTGAAATGACACTACAAGACCTTCTCCAACAACATATTGTCCGCTTTGGCCTCAGTCCTCACGGTTTTGTTCTCGGGAGCTCACGTGCAACTTCCCAGTGGGTCACCTATCCTGGGATTGCACCAACCCCTACTCTCTTAACTTTGGAGTTCCCTAGGAATCCAAAGTCAGTGAGCTCCCAAAAGGTCTCATGTTAGATAGATGAGCGCCCCCACATATAAGGCGCATCCCCTAGATCTCTCGGGCGATATGAGATTGCTAACCATGCCCCCAATGCACAGTCCTCACAATCCAGCTCCCTTGGGGCCCAGCATCCTCGCTAGCACACTCAATTCCGGTCGGGGTTGGGCTCTGATACCAAATTGTCATGACCCGACCTTCTCCAACGGGATATTATCCTCTTTGGCCCCAACCCTCGCATTTTTGTTCTCGGGAGTTCACGTGCAACTTTCCAGTGGGTCACCTATCTTGGGATTGCACCAGCCCCTACTCGCTTAACTTTGGAGTTCCCTCGGAATCCAAAGCTAGTGAGCTCCCAAAAGGCCTCATGTTGGATAGATGTGTGCCCACACATATAAGGCGCATCCCCCAGATCCCCCGGACGATGTGGGATTGCTAACCATGCGCCCAAGGCACGGGTCCTCACATGAAATGAATAAAATTCAGTCCCTATGGCTAGTTCTTCAAATTTTCGAAAGTAGTTAGTTTTGTGTCTATTTAGATTCCTATAGCTTACAGCCTGTTAAATTCTAATGCCAGTATTCATTCCTCTAGTTAAGGATTGTTCTTCAAATTATTTTAGGTTTATATATCTTCCATATCCACATGATGAGAAAACACTTGGTGGTGTTTTGATTGATTGTCTTTATAATCGAAATCTTGATTGTAAATTATCCACATTGGTCGTTGACAATTGCACAAAAAATGATTGTTTGATAGATACACTTTTATCAAGGTTTAGTTCAACTTCGTTTTTGTTGAATGGAGATAATTTCACATGCATTGTGTTGCACATATTCTGAACTTAATAGTAAGAGATGGTCTAGATGTCATTAAGAAAAGTATTGCTATAATTTGGTCAAGTATTTCATATTGGACACACTCACCAAAAAAGGAGGAGAAATTCGTTTAAGCATGTCGTTAATTGAAAATTGAGTCTACTAAGAGTTTGGCACTAGATTGTGAAATAAGGTGGAACTCTACATATACAATGCATAGTGCAACATTGATATATGAAGATGTTTGTTTTTCTCGGTTGAAAAACATGAAATATACTAATGTACTTAGGAGGAGGATTGGGCGTTGGCTAAGTTGATAGTCAAAAAGCTGAAGCTATTTTATGATGCAAGTAAGGTTTTTTCTGGAACTAAGTATCTGACATCCAACCTTTTTTCCAACTATCTGTGACATTAGGTTGGCTATTAATGATTGGTCAGAGTCTGAGCATGATGAAGTGAAAGAAACGGCAACAATAATGTCTTTAAAGTTTGACAAATATTGGTATACAATTCATGGGATGTTGGAAATTGCACATATTATGGATCTAAGATATAAGATGAAATTGATTGAATTTTATTTCCCTCTCATATACAAAGAGAAAGCTCTAGTAGAAATTGAGAGGATTTGAAAGCTAGCTTATGCCTTGGTTGATCAATATCAGTTGAGGTATTAATCTCAACCTAGTGGTTCTTCTCAACCTTCAATTTCACAACTTTCATTAAGCTCACACAATGGAGTTGGGCGTTGTTGATGCACGAAATGTGCCAACTTAGGGAGCGAGTGCTATTCTGCCACGTGCACTGTGTAGACCTGAAAGGGAATGAAACTGGTCGGTCGGTCAGAATATAGGTACCAGTGTGGTACCAGCCCAAAGGTACTCTGACGCCCAAGTTAGTAGTCGGCCTAAGGTATAGGGTGGGTGGTAAAATGTGTACTGTAAAAGTAGTTACCTTTGTACGACAAATGGACCCCTTTTGTATGGGTGTGGTGAATATAATAATTGTATTCTCCCGATGAGGGACAAATGTCAATTGTTGTGGGACTGACACATGAAGGGGCTATCCAGAACCGACTAGGGTTTGCTCGCATGAGTGGGCCTAGACCCCTTCGACTTGTGCTAGGCGGCAGTATTGGGTCGTCGGATCGGTCTGGGCCGATGTACCGACCGACAGAGGCTGGGCCTCCAGAGTCGGCCAGTGGCATGGTGTTGGAAGAAAGCTAGGCCTCTGGGTCGGTCTGAGCCGACATGCCAAGCAAGCAGAGGACTGGGCCTCCAAGATTAATCTGGATTGATCGTCATTTTGGTAATGGGTTGGGCCTGCATTCAATTTGGGCTTCATGCTCAGTCTGGGTAGATATGGTATGAATAGAAGTCCCCCAAGTTCATGACCGAGGTGGAATTTCTTGGTTGGAGACTTGTAAAAAGAGTGCCCCAAACTGGATGTACATGCCTCCAGTCCCCCAAGTCCCCCAAGCGAGGGATTGAACCGAGCATAGGAGTCAGTGGTGGGAAGCGGAGGGTAGACCGAGAGGATGTGAGTCGGTCGGTGTGGGCGGGGAAAATAGAGTCCTCCCGTGTCGACGTCAGCAGGTGTGGAAGTCGAGGAGCCAACTACGCCATAGGTCAGTGGATATGACCGTAGGAGAAATCGAGGGGTAGTCTGTGTCGTGTCAGGGTAGAGTAGGGCAGTGGTAGTCATTTTTTGTAATCCATTCATTAATAGACAGTTATTTTTTCAAATTGTTGTGAAGTGCTGATTGCTCCGACTGAAAACTGGTCTGTCTTGTAGAGTTTAGTGTAACGACTTGTTAGCGGTAGGCCAACTTGAATGAACGAACCACTGATCGTACCGATCCGGTAGAATAGGATAATCACTGAGTCTAGATTGACCTGGATGAATGAACTACGCTCCAAAGGCCTGGAAAACTGTCAAATGCTGAATGTACCGATGGTCGGTTGGTAAGACTATACATTGATATTGATTATGAAGTTAATCGTGAACATACCAACGTGTACAAAAAAGTAATTGTTCATCTGAATGTGTAGGTAAATGTATGTATGATGGGACTGACTAAATGATGTGTGGTCTGCGTATTGTACGTTCTTGTAGACAGACCGGGTGTGTGTTCGGTCGGCATTTGTGTGCGCCTGTCTGTAAGGTAGTCCCAGCTCTGTATGTTTGAGCTTAAGCCTTAGGAAGAGGGTTCCCAATGTGTAGGCGTCTACCTCAATTGAGGACTTGCAAAGACCTCCTGAGTGTTGGAACTCGGTGTGTCCCTCAGTCCCCCAAGTGCTCAGTCGAGGTAGGTCGTCGACGGGGGAGCAGAAGGGAAGCGTTCGGTTGGTAGAAGCATGGAACAACTTCGCGATAGATCGGAGTGGCGCGGGACCGCGAGGTATGTGTCTGCTTGGCCTGCTGTCTGTGAACCGACTAACCATTAGCCAGGTATGCCGGTAAGTAGGGTGAGGTCAAGGGACCGAGAGAGGGGGTGCGTCTAACGGGGTGAACGTGTTTTGACACGGTGTGCATTGTAGACCTGTATTTGCTCGGCCTACATATGTTTTTCCTGGCGGAGGCCGACGAGCAATGTCTCGTACTCAGCCTCGTTGTTAGAAGCCTTGAACATGAAACGAAGTTCATACTCCAGTCGGTGCTTGTCTGGGGTGGCCAGGACAAGCCCAGCACCAGAGCCACTGTGACATGCCAAGCCGTCAACATGGAGAAGCCAGGTAGGTCAATTTACGTACATGGTTGGTCGGGATGTTGATGTTTGCTCTGTGTCGGCATGGGCCTCTAGCTCTGCTGGTAGGTAGGTGAACTCGGCAATAAAGTCAGCGATGGCCTGCCCCTTTTCGGCCGATAGGGGGCGAAGGTGATGTCAAACTCGCTGAGTTCGATGGACCATTTGAGTAGCTAACCGGAAGTGTCCGGTTTTTGCAGCACTTGCAGGAGCGAGCGATTGGTCAAGACAATGATGGCGTGGGCCTGGAAATATGGATGGAGCTTCCTAGAAGAAGTGATCAGAGTAAAAGCAAGTTTTTCAAGATCAGTGTACCTGGTTTCTGCGTCCTGTAGTGCTCTGCTGACATAGTAGACAGGATGCTCGACGCCCTCGGTCTTTCTGATCAGGATAGAGCTGACGGCGGAGTTGGAGACCGATAGGTACATGATAAGGGACTCTCCGATCTCCGATCGAGAGAGCAATGGTGCACGACTCATGTATGTTTTCATCTCGGCGAAGGCTTTGTCGCACTCCTCGGTCCAGGTAATGTGTTTGAATCGAGCCTTGAGGGCCTTGAAGAAAGGTATGCATCGGTCGGTTGCTTTAGAAATGAACCGGGTTAGCCCAGCAACTCAACCGGTCAGGCTCTAGACTTCCTTTTGGGTCTGGGGGGCCTTCATGTCCAAGAGTGCATGAGTCTTCTCAGGGTTGGCCTCGATGCAGCGCTGGCTGATCATGAAGCCGAGGAATTTTCTCGAACAGACCCCAAAAACACACTTCGCCCGATTGAGGCGCATTCTGAACTTTTTGAGGATGGCGAACATGTGAGTGAGATTGGTGATGTGCTGGTCGACCGTCTTGAACGTCCGCGTAGACAGTGCCGATCGGGATGATGGAGTCCCCGGTAAACTGGAACAGTGGGGAAGGTGATTGGTCGAGCTCGGCCTCCTTAAGTTGAAGCTGCTTGTAGGCCTCCATAAAGATGACATTGACCGAGCTGCCAGTGTCGACCATGATTCGACCAACATCAAAGTTGCTGATGATGGCACAGATGATAAGTGGGTCGTCGTGCGGGTAGATCACCCCTTGCTCCTCCTTTTCTGAGAAAGAGATGGCCTCCCAACTGGTGCGTGCCACCTTCCGGGCTCAGCTATCCGCCACCTGGAAGACCTGTTGGTTGTGCTTCATGTTGGAGATGAAGTCTTTCCTGGCTCGATTCAATGCCAGAGGTGAGGAGATAGAGGTGCCGCTGGTTATTGTGTTGATCTGGGGGTGTCGGGGGCTGTTGCGGAGCGTTTTACAGGAACTGGTTAATCTTGTCGTCTCTGACCAAGGCCTCAACCGGATCTTGGAAGGCCACACACTGATCAATGTTGTGGCCGTTATACTTGTGGTACTGGTAGTAGACGCTAGTATTCTTGGCAAGTCGGCCTGTGCTGGGAGTCCATGTCGGCTTGATGATCATGCCCTCTACGTTCATTAGCACGTTCTCGTATGACATGTTCAGGATCGTGTAGGTTTCGAACTTGGACCGAGAAAGAGGGCGCTCGGCGTTGTTCGTTGGGCCGGTGCTCCTGCTGGCCGTGTCCCTGGCGGGGCCCCTGGTGGCCTTGGTTTCTGCCTTTATTTCCTGTAGGAGGGGGTGTAGTCCTTCCGTTTTCCACCCGGGGAGTTGTGGTCCTGGGTCTGGCCTGACACAACCTGCTGGGGAGCTGACTGCTATGGGGTGTAACTCGATCAGTATGTGTTGATCGAGTCCCCTGTGCTGGGTCGGTATGTGTTGCCCGTTGTCGTACCACCCTTGCTAGGCAACAACTCGGCCTTAGCATGGATGGCTGCCTATTTCGTTAACTCATTATAGGTAGACCAACCTTGAGTGTGTGCGGCGTACTTGAATTGGGACTCGCGCAGGTCACCCTTGAACGCTGTGAAAGACGTCCTGTCATCGGACTCGGTGCACCGAGAGTATTTCAGGCTGAATCGAGCAGCGTACGCACGTATCGTCTCTATTTCTCCTTGTTTCAAGAGGAAGAGATCCTTGGCAGAGAAGAGCCTGTAAGTCTGGATCATCAACTGATTCAGAAAAACCTTGGTGAGCTGTGCAAAGGAGTCGACAGCGTCGGGCTCCAGGAGGTAGAACCAGTTGATTGCAGCGTCGGTGAGGGTGGAACTGAAAACCAAATAGCGGGCCTCGTCGGTCAGACTCGAGAAGGAGACGGCCGACCGGAAGTTGTAGAGGTGGTTGATTGGGTTGGTCTGACCGATGTAGAGGGAGATATTCAGTGGCTTGATTGTGTTGCCATGTTGAAAGAAGTTGATCCGGTTCGAGAACGGCCCCAAGCTAGGTCTGCCCTTAGTATGTGTCTGGGGTGTCCCTTTCTCGGCCTCGAGGCATCTAACGCGATCGAGGAGCTGCTGGACCAATGGGTCGGCGCTGGGGGCCTTGCTCGGGCAAGGGTAGTCGGTACCCTGGTGAGGCAATGACGTGTCTAGCCGAGACGAGTTTCCTTGGTTTCATAGGGACTTAGTGCTGCTCGGGGGGCGCTCAGACCGCCGGGCACTGAGGATCTCCTGGAAGAATCTGTTCCCTCGGTCACCATGATGGGGGGGTTTCCGCCATGGGAGTGTTGACGCGGGCTGGCCTCAGGTTGTGTCCGGCTGGTCTGTCCTATTGTTCGTAGATCTTTGTCTGTGGGGAACTCGAGTTGGATCGGGCTGAGTTGCATGCGGTCCAATCTAGATGTGCCACTCAGGGCTTCGCGAGCGTAGCGATAGATCATGGTCCCTTGAGCGCCCTTTCCAGGAATGACCAGGAGCTTTGGCCCTTCTCGGTTGGTGCAACCGTGGTAGCGGCCTTACCCTTGTCGGCGGCTCGACGGATCCTCTCGGTGCGCTATGCACATTCAGCCACCACGAGGTCAGCCTGGCGGATCTCGTCCTGAGCGCGGTGAGCGTTTAGCTCGACCTGAGTGGCCTGTAATTGGGCTACAACCTCGGTGTAATGCTCGTTGAGCTCGGTATAGTGCACATCAGGCTGGGAGCCATTGGCCCTGATTTCGGACATGTCGCGTTGTAATTTTTCCAACGCCCGGAGCACCTCGGGGGAGGTGTCCCTTGGCCCTCGGCCGGACACTGGTGTGACTTCGCCATCTACGTTATCCTGCATACTGAAAAATAGGAGGGTAACAGTGTTTTTGGCTCGATAGAGTGGAGGACAAACTTAGTCAATTTCCCACAGACGGCGCCAAACTGTTGATGCACAAAATGTGCCAACTTATGGAGCGAATGTTGTTTGCCACGTGCCCTGTGTAGACATGAAAGGGAATGAAACTGGTCGGTCAATCAGAGTATAAGCACCGGTGTTGTACTAGCCCAAAGGTACTCTGACGCCCAAGTTAGTAGTCGGTCTAAGGTATAGGGTGAGTGGTAAAATGTGTACTGTAAAAGTAGTTATGAACAGTAAATGCTTAGTTACCTTTGTACGACAAATGGACCCCTTTTTTATGAGTGTGGTGAATATAATAATTGTATTCTCCCAATGTGGGACAAATTTCAATTTCTATGGGACTGACACGTGGAGGGGCTATCCAGACCCGACTAGGGTTTGCTCGCATGAGTGGGCCTGGACCCCTTGAGCTTGTGCTAGGCGGCAATACTGGGCCCTCGGATCGGTCTGGGCCGATGCACCGACCGACAGAGGCTGGGCCTCTAGAGTCGGCTAGTGGCATGGTGTTGGAAGAGGGCCCAGTACTGCCGCCCAAGTTAGTAGTCGGTCTAAGGTATAGGGTTTGGTGAATATAATAATTGTATTCTCCCAATGTGGGACAAATTTCAATTTCTATGGGACTGACACGTGGAGGGGCTATCCAGACCCGACTAGGGTTTGCTCGCATGAGTGGGCCTGGACCCCTTGAGCTTGTGCTAGGCGGCAGTACTGGGCCCTCGGATCGGTCTGGGCCGATGCACCGACCGACAGAGGCTGGGCCTCTAGAGTCGGCTAGTGGCATGGTGTTGGAAGAGGGTTGGGCCTCCAAGATTGATCTGGATTGATCGTCATTTTGGTAATGGGCTGGGCCTGCAGTCATTCTGGGCTTCATGCTCGGTCTGGGCCGATATGGTATGAACAAGGGTAATATGCAGAAATTTGAGTTATTTGTTTCTGAGCGCACTATAGTGATGTTGCGAAGTCAGGCCTGATTATTATTTGGTAAAAAAACTTTTACCAAGAACTGTTGACTTCGATAAATTGGCTTGGTAAAATGTGAGTGGAAAAAAATTCCCCATTATGCATGATATTACTAGAGATATCCTAGCCATTCTAGTGTCCATTATTATATCAGAGTCTGCATTTAGTACTGGTGGAAGAATTGTAAATCCACAACATAGTCGTCTCCAATCAAACACAATTGAGAGTTTAATGTGTGCACATGATTGGCTATGGAGTAAGATTATAGATATTATATATATTCTTGTAATTGTTCAATCATTATTTATGCATCATTTTAATGTCATATAATACCCATTTTATGTATCTTTTGAGTACATTCATGTCAGGACCCACCCCGATTTCACCCTGAAACCCGAGGTAAATCCTGCTCCCGTCTGACACCTCGACACAAAAACAGTCAGACGCAGGAGAAAGCATTCAATAAAACCCGAAGTTAGAGTTTACAGAGCATAGTACGAATACAATGAAATAAAAACCGATGACAATTACACGCACGCGGAAGAAAAACTTAAACACTCGGGAATCCCGCTCGTCACTTCTATGCCTCAGACACTGCCTCGACGTCAAGACCCCGCGCTAGCTCCACAACCTGGAGGGCAATTTAAAAACCAGAAAGTGTGAGTGGACCAAAAAGAATAAAAGTTTCAAAAACTATTTCATAAACAACCCAGGGTTTGGCCCTCCGTTTTGAAACCACATGCATAACCCAGTTATCAAAACAGTAGGATCCAATACTCAAAAAAACATCATAAGAAACAGAAACACTATAAAACAGTTATAGAAGTCATAGCGTAGGAATCATAAAACCGTATCATAAACCCTGAACGTCAAAATCATCATTTTCCGATCAAACCTGCTGGAACTATCCGAGTCTTTAAACTCCCGAGTCTTTAAACTCAATAGGCCTCAATAATATCCGAGTCTTTAAACTCCCGAGTCTTTAAACTCAATAGGCCTACGGGGGAAATATCAATATATCCGAGTCTTTAAACTCAATTCGGGCCCGTCCCCCGTCAATCAATATCCGGGTCTTTAAACCCAATAACCAGATCCAGCAAATCCAATCCAAAACCATTTGTAAACCCATTTCTAAATCCATATCCAAACTCGAATCCGAAATCATTGGTCTGATGCCCTTCCGGCATCCCGAACCGCCATTCTGAACCCAAATCCAGAAATTCATTTTCAACTTAAAACCAAATTCTGCTTTACGAGATCCGATTATAAAACCAAAAACCTTGATCATCGAAATCATGTTCCAAAATCCATTTATAATCATTAGAAATCATTTATCATTTGAAATCCCAAAACTATAACATTATAATCAGAAATCAACCTTTTATCGTAAAACGTGCCAAATACCGTATTTTCTCGAAAAACGTGCAATTATGTAAAATCACATCATAAATCCAACAATCATGAAATCACATAGATAAAACAAGTATAGAAAACAGTTATGAATGTTCGAGTTTAAGAAAAGGGTCCACTTACAGTACCGAGCACTCAATCGCGTCCCGAACGTCCTGCACGTTCCTCGGCTTCCTCGGGAAATCCCGATCCTGTCAACAACCACCAAATTGCGTCACTAACACGTCCACGAGTATCCACCTAAATTCCCTCAAAAATCCCCGGGTCCTAAACGTAACGAACCGGAACCCTAAACCTTCACCCTCGCGAAACTAAACTCAAACGACGTCCGATTAACCCGAAACCAATTCCAATGGACTCGTCACAACTCCTGGACCAAAAACCATGTTGACCACTTTCCCCAGAACTGCCGCACGCGCCCCCACGCGCCGCCCAAAGTGGCTGCGCGTGGCCCTTACGCGCCAGCTACAGTACCACCGTCAACCTCACGTCGACCCGGTTCACACCAGTGCTAGAACTCGGACCGGCGAGACCTGTACTCTGCCGTCCGGCCACCATTTCACCTCCTTTCTTCACCTATAGCTTCGTCTAGCCCTACTCTATCCATCCCCGTCGTTGAATCACCGCGATTCAGCCCGTAGCTCATCGACTCAAGCTCGAACCAGACATCCCGAACTCCCCTGTTTGCCTTCCCGGCCACCAGGTAACCTCCCGTCACGGTGGCAACACCAGACGGTTCCTAGGACCATCCTAAACCTCACCCAACTCACCTGGAACGTCGGCTCTACGCCAATATTCACGACTTTCAGTTTGAAAGTCACGGCTAAAACAGAGCACGCAGAGCACCTGCCGTCGTGCTAACCGCCACCGTATACCCCCGTCACGGCAGCACATCCAGGAGATACCCAGGCCTCCCCTGAGTCACCTAGACCACCCTAGACTCAACCTTTCTACCTCTAAGGCTACGACTTCCATTTTGAACTTCTACGGCTAAACAGAGCATCGAAATGGGGATGAGGGAATTACCTGCCTTCCGTCACCGTCGTGAGCTCCGTTGGGGATGGTGGACTCCTCGCACCCCTCACGACACCACCACGATCTCAGTAGCACCGTACACGGCCGCCACCGTCACGATTTCTCACAAACTCCCTGATTTCCTTCCTGTTTCCCCCCTGATTTTCCCACAGCTCTCGACGCCCTCACACACAGCCACCACACCGTCAGCCTCTCTCACTGCTTCCCTCTCACTCCCTGCTCACTCTCACACACTCACAACTCACCAGCACCCTCGATCAACCCTCAATTCTTCCTCACAATCTCCCTCTGTTTCACTCTGGTTGAAGAACACGAACACACACACTTGCACGGGTGCACCCTAATTATTTGGGCCGTGCACGCACTGGAACTCACCAGAAGCCACTCCACCCTTAGCAC
This sequence comes from Prinsepia uniflora, assembly GCA_032719365.1. Classification (NCBI taxonomy): domain Eukaryota; kingdom Viridiplantae; phylum Streptophyta; class Magnoliopsida; order Rosales; family Rosaceae; genus Prinsepia; species Prinsepia uniflora. Next base: position 33,907,238 of record CM064868.1, on the reverse strand, counting down.
GTGTCACCATCCTCCTCATTCTCTCACCAAATGGCTCCATCCCAGCCGTCCATCTGCCTTCTCTGTGCACAATTCTCTAAACAACCAAAAGACCAAACTGCCCCTCCTTTTAACTCAATTTTACACTTTTGCCACTAACTTCCTAGACCCGTAACTCACTCATCGTAAGTCCGATGAATACGTGCTGCCTGTCATCAAACTCAGGACAACGAGATCTACGTAACCATCCTCGGTCATCGTACCAAAACCCGATCGTCCAAAAAGTCAACGTTTCCCCTTCTTTTAACCAAATTACGGTTATGCCCTCAACCTTCCGAACATCATAACTTCCTCTTCGGATGTCGGAATCAGGCGTGCCACCTGCCTATGGATTCGTGACATCCTAAAATACGTCCTGGTCGCTGGTCAACACCCATTTGACCACCTGAACTAAAGTCAACATTTTTGCCCAAGTCAGGGGCAAAATCGTCATTCTAAACTTACGGACCTATCGGGACCACCTAACCACCGATAAACCTCACTAATCCCACCTTAATCACTATCTTAATCCCGGCTCTCGGGACGGGTTGTTACAATCTACCCACCTAAAAAGAATTTCGTCCCCGAAATTCCGCAGCTAGTTCCCGACACCTAGGGTCTCCTACCCGGTAATCAACACTAGGTTAAGACCAACCTCTCCTGGGTTTCCTGTCTATCATCTCCACCTTGGGTATTTCACACCATCCCCAACTACTGTTACCACGGCCAACCCTCTCTATGTAACAACTGTATGGTGTACGCAAGGGAAACTCTATGAACAGAAAACAAAGGTATTTTACAATACCTCATATGGAATACCCGAATAAATTCACAGAGCACATCCTCACGTACTACCCCACCTTTCCAAACCAACTCGGCTACTACGTCGGCCATTATCGGAATAAATCTACAAAGTCCTAAAGGCAAACTCTAGCTTGTGGGTTCTCTCCTTCAATAACCTTATATCGATCAGTTATAGTCACTCCTTTCATATTCCTTCCGTCATCCTTCCACTGTAACACTCCCCAGATCACCTAGGGAAAATCCTAGACTCGCTCCCAGACTCCAACAACAAAATTGGGTACAACATAAGCAAAGCTAATAATCTACCTGTCCCCGCATCTGGTGTCCACTGAACTTCCTGCTGAGTCATTGAGAACACTCGGGCCTGAGATCCCGACACTCTACCACGTCCCCTCGAACTACTAGTGGCACCACCACCTCCTCTAGTGCCTGCTGTCCCTGACGCTGTACTCTGTCTAGGCTCCGCTGCTCCTCGGCCTACACTACCTTCCTGCGGCAACAGTGGACACTCACGTCGGAAATGACCTCGCTCCCCACAGTAGAAACACACATTCCATCCCGGTCCACCACTCGGTCTCCCTGTAGACGCTACAGACGTCGCACTCGCTTGTGGAGTCGGCTGTGCTCGGAAACCACGAAATCCTGAACTCTGGAAACTACCAGGCCTACCAAAACGATCATCGCCCGATGACGATGCTCCACCGAAGTTACCCCTTTTCGGTGTCCGCTGGCTCGAAGCTCCAGAAAAAGATGGCTCCCGGCGCCGCACCGGCAAACTAGCCTCAACCCTTACCGCAGCATCCGACAAGTCTCGGAGGGTAGCAAACGATCCAGCCGTCACGATGGCTCGAATCTCGCCTCGCAAGCCCAATTCAAACCTACGGCATTTCTCGGCTTCAGTGGCATTTCTCATACTCAGCCACTGTCATATTCCCTTGTTGAAGCTGCAGGAATTCAGCCTCCTTGGCATCCCGGAAAGAACGAGGATAATACTGCTCCAGGAACCGTTCCCTAAACGTCTCCCAAGTCACCGTATGGACATCCCAGCCAGACAATTCGAGGGTATACCACCACTCGTACGCTGCACCATCCAATAAAAATGTAGCCAACAACACTCGCTCCTCTGGCGGGCAAAGCATCACCGCAAAGATCCGCTCAAGTCTGGTAATCCACCTCTGGGCTTCCTCAGGATCAGCCCCACCACTAAAAGTAGTAGCCCCGAGCCGCTGGGCTCGCTCAATCGTAGTACTCTCAGTTCCCCTCGCCATTTCTTCTTCAGGTCATGGAGAGGGTCCACGTCTCGGAGGCATCATCAACCGCACGCTGAAAGAGGCATAAAAGTAGTCAAACAACTAAAACACAACCTCACAAACCAACAGACCCAACAAACTCGACAAACCTATGCTCTGATACCAATTGTCAGGACCCACCCCGGTTTCACCCCGAAACCCGAGGTAAATCCTGCTCCTGTCTGACACCCCGACACAAAAACAGTCAGACGCAGGAGAAAGCACTCAATAAAAACCGAAGTTAGAGTTTACAGAGCATAGTACGAATACAATGAAATAAAAACCGATGACAATTACACGCACGCGGAAGAAAAACTTAAACACTCGGAAATCCCGCTCGTCACTTCTATGCCTCAGACACTGCCTCGACGTCAAGACCCTGCGCTAGCTCCACAACCTGGAGGGCAATTTAAAAACCAGAAAGTGTGAGTGGACCAAAAAGAATAAAAGTTTCAAAAACTATTTCATAAACAACCCAGGGTTTGGCCCTCCGTTTTGAAACCACATGCATAACCCAGTTATCAAAACAATAGGATCCAATACTCAAAAAAACATCATAAGAAACAGAAACACTATAAAACAGTTATAGAAGTCATAGCGTAGGAATCATAAAACCATATCATAAACCCTGAACGTCAAAATCATCATTTTCCGATCAAACCTGCTGGACCTATCCGAGTCTTTAAACTCCCGAGTCTTTAAACTCAATAGGCCTCAATAATATCCGAGTCTTTAAACTCCCGAGTCTTTAAACTCAATAGGCCTACGGGGGAAATATCAATATATCCGAGTCTTTAAACTCCCGAGTCTTTAAACTCAATCCGGGCCCGTCCCCCATCAATCAATATCCGGGTCTTTAAACCCAATAACCAGATCCAGCAAATCCAATCCAAAACCATTTGTAAACCCATTTCTAACTCCATATCCAAACTCGAATCCGAAATCACTGGTCCGATGCCCTTCCGGCATCCCGAACCGTCATTCCGAACCCAAATCCGGAAATTCACTTTTCAACTTAAAACCAAATTCTGCTTTACGAGATCCGATTATAAAACCGAAAACCTTGATCATCGAAATCATGTTCCAAAATCCATTTATAATCATTAGAAATCATTTATCATTTGAAATCCCAAAACTATAACATTATAATTAGAAATCAACCTTTTATCGTAAAATGTGCCAAATACCGTATTTTCTCGAAAAACGTGCAATTATGTAAAATCACATCATAAATCCAACAATCATGAAATCACATAGATAAAACAAGTATAGAAAACAGTTATGCATGTTCGAGTTTAAGAAAAGGGTCCACTCACAGTACTGAGCCCTCAATCGCGTCCCGAACGTCCTGCACGTTCCTGGGCTTTCTCGGGAAATCCCGATCCTGTCAACAACCACCAAATTACGTCACTAACACGTCCACGAGTATCCACCTAAATTCCCTCAAAAATCCCCGGGTCCTAAACGTAACGAACTGGAACCCTAAACCTTCACCCTCGCGAAACTAAACTCAAACGACGTCCGATTAACCCGAAACCAATTCCAATGGACTCGTCACAACTCCTGGACCAAAAACTATGTTGACCACTTTCCCCAGAACCGCCGCACGCGCCCCCACGCGTCGCCCAAAGTGGCTGCGCGTGGCCCTTACTCGCCAGCTACAGTACCACCGTCAACCTCACGTCGACCCGGTTCACACCAGTGCTGGAACTCGGACCGGCAAGACCTGTTCTCTGCCGTCCGGCCACCATTTCACCTCCTTTCTTCACCTATAGCTTCGTCCAGCCCTACTCTATCCATCCCCGTCCTTGAATCACCGCGATTCAACCCGTAGCTCATCGACTCAAGCTCGAACCAGACGGCCCGAACTCCCTTGTTTGCCTTCCCGGCCACCAGGTCACCTCCCGTCACAGTGGCAACACCAGAAGGTTCCTAGGACCATCCTAAACCTCACCCAACTCACCTGGAATGTCGTCTCTACGCCAATCTTCACGACTTTCAGTTTGAAAGTCACGGCTACAACAGAGCACGCAGAGCACCTGCCGTCGTGCTAACCGCCACCGTATACCCCCGTCACGGCAGCACAACCAGGAGATACCCAGGCCTCCCCTGAGTCACCTAGACCACCCTAGACTCAACCTTTCTACCTCTAAGGCTACGACTTCCATTTTGAACTTCTACGGCTAAACAGAGCATCGAAATGGGGATGAGGGAATTACCTGCCTTCCATCACCGTCGTGAGCTCCGTTGGGGCTGGTGGACTCCTCGCACCCCTCACGACACCACCACGATCTCAGTAGCACCGTACACGGCCGCCACCGCCACGATTTCTCACAAACTCCCTGATTTCCTTCCTGTTTCCCCCCTGATTTTTCCGCAGCTCTCGACGCCCTCACACACAGCCACCACACCGTCAGCCTCTCTCACTGCTTCCCTCTCACTCCCTGCTCACTCTCACACACTCACAACTCACCAGCACCCTCGATCAACCCTTAATTCTTCCTCACAATCTCCCTCTGTTTCACTCTGGTTGAAGAACACGAACACACACACTTGCACGGGTGCACCCCAATTATTTGGGCCGTGCACGCACTGGAACTCACCAGAAGCCACTCCACCCTTAGCACGTGTCACCATCCTCCTCATTCTCTCACCAAATGGCTCCATCCCAGCCGTCCATCTGCCTTCTCTGTGGACAATTCTCCAAACAACCAAAAGACCAAACTGCCCCTCCTTTTAACTCAATTTTACACTTTTGCCACTAACTTCCTAGACCCGTAACTCACTCATCGTAAGTCCGATGAATACGTGCCGCCTGTCATCGAACTCAGGACAACGAGATCGACGTAACCATCCTCGGTCAACGTACCAAAACCCGATCGTCCAAAAAGTCAACGTTTCCCATTCTTTTAACCAAATTACGGTTATGCCCTCAACCTTCTGAACATCATAACTTCCTCTTCGGATGTCGGAATCAGGCGTGCCACCTGCCTATGGATTCGTGACATCCTAAACTACGTCCTGGTCGCTGGTCAACACCCATTTGACCACCCGAACTAAAGTCAACGTTTTTGCCCAAGTCAGGGGCAAAATCGTCATTCTAAACTTACGGACCTATCGGGACCACCTAACCACCGATAAACCTCACTAATCCCACCTTAATCACTATCTTAATCCCGGCTTTCGGGACGGGTTGTTACAATTCATGCCATCAATAGGAGAAAATAATCTATTTTTGTGAGAAATGTGTAGAATTAGATAGAACTTAGAATTATGAGAATTCGAGCGAAAAAATCACCTAAATCGGAATTGTAACGAAGAAGTTATTAAGAAAATAAGATTGTGCATAAATTTTGGTAGACACCTACCGAATCTAGCTTCAGATGAGTCAAAAGGACGTTGACCGCTGCTAATTTCCAATTCGGCTAACACCTTCTGAATATCTCTAGGTAACCTTGGTGCTCGTATGTTGAAGCTTCCTCTTCTGTTTCGGTGAGTGCTTGCCGAAATATCAGCCTAGCATTTCCTTTCCGCGTTGAACTACTTTAACAGTGCTTTTGACCTCTAATTTTTGGTTGTTGACTATCGACTTTATTCATATTCTTTAGCTAACGCCTACCAAATCTGCTTCTGAATTATTCCAACAACTGATTTTCTTATTCTTTTTGGAAAACCAGTATGATAGGACCCATCCTAACCCCTTTGGATTATCGTGGGATGTGCCCTACTCCCGTCTAACACCGCGTACCAGACAAGGGATGAAACCGTAACCCACTAGGTGTTACCTAGAGTGCGCAGAGATCTGTGGAGTACGTAGCGGCATGTGATGTCTCAGTCTCTACTACAGCCCGCATTCGCGATCAACTTGAAGGGTATCAAAAACCATAAAAACTGTGAATGGACAAAAATAAACAGTTCAAAAACAATTTATCGAAAAGGCATTTATACCCTTCACGTATAAGCATGCATGCATCAAAAAGCAGTATTTTTAAATAGTTTCTTAAAAGCCAATAATATGCATTTCAAATCAAAACACAATGAAAACATGGCTCAATGAAAGCCATTTTCTCAATAGGGTCTCAGCCTAAATCCAATACACGTGGGTCTCAGCCTAAATCCAAAATCATATAAAACATCTCTATAGGGTCACTGCCCGAACATAGACTCGCATCCTGAGTCTCATGATAACATGTTCACCCATCCTCTTATCCAATTTCCAATCTCATCATCACTGGCCATGATATCAGCGCTACGCGTGCGACTTGGGATTACACGTCCGATATACACCAGGCTCAGAGCCCACGGCTCGACATCTAGGTGCCCTAACTCAGAATCACACGTCACACAGGATGGTCGACGTCTGAGCGATGGCATCTACAGGATCACACATCACACAGGATGGTCGACGTCTGCAAAATTTCCATCTCCTACACTCCTGTAGGAAGTGTCCTTGTGACTTCTCCAAGATCACACATCCCACTGGATGGTCGACGTCCAGAGGCTATCATCACATCATAGAGGATGGTCATGTGTAAAACATTTCACATGACAGGACCCGCCCCGATCCCACAGGGACCACAAGGGGACGTGCCCTGCTCCCGTCTGACACCCAATAATTCATACCAATTTTAACCTCAAACATTTAAAAGCATAAATAACCAAATTAAAGTCATACATAAAATCCGAATTAAACGAATGTCAAACAAGGGATATAATCCAAAATTACAAATTTGCGAGCACGACTCTAAAGTAATCCTGCGGGTACACCGCCCAGCAGGGGTTCAGGTACGCAGAAGTAGATCTATGCCTCAGCCTCTGGTTCCTCCTCTACCTCAGTTTCCCGACCTGGAGGGGTTATCAAAACAGTAAGGGTGAGTGGACCGAAACACAAGTTTATGAAATCGTTTGATAAGTAAAACATATAATTTACCCCTCCGTTTTCCAAACATGCGTGCACCATAATTCCAAAATCATAAACCATATAATATGAACCATAAGGCATATAGTAAAACCATAATCATAATTTTAGTTGCTGCACTATACACTCCAATCCCGACATCCCTGATGTCTGACGTCCCTGACGTCCAATAAGGTCACAATCACAAGGCTACGCGTGCCACTCGGGTCTCAATTTCCGAGTTCAATCCCCGAACCCCGTTCGGGTACAGCATCCCCGATGCTTAGCGTCATAGACGCTGGACGTACTAGACGTCCGTGACCTCTCCGGGGTACCTCATCCGGAGGAGACAATACAATATGGAAGGATCTATACAGTGCAGTAACAAATACATTTTATTGATATCCACATGCAAACATATATATATAGATAGAATCCGAACCAATCATTTAGTTTCATCGGACGGGTCTCAAGCCCAAATACCGTGAAACGTGCCATTACCATATTTTCCATATCATCAAAACCATCATTGTTTTAGCATGTGAATAAGTATAATAAAACCAGAAAACATTTATGCACACAAGGGTTTAAGAAAATGGCCCACTCACAGTACAATCCTGCTAGAAACCGAACGTATACCCTCGTCCTGGTACAAATGTACAATCCCTGTCAAGTCCAAGTATTCGTAAAGGTCAAATTAAACCCCCAACATTCAACCATGAAAGCCTAGGTCGAAACCGACCCGGGAAAGCCGCCCGAACGCGCTTTCCAAGGCAATAAACCTTATTTTGACCAACTTAATGATCTCCGATCGACCCGAAACCACCGCCATTGGATCCGGATCGTCGAAACCTAAAGAATGGTGGTGGTCCCACCAAAAACACTGTTCACACGCGCCCCCACGCGCCGGTCAACGCAGGAACAGTTCCTGCTGACGTCATCGCTGACGTCACTGCTGACGTCAGCATGACGTCATGCTGACGTCATCAGACAGCTGTCAGGTCTGACGTGTCAGACTCTGACAGGTGCCACGTGTCAACATCCAATTGGTCCACCTCACTGATCTGTCAGACCACGTGTCAGATCTGACATGTGCCACGTGTCAGCACGGCACTGGTCCACGTCACTGACATGTCAGTGACACGTGGCAGTCCCTGACTGGTCCACGTCACTGACATGTCAGTGCTGACTGTGCACTGACATGTGACACGTGTCGGCTCACGGTTGGTCCACGTCATCTGACAAACTGACAGGGTGCCACGTCAGCACCACTGTCATCAGACGGGTTGACCCGTTTTCCTGCAACTCGGGTCGATCAGACCCGCGATCGAGACCCGGTTGCCATTTCTTCATTTCTGGGTCATTTTCAGTCCTTTCAATTCTTAAATGCTCGTCTTAGTCCCTAGATTAGTTTAATGTAAAAAGAATTGAGAAACACGGATCGAATTGAGGGCCTACCTTGAAGAACAGCTCTGGCCTCCCGTCGCAGTTTTGCCACCGCCCTGAGCTCCACCGGCCACGAGTTCGATTCCAGAAGGTCCTAGGAGTTCCTAGGGTTGATTAGGAATCACAACGGACCAAATTGAACGTGGGAAAAGGATTACCAAAATCTGGGTTTGAAAACCGCCACGGGTTTCCCCTGCTTCCTTCCGCGCCGCCGTCTGCCGCCGTCCACCGCCGTGCCTCCGTCCTTCCCCGTGAGTCCAGCAACACACAGACACAGTGAGTGGATAGCTGGCTGGGATGCTTTGATCGAAATGGGCAGTGTGCTCTGCGGGTGGGAAATATAAAGAATTGGAGGGAAAGCTGCTCAAAGATTTGAACGGCCCAGATTTGATCTCCAGATTAGATCAAGGGCTGAGATTAGATCTGGGGTTTTTAATCCAAAGGCTGAAATTTAAAGCTGGTTCAAATGTTTAATTAATCCAATAGTGGATCTGATCCAATCTAGCCAATGGGTGAGTGACACTTGTCACTCACCAGATGTCCTCCAATCAGATTTCCTGAATTTAATATTCGACACGAAAACCGAGACACGAACTTCCCGAATTCACGTTTCTGACCATAACTTCCTCGTACGAAGTCCGATTTCGGCGTGCCGCCTGTCTACGGACTCAGGACGTCGAGGCCTACCCAACGGTCCTTGAGTCAACTGAAAATTAGTTGTCCAAAGAAAAGTCAACATTTTCCCCCGAGAGTCCAAATTACGGTAATGCCCCTGAACTTCCAATAGCCATAACTTTTACCCTGATCGTCCGAATTGGACGTGCCACCTGTCTATGAACTCGTGACGTCCCGAACTACGTCACGGTCATAGGTCAAAGTCCATTTAGTTCATCAATCAAAAAGTCAACAATTTGACCATACCATTCACAGGGGTAAAATCGTCAAATCACACAATAAATTACAATATGGAAATCCTCGAATTTCCGGGGTGTTACAACCTTCCCCCCTTAAAAAATTTCGTCCCGAAATTTCAAGGAAACAAATGAGGAAATTGTTCTCGCATCTGAGCCTCAGGCTCCCATGTGGCTTCTTCCACGTTCTGGTTTCTCCAGAGAATCTTCACGAGAGGGATCGTCTTCCGTCGTAGTACCTTGTCCTTCCGATCCAAGATCTGTACCGGTTGTTCTTCAAAGCTCAAATCCTCCCGTAGTTCGACAGGTTGTTCCCCAAGTACATGAGAAGCATCACGTACGTACATCCGCAACATCGATACGTGGAAAACATCGTGAACTCTTGATAGTTCTGGGGGTAGTGCCAATCTGTATGCAACTCTGCCAATTCTCTCCACGATTTCATAAGGTCCGATAAAACGCGGACTCAGTTTCCCCCGTCGGCCAAAACGGATAATCCCTTTCCACGGAGACAACTTCAGGAAGACAAAATCTCCCACATCAAACTCCAAGTCTCGAATCCGTCGGTCGGCATAACTCTTCTGGCGATCCTGTGCCACCTTCAATCTTTCCTTGATCACGCGAACAGTTTCCATGGTTAAGTCCATTATCTCCGGCCCTACAGCCGCTCGCTCTCCTACCTCCGTCCAGCAGATAGGTGTCCTGCACTGTCGGCCATACAGTGCCTCATAAGGTGCCATCCCGATGCTTGCCTGATAGCTGTTGTTGTAAGCGAATTCCATCAATGGCAAATGAGTATCCCAAGAGTCTTGAAACTGTAGTGCACATGACCTCATCATGTCCTCCAAGGTTTGAATGGTTCTCTCAGACTGTCCATCGGTCTGTGGATGGAAAGCAGTACTGAAACGTAAGGTTGTTCCCAAAGTAGCTTGCAAACTCCGCCAGAACCTGGAAGTGAAACGCGGATCACGATCAGACACGATCGATTCCGGCGTACCATGAAGTCGTATGATTTCCTTCACAAACAACTGAGCCAGTCGGTTAGGTTTATAGGTTTCCTGAACTGGCAGAAAATGGGCTGATTTGGTTAACCGATCCACGATCACCCATACTCCGTCCACTCCACTCTGAGTCCTTGGTAATTTAAAGACGAAGTCCATGGTGATGTGATCCCACTTCCACTCAGGAATCGGAAGTGGCTGCATAGCCCCATACGGTCTCTGCCGTTCCGCCTTAACCTGCTGACAGGTTAAGCATTTTCTCATGAACTCAGCAATATCCTTCTTCATTCCTGGCCACCAATAATGGTTCCGGAGGGTACGGTACATCTTTGTACCTCCCGGATGCATAGCATAGGCCGAACTGTGGGCCTCCTCAAGTATCTCGGCCCGTAACTCTGCCACTGCAGGTACGCACAAACGGCCCAATTTCACCAGTGCTCCATCGTCCCGGATGGAAAAATCCTGTCTCCCATCCGCATCGACCTCAATTCTGTAAATACAGAGTATCGGATCCTGAAGTTGTGCTTCAATGATCCGATCAATCAGTACTGGTCGCACATGGAAGCTGGCCAACAAAGCTCCATGCTTGTCCGTACCCAAAATAACTCCCGCCTTCCGGAGTTCCACCAGCAAGGGAAGATACACCATCCCCAGGTGTGCAATAGTTCCCGCTGATTTCCTGCTGAGTGCATCCGCCACCACATTGGCCTTACCCGGATGGTACTCGATCGTACAGTCATAGTCCTTCAGTAGCTCCAACCATCTCCGTTGTCTCATGTTGAGCTCCTTCTGAGTGAATAAGTATTTAAGACTCTGGTGGTCGGTGTATATCCGACACGTTGCGCCGAACAGATAATGTCTCCAGATCTTGAGAGCATGAACCACCGCCGCCAACTCCAAATCATGGGTAGGGTAGTTCAACTCATGAGTCTTCAGCTGCCGGGATGCATAGGCGATACCCTTGCCAGTTTGCATCAACACGCAGCCCAAACCTTGCAGTGAAGCATCACTGAAAACTACAAATTCTCCACTGTCGTCCGGCAATGCAAGGACAGGTGCAGTGGTCAATCGATCCTTCAACTCTTGAAAGCTCCGATCGCACTGCTCGTCCCAGATAAATTTCACTCCTTTCCGAGTTAGACGAGTCAATGGTGCAGTAATTTTGGAGAAACCCTCCACGAATCTCCGGTAGTAGCCTGCTAATCCGACGAAACTCCGCACCTCGGTCACCGTTGTTGGTCTAGCCCAGTTGGTCACCGCTTCTGTTTTCTGGGGATCCACGCAAATCCCATCCGTCGATATCACGTGTCCCAGAAAACCAATACTGCTCAGCCAAAACTGACACTTGCTCAGCTTGGCATACAATTGTTCTTGTCTCAGTCTCTCCAAGACCAACCGTAGATGTTCTTCATGTGCACGGGCACTCCTCGAGTATACCAAAATATCATCGATGAACACAATCACGAACTTATCCAGGTAGGGTCGGAAGACCCGGTTCATCAGATCCATGAATGCTGCTGGAGCATTCGTCAAACCAAATGGCATAACAAGGAACTCGTAGTGCCCGTAGCGGGTTCGAAAAGCAGTTTTCGGAATATCCTCCTCCGAAATCCTCAGTTGGTGATACCCAGACCGCAAATCAATTTTCGAGAAGTACTGAGCTCCCCGCAACTGGTCGAAAAGGTCATCGATCCTGGGTAGAGGATACTGGTTCCTCAATGTCACCTTGTTGAGTTGTCGATAATCAATACATAAACGGAGACTTCCTTCCTTCTTCTTCACGAACAACACCGGTGCTCCCCACGGTGAAGTACTCGGTCGGACATATCCCAAATCTACCAACTCCTGCAATTGAGTCTTGAGTTCTCGTAACTCGGCCGGCGCCATCCGGTATGGTGCCTGGGATATAGGTCGGGTACCCGGGAGTAGTTCAATAGTAAACTCAATCTCCCGCGATGGTGGCAATCCAGGTAAGTCTTCCGGGAATACGTCCGGAAACTCACAGACCACCGGTATTTCGTCGATAACCGGAGTATCGACCCGTTCCGACACGACATGCGCCAGATAGCCCTGGCATCCCTTCCGTAGAAGTTTGGTAGCAGTAAGTGACGAAATCACTTCAGGAGGCGAACCATCACATTCCCCCTGGAAGATAACTTCCGGCAGACCCGGGCTCCGCAAAATTACTTGCTTGCTACAGCAGTCGATGAGCGATCCGTGCTCCGACAGCCAATCCATCCCTAGGATTATATCGAAGTCGTGGATATCCAGAATAATTAAGTCTGCTGGTAAATCCACATCCTCAATTCTTACCGGGCACCTCCGAATCACCTGATTCACAAGGTACACGGTACCCATCGGGGTGCCAACACCCATTTCGCAATCTAAGGCTGATACCACACAATCAAGCAAACCAGCACAACTCTTCGAAATAAAAGAATGTGTAGCCCCCGCATCCATTAATACACGTACAAGAAAATTAAAGATATGTAGTGTACCTGTGACCACGCCTGGAGCAGTCCTCGCCTGCTGCTGGGTCATTGCAAACACTTGGGCCCTCGGCCCTCCGTTCCGTCCGCGCCCGCGCGCGCCACGTCCAGCACCACGGTCACCTCCCTGATCGCGACCTCCGTTAGTGTGGGACGCCGTGCTCTGCACCACACTCGAGCCCCCAGCGTCGTTGTTTTTGGACAACTGCGGACAATCGCAGGCATAGTGGCCTTCCTCTCCGCAAGCAAAACAAGTTACTGGCCTTGGCCTGCCCGAATGCCCACCAGATGCACCACTCCAAGATGAGTGCTGCCCAGAGTTGTGTCCAGATCCTCTGCCCTGAGAGCCTCCACGTCGACCCGACCAGCCACGACCCTTGAAGGATGAGGGTGCTCCTCTGTAGCTCCCTCCCCTGTTGTTCTTCCGGCCCGATGGCCCATGATGTGGGCGATCCTGACGTCGCCCCTCCCCCGAAGGTTGTCGTGATTGGTGTGCCGCCAGACTGGCCTCGACACGCACCGCTGCGTCGACCATATCCCTCAGAGAAGCATGAGTGGTAGCAGTCACACTGGCCCGGATCTCCCCTCGGAGTCCAAGCTCAAACCGCTGGCATTTGTCCTCCTCCGTGCTTACGAATGAGGCAGCGAACCGGGAAAGTCTCCCGAATGTTTGCTCGTAGTCTGAAACAGACATGTCACCCTGCTCCAGCCGCAGGAATTCCGCCTCCCGCGCCGCGCGAAAGGATCGCGGGTAGTACTGATCCAGAAACCTGGAACGGAAAGCTTCCCAGGTAGTGGTATGGACAGACCACCCGGACATTTCGAGTCCATGCCACCACTGGTAGGCTCCTCCCTCCAGTAAGAAGGCCGCCAGAGTCACTCGTTCGCCCGGAGGGCAGTGCATCACCGAGAAGATCCTCTCCCACTTGGTGATCCAGTCGTGAGCATCCTCGGGGTTTGATCCCCCGCAGAAAGGAGTGGCTCCCAAACGTTGAGCCCTTTCGATGCTCGCGCATTCCATCTCTCTTTCTAGATCCTCGTCCGTTCGAGTATGCGGAATTCTCCTAGGAGGCATAACCAACTGTCAAGAGGCATAGATCAGAAAACAATATTCTTAAAAGTCGAAAAGTAACTAGTACTAATCGCTAGTCTAGCATGCAGACCAATACCCTAGTACTGACCACAACCTAGTGCTCTGATACCAAGCTGACAGGACCCGCCCCGATCCCACAGGGACCACAAGGGGACGTGCCCTGCTCCCGTCTGACACCCAATAATTCATACCAATTTTAACCTCAAACATTTAAAAGCATAAATAACCAAATTAAAGTCATACATAAAATCCGAATTAAACGAATTTCAGACAAGGGATATAATCCAAAATTACAAATTTGCGAGCACGACTCTAAAGTAATCCTGCGGGTACACCGCCCAGCAGGGGTTCAGGTACGCAGAAGTAGATCTATGCCTCAGCCTCTGGTTCCTCCTCTACCTCAGTTTCCCGACCTGGAGGGGTTATCAAAACAGTAAGGGTGAGTGGACCGAAACACAAGTTTATGAAATCGTTTGATAAGTAAAACATATAATTTACCCCTCCGTTTTCCAAACATGCGTGCACCATAATTCCAAAATCATAAACCATATAATATGAACCATAAGGCATATAGTAAAACCATAATCATAATTTTAGTTGCTGCACTATACACTCCAATCCCGACATCCCTGATGTCTGACGTCCCTGACGTCCAATAAGGTCACAATCACAAGGCTACGCGTGCCACTCGGGTCTCAATTTCCGAGTTCAATCCCCGAACCCCGTTCGGGTACAACATCCCCGATGCTTAGCGTCATAGACGCTGGACGTACTAGACGTCCGTGACCTCTCCGGGGTACCTCATCCGGAGGAGACAATACAATATGGAAGGATCTATACAGTGCAGTAACAAATACATTTTATTGATATCCACATGCAAACATATATATACATAGATAGAATCCGAACCAATCATTTAGTTTCATCGGACGGGTCTCAAGCCCAAATACCGTGAAACGTGCCATTACCATATTTTCCATATCATCAAAACCATCATTGTTTTAGCATGTGAATAAGTATAATAAAACCAGAAAACATTTATGCACACAAGGGTTTAAGAAAATGGCCCACTCACAGTACAATCTTGCTAGAAACCGAACGTATACCCTCGTCCTGGTACAAATGTACAATCCCTGTCAAGTCCAAGTATTCGTAAAGGTCAAATTAAACCCCCAACATTCAACCATGAAAGCCTAGGTCGAAACCGACCCGGGAAAGCCGCCCGAACGCGCTTTCCAAGGCAATAAACCTTATTTTGACCAACTTAATGATCTCCGATCGACCCGAAACCACCGCCATTGGATCCGGATCGTCGAAACCTAAAGAATGGTGGTGGTCCCACCAAAACACTGTTCACACGCGCCCCCACGCGCCGGTCAACGCGGCGGTCAACGCAGGAACAGTTCCTGCTGACGTCATCGCTGACGTCACTGCTGACGTCAGCATGACGTCATGCTGACGTCATCAGACAGCTGTCAGGTCTGACGTGTCAGACTCTGACAGGTGCCACGTGTCAACATCCAATTGGTCCACCTCACTGATCTGTCAGACCACGTGTCAGATCTGACATGTGCCACGTGTCAGCACGGCACTGGTCCACGTCACTGACATGTCAGTGACACGTGGCAGTCCCTGACTGGTCCACGTCACTGACATGTCAGTGCTGACTGTGCACTGACATGTGACACGTGTCGGCTCACGGTTGGTCCACGTCATCTGACAGACTGACAGGGTGCCACGTCAGCACCACTGTCATCAGACGGGTTGACCCGTTTTCCTGCAACTCGGGTCGATCAGACCCGCGATCGAGACCCGGTTGCCATTTCTTCATTTCTGGGTCATTTTCAGTCCTTTCAATTCTTAAATGCTCGTCTTAGTCCCTAGATTAGTTTAATGTAAAAAGAATTGAGAAACACGGATCGAATTGAGGGCCTACCTTGAAGAACAGCTCTGGCCTCCCGTCGCAGTTTTGCCACCGCCCTGAGCTCCACCGGCCACGAGTTCGATTCCAGAAGGTCCTAGGAGTTCCTAGGGTTGATTAGGAATCACAACGGACCAAATTGAACGTGGGAAAAGGATTACCAAAATCTGGGTTTGAAAACCGCCACGGGTTTCCCCTGCTTCCTTCCGCGCCGCCGTCTGCCGCCGTCCACCGCCGTGCCTCCGTCCTTCCCCGTGAGTCCAGCAACACACAGACACAGTGAGTGGATAGCTGGCTGGGATGCTTTGATCGAAATGGGCAGTGTGCTCTGCGGGTGGGAAATATAAAGAATTGGAGGGAAAGCTGCTCAAAGATTTGAACGGCCCAGATTTGATCTCCAGATTAGATCAAGGGCTGAGATTAGATCTGGAGTTTTTAATCCAAAGGCTGAAATTTAAAGCTGGTTCAAATGTTTAATTAATCCAATAGTGGATCTGATCCAATCTAGCCAATGGGTGAGTGACACTTGTCACTCACCAGATGTCCTCCAATCAGATTTCCTGAATTTAATATTCGACACGAAAACCGAGACACGAACTTCCCGAATTCACGTTTCTGACCATAACTTCCTCGTACGAAGTCCGATTTCGGCGTGCCGCCTGTCTACGGACTCAGGACGTCGAGGCCTACCCAACGGTCCTTGAGTCAACTGAAAATTAGTTGTCCAAAGAAAAGTCAACATTTTCCCCCGAGAGTCCAAATTACGGTAATGCCCCTGAACTTCCAATAGCCATAACTTTTACCCTGATCGTCCGAATTGGACGTGCCACCTGTCTATGAACTCGTGACGTCCCGAACTACGTCACGGTCATAGGTCAAAGTCCATTTAGTTCATCAATCAAAAAGTCAACAATTTGACCATACCATTCACAGGGGTAAAATCGTCAAATCACACAATAAATTACAATATGGAAATCCTCGAATTTCCGGGGTGTTACATCACAAATCATCTCAAAGAGGTCTACGCATGGATATAATCTCATCAAATTTGTTTCCACAAACCATCATAAAAACATTGTCTAGCAACACTTCATAAATCTAGGATTCCTCGAATCCTATCAAATCCATAACTGGATCACATGCCCGAAATATCTTTCATAAATCATAACTGGGTCATAACCTGATATCATTTCCTCGTGTTTGATTATACTCTAAGTTAAACCATAAATTAACTAGGACTCAAACCCGAAACATATTTCCAAATCTGAAAACCATTTCGTTATTCAAATCATTTCTAAATCACAATAGTCAAAGGGAATTTCCAATTGGGACTCAAGCCCGAATCTCGATTTCATGCATCTCTGCAAAATCGTTCAAAACCGATAGTCAATCCTCGGTTTCACGCCTCTTCGTGAAACCAACAAAATCACATAAAGCATGCAGGTAGACTACTCGGCCTAAGCCCAAGTATCATGTAAAACAGAAATCTCAAACTACGTGCAATATCACATTTTAAACAAACAAATCATATTTAAATTAGGCTTATTAGACTAAATGCACCTTGAACTCGCACATTTGTTATACTTTGCACCTTGAACTCGCACATTTGTTATACTTTGCACCCTGTACTCGTTATTCGCTCATTTAACTGCATGAAACTGTCGAGTTGTGCCACTTAACTCATTTTCCGTCACAAATGTAAGTGTGAAAATTAAGGGCAAAATCGGGATTTTTTACATGTTGACACACTTTTGCCATGTAAGAGTCTGTGTGGAAGATATTGATTCATTTTTACTTACACGTGTGCAAATCTAGTTTCTCTCCATTTCAATACATCAAATTTATCAACATATTACAACCCTCAAAGAACCACTAATTGGACATCGTTATTATTTTTCACTGGGTTTTAATTCAAACGCACAATTTTGCAACAACACTATCAATTCAAAATGAAATTTTATTTATTTATTTATTTTTAACACTTTCATCATACCCACCCAGAGAAACCTACTTATTACATCAAAATTTTCTCTTCAAGCTCAATTTTATCATTTCAATTCTTCCACTTACAATGTACATTCAAATAATGAATTCACATTTATATCAATTAGAGTTTCACTTATTTTTCATTCAAGCATTTCACACCAATGCGCTCGAACCAAGCATTCCATAACTCCAAAACATCGTCTCGTCACCTCTATTTCTTCAGTAGAGTTCGCGGACCTCCCAATTTCCTCTAGCCACCGCTTTTTTTTCTTCAACAATCTGATTCAAAAAATTTGGAAGTTCTGTAGTAATAAGTTTTGATGGTTCCAGAGAAAACAAAAAGAAGAAAAAAAAATTAAGGAATTAGGAGAGATGAGAAAATGAGAAATAAATCTAGGGTTCCACTTGTTTTCATTCAATCATTCCACACAATTCAATTTCCACCTAAATCAATTAAACCTTCCAATACGGTATAGCCCTAAATCAATTAAACTTGTCTTCGTCTCCTCACTCATCGATCTAATTGTGCTAGAATTGAAGACCACACTCATCGTCTTTGTCTTCTCACTCTATTCACTTGCGAGTCGACGAGGAGTGTTGTGGTGGGGAGGGAGAAGGGTTGTTGCTACGGTTGTTGGAAGAGAAAAGGAGGTGATCCGGTTAAAGACATCTTGGAGGAAGGTGAACCAGCTGAGGCACGAGTCGTTTGGCCTCTTGGGTTGCTGAATCGTGTTGGGATTGGGAGAAAATAGACATAAGAGAGTGGGTTGCTCAGAGAGAGAGAGGGAGGGAGAGAGAGGGAGAGAGAGAGAGATAGTGGTTGAGGCTTTGTTGCTTGGGGTAGTAATCGGGTGTTAGTGGCTTCAGGGCGGAGCGAAGTTGTTGAGGGCGGCTTGGCGCTGAGATTTCAGGCGCTGGCTTTTGGGTATTGGTGGCTCTAGGGAAAATTTTGGTCATTATCTTCATCCAACATCACCATGATCAATCATCCATCATACCCCACTCACCAACATCTCCAACCACAGCGTGAAATCGATCATACCCCTGTTAATTATCCATCATAATTATCCATCATCAACTGTGAAATCGATGGCGTTGATAAAGATAATTAATGACTATGTTGACTATGAAATCGACGATAGTGACTGTGAAACCTTCCATTGTTTTATGGGTTTCTCCACCTTGATTCTCCCTCAAGATGAAAGCACTCATACCCAGATCCAGTTTCAACCTTCAAGAACAAACAAAAATTATTTTGTAAGCATGGATGGATAATAAACATAGCTCTGGATTTCCAAATTTAAAGGGGGAGGAAAATAGATCTAGGTCGACGATGATGTTGAGAGGAAAAAGTTCCATAATTGCACTTTCTTAATTTATTGCATTTTAATATACATAAGCGTCACATAGACTTTTTCACGTTAAAGGAAACGATAGTAATGGAAAAGGAGCTGAGTGGCACAACTCGGCAATTTCATGCAGTTAAATGAGCGAATAACGAGTACAGGGTGCAAAGTGTGACAAATGTGCGAGTTCAAGGTGCATTTAGTATAATAAGCCTTTAAATTATATGCAATCTATGAATCTCAAATCATGTTCATAAAAAATATAAAACAGTTATGCATGCATCACATTTATAAATCAAGCGTCCACTCACAGTTATAAACACGCAACGTAAGCCACTCCGGGGCTAATCTGCAATCTCCGAGACGTACGAACCTGTCCAAATCATACTCAAAGGTCATTATCAACCTATACAAGTCCCTATCAAAGACCCATAACTATCCCAGAATAGTACACGTGTCCCAAACTTGATTCCTGAGGGTAAAAACCTCTAAATGACCTATCAAACGATCTTTGATCGACCTAAAGCCACCCCCATTGGATTCAGAATGTCGAAACCTTTTGAAAAAGACCAGTTTCACCTCAAATTAGTGCCCACGCGCCCTCACACGTCTGTCAAAGTCCGGTCCACGGCTGTCAATGATAACGTCAACCTGACAACTTTGACACATGTCAGTTTGACACCTGCCACGTGGCTCTCCCTGATTGGTGCCACGTGTCTTGCCACTTGTCTCCAACACCTCTGACACACTGCCATGTGGCATAACCCCGCTAGTCCACGTGGTCTGACAATGTTGACGTGGACCTGCCACATCACCTAACACCCTCTGACATGTTGCCACGTGTTGTCCTCTGACTAGCCATGTGGCCTGACAGGTTTGACAGATGATGACGTGGTCTGCCACGTCCTCCCTTACCTTGGGCTGGGTCGACCTGTTTGACTGTGACGGGTCGTTTGAACGATGACCCAACCCGGTCGTATCTCCCTCATTTCTTCACCAAAATCCATGATTCTTTCACCGTTTAACTCGTCTACTTCCCAAGAATCTATCCCTAACCTCAAAACATAAGAACAAGAACTGAAATTATCTACCAAGATTAAACCTTCACGGGCCAGTTTCAAACCTCCACCATGGCTGGTCCTCACGTCATTTCCCTTCGATTTTGAACCCTACAAGCTCTTATGAGCTTAACCAACACGTCCTAGTCATCAGGACCATTCCCAAACGTCCAAAAATTGAAGTCCTAAAATCAAATATAAAGGGGCTTAGGGTTTACCTTAGTTTCTGGTTTCCTCCGCCATCCACGGTGGCTCAGCCAGCCTCCCCGTCACCGTCTCAACCTTTCTTTCACTTTCACTTCCTTAAGCAACATAAGGGATGAAGGTTGATGTGTTTGGGTTGGGTTTATGGGTTTCAGGCAATTGGAGGAAGGAAGAAGAAGATGGGTGCATGAATGTGGTTTATGGACCAAAGGATGAGTGACACTTGTCACTCATCTATTGGTCCAGGCCAGATCTTTTGGGCCTACTAAAGACAACCCAAAAGTTAATCCTCATAAAAGGTGTAACCATGAATAGTTCTATGAACCGTTCTAGACCCGTAACTTTCCCATACGATGTTCAATTTCGATATGCCGCTTGTCGACAGACTCATGTTGTCTCGATGTACGAAATGATCCTCGGTCCTCATGCCTTTGACCTCCTAGGTCAAAAGTCAACTTTTTCACCCTAATCAAGGGAAAAATTGTAATTTTATCCCAATCGTCCGATAATCTTCGACTAATCTCGATTAGTCATTAATTAATTCTTGATAATCTGTCATTAACCTTAATTAATCCCGTATATTCGGGGCGGGTCCTTACAATCTATCCTCCTTAAAATAATTTCATCCTTGAAATTCCAATCGACCCCAATCCGAGTCAAAACTGTGGAAATCCAATCCTGCCTTCAACCTGAAGCACACATGAGAGCCTTCATCCATGTATTGCACCAACATCCACGTCACTCGACGTTAACTACAATCCAACGGTCAATGCTGAACTCAGCTCATTTTTTGTGATCGTATCCAACAAGTGTGTGACCAACTGTCACCTGAAAACCTCCAATGCTCAATCTTAAGTCTTGAACGAGACATCGACACTCGTCGATCTCATCTGCCACCTACACAGGTGTGCTCAGAATCCAAACTGAAAAGTTAGTCTTACCGTCCTACTCGGCTGACAATCTAGGCCGACAATCCTGCTATACCAATTTGACATCCTATTTAGCATTCAGTCTGACGATCCTTTTTAGCTGACTATCGAAGATGATATTCTTCTCAGCATCCAACTCAGTTATGCTCCTCATCCTACTCAGCATCTAATCTGCCAATCATGCTCCTACTGAGCATCAAAAGTTATCTGTCTCACTCGACGGTCTCTAACCGTAGATCACACCCACGATGCACCTTCGTGTCCAGCCGGTAACCCATCGGCTCCATTGTCACCACTCGAATCACTATCGATATACTCGACTCGCTCTCGAGTCCCAACACCGTACCTTATGTCACTCAGTGACTAACGCTGTGATCCCGACTCAAGAGGAGTCTCAAATTGTCATCTCACTCATCCTGTCGATACACAAATCGACATCTCACCCATCTTGAGTGTATCTAGAGCCCATCGAATACTTGCTTTAGCAAAGATAATCACACACATAATCACTAAGGTTCCTCTAGTGCCCAGTATTCAATGTCCGGTTCTCGTACTCAATGCTCAATCGATATCGGACCCCGTCCGAGTATCATACCATGTCTGTCTCAGACTCAATATGATGATCGTACCACATCGATTAGATTGCTCAATACTCTACAATCACACTATCCAACATACACTACTCACAAGTGCATCGGCATCACATCAATCATATTGGCATTACTCATATGCCTGCTCCCGAACTGCGCTCACGCAACGTCCGAGCATGTACCAATATCCATAATCAAGTCCACATACCACCACGATCTCGAATCTAATCCCCCTATCATATGGCTGACATGCCAATCATTATCCAACACGAAATCCTATATGCCTGATCTCTCCTCTAGACAAATTCTACACTATACTCAACGTCTTCTCCGAGTTTTATCAGTCACTCGACCAACACTGGGGATGTGTCCCACACATACTCCTCGAGAACTCCAAAGATTAACCAACTCACGTCTACCAAGACGTGCCGGTTTGGATTGGTACGTTCAACTCTCGGAGTGCCATTACCTAAGGTTTCGTGATCTCTAAGATCTTGCACATCTCTCGAGGAGATAGTAAATCCAATTCTCCTACTCACACGCTACCCTGGTAAAACTCCTACTAACGTCTAGTATAACCAACCTAGAGCAGTAGCCAACATTCTGCTCACTCAATTATCCTCTCATGCTAGATTAACTCCCTTCCGAGTCAATCTGGTCAACAAACTACAATCACGGGGATAACCTCCACTCTACAATCAATGGCACTCATCCAGTTTGAGTGAATCCAATCTCCATTATCATGGTTGGCCGACGCCAAGCCAACAATATCTCTATTCTCTCGATCATCTTGATCTATAAGCAAATCGATCCTTTCATTCATCTCGATTCACGATCACCGCGATCCTCAATCGCTTCGATCCACAACTTGGGTGTTAAGCTCTTACACCCACTTTGAACCCTTCCACAGTTGTATCACTCCTCAAACCAGCTCGACTTTTACAAGCTTATACCTCCATGAGTGATGAGAAGTTCACTAAGAACTTCCAAGAGAAGGATTTCTGTTCCGGACGATTACCTCGCTTAGCTGTCTCTTCATATCTAACTCTCGAAGTTTCATCGAACTTAAACCAAGAAAATTGGGGTTTCCATCAGTGAAATTCCAAGTCAACTAAACCCCAAATCCACTAAATCTTGTGTCATCCTAGGAAACTCGGCACAACTAACTCACTCCAAGCTCCTTGGGCTAACTAGGGACATCACAACACGTGTGCCATATCCCATAGTATCTTCCCTGCCTCCAAGCCGTCACTCACTCGGAACATCAATCATGTGTCCTAGGAACTAATCTGTCTTTTGTCACACCTTCTACGCAAATCTAATCGGCGGTTCCATCACCGTACCAGTCGAATTACTAGCTCGCATGTACCACTCTATGGGATCAACTCCTGCACCCAACACTAGTACAATCCGTCCAAGGATAACTAGGGTCCCTGTCACCACTCCAGGAATACCCCGTACCTCTAGTAATCCAATTCAACAATGAGGATATTGTGACTTCACTAGGCCACCTGGGACTCTCTCTGTCCCGCTCTTTGATAATTGCAATGGTAATCACATCCTTTTAACGTACTCGGCGTCCTCCGGAATCATCTGATCTTTGCTGGATTCCGTCAAATCATCTCGATCACCACTAGATTCCTTCCAACTCATCTCAGTCATCTCCGTTGGGTTTCCACCCAACTCATCTCAGTTGCTGCTAGATTCCATCCAGCTTATCTCACTTATCTCCACTGAGATAGTGTGACATCTCGACGCAATCGCCACCGACCAAAGCTCATTGTTTCCTATCTTAGTCGTACACAGTGCGAACCAAGCTAAAACCCCAAATCTCTGTTCATATGGAGCAAGAATCACATACCTCTGCACCAAATACAGGAACCTCACTTCTCGGTGACCCGACACGACTAACGAATCCTCATCGTCTCAATCATCACTAGAACATGAACATACCATGATAAGGTCACAATTCTCTACTCGTACCGAACATCCGTCAAATCTTCGATATGAGCAGAAGAAGGTACCCATCCACTCATCTCGGGAAGTACTCCGCCTCTCTCTATTTCGATATCACTTGGTGAAAATAACGTAAGAACGTTCCTTGAACGTCGCCCAACTCTCGATAGTCTTATCCATGTCCTTCAATAACACTATCTGCCATGAACCTCGTGCAGAACAATCCAAGAAACATTCCACTATCGAGACTCAGCACTCATGCGAGTAACTCACCACATGTACCAACCACTCTACTAGTCATAAGCATAACTCAACTCAACGTCTATACATTCCGCTCAGCACGTACAATCCGCTGATCGGTCCACCCCAAGATCCGATCCACAAGTACCACTCTCCTGGTAACTTGTCTAATCAATCTCAACTAGGGGTCATCACTAACCCGGCTACTTTTAACAGCCTATCCATCATGACCAATCATTGGTCATACCTCAGAAAAATCACTATACTCAGCCCTCCTCGGGGTCTATTGGGCCCTACTCGGGGTCAAACCTTATTGAAACACGGCATCTTGTGCCACATAGAATCTATCAGAGTTCATTCCCACTTAATCTATCAATTCCTACCCTTATTATCAGGTTGGTGATGAGCTGTTACCATTGTAGAGACATCACATCTGACACATAAAAATTACACGAGCAACCTAGTGCTTTGATACTAAGCTGACAGGACCAACCCCAATCCCCCTGGATTATCATAAGATGTGCCCTACTCCCATTTGACACCGCTTGCCAGACAAGGGATGAAATCGTAACCCATTGGGGGTTACCCAGAGTGTGCACAGATTTGTGGAGTACGCAACGACATGTGATGTTTAGGTCTTTGCTACAACCCGCATTCGCGATCAACCTGAAAGGTATTAAAAACCATAAAAACTGTGAGTGGACAAAAATAAACAATTCAAAAACAATTTATCAAAACGACATTTATACCCTTCACCTAAAAGCATGCAGGCATCAGAAAACAGTATTTTTAAATACTGTCTTAAAAGCCATTCATTTTCTTTTCAAATCAAAACACAATGAAAACATGGCTTAATCAAAGCCATTTTCTCAATAGGGTTTCAGCCCAAATCCAATACACGTGGGTCTCATCCCAAATCCAATACCATATAAAACATCTCAATAGGGCCACCACCCGAAAATAGACTCGCATCCAAAGTCTCATGAAGACATGTTCACCAATCCTCTTATCCAATATCCAATCTCATCATCACTAGTCACGATATCAGCGCTACCCATGCCACTCGGGATTACACATCCGATATACACCAGGCTCGGAGCCTGCGGCTCGACGTCTATGTGCTCTAACTCAGGATCACACATCACACAAGATGGTCGATGTCTGAGCGATGGCATTTACAAGATCACACATCACACATGATGGTCGACGTCTGCAAAATCTTTATCTCTGACACTCTTGCAGGCAGTGTCCCTGTGACCTCTCCAGGATAAAATGACCTATCCCAATCCCCTCAGGATTAACACGGGATGTGCCATGCTCCCGTCTGACACCACCTGCCAGATAAGGGATAACCCAAACCTTGACCCTCTCGGGGCTTCCAGAGCGCCCCAGGATCTGTAGAGGCATGCGATGTCTCGGTCTCTGCTACAACCCAAATCTGCGATCAACCTAAAAAGTATTAAAACCATGAAAAGCTGTGAGTGGACGAAAATAAATAATTCCATAAAAATAAATTTCACGAAAAGACATTTATACCCATATCTAAAAAGCATGCATGCATTCAAAAACCAATTAACTCAACCTTTTACTTAAATCAAATCTTAGGTTTTTTCAAATCCCAATCTTAGTGAAAAATGCTTCTCAAGCAAAGCCATTTCCTTCCTCAAATCATTAGGGCTTTAGCCCAACACCATAAAATCAACCATGTGGGAACTCAGCCCGAAACTAATCACATGGGAGCTCATCCCAAAACCATTAACACATAAATGCCAATCCAGTAAAACATCGTTTAACCAATCCTCAGTATCCTAGATGCCTAATAAATACTATTATCACGGTCTCTAAGACTACGCGTGCCACTCGGGGTCTAAAGTCTCAGTCTGCCCAAGGTCCACCCAGGTCAATGACCCTCCTTGGGGGAAGGTTTTAACCTCTAGCAATTCTGATCCTGAGCTTCTCTACATGAGCCTCTATGCGATCTCTCCGTAGGGCGACCCTTTTCAGGCAATTCACCGTGATTACTCTAGTGTCCCTGAAATCTGGAGGAGACAATCCACACATAAGGATGGTATATGGAAAACATTTCACAAATCATCTCAAAACCTCTCAAAGGGGCCCACGCCCAGAATATAGTTTCATCCATTTCGTTTCCATAAAATCATTGTAAATCCACAACTGGGTCTCATGCTCGAAGTATAACTTTCACAAACCATTTCCATATATCATATACCTAAACCACAACTGGGACTCAAGCCCAATATCATAAACCAACTGGGCCTCAAGCCTGATATCATAAACCAACTGGGCCTTAAGCCCGATAGTATAAACCAAATGGGCCTTAAGCTCGATAGTATAAACCAAATGGGCCTCCAGCTCGATACCTCATTAAATCAAATGGACTTCAAGTCCAATAGTTCATACGTTAAATGGGTCTCAAGCCCGATTCCATATTTCCAAATCCGAAATCATTTCATTAATCAAACTATTAAAAACACAAGCACGTATAAACCCAATATAAAACCATAAACCTCGAAATACGTACAAATACGTAAATACCAAATACCACAATCATATGCACCCAAGGCATTTCAAATCATAGATATAAAACATATAAATCAATTATGCATTCATCATATTTAGAAAACAAGTTTCCACTCACAAATCGTCCTTGATGCACGCCTGCATGCTGGGCCTAAGCCTCTCCTGGCTAATCCAACCTCTCTGGGTCATCCAGACCTGTCCAAATCACACTCAAAGGTCACTAACGATCTATACAAGTCCTAATCATAAACTCCCAAAACTCCAGGAAAAGTCAACGTGTCCGAGACACGCTTCCCTAAGCTAAAAACCTCAATTTGACCAACCTGACGATCTCCAATCGACTCGAAACCACCTCCATTGGATTCGTATCGTCAAAATCTTTAAAATCGTGCTGGTCCCACCTTGAGATTCTCATCCACGCGTCACCACGTGTGAGTCAAAGGCAACACTAGTAAAAAAAGTCAACGTTGACGTCATGCTGATGTCAGCAATGACGTTATCCTGACAGGTGCCATGTGTCAGCAGCCTATTGGTCCATGTGTCTGACATGTCAGTGACACGTGGCACTATCTGATTGGTCTACATCACTGACATGTCAGGCTAATTGGGCACTAATAACTGCCACGTGTCGTCTTGTGACTAGGCAACCTGGCCTGACAACCTGACATGATGATGTCAGTAGATGATGTCATCGTCTTCCTCCTTGCAACGGGTTAGACCCAAATCAATGTACCTGGTCGCGTAGACCCGCGACTTGACCCGGCTCCCATTTCATCATTTCTAAACCATTTTCTTCCTAGTTTCTTCCTAAATGCTCGTCTAATCCCTAGTAACCTTTCTATCTAATAAAAAACAAGAAAATTGATCTACAAATTACTTGTTTCACAATGAACAATAACCGTGATCTTCCACTCCTGTTTCCAGATGTCATAGACTACCAAGCTTCTTCCAATCAGTCCCAATGCACTCATCTAAGTCCTAGTTACAAGTTAGAATCATCCAAATTGATCAACAAACGTCATAAAATGGTCTTCCAAAAATGGGGTCAAAACGGGTTACGAGTTTCTTACCTCCGCCATGGTCCCCGTCGTGCTCAGCTGTCCACTCAGCCTCTCTGTCACTCTCAGTCCCTCACTATCTCTCTGGTCTCAGCTGAAGGGGAATGGGAAATGGTTTTGGGGTGGGTTGTATGGGTTTCGGGTTACAAAGAAAACAAAAGAGATGAAAATTTTGGATCCCAAATGTTTGGGGTAATGGGTCAATCAGATGGGTGACACTTGTCACTCATCAAGTGGCCCCCCCTAAATTCCAACCCAATCCAAACCTGCCATTTGTCCAATTTTCTCGGTTTACATGAATAATACTATTTTCCTTCCGTGAACCATAACTTCTTCGTCTGACGTCCGATTTCGATGTGCTACCTGTCTACGGACTAGTAACATCTCGATCTACATAACGGTCCTCGGTCCTCGTGCATTTGACCATCCGGGTAAAAAGTAAATTTTTTGCCCATTCCTAAGGACAACATCGTCAGTTTACACCGATTGTCCGAAATTTCCGAATTAGTCATGAATTTTCTCAATTAATCCTTAATTTGTCTTAATTACCCTTAATTAATCCCGTGAATTTTGGACTAGTTGTTACACAGGATCACACATCCCACTAGATGGTCGACGTCTTGAGGCTATCATCACATCATAAAGGATGGTCATGTGGACAAAATTTCACTAACCATCTCAAAGGGGACTATGCCTGGATATAATCTCATCAAATACGTTTCCACAAACCGTCGTAAAAATAGTGTCTAGTAACACTTCATAAATCCAGGATTCCTTGAATCCTATCAAATCTATAACTCGGTCTCATGCTCGAAATATCTTTCATAAATCATAACTGAGTCACAACTCGATATCATTTCCTCGTGTTTGACTATACTCTAAGTTAAACCGTAAATCAACTGGGACTCAAGCTCGAAGCATATTTCCAAATCTGAAACCATTTCGTTATTCAAATCATTTTCCAAATCACAATAGTCAAAGGGGATTTCCAAATGAGACTCAAGCCCGAATCTCGATTTCACGCATCTTTGTGAAATCATTCAAAACTGATAGTCAATCCTCAGTTTCACGCCTCCTCGTGAAACCATCAAAATTACATAAAGCATGCACGTAGACTACTCAGCCTATGCCCAAGTATCATATAAAAAAGAAATCTCGAACTACATGCAATAACGCATTTTCTACGAAAATGCCAAACAAATCATATTTAAATTATATGCAATCTATGCATCTTAAATCATGTTCGTAAAACATATAAAACAATTATCCATGCATCACATTTATAAATCAAGCGTCCACTCACAGACCATCCGTGTTGCACGCTCTGAAACACGTGTCACAAACCACTTCTGCACTTGTCCAAATCATACTCAAAGGCACTATTAACTTATACAAGTCCATATCAAAGGCCCCTAACTATCCCGGAACAGTACACATGTCTCGAACACGCTTCCCGAGGCTAAAAATCTCTAAACGACCTATCAAACGATCTTTGATCGACCTAAAACCACCACCATTGGATTTAGAATGTCAAAACCTTTCGAACAAGACCAGTTTCGCCTTGAAATTCATGCCCACGAGCCCTCATGCGTCAGTCAAAGTCCGATCCACAGCGGTCAACGCTGACGTCACGCTGGTCAACCCTGACAACTCTAACACCTATCAGTATGCCACGTGGCACTTTCTGATTGGTGCCACATGCCCTGCCACGTGTCTCTGAAACCTCTAACACCCTGCCACGTGGCACCACCCCACTGGTACACGTGGTCTGATAATGCTGACGTGGACTTGCCACGTCACCTAACACCCTCTGACATGTTGCCACGTGTCGTCCTCTAATTGGCCACGTGGCCTGAAAGGTCTGACAGATGATGATGTGGATTGCCACATCATCATCTCCTACGTCTGGCTAGGTCGATCCGTTTGATTGTAACAGATCGTTTGACCCATGACCTGACCCTATCATATCTCTCTCATTTCTCCACCAAAATCCACCATTCTTTCACTGTTCAACTCGTCTACTTCCCAGGAATCTATCCCTAACCTTAAAAACATAAAAATAGGAACTGAAATTACTTGCTCAAGATTAAACCTTCACGGGCCAGTTTCAAACCTCCACAATGGCTAGTCCCAGTGTCTTTTCCCTTCGATTTTGATCCATACAAGCTCATATGAGCTCAACCAACACGTCCCAATCATTAGGACCGTTCCTAAATTTCTAGAAATTGAAATCCCAAAATCAAATATAAAGAGGCTTATGATTTACCTTGGTTTCTGGTTTCCTCAGCCGTCCATGGCGGCTCAGCCCTCATCCCCATCACCGTCTCAGCCTCTCTTTCACTCTCACTCCCTCAAGCAACACAAGGGATGACCGTTGATGTGTTTGGGTTGGGTTTGTGGGTTTCAGGCAAATGGAGGAAGGATGAAGAAGATGGGTGCATGGATGTAGTTTATGGACCAAAGGATGAGTGACACTTTTCACTCATCTATTGGTCTAGGCCAGATCTTTTGACACTTGTCACTCATCTATCAGTGAACAGTTCCCATAACCATTCTAGATCCGTAACTTTTCCATACGATGTTTGATTTTGATATGCCGCTTGTCTACGGACTCGTGTCGTCTCGATCTACGTAACAATCCTCGGTCCTTGTGCACTTAACCTCCCAGGTCAAAAGTTAAATTTTTCACCCTTTTCAGGGGTAAAATTGTAATTTTACCCCGATCGTTCGATAATCTTCGACTAATCTCGATTAGTCCTTAATTAATTCTCGATATCTGTCATTAACCTTAATTAATCTTGTAGATTCGAGACGGGTCCTTACAAAGTCCAAATCAAGATTGGTTTTGCTTTCCCTTCTTCTCAAGGAAACCATATTAGATTAGGATTTCAATTTATAATTATTCTAAACCTTTTCCATCTAGGATTTAAATTGTGAAGTCCTAATTATTTAAGGATTAATTTTCTCCTGTAAAAAGAGAGGCTTAGGCCAATGTAAGAATAATCTACACACCTATCAACACACCTTATATCTTACACATATTCCACCATAAATTAGTAGTGTTGGACGTGGATCTTAGGAGACGAAGCATGACTGTGACTTCTGTTGTGCACCACCATTCCTCCATCATTTTGTATCCTGTAACTTTTACTTTTATTTTACGATCAATGCAATTTTACATTATGTTGATTTTTAATTCAATTATGCGTGAAGTAGTTGGTCATAGGATTGAGGCTGCTTAAAGCCCTATCCATGTTAGTTCGTAGTTAGATTTCTGGCTCTTGATTGTGATTCCTATGCATGCTGAATTTGTTGAATTACTGAGCTTCATGAACTTAATTTATGCTTATAAGTCTTGCTAACTTGTTTGCATATAATTATAGATGTAATTGCTTGACAGACCATAATATCATCTTGTGATTTATAGAATCAAGGGTAGGTGGCAGGACACTTATTCATGATCTAAACTCATGACAACTTAGGATTGAACATCACTTTCTAGGGGTAGTATAAAGTCATTAAATTCTCTTAGCACTTCATGCATTATCCTAAACGGTAGATAATAGAGGTTCTAGGTACACATCATATTTAGATCATGCTAATTAAGAGAGAATAAATTGTGTGGAGTGAACATTAGTTGGACCTT
The DNA here is from genome assembly GCA_032719365.1 of Prinsepia uniflora. Taxonomy (NCBI): domain Eukaryota; kingdom Viridiplantae; phylum Streptophyta; class Magnoliopsida; order Rosales; family Rosaceae; genus Prinsepia; species Prinsepia uniflora. Next base: position 33,875,815 of record CM064868.1, on the reverse strand, counting down.
CGCATGGGCACTTAATTCAGAAAATGCATAGTAATTAGGTCAAGGAAATCTAACGAGGAACTATAATTGACTGGAGTGGATAGTAAGCCTTAATTCTCCTTAATCATCTATCTTAAATCAATCAATCTTTCGTTATTTTACATTTTGTTTTGTTAGTTCATTTGTGTAAACACTAATGACTACGCCCAAACTACGCATTAAATTAAACACGTAATTTGAGTATTGTGCAATTTAAACCCTTTTTGTGTAGATGTAGTATTGGTAAATAGGGATCGTTCTTAACCGGGGAAATTAGGGAACATTAATAATGTATTAGTGGGAAAGAGTAATGAATAAATGAATAATGAATAAATTAATGAATTAAATAATTAAATAATTAACAAATTAATGAATTAATGAATTAGAGAATAAAAGAATTGAGAATTAAAGAATAAATGAATTAAAGAATTAACTAATCAAAGAATAATAAACTAAAAGTATTAAAGAATAAAAGAATAAAGAGATGAAAGAATCAATGAATAATAAACTAAAAGTAGAAAAGAAGAATAAAAGAATAAAAGAATAAAAGAATAAAAGAATAAAAGAATAAAGAATAAAGAATTGAAAAAGGGGGGTTTTGAAAAGAGTTGTAAATATAAAATAAATAAAACAAGTAAAAATAATTAAATACTTAATTTTACTTCTACTTTAACCTTTGTACTAGTGAATTTTCTTCAAACACATATTTTTACCAACACTCTAACATCATGCTCATATTGAACCAATCACGAAATCATACCTTAATCATCTCAAATACATGCATACATTTTTCATATTATAAATGCACCGAACAGCGGATTATTACTTACAATATGATTCACCTTAAGTAAGTGATTTAATGCGCCGAACAGCGATCAAACATTAAATCTCTTCAACTCTATCCTAAATGCCCCGAACAGCGGATCAACATTTAGTTTCGAATTGAAGTTTAAGTACTAAAACATATGAAGTAAAAGAAACTCAAAAAGTAAAACACATGGAGATTGCATTCTTACTTACAAATGTTAGAAAGAAAATACCAACACATATATTGAATTATAAGTAAAACCAATAACAATAACAAGAATTTAAGTAGAGAAGTATGGATTTTCACAAGAATCACCGAACAGCGGCAGGAAACTTGTGAAGATGGAAGAAGAAATACGAGGAATTCGGTCTTAAAACTCTTGAATTGCCTTAGAATTACTTGGCCTAGGTATTTCTTAAGTGAAGCATAAAAATGTGTTTAAGAGATCTCAAAGAAATATCACAAGAACAAAGTAAAGAGGAAATGAAATTAAGAAAAATAAGAATAACATAAATTAAGAACAAGAATTAAAAGAAAGCTAATTAATAAGAAAATCTACAAGAAGTTAAAATGGTCCCCAAAAATGTCTCTCAAAAGAGAGAAACAAAAGAACTAAAAGAAGAAAACTAAAAACTAAGCAAAATGGAAGAAATGGAGCTAATGGGGGACTCCCCAAATACATGAAATGACCTCCCTATTTATAGGGGGGAAAAGCTAATTACACTAAAAAAAATAAATAAAAACAAATAAAAGTTATAATAAAAATATTAAAAAGTGAAATGATGAGATTGGGTGGTGTTTGTGGGGAAAAGATGTAAAAAAAACAAAAGAAATGTTGCTGGAAATGGGCTGTCAGAAACAGCTGAAAACGGGCCAAATATTCGGTGGGCGCGTGCTGGAAGGGGGATGGTGGGACGGCAGGCATGCGCTGGAAAGTGAGAGGCTGGTCGGCAGGCGTGAGCTGGGGAGCAGATCCTGTCGTCGGTAGGCGCGCGCTGAAGAGAAGAACTGCGCTTCGGCAAGCGCGCACCGAAGGAAATTGTGGGGCTGGGGAGGCGGGCTGCGCCTGGGCTGCAGCTCTGGGCTGATGTAATTGGGCCGCACGGGCTGGCGCATTGTGGGCTGGATTTTGTTTTTTATTTTTTTTCTTTTTCTGTTGGGCTGGGCTACACAAACAAAATGAAATTTAATTAATTAATTTAGTAATATTTCACCGAAATTCGTCCATAATATTTTCGTTAAAATTCCGATCGAGACGATTCTTTCGCCAAAATACTCCAAATTACAAACTTTATTTATTTAAACAAAAATAACACAAAATAAATTATTTTATCTATTTATTTATTATTTTAATATTAAAAGCTAAGTAAAAAGGGTATAAAATAATATAAAATAATGCTTATTTGAGGACCTATCAACTAATCAACAAAACCCCTACTCGTATTTACTTTAATCTAAGTTAAATTCAATTTGAACTAAAATGAAATAATCATTGAACAATTCCTCGAGGGATCGGTCTTTGCATGTTACTATACTCTCATGTACTATTTTGTGCACTTCCAAAGTATCATTATAGAATTAGTGTTCATATTCATTGTGTTCGATAAAATATGCATCAAGTTTTTGGCGTCGTTGTCAGGGACTTGTTCCTTAACGGTGTTCATTAAATTTGGATTTTGTTAACTTAGTTTTTTCTTTTGTTTGTAAATATGAACTCCTATATGAACACATGACCTTGGTATGATCCATACATGGAGGCAAAAGTGTGGGACAATCCACAAGGGTGGTACAACGATCCGAAACCCCATTATCAAGCATACTCGGATCCGTACGACCAAGGATGGGAAAATGTTGCCTCCTTACACATAGTATCCTCCACAACCAGCTCCTAGGCCCAACCCATATCCTGAACTCCATGCTTTGGTTGAGGCCATGGTAGAAAAGGCTAAGGCTTAGGTTCATGAGTTTCCTAACTACACTCTAGACCCTGCCTTCCAAGCTTGACAATAGACCTCGATACAATGTATGGATGCATATAATTCTAGTACAGTTGCTGCTATTCAAGTAATTCAAGTATTGACAAAAAGGCATGGTGGAGAGTTCAAGGCGCATGAATGAGAGATTAGAAAGGAAATTAGGGAGTTTCAAGCCATTATGCACCAAATCAAAGGCACAAAAAGTTCCCCACCAAGTGATATCATGGACAATGCTTATGATGAAACCCCATCCAACCTACACTTCACCAAGTGCTTGCCATAGATGCTCAATTTTCTACCCTGGGCCATGACATGACTCTGCCCCTCCAATCTCGTCTAATTAATCAATGGGATAAGCCCAATTATGCCCTAAAATTTCTTCCTTATTTTCCAATGATTATGATCTTTATTCAGTGCCTAACCATGCTTCATTATCTTGTACTTGTAGATTGGAAATCAAAATGGAAGATGAATGGAAGGACAAGAATGGGACGGGGAGAAGTGACAAAGACACCATGGAAGATATGGATGTGCAGCTTGTGGTCCAATCTGATGTACCCAAGGCCAAGGCACAATCGCAGCCCATGCCTTTCATTTTACCATTAGCCGTGACACATGAAGCTCCACCGAGACCCTTGCACTTCAACAAGGTTCCCTTTCCTCACTTCCACAGCACCGGCACATTGTTGGAGCTCCACATGGCGTGCCCCAATTAGCCTCTAGCATAGACCAGTAAGGACAACACCATGGGATGCCCCTGGACATGTCTTGGGCGCGCCCCGTGAGCGCCAGTGACATGCCAAGCTATCCCAACCGCAACACTAAGGATAGCCCTGTGATGTGCTAATTACTAACACACAATTTAATACCCTACAAAAGTTGTAGTATGTAGTATAGGATAAGCAACGATCGTTCTATGCTAGGAATTAGAGGGCTTCCTAACTAACATGAAGGAAAAAGAAATTAAAACCAAAGAAAATGATTAAATTGGGGGAGTTGTGAGAATTAGATTCAATCTAGCAAAACCAATGTAAAAGCAATAAAAATCAAGGCAATATTGAAATGTGAGCAACTAAAGGTTCAATCTCCACACACCAAACATATGCACATGAACTAATTTTTCAGAATTTTTTTTATAAACTAGTGAAGTATAATGCCTAGAATTAATCGTGAACCACAATCACCAATAAGAAAGAAATTCTGAATTTAATTAATCCATTGAACATATGTTTGGGGCTTTGAAATCACCCCTAACTATGAAGAAAATTAGCTAGACATATTTATTATGTTTGAATCACAATACATAATCAAATATGAAACTAAAATAAGAAAACTAAAGAAAAGATAGAGAGATGAATGACAAACGATACAATCACAATTGAAATGATGGAAGAGATTTTTATGATGGAAGAGATGGATATATGGTTGTTGTTGCGCTGCTGCCAAGTCAAAAAAGGCGGTCTTTTCTTGCCGCCAACTTCAGAAGAGTGCAGAAAGACTGTTATTTTATTCTTTTACGCAGCCAAGAGCTCCCCAAAAAATGGAGAATTGCTACCTTTTTCTTATTAAGTGAGGTATAAGTTGAGAAAGAGAGAGCCTCCCATTTTTGTGTCAAAACGTCTTCACTAATGACCAAAACTTCCCTCTTTATTTCCTAATAATTCTCCTCATAAATCCGCTTTATTTGCTACATAATGCCACCACTTATTCTGCTGTTCCCTATCTTTGTCAAACGTCCATCCAACTCATGACTGAAACTGCCACCTCCAAAATGAATAAGAAAACGTTTGAAGCAATGAAAGTGTTTATGCCCAATTAATTGTGAGTTGAATACTGCAATTGATGTGGATTGAATGCTACACTGAATTGAGGAGAGAGATGAATATTTTCTATTTTCAATATTGTAAAACAGTTGCCTCTTTTGTCTACCCGTTGATGAAGTTGTTAAATCCCGAGCAACCTTACTGTACTGTACTAAAATGTCCATCACTCCTTTTAGAAAATTCCAATTAATGAACCGTAAAATTCTCTAGAAACTAGACTTTTGTATCTTTCCAACGATGTATGGCTCATCAGCTAATTATTCCCGAGAAGGTACAGTTTATTTCAAGAAGTTGACACATATGTTGTAGTCCTTTTCAACGTTCCCTCTTTAAACTTCCAAAACAGTAAGGCATTAACTCCTTGTGTAAAAAAATTCTAAAAATCCTACAAAAGATAAAAACGTGCTAATTACTTTGAAATCATAGGAAAACATATTAAGAAATTGGAAAGTAAGATAAAACGTCGCATAAATATGATTCTATCAAATTCCCTAGCACTTAGCTTTTGCCATTCCCCGGGCAAAACATAAACAAAGAATCAATTATTCAACCTAATCCTTCCAACATTTATCTCAGAGATCTTCAATGGATCATGACCTATTAAGATTCATCATTAGCATAACATTGGTTGATACGATTCAACAGTCAATATGCATTCATAGAATTCATATACAAGCTCACAATTAAATCAATCAAAGCAAGAGAGACACGTCATACATGCTGAATAGAATTAGCTCAAAAATCTCACAAGATATTCCTTGATTTTATTTCATATTCTTTGGTTAAGTCACTCTTCCTATACTAGTTATATGTGAGAGGATTGATATAAAAGGAAAACAAATTGCTCACATGTGATATAACAAGAAAGAAAGGCACTTTCACTATTTTTCTTTTGAATATGATCTCATGAAAGGAATGCTACTACTTGAATGAAAGAACTAGTGACACCATATGTTAGGACCCACCCCGGTTTCACCCCGAAACCCGAGGTAAATCCTGCTCCCGTCTGACTCCCCGACGCAACACCAAAGTAAAACTCACGTAAACACACCAACACACCCAGTCAGACGCAGGAGAAACTATACAATACATCCCGAAGTTAACAGTTTACAGAGCATAGTCCCAAATACACAAAAAAATAAAAACTGATAAACTAGTTACACGCACATGGAAAGATTTAAAACACTCCGGGATCCCTCTCGCGACTTCTATGCCTCAGACGCTGCTCCGACGCCGAAACCCCGCTCTAGCTCCACGACCTGGAGGGCAGTTAAAACAGAAGATGTGAGTGGACCATGAATAAAAGAAAAGTTCCAAAACCATTTTATAAGACTACCGGGTTTAGCTCCGTTTTGAAATCACATGCATAACCCAGTTATTAAAACAGTTATAAATCGGTCACCGTAAAACATCATAAGAAACAGAAACACTATAAAACGGATATAAAAGTCAAATCACAAGCATCATAAAACCGCATCATAAATCATGAATATCAAAACATCATTATACGATCAAACCTGCTGGACCTATCCGAGTCTTTAAACTCCCGAGTCTTTAAACTCAATCCAGGCCTCAATCATATCCGAGTCTTTAAACTCCCGAGTCTTTAAACTCAACAGGCCTACGGGGGAAATATCAATATATCCGAGTCTTTAAACTCCCGAGTCTTTAAACTCAATCCGGGTCTTTAAACCCAATCCGGGCCCGTCCCCCGTCAATCACAATATCCGGGTCTTTAAACCCAATAACGAGATCCAGCAAATCTAATCCAAAACCATTTGAAAACCATTTCTAAATCCATATCCAAACCCGAATCCGAAATCCGATTCTAAAATCGAAAACCTTGATCATCGAAATCATGTTCCAAAATCCCTTTATAATCATTGAAAACCATTTATTGTTTGAAATCCCAAAACCATGGCATTTTACTCAGAAATCAACGTTTCTCGTAAAACGTGCCAAATACCGTACTTCCTCGAAAAACGTGCAACAATGTAAAACCAACAAAGCATATTCGATAAACCTAGAATTATGATTAAAACCATAAAACAATGATAGAAAAACAGTTATGCATGCTCGAGTTTAGAGAAGGGGTCCACTCACAGTACCGAGCCCTCAATTGCGTCCCGAACGTCTCGTACGTTCCTCAACTTCCTCGGGAACTCCCGATCCTGTCAACAACCACCAAAATACGTCACTAACACGTCTACGAAGGTCCACCTAAATTCCCTCAAAAATCCCCGGGTCCTAAACGTAACGAATCGGAACCCTAAGCCTTCACCCTCGCAGAACTACATTGAATCGACGTCCGATTAACCCGAAACCAACTCCAACAGACTCGTCACAACACCTAGACCAAAAACCTAGTTGACACTTTCCCCAAACACCGCCGCACGCGCCCCCACGCGCCGCCCAACGTGGCTGCGCGTGGCTCTCACGCGCCTGCTACAATGTCACCGTCTACCTCGAGTAAACCCAGTTCGACACAGTTCTGCACCTCGAACCGGCGAGGACGGTTCTCCGCTGTACCTGCACCAAAACACCTCATCTCTTCTCCAACAGCTTCGTCTAGTCCTAGGCTACTCATTCCCGTAATCCAATCACCTCAACACGGCCTAATACTCATCGACTCGAACTCGAAACAAAACCCGAACACTGTCCTGTTTCCTTCTCCGGCCACCCAGGTCACCTCCCATCATGGTGGCAGTCTCAACCTCTTCCTAAGACCTTCCTAAGTGTCACCCAACACACAAAAACCCTCGACTCACACTCAAAACCCACGACTTTCAATCCAAACATCGACGGCAAAATAGAGCACATCAGTACTCCCGTCGTGCTAACCTCCGCCGTGCACTCCCCCGTCACGGCTGCTCCACCAGAAGGCTCATAGGACTCCACTGAACTCCCTAGACCTCATTAGACTCTTCGATTCTACCTCTAAAGCTCCGACTTAGCTTCTGAAACCAAACGACAAAACATAGCAAAGAAACGGGGATGAGGAATTACCTGTCCTCCGATCGCAGTCGTGAGCTCAGCCGTGAGGCAGCAGCTCCTCCCGTCCACCGCCAGCCTCTGGACACCACCACGAGTCCAATTACACCAACACACGGCCGCACCACCACCACGATCTTCCAAGTCCTCTCTGTTTTCTCTGAAAACTGACTGCCCCGACCACCGTGTTCTTGCACGATTTCTCTTCCCCAAACACTCACCAGTTCACTCTTCCACCCTCTGATCACTCCTCACTTACCAAAACACACTATCACTCACTATCGTCTCTCAATTTCTCTCAATTCATCCCTCTGTTTCTATCTGGTTTGAAGAACACACACGGGCACCCCAAATAATTGGGACCGTGCACACGCCTAGAAGCCACTAGGCCCTTGCCACGCGTCACCATCCTCTCCTCTCCCTCACATCTGTTTCAATCTCAGCCCTCCATCTGTCCCTATCAGTTGCACACATCCCAGAGCACAAAAGACCAAAATGCCCTTCTGTTTTAACCAAAATTACAACTTTGCCACTACCTTTCTAGACCCGTAACTCCCTCATCGTAAGTCCGATGAATACGTGCCGCCTGTCGTTGGATTCAGGACGACAAGATCTCTCTAACGGTCCTAAGTCAACAAGTCAAAACCCGATCATACAAAAAGTCAACTATTCTCCCTATTTTAACCAAATTACGATTATGCCCTCAACCTTCCGAACATCATAACTTCCTCCTCGGATGTCGGAATCGGGCGTACCACCTGTCTACCGATTCGTAACGTCCTAAACTACGTCCTGGTCATCGGTCAAAGTCCAATTGACCACCCGAACTAAAAGTCAACTATTTACCCGAACTAGGGGCAAAATCGTCATTCTACACTAACGACCTTATCGAGACTAACTAACCACTGATTAAGCTCACTAATCCTTCACTAAGCACTGTCTTAACCCTAATTTCTGGGACGGGTCGTTACACCATATGCTCATACTTCATTCGAATCTCCACATATTGATATAAGCATAACAAACAAGATCAAAAAGTCATATGTTAATTGTAATTGGGCCAAGGGGTTAGGGGTTAAAGAAAGAATGGATATGGATAACACAAGGTTCTTAAAGAAAAGTAGAAGCATGCTATGATGTTAGAGACATAAGAACTTATTTCACCATCAACGCTTAAAAATCATTTAAGTACTGAGCAAGTACATACACTCAATGGCCAATTTGAACATTATGGACCATACTTCAACAAGTAATATATGAACGATCAAGGCATAACAATTCAACCAATACCTTTGTTTTTTCTTTGTTTTTTCTTTTTTTTTTCATTCTCTATTTTTTTTCTTTTTTTCCTCATGCACATTCCAAACTGTGTACAATTGTTATATATATATTTGTTCCTTTTTTTTTGAATATTCCCCCACACTTGCTCTTTTAACACTCCTTGATTTACAATTAAGTCTCCCTAAATTATGTCAGGACTCACCCCTAATCCCCCGGGATTAAGGGCTAAATCTCGATCCCGTCTAACTTACGCATGACACGAAGGCTAAACTGACGTCCAACCTTCCTGTGACACGTAAGTTGGACAAGGGATTCTAGATCCGACCGTCCAAAAACAATTTCCGAACTTCCCAGAGTGCGCAAAGTCTACTGTGGATCGTACGTGTGATGTCTCCGTCTCTCTCGACCAACAGCATGCGCCACAACAACCTGGAGGGTATCGAAACATGAAAAGACTGTGAGTGGACAAAAATAAAGTTTAAGTTCAAAAACAGTTAACAGAAAACACAAGTACATTTAAACCCTCTGTTTCAAAAACCAATGGATGCATATCAAATTCATGTCATAAAACCATGTACGAAAACCAAACAAAAGTTCATTTTTCCAAATCCAAGGCCTCATCCCAAAATCACCGAAAACCATTTCATCCGGGCCACTGCCCAAAACATCAGAAAACCTTGTTTGAAACCATATCATTTTTCCATTCACCGAACCTGCTGGATCTATCCGAGTCTTTAAACTCCCGAGTCTTTAAACTCACTCCAGGCCTCAATAATCTGAGTCTTTAAACTCCGAGTCTTTAAACTCAACAGGCCTACGGGGGAAATATCAATAATAACCGAGTCTTTAAACTCCGAGTCTTTAAACTCAATCCGTGCCTTTAAACCCAATCCGGGACCATCCCCCGTCAATCACAATATTTGGGTCTTTAAACCCAATAACCAGATCCAGCAAATACAATCAAAACCATTTGAAAACCATTTCTAAATCCATATCTAAACCCGAATCCGAAATCACTGGTCTGAAGCCCTTCCGGCATCCAGAATCGTCATTCCAAACCCAAATCCGGAATCATATCCACCTCATTTCCAGATCCGAGTCCGAAAGCATCATTCCGTAAGCTAGCATCCGGAATAACCATTCCGAACCCAAACCCGAAAATCCACTTTCAAGTCCCGAATCGAATTCCGAATTGTCATCCTGAATTCCGATGACTTCAAGCCCGAAAACTCTTTCCAAAATCCTTTTACTTTCTTTGAAATTAAATCGTATTTTTAAATCCCGAAATCAAATCATTAAAACCAGGTTTAAATCACAATATCCGTCAGACCTCGTAAAACGTGAAGTACCGTAATTTCCTCGAAAAACGTGCAAAACCGTAAACCATCACAACCATAAGTCAAATCATAGAATCAAGCATAGAAAACATATAAAAACATATATGCATGCATAAAGAGTTAGAAAGCAAAGTCCACTCACAGACCATTCCGACGTCGCCTCGATACGCGCGCACTTACGCCGTCCCCGGCCATTCCGCTATCCTTGGCTTCCCCAAACCTGTCCAAAGCCCATAACGAGGTCACTAACGACTTAATTAAGCTTCTATTAAAGCCCCGTAATCTTTTCGTATTTTTAACTATTTTTAACCGAGTCCTAAAACCTTCGGACAGCCAGAAACATATCGAGTCGATATCCGATCGACTCAAAACCAGCACCAAAATGTTCGTTACATCGATTACATCATTTCATATGTTGACCACTTTCCCAGACTACGTCCCACACGCCCTCACGCGCAGCCCAAAGGAGCTGCTTGTGGGAGCCACGCGCCCACTGTTCACCTCCTTCAACCTTAGTCAGATAGGGTCTGAACCGGTCCAGGTCGACCCGGTTCAATCCTGAATCGGCTTGAACGGTTCAACTGTTCTTCTTGCTTATTTTGTCCCGATTTCAACTCTATTTGATCCTAACCGTCTCTTTAAGCCTTCCTAATCAATCCATGATTTTGAAATGAAGGAAAACAAGCTAAAACCCTTTACCTTAATCGGTTGTTGAACCGGCCGTCCAACCCTTCGACGGTTCTCTCACGTCCGGCCACCGTTGGCCATGACTCTAGGTCCTACGAAGTCCCCTGAACTTCTAGATCATCACCCAAGTTAACAGATCAAACAACAACCTTGAATTTACACAAAGCCATTTTTGTTCTTAACAAAACCAGGAGATCGAACAGAGGCTTACCAGGCCCTTCAGGTCTCGACCATGATCTCGTCCACTTCCCCAGTCCTCCAATAACCCCTCTCGTCCACGACAGTCAACAGTTAAGCTCCAAACCACCTCCCAAATTTAAATGAAAACAGAGGTTTCGCGGGTTTTTTCTCCATTCCCATCGCCATACGCCGCCGTCGTGCCTCCCCGTGGCCACCAGTCCACGCATCCTCACTTCCCCTTCAGCTTTCCTTCTAACTTCATCCTCAATCGATCACGTTTTGAGAGGGTTTAGGTTCAACAATCACCCCTGTCTCTGTTCCTTTGCCTCTAAAACCGTTTAAACCCGTACATTATTGTGCAACCAAGTTCAAGGCGGTGGTGAGAGGGTTCTACGACCTTCCAGTGAAGGACAGATGTCCCAAACTTAGTGGACATCACTCCATAGAGCAGCCACTTGTCCACTAACCATTGGGCACAAATCCCAATATAGGATAATGACCAAAATACCCTTTCAAGTACAATTACCATAATACCCTTCACACGTTTAGACCCGTAATTTTCATTCTCGAACTCCAAAAGCTACATGCCGCCTGTCGTTGGAATCAGGGACTCGAGACCTATCTAACGGTCCTCAGTCTACGCGTAAAAACTCGATCGTACTAAAAGTCAATTTTCCCCCCTTCGTTTACCCAAATTACAAAAGTGCCCCCTAACCTTCCGAACACCACAACTTCCTCCTCGGATGTCGGAATCGGGAGTGCCACCTGTCTACGGACTCGCGACGTTCCGACCTACGTCACAGTCATCGGTCAATGCCCAATTGACCGCCCGAACTAAAAGTCAACATTTTTCCCAAACCAGGGGCAAAATTGTCATTCTACGCCCAAGGTCCAACAATAACCAACTAACCCCGATTAACTCAGCTAATCCGTCACTAATCACTTCGCTAATCCCAACTCCCGGGACGGGTTGTTACAAATTATGCTTCCTTATATTTACGAAAAAGTGTAAGGATAAAAGTGTTTAGGCTAGGTGAGGAAAATGAGGGTTTATGAAAGGAAAAGGCTTAACCAAAGGCTCAACAGGAGTGTACCTAAAGGAAAGTGTATAATGGTCAATGGCCATTTGGCAATGGTGCTTGTCTAGGTGCCTTAATCATCTCAATTATGTCATGCAAATCAATTCAATGCCTCAAAAAGAAATTAGTACAAGTTCTAGCATTTAGTTCCAATGATGATAAGCAATTCAAGTAGCAACCAAGCAAAGAAAAATGAGATCATGCAACGACTTAATTGACAAGAAAGTGATAGATCAAACAAATACAACTCTCTCAAACGAAGGATAAGGCTCAAAAGCTCACAAAAGGGTTGTATTGTGCTTCATTCAATTAAGCATGTTTATGGGTACCATTTACTCAAGTGATTACATGTGAATTTGCATATGATGACCATGAACAATTTATTAACCAAAAAATAATTTCATACCAAAGCATCATGTTTATAAATCATCTTAAAGTCATGCAATTAAAAACCAAATCTCATCATTGTGTTGGAAAGAAACCTAAGACACATACAAACACAAAAACTATCCAAAAACTACTAAAACCGACACAAACTAAAGTTAAACATAAAGCTATAATAATTTTTAAATTCAAATTTTTTCAATTTTTTGGACCGACTCAAAATCAATGAAAAGCATAAGTGTTCCCCCCACACTTAAATCTAACATTTTCCTCAATGTTTGAAAATTAAAGCATAAACAATGAAGTATTTAATTAAGAAAGGAAAAACAAGCAACAACATACACAAATAACCTTAAAAAAACAAAAACAAAAACAAAGTTAACGACAAAGAACGAAAGGATGAGAGAAAGCAAATCTGATTGTCATTGTGCTGAAACTGTCGTCATCCTCTTCGCATGGGTTGCCTCCTAAGAAGTGGTTACTTTAATGTCATTCAGCTGGACGGATATGTTCAATCAATCCATAGGAGTTACAGCATAAAGTGAGATGTCCTTCATGCCAAACTCCATAAAAGACTCAAAGTAGGGCTTCATCCGATGCCCATTCACCTTGAAAAAAATAACAACAAAATAAAAAGAATGAACAACTAAAATAAAATGAATCAAGCTAATTAGAAATGTAATCCTCGGCTACACGGCGCCAAAAATTGATGTGCTAATTACTAACACACAATTTAATACCCTGCAAAAGTTGATGTAGTATAGGATATGCAATGATTGTTCTACGCTAGGGATTATAGGGCTTGCTAACTAACATGAAGGAAAAAGAAATTAAAACCAAAGAAAATGATTAAATTGGGGGAGTTGTGAAAGTTGGATTCAATCTAGAAAAACCAACGCAAATGTAATAAAAATCAAGGCAATATTGAAATGTGAGCAACTAAAGGTTCAATTTCCACACACCAAACATATGCACATGAACTAATTTTTCAGAAATTTCTTTATAAACTACTGAAGTATAATATCTAGAATTACTCATGAACCGCACTAATTAATCCTGTTATTTTCCCTGAGTTTATTGAATTAAACTTCACGTCGCTTTCAACTCATTCTCTACACATCATCTAATCATGAACCTCATGGTAAATGAATATGTAGAGATCATTAAGTTCTATGGAAAATTCAGACCTTATCTAGGTAAAACATAAGTATGAATCGCATCTTAGTTAAACCCAAGTTTTGCTTAACATTACCAACGTCCGTTGATAGTAACTACTTATGAATATAAGATCATAATTATTAGGTGAAATTCTCTTATATTCTAGCATCAAATCTTAGCATGCTTACTAAGTTTTTGTCTTAACAAGAATACAAGAATCAGTTCTCTATCAAACAAATAAGCAAAACACAATCACCAATAAGAAAAAAATTCTGAATTTAATTAATCCATTGAACACATGTTTGGGGCTTTCAAATCACGAAGAAAATTAGTTAGACATATTTATTATGTTTGAAATGCAATACATAATCAAATATAAAACTAAAATAAGAAAAATAAAGAGAAAATAGAGAGATGAATGGCAAGCGATACAATCACAATTGAAATGATGGAAGAGATGGATATGTGGTTGTTGTTGCGCCGCTACCAAGTCAAGAAAGGCGGGCTTTTCTTGTCGCCAACTTTAGGAGAGTGCAGAAAGACTGCTATTTTATTCTTTTACGCAGCCAAGAGCCCCCCTCCCTCTCCCCAAATGGAGAATTGCTACCTTTTTTATTTCCAAGTGGGGTATAACTTGAGAGAGAGAGAGAGAGAGAGAAAGCCTCCCATTTTTGTGTCAAAACGTCTTCACTGATGACCAAAACTTCCCTCTTTATTTCCTAATAATTCTCCTCATAAATCCTCTTTATTTGCTGCATAATGCCACCACCAAAATGAATGAGAAAACGTTTGGAGCAATGAAAGTGTTTATGCCCAATTAATTGTGAGTTGAATACTGCAATTGATGTGGTTTGAATGCTTCACTAAATTGAGGAGAAAGATGAATATTTTCTATTTTCAATGTTGTAAAACAGTTGCCTCTTTTGTCTACCCATTGATGAAGTTGCTAATTCTCGAGCAACCTGAACGTACTGCATGATAAGCCTTGAATTAAGCATCATTTTATACCCTTTTATACTTATATTTTAATATTTAAATACCAAACAATTATAGAAAATAATATATTTTATGGGTCGCTTATTATTTGTATCAAAACTCTACCTAAACCAATTTTTCCTTTTCAATAAATTCAAGATTTTTTGTGCAAAATTAATTACACCATATCCCACCTTTTACAACCTTCATCTGTGGCATAGAGGAGTGTCTCCAAGTGTCTCACCGAAAAGTGCCCAATCACTTCGTAACCATAGGGTGTCCCGAAGAGAAAAGGTGTAACACAGCCTTTTTACCTTGTAGTTATCTTTTGTGCTTGAATATCTTGGTTTATGGATTGATTTCTAATATTATCCTTGGTTTTATGCTTTGTATTAATTTCAATAATCTTCCATGTGTTCTAATATTTTAGTTTTTGTTATGCTTGTTTGTTGGTACTTAATGCTTGACTAGATAGAGGAGTGTCTCCAAGTCTAGATCATTGAAAGTGCAACGTGAGTGTCTCCTTGCACGTACTTAAGAATATGCAATCATCTCGTAGAACTAAGGTTATAGAATTTCGTAGGTTTGAAGTTAATATAAATCATGAATGAGTTAGGTAAAAAATAAGTTGACCACATGTAAATAATAGATTAGGTTAGTTTAGGTTTAGTTTAATTATTTAGGACTTTAAAATCAATCTTTACCCCCAATTAGTTAATCAAATGATAATCATGCTTAGGTACCCTCAATCCCCAATCCAGAACGATCCCTATTTACCAATGCTACATCTACAAAAAAAGGGTTTTTAATTGCATACGTTTCCTTTAGTGTTGAGTGTGATAATCATGCTTAGGTACCCTCAATCTCCGGTCTAGAACGATCCCTATTTACCAATGCTACATCTACAAAAAAGGATTTTTAATTGCATACGTTTCCTTTAATGCTACATCTAAGAAAAGTATTGGAAAGTAAGTTAAAATGTTGCATAAATATGCTTCTATCATGCTGTGGCCACCATCCAAGCTGCGCCCATCATGGCAGCTCCTTCTTCGACACATAGCATGGCCAATGCTCAGTCCAAGGACACGACCATGGCCCAAACATGCATCATGACATGACCCTGCTGTTGCCCAAAGAAAAAGGCATAGAATTTTTGGAAGATAATGTACCTCTGACATTCACATCTGAAACATGTCAATTTAATGTTAATAATGCACACTTGTATGTGAATTTTGATTTAGTTCCTAATGAGGTGCCCATACTTCGCAGGCCCAACAACAAAGGCACAAGGAAAGTGATGGTAGCCCTCGACTTGGCCCTATTCATGTCCTCTCGAAAAACTTTCAACATGAAATTTCATCCTTTTGATGTTACGAGTCCAACGATATAATTTTCGAGACGATCGGACATCGTCTCGGGGCATTCTGGGCTGTCCGAAGATTTAAGGGTCATTTTAATTTGTTTAAAAATCCAAAAAAATATGGGATTAAATAGTGAGTTAATTGAGGTGATTAGTGACCCTTAGAAGTGATTTTTGGTAGGAGGTGATATTCTCAGATTTTATGAAAAATACGTGCAATGAGGATCGGTCGCGCGTATAGTATGTGTGAGTGGACCCTTTGCTTTTTAACTTATTATGCATGCATATTTAATTTTTTTTGAATGATTTTCTATGTGTTTTGATAATGGCTGATTGATTGGAATTTTATATGATTTTTGGTGATTTTTGAACTATTTGATTATTATTTTAACAACACATTTTACGAGATAGTGTTTGATTGGTGTTTTGGGCTTAGATCCAGAGTTTCGGATTGTGATTTGGATTAGAAATGTCTTACGTGTGTGTTTTAAGTGTATTTTTTGACGATGGTGAGTTTTGGATGATTTTACAATAACTGATCGATGCACGTTTTACAAGAAGTCTGTATATGTGGTATTTGTGATATTATGGATTTGGTTTGGTATCATGGTAAGATGTACGGATGTGTTTCTTTGGTATTTGAGATGTGCTTCTGGATATATATGTGTGTGTGTGTGTGTGTGTGTGTGTGTGTGTGTGTGTGTGTGTGTGTGTGTGTGTGTGTGTGTGTGTGTGTGTGTGTGTGTGTGTGTGTGTGTGTGTGTGTGTGTGTGTGTGTGTGTGTGTGTGTGTGTGTGTGTGTGTGTGTGTGTGTGTGTGTGTGTGTGTGTGTGTGTGTGTGTGTTTGTACGGTTTGATGTGATGTGAAAACCCACCTAAGGATACCGGATTGGGTGGACGGTCTCATACGTCGAGGTAATACTCTGTAGTTCCCGAGACCGATATCGTGATGGAAAGTCTCAGACGTCGAGGTAATACTTCGTAGTTCCCGAGACTGATGAGTAGTCTCAGACATCGAGGTAATGCTTTGAGTTCCTGAGACTAGGACTGTGACTTAGACGTCGAGGTAATTCTCCATAATTCCTGAGCTAGTCCACACTCGGATGTCGAGCTGGGCTCTATAGTTCTTGAGTGATATTAGCCTACCTGTAGTACACACTTAAGTTGATGATTCAACTTGCAGGCATTGAGGATGGGTAAGTCGATATGGTATGTTTATGCATTGGTATACTCTTATATGCATTGGTATTTTGATATGAGTTTATATTGGATAAGTTTCTAAAAGTTTTGGATTTTCGTATTACTACACGTACCTTAAGATTGTTATTTTCTAGTAAACTTGATGCATGCATAGTTTTATAAAATAGAGGGAAATTAATATGTTTTGAAATTTGTTTTTTAATTCTTTATTTTTGTTCACTCACACATTTTCCTTGGTTTTGAAACCCTCTAAGGCTGTTGCACGGGAATCCAGGCTACTTTCAGAGTGGAGGCATAAGGTCATGAGTATACAAGTATCCCTTGTCTAACAAGATTTCGATGGTACTTTTAGTATTTTAGGATACATGTCAGACGGGAGTGGGACCCGGGTATGGTGTATATGGTGTTTTCTGGGTTGAGTCTTGTCATGTCACCAGTGACATGTCACTAGGAACAAGACTTGAAACGGGGGACATGTGCTAGAATTGGGCTTGATAGCTGGAACATGGCTTGACATTAGGACCCAATAGCTGGAACACGGTTTGGGACTGGTCCTGGTGAAATGCTTCTGGGTCTAGTGATATAGTTCCTCAATTTTCCATGTTTTGACCTTAAATTGTCATGTCTTGTAATTAGCACTTGAAATTCATAAGGTTAGTTAGAAATGACATGATTAAGGTCATAACAAGGTAAAATGCAAAGGTAATTGACATATAAATATGATCAATTATGTGCTTATCAAGCGGTTTGAGGGTCGGTCGGATCAGTCTCAAATGCGGACTCGGTGATCGTCATTTATTCTTTTGGTTAGGTGATGGACTTCCAAGCCAGGGTGGTGGAGTTTCAAGTGCGTGCATCTATTTGGTCTCCTTGAACTTGCCCAATACCCATAGAGGTTGGGAACTTGACCAGTAGTAGGTGGTTCAAGACAACCGCTCGGAGTTGGTTGACCAATCCTTGGTCCAAGATGACGTTGTATTCGGTTGGATACTCGATAACCAAGAATGGAACCAAGACGGTTGTTGGCTTGGGAGTGGTCCCAATCGAGAGACGGAGGGTGATTGTGCTAATCTGTACGATCGAGTCCCCAATGAAACCAAAGAGTGGGGTTAGAGACAAGTCTAGGTAAGAGTCATGGATGCCTAGTAGTTTGTATGCCTCCATAGAGATTACGTTGATAGAGCTGCAATGTGGACCATGATCTGATTGACATCAAAGTTAGCAATTTCAGCCAGGCTAGCGATCGGGTCGTCGTGTGGGTAGATAACCCCTCGTTCCTCTTCCTCCGAGAAAGATATGGTTTCCAAATCGATATTACTGGTCTTCTTGACTTTTCCTTCGTCAATGTGGAAGACCTGTTAATTGTGTAAGGCCCCGGACATTCAAGAAAATAAAAATTTACCGTTTCTTAGGAGTCAAAATGTTGACTTTTTTATCAGAGGTTCTTTTGGGAATTTTGAGAAGGTCGCAACAAAGGTCTCGAGATCCTGAATTCGTAGACAGGAGACACGCCAAAATTGGAGACCGGATGAGAGAATTATGGGTCCAAATAGGAGAAGGCTAAAAAGTTAATTTGGCCACCGCGTGTAGAGGCCTTACAGCGGTACGTGTCGGTGTGTGACTGTTTCCGGCAGTCTAGTCAAAATTAAAGTTTCTGCTCCTTGTCGTCTGAGTTCAGTGATACATTGTCTGTGAAATTTGGACCTTAAATGCAGAAGTTATGATCGTTTAAAAGTTTATGTTCTATATAAACATTGTTTAATTAAATTCTATGATTTAGGTGTAATTAAGGGCCAACATTAATGAAGTGGATTATGATGGAAGTGACCAAGATAATCCCTAGTGATTTGAAAGGTATAGAAATAAATGAAACATAAATGTTGTGCTATTGAATAATTGTTATGGTAAATTCTCCTATTTTTGGAATATAAATCAAGGTGTAATATTGTGGAGGGTTGGTTGTATAGACTACGATCAAATATGTGTTATATGTTGGTGTATTTAATTAGTTGAATTTTGAGTATACAAATTGTTTATTAACAAGGAAATGCACAAAAGTAAACATGGTGGGTTAATTAAGGGGATTATAGTTTATCCTAAGAATACCTATTGTTATAAAACATTTAATGATTCATGTGAGCATTAGGAGGGATTGGATAGTTAAGGAAGTTTGGATTTATATGCTATATTGCGAATTTGATTGTGTAAACCATTATGTGCCTTAAGATCGTATTGAAATATTAAATAATGGTGATTTTAATTTTCAAAGGTAAGATTTTGAATTCGGTTAAAACAGAGATTTTTCACATCCTAATAGGGTTAGTGGGTTGGACGTGGGAGGTAACCTCACAGGGACGTATTAGGTTTGGTTGAGTGATTAAATTAGGTGTAACTGAAGTTAGTAATATCCCTTGTTTGACTTGGGCTGTCGGATGGGAGCAGGACCGTTCCGGGCATCTTGATAATTCGGGACGGGTCCTGTCAGACTATGTTGTGCAGCATAGAGGAAATTCTTCTTTGCTCGATTGGAGGTTAAGGGTGAAGAGATGGATGGGCCGCCACTGATCGAGTTGATCTAAGGATGACAAGATTGTTGAGGGGAATTTTGTAAGAATTAGTTGATCTTGCCTGTAAGACCCGGTCTTGAAAGCAAGAACGGTGAGCAAGACCCGTGAGCTTGAGAAGCAAGAACGGTGAGCAAGATCCGTGAGCTTGGAAAGGTAAGATCGGTGAACGATCCCACATCGCTCAGGGAGGGAAAGGTGAAGTACCTTATATGTGTGGGCACGTATCTATCTAACACAAGGCCTTTTGGGAGCTCAGTGGCTTTGGGGGGGGATTGGAACCTCAAAGTTAAGCGAGTTGAGGCTGGTGCAATCCCATGATGAGTGACCTACTGGGAAGTTGCACGTGAGCTCCCGAAAACAAAACCGTGAAGGCTAGGCCCAAAGCGGACAATATTGTGTTAGATGGGTCGAGTCGTGACAGAATGGTATCAGAGCCGGACCTTGACCGGAAGTGTGCCAGGGAGGACGCTGGGCCCCAATGGGGGGTGGATTGTAAGACCCGGTCTTGAAAGCAAGACCCGTGAGCTTGAGAAGCAAGAACAGTGAGCAAGATCCGTGAGCTTGGAAAGGTAAGATCGGTGAACGATCCCATATCACTCAGGGAGGGAAAGGTGAAGTACCTTATATGTGTGGGCACGTATCTATCTAACACAAGGCCTTTTGGGAGCTCAGTGGCTTTGGGGGGGATTGGAACCTCAAAGTTAAGCGAGTTGAGGCTGGTGCAATCCCATGATGGGTGACCTACTGGGAAGTTGCACGTGAGCTCCCGAAAACAAAACTGTGAGGGTGGGCCCAAAGCGGACAATATTGTGTTAGATGGGCCGAGAAAATAATATCATTTAAAATACGTTTGAAACACATCATTTATAAATCCGCAAAATCATATCGAAAACATTGTAATCATCCAGAAATCATCCTTGACTTATCAATTCATCAAAATATCCATTTTGAAACCAATTTGACTCCGGGCCTAGCCTAAAAAATCATTTACATATTTCTTTTGCATCACGGTATCTATTCATCATACACATATTCCCAGACCATTCCCCCTCGCTCTGATACCATTCTGTCAGGACTCGACCCTCATCTGTCAGGTCCCGACTCATCTAGCACGATATTGTCCTCTTTGGGCCACAACAGTACTCAACGGCAAGCTTGCGCCCTTAAGGTTTTGTTTTCGGGAGCTCACGGTGCAACTTCCCAGGGGGTCACCCATCATGGAATTGCACCAGCCTCAACTCGCTTAACTTTGGGGTTCCAATCCCCTCCAAAGCCACTGAGCTCCCAAAAGGCCTCATGCTAGATAGGTGTGTGCCTACACCTCTAAGGCACACCACTATTCCCTTCCCAGACCATTCCCCCATCGCAGGAATGTGAGATTGTTCATTGTTCCCTCCAGGACACGGGTCTTACAATCCACCCCCTTAGGGCCCAGCATCCTCGCTAGCACACTTCCCGGTCGGGGTCTGGCTCTGGCTCTGATACCATTCTGTCAGGACCCGACCCTCCTCTGTCAGGTCCCGACTCATCTAGCACGATATTGTCCTCTTTGGGCCACAACAATACTCAACGGCAAGCCTGCGCCCTCAAGGTTTTGTTTTCGGGAGCTCACGGTGCAACTTCCCAGGGGGTCACCCATCATGGAATTTCACGGACGTCAGACATCTGGGATGTCAGAGATATGGACCCGGTGAGACCCTGGGCAGCACGCGTCGCTATAATTCCGTGAGATATGGCGTCTGGGACGCTAGGCATCTGGGATGCCGGAGATGGTAAAGTAATAAATATGTTCCACTGGATTTATGAAATAACTTTTGGATTGATTTTTGGATTGAAACTATGTTTGCGGTTTCCGGGCTAAGGCCCTAAGGATCATTTCAAATAAATATTTGATTATTGGTTTTTGATGCATGCATATGTTTTTACTGAGGGGCATAAATGTCTTATAAAATGTATTTTACGAACTTGTTTATTTTCGTCCACTCACAGCTTTTGGTTTTTAATGCCCTTCAGGTTGAGCGCGGATGCGACTGCAGCAGGGGACCGGGACATTGCATGCCTCCTCCATCGATCCTTGCGCACTCTGGATGCCCGTAGGGGCAGTGGCGTTGGGTTATCCCTTGTGTGACACTTCTTGTCAGACGGGAGCACGTCACATCCCGTGGTAATCCCGGGGGGATTGGGATGGGTCGTGTCAGCGTACTCCCACTTTCAAAGGAGTCACAGGGTCTATTCTTGCTGATTTCCCTGTCAATTGTCTTCCTTTCTGATGTGGTTCGACCACTTAGAGGTAATGATTATTGAAATTAATTTCGATTTCGTGTTTAGAATGAATGTTAGATGCTTCTGGTGTAATCAATTGAAGGATATAGGTCGTTTTTGGGTAGAACCCGAGTTAAGACCTGTCGGGTTTCAATGTTGAGTCGTGGAATTCAGGGCATGGTTTCATCAAATTGAGGTCACTGATCAAACATAGATGTAGCAGAGATGAGAATGAGTGAAATAACTGAAGGAATTGGATTCAAATTGATAGAAAACAAACCGGGTTGCACCGCGGGTTGTAGACCCGAATACCAGTAAAACGGGTAACAGGGACGACATTGTAGCTGCACTGTTCATAGCGCGTGGCTTTCACGCGCAGCCGCTTGCGGCGGTGCGTGAGGGCGCGTGGGTTGTTTTATGGGAAAGTGTCCAACAGGTGTTTTACTCTATATAGTGTAACGATCATTTTGGAGTTGGTTTCGAGTCGATCGGACACCGTTTCGATAATGTTTCGAGGGTCCGACGGTTTATGTTGTAATTTAAAATAATATGTAAATCCCGAAAAATTATGGGGCATTGATATGATGTAAATTGAGTTGTTAGTAACCCTGTACAATGATTTTACACAGGATTCGAGATTCCTGACAAGTGTCGAAAATTACGGAAACGCGTGCAGCGCGGGAAACGAGCAGTTGGACGGTGTGTGAGTGGACGTTTGTTTTATAAACTGATATGCATGCATAGTTAAATGTTTTACATGATTTATGGTATGATTTGAATTGCAATGATTTGACATGATTACTTTGGGATTAATGATTATTTTAATCGGTGTTTCGGGCACGTTTTTTAAGAAAATGTGAAATGACTGTTTTGGGCGAAAGCTCGGGATTTGTGATTGGTGTTGACTTAGATTGATGAATTTGTGATGTTTTCGATTATGATTTCACTGCTTTACATGTATTACATCGTTTAATGCTTTTACAGAATTACGAGAGTGAGAAACGAGATTTGAACAGGTGGCCCCGTAATAATGGTTTTGGCATGGTTTTAATACTTGATTTGAAATAATGCTTTTAATTGTGTATTGATGTCTAATGCCCCCCAGATGTGTAATTCCTGGAGGGACTCCAGATGAGTAATTCCTGGATGGGCCGGATGTGTAAGTCCAAATGAGGCTGGATGTGTAATTCCCAGCATGGATGACGACTCTGGATGTGTAATTCCCAGAGGATCCTCGGATGTGTAATTCCCGAGTTATATGTTTTGTTGTATGATAAAATGATTTTATGAAATGTTTTCACATATTAGGTTTGAGAACCGGGATTTGATGTTTTCATGTGCTTTGGCTTTGTTATTCATATGTTTTACCCTATGCATGCATGGTTTGATAAACTGGAGGGTAAACGATGTGTTTTGATAAATGTGTTTTAAATGATATTCTTTTTGTCCACTCACACCTTTGTTTTTTTATGACCCTCCAGGCCGTGGCACGACATCAATGCAGTCATCCCTGGTCTGACAGGTGCTGAGGGTACTTTCGGGACTTCAGTTGACTTGTCAGACGGGAGCAGGACGGGCACGCTTATCAAAGTTCAGTAGGGACGGGTCCTTTCATTGCCATCCTGTATGAGTGCTTCCACCAGATCCCTGAAGGCGACATGTTGGTCAATGCTATGATCGTTGTATTTGTGGTACGAGGAGTATGTGGTAGTTTTCTTAGCCAATTGGCATGTTTCTAGGGCCAGACTGGATTGGGGATCATATTCTCGATGTTCATGAGCACATTCTAGTAGGAAGTGTTTATGATGGTGTACGACTCGTACTTTGACTGAGGAGGTGGTTGGTTGGCATTATTCTAGTTAGGTTGATAATCCTATCAGTGTCGGCCCTTGTAGGGATTATTGTGGTGGTCGTGAATTTTCCCCTTCTTTCCTAGGCTGTATAAGCTGAATAATTCTTCAATTTCCCATTCGAGGAGCAATGATTGTGATTTGGGATAAGGGTCGGCTGTTGAGCGGAGAATTGTGTGTTAGAATTTCTCCGTCGATATGTGTTTATCGAGTACCCTGTGTTGGGTCGGTAAGTGATGGCTTGTACAACGTCTCTCTTGTTGTTTAGCAGCTCGGCCTTGGCGTGAATTTTTTCCTGTTTTATAAGCTCATTATAGATAAGTCAACCCTGAGTTTGTGCGACGTACCTGAAGTGGGACTCTCGAAGGCCTCCCTTAAAAGCCGTGAAGGCCTTTTTGTCGTCTATCTTGGCGCAATTGAACCGAGCTGCGTACTTCTGTAGTAGCTCGATCTCACCTTGCTTTAGTAAAAACACACCCTTTATTGAGAACAGATCGTTAGTCTGTATCATGAATTGGTTAAGGAAGACCGTTTGAAGCTGCTCGAATGAGTCAATGGTTCTGCGCCCTAGTCGATAGAACCAGTTGATTTCCACCCTAGTGAGGCTCGAGCTGAATATGAGGTATGTGGCCTCGTTGGAGAGGTTCTTGAAAGCCACAGTTGACTAGTAGTTATTGAAATGCATGATAGGGTCTCCCGTGCCTGTGTAGAGAGGGATCTTAATAGGCTCAATCTCATGATTGTGTCGGTATTGGTTGATCTTTTTTATGAATAGACTATTGTAACGACCCGCCCCAGGAGTCGGGATTAGCGAAGTGATTAGTGACGGATTAGTACGCTTAATCGGTATTTAGTTGGTTACTTTTGGCCCGTTAATGTAGAATGATGATTTTTCCGCTGATTTGGGCAAATTGTTGACTTTTAGTTCGGGCGGTTAATTGGGCATTGACCGATGACCGTGACGTAGTTTGGGGCGTCACGAGTCCGTAGACAGGTGGCACGCCCGATTCCGACATCCGAGGAGGAAGTTATGATGTAAGGAAGGTCGATGACACTTTCGTAATTTGGTTAAAATAGGGGAAAAAGTTGACTTTTCGTACGACAGAGTTTTTGTACGTAGACCGAGGACCGTTAGGTAGATCTCGTCGTCCTGAGTTCAACGACAGGCGGCATGCCTTCATCGGACATTGGAAGGGCGAGATACGGGTCTAGAACGGTGAAGGGCAAAATGGTAATTTTGATTCATAGGGGCAATTTGGTCTTTTTGCACATTGGGAATTGTGCAAATAGGATAAGGCCAAGTGTACAGGGCTGATTGGGATATTTTGAGTTGGGCCAGGAAATGGTGGACACGTGTGGTATGTCAAGTGGGTTCTAGGCGTGTGCACGGTTCAAATATTTGGGCTGTGTGTGTGGCCGTGCAATCAAAGAAAACAGAGAGTGTGATTGAGGGAGGAATCGATCAAATTACAGTGAGTGTGTGAGTTCTTGGGTGTGAGAGTGTGTTCAGAGAAGATTGAGAGTGCAAGGACTGGGCTGAGAGGTTTGAGAGTTGAGTGGTTGTGTGTGTGAGGGGGGTGAGTTCTCAGGAAAACAGAGAGGTGTCGAGGGCGTTTGGAGGTGGTGTTGTTGTGTTATGATCCAATCAAAGTCGAGGGGGAGCTGGGACTGTTCTGTGAACTCCAGGGAACGCGGGCGGCGAGCATGGTGGCAGACAGCCAGTAGGTAATTGCTCTTCTTCCTCTGTTTGCTCTGTTTTTCTATTTTGTTTCAGACGTTAAGTCGTGGAGTCTGAGGTCGAATCGAGGCAGTTGGTGAGTGCTAATCGACTCCTTAGGTCCTTAGGAACCTTTTGGTGACGAAGCCGTGATGGGGGGTGACACGGGTGGTCGGAATGAAGAACAGGGGTTTTTGTTAGTCACATGACAGGACCCATCCCAATCCCCCAGGGATTAGTGCGGGATGACCTTGCTCCCGTCTAACACGAAGTGTCAGACAAGGGATAGTTCCGATCTTTGCCCTCCCGGGCTATCAGAGTACGCCAGAATCCGGAGGAGGCATGTGATATCGCGGTCTCTGCTACAGTCCACATCCGGTGTCAACCTGAAGGGCAGTCAAAACATTAAAAGCTGTGAGTGGACAAAACAAGAGTTTATAAAAACATTTTAACGAGAAGACATTTGTACCCTTCACTAAAAAGCATGCATGCATTCGAAAAACATTTATCCAGAAAACCATAATGAAACCAAGTACACGGGCCACTGCCCAAAACCTGTATATATCACATATCATATATCTCATATACCATACATCATATATACATATAATTCACACAACCAACCCTGTCACGGTTTCCAAAGCTACGTGCGTGCTACCCAGGTCTCAATCCGAGTCTTCTCAAAGTCAAGATCAATGTCCGTAGACCACTGACCCTACCCGAGGTAATAGTAATCATAGCCTTCCTGAGAGTAAGGAACCCAACTGGGGGGTGACTCCACTCAGTCGGTGCTCCGTGACTACTCCGGGGTCCACCCAGGCCAACGACCCTCCCCGGAGGAGATAATAGAAGTAAAGGAAGGTATATGAATACATATATATACATAACATAAACATTCATGCTCGGTTCCCTTGAACCGTCATGATCCATAACATCCTTAACAAGGGTTCATGCCGGTTCCCATAAACCGTCATGAACCAGAATGACCTGACAAAGGTTCATGCCGGTTCCCATAAACCGTCATGAACCACAATGATCTTTCCAGAGTTCATGCCGGCTCCCATAAACCGTCATGAACTTGGAAATCCATCTAGGGTCCCTGACCCGAAATCATCAGTGTAAAACAACTGGGTCTCGTGCCCGAACATATGACATCAACTGGGCACCGTGCCCGATATCTAAGGGTCAGTCACGACTCCGATCATAGTGATACGTGCAACCATCCATCCAGGACCGCTCTCAATCCTGGTATGTCACCGTGAACGAATGAACCGACGCGACCACCACAAGATCATGGTGCACTCATCGCCGATCGTCATCCTGAACCGTCAGCACTTCGAAGTCGAGCCTCCCCAGGCTGCCCGACCACGAATCGTGCATCGTGACCTCTCCGGAAGGAACACATCCCAAACCGGAGGCGAGCGTCGTATCGTTGATCGTCGTGCACATAGCACACGTCGCGACCACGATTTAGACCCGAAGGTCGTAAATAGCGTCATATGCCCGAGACAAAACCAAATGGGTCTCATACCCGAGTTTATCCTTTTAGAAATCCAAAACCTTTTCATTAAAACCAATAAAGAAATACAGACCCGTATAAGCACCGTATAAGGCCGAAACCTCGAAATACGTGCTTATACGTAACCACATACAAATGCACCATGGCATCATCAAAAAAGTAATAAAACATATAATAAACATTTATGCATGCACCAATTTAGAAAACAAGGTCCACTCACAGACCGTCCGAGCTGCCGCCTCGATTTGCGTGCCATACGGCTCCCCGAGCCGATCACCGTCACCGGGGACTCCCAAACCTGTCCAAA
Organism: Prinsepia uniflora; assembly: GCA_032719365.1. Lineage (NCBI taxonomy): Eukaryota > Viridiplantae > Streptophyta > Magnoliopsida > Rosales > Rosaceae > Prinsepia > Prinsepia uniflora. The sequence continues at coordinate 33,848,336 of CM064868.1, read as the reverse complement.
TTGTAATAGAAGGTCACTAACTACTTAATTAACCTCCACTAAAGCCCCATAATTTTCCTGTATTTTTAACTATTTTTAATCCCAAACCTAAACCTTCTGATGCCCCGAAACATATCGAGACGGTGTCTGATTGACACGAAACTAGTCCCAAAATGTTCTTTACATCGAATAGATGATTTCGTATGTTGAAACCTTCCCCAGATTCCCTACCAGGCGCCCTCACGCGCCGCCTGATGTGGCTGCGCGTGGGCTTCACGCGCAGCTACAGTACCTGCTGACGTCATCGCTGACGTCACTGCTGACGTCATCTGACAGCTGTCAGGTCTGACATGTCAGACCCTGACAGGTGCCACGTGTCAAGCTCCCATTGGTCCAGTTCACTGCTATGTCAGTGCCACATGGCCGTCTGACATGTGTCACGCGTCATCACGGCACTGGTCCACGTCAGTGCCACTTGTCAGCCCCTGATTGGGCCACGTCACTGACATGTCAGTGCTGACTGTGCACTAACATGTGACACGTGTTGGCTGATGAGTGGTCCACGTCACATGACATTCTAACAGGTGCCACGTCATCATGCCACGTCACCACCTTCAACCACTCGACGGGTCGACCCGAATCCTGCAACCGGGTCGTTCAGACCCGCTGGTTGACCCGGTCGGTTCTCCACCGTCCGACCACCAAAATGCCTCCGTTTGTCCCATTTTCATCCTCTAATCCTAACCTAGGGTTATGTGGGTTTAAAAACTAGAAAAAAACATCCAAACCCGTACCTTTCAAGCTCATCAATGGCGGCCGTGACTTCCTCCGCCGTTCACGGCCGTTCCAGGCCATCCCCATCCCCTAAACTAATCCTATTCGACTCCTAGGACTACCAGCAACCTAACCTAAACCTTATAATCGAATAAAAAGCAACAAAACTGAGTTTTGAATTTTTGAATATTTTTACCTCACGGGTTCTCTCTCCCCTCCGTGTCCTCCGCCGTGGCTGGCCGTGGCTTGCCATCCTCAATCTCTTTCCACCACCTCACGGTCATGTTCAGCTCACACAAGCAAGGAATGGTGATGGTGTGTGTGTGTTTCGGATTTGTGAAGGAAAAGGAAGAAAATGAAATGAAAATGGTGGTGGTGCCGTGGAAGAGAAGAGGAAAGAAGATGATGTGATCAGATGAGGGAAGAGAGGATTGATGGTGAGGATTGATAGTTAGTTGGTAATGGATGGTTAGGATTAATGGTAGGATAGATTAATTATATAATAATAATTATAATATTATTTTATTAAGTAGATCCACATTTTGGGGGAGTTAGCCAATAGGATGAGTGACACTTGTCACTCATCCATGGGACCACTAAAATATCTGCCCAATCAGATTTCGCCAAATCATCCCCGTCTCGAAGTTCGTGCATAATGAAATCGAACTTCTATGACCCATAACTCTCCCGTTCGAAGTCCGATTTCAGTGTGCTGCCTGTCTATGAATTCGTATCGTCTTTATCTACGTAACGGTCTTCGGCCCTCGGCCATCGGACCTCCCAGTCAAAAAGTCAACATTTGACCCCCATTTAACCAAAATTACCAAAATGCCCTAAACTTCCGAACGTCATAACTTCCTCCTCGAACGTCGGAATTGAACGTGTCACCTGTCTATGAACTCGTGACGTCACGAACTACGTCACTGTCCTCGGTCAAAGTCCATTTGACCGTCCGATTGAAAAGTCAACGTTTTGCCACGCCTAGGGGCAAAACGGTCATTTCGCATCGTTCGTCCGATTTCGCCTAACTAATCACCGATTAACCTCACTAACAGTGATTAGTCACTAATCTAATCTAGGAATTTGGGACGGGTCGTTACAACCTTCCCTCCTTAATTAATTTCGTCCTCGAATTCCAACCGACCTAATTCTAGCCGTTCTTCCCTCCTTAATTTAGTTTCATTCTCGAAACTCTAACTATCTTGATTCCACATCCACCCCGTGGAAATAATTCGATCTCATGACACGTGTACACCTGTACACCCACTAAACAGAATAATCCTTACTCGTCTGCAACTAGACGTACCACTAACGCTCATGTCACATCGTCTACATTCGACCACGTCGAATAGCAGAAGTCGGACGCTCCAAATTGACACCCCTGTCAGTATCAGAGTAGCCCAAGTATCCTATGATCGACCCACTTGTCAAACCTACCCTTTCGCTGACATAAAAAACTCTACAGTTCCTTCTTCAATCTCCAACCTATCTTGACATCTGCTCCCACTAGGAGTCATCAGATCTCACTCAACGATCCACGCTGACACCTTTGACAAACTGTCATCACTTGACAGTCGTCAATCGAAAACTGTCACTATACTCACTCGTGGTTACACTAACCACCAACTCACTCAACCTGAGTAAACACTACTACAAAACACCCAACCTGTGTGTAACTAGACCCATTACAAAACCATGACCTAGTGCACGGTATCCAATGTCCAGTCCACGACCTCAACTAATCTGATGGTATCGGAGCTAAGCTGACTACCAATACGTTCACCAATGTACCACTGGTATATCCAAAAATACCGCTACCAGACACCACAAGCCTATCCAGTATCGTACCTCGAACAACGTACAAGGTACATACAACTACCCATCAATCAGCCTACAACCACCTAGGTTGTAGCCAATCACGTTTCAATTATGGAGTTCACTTGTCCAATCCAGCATTAGACAAATTGAAACTCCAACCCATTATTCATTTCTAGATCCGAATCCGAATCAGCAATTTCGTAAGAAATCCCGAATCCAACCTAGATATCATATCCATAATCATGTCCAAATTTGAATCCGAAACTATTATTCCGTAGCTAGTATTTGGAATAACCATTCCGAACCCAAATCCATAAAAGAAAATCCACAGTCAAGCTCTAGAATCAAATCCTGAATCGTCACCCAGAATCCGATTCCAAAACCCAACTCCAGAAATCCTCTTTCAAGTTCCAAAATCAAATCCTAAATCGTCATCTAGAAATCTGATTCCAAAACTCGAAATCTCATTCACATCTACCGAGACGTACCAAAACTGAACCTCTCGGTTACCTGCTCAACCGATACCCTATTACCATCGATTGACTACATAGGAAAGCCAATCACAATACTCACACATCCAAGGCCGACCAAATCCGACCTCATCGGACACCTACTCACATGAGTAATATACCATACAGGATTCACTTCGAAAAGAAGTTCAGTTCCAACATCCTCAACTCAAACATCCAGGTAAAAGTGGTAAACTCTCCATCTATCTGGATCATCAAGATTACGATCCAGATCCTGTCATTACATCACCCGACCATGAACGCCACGATCCTCGATCGTCACGACGTCTAAAGTCCTCAACCATTTCCCACATCTAAACAGATTAGTCAACGACGAGACACGCCGAGACTGTGGGTTCTCACTGATTACCTCGTATCGATCCTTGTCATTCCACCGAGGAAAATCAAGGATGATCCAAGACGATGACATCAAAACTCTCCTACGTGAATACAACCAAACTCGCTGCACTCACCACGTCAGGTAACCTGACATTGTCTGGCACCAAGTAGAGAATGAGGAATCTCAGTCACCTAACTTCGATATACTCACTCCACCTGATGACCCAAGACAAATCACGAGTCCACCAACCAAGACACGATTAGTGTACTAGTGGCAACCAACAACATCAATAACATCTACATCATCTACCACCATCAATTATGGTAGAACCTGAGAAGTCACCCAAAATGACTTCGACATACCCAATACCAATGCGGAAAACCCGCATTCCTCTCGTCACCTCAATCGCAACCTCTCGCGATTTCGAAGTTCCAACCATATCGGAACCAACACACTCGAACATCAACCACGTGTCCAACACCAATTTACAGATACCAAACATATACCCATCATGACGGATGTCACATCCCGACTCGTAACTCACCGTCATCAAGATCACCGGTACCAGCACCAGCGCTAGTACCAGCACCACGCACTATCACCAACACTAGTGTCAGTATCAGCATGCCGTGTGCAAAACTGACACCCTGGATCTCCGCTCATACAGAGCGACGACCCCGCACCTCTGCTCGAATAGGAGAAACTCTGCCTCCCTCGTACCCGACAACTCTGGGAACAGTAACCCTGATAACTCATACGAGAAAAGGAAAACGTCCCCGATTCCCAACAACTGTACTACAACCACTCCGTATCCTGCTCAGGGACTCCATCGACAAGTACCAACCCTGGTAACTTGTCCAACAATCTCTAACCTGTCGTAACTCGACTAAACCGATGTCGTCTACCAGGTCATCCATGACCTTAGTTGCACTAACAGTCCATCACAGCTAAAGTAGCACGATAACCAACTCGGTCTAACCGATAAGTACAACCCCGACTGCAAAGTGCAGTCCCAACACTAGCTGACATGACTAGACCGACTAACGAATCCAAATCCGAATAGTCGTCCAAGTCAAACCACTCGTCAACTCACATTTCCGAACCATACACATGCTACCTTAGGATTCCACGACCACGCCTAAGGTTCCCCTGAACCCAACTGCGAAAAGCAGTAAAATCAACAATCTGACCGACCCCGCGGTCTTGACATCGTAAAGACGTCAATCCAATCCTATCGTCAAATCCACTAGGATTTCACGAATCCGACTGCTAACTGCCAACCGTAGTAATTCCATTTAACTCACCAATATCCGATCATCAGATGGTCACAATTCCCAACCAGTTGTCGGAACCGATCCTACGACATCGTGAAAGACGATCCCAACTAACCGTCACACGATCAAAACTCTTAACATAATACTACGTTCACCATTCGTAGGGTTCCACACTGTCAACCCCGACAGAACTATGGCAACCCCGGCATAAAATGTCGAACCAGGACATTCCACGATTCCATCCTACTAACTATCGTACCGGCACCCCAACTATCCGGTTGATCACGAACTGTAGCCCATTGAGATATCACATCCTCGACCTGCGTACGGAGTAATGCGCAAAATACGCTATGGAATTCAGAGTAACATGAGCAACCATGCTCTGATACCACGTTGACAGGACCCATCCCAATCCCCCGGGATTAGTGCGGGATGACCCTGCTCCCGTCTGACACGAAGTGTCAGACAAGGGATAGTTCCGATCTTTGCCCTCCCGGGCTATCAGAGTACGCTAGAATCCGGAGAAGGCATGTGATATCTCGGTCTCTGCTACAGTCCACATCCGCTGTCAACCTGAAGGGCAATCAAAACATTAAAAGCTGTGAGTGGACAAAACAAGAGTTTATAAAAACATTTTAACGAGAAGACATTTGTACCCTTCACTAAAAGCATGTATGCATTCGAAAACCATTTATCCAGAAAACCATAATGAAACCAAGTACACGGGCCACTGCCCAAAACCTGTACATATCACATATCATATATCTCATATACCATACATCATATATACATATAATTCACACAACCAATCCTGTCACGGTTTCCAAAGCTACGCGCGTGCTACCCAGGTCTCAATCCGAGTCTTCTCAAAGTCAAGATCAATGTCCGTAGACCAATGACCCTACCCGAGGTAATAGTAATCATAGCCTTCCTGAGAGTAAGGAACCCAAACTGGGGGGGTGACTCCACTCAGTCGGTGCTCCGTGACTACTCCGGGGTCCACCCAGGCCAACGACCCTCCCCGGAGGAGATAATAGAAGTAAAGGAAGGTATATGAATACATATATATACATAACATAAACATTCATGCTCGGTTCCCTTGAACCGTCATGATCCATAACATCCTTAACAAGGGTTCATGCCGGTTCCCATAAACGGTCATGAACCAGAATGACCTGACAAAGGTTCATGCCGGTTCCCATAAACCGTCATGAACCACAATGACCTTTCCAGAGTTCATGCCGGTTCCCATAAACCGTCATGAACTTGGAAATCCATCTAGGGTCCCTGACCCGAAATCATCAGTGTAAAACAACTGGGTCTCGTGCCCGAACATATGACATCAACTGGGCACCGTGCCCGATATCTAAGGGTCAGTCACGACTCCGATCATAGTGATACGTGCAACCATCCATCCAGGGACCGCTCTCAATCCTGGTATGGCCGTGAACGAATGAACCGACGCGACCACCACAAGATCATGGTGCACTCATCGCCGATCGTCATCCTGAACCGTCAGCACTTCGAAGTCGAGCCTCCCCAGGCTGCCCGACCACGAATCGTGCATCGTGACCTCTCCGGAAGGAACACATCCCAAACCGGAGGCGAGCGTCGTATCGTTGATCGTCGTGCACATAGCACACGTCGCCACCACGATTTAGACCCGAAGGTCGTAAATAACGTCATATGCCCGAGACAAAACCAAATGGGTCTCATACCCGAGTTTATCCTTTTAGAAATCCAAAACCTTTTCATTAAAACCAATAAAGAAATACAGACCCGTATAAGCACCGTATAAGGCCGAAACCTCGAAATACGTGCTTATACGTAACCACATACAAATGCACCCATAGCATCATCAAACAAGTAATAAAACATATAATAAACATTTATGCATGCACCAATTTAGAAAACAAGGTCCACTCACAGACCGTCCGAGCTGCCGCCTCGATTTGCGTGCCATACGGCTCCCCGAGCCGATCACCGTCACCGGGACTCCCAAACCTGTCCAAATTGTAATAGAAGGTCACTAACTACTTAATTAACCTCACACTAAAGCCCCATAATTTTCCTGTATTTTTAACTATTTTTAATCTCGAACCTAAACCTTCTGATGCCCCGAAACATATCGAGACGGTGTCTGATTGACACGAAACCAGTCCCAAAATGTTCTTTACATCGAATAGATGATTTCGTATGTTGGAACCTTCCCCAGATTCTCTGCCAGGCGCCCTCACGCGTCGCCTGAAGTGGCTGCGCGTGGGCTTCACGCGCAGCTACAGTACCTGCTGACGTCATCGCTGACGTCACTGCTGACGTCATTTGACAGCTGTCAGGTCTGACATGTCAGACCCTGACAGGTGCCACGTGTCAAGCTCCCATTGGTCCAGTTCATTGCTATGTCAGTGCCACGTGGCCGTCTAACATGTGTCACACGTCATCACGGCACTGGTCCACGTCAGTGCCACGTGTCAGCCCCTGATTGGGCCACGTCACTGACATGTCAGTGCTGACTGTGCACTGACATGTGACACGTGTCGGCTGATGAGTGGTCCACGTCACATGACAGTCTGACAGGTGCCACGTCATCATGCCACGTCACCACCTTCAACCACTCGACGGGTCGACCCGAACCCTGCAACCGGGTCGTTCAGACCCGCGGGTTGACCCGGTCGGTTCTCCACCGTCCGACCACCAAAATGCCTCCCGTTTGTCCCATTTTCATCCTCTAATCCTAACCTAGGGTTATGTGGGTTTAAAAACTAGGAAAAAACATCCAAACCCGTACCTTTCAAGCTCATCAATGGCGGCCGTGACTTCCTCCGCCGTTCACGGCCGTTCCCTGCCATCCCCATCCCCTAAACTAATCCTATTCGACTCCTAGGACTACCAGCAACCTAACCTAAACCTTATAATCGAATAAAAAGCAACAAAACTGAGTTTTGAATTTTTGAATATTTTTACCTCACGGGTTCTCTCTCCCCGCCGTGTCCTCCGTCGTGGCTGGCCGTGGCTTGCCATCCTCAATCTCTTTCCACCACCTCACGGTCATGTTCAGCTCACACAAGCAAGGAATGGTGATGGTGTGTGTGTGTTTCGGATTTGTGAAGGAAAAGGAAGAAAATGAAATGAAAATGGTGGTGGTGCCGTGGAAGAGAAGAGGAAAGAAGATGATGTGATCAGATGAGGGAAGAGAGGATTGATGGTGAGGATTGATAGTTAGTTGGTAATGGATGGTTAGGATTAATGGTAGGATAGATTAATTATATAATAATAATTATAATATTATTTTATTAAGTAGATCCACATTTTGGGGGAGTTAGCCAATAGGATGAGTGACACTTGTCACTCATCCATGGGACCCACTAAAATATCTGCCCAATCAGATTTCGCCAAATCATCCCCGTCTCGAAGTTCGTGCATAGTGAAATCGAACTTCCGTGACCCATAACTCTCCCGTTCGAAGTCCGATTTCAGTGTGCTGCCTGTCTATGGATTCGTATCGTCTTTATCTACGTAACGGTCTCGGCCCTCGGCCATCGGACATCCCAGTCAAAAAGTCAACATTTGACCCCTATTTAACCAAAATTACCAAAATGCCCCTAAACTTCCGAACGTCATAACTTCCTCCTCGAACGTCGAAATTGTACGTGTCACCTGTCTATGAACTCGTGACGTCACGAACTACGTCACGGTCCTCGGTCAAAGTCCATTTGACCCCCCGATTGAAAAGTCAACGTTTTGCCACGCCTAGGGGCAAAACGGTCATTTCACATCGTTCGTCCGATTTCGCCTAACTAATCACCGATTAACCTCACTAATCGTGATTAGTCACTAATCTAATCTAGGAATTTGGGACGGGTCGTTACATCACGGGTTCGAGCTAGGGACGACGAGTTAGAGGTCGTGTTGTCGTGTTTGGTTGAGGGGAATAGGTTGTTGGATTGAGGAAGAAGATAATGGTGGAAAGAGGGATAAAAATGGTGGATAGATGGCGGAGAATCGGCCACGCCGGTCCAGAACAGTGCACGGTTTCGAGGTTGAAGATGAACAGTGTTTCTGTTCAGGCACGTGAAGCCCACGCGCAGCCACTTTGGGCGGCGCGTGGGGGCGCGTGCGGTGGTTTCTGGGGAAACTTCCAACTAGGTTTTTGGTCTAGATGTTATAACGAATCTTTTGAGATAGGTTTCGGGTTAATCGGACGTCGATTCGAGTTAGTTCTGCGGGATCAAAGTTTTAGGGTCTCGATTCGTTACGTTTAGAACCCGGGGAATTTCGTGGGGAATTAGGAGAACCTTGGTGGACGTGTTAGTGGCGTATTTTGGTGCCTTGTGACAGGTTCAGGAATCCCCGAGGTGGACGAGGAACGTACAGGACGTACTGGACGCTAGTGACGTGCCCGGTATTTGTGAGTGGACCCCTTCTCTATATCTGAGCATGCATAACTGTTTTTAAGTACTTTTTTTTTATGGTTTTACATGTGCTTTCATGATTCTCGAATATGTTATAACTGTTTTACATAATTGCACATTTTACGAGAAAGTACGGTTTTCAGCACGTTTTACGAGGAAGCTTTGATTTTTGATTTCGATGCCATGATTTTGGGATTTCAAATGATAAGTGATTTTCAATGATTATAAGTGGATTTTGATACATGATTTGATGATCAAGGTTTTCGGTTTTAGAATCGGATTTCGGAAAGCGGAATTTGGTTTTAAAGTTCAAAAGTGGAATTCCGGATTTGGGTTCGGAATGACAGTTCTGGATGCCGGAAGGGCATCAGACTAGTGATTTCGGATTCGGGTTTGGATACGGATTTAGAATTGGTTTTCTAATGGTTTTGGATTGGATTTGCTGGATCTGATTATTGGTTTTAAAGACCCGGATTATATTTGATGGGGGACAGGCCCAGATTGGGTTTAAAGACCCGGATTGAGTTTAAAGACTCGGGAGTTTAAAGACTCGGATATACTGATATTTCCCCCGTAAGCGTGTTGAGTTTAAAGACTTGGAGTTTAAAGACTCGGATTATTGAGGCCTGGATTGAGTTTAAAGACTCGGATAGGTCCAGCAGGTTTGATCGGATAATGATGACTTGGATTTATGTTTTATCGTACTGTTTTCATGATGCCTATTTTGTGAATTATAAATGTTTTTATGATGATTACTATGTGGTTTATAGCTGTGTTTACTTAATGGGTTATGCATGCATGTTTTCAAAACGGAGGGCCAAACCTGGTTGGTTTATAAAATAGTATTCGAAACTTTTATTCTTTTTGGTCCACTCAAGTTTTTCTGGTTTTAAATTGCCCTCCAGGTCGTGGAGTTAGCGCGGGGGTTGACGTTGAGGCAGCGTCGGAGGCATAGAGTACTCGAGAGTGACCTCGGAGTGGTTTAAGTTTTCCATTGTGCGTGTACTCTGTGTATCGGTTTTGTTTTCCTTTGTTTGGTACTATGCTCTGTATAACGGTTAACTTTAGATGTTTTAAATTCTCATGCGTCTGACAATGTAATTTGTGGTTTTCGTGAGGTCTTTTCGGTCTTTCGTTTTGGGTTGTCAGACGGGAGCAGGATTTACCTCGGTTTTCGGGGTGGAACTGGGGTGGGTCCTGACAACTATGGCTTGTCTTGCCCTAAGTTGATGTCTGGGGCTGCCCTTTCTCATCCTCGAATGTACTTACTTGGTCTAGGAGTTATTGGACAAGTAGATCTGCACTGGGTTCCTTGCCCCTGGTGACGACAGTTGGTATTGCAGATACGTCTATTGGCTTCTTGACGTGAGGAAACTCCTCAGTGTCCTTTATAGAGAACACTATGGGACGTCGGTCAGAGTGGCATATGCTGACGACTCCCAGGATCAGTTGGCGCCATCTGTGACTGTTATTGGCACTACTTGCTTAGTGTTAGGGAGGGGGGGGGGGGGGGTCTGTCATGGATTTGTCTCGAAAGGTATCCGACTAGTCTGTTCTCTCAGTGGTTGAGATGACTCGCCCTCGTAGGGGAACCTAAGCTTGATTGGACTAAGTTGTCTGCGGTCTTGGTTTGACCCTACATACAAACCTTCCCTAGCATCGCGGTAGATCCTGATCTCTTTATGGCCCTTTCTTAGTACGAGTAGGAGTCAGGGGGGCTTTGTTAGTTGGTTCCGCTATAGCGGGGGCCTTGTCTTTCCTGGACGTGCGACGTATGTGATTGGTGCGCTCGGCACAATTGGTCACTACCTGCCCGACCGCGCTAATATTCTTTTGAGCGCGGTGAGAGGCTCACTCGACTTGAGTGGTTTTCAGTAGTGCCACCACATCTTGTACTGTTCGCATCATTGGTATCATACCTCGACCTGGGTCCCGTTGACATTGATCTCAGTCATATCTCGATGTAATTTCTCTAGTGCTCGGGCTACATCAAGAGAGGTGTCCCTCGGCACCCTGTTCCCCTGTCTAGGTGTAACTTCGCAACCTCCTGTGTTAGCTTGCATGTTTATGAAGTGGTTGGGAGAATGGTGCTCAGTTCGGTGGAGTGATAAGCAGACTTAGTGAGAATTCTCACGGATGGTGTCAAACTATTAATGCATAAAATATGCCAACTTAGGGTGGAATTCTGTTTAGCCACGTATTGTTGGTTTGAGCTGTAAAAGAGAGTAAGTTGGTCATCGGTCATAGGTAAGTTCCAGTGTAGTGTCAGTCTAAAGGTCGGTATATATAATGAGTATGTGGTGAATAATAATTCTTGAAGTAAATATAAATAAAACTTAGTTATATTATTAGAAAATGTGTCATTTTTTGTCCACGTGTCAGTTGATAAGTAACTTTTGTTAGGATTATTTGGTAGTGTAGATTTGGGCTCATGTGTGCCTTAAACTTATAAATGGGTTTAGGACTTCAGGTATTAGTCCTATCAAATAGGAACCAAGTACTAACAATATCAAACACTAATATGTACCTTATTTAGCTTATTGTTTTGAGTAAACCGAAACTCAAAAGGTACGTACTGTGGCTTTGAAGCGCAAGAGGCCAAACCCAGCAGCAGCTTCGGCAACTATAAACACTCAGAGAAAGCCTTTCTGAATCCCTAGCTTTCTTCTTCTTCTTCCTCCTCCTCTCTCTGTCTGTGAAACCTTAATTGAAAATGGGAAGAGGAAAGTTCAAGGGCAAGCCCACCGGGGCACCGCCACTTCTCCACTCACGAAGAGATGGGTAATTTCTCTCCTTCTCTTTCTCTTTCTCTGTATATCTAATCTGGCTGAGGCAGTTTATGATTTGTATATGTTGGCATGTGTTTACGCAGGGTCTCATTTTTTTCGGTTTGATAGATCCAGAATTTTTTGGTCATTTTTTGTTATGAAATGTTGCTGTCAATCTAAAGCTCGTAATTTTTTCATGAAATTACGTTCCTGGAAGAATATTTTGTTGAATTTTCTTAGGTTGATTCTGAATTTGGGCCAGTAAATTAGTTGACTTCCGTAAGAAAACACAAAGGAGAACTTGCTGGCATTTGGGCCATAATTATTGAATAACTGGTTCAATTTGGCTTGAAATCTGGACAGAGGTATTCGACATGAATTCAATTTACATAAGCTTTAATTGCTGTGAGTATAGTCTGAGTCAAATTTCAAATTTGCACTTCCTCACTACCTTTAGTGTCAGAAAACCATTGAATTTGGGTGGATGGTTTCAAATTTACGCTGAATTCAGGAAAATATAATTTTTAATGGTTAATGGGTAGGTTATGTTATATGGCAGGCTAGGTAAACCATCCACCCTTTTATTTTATGTCGTTGCCCATTCCAATATATCGTTCCAAATTTAAAGTTGAATTACGCCTGTTATTCAATAAATTTATAGGGTCGTTGATCGTGACACTTGATTTATGGGTTATCATTTTTATTTTATAATACTATTTGAAGTTAAATTTTATTTATTTATTTTTTATATTTGATTGATGGTTAATTAATTTTTTTTTGAGTCACAGACATTTTTCTTATTGTCAACCAATAACGGTAATTGATAATCCTCTTTCAAATGCTTTTGTACTTTCATCTGTGAGCTGACTCTGCTTTTCTTTGTGTCTATACTTCTAATGGTTGCAGTTGCTGGCACCTCTGTTCGTCCACGTAGTTTTAAAAGGGTAATAATTTCCTTTGTTCCTCTATATCTCATGCTCATATAAATTAATTGAAGACACTGCCATTGCAGTCATGGCTATCAAATTTAGAAGGGGCAATTTTCTTTTTGCTGTTCTTGTAGTATTTGTTTGGTCGTGCATACGCACACTTATGTACTCTGTATATGTATTCCATATGTAGTGTCTGCATTGATGCGAATGCATGAAATTAGAAATACTTGTTGACCAAACACATTCATTTGACTTAATTGCGTTTCATATTCTTCATTGTATCAACAAAAAAAATTGATTTCAGTGGAAGTTGCACAACCAATATGTTTGGTAATCAATACTTTCCCGGGTATAGGAATCATATGGAGCATGGCTGAACCAACTGTAGACCAAAAGAATGAATCTGTCTTGGATGACTATAAGCATTAACTGCTATGTAGGTAAAATTCCTTTAGAAGTTTATGGACATGCCATATTACTCGTAGCTCATGAATGTACGGAATTTAAGTACCGAATATAATACCAACCTTACCAAGCCATCTGCTCAAAACTTAAAATAAAAATGTACTGAATTTGAATGTCTAATATGACTTTTCTCAAGAAGTAGCATTACATGTTTTAGTATTCCCCCTTTTGGTGTTATGCAGCCTGTCAACAGGCTTCCTTGATTGTGCTTCTATTGTAGACGGAAATTGGGGAGTAGGACTTTGATCTCTTGAGACACACATTAATCCCTCAAATAGGAGACTAAGAGTCACATGGAAGGCCATGAATTTAGGAAACTATTAGAGAACAGAAAGTTTATGAGTACGGGATTCACTGTTTAAAAATCATGCAGGAGTATTTTGAAAGAAGATAGCCATTGGGATAATCAGAGTTGCATCTTGGCTGCAATAGTATGGGTATTGAACATAAAAAATTACTCTTTTGTCATTGGCATTGTCATTTTTAACATACAAGTAGGCGAACTGGTGTTTTATGTGTGAATTTAAGTTTTTTTTTTGGGGCATTTCTTTACATAGAAGTCATACTTCTTTAATATTGTCAGGAAGAAGCCGAAGAGGAGGAAGAAGTAGCGTCTGAAGAGGAATCATCAGAAGAAGAAGGAGAATCCGAAGTTAGTCCACTCATTGATAGTTTATTTCTATTCCTTTTCATTTGGTAGCATTGGCACTTCTAACAAATTCAAAAATCCGTCTTACTAAAATTGCCACCATATATTAACAGAAGCGAAAAGGCACTCAAGGAATCATTGAAATTGAGAATCCCAATCTAGCAAAACTAAAGAATATGAAGGCTAAAAATGTCGATGTAAGTTGGTGGATAAATTTTAATCTTTATGCAATACTGACTCAGTTATCATAATTTGTTTTTGTTATTCTTGCTGCAGATTGAGAAAACATCTGAACTCTCTAGGCGTGAAAGGTATGCAGTGTTCCTCACTTATGCATTCAATGTGTATAGGCCTAATTCCTTGGAAAGCTTTTTAAAACAAATCTTGATTTCTCATTGAGATGCCTCCATCTTATTTTTCTTTTGTTTTCCACGAAAATGTTTAAACTTAAATTCAAACTGTCATTGGGTATCACACTTTGATAGTAGCATCTGGTTCTATCTATAAGACCAGAAGTATCCTGCATTCTATAGGATGGCCTGGATTTTTCTTTGCAGTTCCTAGTCTTAATATACATATCACAGTCAAAAGGAAAGAAGGAGATCAGGGAAGATTATAAAGATGTGAAATTCAGTGAACTGTAATCTATAAACCTTGTAGGAAGCTTTTGACTCTGGTAATCCTGTTTTAAAGTGTCTATACTAACACTGCAATGATATGCCCCTAAAACATGGAACTAAATCAAGTTTATTTGGAAACTTATTCTCCCTGAACTTTAGATTCTAGTGCATCCTTGAGTTGTTTTCTGGGAGTGACATGCACCTTAGAAGGGGTCCCGGTCAAAGCTTTCCTAATGTGAAAGATGCTAAGACAACAATTTTCGTAATACTGGAATTAAGATTTCTAATCACTCTATTGGGATTGAAGGTAATGTTGGTATACCTAATTGATGGAGCTTCAAATAAAAATGATTATTGGAGATGACTAAGTGGGATTGTGCAAGTGTGGTGATTGTTGGATTTGATTATCTTATAAAAGGATGCATCATGGTATTTTGCATGGAGAAAGTGGGCTGGCTCAATGGTTGTGGCATGGCTAAAGTTTGTGTTACAACAATAGTGGAGGTTGAATTTTCCCGCATTGCATAACACCTCTGTTTATTTATGAAGAAAATGAAAATATACAAAGAGTGCTACAGAATGCTATTGTGTTTCTTGGGTGTTTGCAGGGGACTTTGTACAAAACTACAAATGTTGTTCTATCTTCTTGCCTTTTGTAAATTTTGACCGACATGTATCTTTTCTCATTCCCTTTTGTAAATTTTGACCGACATGTATCTTTTCTCATTGCCTTTTGGTTTTAGCTTTTGTTTTCATTTGTTGGGAAGATTTTGGCTGAGAAAAGACTTCAAATTAAAACAATAGATACAGTGGGCAGTCTTGTGAGCTGTGAATTGCTTAAAGTTTTGGTTACATTTAGCTTCTGAAATTGATCCAAGTTTGAGGGGGCTTGATCGTTAAACAATGAGCCGTTTTCTAACAGTTCTTATTGGGTAAATGTAATTTTCATCATCACATTGAGGTGGGGGTGGGGCAACATTCTGTACCTGCGTGCATTTTATGCTACTGAACATTAGTTCACCACTTTGTTTTGGGTGTTGCCAACTACAGGACGAAAGGAATCATGTACATAGTTTTCAAACTCAACTTTGTAGGTCAATATTTGACGACATGTCTTAGACGGGTAAACTATAATTTGTTTAATGATTCTTTTCACCAGCAACACTCAAATACACTAAATACATTTTTTAGATTGTTATGTTCTTATGAAATGATTTAGCTTTTATAGGGACTGATTTGAAAATTGTAGACAGTAAATTTCTTTTTCCATTGTTAAGAACTGAAAATGTTTTCCATGTTCTTCTGCTCTGGCATTCCGTTTGTCATCTGTTGAAGATTGAAACTTTAGATTGTGTGTAACTTTGATCAATCATTGGGCGGTTGTCCTTGGAGACAAATATACGAGTGATCCAAGGTTAGTTATTGCTTCAATGTAAATTCTGGTTCTTTTGCAGGGAGGAGATAGAGAAGCAAAAGGCTCATGAGCGGTACATGAGGCTGCAGGAACAGGGAAAAACAGATCAAGCCAAAAAAGATTTAGGTAATATGGGAAACAGACAAATCCTAGCTTCATTTTTTGGCAATTTGTTATACTAAAATATTTATATTTCTCAATTACGATATACAGAACATGGGTACAGATATTTTTGCTTTGGACTACCGTCTTTTATTTGTTTTTATATTTCCTTGTTGATATGTCACCCATTTATCACTAGATGCATGTTTGAGCACAAGGTTGAATAATATTAGTTGGGAGGGTATGTCATGCCTAGGTCTCTTACTTTCAAATGTACTTAAACATTCGTTTATCACAGTAGTAGTGATACAATAATATAAAATTTTCTACTGAGGTGGTGAGATGTTGCTCATATTAGATACCATGGTGTGTAGCTGGATATTTATCAAGTAAATGCAGAAAATTTGTTCTGGAACTTGGTAAGGGTTTTGAGATTTTTTTGTCTACTCCATTACTAAGTATCAATCTAGTTTGGGGGTGTTGAATATTGGTCTAATCAAATACGCTTGTATTGAGTCAATAGTTCATCTTCCTGTGCTTGATTATTCTTTTGATCGCCACAGAACATCTCTGTTTCCAGTTTTTCATTTTTTTATTTATATGGTTATGGCAGAACGCTTAGCCCTGATTCGCCAACAAAGGGCCGAGGCTGCTAAGAAGCGAGAAGAAGAAAAGGCTGGTATGTAGCTCAAACTGTGCCCCTAAAATTATGTCATTCCCCATCGTGATACGCCTGCTCCTCCTCTCCTGTTTTATTTGTTTAAGGCCGGAACAGGCCTATCAGGTTTCCTATCTAAATCTGAATCATACCCTTTTCCCCCTCTACTGATGTTGATCTATGATCTTCTCAGCCAAGGAGCAGAAAAAAGGCGAGGGACGCAAGTGAAATAAGTCATGGAGAAGCCCACTATATTGACTTGGGCTGCTGATTATGTCGTTTAACCTTTTCGTCTTTAGTATCTGTATACCAAGCTTACTCGACTTACCCAAGTTTTTTCACTTTCTTATTTTACATTACCGGTGTACTCATTAAGTGTATGGCAACTATTGATGGTTTCGTGTTGAGGAATGATCCAAAACTTCTAGTCGATAGAACTATGAATTTCTAGTTTATAGGGAACAAGAGGAATTTAAGACAATTAGAGAAACGAAAGGAAGAAGCTAAGGAATTGCTTTGAGTTCTGCCTTTAGAATTGCCTGATTCATTTCAATGAATAATTTACGTATTTCTATAAGGTTTGGTTGTTAAAATTAACTAAACTAAAATAGTAAATTATTTTAAGCCATAAAGAATAAACGGCCTAAAATCTATTTCATTTTAAAACCATTAACTTTTTATGGTTTATAATAATTCGTTATAAACCATTAGTTTTTATGGTTTAAATAATTGAATATAATATAATATAATTATATTATATTATGTTTATTTTTGTTGGTAGATCCTCCTGGATTATGTAGATCCCCCATTTAAGATGCTTGAGCTCCTAGTCAAGCTAAATTGAGATGAGGAAACTTTATTATTGCCTTGTCTCGAATATACTATTTCGACTTGCTAGGAAGGTGACCTTTTTTACCGATACAGAAATACTCGTACTTTCCTTGTTGAGTCTCACAAACCTTCTGTTTCAATATACAATCCTCCTGCAAAGGATCTTCTCGTTCAATTCGCAAGTCATCAACTGATGGAAGACGAGTGTCTTCTTCGGGATCATCATCAAGTAGAGATGGCTCAAAAAGTTTAAGATTCTCGGCATTGATGACCGAGTACATATGCATGTATGGAGGTAATTCAAGTTGAAAGGCATTATCACCAATTTCTTTTATGATCTTGAAAGGTCCATAACGAATAGACTTAAGTTTCTTGCCTTCATCGGTTAGTCTCTCCTTTCCAAGGTGTAACCATACTAGCTCACCTTCTTTGAAATTACATGGCACACGATGCCTATCATGGCGAGCTTTATATCGTTGTTGAGAACGGTTCAATTGTGCCTCCACTCCAGTATGAATTTTTCTGACTTGTTCGAGAAATTTCTGTGCTCAAATATGTTCTTCTTCTTCTTTCCCACTTAATGGTTGGTCACTCATAGTGAATGCTAAATCAAAAGGACTCTGGGGCAAATAACCCAAACAAACCTTAAATGGAGATTTGAGTGTGGAGCCATGAATTGTTCGGTTGAAAGCAAACTGTAAGTAAGGGAGACTTTCATCCCAAGTCTTCGGATGCTTGGAATTGTAACCCCTCAATAAGTGTACCATAGTCCAGTTTACGACCTCCGTTTGCCCATCTGTCTGTGGATGAAATTCAGTGCTTCTTTTCAATCTAGTATCCATCATTCCCCATAATGACCTCCAGAAATAGCCTAAGAATCGACTGTCTCTGTCAGAAATAATTGATGTAGGCAAGCCAAAATGCTTCCAAACATATTGGAAAAATAACTTAGCAGCTCCTTCTCCAGTTAAGGTCTTCTTGCATGGAATAAGAATCACCATCTTACTAAAACGATCCACCACCACAAACAAGTAGTCATTTCCAGACTTGGTTTTAGGCAATCCACCTAAGAAATCCATCGAGATACTTTCCCAAGGTCGAGTAGGTACTGGTAATGGAAGATACAGTCCTAACTTTCTGTTGGAAGGCTTCGATGTGTTGCATAGAACACAACCTCGAATGTATCGTGAAACATCGAGATGCATTTTTTGCCAATACATATAACAACGAAGATTCAATAAAGTCTTCTCAACTCCAAAATGCCCTGCAACTTTGGAAGTATGAGCCTCTCGAATCCACTGCAATCTGTCGCCATCTTCTGGAATGCACAATTGTGTTCCCTTATACATTAGTCAATCTTTCAATTGAAACTCACTAGTCTTTCCTTGTTGCAGCTTGGCATAGGCTGAGTTGAAATCAGCATCTGTGTCACACCCTTTGGCATATTCAGAAGGAACAATGAGTTGGACTTTCATAAGCACCAGCAATGCGGAACTAACTAGTGTAGGTGGTCTAGATAACACATCTGCCAACTTATTAGTTGCTCCCTTCTTGTACTTTATTACAATACTAAATTGTTGTAGGTAAGACATCAATTTCATATGGCGAGCTTGCTGTAACTTAGACTGTGTAGTTAAAAATTGAAGAGGTTTATGATCTGAGTGAACTACGACTTCTTTTCCCAACAAGTAAGCTCTCAAATGCCTCACTGCTTGATGCATTGCATACAACTCCTTGTCATAAGTCGGATAATTCAATACCGGTCCACTAAACATCTCAGAATGGTATGCAACTGGTTTCCCATCTTGAAATAATACGGCTCTCATAGCATAGTTCGATGCATCTGCTTCCACTTCAAATGGTCTCTGCAAATTCGGTAATGCTAATACTGGGGCCTCTGTAATCTTCCTTTTCAACAACTGGAAAGATTCCTCATGGTTTCTCGACCATTCAAATTTTTGATTGGCCTTTGTTAGAGAATGTAAGGGTGCTGCAATTTGTGAAAAGTGCCGAATAAACTTTCGTAAATATTGACATGCACCTATAAAGCTCCGAACTTCAGTCACTGTTTGGGGAGTAGGCCATTTTGAAATCACCTGCACTTTCTCTAGGTCCACTTTCAGTTCTCCTGCACTAACAATGAATCCCAGGTATACAAGGTGTTGTTTCCCAAATTCACACTTCTTACCATTTAACTGTAACTGATTTGTTCGTAGAACCTCCAAAACTTGAGCAATATGATGAAGATGTTCCTCAC
Source organism: Prinsepia uniflora (assembly GCA_032719365.1). NCBI lineage: Eukaryota > Viridiplantae > Streptophyta > Magnoliopsida > Rosales > Rosaceae > Prinsepia > Prinsepia uniflora. The sequence continues at coordinate 33,828,534 of CM064868.1, read as the reverse complement.
ATGTGACACTAAATATGAGAATTTCATCTAAGTATACAATGACGAAGTCGTCAATGAAAGGGCGGAGTACCTCATTCATCAATCGCATGAAGGTAGCTGGAGCATTGCATAATTCGAATGGCATGACTAACCACTCGAATAGTCCCTGCTTTGTTTTGAATGCAGTTTTGCAAGTATCTTCGTCATGGATGCGGACTTGGTGATAGCCAGATTTGAGATCAAGCTTAGTAAAGTAGCGTGCACCATGTAGTTAATCTAGCAGGTCCTCAATCCTCAGCAATGGATATCGATTCTTAATGGTTATTTTGTTGAGTGCCCTATAATCTACACACATACGCCAGCCTCCGTCTTTCTTAGGCACAAGTAACACTGGCGAACCACATGGTGAGCAGCTGGGTTTGATGACTCCTTGTTCAATAAGTCCTTGAATTTTCTTCTTGATCTCGTCAAATTCCGTCATAGAAGTATGATACAAACCCAAGTTTGGTAGAGGTGAATCTCCTACCAACTGGATTTCATGCTCCACAGCTCTCTGTGGTGGCAAACCCTGCACATCATGAAATAAGTCCTTGAATTTCTCCTGTAATTTCCCTATGTCTGAGCATTGTGCAGGAGATAAAGACAATGTAGACAATGTCACAGCTCTAGAATTCTGATCTTGCGATTGAATCATCAACAAAACGAATCACCCACATGAATTGACTAACCTCTTGGCTTGGTTAGCTGTCAGAAAATTATTTGTAAGCAAATTATTGTAGCTTGAGCTTGCAAGCGTTGATGTGGAACTCCTTCGCATCCTTCACAAGTCGATACTTGAAAAGCCTTCGATAATGGATGGCATCTCGATCCCATAAATATGGACTGCCTAATATGACTTGGCAAACATCCAAAGGAACCACCTCACATGTCACCTCATCGATATATCGATTGGTGATAGAAAATTTGAAGGTACATTGCTTCGTGATCTGTAAGTCAACATCCTTCTGAATCCATCCTAACAGGTACGGCTTAGGATGTGGTGTGGTGTTTAAACCCACTGTTCTTACTAAATCCTCTGAAATCAGGTTTTTCTGACTTCCAGGGTCAATAATAGCTTGTACAACACTTTGCTTCACCTGAATATTCACATGAAACAGCTCTTCACGGTTGTACGTGTCTTCAGTATCTGCTGGTCTTGTCATAAGTGTAAGTGTAGCATCAGGTTGCTTCAACTCTGAAAGCTCTTCTGCCTGCTGTGCAGTTAAGGTGGATTTTCTGCCATTTCTCCTCTGGTTGTTTTTCTCGCGCTTTGGCCGTAACTCAGGATGGAGTATCCAGCACTTGTCTTTGGCATGTCTGCTGGTTTGACAGTGATCACAGTAGACCTTCTGTGTCTGACCTTCCTTGCTCTGCTTCCCCTTTTTCTGCCAGTCAATTTTGTTGACAGGTTTTGATCTATCATCCTTCTTGTCAGTTCTTTTATTTTTTGCCTCAATGGCTATGGCCTTCACAGTAGCATCTTTAATAGTATTTACGGTGAACAATTTTAGTTCTTTCCGTATGTAGTCGGCAAGACCTCCGGTATACTTCATGAAAACGTCGTAGTCGTCGACGTCATTGTCCAGAACCATAGCTTGGTTGTGGAACTCTGTTGTATACTCTTGTACAGGTTGCCCAAATCTTTGTCTGATGTAATGACCCGAACCGTGATTAATAATATTTTAATGTAAAATGACTATTTTTCCCCTGAAGGGGGGAAACTTTGACTTTTAACCTGGGAAATAATTTGGACTTTGACCCATGACTATAACGTAGATCGGGACGTCACAAATCCGTAGATAGGCGGCATGCCAAAATCGGAGTTTGTATGAAAAAGTTATGGTCATGGAAGCGTTTTAGCGAAATTTACGAATCGAGAACAAAACGTTAAATATTAATTAAATATTGAAATCTGTGCAAAACCCTAAATTTAATCTGAGTCGTCGGATGAGTGACAAGTGTCACTCATCCTAGAAAACACTATTCCAATAAAGTTGGGTCTACACCCATAGGTCAGTTTTTAAATGATTTATTTCTCTCAATTAACCCCAGCCATCCATCTGATCTGCCCAGGTTGATCTGAACCGTCCGTTTCATTTTCTCTTTTCTTTATTTTGGACGATCTCATCTCTCTCATAACACACACACACACATTTTCCTCACCGTGAACCAACACTCCAACACGATTTCTCTCTGCCTAAACACCCAAACCGATCACCGTTCTCACCACCAGACGACGACCACCGTCACCACCATCATTATCTTCATCTCCACCGTGAACCGCCTCCCTTCTCTATGCCTGAAAACCCAGGAAACCCCCCAGACCCGAGACGTAGAAACACGGATCCAGGAAACCTGTACCACGTCTATCCATCTTCTCGACTTGAACCAAGTTCCAGTTAGGATCGTGAGGAACCTAGGATGACGTTGAGACGGTCGACACAGGCCACGGCGGCGACACGGCGGAGGTACGAACAGAAACCTGAGAACCCAGCTTTTTCTAAGTTTCAAGTGAGACCCTTTTAACGTTTGGGTGTGAGACCCTGAGTGGCAACGCGTAGCCTTAGAACCGTGACATCATTTGGGTTGGGTTTTACAATGCACTAATATGTTGGTTTTTCCTTTTGATTATTGTATGATTCTGTGGTTATGATTCTATTATGATACTATGTTTTCAATGCATGCAAGATTTGGAAAACGGAGGGGTAAAACCTTATGATTTACTTTATTATGAAACTGATTTATAAACTGTTTATTTTCGGCTCACTCACTCTTTAAATGTTTTACTAACCCCTCCAGGCCGTGACACGGAAATAGAGGAGGATCTGGAGGAAGAGGCTTAGACTAGTCGATGTGCACCTGTACACCCCCAGTTGGTAGGTTGAGCACCAAATAATGTACTCTGACTATTGTGCTCACATTTTGTATTGTACTATCCCTTGTCTGACAGCTATCACTCTAAACAATGTTGTTGCACGTTATTTATTTAATTTGAAGTATTTAGTTTTCGTTTAAGGGTATTTTTGGTATGTTTGGAGTCGTTGTCAGACGGGAGCGGGACACGTCCCCAGGTGGTCCCAGTGGGATTGGGATGGGTCCTGTCATCTGAAGTGTTGCCACTTATACCATCTTTCATCTACATAGCCAACTGCATAAAATTGTTTTCTCAAAAGCTTCCTGAAGTTCTTCCAAGTAAATTCCGAGACATCATACCGTCTCTGATAGGACTTCCACCATGTAAGGGCATGGCTTGAAAGTTTCAAACTCGCAAATTTTATTTTTTGCACATTAAAATACTTATAAACTGTGAAATAAGTTTCTAATGTGTCTACCCAGTTATCTAGCTTTTCAGGATCAACATCTCCTTTATATATGGGGATGTCAGCCTTAAAATCAATCTTTAAGGTATCAATAGAATTTTTATTATCACCTGATTCAGATTCATTTTTCATTGGATCAGCTTGTGTGTCGTCTTCATCTTCGCTATCCTCAACAACCTTTTTCTTGAGTTTGTGATCAGGCTCAGATGAAGTTGATGGACGTGAAGGTTTTCCAGTCTTCATATTCTCCACAAGTTTAAGGATTGATGCAGACAAGTTTTCAACTTGTTGCTCAAGTTTAGTGATGCGATCGCCATCACTGGATATATCCTGTTTGTTTTCTCCAGTCATAATGTCTCTCTTGGACCTTGGCTTTCGGTGTATGAGCAAAGGACCTAAAAGTTCTTCTCCAGAAGCTTTGCTTTGGTTGCGAGTTGAGACCATAAACCACCGTCACCCTCTCGGATCTGGTGCTTTGATACCACTTGATCCAAAAGTTCTAGTCGATAGAACTATGAATTCCTAGTTTATAGGAATAAGGGAACAAGAGGAATTTTAAGACAATTAGAGAAACAAAAGGAAGAAGCTAAGGAACTGCTTTGAGTTTCGCCTTTAGAATTGACTGATTCATTTCAATGAATAACTTACGTATTTATACAAGGTCCGGTTGCTAAAATTAACTAAACTAAAATAGTAAATTATTTTAAGCCATAAAGAATGAATGGCCTAAAATCTAATTCATTTTGAAACCATTAACTTGTTATGATTTATAACAATTCATTATAAACCATTTGTTTTTATGGTTTTAAATAATTGAAAATAATATATTATAATTAGTTATAATTATATTATATTATGTTTATTTTTGTTGGTAGATCCTCCTGGATCATGTAGATCCTCCAGGATCAAGGAAACATTATATGCTGAAGAACTAGAACTAGTCCGTCAATTATCGGAACAAAAAGAGTTTTAGTAATCGCTATTCAGGGCTTGGTTCAAGGTTACCCCAAGCATCTCTTGCCGTCCAAAATCGCGTTGTTGCGTTTGTGTGAGTGGTTCAAAGTTCAAACAAACTTTCTCTTTCAGGTACCAACCTGATCAACCCATCTCTTTCGTGATTACCAACACCCTGCCTTTTCTTATGTTTTATTATTATTTTAGTTAAACTCTTGGTACTTTTTACATCAAGTTGGTCTTTTATCTCTATTTTTATATGAGCGATATTTTACTTTAAATCCCGGAATGGGTTATTGTAGTTGGGTACAATGCATGAAGCAAGGGGTGTGGTGGGATTTTGAATGATCGTGGATTGATAACACTGCGCGATTATGTGATTACCTGACAATGACGATAACATGAATACATATAACTCCTGTAAATCAGGCATCGGGTTTTAGGAGGTGAAAGAATCTGGTGTTAAGCTACTGTTTAAGAAAATTACAGCTGGACAAGGAGGAAGGTATATACCTTGATGCCTGATTTGGTTTGTTCATATCAGTTGGGCGGCGGCTGCAATCCCGTAACATTCTGCGACTTTATGCATGAACGTGTTGTCATTTTTTTTTTATAAGAATTTTATACTAGGGAAAACGGAGGCAACAGTCTCAAGCCCACAAGGGGGGTTTACAAAGAAGGGATATTAAAAAACGAAGTAGCAGAAGCCTTTGATTAGAGTCTTTAAATAATACCCTACATAAATGGTTTCTAATCAAATTGATAATCTTATTGAAAACAACTAGGTGAGAATTTCTAGAGGTACCAAATCTACGATAGTTACGCTCCATCTAGATGCAGTAAACATAAAATGTCAAAGCAAGCTTGAAGGAGGCAATGAGAATTGAAGAGCCCTTCCAACTAGCAGCCAAGGAGAGAAAGCCTGACCAAGGAAGGCAAATTCCAATTGACACCACAACGTTGTTGAACCATGCTCCAAATAGAAGAAGAGAATCCACACTGAAAGAAAATATGGGAATACAACTCATTCAGCCGGTTATACAAGACACAAACAGGGTTGATGGAATTATCCAAGAAACTTATCAATAACCCTTGAACCAAACCAAAGATCTCAAGGGGAATAAGGGGGCCTTTCAGACTGATGATAGCCCACAAAGACCTCGTAAAGAAGAAGCTATTACGCTCAACATTTCAACAAAAGTAATCTGAACTAGGGGAGATACGAATAGAGGAGACCACAACTTGTAAAATGCGCACAAAAGGAGATGGAGGGGAAGGCCAAAGCCAAGAGGTGCCAGATATTACCTTGTTCAATTTAGCATGTTAGTGAAGACTCCAGACGACAATATCGCGATTAGTAACACAGTAAAAAAAGGCCCATTTCCAGTCCAATTATCACACCAAAAGAAGCATGACAACCACGACAACAACGTGTTGTCATGTTTTTGTTCTTTGCTTTTGTCTATGCTTTAAATGTGTGAGCGTAGTTAGTTATACATATAAACTACAATTGGTATGCTGTATAAGGGACTGAATTGGATAATATAGTGCGAAACCAGTGTTTGGTACCAGTCGTATTTTTTAGTCACCGTATAAATTAATACGGTTGAATATCTTTATATGTCCAGACACGCTAAAATAATACTCTCGAAATTATCCGAATTAAATAGTCGGATGACTAATAATCCTAAAAAGTGTAATAATAATAATAATAATAATAGTAAAATAAAATAATTTAAGAAATAGTAATATAATAAAAATAATATAATATTTTAATAAATACAATAATAATAAATTAATAGTTAATGATAATTTAATAAATACTAATAATGATAAAAATAAAAATAAATAAAAATGTAATAAATAGTAGTAATAATAATAATAATAATAATAATTAAAATAAATAATAATAATAATAACATATATAATTAATATTTAAAATATAAGTATTTCTTATCAACTGCTATAATATAATCCGGTCAGTATAATATAGTCGGCATTCTAATTCGGTAAAGTACCAAACACCCGACTAAATAGTCGGTCTGTCCGGTGGACAAATTAGTCTATCCGATTGAAATAGTCAGTACAGTACGATATACCAAACGATGCCATACAATTTACATAGTTTAAAAAATATATATATTAAAAAAATCCTATTTAAAAAAAATCATGTTTAGTTAATTATTTATATATACCTTTCATGGACATCAGCTTCTTCATCTAGATAACTACTCTTCCATATTTTTGGATGTAATTAAAATAACCCCAATAAGATGAGATGATTACAATAATTAAAAATTGCAAAGTTTAGGCTGCTGGGCAACCTTAAAAAAAATATAGAACAGAGGAATTTATTGCTTTCAAGTTTTTCAAAGAAAAAATAAAACTGATTAAAACATAAAAAAAAAATATTAACTTTAAGGCGTTATTTTTAATCTTTCCATTAATTTTCAGCATGTACATGCAAATTAGGAGTGGACATGAATCCATTAAAATCGCTAACTGATCCACTTCAAACCGTTATTTATCCAACGATTTAAGTTTGACTGAATAAAAGTCAAACAGTTTGAGAATCCAAACCGTTTCATTAGTAACAGTTTGGATTTGGATTTTCATTTTGGAAATACGTTAAATCCAAACCGAACCGTTAAGAAATATATTAATTTTTATTAATGTTTAAATTTATTATTAATACAAAGTAAAAATAATAAAAATTAAAAGATACTTACATATACTCATATAAGTTTATGTATACTCATATAAGAGTATAATAAAAAAAAATTAAATAGTTGGTGTGTTTGATAAATCTTAGTATAGTGATAATATTTGCAATTCAATACTTAGCAAGCTAAATATATAAAATTTTGAATATTGAGTATTGATTTTTTTTTTGGTATCCTTATTTTTTCTATATCCTTATTTTTTTTTTTATTTCTTAACGGTTTTAAACCGTTTCGATCCAAACCGAACGGTTAGTAACGATTTGAATCGAAACGGTTTTATTTCTAATTTTAGAAAATTCAAACCGTATCGAACCGTTACGATTTTAACGGTTTGGATTTGGATATTGTCAATATCCGTATCGAACCGAACCGTGCCCACCCCTAACTTGTTTTTAAAGTACACTGTTCTCTTGCACCCACTCAAGTGTATTTTAATTTCAAAAAGAGGGGAAAAAAGATAAAAAAAAAAATTAGTAAAAGATAAAAATGAATGAGGACAATAACTAAATATATAAACATATTCTCTCGACTTTGGGCTAAAAGTGGACTAAATAGCAGAATTTAAGAATTTTGAATAAAAAACTATCTGCAGCAAGCCACCTAAATATGGACTAAAGGGCTAAATAATTGTCTTTGGGCTAAAATAACAGCCAAGTATAACCGGCCCTTTGAGATTAATTAAATTGTGGACCCTTTGCTTTTGCAAAAAACCGATGAAGTCATTGGTCGAAGTTTGTTGCTATTTTTTTACTCTTTCAAATGTTGTTGATTTTTGCTCTTACATAACAACTACATTGGTAAAACATTTTTATTTTTCTTTAATTAATTTTTTAGAATAATTACAAAAAAAATCATATGTTTTTCCTATAAATGTATCTATAATTCATACATATCTTCTTACCTATTCTTCATTCTACCCAAGTTTATTCACATTTTTATTCAATATTTTTCATATCCATTTGTATGAGAAATGAGTTTTAATTACAATAAAGGTCCAAATTTTAGCAAAGATAAAGATTAAGCTCTTTGCAAAGCTTACATAAATTTTTAAATTTTTTTTGTCCAAAATCTTATCAATTTTGTTTTTTAAGTTTATATGATATCTTATCAATTTTTTTTTATAAGATTTTATTTATATAATTGAGATAAGGTGAGATTACTAAGAGATAATAAATCTCGATAATTAATCAGGTGTTTACACATGACAAATTATATAATCAATATTTTAATGATTTTGTTATCTTAAAATAATAAATAATAAATCGAATTTCATGAGTTGACACGTGACCAAAAAAAATCTTATATGAAATGTTTTATTTTGTCACATATCCGAAAAATAGTTAAGATGTAAATTTATGCAATTATTAATTCATTACACTTAAAGATATATCAAAAAATTATATAATATTAAACGAAATATGGCATAGCACTCAATTGTTAGATGTGATAAAATATAGTCCTACACTATTTATTAAAAATAGCACATGCCGAATTAGAAAGTCCACTAGGATGCAAGGATTGAGGCGTGGTGGTCGACATCTGGATGGTGACGTCTAGATAACAAAAGCCAAAGAGATAAAATGTTTCATTTTAGGAGGTCCCGTAAAATATAATCAGTAAAATCTAATGAGTATTTCACCGCAACTTCGAAAGTATTGAGCATAGTACACTAATGATGATCATACAATTCAAATAACAACTTGAATCAACTCGATGTTTTGTTGCGCGGTCCCAAACTATTGAAAAAAGTACCCAAAGTAACACCTGGACTTGAAGGGTACAAAAACAAAAGGGTGAGTAGACTTATATTTTGTTTCAGTAAAAAAAATATGAGTTATAAAGTATTTAACCCCTCAATTTTACTATAAATTTATAATCAAAATCTTTATCTTACACGTAATACGAGAAATAATTTAAAATAATCATAAATCTCATGTCATCTTTAAATAGAAATAAAACATGCATAAATCTCATGTCATCTTTAACTAGTATTACGAGTAGCAGTGGGTGAACGATCACGAAGAAACTAGTCTACTGCTGACAGATAGGGTACTTGAGATACTAGCGATTCCTAGGTGGTTATCCAACTACTATCTCAATTAACTGTCACATGAATAATATGTACTCACCGCCAACAACATTTACTAAGTAAGTTAAATCATTTTTTAGAAAAATCAAACATGCATCGAGAAAACATCTAGTAAAGCTAGAACCTATTATGCTCAGATATCATCTAGTAAAACCCAAAACAAACATGCATCATAATCACATACGAGCAAGACGGAAATCAATATTATAAATCAAAAGAAGGAGGTCCATTCACATACTAGTTGGGGAGTCAAAGTCATCCAACGTATCAAGCTAGCACGAGTTCCAGGTTGATCCAGCCCTATTGAAGTCATTCGTAAATGTTACTAACTTCTTATACATGGAATTCCAAGTAAAAACAAACTAGGGTTTCTCAAAGAAGTGCTTAAAATAACTTTAAATGGGTAAAAAAATTGCTTGAAATGGTTCGAAAGACCCACGCGCCGCTGTGGGTTGTAAAATAGTCCCACACACTGGTGAAAGACTGTGAAAAGGCCTCACTAGCAAACCAGAGATTAGAAAACCGCCTCATGCGCTATTTGGAGATCGGAAAAATTCCTCACGTGTCGGAAAAGGGGTCCCATGGGAAGTTAGATGGCTCATGGGAATGTCTGGGCACTGCCGTGGGAACATCTTGGTGCCACCATAGTTCCCTCCTCGTTTTCTCGAACTATGGTGCTGGACGGCGACAGAGCATGGGACAGTCGAATTTTCCTTTCTAGGGAGAATAGAATAGAGGCGATATGGAGGGTGGCTCACTAATTCCTTGAAAGTGTTTGTGGGTAGGCTTCTCAGTGGTAATAAATAGGTTTTATCCATCCTTTGTGTGTGTGTGTTCAATAAGAGTAGGTTGAATGTCACGATTCAGTTCTCCTAGCACGATATTTTTTGCTTTGGGCCCATGCCTTCATGGCTTTGTTTCTGGGAACTCACACTTAACTTCCCAGTGAGTCACCCATCCTGGAATTACTCCAGACCAACCTCGCTTAACTTCGGAGTTCCAATGGAATTCAAAGCCAACGAACTCCCAGAAGGCCTCGTACTAGATAGATACATGCTCACACATATTAATCCCAACGTTCTACTCCATGTGACCAAAACTCAAACACCAAAAACTTATTTAACTAGCTCCGTATACTAATATCAATGACAAGCTATGCCTAGAAAAATTTCACTCATAACTTAAAGGGTATAAATCATCCAGGAAAGACACTAGTTCATTTTAGGTGAAAAGTCATAAGAAGGTAACAAAATCTGTAACGTCCCGTCCAGAATTAGCTGGATTAATTAAGGATTAATGACGGATTAACGAGACTAATCGGGGATTAGACGAGGATTAGCGGACGTTCAGGGTGAAATGATGATTTTGTCCCTAGAATGGGCAAAACGTTGAGTTTTTGTTCAGACGGTCAAATAGACTTTGGTCAATGACTGTGTCGTAGTTTGAGACGTCACGAGTTTATAGACACATGGAATGTTTAATTTCAACATCTGTGGAAGAAGTTATGACGATCGGAAGTTCGAGGGCATTTTGGTAATTTGGGTGAATAGGGGCCAACGGTTGACTTTTGACCCAAGAGGTCAGATGACTGACGACCAAGGACCGTTATGTAGATCGAAACGATACGAATCCATAGACAGGTGGCACGTCGAATTCGGACGTTCGACGGCAGAGTTACGGTTCACGGAAGTTCGAACGTACTATTGCACGTTCTATGAGACGAGGATTATTTGGCAGCAAGTGGGGCCCAGATATTATTGGACAGGCCCAATGGATGAGTGACAAGTGTCACCCATCCATTGCCCATCCAAACCAACTCATGCATATCCCATTCCTTCATCATCGATCATTTTCCCATTTTCAAACCCAAACTCGATCAACCTTCACCCCAAATCCAAACCCTTCAACCCTAGGACCATGATTGAGAGGCCAGAGAGTGAACTGAGGACCAGATGGATGTGGTGGCCGGCCAAGGGAGCGCCGCCGTGGACGGCGGAGGATACCTCGAACCCAAGGTATCAATTTTAACCGATTTTCACCATTTTTCAATTCTAATTATTATGGATTGTTTTTAATGATTGTATTGAGTTAAATGGGTCAGTAGGAGTGTGTTAAGATGATTTTGAGGGAGGTTGGAGCTTGAGGAACCCTGGGGAAGGTTTTGGAAAAACTGGACCGTGAGAACAAGGTTGGACCGGTCGGGTTTTGAGGGTTTTAGGTGGTTTCAATCGTGTAGTTAGGTTCCTAGGATGAAATTAGAAGGATTAGAATTGATTAGGTGAAAAATGGACGAAGATTGGACCGGTCACGCCGGTCCAAGTTGCAATCCTGAACTGAACTGGTAGGTCTGAACCAGCTAGAGGTTGAAGATGAAGTACTGTAGCCCGGCGCGTGAGGCCCACGTGCAGGCCAATCCCAGGGCACGTACGGGCGCGTGAGGAATAATTTGAGGGTGGTTCTAAGATGTGAAATCATCTATTCGAAGTAACGAATATTTTGGGACTGGTTTCGAGTCGATCGGATATCGTCTCGATATAGTTCGGGCTATCCGAAGGTTTCGGTGCGCGTTTAAAAATAGTTAAAAATCCCGAAAAATTAGGGGACTTTAGTGAGGGGTTAATTAAGTAGTTAGTAACCCTCTAAAATGATTTGGACAGGTTTGGAAGTCTCGGAGACGACGATAGACCCGGGAGAGCCATATTGCACGCGTATCGAGGCAGCAACGCGGACAGTCTGTGAATGGATTTTCTTTCTAAAATCGATGCATGCATAAATGTTTTATATGTGTTTTAATATGTGTTTTGGGATGCCTTGATTTCATTTTGGTGTGTGTTTACGCATGGGCTCATACTTCGAGGTTTTCGAGTTTTATACGTGCTTATACGCGCTTATGCTTCGATTTTAATGAAATGGTTTTGAAAAGGTAAAACAAAGCATGAGACCCATTTGGATTTGATTTTGACTCGGGCATGAGACCTTATTGACGACCCGTAGGTCTGAGTCGTGGTCGTGACGGGTGCTATGTGCACGGCGACAGACTACGTGACGTTCGCCTCCGGATTGGGATGCGTTCCTTCTTGAGAGGTCACGATGCACGTTCCGTTGTTGAACAGCTACTGGAGGCTCGACTTCGGAGTGCTGACAGTTTAGAGGATCGATCGGCGACGTGTGCACCATGGTCTCGAGATGGTCGCGACAGTGATGTGTTCACGGCGACATACAAGGATTGAGAGCGATCCTGGATTGATGGTTGCATACATCGCTATGATCGGGATTGTGGCTGACCCTGAGATATCGGGCTCGATGCTCTGTTGATTACGAGTTTGGGCTCGATGCCCAGTTATTGCGAAATCGGGCTAGAGGTCCTGTTGAGTCCTATGTTCGGGCTGGAGGCCCATTTGCTTTGTGTTATCGGGCGTGAGTCCCATTTTATGGTTTTGTATACTGGTATGTATATACCCACCTTATGAGATTATTGATTGGTCTTTTCCAGTCGTCGACCTAGGGAGTCACGATCCACATACCAGAGTGGGTATCCCCTTAGGGATCCCGTTCCAGGAGTGGGCGTTATGATGTGGTCCCGGAGCAGATTCCTGAGAGATGATCGGACTAGGTCCGAAGATAGAGCCTCTCAGATAAAGAATTCATGGGAGAAGACTCGGAGTGAGATCCCGAGTAGTATGAAAATTTATATATATAGAGACATCGTGACTATATCGGGGATGTGTTCCCTAGGGGCTGTGTGCCCCGAGTTGGCATCTTCTTCGGAAGTGCCTAGGATGGGCTATATATGTATATATGTATATGTGTACGAGTTTTCACTGAGATGGCGTCGGGCTGAGACCCACGCGTATCGGTTTTGGGCTGAGACCCATATGAGATGGCTTTGGGACGAGTTCCCACGTATTTTTGGTTTGGGTAGAGGTCCCATATATTGATTGACGGATTTCGGGCCAAGGGACAAATGGTTTTATTATTCATGACGGTTTATGGGGACCGAGCATGAACTCTAGAAATGGTTTTCGAATGCATGCATATGTTTTTAATGAAAGGCATAAAGGTCTTTTGTGAAATGTTTTTTTTTAATAAAATAATTGTTTGTCCACTCACAACTTTTTTGTTTTGAATGCCCTTCAGGTTGATCGCGGATGTGGCTGTAGCAGAGACGAGACATCGTATTCCTACTTTAGATCCTTGCGCCCTCTAATAGCCCTGGGTGGGCAAAGGACGGAAATATCACTAGTCTGACACTTCGTGTCAGACGGGAGCAGACACGTCCCACGCTAATCTCGAGGGATTTGGGACGGGTCCTGTCAAAATCTATGATTACTAGCTTGGTTTTCCCCAAACACGAGTGACTTAAGGTTTTTGTTTAGAAATATTTAAGGCTTTTGTCTAGGTTGAGTATTGTTCCAATAAAAAACATCCTAGTAGGTTCAAACTGAGGCAGTTTCCTACGCACCAATAAAAAGGTCGTTGTTAGATAGTCAGCTTATGGTTAATCCAATAGACAATACATCTAAGGTTGAGGTGAAGTCATCTCTCATAACCACAGGGTAGAAATGTCCTTGTTACACTTAGATTGAGAAGATTATTGGGTGTATTACCATGGTTTCTCAACTACAGGCATAAGAAAGGATTAAAAGCTTCAATCCTAACCACATTCAAAATGAGAAATGCTCAATCATGTGCATAATGAAATCCAATGGTAGTTTGCCTCAAAGGTATTAACTTCCTAGCTTAGATTCCAACGAGACGCTTTCTTCGAAACTCCTAATTCTCATTAAGTCAAACAGACCAAGTTAGACAAACACGTGCTAAATCCTTTCGGAATAAACTAATAGAAGGTACAAGTCCTCACTAGCTAAAGCACAAAATCGGTAGATATGGTTTGAGAGAAGGTCCACCTATACAAGTACTTGTAATTCTTGCTAAATCTCGTTTTCCCCATTTAAATGACCAGAGATGTCCTTCACTTGTAAAGTCTGAATCGTTAACTTCATATGCACCGGCTAAGACTTGAGTACAAAACTTGGATCTATCTTAGGGCTTACGAATAGTAGGCAAACTGGGATTGATGAAATAGAATTGTCAAACCTAGTCCGAAAGGTGCTTCATCTCCAAGCATGGGGTCAACAATCAAACTAAACCATAAGGATAAGGTCACTTGATATAATTGTGAGCACAAAATTGATATCTGAGACTCAGTAAGGGGAAATTCGTCAAACAATCAACGTTCGTCGATATTCGCGAGTAACTAACCTTGTAACTTCACTGACACACTGACTCAAGTCGTCATACGCAAAATGTAACAACCCATCCCTAATTTTAGGGATTAATTAAGTCTAATTATAGATTAGCTGGGCTAATCGGGGATTAGCCGAGGATTATTGGACTTTTAGGATGAAATTACGATTTTGCCTCTAAACGAGAGCAAAAAGTTAAATTTTGACTCGGGAGGTTCGATGCACGAGGGCAGAGGACCGTTACGTGGATCAGGTCGATACGAGTCCATAGACAGACAGCACGTCAAAATCAGACGTTCGACGGGAAAGTTACGGGTCACGGAAGGTCCGAGGTACTATTGCACATTTTACAATACAAATGACATTTGTCCTCAAGTGGGCCCCAAATATTTTGGACAGGCCCCAAATATTACGGGGCTTCAATGAGAGGTTAATGAGGTAGTTAGTAACCCTCTGATATGATTTGGACATGTTTGGGAGTCCCGGTGACGGTGATTAGCCCAGGAGAGGCTTATGGCGCGCGTATCGAGGCACAGCTTAGACGGTCTGTGAGTGGACTGTGGCTTTCTAAATTGATGCATGCATAAATAATTTATATGTGTTTAAGAACATGTTTTGAGATGCCATCAGTGCATATGATTTAAATATGATTTGTTGGGCATTTTCGAAGGAAAATGCGTTAGTGCATGTAGTATGAGATTTCTATTTTATATGTTGTTTGGGCTTCAGCCGAGTGTACTACGTGCATATGTTTTACACGATTTATATGTGATTTCGAAGGTTTCACGAAGAGGCATGAAACCGAGGAACGGATTTACGATTTTGGAAGATTTCACGGAAGTGCGTGAAATCGAGATTCGGGCATGAATCCCAATTGAAATACGATTTGAAAGGGGTGTTGGAAATATGGAATCAGGAATGAGACCCAATTGATTGGAAACTATCGAACTTGGAATCCATTTGTTTTAATGAAAAATTGGGTTAGAGGCCCATTTGAGTTATACAATCGGGCCGGGGGCCATGTTAGTTTATGAATTTGGGCTTGAGGCCCAGTTGGTTATGAATTCGGGCTTGAGGCCCAGTTGGTTATGAAATCGGGCATGAGGCCTAGTTCTGGTTTATAAATGTGATTTTGGGTCAAGGACCCCAAATGGATTTGGATTTACGATGGTTTATGGAAAATCCGGGCGTGGCCCTTTGAATGGTTTCAAAATATTTTGTGAAAAGGTTTTCCGTATACCATCCTCATGAACGGTTACCCTCCAGACGTCTCATAGTATCCTAGAGTGGCGGGTGTCTCTTCCAGACGTCTTGTAGTATCTTGGAGTAGTCACGGGGCATTGCCTACGAGAAGTTATTGCACAGATCGACCAGTCTGTATAGTGATTCAGGAGCAGGATTGCCAGAGGTTAAAACCTCCCCCATGGAGGGTCATTGATCTGCGGGTCATTGAACTGGGTGGACCCTAAGGAGACTTGGGATTTGAGATCCCCGGGTAGCACGCGTAGCTTGGAACCGTGACACGGTGTTTATTGTGACATCTGGGATGTCAGGCATCAGGGATGCCGATGACTGGTTTTGGACTTGAGTTCCCATATGAATGGTTTTGTGCTGAGACCCACATGTATTGGATTTGGGCTGAGACCCACGTGATTTGATTTGGGCTGAGTCCATACGGATTTGGTTTTAGGTTGAGTTCCTATATGGTTTGATTGAATATTTTGGGCTGAGTCCCACATGATTGGTTGTAACGACCCGTCCCGAATTCTGGGATTAGATTAGTGACTAATCAAGGATTAGTGAGATTAATCGATGATTAGTGGGGTACTTCGGACGGACGACGCGAAATGACGATTTTGCCCATAGAATGGGCAAAATGTTGACTTTTCATTCTGGCAGCCAAATGGACTTTGGCCGATGACTGTGCCGTATTTCGGGACGTCACGAGTTCATAGACAGGTTGCACGTCTGGTTCCGACATTCGAGGAAGAATTTATGACGTTCGGAAGTTCATGGGTATTTTGGTAATTTGGTTAAAAGGGGCAAATATTTGACTTTTGACTTGGGAGGTCCGATGGCCGAGGGCCGAGGACCATTACGTAGCTCAGGTCGATACAAATCCGTAGACAGGCGGCAAGCCAAAATTGAACGTCGAACGGGAAAGTTATGGGTCACTGATGTCCGATTGCACTATGCACGCATTACAAGGCGGAGACACTTGGTGAAATCTGATTGGTTGACTTTTCAGTGCGGGACCCATGGATGAGTGACAAGTGTCACTTATCATATTGGTCATTAATCCCAATTTGTGGATCTAAAAGGTGATTGGTGGAATTTATAATATAATATTGGGTTTGAGATTATTTTATAATATCCTTAACCACTCACCCTCAATCACAGCCGTCCATTCGATCACTCAATGCATCCTCACCGTCCACTCATCTGATCAAACCACCTAAACTCTACCTTCTTCTTCATCGATCACACTTCCACCATTTTCACTTCTTCCTTTCAACCCGAACACCTCTCCTCCATGAACACCCTTCAAAACTCCTCATTAGTGCCTAAGTTGTGAATGAAAGATGAAGAGTGGAATGGAACAAGTCGAACGGTGGCCACGACACGGGCCGCCGTGGACGGCGGAGGTGAGTGACCCGAGAACCCATTTTATCTTCAAAATTTGGAAATTGAGTTTAAGGAATTTTCAGTCGTTTCTAGTAATGGTTATGGCTTTCTTGAGATTGTAGGAACAGTCTGGGATCATTTTTGAGGGGCTTGGTGGTCTGAGACGGCCGATGACCAAAACGGTGAGTTTTGGTTTGAATTTTGGAAGTCGAGATTTGATGGCCCTCAATCGTGTTTGATGTGTGGAACGGGTTTCCGGAGGTTGGGAGAGTCATTTGGGACCAGTTACAAGGTTGGAGGTGGCTGGAGTCGACGACAACATGTGGTTGCAGGTGGCTGGTTTCTGTTTCAATCGAAAGGTAAGAGTTTGTTCCCCTTCTCATCGTTTTAAGCATCTAGTTAGGTTTCTAGGAATTGTACTAAGAGTTTAGAATCAAAATGCGAAGGAAAGACTTGAAAATAAGGGAGATTAGGTCGTGAACCATGACCGTCGGTTCGGTTGGACTGAACCGGTTTAAACAGGTTGGTCAGAGGTTGAAGAAGATGAACAGTGCAGGCGCGTGGGCTTCATGCGCAGCCCCTTTGGGCGGACACCGTCTCGATAATGTTCGGGACATCTGAAGGTTTAGGATTGAGTTTAAAAATAGTTAGAAATTTGGAAAAATTACGAGATTTCAATTAAAGGTTAATAAGGTAGTTAGTAATCCTCTAGATTGATTTGGACAAGTTTGGGAGTCCCGGTGACGGCGATTAGCCATGTGAGACTTACAGCACGCGAATCGAGGCGGCAGCTTAAGACGGTCTGTGAGTGGACCTTAATTTCTAAATTGTGATGCATGCATAAATGTTTTATATGGTTTATAGATATGATCCTATGATGTTGATTTGGATATTGGTGAATTATATGATTTCACGCTTTTCGAGGCGATTTACGTGCTCGTAAATCAAGGTTTACGTGCTTGCACGTAAATCAAGGTTTACGGTTTTGCACTGAATTTCCGTGCTTTTAATTTTGGAAATGAATTCATGAAATAGTTTTGGATTTGAAAAGGTATACTCGAGTTCGATACCCATTTGTTTTGGAAACCCTCGGACTCGAAGTCCCATTTAGTTACGTTCTAGGGCCGAAGGCCCAATTGGTTCTTGAATCGATTTCGGATTTGGAAATATGGATCGGGCACGAGACCCAATTGATTTACGAACTCTCAGACCTGAAGTCCATTTGATTTAACAAGGTATCGGGCTGGATGCCCAGTTGGTTTACGTATCGGGCTCGAGGCCCAATTGGTTTGCGTATCGGGCTCGAGGCCCAGTTGACTTACGTATCGGGCGCGAGGCCCAGTTAGTTTACAAAATCAGGCACGAGGCCCAGTTGGTTTAAGATTTGGTCCAGAGACCCAGTTTGTATGTGGATTCGGGCTTAGGGCCCAATTAAGTTTTTAAGATTGTGATTTCGGGTCGGGGACCCATAAATGGATTTCTGGTTCATGACGGTTTATGGGGACCGACATGAACCCTTGAAAGAATTTTATGGTTCATGACGGTTTATGGGGACCGGCATGAACCCTTGAAAGATTTTTATGGTTCATGACGGTTTATGGGGACCGGGCATGAACCCTTGAAAGGTTTAGAGAATGTTTTCAAAAGGTTTTTCGTATACCATCCTTATATATATATATATGAATTGTCTCCTCCGGGGAGGGTCGTTGACCTGGGTGGACCCCAGGGTAGTCACGGAGCACTGACTGAGTGGAGTCGCCCCCGTTGGGTTCCTTACTCTCAGAAAGGCTATGGATTATAATCCCTAGGGAGAGTCATTGATCTACGGACATTGACCTGGGTGGACCCTGGGGAGGCTTGGACGTTGAGACTCCGAGTAGCACTCACGTAGCTTTAGATACCGTGACATGATTGGTTATATGAAATATATGATAAACATGATTTCTTGGTTTTGAAAAATTGTGTTTTATGATTGATAAACAGATTTGGGCTGAGTTCCCACATATGTTTACTATCTTACGGTTTTCTGTAAATGGTTTTGGGCAGGGACCCGTATGGAATTGGTTATTGAAACATATGTGGTTTGAGAAATGGTTTTACTATGCATGCATGCTTTTTAGTGAAGGGCATAAAGGTCTTTATGAAATGTGATATATCAAACTATTACTTTTTGTCCACTCACAATCTTTCTGTTTTCAATGCCCTTCAGGTTGAATACGGTGCAGACTATAGCGGAGACCGAGACATCACATACCTCCTCCGGATCCTGGCGTACTCTGAAACGATTCAAATTTTCCCTGGTCTCCGTGTCAGACGGGATCAGGAGCGTCCCTCGTTAATCCCGGGGGGATTGGGACGAGTCCTGACATTGGTTTTCGATAACTGGTTTTGACTACGCCCAAACTACGCATTAAATTAAACATGTAATTCGAGTGTTATGCAATTTAAACCCTTTTTGTGTAGATGTAGTATTGATAAATAGGGATCGTTCTTAACCGGGGAAATTAGGGAACATTAATAATATGTTAGTGGATTATGAATAAAAGAATAATGAATTAGAGAATTAAATAATAAAAGAATTAAACAATCAAAGAATTAATAAATTAAAGAATAGATGAACAAGATAATAATAAATTAATGAATTACAAAGAATTAATAAATTAACGAATTAAAGAATGAAATAATAGAAGAATAAAGGACTTAGTTAATCAAAGAATAAAGGAATTAATTAATCAAAGAATCAATAAATTAAATAATAAAGGAATGAAAGAATAAAAGCATCAAAGAATAAAAGAATAAAGAATAAAAGAATAAAGAATAAACAAGGGGGGTTTTGAAGAGGTTTGTAATTATGTAAATAAGTAAAAGTATAGATAAACTCATTCTATTTCTATTCTAACTTATGCACAAAGTAGACTTCCCGTAAACACAAACTTCAACAACATACTACAATTGCAAATATTTGAATTAATCACGAAATTATACCTTCACAAACTCATATTTCTTCATACATTATTCATATTATAAATGCACCGAACAGCGGATTTTTACTTATAATATAATTACCTTAAGTTTGTGATTTAATGCGCCGAACAGCGGTCATACATTAAATCTCTCCAAATCTACTCTAAATGCCCCGAACAGCGGATCAACATTTAGTTTCGAAATGAAGTTTAAGCTCTAAAATGTAAGAAGTAAATGATTTTTAGAAAGTAAAACACATGGAGATTATACTCAATTTTCACAAAAGATAGGAAGGAGAAACCAATACATATATTGCATTATAATTAGAACCAATAACAAATAAGAAAGTTTAAGAGAATGGAGAGCAAATGTTACACTTTTCAGATTGGATGAGAACAATGGATTGTTTTTCACAAGGAACACCGAACAGCGGCTGGAACCTTATGAAGATGGAAGAAGATTAAACAAGGAAATTTGGACTTGAACTCTCAAAATTGTATTGGAACTATTTTGCCAAGATTTCTCCTAAAAGAAGCTCAATTTTGTGCTACTTGGAAGTGATTTCAACAAGTGAAATCAACTCCTATTTATAGGTGGAGAAAGCTACCAAAAATAATATAAAAATACAATAAAAAAAATGGAATAATGGAATGATGAGTAATAAAGATTTGTGATGATGTTTAGAGGTGGTTTGAGTTGTAAAGTTGTAAAATTGGGTTGGAAAGTTGTTGGAAGGTGGCTGGAAACTAAATGGGATCTGCTGGAAAATAGGGAAGAAAATTCGGTGGCTGCCTGCTGAAATGATGAGCTGCAGCTCGGCTGGGATGCGCTGAAGCTGAGGGCAGCAGCTCGGCAGGCGCGCGCCGAACGTGACAGCAGGGACTCGGCAGGCGCATGCTGGAGCGGTTTGGGCTTGGGCTGGGCCGCACGGACGCGGGCTGCGCGGCTGGGCGAAGCTGGGCTGCACGCGGGCTGACGCGGGCTGACGCGCGACGCGGGCGTGGGCTGGAGGAACTGGGCTGCACGGGCCGGGCTGAACAAACCGGTTTGGGCTGCATAAAAAATTGGGTTTGGGCTGCATTAATTAATTTAATTAAAATATAACTAAATTAATTATTCCACCGAATTTCGTCCATATTTTATTCGTTATAATTCCGAACGAAACGATTCTTTCGCCAAAAATACTCCAAATTACAACCTTTATTTTTCTAAACATAAAAATCACAAAATAATTTATTTTATCAATTTATTTAATATTTTAATATTAAAAGTCAAGTATAAAGGGTATAAAATAATATAAAATAATGCTTATTCAACGTCCTATCAAATACCCCCACACTTAAACTTTGCTAGTCCCTAGCAAATACTAAAATCAAACTACGAATTCAAAACAAGTAGACCCTTAACCATTTGTCTCAAATTTCATTGTTATAATCATGGCATAAAAGATTTTCACTTAAAACATTTAAGCAAATGGAATTCAAGAGTTAATACATGGTAACAAAATGTTTCGACAAGTAAGATAATGAGTAAATATGGTGAAATGGATCTCTGCATGAATAAGACAAGTATGAATCAACTCACAAGGATATGCACTCATAAATTCACTCAATTTTGTGAGGGTTTGTGTTTGCACTCAAAGTATGTGAGAGATGCTCACATAATCGAAATGAAGTACTTTTGCAAAATCTCAAACAAACACCTCAAGATAAAAACAAAACATACTTGCGCAAATGAACCAAAACCATAAGCTTACTCAAGTGATTGACTCAACTAATCAAAATTTACCATCTTAAGGATCATAAGGTCTTTACGAAGGTTGTAATGGGGCTAAGTTTAGAGGCAAGGAATATATAGGACAAGTGGTGCTCAAATTCGTTCCAAGACTCAATAGACTCCCAAAACGTATCATAACTTCCCAACCTTAGTGCAATGATGTCAGTAATCCATCCCTTCGAACATAGGCCTAATTTCATCTTGTTGGGCCTCGAATTCATTCTTTGTGCCGGATTTACAAATGTAAAGGACTCAACTCAAACATTCATAATCAAACCTTATTACCTTGATAAATATATCTTTCTTTCTTTTTTTTTTTTTTCTTCTTTTTTTTTCATTTTTTTTTTCTCATATATCAAGGTAATAACATGTGTCAAAAATACAACAATGTTTGAGTAAGTAAATCCACAAATTACACATAAAAGTCTTTCAATATCATCATTTTCTCTTTACATAATCATTATGTCTTCAACCGAGTCCTTGGAACAAAGGTAAAAGATGTCTATACTAAGCTCAAGTGTTTAGATAATCATGGTGAGGAAAGAAAGGCTTAATGTGGGCTCAAAAGGGGTAAAACTAAGGGGGTCGCAACTTGTGCGCACAAAATAGGGAACATGGATGTTTGAATTTGTGGTGTTAACCCTAGTGCCTTAATCATTTCCAAAATCAGAGAATTTATTGACTTAAAAGCTTTGAAAATCACATAGAATAAGTTCTAGTGCTCTAGAGTTCATTAAAAGCTATGGCAAGCAGTTATGAGGCATATGTATATCAATTTAAACAAAGAACTTATGAATCACTCATCAAAGATGTATATAAGTTCTAAAGCTCACATAAGGTTCAAATGATTCATACTTATCATATCATGCTTATTTATGTACCAATTTACATGCATTATCTTCAAGTAGTAACACTTAATCACAAAATATTAACAAACAAATTCAAGTTGTAGTGATTATCTTTATGGTCATAACATAATCATTTCCATTTACTTATATCATTGACAAGTTAAAGGGCAACTTGATGACTCGCAAAAAACACTACGTTAAAACAAAAAGACTCAAGAAAGCAATAATAATTTTTTTGTTTTTTTGTTTTTTTTTTTGTTTGTTTTTTGTTTTTTTTTTTTTTTGTATTTTTTTTTTATTTATTTATTTTTTTTTATTTTTTTTTTTTTGAGAAAGAAATAAAACAATTGCAAATGGAAATAAAACAATTGCAAATTAAGAAAGACTTAATAAATCAATTTCAAATGCACAAATTTTTTTTTTTTTTTTTTTGAGAAAGAAATAAAACAATTGCAAATGGAAATAAAACAATTGCAAATTAAGAAAGACTTAATAAATCAATTTCAAATGCACAAATAAATTTGTAAACCATTCCCCCATACTTAAATTCTACATTGTCCTCAATGTAGGAAAATACGACGTAATTTAAACATAGAATCAAAGTAAGGAAGATGATTTAAGAAAATGAAATAAGAAAGAAAAACATAAAAGAGAGTGAAGGGTTGAAAGAAAGCAAATCTGTGTTGATGACTCCTTCACACTCGCGAACACATTGGGTTGCCTCCCAACAAGCGCTTGAAGTTTAACGTCCATCCAGCCTAGACCAAATTTAGTTTATCTGATGGGACGTCGTAGCACTCTTTCTGACTCCACATCGTGCTCGCCAATTGCCTCGATATAAGGCTTCAATCTATGGCCATTGACCTTGAACTCTTTTCCAGTTCCAACGTGTTTTATCTGTATGGCTCCATGGGCAAAAATATTAGTGATAACAAAAGGTCCTACCCATCTAGAACATAACTTACCAGGAAAGAGTCTGAGCCGAGAGTTGAAAAGCAAAACTTTCTGGCCAATGCCAAATGCTTTACTCCTGATCTGTTTGTCATGAAATGCTTTTGCCTTTTCCTTGTAGATCAGAGTGCTTTCAAATGCATCATTTCTTATTTCCTCAAGCTCACTCAGCTGGAGCTTCCGATGCAGACCGGCGTCATCTAGCTTGATGTTGAACGTTTTGACGGCCCACCATGCTTTATGCTCTAGTTCCACCGGAAGGTGACATGCTTTTCCGTACACCAACCTATAGGGAGACATTCCTATAGGTGTTTTGTAGGCCGTCCTGTATGCCCAAAGTGCATCATCCAACCGTTGGCTCCAATCCTTTCGATTAGGACCCACAGTTCGCTCTAGTATCTTCTTGATTTCTCTATTACTGACTTCCGCCATTCCACTCGTTTGAGGATGGTAAGGTGTAGATACTCGATGAGTGACACCATACCGTTTCAGTAAAGCTTCAATGGTCTTGTTGCAGAAATGACTTCCTCCATCACTTATTAGGACCCGCGGGATCCCAAACCTGGAAAGAATGTTAGTTCTGAGGAATTCTGCAACAGTTTTAGAGTCATTAGTCCTGGTGGCCTTAGCTTCCACCCATTTTGATACATAATCAACGGCAAGTAAGATATAGAGATAGCCATTAGATTGAGGAAACGGACCCATAAAATCGATACCCCAAACATCAAATATTTCAACAGTAAGAACATAATGTTGTGGCATTTCATCCCTGCGTCCTAAGTTTCCTGATCTCTGACATTTATCACAGGCTAAGCAAAATGAATGTGCATCTTTAAAAAGTGTGGGCCAATATAGTCCAGATTCTAAGATTTTGAGTGCAGTTTTTCTAGATCCAAAGTGGCCTCCACAAGCATGGCTATGGCAGAACTCTAGGACTGACCTATGTTCAATATCAGGGACACATCTCCTAATCAATAAATCTGCACAGTGTTTCCACAAATAAGGTTCATCCCAAATATAGTGCCTAGCATGCTTCTTAAGTTTATCTTTTTGTGCACGGGAGAGGGTGGTGGGCAACTGCTTGGTGACTAAATAATTGACAATATCAGCATACCAAGGAGTACCTCCCTCGATTCTGAAGAGTTGTTCGTCTGGAAACATCTCTTGAATCGCCACAGGATCTCGCTCATGTGCAATGCGACTCAAATGATCCGCCACCACGTTCTCTACGCCTTTCTTATCTTTAATCTCGATGTCAAACTCTTGAAGAAGAAGAATCCATCGGATCAGTCTTGGTTTCGCTTCCTTCTTGGCTAGGAGATACTTCAGTGCTGCATGATCAGTGTAAATAATGACTTTAGTTCGAAGTAGATAAGAACGAAATTTATCTAAAGCAAATACAACAGCAAGCAACTCCTTTTCTGTAGTGGTGTAGTTCATCTGGGCATCATTTAAGGTTCTGGATGCATAGTAGATGGCGTAGGGCTTCTTATCCCGCCTTTGTCCGAGTACGGCTCCAACTGCATAATCAGAGGCATCGCACATTAGTTCAAAGGGTAAGGACCAATCAGGGGCACAAAGAATGGGGGCAGTAGTTAAGAGATTTTTAAGCTTTTCAAAAGCTTCCTGACAGTCTGCATCAAAGACGAAGGGTGTCTCCTTCTGAAGCAGTCGGCACAAGGGCCTTGCAATGTGGGAGAAGTCTTGGATAAATCTTCTGTAAAATCCTGCGTGACCAAGAAATGAACGGATTCCTCTCACCGAAGTGGGAGAGGGTAAGTGGCGCACAGTATCAACTTTAGATTTATCGACTTCAATTCCTCTTTCAGAGACAATATGGCCCAAGACTATCCCTTGTCTAACCATGAAATGACATTTCTCCCAGTTAAGTACCAGATTAGTTTCGACACACCTTTGTAAGATAAGTGCTAAGTGTTCTAAGCATGCATCAAAACTATCCCCAAAGACACTAAAATCGTCCATAAATACTTCAATTATTTTTTCGACGTATTCAGAGAAAATAGAAAGCATGCATCTTTGGAAAGTACCTGGGGCGTTACATAAACCGAAAGGCATTCTTCGGTAGGCAAAAGTGCCAAAAGGACAAGTGAAAGTCGTTTTATCTTGGTCATTTTGAGCGATACAGATTTGATTGTACCCGGAATAACCATCAAGAAAGCAATAATAGGAGTGACCTGCTAACCTTTCAAGCATTTGATCAATGAAGGGTAAAGGGAAGTGATCCTTCCTAGTTGCTTTGTTCAGGCGTCGATAGTCGATGCAGACTCTGTATCCGGTCACTGTTCGCTGGGGCACTAGCTCTCCTTCACTGTTCGCAACAACTGTGACTCCACTTTTCTTTGGGACTACTTGGACTGGTGAGACCCATTTGCTGTCTGAAATTGGGTAGATGACACCACAGTCCAAGAGTTTGATGACCTCTTGTTTCACAACTTCCATCATCGGAGGATGGAGGCGACGTTGGGCTTCGCGAGAGGGTTTTGCATCATCTTCCAGTAAGATTCGATGCACACAAGTTGTAGGGCTGATTCCCTTGATATCTGACAGAGTCCATCCAATGGCTGTCTTGTACTTTGTCAAGACCTGTACCAGTCTATCTTCCTGTGACTCGGTTAGTGCAGAAGACACTATGACGGGCAGAGTGTCGTCCGAGCCAAGATAGGCATACTTCAGGTGGTCAGGCAAAACTTTGAGCTCAAGAACTGGGGCCTGAATCACTGAAGGAGGAGTGGCATTAGTACTAATTGGAAATGACGAGGGTACCTGATGATTCACCATTCTGGGGGTCTCATTTAGGGTCATGACTTCATCCCAAATTCGAGGTTCTAGTTCGTAATCCGTATCCTCAACCAAGGCGTCCCCTGATTGCGTTAGGCCAACTCCTTTCTGGATTATCATGTTGAGTGTGTCTTCTCGAATTGAATCAAAATGTTTCTCTGCGAGAGAAGTGCACACGTCAACAGAAAAAGTAGTATGAGTTGCGGAACTAGGGTACCTCATGGCATCAAAAATGTTGAAGCCAATCTCCTCTCCGTCTACTTCCATAGTTAATGTTCCATTGAACACATCAATCTTTGTCTTGGCAGTTCTCATGAATGGTCTTCCCAACAGCATTAGTGGAGCTTGATTCGTAGGGGAATCCTCCATGTCTAGGACATAAAAGTCAGCTGGGAAGATGAGCTGGTTAACCTGCACAAGAACATCTTCTATGTATCCCTTAGGATACACATTAGAGCGATCGGCTAACTGAATGATAATATCGTCATGCTGTAATTTACCTAGACCTAGGGCAACATATAGTGAATATGGCATAACATTAATAGATGCTCCTAAGTCTAGCATGACTTTATCAAATGACTTGTTACCAATCACGCAGGGAACAGAAAAACTCCCTGGATCCTTCAACTTTGGGGGTAGCCGACGCTGGATTACAGCAGAAACTGTTTCACTCACCATCACAACCTCCTTCTCCCTCGTCTGGCGCCTTGGAGTGCATAACTCTTTCAGAAATTTTGCGTATTTCGGCACTTGTTTGATGCACTCGATCAAGGGCATGTTGATTTGCACCCTTTTGAAGATCTCCAAGATTTCCTCATCGGATTCATTCTTCTTAGATTTGGCAAGCCTACTTGGAAATGGTGCATGCACAAACGGGGAATTAGTAACAACCGAACTTGAAGGGATTGGGTTATTACCTTGTGTGTGGGTAGGTTGAACTGGCGGTTGTGTCGTGGTGGTCTTAGTTGCCACCTTGTGCTTTTCAGCCGCAGAAACGGCTGGATCTGGTTCTATTTCTCCGAGCACTTTACCACTTCGAGTGGTGATTGCATTGGCTTCAGGTCTTACATTTGGGTTGGGTGTAGGTTGAGGTGGAAGCACCCCGCTAGCTTGGATCTTACCCATGAAGTCCACGACCTTGCCCATTTGGTCCTTGAGATCAGCGATGTCTTTTTGTTGATTTTGCTGACCTGTGACAAGAGCCTGAGTTGACGCCATTAGTGTTTGCTGCCCTTGGGAAAGAGCAGCCAGCATTTTATCATAATCAGGATTAGAAGATGAAGAAGTATGATTATTTGCATGATTATGAGAAAAGTTAGAAAATGGGACCGGGGGCCTTGGTTGCCATGTGGGCCTTGGTTGCCATGTGGGCCTTGGGAACTGGTCTGGGACACGGTTTGGCCCGGTCGACATGTGCTGAGGGTTTAGGACGTTGTTCGGATCTCTCCAACTGTAACCTTGGGTCCTTGGCCCTCCTTGATAGCCTCCAATGGCGTGTGCCATTTCAGTTCCGGAGTCTTCTTCCCTTGCAGTGTAGGGACATTGTTCCTCAAGATGGCCTTGAGAGCATATGGAACAAACTGGAGCTACCTGTTTCTTTAGCTCAAGCATATTCGAAAGCATAGAGGTGATTTTATCTAACTTTGAATCATTTATAGCATGGGAACTTACCTCATGTACCTTTCTAGAAATGGGATCGGCACCTTCGTATTGTGCATCATTGAGTGCACGGCTTTCAAGTAGTGCACGACCATCTACTAGGCTCCGAGCTAAGAAACTTCCATTAGCTGCAGCATCGAGCAGTCCTCTATCCCAACCTTTGAGTCCTTCATAAAAGTAGGTTAAAAGATAGCCTTCTGTGATCCCGTGAGTAGGGCATGAAGCACAAAGTTCCTTAAACCTCTCATAGTACTGGCTGAAATTCTCATCATGTTCTTTCTGCTTGATTCCAGTGATCTCCTTTCTTAAGACCGTAATCTTTGAGGCAGGGAAGTACTTGGTAAGAAACTCCTGAACCAACTTCTCCCAAGAGTCAATATGATTGGGTGGGAGACTTAAAAGCCATACCCGTGCTCTTTCTTCCAAGGACAATGGGAAAGCTTTCAGCTTCATGATTTCCAAGTCCGCATCATCCGGACACATACTACTAATGATGAATTGGAACTCCGTTAAGTGTTTGTGTGGATCTTCATTTCTGATTCCACGGAACTTGGGTAGTTGATGAAGAACTCCACTCTTAAGCTCAATATCTTTCTTGTTGGTTCGAGGCTCGGGATACTGGATGCAGAAGTCTGTAGTGCCATTTGTGTTTGCACATGTCTGCTCCCGGATACTCAGGTTTCGTGCCATGGTTATCGGTGTTCCGAAAATCTGTTCTTCTTCTGAATTACTCTTCTCGCTTTTGGACTCACCGAATATTGGGGATGGAGGTTCGAACGAACTGGTTTGCTTAAGTGCGTCTCTGAATGTGGCGTTGCTTGGTGAGATGTCAAGTTGTCTTCTCAGCCGATCAAGCTTAGATTGATGAGCACGCATTCATAAGTTCGTACCTCTATGAAAACAAAACTCTAAGTTAGAAGGCAAGTATACACAAGAAAAGATAATAAGTGTAAGATAGTAGAGATTTGCATAAAATAGCACATAAATAGAAACCAGAATTACCAAAAAGTTACGTTACTGGAAAGAAAATACACAAGTTTCAAATGCAAACTAATAATGCAATAAGTAGAGTTTTAGAGTGTCATGAATAACTTTCCCCTTCCGCTTCTCATAGTACTTTCCTGGGCGTACGGCCTGCGCGTACTGATAACCACCATTCCACCATTCAACATTAATCATGGCCAGTTGAGATAGATGTAACGCGAGAAGCAAGGATAATTTTAAGAGCACCCCGAGGCTAGCTTGGCATATACTCCATTGGTGTTCCCTTTCTTAATCCAAAACTTGTCACCAGTCATAACTCTCCTAGACACCATAATTAATCCAAATGATGACGTAGAGAATTACCAAACCCTAGTGTTTACAAACTCCGCCCCAACCTCATGTCCATAGATTCGAGTCTATGGTATGTGGTGATGAAATCCACACATCATGAAGGGTTAAGGAGAAAGTAAATAAGAGGGGCACTACCTGTTCCCGAAAGTAAGATTTTGAAGAAAAAGGGACTAAGAGATTCATGCAACTCTAAAACAATTAATAGGAAATTTTTATTTTTATTTTTAAATTTTTTTTTTTTAAAATTTTTTTTTTTTTTAATTTTTTTTTTTTAATTTTTTTTTATTTATTCCGAATTTTCTTTTTTTTCATTTCAGATTTAAAGTTTAACAAGACATAAACAAATAATTGATTACATAAAAATAAAATAAGTGTAAACATAAAGTTAGTGGAACATAAAGGTTATGTAATAAAATTAAAAGAAAGTTAATGGAATAAAGTTAATGTAATATAATTAAAGTTAAGGGAATAAAGAAAAAGTGTGAATATTAAGTTAATGGAATAAAGTATAATGGAATAAATAAAAGTAAAAGTAAAGAAAAGTGAACATATAAAATATGCATTTATGAACAAGTATCAAATTTATTATGAACAAATATATATATAAAAAAAAATTATGAACATTTATGAACAAGTATAAATTAGAAATTAAGAAAAAGTAAAGTATGAGCATTATAAACAAACATAATAAGAACAATAATAAGATGGATAAATAAAATATAAACAAGTAAGTAAATGTTATAAACAAATATAATATTAACAAAAATAAAATTTATAAACAAGTATAATATGCACAATTTATATACATACACTAACAAATTAAAATGATTTTCAATTTCCCCGGCAACGGCGCCAAAAATTGACTACGCCCAAACTACGCATTAAATTAAACATGTAATTCGAGTGTTATGCAATTTAAACCCTTTTTGTGTAGATGTAGTATTGATAAATAGGGATCGTTCTTAACCGGGGAAATTAGGGAACATTAATAATATGTTAGTGGATTATGAATAAAAGAATAATGAATTAGAGAATTAAATAATAAAAGAATTAAACAATCAAAGAATTAATAAATTAAAGAATAGATGAACAAGATAATAATAAATTAATGAATTACAAAGAATTAATAAATTAACGAATTAAAGAATGAAATAATAGAAGAATAAAGGACTTAGTTAATCAAAGAATAAAGGAATTAATTAATCAAAGAATCAATAAATTAAATAATAAAGGAATGAAAGAATAAAAGCATCAAAGAATAAAAGAATAAAGAATAAAAGAATAAAGAATAAACAAGGGGGGTTTTGAAGAGGTTTGTAATTATGTAAATAAGTAAAAGTATAGATAAACTCATTCTATTTCTATTCTAACTTATGCACAAAGTAGACTTCCCGTAAACACAAACTTCAACAACATACTACAATTGCAAATATTTGAATTAATCACGAAATTATACCTTCACAAACTCATATTTCTTCATACATTATTCATATTATAAATGCACCGAACAGCGGATTTTTACTTATAATATAATTACCTTAAGTTTGTGATTTAATGCGCCGAACAGCGGTCATACATTAAATCTCTCCAAATCTACTCTAAATGCCCCGAACAGCGGATCAACATTTAGTTTCGAAATGAAGTTTAAGCTCTAAAATGTAAGAAGTAAATGATTTTTAGAAAGTAAAACACATGGAGATTATACTCAATTTTCACAAAAGATAGGAAGGAGAAACCAATACATATATTGCATTATAATTAGAACCAATAACAAATAAGAAAGTTTAAGAGAATGGAGAGCAAATGTTACACTTTTCAGATTGGATGAGAACAATGGATTGTTTTTCACAAGGAACACCGAACAGCGGCTGGAACCTTATGAAGATGGAAGAAGATTAAACAAGGAAATTTGGACTTGAACTCTCAAAATTGTATTGGAACTATTTTGCCAAGATTTCTCCTAAAAGAAGCTCAATTTTGTGCTACTTGGAAGTGATTTCAACAAGTGAAATCAACTCCTATTTATAGGTGGAGAAAGCTACCAAAAATAATATAAAAATACAATAAAAAAAATGGAATAATGGAATGATGAGTAATAAAGATTTGTGATGATGTTTAGAGGTGGTTTGAGTTGTAAAGTTGTAAAATTGGGTTGGAAAGTTGTTGGAAGGTGGCTGGAAACTAAATGGGATCTGCTGGAAAATAGGGAAGAAAATTCGGTGGCTGCCTGCTGAAATGATGAGCTGCAGCTCGGCTGGGATGCGCTGAAGCTGAGGGCAGCAGCTCGGCAGGCGCGCGCCGAACGTGACAGCAGGGACTCGGCAGGCGCATGCTGGAGCGGTTTGGGCTTGGGCTGGGCCGCACGGACGCGGGCTGCGCGGCTGGGCGAAGCTGGGCTGCACGCGGGCTGACGCGGGCTGACGCGCGACGCGGGCGTGGGCTGGAGGAACTGGGCTGCACGGGCCGGGCTGAACAAACCGGTTTGGGCTGCATAAAAAATTGGGTTTGGGCTGCATTAATTAATTTAATTAAAATATAACTAAATTAATTATTCCACCGAATTTCGTCCATATTTTATTCGTTATAATTCCGAACGAAACGATTCTTTCGCCAAAAATACTCCAAATTACAACCTTTATTTTTCTAAACATAAAAATCACAAAATAATTTATTTTATCAATTTATTTAATATTTTAATATTAAAAGTCAAGTATAAAGGGTATAAAATAATATAAAATAATGCTTATTCAACGTCCTATCAGGTTTTCGAATGCATGCATGCTTTTTAGTGAAGGGCATAAATGTCTTCTTTTTGTGAAATGTTTATATAAATTGTTGTTTCGTCCACTCACAGTTTTTCTGGTTTTTAAGGCCCTTCAGGTTGATCGTGGATGCGGGCTGTAGTAGGGACCGAGACATCACACTCCTCCTCCTATCCTAGCGCACTCTAGAAGCCCCGAATAAGCTATGATTAGAATTATCCCTTATCTGACATTTCGTGTCAGACGGGAGCAGACACGTCCCACATTAATCCCGGGGGGATTTGGGACGGGTCCTGTCATAAAACCAATTCATGATTTAAATGAATACATTTAGTACTCTGGTCGGAAACTCCAGGGAACGAGAAGCAAATTGTTTAAGGATAGGGTATAAAGCACACCAAATAATGTAAATAGTATTGAAATAAGAACAATAAAATATATCAATTCAGAAAAGTGTTTAGGATCATAAAAGGATTTGCGCAAGGTATAAGATTCGAGAATCAAATTCGATCAACTTGGAGATTAAAATACATCGAACATATAAGACCCCAAATGATCGACGGCGTCAAATTGAAAAGAATTGTTTTAATAAAAAGTGAAACTCATCAATCCCAAATTTATTTTTCTAAAAAATTTAGTTAGCAAGAAAATGAACGCAATTTCAAATTATTCCAAACATTAAGGACTTGTAAATCACCACAAAAAAAAAGAAGAGAGAAATTGAAAAATAAGTCAAGTATATTAAACGAAGCACGTAAACCAAAAAGTGAAATCAATTTGAGAAACTTTAAAACATTTTGTAATAATTGCAAGGAAGATAAAACTCGTTCAGTAAAAATAACCACAAGTGTCAGTGGTAGTAGTTGAAACAATTTCAAAAAGTCAGCAGTCGGTTTCAAATATGATAAGAAAAAGTGACAACGGGAGATGCAAATTCCAAGTTGTAAATGCATAATTTAGTATAATCGAAAACGATATCGAACTAAAAGATTAAGCAAATTGGTTAACACAAATGTAGTTGGTATCAAAATGTATCATATCACATCATGTGCTATAATCATGATATCGTTACTATCTCAATTCAACCAAAAAGTCCTCATTGTCACAAAAAAGAATGTACATGAATAGTTAAGCGTTATATGAAAACTCATTAATGAAATAAATTTTTTTGCAGAAAGGCTATTAATTCGTTCAAAACACCTATGATGGAAAATACAGTACGTAGAACGATACTTAAAGCAAAAATGTAAAAAATCACGCAACTAAAACAATTAGGGAGCATAGTTTGACTAGCTTCTTGGAACATACGACAGAGGTTTAAGCAAAAGAAATATTAACGAGAAATATGATGATGGAGATCTCACACTAAAGGAATAAGTGATTATGCGCCCTACTAGACGAATAAGAGGAAGGGTCTCCAACCTACTTCTCAAACCGCTTGGAGATTCACTTCGGTAAAGCTGTACGTAAACTACGATACGTTGTATAATCTCGGTTCCAAAGTGTTAATCTTCCCAACTCATGTAAACTAGGAACTTCTCTTCGAAGTAACCTTGAAATTCCACTTTAACTAAGAACATAACTAATTGCAAAAACTTTTTTATACCTCTTTTGAGAATTTTAAGTCAGTTGGAAAACAAGTTCGTTAATAGAGTGATTCCCTAAACCTTTAATCGAATTAGATTCAACTCCAACTTCCAAAACGGTTTCAGAGATCCCATCTTCCTAGATAATCCTCCAAACGAGCCTATCACTTAAAAGAAGATTCGCCACATGTATCGTCAAATAACTCGTTCACATCACTCATATGAGTCATAAACTCATAAGCACCACTTGAACGCGAAATTTGACATATAAGAAAATCTAATTAATTCGTAATCAAAGATGAATTGGGCTAACTCGAAAGTTCCTTTCTACTTGTGATAACTCACAGTTAGGTCCTAAACGAGTAAAGTCTAACATCAACTAACGACAATAAATAATCGAGAAGATACTCTGACACACAAAATCGGGACGCATGATCATTGAATGTTCCAAAAATAACAACACATGCTAAAACTATGATTTCATACCAAATTAACACATCTTTATCCGAAAAGTCCACTAAGACACCAAGATCGAGGCGTGTTGGTTGACATTTGGACAATGACATCTATGACAAAAATCAAAAAGATAAATGTTTCATTTTAGGAGGTCCTGTGAAACGTAATTAGTAAAAACCAATTAGCATTTCATCCAACGTCGGAAGTATTGAGCATAGTATGCTAATGATGATCATACAGTTCAAGTAACCATCTGAGTTAACTCGATTTCCATTACAGAGTACTAAACTACTAGCGTGAATGTCAGAGAACCTACCAAAAGTCTACTCGAAGTACGTAAAGTAACACATGGACTTAAGGGTAAAAAAACATAAGGATAAGTGGACCTCATTTTTGTTTTAGTGAAAAATCACGAGTTGTGAAGCATTTACCCCTCAATTTTACTAAAAACTTGTAATAAAAACTTTTATCTTGCACGTAATACGGTAAATAATTTAAAATAACCATAAATCTCAAGTCATCCCAAAATAGAAATAAAACATGCAAGTATTACAATATAATGATCATTAGTCGCCTAAGGCATACGCTCATGCTGAGCTAGTATCTATAATGCATCGCACCTGCCACCCCATGTCCCCTAGAGCTCAGGGAAAAGTTAGTGCATTTTTACTAGTATTACGAGCAGCACTGGGTGAACAGCCACATGGAAGCTATAGTCTGCGGCCGACAGACGTGGGTACTTGAGATACCGGCGACTCTTAGGTGGTTATCTAACTACTATCTCAATTAACTGTCCCGGAACTACTATGTACTTATCATCAACAACACTTAGTAAGCTAAAGCAATCTTTAGACAAATCAAACATGCATCAAGAGAACATCAAGTAAAATCATAACCTTGTATGCTCGAGAATCATCTAGTAAAACCATGAACAAACATGCATCATAATCACATATGTAAAAAAGTGCAAGAAGAAAATCAATAGTATAAAGCAAGAGAAGGAGGTCCACTTACATACTAGTCGGTGAGTCGAAGTCACCCGACGTATCATGCTAGCTTGAGCTCCAAGTCGATCCAACCCTATCAAAATCATTCGTAAAGATTACTAACATCTTATAAATGGAATTTCAAATAAAACCCCTCTAGGGTTGCCCAAAATGGTGCTTAAGATCACTTTAAAAGGGCCAAAACGTACTTAAAAAGGTCCAAATGACCCTAAAATTAGGCCCACGCGCGGTAGTGGTTAAGAAAATAGGCTCATACGATGAGAGATTGCTGAAAAATGGCCTCATGTGCCACCATGCACCAACCGGAGGTCGGAAAACTACCTCACACACCGCCACGTGCTAGTCAAAGGTCCCACGCGCGTTCATGCTCTCCCACCTGCTCACACATGCGCCAAAGATGACGACTGGACCCTTGTCGATGACACCGTCCTCGAAGGTAAAAATTCTAGAAAATTACCGATTTTGACTAGAATTCTGTCTATAGGCTCGAAAACACATGTAGAGTTCAGATATAAACCTTTTGAAGCTCGATTTTGAGTCTAACTTCTCAATATATCTCCGAACTTCCGATGAGTACCCTAAACTAATCTCGCCCAAAACCTTTCCAATCCCACATGCAAACCAAAAGAAATCAACTATACTAGATAAGGAATCATTCCATGAAAAAATTATGCAAAGATTGTAGCTAGAAACTTCGATGGCTTGTGGGAATGTCTCAACGCCGCCGTCGTTCCCTTCTCATTTTCTCACACTACGATGCTGGATGACGGTGAAATAGGGAACAATTGAATTCGTCTTGCTGTGGTGAGTAAGACAGTGGCGAGATGGAGGGTTACTCACTAGTTCCTTGACGATGATCGTGGGTAGGCTTCTCGGTGGCCATAAATGGGGTTTCTCCATCCTTTGTGTGTGTGTGTGTGTTCAATGAGAGTAGGTTGAAGGTGAGTGTAGGGAGTGTGTGAGTGTAGATAATCAGGCTTTTGGAGTTACCGACATGGACAACTAAATCCAAAGTCTTTGGTTATTCTATGGGCCCTAACTAATTCGGGCTTAACCAACTCACACACATTTAGAAAGTTCAATCCCTTAAAATAAACAAAGCCCAATGAAACTTGTAGTGGTATTTTTGTAATTTCAAGTTTTTTCGATTTCTAGTTAAAAAAAAAAACTATTTTTGAAGGGCTAAATTTTGGTTTAGGTAGCCCTTTAGAAGGACATTATTAGAGATGACCTAATGTAAAAACCAGATAATGACCCTAAATTTTCTCAAACATGAAACCCTCGTTCTCATGATTAATGGAATGGTGTTGAAATTTTATAGCGTAATAAACACGTATTAAATAGGATGAACATAAATTTTTCATAAATTATAACTTTAATAATTAAAAATGATATATATTTAACTGGATAATTAACATAATAAAGGACCCCACATCAACATAATCCAATTTTTAATTTTGGAGGGTTAGTAGGACAAATGTGAGAATGGAGCACATGACAAATTTACAAAAAAACCACACTTCACCAGTCATCTCTCCCTAAAGAAAAATGTAATATTACAACAATGTGGGGAATATCCTTTTGGCATTTTCAACCGTCAGTTTGTATTAATCTTCGCTGTACTTTTCGGTGATGTGGATTGTTGTCTTTTCTTTCTTCCAGGTTTTTATTTTATATTATTTATTTATTTTTATTTCAAAAGTCTTCTAGGTTTTTATTCATCATGGAAAAATCCTTTTTTCTTTTTCCTTAGAGCCATTTTTTCCAGATCATTGCAGTTCAATAAAAATAAGTAATTTCTACTTAGAAATTTGTTCGTAAATTCTTGGCAAGTCGCGAATTTATTTAAAAATTTTCAATCTTAATTTTTAAAATCTCTATTTCCTTATTCAAATTCAATTTGACAATTTCTTCAATACTTCTATACTCAACTTTTAATAACTCATAATTTTTGAAATCCGTAAAAAGTCCTTAACCATAAGCTCCACCCCAATGCCCAAAACGGGGGCTGAATGAAGGATTTAGAGAAGAAGCACAATAAAAACGTTTTGTTTTTAGGGCTTTTAGGTCAACACAAGAGAGTTCAATATAAAATTTCATAATTGTAAATTGATTTCTGGCCTATAAGCTCCTGGATTTCTTTCCATAAAAACAAGGGTGGAAAATTGATTGTTTTGTGTGTGACTTGCCTACAATAGAGGAATAAAAAAAAAAAAAAAAACTTGCCTACAAGAAAATACTATAGCTCAAATATATTTTTCACATAATTTTCTTTTGGGTTTTTTTTTTGTAACTAAAAATAATAGAAAATCAAGAAATAGTTGGATCACTTTTTTTTTCTTGCTTATTTGTTCTTTGTTTTTTAGAACAGAACCACCTAAGCGTACACATTACACACACCATATGAGCTATATTTTTCTCGTCGTATCTGGAAATGAAAAAACAAAAAAATAACAAAAGAAATTCTGGAAATAAAAAAACAAATTTTTTCCTTTTTGAAATTAAATTATAAAAGGTCAGGAATAGAAACCCAGAGAAATACAACGGTATATATAATAAATATTCCCTTCTGTTCTGTATATAAAAGAACACAGTTTTAATTTTCTCTCTCTCAGTTAATAGAAACCCAATTCTCTCTCTTTCTCTCTCTTCTCTCAACTTCCTTTTCATCTCAATTGCTTTGATCGATTTCCTTCCGGTGAGATTTTTGTTTTTTTCGATGCCAATTTCTTTCAAGTTGTGTAAAATTTTCATAATCTCCATTTATTTTTCTTGAAATTTGCAAGCTTTTTGGGCGTTAGCGTTCAATTTGAGTTCTAGGGTTTTCCTCCTTCCGATTACAATTTCAAGCATTCCTTGTTGTGTAATCCTGTAGTCTAATTAAGCTTTTTTTCTTTTGCAGGTACCGTTTGGAGAATTTCAGTTCGTTCTTTGGTCATTGTCCCTTTGTTTATGATAATAAGGTACATAATTTTGTACACATGTGATATATATATGTATATATGTTTTAAAATTTTGTTAGAATAAATTTGTGTCTCTTCTGGTTTTGTTAAACCACTCAAAGAAATGATTAAGAAGTTTAAATATGTGTTACTTTAAAAAAAAAAATTCATGTTGGAATTAAATGTATGGTCTAAATCTTTGTGGTGTAATCTTTTTTGTAAGATTCCCAACAACAAGCCCCCCCCCCCCCCCCCCCCCTTTTTAATTCTCTCACAAAGCTAATTAGTATACAACCTGTTCGTATTTTAGTTATTAGAATGTAGCTGCCTATTATATTGCTTTGGAATGTGTTGTTTGCCATCGTAATTTAGCTCACGTAGGATGGGATGGGTGAGCGTACGTTAGAGATCATAGGCTTGAACCCCACTTGATCAGCAAATGAGATCAATGCTACACTTAAACGTGCGTGGAGGGTTGGGATTCTTTTGCACTCGCGTAACCATATTGGGAATCCTTTGAGTTAGTCTGAACAGATTTCTGGTGGGGGTAGGATTTATTTGGACAATTTTGTGTATAGGATTTCTTTATTCGGTACACGGGATAATATTTTTGAAGGCAATATAATTTTATTTGAAAGGATGGATTTGTTTTTTCCTAGAGTGCCTTAGTCCTAGGAAGTAAATTCTTTCAAGTGGTGCTCTTATTGTTATATTTCGCGCTGAAATATATCCAACTACATGATATCTCCATAACTTGTACTCTGGGTCTGTAATTCCCATATTGTGCATTTACACATTTTTATAATTACCTTGGCTTGAGAACAGGGATAATTTGTGACATCAATGGGGCAAAGAAATATACTATGCCCTAGTCAGATGATTGATTTGGAAATGAGTCAACAAGGGCAAGGATATCTCTGCCCCCCTTCCTCCATCCATTTTGGGAGCACCTCCAATATCCAACAACCTAATATTCACACAATGGTAACAGCTTCAGGGAGCTCGACTAGTTTCGATGCCCAACATTTACCTGAGTGTTATGATAATGCCGCATTATATGGAATGACCCCGTACAGTGGTGTTCAGCATCATCATAATCTTGATTTGGGTGTTGGAACTCCAGCCAACTATTATTATTCTTACATGGCCCCCTCCTCTAGTACCGGGGTGTTACCTGTTCCTTTAAATCATGGCGCTTCTGATCCATTATCATCTTCTAGCCATTATGGTGTCCTTGGAAATTCTGCAGATGAGCATGGAAGGAATAGTTGTATTATGGATGATGTTAGAGGTCCATGCAAGAGAAAAAATCCTGAAGGCTTACCAGGGCAATATTTTAATGCCTCTGCAACCCCTAGTTCTTCAGTATCTCCCTTGAATATGAGGAATCCTGATGGCGTTGCTGTGATTGATTCTGTAAGTTATGCTTTACCTCAGTATGTGGGAACTGGAAATCCGCCAATTATCGAAGCAGGACCTCAGAGTAGTATGAGGAACAGATCAGCTACAACTGGGCTTGATTCTATTGTGACACATGACCATAATCATCCGAATCAAGGAAATTATGTGGGTCAGCACTTTCAGCCAGCTGGAATTCTTTGGTTGGACCAACATTTAACTAGTAACAATGCAGATGGAAGTGCTTCAGTCTGGAATCAAGTTCCTACTGTTCCTTTTATGCACGGTCAGTACTTCTTTGTATTTTCTTCTCTTTAATTGGATTCTTGTTTGTATGTTCTTCCCTATAATTAGATTCCTATTTGCACCAGTTCAGTTTATATCATTTAGAAAGGAAATATTTCAGCTTCTGTTGGCAATTGCTCCTAACTTAATTTTCCTCTAGGGTTTTTTAATTTTCTCCTTCTTATTGGTAGGTTTTGTCTTTTTTAAAGTATTATGGTTCACATTTTGTACATTGAATAAAAGTTGGATCTATAGAAGCATTTATGACCCCTTTAAGTAAAGTTAGCTTGCTTTATATGTTCACGCGATCTTTTCTTTTGAGAACTTGCTCTCCATATTACGTGTGTTTTCCATGCAAGTATATATTTTCTTTTGAGAACTTGATCTATATGGACCATAATTATGGAAACCCACTTTCCTATTTAGTTTAATAACTTGTGTGTTTTGTATTAATTGGACCTCTCTTTCTTTCTCTCTGTGGCTCATTCTTTAGGGGTCAATGTCACTGTAGGTTCTAGGGACAGTGCGAACATGGGTATGCAAAGATATCATGATTCTAGCAACAGAAGTTCCTCTATTCTCCGACATCCTCATCCGCTCAACCACCTGCATCATAATCAGCACCTAACACCACCCATGCAAGGATTAAGAGGCCACAATCTAAATTTTCTTCCTCATGGAGCCACAACAGCTTCATATAGAATACCTGCTAGTTCCTCACGCAGCACCATGAATCCTTCTCAGAATGGTTTGGAGATTGGTCGCAGGCAACCAGGACCTATTCCACCAAACAGCTTCCGGATATCTAGGCCTCACCAAGGAGTTATTCCTGAGGCAGCTCTAAGACACCAGAGCCTTTCGCACTTGAGAGTTCTTCAGGCTGATGTAATTCTCTCTCTTTCTTTCTTCGTTTAGGGTTTTCCTGTTATTTATATACTTATGGTATATGTACCTTTCGCACTTGAGAGTTCTTCAGGCTGATGTAATTCTCTCTTTCTTTCTTCATTTAGGTGGTATATGTACTTATGATCTACTGTTTTGGTACCTTTTTGCAGGAGGGTGTCATAGTAGACCCAAACTTTTATGGAAGCTTTATTGACCAACACAGAGACATGCGCTTGGACATAGAGGACATGTCATATGAGGTAAATTGAAGAAGTTTGATTCTTTATCTACTTGTTCATATTGATAAATCAAGATACTACTCAATCATGCAGACAAGCAAAGCTAAAGAGGTGGGAGTTGTATTCTCAGATATTTTATGTTCCTCTATGTCCTTGCCCACTCGTTACTCATATATGCTGCCTCTTCAAAGTGTAACCTCACAACTCCACTTTCGATTGCAGGAGCTTCTTGCATTGGGGGAGCAAATTGGCCATGTAAGCACAGGATTGTCAAAGGAGGCCATTAGAAAACAACTGAAGACAAGGTCTTATTTATCGTCTTCTATTAATTTAAATCTGGACGATGCTGGATCTCCAGAGAAGGAATCCGAAGCTTGCATTATATGTCAGGTACCTTCGAACCCAGTCATAGTGATCTGCATATATAATATATGTTTTTTTCCATCTTGATGTGTATGTGCAATTGAGTATTTCATACTTGTGAATATCTAACACTATTTCCGTTTAAGAAATATATGATATTTCCCTATTCACGATGGTTCAATTTGGAATATTTCAGGATAATTATAAGAACCGTGAAAAGATAGGAATTCTTCGTTGTGGACATGAGTATCATGCAAGTTGCTTAAAGAAGTGGTTGCTTGTGAAGAATGTCTGCCCTGTCTGCAAATCCGAAGCATTAACTGCAGGCGGGAAGAAGAATGTATAGAAATGGGTTTACAGTTGAATCACAAAGGACTCTTTACCTTTGTTGTTTCGACTAATTTTCTTTGGCTATGTATTTTTGTATATGCACTTGCCTATATATATTGACCAACGGTTTAGCAGCCAGCTCATTTATTTGTTGGTTTTCGAAAACATTGGTCGTGTATCTATCAAACTTGTACAGACTTTTTTTCTCCCTTATAATTGTTCCCTTCTGTATTACTTGGTAATAATGCCTCATTCTTGTTCATTTGTGGTATTTTTTCAATAATTCATTTTTGTCGTTTCAAATGGATCAAATGCTGAATTATTTAGTCACTTGCGTGGTTAGAATGAAAATTTATTGTTCCTATTCATTAAACTGACCTAAATCTATAGTATTTTCATGTGGGTCGGATGTTTGATTATTATCATATTTGAACTGCTCTAAAATTGATTCCTTATCGAGTAGGTTTCCTAAAGAGTGCATAGACAGTGATCTTCCACCTGTCGAAGAAGGATTTACATCATGATTCAAACTCAGGTGTAAGGAGCGGTCACGGTAAGAATGCTAATCACAAAAATACTAGCGATTGACAAATTTTGTTTTTGA
The DNA here is from genome assembly GCA_032719365.1 of Prinsepia uniflora. Classification (NCBI taxonomy): domain Eukaryota; kingdom Viridiplantae; phylum Streptophyta; class Magnoliopsida; order Rosales; family Rosaceae; genus Prinsepia; species Prinsepia uniflora. The sequence continues at coordinate 33,786,370 of CM064868.1, read as the reverse complement.
GCCATAGAAGGAATGCTAATTCGTCGTACATTGGTTGAACTAAAAATCAATCAAATTACAAAAGCAAAATGATACAGTAATTCTTCTTCCTCAACTAAGCAACCAAACAAAGGACAACAAAGATGACGAAAGAAATTAAAAAAAAAAAAATTTATGAGTGGGCAAGGAAGGGACAAATAATCAAGAAATTGACATAAAGTTGGATGCTGTGACATTTCTTGTCTTCAAAACTACAAGCCAACCCCAGAAGAACTCGAGCACTGATCATACAGTACAAAGTTCATGAGAGATATAGGGGCAGCAAGATGAGAAGACAAACACCCTTAAGCTCGACATTAGGCAGAACAGCAACCAGCTTTCTTAACAGAAGAAACATCATCCTTGTTTCCAACATTTATGGTCTGTCCCTTGGGTAATGCAGCAGGATCATCTCCAACCTCAAGTGCTTTCCGGCTTACGACATGGTATATTTGTGTTAGGACCTCAGTGAAGGCATTTTCAACGTTCATAGACTCCAGTGCTGATGTCTCCATAAAAAAGGTGTTTTCTCTCTCAGCAAAGGCCTTAGCATCCTCAACAGAAACAGCTCGCAGGTGACGAAGATCAGCTTTGTTACCCACGAGCATTATCACTATATTGGCATCTGTATGATCCCGTAGCTCCTTTAACCATCTCTCAACATTCTCAAAAGTAACATGCCGCGTGACATCATAGACAAGCAATGCACCAACAGCTCCTCGGTAGTATGCACTTGTAATCGCACGGTACCTTTGGAAAAACAAGAATATATATATATATATATATATAATTAATTACTCAAACCCTATTATTCAAGAAATCATCATTCACAATCAACCCCAAAACATTAAATACACATCTTTTTTTATTCCCCTCCTACCTAATCATCTTTCAAATTCTGCTAGTCTGCTACCAAATGGTTTCAAAACAATGGGTAAATCCCGGATCTCCATAGAAGGAAAACAACCTGTTCATAACATAATGACAATAGAATCCCTTGTTGGATAACAATCAACTTGTTAGGAGAAAAATTAGAAGAACTCAACAACTTACCTACAATGTTCATGATTAATGCTTTGAGATTAATTATATACCTCCACACAGAAAAATTGCAATTAACTAATGAAGTTCATCAAATGGTTGGTTGGCTTTTAATAAGAAATGCATTGCCCAAGTTTAGCCCTGATCTTACATCAATACCTGATTTTCCTCAGCATCACAACATTAACCAATTAACAAAAATGAAAACACTAATACGGCCAACAGATCTCGATTCTTTTAGCGAACAAAACTATAAAGATTTTATCTTCATAGATTTGCCCACAATAAATCAGCATCCAGGCAGGAAAAAACGACAAACCATTAACCCAAATCTCATAACACGAACAATTAAAGAGACAAAATATTGGATTTGTTAATGAGGCGCAGAATTGACAACCTTTCTTGGCCAGCGGTATCCCAAATCTGGGCCTTAATGATCTTCTCATCAACGTGGATACTCCTAGTAGCGAACTCGACGCCGATTGTCGACTTAGACTCGAGGCTGAACTCGTTGCGCGTGAACCTGGATAAGAGGTTGGATTTTCCGACGCCAGAGTCCCCTATGAGCACCACCTTGAATAGATAATCGTAATCGTCATCTGCTCTGTACGCCATGCCGCCTTGTTCTCCGCTCCAAATTCGACTTTCGAGTTCGGTCTGATTGGCGGGTCGGATCGAATTGGGTCGCCGATTTAATGATTTATCAGTTGGAAGAGCGACTCGGAGACATGGAAGAATAAAGGAGGGATGATATATATGAATGTGGCCCTCATCATTGGGACGGGTCACGCAAGACCGGCTCAAAATTTTTCAGTTTGGGTTGGGTCGGATTGAGCATATTTTATAATTTAAAAAATATTGGGTCGAATTAGGTGGACTTAAATTATAAATATGAAAGCTCATGTTTTTTGTCTGGTCGAGTTTGGACCGAGCTTTTATCGGCTTTATGGGTTGGGCCCACTGATGAAAATGTCGTCGGAATCGTCGATATATTGCGATTTTCGGTCACTGACAGCTAAGGAGAGGGTGAACCTAAATCTTCCCCCAAAATCGTCGATAATGAACAATATCGGAGAATATCGGCGATATTCTCCGATATTGTTCATTATCGACGATTTTGGACCGAAAGACCGAACAATGAAATAAAATTCGAAAGCAAGGCACATAAATCAATCGAATAAAAGAAGAACAGAAACATGAAAATGTACAAGACCATACCATCGAACAATCTACTAAAATTCGAAACCAAGGCCCCGAAATCAATCGAACAAAAGAAGAAGTCAAGAACAGGAGAATTTGGGAACAGAGAAGTCACGAGAAGTGACGGATTGAAAAGAGAAATTGGCCCACAACCTCGTCAAATTCAATCATACAATTATACAAACACACAAGAATTCAAACATTCACAAATCACGGACGAACAATTTGGGAAGGAAACAAAAAACACCGAAATCACTTTAAACTCACGGACTCACCACCTTGGCTTTCGGGAAGAGCATAAATACGAACGGATTTGGCTGAAACCCTTGAACCCACTCTTGATCTGTTGACGGCTGGAAGCACAGCACCATTCGAACCCTCCATCAGTCCCTCTGTTTCGGTTCTCCGCTTCTCTCAGCCGCTCCACCGACGACGACTCGACCCTTGACGACCGCCACCCATCTCATCACCTCGCTTCGTCTCGCCGCCCTCACGGTTCACTTCTGCCGCCTCAGACACTAGGGACGACGCTAGACGACTCTGTCGTCTGATCTTCTCCAACGAACCCACCCCATGCGATCGAATCCAGAGAGATCGATCTCTATGAGGTTAAATAACCAAGGATGAAATGGCTGCATTTTATGTTTCCCTAATTTCTTTTTTTAACCCCTTGATTTATATAATTAAAGTCTCTTAGACTTAGATTAGTATTTAAAAATTAATTATGCTTAAACATATATTAGTAAGTAAATTTTAAATATGGTATATATATTTACTTAGCAGTTAAGCCTTAATTCATATATTTGGTAATCATTTATTAATAATAAATTTATCATTTATTACAAAAATATGTTTTAGTAATGTATGTTTTAATATAAAATATGGTTTAATTCATATATTTGGTAATATTTGGCAATACATTTTGTAATAATTTATTAATAATAAATTTATCATTTATTACTAAAATATGTTTTAGTAATGTATGTGTTAATATAAAATAAAGTTTAATTCATATATTTGGTAATATTTGGTAATATATTTGGTAATCATTTATTATTAATAAATTTATCATTTATTACTAAAATATGTTTTAGTAATGTATGTGTTAATATAAAATATTGTTTAATTCATATATTTGGTAATCATTTATTATTAATAAATTTATCATTTATTACTAAAATATGTTTTAGTAATGTATGTTTTAATATAAAATATGGCTTAATTCATATATTTGGTAATATTTGTTTTAATTTAGAATATATGTTTTATTTTAGAATATATATTAAAAATTATGAATATATGTGTTTTTGCTCCTTAATTTTTTTATCATCATCAAAGTCTAACTTAGAATATATGTTCTAATTGATCAAAATTTAATATTAGGTAAATAATATGGTTTAATTCATATATTTGGTAATCATTTATTAATAATAAATTGATCATTTATCACTAAAAATATGTTTTAGTAATGTATATTTTAATATAAAATATGAGGTAATTCATATATTTGGTAATATTTGTTTTAATTTAGAATATATGTTTTATTTTAGAATATATATTGAAATTATGAATATATGTGTTTTTGCTCCTTAATTTTTTATCATCATCAAAGTCTAACTTAGAATATATGTTCTAATTGATCAAAATTTATTATTACGTAAATAATATGGCTTAATTCATATATTTTGTAATATTAGGCAATATATTTGGTAATCATTTATGACAGGACCTGTCCCCGAAGGACATAGATAACCGTGCCCGGTCCTGCTACCGTCTGACAAGTCAACTGAAAATCCGAAACTACCCTTCTGCACCTGCCAAACAAGGGATATTTGCTCCTGTGCCCACTTATACCTCCACCTCTCGAATAGCCTCGATCATCGCGCTACGACCTGAAGGGTCAATAAAATAGAAAAGGTGTGAGTGGACAAAGATAAAGTTCGATAAATACGTTTGCCAAAAGACAATCGTACCCTCCAGTTTTCACAAACGTGCATGCATATCATAAAACATGAGTAATAGTATGAAATCATTCAAGTATGAACAGTGGACCGATAAAATCAAAACATATTTTCCCATGGTCCGTAAAACTCATGTTCACCAACTCAGTTCATTTTATAAAACAGCAAATCCCGGCTCTCAGGCCAAAACATGTGAACACCATCCCCTGGCCACAAAGACCAAAAACCCGTACTCAAAACCGGTACGTAATCACAAATATCATGTTTCTAAATTCCATGTCCACACCTTCCTTAAAACTCATTTTCATTAAATCAATTTATATTTAAAACCACGGTTTCCTCAAAATCATTTTCCATAAAACCACGGGACTTATTTCCATATCCTGTTGCTTAGAGTCACGTTTATCCCTGCAACGCGTGCAAATCAATAAGCTCAAGGACCGCTCAAAATCCGAGTATCCGCCGCTGTGAACACATCACCAGCTGGCAATCCGGATCTCGTGAACACATCACTTACCGATCCATATATATATCCAGCACATCTGATCTGAGTCGAGCCTCCCCTGGGCTGCCGGACAAAGACCGTGCTACGTGACCTCTTCGGGGTAAAAACATCTATCCCGAAGGCAAGCGTTATCTCCAGGGTGCACTCCGGGGGAAAACATATTTCCACCCGAAAGCCCTAATTATCCGCAACATATCATCATCACAAAAACCAGTGAAAAATAATTTCATTTAAATCAAAATCATTTCCAATACAAGGTCTCAGCCCCAAGTCCCGATTTACTTTATCAATCCGCAAATCATCATTATCATCATGTAATCACATGGAAATACAAATCCAACCAAAATCACAATTTCATTGGGTCTCAAGCCCAAAATGTCATTTTCACGCAAATTCGTGCAACCGTAACCCGAGTTGCCACGATCACGTAAATCCATAAATTCAATCACTGACTCATATTCCGAGTCCAAATATCATTTTCAATTTCCAGACTCATAACCCAAGTCAAAACATCATTTTCAATCCGGGCCTAGCCCAAAAACATCAATTGCATCATTTCTCGAAAATCGTGCCAAAATATAATATAATAATCATAAAACCGAGAAAATCGAGAAATCACCAGAATGAAACATCAATCATAACAAATCATATCAAATCATATAATAAAGCATTTTAAAGCATATATGCATGCATCACGGTTAGAAAGCCAAAAGTCCACTCACACACACTGTCCAAAACGGTCCGTTTCCGAGCTGCACGTTTTTCCGTAAGTTCTGGAAATCACAACTCCTGTCCAAAATCATTATAGAGGGTTACTAACATCTCAAAATACTTCATATAATTTTTCCCAATTTTTTCGGAATTTAAATACGTATTTTTAACGTAAAACAAAACTTCGGATACGCGGAACATCAACGAAACGATACCCGATTTCCTCGAAACTAGTGTCAAAATGTTCGTTACACTAAATGGAACAAAAGTAATGTTGAACTCACCTCGAGATTCTCACCCACGCGCCGCCGCAAGTGGCTGCGTGTGAAAGCCACGCGCGTAGCACAGTAACGCTACAGTGCTCCTTCTTCACCCTTATTTCTGATAAACAGGTTGAAAAACCCGCGATAGAACCCGGTTCAAACTCACCCAATTCGACATCAATTAAATCCATTCTTTCAACTGATCCCTTGTAATCCATCTCCATTTAAGTTCTGTAAATCGAATTACACAAATTAGGGTCTAAATCCTCACGACTCACGATCGATCCTCGACGGATTTTCAATTCGGGTTCACTGATTTCAACCCTGATTTTCAAATTAATTCACACAGTGAGTATCGTGAGAGTGTAAGGAACATTTCTACAAGATCAATTTCATACAATCATACCTCTAACTCACTGAACTCAAGCTCGATTTTAAGCTGCCATGGGAGCTTCTGTTCTTCCCCAATTCGACACGATTTCTCCTCGTTTTTGTTGCAGAGATGTTCGTTTTGTTCCCAGAAGTCGATTTGAATCCTCAATTGTGATCCTCACAGCTCACAATCTCGAATTCGAAAGTCCCCCCAATTTTCAAGATTTTCGATTCAGAATTAACCCAGGGGCCTCACTGTCACTCGAGTTTCTCTCTCAATTCGGCTTCCTCAGTCTCCAAATTGCACAATGAAGCTGAGACAAAGGTTAATTAGCTGCTAATTGATAATCATTAAGACAACCCATAATTTAGGGAATTAGTGTCTAAAGTGGTATAATTGTGTTTTCCCTAATACACGATTCCATGTTATCTGGGGCAAGAAAGATGACAAAGGACAGGTGTTATTGTCTGATCATGGTGAAAAGACCATTTTGCCCTTCGTACGACAAATTACTATTTTGCCCCTAGACATCTGTGACCCGTAACTTGGTCACCCGAACTCCATTTTCGACGTGCCGCCTGTCGTTGGATTCGTATCAACGAGACCTACGTAACGGTCTTTGGCCCTCGTCCATTGGACCTCCCGGTCAAAAAGTCAACATTTGGCCCCTAATATGCCAAATTACCAAAATACCCCATAACTTCCGAACGTCATAACTTTTTCCTCGAACGTCGGAATCGAACGTGCCACCTGTTTATGAACTCGTGACGTCCCGAACTACGTCACAATCATCGGTCAAAGTCCATTTGACCTCCCGAACTAAAAGTCAACATTTTGCCCACGCTAGGGGCAAAACAGTCATTTTGCACAATTCGTCCGATTTCACTCCACTAATCTCAGATTAGTCATTCTATACAATAATTAATAAATATTCAATCCCGACACTCGGGACGGGTCATTACAACCTTCCCCCCTTAAAGATTTCGTCCCCGAAATTCCAACTATCGTTATTCCGCATCCACCTCATGGAAAACAAATGGTTTCACAATATGTGTACACCTGTACACCCACTAACCAACGCAGAACTCATCTGCACCCAAAGGTCTCATCACAGACTCACGTCGTACTGACTACACTCGACCACCTCGAGTGAAATTGATCACCTGAAATTGACAATGTCATCATTAAGCTGACTCCTTCAGCTTGACGATTCCACTCAATCACCAATGTGCCCTGACCTCCGCTCTCATCGAGAGTCACCAAATCTCACTTGTCAGCCCAAGCTGACACTACTAGTCAAACTGTCACCACCAAGCTTTACCACCCTAGTAAAGCTCCAATCATCAACAAAACAGTGACACCACCTCGGACTACAATTCCGTCAATGTAGCGTAAGATCAACCACATGATCTCACCTCACAGGGCAAGCTCAACCCTACGACAAATACCAACCTCAGTACCCACAACTGTCACCCCCTCAGTGATCCAAGATGCTGGTAAGGTCACGACACGGTAACATCTCGCCGCAAAGCAACTTGCGGTCACACTAACCACCAACTCACTCATCCTGAGTATACGCATACCGTCATCCCTCTCAATCAGACGGTGTAACTGGAACACATTGGACACCAGCCTAGCAGTGATCACACAACTCAACACTAGAGTTACACTAGCCAACCATGGCTAAGAGAACCTGCTCAAACAATCACTGAATGCGTCAGAATTACTCTGCCCAGTGCATCGTGTTCAATGTCCAGTTCACGTTTCACAATCAAACCAATGGTATCGGAACTAAACCAATTACCAACACGTTCACTAACGTACTACTGGTATAACCCGTATACCGTCACCCGGTACCACAAGTCTACAAAGTATCGTACCTCAAACCAAGTACAAGGTACACACATCTAACCATTGACCAGACTACAACCACCTAGGTCATAGCCAAACACGTTCCAATAATGGAGTCCATTTGCCCAACCCAGTAGTAGACAAATCGAAACTCCACCCATCATCTAGTTCCAATTCCAAATCCGAATCCACAATTTCGTAAGAAATCCCGAATCCAAACCTAGACATCACATTTTTAATCCATGTCCAAATCCGAATCTGAAATCATTATTCCGCAAGCTAGCATTTGGAATAATCATTCTGCACCCGAATCCAGTATTCCACTTTCAAGTTCCAAAATCGAATCCTGAATCGTCACCCAGAAAGTCGATTCCAAAATCCGAAATCTCGTTCACGTCCACTCGGACACACCAAAACCGAACCTATCGGTTACCAGTTCACTATATTCGGTTGGCTTCATAGGGAAGCCAATCCAACAACCACACATCTAAGGTTGACAAAATCCGACCACGTTGGAAACCTACTTACTCGAGTAATATACCATAAGGGGCTCCACTTCGAAAAGAAGTTCAGTCCCGTCATTTACGACTCACATACCAGAGTAAGAGTGATAAACTCTCTCCCTATCTGGATCATCGAAATCGCGACCCAGATTCGACATCGCGTCCCTAAAAAAAAAAGTCATGATCCTGCTCCACCTAGGATCCACACAGTTAACTACTAGAAACCATAGGGTCTTACACCCTCATCTTATTTGCGTACTGTCACAACGTTTGACAATCAACTCCCACAATTAAATAGTTCAGTCAACGACGAGACACGTCGCGACTGTGGGTTCTCATTGATTACCTCGTATCTATCATTGCCATCCCACCTAGGAAAAACCAAGGATGATAAAAAACAATGACCCCAAAACTCATCCTACGTGGATGCAAAAAAAACTCGATGCACTCCCCACGCCATGTAACCCAACATCATCTGCCACCAAGCAGAAAGTGGGAAACACACATGGGCCCACCAACCAATACACGCTCAACGTATTGGTAACTACGATCAACGTCTGCCAGGGCAGAAAACAAGAAGTCAATCCCAATGACTCCAGAATACCTAATTCCAGTGCGGAAAACCCGCAATCCTCTTATCACCTCAAACACAACCTCTCACGATTCCGTAGGTCCAACCATGTTGGAACTATCGTACTCGGACAACAACCACGTGTCCCCTTTAGACTGGTTACTAACACATACCCAACTCGACGAAGTCACAACTCGACTCGTGAGTCATCGTCAGCACAGACACCAGCACCAACACCAGCACACAAACAACAACATCAGTATGAGCACACCGTGTGCAAAACTGATGACCCTGGATCTCCGCTCATAACAAGCGACGACCCCGTACCTCTGCTCGAATAGGAGAAACTCTGCCTCCCTCGTACCCAACAACTCTGGGTACAGTCACCCTGACAACTCATATGAGAAAAGGAAACGTCCCCTGAACCTCCCTCGATTCTCCACAACTACTATTGGTAGTAGTGCCTGCCACAGACTTATGCAGACCTAACCACCAGACACCGCTATTGTAACGCCCCGGAAATTTGGAAAATGTAATTTTGTAAAATAATGAATAAATGATGTTTTTACCCTTGTGAATAGTATGGTCAATTTGTTGACTTTTTGATTGGTGAATCAAACGGACGTTGACCGATGACCGTGACGTAGTTCGGGACGTCACGAGTCCATAGACAGGTGGCACGCCCAATTCCGACGATCAAGGAAAAAGTTATGACGTTCGGAAGTTCGAGGGCATTTTCGTAATTTGGACGAAAATGGGGAAAATGTTGACTTTTTGTTTGACAACTAATTTTCACACGACTCGAGGACCGTTAGGTAGGTCTCGATGCCCTGAGTACAACGACAGGCGGCACATCGAAAACGGAGTTCGGATATGAACGTTACGGGTCACGGAAGGCTAGGGGCAAAATGGTAATTTGACCAACCGGGGGTAAAATGGTCTTTTAATCTTGATCAGACCATGACACCTATCTTTTGTCTTATTCTTGCCTCAGAAAACATGGAATCGGGTCTTAAGGGAAACAAAATGATATACACTTTTGACATTTATCCCTAAATCATGGCTTAACTCATCATTTTGTTCAATTGACCCGTGATAAACCACCAGCTCATCGTCATTGTGCAATTAAGAGACTAAGGACTTGAACTGAGAGAGAGGAACTCGAGGGATTGTGAGAACTGGGAGAATTTTGGTTCGAAAATTTCAGAAAATTTGGGGGAATTCGAATTCGAATTTGTGAACCAGGAGAAGGGGAATTGAGGATTACAATAAGCTTCTGGGATCAAAACGACACTCACTGCAACAAAAACGAAGAGAATTGCTGTCGAATCGAGGAAGAACAGAAGCTTCCATGGCTGCCGAAAATCGAGCTTGAGTTCAGTTAGTTAGAGGTAAGCTTGTATGAAATTGATCTTGTGGAAATGTTCCCTACACTCTCACGATGCTAACTATGTGAATTAATTGGAAAATCAGGGACGGAATCGTGAAACCCGAATAGGAGACCCGTCGAAGTTCGATCGTGAGTCGTGAAGTTTTAGACCTTAATTGAGGTAATTAAACTCACAGAACTGAAATGAAGTTTAATTAGATGGGATCAGTTGAAAGAACGGATCGATTTGAGGTCGAATTGATGGAGTTTGAATCGGATCCTATCGCGGGTATTTCAACCCGTTTATCAGACGTACGAGTGAGAACAACGCACTGTAGCATTAATGTGCTACGCGCGTGGAGGGGATTCCGGCAAAGTGGTCAACATGAAACTTGATGTTCTCGATGATACGAACCTATCCACGTTGGTTTCGGGTCAATCAGATATGGTTTCAGAGTAGTTCCGAGTACCCGACACGTTTAAATTATATTAAAATAATATTATAAAATTCCGACAATTAGAGGATTCTTATTTGAGGATCATATGATAGTCTAGTAATCTTAAATCACTTTGTTTGACAGGCTGGAATATTCCCGGGACGTCGGAAGAAAACGAACAGCTCGAGGCTCAGCAATCCGGACGGTGTGTGTGAGTGGACTTTTGGTTTTCTAACCGTGATGCATGCATATATGATTTAAATGCTTTATTATATGATTTTATATGCTTTGGCATGATTGATGTTTCAATCCGGTGATTTCTCGGTTTTAAGATTATTATATTATATTTTGGCACGATTTTTGAGAAATGATGAAATGGATGTTTTTGGGCTAGGCTCGGATTGAAAATGATATTTGGACTCGGAATATGAGTCAGTGATTGATTTTATGGAATTACGTGATCGTGACAACTCGGGTTTACGGTTGCACGGATTTACGTGAAAATGAGATTTTGGGCTTGTAACCCAAGTGAATAGTAATTTTGACTCGGATTTGGAGTCACATGTGAATATGATTAAATTAATGATTTTGATTTATAAAGTGAATCCTAGACACTGTTTAATGATGGTTTTGTGGAACTTGATTTGTGAAAGCTATGTCTCGGACATAGGCCCCATTGAAATGTTTTTGACTTGATTTGAGACATAAATGATTTTAAAATGAGATTACTGGATTTGGTGACCTGTTCCACATCTACCATCCTTTGTGATTGATAGTCTCCTCCGGACGTCGTGGATCCTGGAGTAGTCACGATCCACTGCCTGGAGATGAGTAGCTCCGAGGGAGGCTCACTCGCAAGAGCGTGGGATTATGATGATATCCTCTAGACGTCGTTGATCCTAGAGTTGATATCCCCCTAGACATCGTAGATCCTGGGGGATGTACTCGGACGTGAGACACCGAGTTGCACGCGTTGCATTGATATCGTGACGGGTGATATGGATAATGTGATTGGATATTGAGGATTGGTGGTATTATGATTTATTGATATCTGTGTCTAGAGACTTTAGAAAATGATGCTTTATATCATGAATTGATTTCATATTATTACTCATGTTTTCTGTTATGCATGCACGTTTGTGAAAACTGGAGGGTAAGAAATGTGTTTTGGTAAATGTACTTAGAAAACTTTATTTTTGTCCACTCACACCTTTACTGTTTTATGCACCCTCCAGGCTAGTGCACCGGTACGAGGGCTAGAAACGAGGCAAGCGAGGCAAAAGAATAAATAGACCGTTGCGCACTCAGACACTCTACAGAGTAGGAATTTGATCCCTATCTGTAATAGTACCTATGCTCTGTATTGTCTTTGACTAGTCAAACTTGTGACGTCATTGGTCTGTAAAACTTAATTATCCCTTGTCAGACAATGTTTTCTGGATTTGTTGTGTGGTGTATGTATATAAGTTTGGTTACCTTTGGTATTTTTGGTTATTGTCAGACGGGAGCAGGATTCATCACGACTATCGAGGGATAATCGGGATGGGTCTTGTCAGCTATCGAGACTCCACATCCAATGGAATCAAGTACCCGTACACTACTCTGTATCCCCACTCTTGGATTCCATCGACAAGTACCGACCCCGGGTAACCGGTCCAACACATCTCCAACCAATCGTAACTCTACTCAACCAATGTCGTCTACAAGGTCGCCCATGACCATAGTTGCACCAACAATCTGTCACAACTAAGTAGCACGACAACCAACTAGGCATAACCGATATGTACAACCCCGACTGTGGATTGCAGTTCCACCACTAAAGTTGACATGACTAGACCTGACACAACCGTCAGTCGGTCCCGACTTCGAAAAGTCATTAAAAGTCAAACCACTCGCCAACACACATTTCTGAACCATACACCCTACCTTAGGGCTCCACGATCACTACTTAGGGTTCCTCAAAACCCGACTGCTCCCGAGTCCTAAAATATTACCATGACTTATCTCGAGTCCTAACCGAAATCTTGCCATCCCTGGCATACTCGGTCACCTAGCAAATTACCGCCGGTGAACCACATCTTATACCACTTACCAAGCCTAAGGGATACCCCATCACACTCTAGACGTTGGAACTCACATTCCGCTCAAGGAATTTATTGAGAATAATCTCATAATGGGTCCAACCTACCCAATTGTGCTACCCTTCTAGCCTCTGCGTTCGTTCAATCCTGGGACCCATAAAAATACTGATTCGACAATTAGTAAGTCGCAATTAGACTAATTAACATCTGACCCTCAAACCAAGGTCAATTACATGCCGAGATCTAACACAAGGCCTCAAATACCCTAATATACCCATCTCACTATCAGGTCGCGCACGAAGCTCACGTTTTGGAGGTATGGCGTGGCAACAGCATCAGCAACCTAGTGCTTTGATACCAATTTGATAGGACCCGTCCCCGAAGGACATAGATAACCGTGCCCGGTCCTGCTCCCGTCTGACAAGTCAACTGAAAATCCGAAACTACCCTTCAGCACCTGCCAGACAAGAGATATTTGCGCCTGGGCCCACTCATACGTCCACCTCTCGAATAGCCTCGATCATCGCGCCACGACCTGAAGGGTCAATAAAACAGAAAAGGTGTGAGTGGACAAAGATAAAGTTCGATAAATACGTTTACCAAAAGACAATCTTACCCTCCAGTTTTCACAAACGTGCATGCATATCATAAAACATGAGTAATAGTATGAAATCATTCAAGTATGAACAGTGGACCGATAAAATCAAAACATATTTTCCCATGGTCCGTAAAACTCATGTTCACCAACTCAGTTCATTTTATAAAACAGCAAATCCCGGCTCTCAGGCCAAAACATGTGAACACCATCCCCTGGCCACAAAGACCAAAAACCCGTACTCAAAACCGGTACGTAATCACAAATATCATGTTTCTAAATTCCATGTCCACACCTTCCTTAAAACTCATTTTCATTAAATCAATTTATATTTAAAACCACGGTTTCCTCAAAATCATTTTCCATAAAACCACGGGACTTATTTCCATATCCTGTTGCTTAGAGTCACGTTTATCCCTGCAACGCGTGCAAATCAATAGGCTCAAGGACCGCTCAAAATCCGAGCATCCGCCGTTGAGAACACATCACCAGCTGGCAATCCGGATCTCGTGAACGCATCACTTACCGATCCATATATATATCAAGCATATCTGATCTGAGTCGAGCCTCCCCTGGGCTGCAGGACAAAGACCGTGCTACGTGACCTCTTCGGGGTAAAAACTTCTATCCCGAAGGAAAGCGTTATCTCCAGGGTGCACTCCGGCGAAAAACATATTTCCACCCAAAAGCCCTAATTATCCGCAACATATCATCATCACAAAAACCAGTGAAAAATAATTGCATTTAAATCAAAATCATTTCCAATACAGGGTCTCAGCCCCAAGTCCCGTTTTACTTTATCAATCCGCAAATCATCATTATCATCATGTAATCACATGGAAATACAAATCCAACCAAAATCACAATTTCATTGGGTCTCAAGCCCAAAATGTCATTTTCACGCAAATCCGTGCAACCGTAACCCGAGTTGCCACGATCACATAAATCCATAAATTCAATCACTGACTCATAATCCGAGTACAAATATCATTTTCAATTTCCTGACTCATAACCCGAGTCAAAACATCATTTTCAATCTGGGCCTAGCCCAAAAACATCAATTGCATCATTTCTCGAAAATCGTGCCAAAATATAATATAATAATCATAAAACTGAGAAAATCGAGAAATCATCAGATTGAAACATCAATCATAACAAATCATATCAAATCATATAATAAAGCATTTTAAAGCATATATGCATGCATCACGGTTAGAAAGCCAAAAGTCCACTCACACACACTGTCCAAAACGGTTCGTTTCCGAGCTGCACGTTTTTCCGTAAGTTCTGGAAATCACAACTCCTGTCCAAAATCATTATAGAGGGTTACTAACATCTCAAAATACTTCATATAATTTTCCCCAATTTTTCCGGAATTTAAATACGTATTTTTAACGTAAAACAAAACTTCGGATACGCGGAATATCAACGAAACGATACCCGATTTCCTCGAAACCAGTGTCAAAATGTTCGTTACACTAAATGGAACAAAAGTAATGTTGAACTCACCTCGGGATTCTCACCCACACGCCCCCACGCGCCGCCGCAAGTGGCTGCGTGTGAAAGCCACGCGTGTAGCACAGTAACGCTACAGTGCTCCTTCTTCACCCCTATGTCTGATAAACGGGTTTAAAAACCCGCGATAGAACCCGGTTCAAACTCACCCAATTCGACATCAATTTAATCCAATCTTTCAACTGATCCCTTGTAATCCATCTCCATTTAAGTTCTGTAAATCGAATTACACAAATTAGGGTCTAAATCCTCACGACCCACGATCGATCCTCGACGGGTTTTCAATTCGGGTTCACTGATTTCAACCCTGATTTTCAAATTAATTCACACAGTGAGTATCGTGAGAGTGTAAGGAACATTTCTACAAGATCAATTTCATACAATCATACCTCTAACTCACTGAACTCAAGCTCGATTTTAAGCTGCCATGGGAGCTTCTGTTCTTCCCCAATTCGACACGATTTCTCCTCGTTTTTGTTGTAGAGATGTTCGTTTTGTTCCCAGAAGTCGATTTGAATCCTCAATTGTGATCCTCACAGCTCACAATCTCGAATTCGAAAGTCCCCCTAATTTTCAAGATTTTCGATTCAGAATTAACCCAGGGGCCTCACTGTCACTCGAGTTTCTCTCTCAATTCGGCTTCCTCAGTCTCCCAATTGCACAATGAAGCTGAGACAAAGGTTAATTAGCTGCTAATTGATAATCATTAAGACAACCCATAATTTAGGGAATTAGTGTCTAAAGTGGTATAATTGTGTTTTCCCTAATACACGATTCCATGTTATCTGGGGCAAGAAAGATGACAGAGGATAGGTGTTATTGTCTGATCATGGTGAAAAGACCATTTTGCCCTTCGTACGACAAATTACCATTTTGCCCCTAGACATCCGTGACCCGTAACTTGGTCACCCAAACTCCGTTTTCGACGTGCCGCCTGTCGTTGGATTCGTATCAACGAGACCTACGTAACGGTCTTTGGCCCTCGTCCATTGGACCTCCCGGTCAAAAAGTCAACATTTGGCCGCTAATATGCCAAATTACCAAAATACCCCATAACTTCCGAACGTCATAACTTTTTCCTCGAACGTCGAAATCGAACGTGCCACCTGTTTATGAACTCGTGACGTCCCGAACTACGTCACAATCATCGGTCAAAGTCCATTTGACCGCCCGAACTAAAAGTCAACAGTTTGCCCACGCTAGGGGCAAAACAGTCATTTTGCACAATTCGTCCGATTTCACTCCACTAATCCCAAATTAGTCATTCTATATTATAATTAATAAATATTCAATCCCGACACTCGGGACGGGTCATTACAATTTATTAATAATAAATTGATCATTTATTACTAAAAATATGTTTTGGTAATGTATATTTTAATATAAAATATGAGGTAATTCATATATTTGGTAATATTTGTTTTAATTTTTAATATATGTTTTATTTTAGAATATACATTAAAATTATGAATATATGTGTTTTTGCTCCTTAATTTTTTATCATCATCAAAGTCTAACTTAGAATATATGTTCTAATTGAAATAATTTTATTATTATTTGTGTTTTCATTATTATTATTATTTGTCATTATCAAATTTTAATTATTTTTCATGTAACTTAAATTTCATAAAATGACTAGTGGAAGTACAAGTGAAAGCCGCCCAAGACCTGGACGAGTTGACCCAGCATGGAAATATGCCATTGCGATTCCTGGAAATAAAAATGGTGACATATGTTCATTTTTTCAACATCAGTTCCAGAGTGGAGGCATAACGCGATTAAAGTTTCATCTAGCAGGTTTTGATCCGAAAAAAAATGTTCAAAAATGCAAAGATGTACCTAAGGCTATTAGGGATGAGGTCAGAGCATGGATTAAAAGTAAAGATACTGCTAAACAGACTAAGAATATGATTGGGGAGAACATACGAGCTGACTTGAGAGGAGATCCACTGGACACTCAACAGAGCATTCAGATTAATGATAGCGATGATGAAGAGGATGATGATGGATTCGCTTATCAACCAGATGTGCATAATCTGAGAGAGCAGCATATCGCTTTGCTGTAAATGCATCGAGAGATGAGGCACGGCAAAGTGTCGACAATTATAGAGTTGGTACCATGAGTGGTGCTCAAGGAGGCAGTAGCAGTCGTCAACCACCGCAACAGATGCGTCGATCACAAAGTTTTCGTGATCCATTTTCAACTCCTCCAGAACCAAAACTCTACAAAACCGCACGAAGTCAACAGAAGACTGTAAAATCGATGTGGAAAGAGACAAAAGAGAAGTTGGGTCGATACGTAAGCAAATTTTTTATATATGAAGGTGTGGCTCCAAATAAAGCCAACTCTCATCATTTTAAGAATATGATTATTGAAGCCCAACGAGCAGGTATTTAATAAATTTATTTATGATACATTTTTATTTAGCTTATGAAATAGCATTAAATGCTAACTTATGTTTTGGTTTGCAGGTGAAGGCGTGTCCACTCCTTCACCATATGAAGTGAAAAATAAATACCTTCCTATGGAGTATGAAGAAATAACGGCGTATGTGGAGCAACAAAAGCGACACTGGGAAACTTATGGATGTACCATAATGTGTGATGGTTGGACCGGTCCAACGAAGCTATCGATAATTAACTTCATGGTATATAGTAAGGGTTCAACTGTATTTCTCAGGTAAGTTGATTCTTCCAAATTCCATAAAAGCTATGTGTACATACAAAATTTGTTGAAGGAAGTTGTTCAGGAGGTTGGAGTACAAAATGTTGTACAGATCGTTACTGATAATGGGTCGAACTTTAAAAAGGCTGGAAAAAAACTGCTGAAGACGTATCCGATCTATTGGACTCCTTATGCAGTGTCAGGACCCACCCCTAATCCCCCGAGATTAAGGGCTAAATCCCGATCCCGTATAACTTACGCATGACACGAAGGCTAAACTGACGTTCAATCTTCATGTGACACGTAAGTCGGACAAGGGATTCTCGATCCGACAGTCCAAAAACTTCCGAACTTCACAGAGTACGCAAAGTATAATGTGGATCGTACGTGTAATGTCTCCGTCTCTCTCGACCAACAGCCCGCGCCGCAACAACCTAGAGGGTATCGAAAACACGAAAAGACTGTGAGTGGACAAAAATAAAGTTTAAGTTCAAAAACAGTTCACAGAAAACACAATTACATTTATACCCTCCGTTTCAAAAAACAATGCATGCATATCAAGTCAAGTCATGAAACCACTCATATCAAAAACCATCATTGAAAAACCATTTGGAAACCCATATCACTCACGCCTCAGCCTCAAATCACAATTCAATCTCA
Source organism: Prinsepia uniflora (assembly GCA_032719365.1). NCBI lineage: Eukaryota > Viridiplantae > Streptophyta > Magnoliopsida > Rosales > Rosaceae > Prinsepia > Prinsepia uniflora. The sequence goes on along the minus strand of CM064868.1, from coordinate 33,768,051 downwards.
GCACCGGGAACTCAGTCCCAAAACTCGTCAAATCCAATTCATCCGGGCCACTGCCCAAAACATCAGAAAACCAGTGAAAAACATCAATCATACAAGTTTACTGGATCTCAAGTGCGCCCGAGTCTTTAAACTCAAAACACAATGCGCAATAGCCAGGCCTTCCCGGGATATCAACGAGTCTTTAAACTCAAAACACAATCACAGGCCTCGGGGGGGTATCATTATCACCGAGTCTTTAAACTCAAAGCCATACCGAGTCTTTAAACTCAAAAAAATCCGGGGCCCTCCCCCCGTAAATCAATTCTAGTCTTTAAACTCAAAACCAGATCCAGTGAGTTTTCTCTTTTTCCAGGTCTTTAAACCCAAAACCATTTTTTAATCAACCATGAAAACCACAGAAAATCCCTCTCCGAATTCGTAACAATGATTCCGTAAGCCGGCATCCGGAACCACTGTCCCGAACCCAAATCCAAACTTCTTTTCCAAACCTCGAAAACCAAAGCCGAAACATCATTTCTGAAATCACAAGAACAGGGCTCCCAGCCCGAAATCACTTTTCCGAAATCCATTTCAAAACCTTGAAATCAAATCATATTTCAAAACCCAAAGTCAAATCATTAAAACCATCGTCAAATCACAAGAGAAAGCGAAACATCGTAAAATGTGAATTTCCGTTATTTTCCTCGATAAACGTGAAAAAACCATAATCCATCACAATCATAAATCAAATCATAGAATCAAGTATGAAAACATATTAAAACATATATGCATGCATCAAGAGTTAGAAAGCAAAGTCCACTCGCAGACCATTCCGACGTGGCCTCGATACGCGCGCACTTACGCCGTCCCCGGCCATTCCGTTATCCTCGGCTTTCCCGAATCTGTCCAAAGCCCACAACGAGGTTACTAACTACTTCACAAAAGTCCTACTCAAATCCCATAATTTTTCCCAAACTTAAAACATAACTAAAGGGAACACTAAATGACATGCCCTGTCCCAATTGGACCTCGATAACCGTGTCCGGTCCTGCTCCCGTCTGAAAAGTCAACTGAATTCTCGAAACTACCCCTCAGCACCTATGAGACAAGGGATTATCTCCGCTTATGCCTCCGCCTCTCAGTTAGCCCCGAACGTCGTGTAACGGCCTAGAGGGTCATCAAAAACAGAAAAGTGTGAGTGGACAAAAATATATTCATTAAAACACATTTTTAAAAGACATCATTTACCCTCCAGTTTATCAAACCTGCATGCATAGGGAAAAACATATGAACAACAATCACCGGCCCTCCAGCCACAGTACATATGAAAACATAATCACCAGGCCACATAGACCCGAACTCGTACTCAATACCAGTACGTAGTCACAAGCAATCAATCAAACAATCCATCAAGCAATCAATCATATCCGCACTACGCGTAGGCCTTAACCCCGAGCATTAGCCGTCTGGGAACACCCCGAGCTTCGGCTATCTGGGAACACATATCACCCCGAGTATCAGCCGTCTGGGAACACCCCTAGCTTCGGCTGTTTGGGAACAATCACAATCATATCATATCCCCGAGCTTCCGTCGTCTGGGAACTCCCCTAGCTTCGACCGTCTGGGCATTCACAATCACAATGAAAATCATCCCGGGATCATATCCCAAAACATCTCAATCAAATCCTTGACTGCAAACCAAGTCAAAATCGATACCAACCGGGACTCAAGCCCAAATATCATTTATACGTAAATCCGTAAAATCATATCGAAAACATTAAAATAATCCAAAATTCGTCCTTGACTTATCAATTCATAAAAATATCCATTTTGAAACCATTTTGACTCCGGGCCTAGCCTAAAATATCATTTACGTATTTCTCGTAAAACGTGCCCGAAATACCGATTAAAATAATCATTAAATCATAAAAAATCATCCAAACAAATCATGACATCATTGCAATCCAAATCATGCGATCAATCATGTAAAACATTTAACTATGCATGCATATCAATTTATAAAACAAACGTCCACTCACACACCGTCCAAACCGCTCGCTTCCCGAGCTGTGCGCGTTTCCGTAATTTCCGACACTTGCCAGGAACCCCGAATCCTGTTCACAATCATTATGCAGGGTTACTAAAAATTCAATTTACATCATATCAATTCCCCATAATTTTCCGGGAATTTAATATTATTTTAAAATATAACATAAAACTTCGGACCCTCGAAACATTATCGAGACGGTGTCCGATCGACTCGAAACTAATTTTAAAATGTCCGTTACATTACATAGAGTAAAACACCTGTTGAAAGCTTCCTAAGAAAACCCACCACGCGCCCTCACGCGCCTTGCTACAGTAACCTGTACAGTCTCCTTCCTCACCCGTTTACCTGGTAAACGGATCCTACGACCCGCGTGCCAACCCGACTCATTCCTAGCCAATTCGAACTCAATTGCTCTAGTTCTTTCACTCATTACCATCCATTCCATGTCTATAATTGATCTGTGACTTCAATTTCATAAATTAAACCCTAGAATCTCTCGACTCAAGATGAACACCCGACGGGTCTGAAATCAGGTCCTACCCCAGTTCACGTTATATCATTAAATTGATCATACAGGGAGCATTTTATAGTCATTCTAAGTATCAATTCAAAGCCAATTGCAAGAACCCTTACCTCCAAGTATCTGAACTCAACCTCCAAAATTTTCAGACGTCGCAAAGTCTGTTCTCTGTCAATTCACCTCCAATTTCTTGCCCAATCGATTTGGTTCACTTCGTTGAGCTCCCAGAAGATGAAATATCTCGTCAATTTCAATCGAAACCGTTTAAGAAATCAAATTTGACATTAATTGTTCTAGACAGTTTTTCGGGTTTCTCAGTAGGGTTCTAGGTTCATATGACTGCATTCTTTTCAGTTTTTCACTTAGTTTCTCTCTGTAGTTTCTTCTTTTTGTCTCAGGTAGTCCCTGTTTTTCTTCTTTCACCGATCAATTTGATCGAATTTAAACACGGGACGGTGGGCGGGTGCATTTGTTTGTATTAGGCATTCAAGCCACTAATCCTTCACAAATGGTGACAAGTGTCACTAAATGGTCAATCCACGCCTAACATAATTGAACCAGCTAGCTAATTATCACAATTATCCCTGCTGCAACAAAATTACCATTTTACCCTTGTTAAAACAAATTACCAAAATGCCCCTCATTGTTCTAGACCCATAACTTTTTCGTTCGGACTCCGATTGACGCATGTCGCCTGTCTACGGATTCAGCGTCACGAGACCTATCCAACGGTACTTACGGAAAGTCCCAACAATTTCCCGATCAAAAGTCAATAAATGACCCCTTTTGATCAATTTACCAAATTACCCTCAAACTTCCATACGTCATAACTTTTTCCTCGACTGTCGGAATCGGGCATGCCACCTGTCTATGAACTCATGACGTCCCGAACTATGTCACAGTCATTGGTCAAAGTCTGTTTGACCACTCGAATAAAAAGTCAACCGTTCGCCCAATTCCAGGGGCAAATTGTCATTTTCCTCAAATTTTTCAAATTTCCGTGTTTCGAATTTCCGGGTCATTACACTAAACCTTCGACCACTTAGAACTAACCCGAGACGACATCCGATTGTCCCAAAACTTGTCCCAATGGATTCGTTACATCGATTAGACCAAAAACTATGTTGGAAGGTTCGCCGGAATCCTCCCCAAGCGCCCCCACGCGCCGCCCAAAGTGGATGTGCGTGGGCCTCACGCGCCTGCACACAGGGCACTGTTCACCTTCTTCTTCGATGGTCAGACCGGTCTGAACAGGCGTGACCGATTCTCACCCAATACCAGTCCAATTCCACCCCAATCAATCCTATTAGCTTCGTCCTGTTATGGGTAGTTGATTTCCTGAATCAATTTGTAAACCTAAGTCCCTAATCTCCTCGTCCAAGCTTCGAAGAAAACTCAGAAAATCTGAGTTCCTGACTCCGGCCACCCACGACCACCGTGAAGCTCCAGGTTCCTTCCTAAGGTCAAACTCACCTCCCTATGTGTAAAGACCCGTCCCAAAAATTAGGGTTAAGATAGTGATTAAGGTGGTATTAGTGAGTTTAAGTAGTACTTAGTTGGGTACTTTTGGACCGATAGGGTAGAATGACGATTTTGCCCCTAGTTCGGATAAAAAGTTGACTTTTAGTTCGGGCGGTCAATTGGACTTTGACCGATGACCAGGACGTAATTTAGGACGTTGTGAACCCGTAGACAGGTGGTACGCCCGATTCCAACATTCGAGGAGGATGTTATGATGTTCGGAAGGTTGATGGCATAACCGTAATTTGATTAAAATAGGGGGAATAGTTGACTTTTTATATGATCAGGTTTTGACTTGTTGACTTAGGACCGTTAGAGAGATCTTGTCGTCCTGAATCCAACGACAGGTGGCACGTATTCATCAGACTTACGATGTGGGAGTTACAGGTCTAGAAAGGTAGTGGCAAAGTTGTAATTTTTGGTTAAAACAGAAGGGCATTTTGGTATTTTGTGCTTTGGGATGTGTGCAACAGATAGGGACAGATGGAGGGCTGAGATTGAAACAGATGTGAAGGAGAGGAGAGGATGGTGACGCGTGGCAATGGCCAAGTGGCTTCTAGGCGTGTGCACGGTCCCAATTATTTGGGGTGCCCGTGTGTGTGTGTTCTTCAAACCAGACAGAAACAGAGGGAGGAATTGAGAGAAATTGAGAGACGATGGTGAGTGGTAGTGTGTTTTGGTAAGTGAGGAGTGATCAGAGGGTGGAAGAGTGAACTGGTGAGTGTTTGGGGAAGAGAAATCGTGCAAGAACACGGTGGTCGGGGCAGTCGGTTTTCAAAGAAAACAGAAAGGACTTGGAAGATCGTGGTGGTAGTGCGGCCGTGTGTTGGTACAATTGGACTCGTGGAGGTGTCCAGAGGCTGGCGGTGGACGGGAGGAGCTGCTGCCTCACGGCTGAGCTCACGACGGCGACAGGAGGACAGGTAATTCCTCATCCCCGTTTCTTTGCTCTTTTTTGTCGTTTGGTTTCAAAAGCTAAGTCGTAGCTTTAGAGGTAGAATCGAAGAGTCTAAGGAGGTCTAGGAAGTTCAGTGGAGTCCTAGGAGCCTTCTGGTGGAGCAGCCGTGATGTGGGAGTGCACGACGGAGGTTAGCACGACGGGAGTACTGATGTGCTCTGTTTTGCCGTCGATGTTTAGATTGAAAGTCGTGGGTTTTGAGTGTGAGTCGAGGGTTTTTGTGTATTGGGTGACTCTTAGGAAGGTCTTAGGAAGAGGTTGAGACTGCCACCGTGATGGGAGGTGACCTGGGTGGCCGAGAAGGAAACAGGGCAGTGTTCGGGTTTTGTTTCGAGTTCGAGTCGATGAGTATTAGGCCGTGTTGAGGTGATTGGATTACGGGAATGAGTAGCCTAGGACTAGACGAAGCTGTTGGTGAAGAGAGGAGGTGTTTTGGTGCAGGTACGGCGGAGAACTGTCCTCGCCGGTTTGAGGTGCAGAACTGTGTCGAACCGGGTCTACTCGAGGTAGACGGTGACACTGTAGCAGGCGCGTGAGGGCCACGCGTAGCCACTTTGGGCAGCGCGTGGGGGGCGTGCGGCGGTCTTTGGGGAAGGTGTCAACATGGTTTTTGGTCTAGGTGTTGTGACGAGTCCGTTGGAGTTGGTTTCGGGTTAATCGAACGTCGATTCAATGTAGTTCCGCGAGGGTGAAGGCTTAGGGTTCCGATTCGTTACGTTTAGGACCCGGGGATTTTTGATGGAAATTAGGTGGACCTTCGTTGACACGACCCATCCCAATCCCCCTGGGATTACCATGGAATGTGCCATGCTCCCGTCTGACAAGAGGTGTCAGACAAGGGATAACCTATTGCCAGAGCCCAAACGGGCTTCCAGAGTGCGTAAGGATCGATGGAGGAGGTGTACGATGCCCAAGTCTCTACTGCAGCCGCATCCAGAATCAACCTGAAGGGCATTAAAAACAAAAGTTGTGAGTGGACGAAAATATACAAGTCTATTTAAAACATTTATAAGACATTTATGCCCCTCAGTAAAAACATATGCATGCACCATCATTTAAAATCATATATCATATAATACGAATCATAAGGCATTTAATAAAACCATAACCATAATTTTAGCTGCTGCACTATACACTCCAATCCCGACATCACCTGATGTTTTGACGTTCTTGACGCCTAATAAGGTCACAATAATAAGGCTACGCGTGCCACTCGGGTCTCAATTTCCGAGTTAAATCCCCGAATCCCGTTCGGGTACAACATCACCTGATGCAGCATCATCTGATGCTTAGCGTCATAGACGCTGGACGTACTAGACGTCCGTGACCTCTCCGGGGTACCTCGCCGGAGGAAACAATATAATATGGAAGGATCTATACAGTGCAGTACCAAAATAAATTTTATTGATATCCACATGCAAAGCATATATATATACATGGATAAAATCCAAACCAATCCTTTAAATTTCATCAGACGGGTCTCAAGCCCAAATACCGTGAAACGTGCCATAACCATAATTTCCATATCATCAATCCGTTATTTGTTTTTAGCATGTGAATATGTATATAAAATGTGAACCAGGAAACCTTTATTCAATTCCATTTTAGGGTCTCCGACCCGAAATCACATATATAAATCAACTGGACCCCTGGCCCGATTTCATAAGTTAACTGGGCCCTTGGCCCGATTTTACTTTATCAAATCCGTAACCGTTTCATGAAATCATATCCAACCACATTTTTGGAAATCAGTGCAAATCCAGAAAAATCTCGATTTACGTGCAAACACGTAAATCACCTCGAAATGTGTGAAATCATTTAAATTCACCGATATCCAAAGTAAATCATTTAATCATAATTATAACAATCATGAAACAGTTATGCATGCATCGAATTTATAAAACCAATGTCCACTCACAGACCGTTTAACCGAGCGCCTCGATACGCGTGCCATAGGCCTTCCCGGGCCACACCACTAACACCGGGACTCCCAATCCTGTCCAAATCACATTAGAGGATTAATAACCCCTTCATTAACATCCTATCAAAGTCCCGTAATTTTCCCGAATTTTTAAGTATTTCTAACCTCGATTTAAAATCTTCGGACATCCCGAACAATATCGAAACGGGATCCGATCAACACGAAACCAACGCCAAAATGTTCGTTACATTGTATAGGATAAAAGTCATGTTGACCTCACCTCGAGATTCGTGCCCACGCGCCGTCATGCACCGCCGTGAGTGGCTGTTCGTGAAAGCCACGCGCCTGCTACAGTGACTGCTACAGTGTTCCTTCTTCACCTGAATGACTGGTAAACGGGTCTGATTACCCGCGATAGGATCCGGTTCAATCACACCCAATTCAACATCAATTCAATCCTTTCTTGATCCTATAACAATCATCAACCAACCAATTTCAGTTCTGTGACATCGATCAACATCAACCATTCCTTAAACCAGCCATCAACCCGTGATCACCCAAAACGGGTCAATCACCAAAACTCCTCCAATCCTCAACCATTGCCAAATTAACTTCACAGGAAGCTTATTAGGATTAAAACGAACCAATTCGAATAATCAATTGAACACGACGTTACCTCAATCACCACGACTCAAGCTTGAGTTTTCTGGCCGTCCACCTCGTCCGTTCACGGCCCTAGGAGCCCCAAAGCTTGCCCCATTTGATCTGGTTCGACACGTTGAAGTTCCAGAAAGCTCAATCCATCATCAATTAGGCTTGGGCTGGCCTAAAACTAGGATTTCGAATTTGAATTTCACAAAACCCAGTTTCAGGTTTTTGAACCTTCCTCCACCATTTTCACTCCATTTTTCCACCTCTCAATCTCAGAGAACCACTCTCCCATTCCTCTTCTGTTTCAAGCCATCAATTCCCTCAAACGACCGTGTAGGTGGTCGATCATGCGTGGGGAACATCCCCTGTTTTCTTCCATTTTCATGTGCACCAGCCAAGGTTTAATGGCCAACACACCGTCCACACAGCCTTGCATCGCACCAACATCAATAAACAATCCAACAATCCCATAAACAATAGTTTAGGCCAGCAATTTGCTCCATAAACAAACCACTCGTGCACTGGCCATGTTCTCCCAACACGGTGCTACAGTAACTGTTCAAATACTCAGTGAAATTACCATTCTGCCCTTGTGCAGTAAATTACCAAAATGCCCCTCACGCATCCTGACCCGTAACTCGGTCATACGGACTCCGATTGATGTGTGCCGCCTGTCTACGAACTCAGGGCATCGAGACCTTCCTAACGGTCCTCGGTCCTCGGCCATCGGACCTCCCGATCAAAAAGTCAACATTTCCCCCTTATTACGTACAAATTACGAAAACGCCCCTGAACTTCCGTACATCATAACTTTCACCACGAACGTCGAAATCGAACGTGCCACCTGTCTATGAACTCGTGACGTCTCGAACTACGTCACGGTCATCGGTCGAAGTCCATTTGACCATCCGAATTAAAAGTCAACGTTTTGCCCACGCCCAAGGGCAAAACGGTCATTTTGCACAATTCGTCCGAAATCGCCCAACTAATCCCAGATTAGTAAATCACAATTAAATATTATTAAATTCCGATATTCGGGACGGGTCGTTACAACCTTCCCTTCTTAAAGAATTTCGTCCTCGAAATTACCAATATCCTTATTCCACAACCGCCTCGTGGAAAACATTTCGACCTCACATCTGTGTACACTTGTACACCCACATACTGGGACAACACCAGCCTCGTTTGTACCCAGTCATCCCATCACAGTCATACGTCCTAATAGCAACAACACTCGACCACCTCGAGTGGAAACGATCACCTGATCCGCGATAAAATCGCCTAACCATTTAGCTGACTCCTTCAGCTAGATGGTTCCTTTCCATTGTCAATATATCCTTACATTTGCTCCCATTGGGAGTCACCAAATCTCATTTGTCAGTCCATGCTGACACCATCAGTCAAACTGTCACCACTAAGCTTTACCACACTGATAAAGCCCCAACCATCAGCCAGTCAGTGACAACACCACGTACTACATCACCCTCGATGTAGCGTAAGATCAACCACATGATCTCAATTCGCAGGGCAAGCCCAATCCTGCGACACAAATTAATCTCAATGTCCATAACCGCCGACTCCCTCAGCGAACCAAGACGCTGGAAAATCACGGTGTGATAAAATCACACAAGGCTTCTCGTGGTTACTCAGACCACCAATTCACTCATCCTGAGTGTACGTATACCATCAACTTACTCCATCAAGTGGTGTAACTGGAACACATGGAATACCCGCCCAGCAGTGATCACACATCACAATACTAGGGTTCCACTAGCCAACCGTGGCTAAGAGCACATGCTCATACAATCACTAAACCTGACAAAATCACTCTGCACAGCGCACAATATCCAATGTCCAGTCCACAATCACAACCAACAAATGATATCGGAACCAAGCCGATTGCCAACACGTCAATTCACACACCACTGGTACAACCCATGTACCGCCATTAGGCACCACTCAGCCTAACCAGTATCAATCCTCGTACAACGTACCCTGAACGTACGTCAATCCATCAATCCGCTTACATCCACCTAGGTCGTAGCCAAACACGTTCCAATAATGGAGTACATTTGCCCAAACCATCATGAGAAAAAACGTGCTCCACCCGTCATCTAGTTCCAATTCCGAATCCGAATTCGCAATTTGTAAGAAATCCCGAACCCGAACCCAGACATCATATTTTTAATCCATTTCCAAATCCGAATCCGAAATCATTACTCCGTAAGCTAGCATTGGAATAATCATTCCGCACCCAAATCCAGTAATCCATTTCCGAGCTTCGCAATCGAATCCTGAATCGTCACCCAGAAACTCGATTCCAAAACCCAAAATCTCGTTTACGTCCACCAAGACGTAACATAACCGATCCTATCGGTTACCCGCTCAAAACACTCGATTGACTTCATAGGGAAGCCAATCCCAATATCCACACGTCAAAGGTTGACGAAATCCGACCACATCGGAAACCTACTCAACCAAGTCACAAACCATAAGGACTCCACTTCGAAACGAAGTTCAGTCCCGTCGTTTACGACTCACATACCGAGGTAAGAGTGATAAACTCACACCCAATCTGGATCATCAAGATCACGACCCAGATCCAACACTACGTCATCCGACAAGTAATACCACGATCCTAGATCGTCACATCGACCAAAGTCGACAACATCACAAATCAGATCCACCTAGGATCCACACATGCCCACATAGCTGACAATCCAACTGAAAGCTGATCGTAGGGTCTTACACCCTCATTGAATCATTCGTCAAATTTCCCGTGGTGGAAAGATGACCTCGCATTTCACCACCAAATCCAAAATCATACACAACTCCTTGTGTCCAAAGGCTTCAAGCCAAGCATGGGTCCACCAACCAATACACACTCAACGTACTGGTAGCAACAATCATCATCTACCACGGCAGGAAGTAAGAAGTCAACCCCAATGACTTCGGAATACCAATTACCAATGCGGAAACGAGCACTCCTCTCGTCTCCCAATCACAACTCTCCCCAAATCGGGAGTTCCAACCATGTTGGAAACTGACATGCTCCCGATGAGATGTCAAGTCCAACCATAGGACTACCCAAGTTCATACCTCACTTGGACCACCACGTGTCCAAAATCAATTCATTACTCGGACCTCACGTCCGCCAATACTCATGTATGCACACACCCCGATTCCGAACGGAAATTTCCTCAACTCTGCCTGGATGTGCATACCATACTGCCTTCGCCTCACCTCACAACCTAAACAGGTTCAATCCTCAGGTTCCAAGTGATTCACAATCACAAAATCCCACATCCATACCACGAATGGTTTTCCCCGACTTTTCCAATTTCAATAACATCCTTGTACTTTCTGGGGATATCGACAACACACAACCGTACCAATCTTGGAGTTGACAAAAACTCCACAAATCCCCCAACTCTCATGACATAGGGAACATCATCCCTAGATCCCCCAAATTCCAATCATACCATTTGATCCATTCATCACTTGTCATCATATACCTGTTGGGACTTATCCCAACACGACACAACCTCCACTGGATCCTATCCAGTCCAAAACTCAACCACCATTGAGTCGCAGATACTGATCAAAAGCCCATCATGACAGAGTCACACCCCAACTGGTGGCTCAACGTCATCACAATCACTGACACCTGCACCAGCGCTAGTACCAGCACCAGCGCTAGTACCAGCACCAGCGCTAGTACCAGCACCAACGCACCATCATCAACACTAGTATCAGCACGCAGGCATCCATACTAGTATTGGCATAAAAGTATCGACATACCAACATCCATACGTAGCACACGAACATCCACACTAGCGCACGAACATCCATGCCAGCACACTATGTGCAAAGTTGTTACCCTGGATCTCCGTTCATTATGAACGACGATCCCATAACAGCACTCGTACCCCACGACTATGGGTACCTCCAATTTTAGCCATCAGCACATCAGGAAAATGAACGTTCCTTGAACATCCCCTGATCCCCAAGCATTAAAACCACACTAACTACCCTCAATAGCCAGTTATCTCGACACAACTGTCGACCAACAGTCATCGTTGTCAAGATCCGTATCCACACATCACACTAATATTCGATCCAACACGGAATTCCATATTTCCTCGTAACCGTATCCGTAGATCGAAACCCATAAGACTCACTAGAGTCATCCACATGGTCATCCATGACCTCAGCCGCACGTCGTAGCACAAGTTCCCAATTAAAGTTCACTTTCCAGTCCATCAATTATAACTTAGGGTTCCAAAATCACACCCTAGGGTTCCACCGAACCCAACTGCCTTCTGCAGTAGAATCCACAACCTGACCGACTCCGCGGTCCTGACATCGCATAGACGTCAAATCCAATCCAATTGTCAATTCAACGTGGGTTCCACCACAAAGGTCATCGGCTATCTCCGATGCACGAACACCCCGTACACTAGCCAACACTACTAAGGTCCACAACTTAGACCAAAACTCAACTGAGTTTCGCATTTCCCTAACATTGTTCAGATGGGGTTCCTTGCACCCAGTTGTGCCCAGTAGCACAACCGTCCATCATCACATGACCGAACCGACGGTCCCGCATTACTAGTTAATCGTATACAACCCCACTTGAGTTGAATCGCATCAATGCACGGCGTATCGGGTCAAACACACCCAATCCACCATACAAACCCAAAACTATCTATCAGGTTGACAACGGAACCGCGGCCCCAAGAGACATCACACCATCGACCTTCGCGCACAAAAGAGCAAAACCTGGCTCTGATACCACTTGACACGACCCATCCCAATCCCCCAGGGATTACCATGGAATGTGCCATGCTCCCGTATGACAAGAGGTGTCAGACAAGGGATAACCTATTGCCAGAGCCCAAACGGGCTTCCAGAGTGCGTAAGGATCGATGGAGGAGGTGTGCGATGCCCAAGTCTCTACTGCAGCCGCATCCAGAATCAACCTGAAAGGCATTAAAAACAAAAGCTGTGAGTGGACGAAAATATACAAGTCTGTTTAAAACATTTATAAGACATTTATGCCCCTCAGTAAAAACATATGCATGCACCATCATTTAAAATCATATATCATATAATACGAATCATAAGGCATTTAATAAAACCATAACCATAATTTTAGCTGCTGCACTATACACTCCAATCCCGACATCATCTGATGTTTTGACGTTCTTGACGCCTAATAAGGTCACAATAATAAGGCTACGCGTGCCACTCGGGTCTCAATTTCCGAGTTAAATCCCCGAATCCCGTTCGGGTACAGCATCACCTGATGCAGCATCATCTGATGCTTAGCGTCATAGACGCTGTGTCAGGACCCACCCCGGTTTCACCCCGAAACCCGAGGTAAATCCCGCTCCCGTCTGACTCCCCAACACAACGCCTAAGGAACACTTACTCGAACCCAGTCAAACGCAGGAGTAATTACAAAATATCCCAGAATCCTTATCGTTTACAGAGCATAGCACTACATGACAAGAAAACTAAAAACCGAGAAGGTACACGCACACAGAAGCCTTTAAACTCTTCTAGGATCCCTCACGTCGCTTCTATGCCTCAGACTCTGCCTCGACGTCAAGACCCCGCGCTAGCTCCACAACCTGGAGGGCAATTAAAACAGAAAATGTGAGTGGACCAGAAGGTACAAAAGTTCAAAACCATTTTATAAGAAAACCGAGTTAAACCCTCCGTTTTGAAACCACATGCATAACCAACAGTTATAAACACATTTATAAAGAATCATTCTTAACATCATAAGAAACAGAAACACTATAAAATACCATAAGAAACCATAATATGAGTATCAGAAACCGTATCAAAACCATAACCACCAAATCATCATTTTCTCGATCAAACCTGCTGGATCTATCCGAGTCTTTAAACTCCCGAGTCTTTAAACTCAATCCAGGCCTTAATAATATCCGAGTCTTTAAACTCCCGAGTCTTTAAACTCAAGGCCTACGGGGGAAAATCAATATATATCCGAGTCTTTAAACTCTCGAGTCTTTAAACTCAATCCGGGCCTTAAAACCCAATCCGGCCGGTCCCCCGTCACATATATCCGGGTCTTTAAACCCAATAACCAGATCCAGCAAATCCAATCCCAAAACCATTTGAAAACCATTTACCAAATCCTCATCCAAACCCGAATCCGAAATCACTAGTCCGATGCCCTTTCCGGCATCCAGAACCGTCATTCCGAACCCAAATCCGGAATCCACTTTTCAACTTTAAAACCAACTTCCATTTCCGAAATCCGTTTCTAAAACCAAAAACCTTTATTATCGAAAATCATGTTCCAAAATCCCTTATAACCAATGCAAACCACTTATCAATTGCAAATCCCAAAAGCATTGCATCCATTTCAGAAACAAACCACTTTCTCGTAAAACGTGCTAAAAACCGAACTTCCTCGAAAACCGTGCAATTATGTAAAATCAACAAGGCATATCCGATAAACATAAAATCATAATTAAAACCATAAAATAATTATAGAAAACAGTTATGCATGCTCGAGTTTGGAGAAAGGGTCCACTCACAGTACTGAGCCCTACTCGCGTCCCGAACGTCCAGCCCGTTCCTCGGCTTCCTCGGGAAATCCCGATCCTGTCAAACACCGTCAAATTACGTCACTAACATGTCTACGAAGGTTCACCTAAATTCCCTCAAAATTCCCCGAATCCTAAACGTAAGAACCCGGGACCCTAAACTTTCACCCTCGCGGAACTCAACTCAAACGACTTCTGATTGACCCGAAACCAACTCCATTGAACTCACAACAACTCCTAGACCAAAAACTATGTTGACCGTTTTCCCCGTCGCCGCCGCACGCGCCCCCACGCGTCGCCCAAAGTGGCTGCGCGTGGCCCTCACGCGCCAGCTACAGTGTCACCCCCAACCTCGAGTGCACTGTGCTGAACCGGCCGCTGCAACTGGACCGGCGAGAGGCATTCTCCACCGTCCGGCCACCTTTTCCTTCCCTCTCTTCTCCTGCAGCTTCGTCCAAACACCACGAATCCATCCCTCAACTCTTCTAACCTCGACACAGCCCCGTCATCGTCGATTCAAGCTCGAACCAGACGGCCACTTTTCCCCTGTTTCACAAATCACCTGTTCCGGTAACCTCCCGTCACGGTGGCGATACCAGACTCACCCCACAACCTCACTGATCCACGTCCAACACCCCTAACCCTTCGACTCACCCCAGAAGTCCACGACTTTGGGTTCGAAGTTCACGGTCGAAACAGGGTAACAGAGACTCCTCTTCGCCTGAGCTCCGCCGTGTACGCCCCCGTCACGACGACCATCACAACCCACTCCTAGGACCTCCCTGAACATCACCTCGACCTTCTAACCTCTCGACTCTCAGCCAAACCTCACAACTTTCCAAATGAAGTTTACGGGAAAAACAGAGTAAAGAGATCTCACCTTCGATTGCAGCTCCGCCGTGCGCACTGCCGCGTGCCACGGTGTTCGTTAGTCTCCCTGCAACCTCCTGCAGCTTCCCCTGCCTTGGTTTGAGTCACCTCACGGCGTAGCCACCACCTCGAACTCACGGCCTCCCTGTTTCCGTCAAAACTTCTCCGCACCTCCGCCGTGCCGCCGTGCACAATTACACCACCAAAACCCGATCAGCAACTCCCTTTCAATCTCCCGTTCCTCCCTCACTCACCAAAACTCGTCACCAGCCACGATCAGTCCTCAATTCCTCCTCACAAACTCACTCTGTTTCTCTGTGTTTGTCGAAGGACTGCACGGTTGCACCCCAATTATTTGGGCTGAGACCACACAGGATTCTCCCAGAATCCTCTACACACATGCCATGTGTCACCATCCACTCCACACACTCCCACATGGCCTAATCCCAGCCGTCCATTCCTTTCTTCTGTGCACAAATCCCAATGTGCCCCAATGACCAAAATACCCTTCTTTTTAACACATTTTTACGGTTTTACCGAAACTTCCTAGACACGTAACTCTCGCCTCGTAAGTCCGATGAATACGTGCCGCCTGTCATCGAACTCAGGACGACAAGAACTATCTAACTATCCTAGGTCAACCTACCAAAACTCGATTATTCAAAAAGTCAACTTTTCCCACTAATTACGATTATGCCCTCAATCTTCCGAACATCACAACTTCCTCCTCGGATGTCGGAATCGGGCGTGCCACCTGCCTAAGGATTCGTAACGTCCTCAACTACGTCCTAGTCACTGGTCAACTCCCATTTGACCACCCGAAATAAAAGTCAACATTTCTGCCCGACCCAGGGGCAAAATCGTCATTCTAAGTTCCCGGACCCCTCGGGACCACCTAACCCTTGATTACCCTTACTAATCACACCTTAATCACTCTACTTATCCCAATTCTCAGGACGGGTTGTTACACGCTGGACGTAATAGACGTCCATGACCTCTCCGGGGTACCTCGCCGGAGGAGACAATATAATATGGAAGGATCTATACAGTGCAGTACCAAATAAATTTTATTGATATCCACATGCAAAGCATATATATATATACATGGATAAAATCCAAACCAATCCTTTAAATTTCATCAGACGGGTCTCAAGCCCAAATACCGTGAAACGTGCCATAACCATAATTTCCATATCATCAATCCGTTATTTGTTTTTAGCATGTGAATATGTATATAAAATGTGAACCAGGAAACCTTTATTCAATTCCATTTTAGGGTCTCCGACCCGAAATCACATATATAAATCAACTGGACCCCTGGCTCGATTTCATAAGTTAACTGGGCCCCTGGCCCGATTTTACTTTATCAAATCCGTAACCGTTTCATGAAATCATATCCAACCACATTTTTGGAAATCAGTGCAAATCCAGAAAAATCTCGATTTACGTGCAAACACGTAAATCACCTCGAAATACGTGAAATCATTTAAATTCACCGATATCCAAAGTAAATCATTTAATCATAATTATAACAATCATGAAACAGTTATGCATGCATCGAATTTATAAAACCAATGTCCACTCACAGACCGTTTAACCGAGCGCCTCGATACGCGTGCCATAGGCTTTCCCGGGCCACACCACTAACACCGGGACTCCCAATCCTGTCCAAATCACATTAGAGGATTAATAACCCCTTCATTAACATCCTATCAAAGTCCCGTAATTTTCCCGAATTTTTAAGTATTTTTAACCTCGATTTAAATCCTTCGGACATCCCGAACAATATCGAAACGGGATCCGATCAACACGAAACCAACGCCAAAATGTTCGATACATTGTATAGGATAAAAGTCATGTTGACCTCACCTCGAGATTCGTGCCCACGTACCGTCACGCGCTGCCGTGAGTGGCTGCGCGTGAAAGCCACGCGCCTGCTACAGTGACTGCTACAGTGTTCCTTCTTCACCCGAATGACTGGTAAACGGGTCTGATTACCCACGATAGGATCCGGTTCAATCACACCCAATTCGACATCAATTCAATCCGTTCTTGATCCTATAACAATCATCAACCAACCAATTTCAGTTCTGTGACATTGATCAACATCAACCATTCCTTAAACCAGCCATCAACCCGTGATCACCCAAAACGGGTCAATCACCAAAACTCCTCCAATCCTCAACCATTGCCATATTAACTTCACAGGAAGCTTATTAGGATTAAAACGAACCAATTCGAATAATCAATTGAACACGACGTTACCTCAATCACTACGACTCAAGCTTGAGTTTTCCGGCCGTCCACCTCGTCCGTTCACGGCCCTAGGAGCCCCAAAGCTTGCCCCATTTGATCTGGTTCGACACGTTGAAGTTCCAGAAAGCTCAATCCATCATCAATTAGGCTTGGGCTGGCCTAAAACTAGGATTTCGAATTTGAATTTCACAAAACCCAGTTTCGGGTTTTTGAACCTTCCTCCACCATTTTCACTCCATTTTCCACCTCTCAATCTCAGAGAACCACTCTCCCATTCCTCTGTTTCAAGCCATCAATTCCCTCAAACGACCGTGTAGGTGGTCGATCATGTGTGGGGAACATCCCCTGTTTTCTTCCATTTTCATGTGCACCAGCCAAGGTTTAATGGCCAACACACCGTCCACACAGCCTTGCATCGCACCAACATCAATAAACAATCCAACAATCCCATAAACAATAGTTTAGGCCAGCAATTTGCTCCATAAACAAACCACCTGTGCACTGGCCATGTTCTCCCAACACGGTGCTACAGTAACCGTTCAACTACTCAGTGAAATTACCATTCTGCCCTTGGGCAGTAAATTACCAAAATGCCCCTCACGCATCCTGACCCGTAACTCGGTCATACGGACTCCGATTGATGTGTGCCGCCTGTCTACGAACTCAGGGCATCGAGACCTTCCTAACGGTCCTCGGTCCTCGGCCATCGGACCTCCCGATCAAAAAGTCAACATTTCCCCCTTATTACGTACAAATTACGAAAATGCCCCTGAACTTCCGTACATCATAACTTTCACCACGAACGTCGGAATCGAACGTGCCACCTGTCTATGAACTCGTGACGTCCCGAACTACGTCACGGTCATCGGTCAAAGTCCATTTGACCATCCGAATTAAAAGTCAACGTTTTGCCCACGCCCAAGGGCAAAACAGTCATTTTGCACAATTTGTCCGAAATCGCCCAACTAATCCCAGATTAGTAAATCACAATTAAATATTATTAAATCCCGATATTCGGGACGGGTCATTACATTCGTAGACGTGTTAGTGACGTACTTTGGTGGTTGTTGATAGGATCGGGAGTTCCCGAGGAAGCTGAGGAACGTACGAGACGTTCGGGATGCGATTGAGGGCTCGGTACTGTGAGTGCATAACTGCTTTTCTATAATTGTTTGATGGTTTTATATGTGGTTTTATGATTATGGAAAATGCTATGTTGGTTTTACTTAATTGTACGTTTTTCGAGAAAATACGATATTTGGCACGTTTTACGAGAAATGTCGATTTCTGAAGTTAATACCATGATTTTGGGGATGAAATGGATTTTGGAACATGATTTCGATGATCATGGGTTTTCGGTTTTAAGATCGGATTTCGGAAAGCGGGATTTGGTTTTAAAGTTGGGAAGTGGAATTCCGGATTTCGGTTCGGAATGACGGTTCTGGATGCCGATAGGGCATAGACCAGTGATTTTGGATTCGGGTTTGGATACGGAATTAGAAATGGTTTTCAAATGGTTTTGATTGGATTTGCTGGATCTGGTTATTGGGTTTAAAGACCCGGATATTGATTGATGGGGGACGGGCCCGGATTGGGTTTAAAGACTCGGATTGAGTTTAAAGACTCGGGAGTTTAAAGACTCGGATATATTGATATTTCCCCCGTAGGCCTATTGAGTTTAAAGACTCGGGAGTTTAAAGACTCTGATATTATTGAGGCTTGGATTGAGTTTAAAGACTCGGGAGTTTAAAGACTCGGGAGTTTAAAGACTCGGGAGTTTAAAGACTCGGATAGGTCCAGCAGGTTTGATCGTAAAATGATGATTTGATATTCATGTTTTATGATACTTCTGATATGACTTTTATACCCGTTTTATAGTGTTTCTGTTTCTTATGATGCTTTATGGTGATTGATTTATAACTGTTTAAATAACTGGGTTATGCATGTGGTTTCAAAACGGAGGGCTAAAACTCGGGTTGCTTATAAAATGGTTTTGGAAACTTTTATTTTATTTTGGTCCACTCACACCTTCTGTTTTAAATTGCCCTCCAGGTCGTGGAGCTAGAGCGGGGCTTCGGCGTCGAGGCAGCGTCTGAGGCATAGAAGTCGCGAGAGGGATCCCAGAGTGTTTTTCTTTTCCGCGTGCATGTATCTAGTTTATCGGTTTTCGTTCCTGTGTATTTGGGACTATGCTCTGTAAACTTTTAACTTTGGCTTGTATGGTATAGCTTCTCCTGCGTCTGACTGAGTACTGTGGTGGTTACGTGTGAGTTTTACTTTGGTGTTGTGTCGGGGAGTCAGACGAGAGCAGGATTTACCTCGGGTTTCGGGGTGAAACCGGGGTGGGTCCTGACACTATGACTAATAGAAACCTTAGAACACTTCGACAATCACCCAAACCTCCCGACTTTTGAATTTAACCACACGGGAAAAACAGGGGACAGAGAATACTTACCCTTGCTCCGGATTCCGCCGTGCTCCACTGAGTCCACACGACTCCTCTCGAGTCCTTGAACACCACCACGTCTCCAATTTGGATGGTTTGATCATGGGGGTGCATAACCGTGCACGGTGTCCCTGCCCTGTTCTCTGGTTTCTGCTCACTACACAACACACACAGCCACCGTCCCACCGTCTCTGAAGCACAAGCACTCACTCACCAACCCTTCCTGATCAATCACTCAAACCCCAAGCCTTCACCCACTGAGAATCGATCAGAAATCCTCACCGTCTCAACTCTCTGTTTTCTGCTTCAAAGAACAATTGCACGGTTTGAAAGTGTGCAATTTGTAGCCGTGCACACATTAACTCTCCTAGAAACCTCTAGGTCTCCCCCACGTGTCCAACTCTCCCTGGACAACAACTAAAATATCCAATCCCACAATCCCATATGGCCTTATCTGATTGGCCCAATGTAAAAAGACCAAAATGCCCCCTAAGTCCAAAATTACCATTTTGCCCTTCAACTACCTAGACCCACAACTTAACCGTCCGACGTCCGATGAAGGCATGCCGCCTGTCGTTGAACTCAGGACGACGAGATCTACCTAACGGTCCTCGGTCTACGTGAAAACCAAGTGTTCAGCAAAAAGTCAACGTTTCCCTCTATTTCTCCAAAATTACGGTAACGCCCTTAACCTTCCGAACACCATAACTTTTCCTCGATTGTCCAAATTGGGCGTGCCACCTGTCTACGGATTCGTGACGTCTCGAACTACGTCACGGTCATCGGTCAATGACCAATTGACCACCCGAACTAAAAGTCAATATTTTTTCCCTTTCTAAGGGCAAAACCGTCATTCCGCGCCCAAAGTCCAAAAGTAACCAACTGACCACCGATTAACTCAGCTAATCCGTCACTAATCACTTCCCTAATCCTGACTTCCGGGATGGGTCGTTACATGCAGCCCATTGTATCAACCTAATATTTGAAGATATTTGGAAGAACGAGACAATGATGTTCATCATAAAAAAATGTTATGCAAGTAACTAACTACATTTATAATCATCTATGGTTACTAGCTCAGATGCATGAATTATGTCAAGTAGACTTGGTCATCATATAGTATAGTTAAGCATAAAGTTGGCCTTAGAAGATTGTTTACCAGTGATCAATGGCATGGTAGCCCATTGAGTAGGAAAGTGGAAGGCATGACGGTTGAGGCTCATATCCTCGACCAAAAATTCTGGGAGTCCTTGGAGATGATGCAATCAATATATGAACCATTATAAGGCATCCTTCGAATTTTTGATACAGAGGTAGTCCCAACCATGCCAATCCTATATGATATGTTCAATCGAATGAAAGAAAAGATAACCCATCTTAAAGGGAAGAAGGGGGTCTTTAAAATCATATAGGAGCGATGAGAAAAAACATTAGTGCATCCCTTACATGCCGCTGGTATATTTCTATCTTATTGAACTTGTTAATATTTTATTTTATTGTTGTTTACTAAGCAAAGTTCATTCATGATTTGCAGCTTATTACTTGAATCCCCGATATCAATATCTAGCAGGTGTTGGGCATGACTCCTACATCGTCCAATGAGTTCAACAAGTATTCCTCAAACTGAATCCAAATGGGCAAGTGGGTTTACTAAATTTTGGAGTAGACGTAAGTTCACTACCATATATGAACCTTGATATTTTTGAATCTGTACATCTATGACATTATATTAACATCAGCCTTAATATAGTTGATCAACTTTAGAGATGGTCAGAAAACATTTCGTTCACCTATGGCTGTACAATCACGAACTAAAATGCCCCCAGGTATATTACTTGCATTTAACTTGATATTGTATGACTTAGCACTTTATAATGTCTCTTACATTAAACTTGATATTGATAGCTAAGTGGTAGGAACTATATGGCCAAGTTTCTCCCAGCTTGCAACAAATTTCAGTTCGTATATTATCACAAACGACATCATCTTCGGCATGTGAGAGAAATTGGAGTACATTTGCTTTAACTCATACAAAGCAAAGAAATCGTCTCACATATTCTAAGTTAGAACAACTTGTTTTCTGTTATTTCAACATGAAACTCAAGTTAAGAGATAAAGATGCTGAATCCAGTAAAGTTGTGGAAGAAGACTACGTTGACCTTTTGGAAATTGCAGGTCAACATGTGGAAGGTAATGAGGCTGATCCACTTCAAGCATGGATTATGCTAGCTCACTTGGATGATGATAGTGGAAGGCCTGGCCCTCGAGTAGTACATCTTGCTAGTGAACACGGTGTTAATGTCGATAGAGTGCTATCTGAAGAAGTGGGGAGTGTGGACGTAGGAGGTGGGCAGGAGATGTCTTCATGGGAGAGATCAATGCTTGGTTCTACTGTTAGACGTGACTTACGAGCTGATGCTACTAGTAAGGGACTTCATCAAAATAAATCTCCAGATGATGATGATGATGTTGGAGGAGATGATGTTGAGACAAACAATGAAGACAAGGATGAAGGAGGGGATGATGACGGGGGAAATGAACATGTAACCGAAACATATGCACCCTTGAGCCCATTTATTGGAGAGGCGGATTTCACTCATGTCACCCAAGATTATGATCATGGGTGTAGAGAAGGAGGAGTAGGAATCGGTGGTGTTGGAAAGATTACACTCGGACACGCAACATATATGAAGGTTATGGAAACCCATCTTTTGAGGATTCCATGGCAATTAGTTTTGAGTCAATGAGTTTAGGTACCGATCCTAGTAACAAGTCAAATGATCCATATGCTTATGGTCCATATCGTCACCCCCTGTTAGATAGCCATCTCCCTTAAATGCCACATGGTTATGAAGGCTATGAAGATTCTCATCTCAATGAAGATTATGGAGAAGTTAGTTGGGTAAATCCGAACTACCCTATATATGGAGGAAAAGTAGGCCATTCAAAAGAAATATACGAATACTATGTCCAACAATACATTTCCTTTTGGTCAAATAGCATCAGTTGGCAAAAGTTTTGTGTCTTGGTAGATCAAGACCAATCTAATTTTCAAGCTGGTAGGCATTCTACTTGTTTTTTTATCAAGTTCAATGTGTACAATATTTTTAATGTAATATTGTTAATAGAATTATGTTTTAATTTAAGTTTATCTTTAAGATTTTATACTGTTAGTGGTCGGCAGACCTATATTCTATCATATGATTCATCATATATTTATTATGTCAAAGTCATTTTATAGTTTTTATTAGTCCTATATAACCATTATTGGATACTTAAGTTTTTCCCAAAATTTTATTCCAAATTTTCGTCATTTGGACTTAATTTCCTTCATTTTTGTTGACCGTAAAACGATATCGATATTTGGGGCGAGATATCCGTAAATTCGACGAGTGATATATCCGTCGATATCAATATTTTCATCCTTGGCCGGGCCTACTAAGCTCACTTGAGCCGGACTTACTAAACCCACTTCTACCAACCTATAAGTGTGAGTTGAGCTTAAGTATCATTATTGAATATTGAGATAAGGTAAAGAGGAGACCTATTTGGTTTGGAGAATTGACTTAACATTTCGACCACAAAGTCGAGACATGGTAAGGTGGTCACTAATCACAAATCTACTTGAATTGTAGTAAGTTCTATGAAGAGTTGTCCGAAGGGCTAGTTCCTAAGAGATTCTTTGTAGAGCTATGCTACTCCTAACTGTCACTCAGTGTAGTAAAAGTATCAAAAGCAAAGTGAGTCAAAAGGAGTGAATTTGGTGAATGCCCTATATCAAATTGCAATGACCAAGTAACCTTTTCGGTAAAGATGGAACAGTGGGATGTGGAGTTGTATATAAAAACATGCACTTCTATAAAAACTAGGTTGAGTTTGGGTTGGAATTTTGGGTTTGGGCTAAAATAGTAGTAATAAGTTTTGACTAGGTATTAATTCTTAATTTATAATTATTTTATATATTCGGGCTTATGGATCGGGTTTATATGGGCTGGTCGGGCTGGGCTTACCGAGCCTTATTAGGCTCGGACCTATCGGGTTTGAATACCCTAAACCCAAGTCTAGCCCGTCAACATGCAGGTCGAGTCAAACTTTTTGTCACCGGGTCTACCGGGTACCCGCAAGCTCGTGGGCTTCTAGGCCAAATTGTGAGGGCTATATGAATGTGATATAAGAGAAATTATTAGGTATTCAAGGAGCACCACGTGGACAATATTAAATGGTGGTTCCGATTAATAAGATTATGATACATGATAATTCTATTATTAAATGAAAAAAACATTTAAAACCTAGTAAAATTATCTTTACAACAGCCAAAAAAAAAAAAAAACGTTAAATAAACCTTCCATCATCCTATCTTCGTTAGTCCAAAAATATACAAATTGGGTTCACAATTGTTTTTTATAAGACCATCGTATAAAAAAACCCTAGCAGTATTATTTGCACAATTCTTTAATTTCTATTTGATTCAATCTTTTTCTAAATTACAAGAACCCTATTAAACTAGTTTAAAACCCTAGCAGCATTATACGCAAAGGACTCCAGTGGCAACTCGATCTTGTTGAAATTCTGCACCTTCCGTTTTTCTACTTTAACGGGAATACTATGGATACTGTGGTAAACACCTATTTGATTTCTCTTTTTTTTTTATGTTTTTACATGCAAATCTATATACGGTTCTTATTTAATCGGCAATATAATGAATACATGAGTTCGATATCTTCCTGTTAGTATGTTTAAGTTTTTGCAATATAATTAATTTGGGCTCTGTATTAAAATAATTTGTTTACTTGATTTTTATTTAATTATTGTGCGATTTTTATTTCCTACTGGGTGTCTATAGTTAGAATTATATAGTACATAGATATTCAATCCAAATGTTCCTTGAAAATGAGCACAGCCAGATGTGTACATGTTCATTGGATTGTATTCATATGCTAATGAATAAAGTGAACCGAAATTGATTATACTGCAAAAAAAAAAAATAATAATCAATTTCAGTAATATAGGCCTACATAAATAGATGAACTATTAGTAGATTTGAAGTCACATCGGTATTTTTATTCTATTTTATTTCAAGCTTTGTTATGTAATTTTTATTAAGAAAATGGTATTAATGGAGATGTCATGTTAATGACTGTTTACTATAAATGTTACTTCTATATATCGTATGTATGTGACATATATTTTATTACTTATATATATAATGATGTTGTGACATAGTTGAATTAATGTTATTAGTAGTTATTGACCTTGAAAATGAGGAAGAAATTATGAGTGAAGAAGATTCAGGAATTATTAATCGTATAGAAAGTTTTGATGAAGATTTGAGTGGAAAGCTTGTGCTTACTGAAAAGGAAGCTTATGACCTCTACAACAGTTATGCTCTAAGAATTGGATTTAGTGTTCGGAGGGGAAAAAAGAGACATAATACTAAGAACGTTGTGCGATAAGTTTCATATCTTTGTTCAAAAGAAGGTTTTAAAGTAGACGGTGATGTTAGTGTGTAAGCTACAACTACAGCAGGATTGATTATGGTGCATAGCACCCGATCTAAAGCCTCATTTAAATTGTGACACCTGTCCTAGGCACTAGGGAGTGTGTGAATGCCAGCATGGCAGTTTTGTTCTAACTGATTCAAGTGAGGTGTGTGTGTATTTCTTTGTGAGTAAGAAAAGTGAGAAAACCGTGTGGATGATGCCATGTGGCCTCCTATGATTCTGTGAGTGTAAAAGGATCAAGGATTGTTGTAATCAATTAAGAAAAATCAATGCATACATTTGTGACTCTCTCTAGAAGGTGAGAGCACTAAGATGACAGGACCCGCCCCGATCCTCTCTGGGACCACATGGGGACGTGCCCTGCTCCCGTCTGACACCCAAAATAATGTTCCAATTTTAACCTTGAACGTTCAAATACATAAAAACCAAATTAAAGTTTTACATCAAATCCGAAATAAACAGATGTCAGACAAGGGATGAAATCCAAACTATAAGTTGCGAGCACGACTCTAACATAAACCTGCGGGTACACCACCCAACAGGGATTCAGGTACGCAGAAGTGGATCTATGCCTCAGTCTCAGGTTCATCCTCTACCTCATTAGCACAACCTGGAGGGGTTACCAAAACATTAAGGGTGAGTGGACCGAAACTCAAGTTTATAAAATCATTTGATAAGTAAAACATATAATTTACCCCTCCGTTTTCCAAACATGCATGCAGCCGAATTTAAAACCATCAATCATATAATATAAACCATAAGGCATATAGTAAAACCGTAAACATAATTTTAGCCACTGCACTATACACTCCAATCCCGACATCCCTGATGTCTGACGTCCCTGACGTCCAATAAGGTCACAATCACAAGGCTACGCGTGCCACTCGGGTCTCAATTCCGAGTACAATCCAAGAACCCTATTCGGTTACAGCATCCCCGATGCTTAGCGTCATAGACGCTGGACGTTCTAGACGTCCGTGACCACTCCGGGGTACCTCATCCGGAGGAGACAGTATCATATGGAAGGATCTATACAGTGCAGTACCAAATACATTTTATTGATATCCACATGCAAAACATATATGTATACATAGGTAAAATCCGAACCGATCGTTACGTTTCATCAAACGGGTCTCATGCCCAAATACCGTGAAACGTGCCATAACTGAAATTTCAATATCATCAAAACCATTTATCGATTCCAGCATGTGAACATATAAGTAAATCAGAAAACATTTAAGCATGCAAGGGTTTAATGAAAACGGGTCCACTCACAGTACAATCCTGCTAGGAACCGAACGTATACCCTCGTCCTGGTACAAATGTACAATCCCTGTCAAGTCCAAAGTATTCGTAAAGGTCAATTTAAACCCCTAACATTCAACCATGAAATCCTAGGGTGAAACCGGCCGGGAAAAGCCGTCCGAACGCGCTTCCCAAGGCAATAAACCTCATTTTGACCAACTTAATGATCTCCGATCGACCCGAAACCACCGCTATTGGATCCGGATCGTCGAAACCTAAAGAATGGTGGTGGTCTCACCAAAAACACTATTCACACGCACCCCCACGTGCCGGTCAACGCGTCGGTCAACGCAGGAACAGTCCATGCTGATGTCACCGCTGACGTCACCATGACGTCATGCTGACGTCATCTGACAGCTGTCAGGTCTGACATGTCAGGCTCTGACAGGTACCACGTGTCAACACCCGATTGGTCCACCTCACTGATCTGTCAGGCCACGTGTCAGATCTGACATGTGCCACGTGTCAGCACGGCACTGGTCCACGTCACTGACATGTCAGTGACACGTGGCATTTCCTGACTGGGCCACGTCACTGACATGTCAGTGCTGACTGTGCACTGACATGTGACACGTGTCGGCTCACGGTTGGTCCACGTCACCTGACAGTCTGACAGGGTGCCACGTCATCACCTATGTCCTCAGACGGGTTGACCCGTATCTCTGCAACTCGGGTCGATCAGACCCGCGATCATGACCCGGTCACCATTTTTTCAATTCTCAATCATTTTCACTCTGGTTTGTTCCTACATACTCGCCTCAATCCCAGAAATAGTTCTATGGAATCAAAATCGAGAAACAAGGACCCAATCGAAGACTTACCTCGATACACAGTCCCGGTTCTCCCGTCGCCGTTTAGCCACCGTCCTGATCACCCCCGATCACGAACTCGAGCCCAGAAGGTTCCTATAAGTCCCTAGAGTCGATTATGGTTAATAGAAAACAAAACTAAACGTGGGAATTCGAGTTACCAAAATCTGAGTTTTAAAACCGTTTCGGGTTTTCCAGTTTTCCTACCTCGCCGCCGTCCACTGCCGCTCACCGCCGTGCCTCAGTCCTTCCCCGTGAGTCCAGCAACACACAGACGCAGAGACAAGGTGTAGTACGCAAGGGTTGGATCAATGAGCAGTGAGTGAGGGTGTCGGGTGAGAAATATATAGAAATGGAGGGAAATGGATGGACGGCCCAGATTGAATCTCAGAAATGAGATCAAGGGCTGAGATGAAATCTGAGGGTTTTGAGATGAAGGGCTGAGATCAAAAGGCAGATTAAATCCTATTTAAATGCTTAGTGGAGCTTGATCCAATCCAGCCAATGGGTGAGTGACACTTGTCACTCCCCAGGTGTCCTTCAATCAGATATTTCAGAATAAAATATTTGACATGAAAACCGAGACACGAACCTCCCGATTTCACGTTTCTGACCATAACTTCCTCGTACGAAGTCCGATTTCGGCGTGCCGCCTGTCTACGGACTCAGGACGTCGACATCTACCTAACGGTCCTTGATTCATGTGAAACTTAGTTGCCCAACGAAAAGTCAACATTTTCCCCCCTAAAAGTCCAAATTACGGTAATGCCCCTGAACTTCCGATAGTCATAACTTTTTCCCCGATCGTCCGAATTGGACGTGCCACCTGTCTATGAATTCCTGACGTCCCGAACTACGTCACGGTCACTGGTCAAAGTCCACTTGACCCACATATCAAAAAGTCAACAATTTGGCCATCCATTCACAAGGGTAAAAATGTCAATTCATACATTAAATCACAATATTCAAATCCTCGAATTTCTGGGGTGTTACATAAGATCACTCAGAAAATCTGATTGATGCATTTCTACGAACACTTTGTGTGCATTGAGAAAGATCAATAGAACAGTGTCATCATTGTGATCAAAACCTTTCCCTCTTCAATTCAAATCAAATACAGAAGTAAACACAACCTAAAAACTAACCTAAATCATTCGATTTCAGCTAAGGCCTAAAGAAGAGAAGTATACCTCACTGAGAACACCATCGCAGGTTCTCTGCACCAAGCTCTCGTGCTTCCTTCCCTGCGATCCTCTGGGGTATCTGAAACCAACATGGTATCAAAGAATTCAGGGTTATGATCTGAGTGCTGGGACGTGATCGGAGACTGTGTGATAAAGTTTAGTTGTTGCTGAAACTGAAATGGCTGGAGCTGGAACAAATGAGCTAAGGGCTCCTATTTTTGATGGAAACAATTATGAGTTTTGGAGCATCAAAATGAGGACTCTGCTACGAGCACAAGATCTGTGGGAGTTAGTCAACAGAGGTATAAACACAGATCCAGAAGGTGCTGAGGGAGCAATGGTGGTTCCTACAAGGGCTGATCTGATCAAAGATGCCAGGGCACTGGGATTTATCCAAAACTCAGTTGTGGATTCTATTTTTTCAAGAATTGAAAATGAAGAAAGTTCCAAGGCTGCTTGGGATCTACTTAAGAGGGAATTTCGTGGAGATCAAAAGGTTAGATCAGTTAAACTTCAAGGTTTAAGAAGGGATTTTGAATATATGAGAATGAAGGATGATGAATCACTAAGTACATACCTATCTAGATTGTATATGATTGTGGATCAGATGAGAACCTATGGAGAAGATATAAAAGAAGCTAGAATGGGACAGCAAATTCTCATTAGCTTAACTAAACCTTATGATCCAATAGTGTCGATTCTGGAAGAAACTAAAGATTTAGATGAGGTTAATGTACAGGAGCTAATTGCTTCTATAAAAGCCTATGATCAGAGGCTAGAACTGCATTCTGAGAATACTGTGGAAAAGGCTTTCTCTAGCATGCATCTAGGAGCTTCCTCCAGTTCAAACAAGCCCAAGTTCTTTTCTAAAAGTGGCACTAAACCTTGGGTCAAGAAGTCTGATCAACAGGCCAGAAGTGGTTCCTGTGGTCACCCTAGAGAAGAGAACAGAAATGGGAATGACTTTAAACCCATGTGTAGTGTGTGCAACAGAAAGCATTATGGAAACTGCTGGTTTAAAACCAGGAAATGCTTCAAGTGCAATGAGATGGGACACTATGCCAAGGATTGCAGGAGCAAGGAGAAGGCAAATCTTGCACAACATGCAGAGGAAGATGGAACACTGTTCTATGCTTGTCATTCGATTACAACCACAAAGAATGCAGATACTTGGTACCTTGACAGTGGCTGCAGTAACCATATGACTTCTGATGAGTCTGTTTTGATAAACCTAGATAGAACCCTGAAGTGCAAAGTGAAGATGGGCACTGGTGAGTTGGTAGAGGCCAAGGGGAAGGGTACATTGGTTATCAAGACTCAGAATGGTGACAAACTGATCAGGGAAGTGATGCTGGTACCAGGTTTAGATGAAAACTTGTTGAGTGTGGGACAGATGGTTGAACACGGCTACAATCTGGTGTTTGAAGGAAGGAAGGTCACTATATATGATAAGGGTCAAGAAATAGCATGTGTTGCTATGACAGGGAACATATGCTTTCCACTGTCCTTCCAGCAAATCATACCAGTGGAAAAGCTTGCTGTTGAAGAGGGTGACACCTGGTTATGGCACAGAAGATTTGGGCATCTAAACCATGCAAGTTTGAGCACTTTGGTTAAAGATGAGATGGTGATTGGCTTGCCTAATCTACCTAAGATGGAGGATTGCTGTGAAGGGTGTGTTTTTGGGAAGCAGCATGTTAAGAGCTTTGACAAGAGTGGAGCCTGGAGATCAACTAGGCTACTGGAACTTGTTCACACTGACGTCTGTGGTCCTATGCAGACTGAGACTCAAAGTGGAAACAAGTATTTTCTAACTTTCATAGATGATTACTCAAGAATGCCATGGTTGAACTTCAGACTGATTGCAAGATTAAGAAGATAAGGAGTGATAGAGAAGGTGAATACATGTCTCAGGAGTTTCTGGATTTCTGTGAGGAGCTGGGAATACAAAGACATTTCACTGTTTCCTACAGTCCACAACAAAATGGTGTGGCTGAAAGGAAAAACAGAACGATTGTTGAAATGTCCAAAGCAATGCTTCATGACAAGAAGGTGCCCTATGAATTCTGGGCAGAAGATGTGAACACAGCTGTTTATTTACTTAACAGATGTCCTACTAAAGCTATCAAGAAGAAGACACCATTTGAAGTATATAGTGGAAGGAAACATGGGGTGAATCATCTAAGGGTTTTTGGAGCAGTGTGCTACTTTCACATCCCTAATCAGCTTAGGCAGAAACTGGATTCCTCAGCCTCAAAAGGAATTTTCATGGGCTATGGCAGTTGTGAGAAGGGTTACAGGGTTTACTTCCTAGAAACAAGGAAAATTGTGGTTTCTAGGACTGTGACTTTCAAAGAAAAAGCCATTTGGGACTGGAAAAAAACTTCAGAGCTCAGTGTGACACTTCACTCTGAAGAAACTGATGCTGTTCCTACTGTGACAGATCAAACAGATGTTGTTCAGGTGCAAGACACTCAAGAAGATCAGGAAGATGAAAGTGATACAGAGGCTAGTAATACTCCTATCAAGATGAGAAGTCTGAATGAAATTTATGCACGGTGTCATGTAGCCATAATTGAACCAGAAGGTTACCAAGATGCAGTGAAGGACCTAGCATGGCAGAAGGCAATGCAAGAAGAAATAGAGATGATTGAGAAGAATGACACCTGGAAACTGGTTGACAGACCAACAGACAAACCGGTGATTAGTGTTAAATGGGTTTATAAAACCAAGTTGAATCTAGATGGCTCAATTCAAAGATTCAAGGCTAGGTTGGTTGCAAAGAGGTATGCTCAGAAACCAGGGATTGATTTCAATGAGACCTTTGCTCCTGTTGCAAGGTTAGACACAATCAGAACTTTGATTGCTCTAGCTGCACAAAAGGAGTGGAAACTGTTTCAGCTTGATGTGAAATCAGCCTTCCTAAATGGGGTGCTTGAGGAAGAGGTTTATGTTGACCAGCCTGAGGGATTTGAAAAACAAGGACAGGAAGACAAAGTCTACAAGTTGGAAAAAGCACTATATGGTTTGAAACAGGCACCAAGGGCCTGGTATGGTGAGATCAATTCCTATTTACTGTCTTGTGGATTTCAAAGGAGTGCAAGTGAGGCAACTTTGTACCTAAAGGTCAAGCAGGATGAAGGAACTTTGATAGTATCCATCTATGTAGATGACATAATCTATACAGGTGACAGTGAGTCTATGATGCAGAATTTCAAGGAGGAAATGATGGAAAGATATGAGATGACAGATCTGGGTTTGTTGCACCATTTCTTAGGAATGGGAATTCTGCAGACTGAATCACGAATTTACATTCATCAGAGGAAATATGCCTCTACACTACTGGAGAAATTTGGCTTGAAAGGTTGTAAGCCTGTAAGTGTTCCCCTAGCAGCTAATGAGAGGTTGCAGAAAGAGGATGACAGTGAGCTTGCTGATGAACAGGTCTACAGGCAGTTGGTAGGTAGTCTGTTGTATTTAACTGCAACAAGACCTGACATTATGTATGCATCTAGTCTATTATCTAGATTCATGCATAATCCTACCAAGAAACATCTTGGGACGGCCAAGAGAGTACTAAGGTACATACAGGGAACACTGGATTATGGGCTGGAATACAGGAAAGGGCGAACTGCTACTCTAATTGGTTATTGTGATAGTGATTGGGGAGGTTCAGAAGATGACAGCAGGAGTACCTCAGGGTATGCATTCACTTTTGGCAGTGGCATTTTCTCCTGGGCCTGTGTTAAGCAGAGTAGTGTTGCCCTATCCACTGCAGAAGCAGAATATGTGTCTGCAGTAGAAGCCACAACTCAGGCCATTTGGCTGAGATTTGTTCTAAAAGATTTCGGGGAAGAGCAGCTAAGTCCTACAGCCCTAATGTGTGACAATATGTCAGCAATTGCAATGGCTAAGAATCCTGTGTTTCATCAAAGGACAAAACACATTAACAGAAAATATCACTACATTAGGGAAGCAATTCAAAATGGTGACATCCTGCTGAACTACTGCAAGTCTGAGGAGCAGCTAGCTGATATCTTCACCAAACCACTTCCTAAAGTCAGATTTAACTATCTAAGATCCTTGCTTGAGGTTAAGACAGTTAGCAGCTTAGGAGGGAGTGTTAGTGTGTAAGCTGCAACTGCAGCAGGATTGATCATGGTGCATAGCACCTGATCTAAAGCCTCATTTAAATTGTGACACTTGTCCTAGGCACTAGGGAGTGTGTGAATGACAGCATGGCAGTTTTGTTCTAACTGATTCAAGTGAGGTGTGTGTGTATTTCTTTGTGAGCAAGAAAAGTGAGAAAACCGTGTGGATGATGCCATGTGGCCTCTTATGATTCTGTGAGTGTAAAAGGATCAAGGATTGTTGTAATCAATTAAGAAAAATCAATGCATACGTTTGTAACTCTCTCTAGAAGGTGAGAGCACTAAGATCACTCAGAAAATCTGATTGATGCATTTCTACGAACACTTTGTGTGCATTGAGAAAGATCAATAGAACAGTGTCATCACTGTGATCAAAACCTTTGCCTCTTCAATTCAAATCAAATACAGAAGTAAACACAACCTAAAAACTAACCTAAACCATTCGATTTCAGCTAAGGCCTAAAGAAGAGAAGTATACCTCACTGAGAACACCATCGCAGGTTCTCTGCACCAAGCTCCCGTGCTTCCTTCCCTGCGATCCTCTGGGGTATCTGAAACCAACAGGTGACACTTCGAAAATAACAAAATTGGAGAAATTAGAGACAAGAACAGGTTGTAAACCTAGCATTCGGTTTTCCCTCCAAGATAATGGTATGTGAAAAGTTTCCCTCCATAAGGAGAAAATGGTTACAGTTGAAACAAGGGTAGCTCAAAGTTTGATCAACCTTTTCAAGAACAAACAAGCTGAAGATCCTATGTTCTTTTACACAGTGCAAGTAGATCACGAGAACCGAATGACAAACTTTTTCTGGAGAGATGAAAGTGTGCTAATTTACTATGAGAGTCTTGGAGATGTAGTGGTATTTGATACTACCTATTGAACTAATAAGTATAACATGACATGTGCTCCATTTGTCGGATGTAATCACCATTGGAAAAATGTATTACTTGGTTGTGCTTTTTTATTAGATGAGAAAACAGATTTGTTGATATGGTTGTTCGAGACATTTCTAGAATCAATGGGAGGTCAAAAGTCTAAGACTATTTTTATAGATAAGTGTCAGGCAATGGCAAATGGCATTGGAAAAGTTTACCCTGGGGTAAGTCATCGTTTATGCACATGGCACATATCTGAGAATGCCGCAAGAAATTTGAAAAGTCATTATGGGATCCCAGAATGTAAACGTATGTTCAATAAGTGTCTCAAAGGATATTTCAAACGGAATTTGAATTTCAGACTTGTTGGGATAACTTATTGGAAACATTCAATTTTACAATTACAGAGCAAAAATGGTTAGCTAAACTGTATAATGATCGTGAAAAATGGTGTCCAGTATTTAGCCATGACACTTTTGATGGTCGGATGAAATCTTCACAAAGAGTTGAGAGCACAAATAACGTTTTTCATCAAATGTCTACTAAGGCAATGAGACTTACTGAATTTGTTTATCAATATGATAAGCAATCAGAACAAATGCGTTCCCTTGAATTAGAAGAATCGTTTCGTTGCAATTAAGGAATTCCCTCTAGAGTTGCCAAGAATAGTGGAATTTTAAATCATGCTGCTACTCTCTACACAAGAATGATATTTAAATTATTTCAATAAGAATTTTGGATAGCTTGACAGTGATGATTCATGAGATAGCCAGTGAAGGTACATTTCTATCATATGAACTTAAAGAGGAAGGCCAGACAACTGTATACATGGTCCAACTTGATTCGTTAAACTGCAAAATTTCTTGTAGCTGTAAAATGTTCGAGTCTATGGGTTTGTTGTGTCGTCACGCACTGAGGGTATTAAATATGAAATCTTGGATGAAAATACCTGCACAATATATATTGAAGCGGTGGACCAAAGATGCAAAAAAAGGATTGGATGCAAATGAGCATGCTGAATCAATACAGGTAAATGGTATATCTTCAATCACATTGCGGCAGAATAGTTTGATGTGAATAGCTAATGATGTAATGAGTAAGGGAGCAGAGACAGAAAGTTTAACTAAAATTGTTATGTAAAAATTGAGAGAGATGGCATTGTTGATTGAAAAAATAGGATAAACTCGAGGAAGGAAGTAAACAAAAAAAAAACAATGATATACGTTTAAATGATGACTACATTGAAGATTGTAATGCAAATGATCGTTCAGTTGTTGACACGCCAATACTAAATCCGCCAAGCGTGTAGCCACAAGGTGTAAGCAGAACTAGAATGAAAAATCCTCTTGAGAGAACAAAGAAGAGGGCATCAAGAGATATTATTTCATCAAGTAAGAAAAAAATATATATTTTGTTTTGTTTGGGAATATAATTTTATTAATCTTGCCAACTTATTTGTACACATACTAATAGTGCTTTGTCTTTTGTAGGGAAAACCAAGAAACCTGGTAATCCATGCCTTTCAAATAGCTCAGTTCCACTACAAATCAGTTCACACTTTCTTCATCCAACTGGTGCTCCCATGAGTATAAATATTGACAATCGTGTATGTTTTGAGGTTTTATTTTGACGTTTTTTAAAAAAAAATTTGACTAATCATATAATTTGTTATCAATGTTATGCAGGTTAATCCAACTACGAGCATGTTCATGACTGACAATTATGCACATCCGTCGCCATTCGGCCACGTAAGCTAACTGTTTGTCTAATTTTAAGTTTTTTCTGTTAGGATATACCAATGAAATTGATGATGTAATGATTTTTATTCTAGGACTCAAATTCTATGTGGAGATTTTGCCAACCCAAATTTTATTTTACAAGTATGCTACAGAGTAATGATTTTATGGGACACTTGAGTCAGGTATTTTCAAATTTATTCTTTGATGTTTTAATTAGAATTACACATTATATTTCTTTTGTTCTTATTTTTATCTTAATTATGGCAGAATTCATCCTCAAGTTTTGTCCCACCCCATTGTTCTAAGCAATATCCACCCCATCAAGATTCACATTCATATGGTTATCAGCAAGGAGAAAATCCAAAGGAGTAATATACATAAGCATCTTTTTATGATGGTAAGGTATTGTGTTTTGGTAAAACACTTTTAATTAGTTACAATTACTTTTAAGTTTTAGTTTTTATTTCTATTTATTTTTTATTTTTTACTGATGGTGATCCATATATAATTTTTGGTGTAGGTGGAACAGATGTTTATGCTCCGATCGATGGTTGGAAAATTGTTTATTTCGATTTGAATTGAATGTATTTGACTGAAACTGATTCATAGTTTTGGGCATTGGTGAAAAAGATGTTTATGGTTGCCAATCTACTTATTTAAATTTCAATGGGATGTTTTCCTTTATAAGACATGATTGTGTACTTATAATGATGTACATGATATGAAACACTATAATTACTCGATTGAAGTTATGAATTTTTTCTTATTTTTGTTGTTCTTAAGAAATTTCTCATTCATATTTTGTAAGAGGTTTTGTAAACATGTGCCATGCATGAAGCAATGTTCCAGATAAACACTTCATTTGAAAAGAAATACACAAGATAGAAGAACTTTTTTAATAATAACATAAACTATAGACAACATTTGAAAAGAAATACACATCATTCTTCAAGCATCTGATGAACAAAGTGCAAACTTGTTTCTAGAACAATAGAACTCAAAAACCCTTCAACAATTTGGTGTAAACCGAAATGAATTCAAGACAAACAACCAACTTACAACTAGTGTAGTTTCAATAAGAGAAGACATCCTATAATTGCACACAGAATTGCAGCAGCTAACAAAAAAGCTTCCAAGCTCTTCAGAACCTGTGTTCCAACTTCTCCTTCTCCTGGTAAGTCTGCATAGACCTGCAATCCCACCAAAACAAAACCCAATACCCCAAAATTCATTGCTACCACATGCTTAGATAATCATTTCGGACTTAAAATGCAACATTTCTACCATAACTTTCAACAATCAATCAACATATGATGATGACCCACTCCAATTTTTCAATCTTTCTAGAAAGTAAGAGTTAGATCGAAGAATTACATATAAGTGGCGATGAGCGGAATGAGAAAGAGACGCGAGAACTAGAATGGTGCTAAACCGATACTCACATCCAGAAATTGGAATCTCCAAACCGACAAAGCAAATTGATACACCCACAAAGTAGAATATGCAAAACAAACAGTCCAATACCCACATTCAAAAATCACACCCTGAAGTTAAAATCTGGAAAAACAAAATAGCATTAAACGTCCATAGAGACAAGGAGAGGTTTATGGGTTTCAATTGGAGCATGTGCATTGCGACTTTCACTTGAAAAAAAAAAGATTCTTACCATTTTAAAGGGAGCTTTGATGAAAGAGGATGAAATCTGCACTAGGGTTCTTCAACGCTAAATGAACTAAAGGAGGCAAATAGAAAAATATACAAATTGAGTTCACAATTTTTTTTTATTCTGTTTGGACGGTCGTAGATAGGATGATTGAGGGTGTGTTTGGTATGCGGTACTATATTTTGGATAGGTTAAATAATTTGAAATCTGTGTTTGGTACCAGTCGTATTAATTATTCACCATATAAGTTAATACGGTTGAATATTTTTATACGATCCAGACATGCTAAAATAATACGTTCGAAATTGTCCGTATTAAATAGTCGGATAACTAGTAATCTTGTAAAATATAATAATAATAATAATAATAATAATAAATAGTAATATAATAAAAATAAAATATTAATTTAGTAAATATTAATAATAAAAAGTAATAAAGTAATAAATACTAATAATAATAAATTAATAATTAATAATTAATGATATTTTAATAAATAATAATGATAAAATTAAAAATAATTAATTAATAAAAATGTAATAAATAGTAATAATAATTATTATTAAAATAAATAATAATAAAAACAATGACATACATAATTAATATTTAAGAGCTAAGGATTTCGTCAATTACTATAATATAATCCGGTCAGTATAATATAGTCGGCATTCTAATCCGGAAAAATACCAAACGCCCGACTAAATAATCAGTCTATCTGGTGGACAGATTAGTCTATCCGATTGAAATAGTCAGTACAGTACAGCATACCAAACGAGACCTTAAGGTTTATTTAAAGTTTTTTTTTTGTTTTGTTTTGTTGCTGTAAAGATAATTTTGCTAGGCTTTATGATACGTGCCAATTCTATTATTAAATGAAAAAAAAAAACAAAATCATGACAGCTTGTTTGGACTAACTTGTTTTGCTGATGTGTGAAAAAGGGAAGACAGCGACTTTATGACCTTTTGCGGGCAGATTATCATATACTATTTTGTGGGCCAATTGCACTAGTTTCATTTCCAAGGTCCAATCAATTGTTTTTACTGCTCTACTGGGCCTGCAGCTTTCTGAAAACAACCAACACCTACACAATTTTTTTTTCTTTCTAAATTCAAATGAAGATTTCATTAGTGATGGAAGTAGGCTACATAAGCAACAAGGTAAGAGGCACAAAGGGCCCTTGTTAAAATCCCCACTTTCAAAACCTATCTAGAGCCAAAAACATCCTCACTTTTTGCAGTTGCAAATAGGGGTAGTAATGGGTCGTGTCGTGTTGGGTTCGTGTCGTATCATGAATTTTGTTTTACCCATTTATACCCAACATGAATCCGACCCATTTAATAATTGTGTCAAGAATGTCCAACCCTAACCCGACCTGTTAATGACCCGTGTAACCCGTTTAACTCATTTAATAAATAGGTCATACTCAAAACCCAATTAACCTATGACCCGTTTGACCCGCTTAACCCATTTAATATGTTTAACCTATTTAAATTATAATATTTAATAGATATTTAGATAAATAAATGGGTAGATATATGAGTTAGTAATGACACGTTTATTAAATTGGTCAATATATAAGTAAATATACGGGGGTTACCTGTTAACCTGAAATTTACTCATTTATTAAACGGGTTAACAGGTCATTATACGGGTTAACAAGTTGATCCGAAATCCACCCGTTTAATAAACGAGTCATAACGGGTTGACCCAAAAATGACCCGAAATTTTAATCGTGCGAGTTGACCTGGATAAATTTCGTGCGGGTTTCGAGTCGTGTATCGAGTCGTGTCAAAAAATTCCACCCTTAGTTGCAAATGGTGTACTAAAACGAGTGCAGCTCTGATTGATTCTAGTTCCACTGCTAACAGAGAGATGCCTGCACATCCCGGCTCAGAAAAATCAGCGATTGTCACACCAGTTTGATCCCAAAGAATTCCCCCAATGCCTCGATTTAAATTAGAAAGATTAATGACCCCATCATAGTTTAATTTATAGCAAAGAGGCTGAGGTTTGAGCCATTTAACAGATTGAATATGCCGCATTCTGCAGATTTTTTGTGCAACAAAGTGAATTCCACATGAGCATCCAACACACTTCACTACCCTCTAAACACATTTACATGGTAAATGATGCAACTTCTTATTACGAACATTCCACACTTGCTAGAAAATGAGAATGAAAATTTTTCTAAGTCACTTGCAGAGAGACATTTGGCCCCCCAATAAAACAGAAACATAAAACCACCCTCGGAGGGAAACCAGTCAATAAAGAGGCTTGAGACTGAGAGCCTTTACATTTCCTGACTAAATTTGCAGCCCCACAAAACATGAAACACATCTTCCACTTCTCTACCACAGCTAAAGTAAACTCCAGTATGAGTAACATGCCTTTTGACCATATTGAGCGAAGTAGACCGAATTTATAAACTAAAATTTTAGGTTTGTCAGGAATATTCAAACCCCAAATCTTTTTCCAGTACCGATCAGACTTAGCCATTGAAGAGCCTCCATTACCCTCATTCACAACCTGATCAATGAGGATTAAAGCAACATGATACCCTGATTTAATATAATGCTTCCCGTTCTTTGTATAAAACTAATATCAGCCACCAGCAACCGAGTTCTGACAGGCAACACTATGCCACGAATAGAAACTAAAACTTTAGGACAGAAAACTGACCTTAACAACTCCAAATCCCGCCCATTTATTGGCCGGATCAAAGAGGACACCTTGACTGCATCAGGAAGACCAATATTCAAGATGGCTTGAAAGTTCGGGGCTGTTGGATCCATAAACTTTGAAACATTGAAAATGATTCACCAGTTTCGACATGAAAAATTAAACCTTGATTTAAAACCAGTTTAGTCCAAAGAATAGGTCGCCACACCAGAGAAGGTCATAACCCCAAACCGGCCTCCATGAAATGTTTAACTGGAAACTATCCAGCCTTCAGAATTTGAGCAACCAGAGACTGAGGATTTTGTAAAAGCCTTCAAGCTTGTTTCGCAACCATTTCTTGCTTAAAAGCTTCAAAGTTTTTGAACCTCAACCCCCGATGTGACTTGGAATAACATAATTTCTGCTAACTCAACTAGCTACGTAAACCCCCTTTAATCCACCAACACCAGGAAAATTCAGTCTATAGTTCATGGCACAAAGAGTTAGGGAGCTGGAAGACACTCGTAGAATAGGTTGGGAGTGCTTATGAAACAACTTTAACTAAGACTTCTTTCCAGTTTCTGAAGGAAAATTATCATTCCAAGAAGATAGCTGATTTTGAAGCACATCATTCACCTTCCATGTAAGTTAGGTTGCACCGAAACGGATACGGATACGAGGATATGATACGACACGATAATCGGATACGTCAAAATCAAAAAATCAAATGATACAATAAGAGAAGGATACGGAAAATAAATAATATATTAAAATTCAAATATAGTTAACAACAAGCAAGCAAATTCAGTTTATCATATAACAACTTCATATAAAGATCTCTAGTCATCTTCCACATCAAACTCTTCATTTTGTTCATCTTCCACTTCATCAACGTCAAAGATAATGGCTTCCAAATCGGGCTCATCAAGAGAAATTTGGGCAATCTCAAGTCTCCCAACATTAGCTACATCCATAGAATCCATTTCATCACCACCAACATCCCATTGTTGAGTCACACCTTTATTGTAACTTGCATGTCTCCTAGACAAAAGACGAAGATTAGTATGAACAAAAACCAAATCTTCCGCCCTTTGTGGTGTTATCTTGTTCCTGGCCAAAGAATGAATGAAACTGTAGGTACTACAATTCCTTTCACAACATGAGGAAGAAGAAGGTTGCCCAAGCAGCTTATACGCTAATTGTTGGATAGTTGGAACACTTGCTCCATGGACCGACCACCAAGTTATAGGGTCCAAATGATACCTATCACTCATAACAACTGCATCACTAAGACCATTTGTACTATTGAAAAGATCACCAAACTCAATTGTGATTTTTCTTCGGTCTTCAAGATCGGTAAAATACTGACCAATACAAACTTTCCTTTCTGCAGAAATCTCAAGATCATTATTGGGAGCAACCCGATTTTTGTTTTCTGCAAGCCACTCAGAGCTGTAATACCTAAACAAGATAAAAAAAATAATAAGGAATTACATAATAACAAAAAGTACCAAAATGAATTGAGTAGATGTTATACTTACTTAGGATTCAAAAAATGTGCCAAGAAATGTAAGGATGTGTAGCTCTTGGTCCAACATGCTACCAATACTAATTTCACAGCCTCCCAAAACTCTGAACTTTCAAATGGTTGCTTTCTTTCTTTTTGGTAAATAGCCTGCTTGATTTGCTCTATCATGCTATCCCACCATTCATACACCAAATCAAAACAAGGCTTATCGGTGTAAGCTTTTCTAATCATCTCATAAATGGGATTAGTGAAGGAAAGGATATAACCAATGTCATCCCAAAATCGATCATCTAGTAGCTTTACTTTCACAAGCCCTGCCTTATGATAATCGTCTGCTCTATAATCCTCCCATATCGAGCTAATCACCATTTGTTGCAACCCATTCTTGATTTTTTTTAAATCTCAACATCATCACAATTGTTGATACAAACCTTGTAGGCGCAATTGAAAGTAACCTCAAGTCACAATGCTCTGAAAACATCACCAATCTCATACCATGATTCATAATAAAGTTTTTAATAAACACAACATCATCAAAAACATGCATAATCCAAGAACATGCATCATACACTTCTTGACTTGCATCATTATGTGGTGAAGGGATTTTAGGTGCACATATATTCTTAACAACAAGATTTAATGTATGAACTACACATGGTGTCCAAAATATGGTAGGGTATTTGGTTTCGATTAGCTTACCGGCCTTTGAACATACAGAAGCATTGTCGGTGACAACTTGCACCACATTTTGATATCCGACTTCCTTAATAGACTCTATGATCAAGCTTGCAACCAACTTATGATCCTTGAATTCACCCTCGCAATTTATTGCTCTTAGCATC
Organism: Prinsepia uniflora; assembly: GCA_032719365.1. Classification (NCBI taxonomy): domain Eukaryota; kingdom Viridiplantae; phylum Streptophyta; class Magnoliopsida; order Rosales; family Rosaceae; genus Prinsepia; species Prinsepia uniflora. The sequence continues at coordinate 33,726,041 of CM064868.1, read as the reverse complement.
ATCACACCACTTTGATTAGCTGCTATCACATTGATTATAGGCCTTCTTTGCGGATCCGACCAACTATCACTACATAAGCTCACACCCTTTGAAGGCCAAGTCTTCTTAATCGGCTCCAAATGATGCTCAATATTTTTCTTTTCACTTGCTAGAAGGGTAGTCCTCAATTTATTATACCCTGGTGGTACATAGCCTGGAAGAGTAGATGCACGCCTAAAAGACTCTTGATAATGTGGATTTCTTGCAAGATCGAAAGACAAACCACTGGTATAAAACATCCTTGCAACCTCCTCATCGCATTGTGCTCTAGCTTCATTGTTGAAAGCTTTTGAAGAGGACCAGACCCTACTTTTCTCTTCTTCGAGTCACAAGCAGTAGAAAAGGTCATCCCATAGCAACCGGTCGAAGACCTCACTTGGTCTCTAGATGATGATGGCAAAGGAACTTGCCTAGGAGCTGCACTTGTTTATCGCTCCTTGCAGCCTTTCACTACCTTTGTCATCTGAGCATATGATTGTGAATTCACCTTTGTGCAATGTGCAATTCCCACTGGATTTCCCTCTCTTAGTAGATGATACTTCACTCTAGTATACGACCCTTTGAAGTTCAACTTGCAAAAAGTACACTGCCACTTCCAACATCCTCATCCCTGGTTAGTTTTCTCAATCTTCTCCACAAATTGCCACAAAGGAGCCTTATCACTAAAATTATTACTAGGGTTATTGACACTAGCACTAGCACTAGAACTAACTGGAGGAGCATTTGTGTTGTCGGCCATCTTTCTAAACAAGCTGCAAAAGACAATGAAATAAAGAAATAGCAAACTGCACTATAATTATTAACAATTAACAACCCATTTTCCTGCCATATTTCCACACGTTTTATCAGGAATTTTCGATGGTTATGATGTACCCCATCACTGTTCTAAGAATAACAGTGAGATTATAACAGTGAGAGCAGACAATGGAATAGGATAGAAATATAGGACTCAGATTCCTGCTTGTGCTATGTAAGACTGAGAATTCTTATGTCGGCTCATGAATTATTAAATTAACAAGATGCAAAACTGGATGATTATATTATAACATAGTTTCAGCACTAACGAGGAACAAGAATATGATAGTTATAACTTATAAGTCGCTAACCCAAACCCCATACCTCAAACCCCCTCGCTTTTTGCTTTTCTAATTTCTCCAGGGACAAACAGAATATGTTGTTGGAAAGATATTGATATTTTGCAAAGTAATACAATTTAGTAAATTGTGGAGATCAGTTTGACATATTTCAATCGACTACGCAAATAATCAGCTCATATGCATATAATTATGATTGTTGATATGCTTAATGTTCTTATGGTAGCTGATTTTAAACTTTGATGGTGGCGATACTCATATGATGTAGGTTAATGTCAATACTAAATCTATATACCTCCCCCCCCCCCTAAAACAATTATCAATATTACTTCAATTCAGTAAGAAACTTAAGAGCCAAATCTTAGAGGACATTCTCCAGCGAAGATGGGACTTTCCAAAACACAGCAGGGGTAAGGATGGCTATATTTCCGAGAGCGAACTCCAGTCGAGGGGCTGCTTAAAACGACTCAGGATCTCTCTAGCTTCCAAAATCAGGTTACCATCTACCTCTTCCCCAACATGGTTCTATAAAATAAGCTCATATATCCCTCATCTAATACTATATCATATAGAAAAAAAAATTGGGTGGGCGCAGTTTATTCAGTCGGTAATGAGGCATAGAACTTCTAAAAGCTGTTTGGTAGCAATATCAATGTGTGGATATTTGGTTATAACCCAGCAAAAAACAGTGATGTCATGATTTTCAATTCTTTTACATTTTCTCAATTCAACTCTTCCTTGTCTGATTTTTGGGCTAGAACTCTAAAAAACTTCAATCTTCATGGACTAATTTTTACACTAAACCAAAAATAACTTGGAAGCATTTCATGTGAAAGGAAACTTAAATTTTTTTCTATCTTCTATATATCAGCTAGAATTTTGTCTAGGCTATCCACTCTAAAAGTGGTAAAAGGAACTCAAGGAAGTTAAAATCAGTGGCCTCGTTGTCTCAACCATGAACCACCCCATAGATGACATGGCCTTTTGGAAAATCAGAACAAAAAAAAAAACCCCCAGGAAATTCCACAAATTTTGGCTCCCAAGCTCAGAAATTGCCATGAAAATACGAAGAGAAAAAAAATTGAAGAAATCTAAATCCTAAATCAACCAAATTGAAATTGTGAACCACCAAAATTAAGCGGTTGAGCCCCTAATTGAAACTACGCAGAAAATTTTCCGCAACAGAATCCAAAGAATCAGTGAGCAGACAGAAAATAAAAGTTAAGTTACCAGTTACCACTCACCTAGGCTTGTTTCGGCCCTTTCAGGCTTCAGCCCACTTGCAAACTCGCCGATTTAGAGGCGAGAGGGTCACCGACTCACCGGTCAGTTGCACAAAGTCGAACGCGATGGAGGGAGAGACGAATGCACGCGAGGGACTAGATCTGACTTGCAGATTTTATTTCTTTGTTTTGACATTTATGGCCTCACGTATCAATCAAAATTACATAATGCGTATCCAATTCTGATACGCACGTATCCAAGCCGTATCCAAATATCGATACCGTATCTAAACGTATCTGAGCGTATCGGACCGGTATCGGTATCCGAAACACGATACCGGGGCCCAAAGACACTTCGGTGCAACGACCTGGACACTCGGAAAAAAAAATTGAAAAAATTAATTAAAAATGACGATTTTATCCCTATATGGTCAAAATGTTGACTTTTCGACCAGTAGACCTTGTGAACGTATCATGAGTACCGTTACGAAGGTCTCAAAATTTTGAATCTATGGACATGCAATATGCTGAAAACAGAGGTTGAATAGACTCATTATGGGTCAAGGAAAGCTTAGAGGTATTTTGGTCATTTGACCACAAAAGGGTATTTTAGTCTTTTGGTAAGAAAAACCTAGAATACTCAAAGTTTTTCCTGATTTTTCCTCCAAAATATCCGCACCGACCTAAGTGCCTATACATATGTGCGTAAATTGTGACAATTCGGAGAAGGGAGGTCGAAAAAAAGGAAAAACGTGAAAACAAGAAAAAAACAGTGGAGAAGAACAAGAGAGTGATGGAGATAGGGATAGTAAAGGAGGAGAGTAAAAGAAGTAGGGAAGAAAGGAGAGAAAACTATGAGGAAACAGGCGCAAAACAATGAAGAAAAACTAAGGGATCGGTAGGTCCCCATGTCGGGTTTTTAGTTTAGGACTAGGAAACTAGCCAATAGGGCATGCTAGTGTGGTCCTAGAAAATGTGCAACCCTCCTGGGTTAAGAAGGAATGATTTTGGACATGGAGAAGCTGCTGAGCTGCTCTTGGAAGCCATGGTTGAAAGATGGTAAAGGTCAAACAATGAGTTTGTGTAAGTATTTCTCCCTTTTGACCTCATAGATTGTTTCCTTACCTAGTTTAGATAAATTTTAATGTTTGGAAGATAAAAAATGGATGTGAAATGGCCAAGATATGGCCGGGTCTTGATTGCGGGTTGAATGACCTAAATAACAGAAAAACGGGTCGCACCCTGAGGTAGGCGATGACACTATGCAGGTGCGTGGGTTCCACACGTAGGGAGCTTCCACCAGCACGTGAGGGCGCGTGCGACAACTCCTGAGGGTCCGACCAACATGAAAATTGTTCCACTTTTCATTCTAGATTTAATGATACAAAGTTTGAATTAATTGGACCTTGTTTGCATTTATTGTCAAATTTTAAGATAATATGCTCAATATATTTAATAAGTTTATACTTAATATGATGATATATTCTAAGTTTATACGTACTATGTATATATAATATGCTTATACTTAAATTAACAATTATTAAAGGAGAATTTGAGTATATAAATTTGGGGATAATTTGGTTATTAATGATCTTAAAAACAAATTATATTCAAGAGAGAAATTATATAATTTTATTATTAGTTGTGATATGGATTATATATATACATACTTCTCATTATTTGAGGTATGACGTTACTTGATGTTGACGATGGTTATGTCGAGGAAAGATGAGTGGTGGTTATGTTGATTGCATGTGTTTATGGTTAGTATATATAATTAGTTGTGATCAAATGGTATGTTACTAACTTCTATAATGATATCAATAATACGTGGAAATTCATGATGGTTAGTAGATCCAATGAAACCTAGGCATGGCGAGTACGTGAAATTATTATACAATAAGTATGGAAGTATGAGTATGTGAAATTAAAAAGGGTTGAGATTCAAATAGAAATAATCTACCTCTTGATGGGGTTGAGATCAAAATATGAGTAAGTGAAATTAAAAAGGGTTGAGATTCAAATAACCTAAAATAAAAAGAATCTACTTCTTGACGGAGTTAGTAGGTTGGACGTGGACAGTAACCCCGCAAGGGAGAGTTTAGTTTGGTTAATTTAATAAAGTATAAACATAGATAAAATTATGCGATATCCCTTATCTGAGAAGAGTTGTTAGACGGGAGTAGAATCTATCCGGTTTCCACGAAAATTAGGGATATGTCCTTTTAACTTGGTATTAGAGCTTGGGTATTAGATATTTTGTTCTCGAAATTCGATTCTCGTGTTTTAATTATTTTTCTAACATGATTTTTTTGATAATGACGGGATTATGTTTTAATGAATTTGATTGATCTCTACATACGTTTTGGTCGCTGGACTAGATTTCAATTTTGAATTTGGTTTAAATGGAAATATGAGATAAGATTATTAAATGATTTATGTGTTGGAGTTAATGTTTTGGGTATAGACTCGAAGAACACATTTTCTGAAAATTTTCATTAGTGTTGGAGTTAATGTTTGGTTTGAGATTTGAATTCTAGATAAAGATATTGCATGCTTGATGTGACCATGATTGGAATTTGAGTTTTAAATGGTGATTGATAATTTTGAAGGTCGATTTTTGACAATATATTGAATTTGTTTTTCATATGACTAGCAAAGATTTTGGGACTTTTAATTTTATTTTTTGTAAAATGTGTTGGGCTTAGGCTCGGGTTACAAATGGTGAATTGGATTTATGAAATTGATATGCGTAAGAAGTATGTGATTTCTCGATATTTGTGGTTTGATTTATAAGTTTCAATTTTAGGAGTTATGATAGACATTTAATTGAGTTTTATTTTATATTATTTTATACCCTTTATATTTATTTTTTAATATTAAAATACCAAAAAAATGGAGGAAATAATATATTTTGTGTGAAATTTGTAGAAATTAATAGAGTTTGGAATTATAAACATTTTGGCGAAGGAATCATCTTAATCGGAGCTGTATTGAAGAAGATATGTTTGAAATATGGGAGGCCACCGAATTCTACGAGGAAATTCGATGGGAAGCTACCAAGAAGCAGCAGCCCAAACCTATTGAAGCGTCCAGCCCAGCCCAGAAGGTGCGAACCCAGCGACACCGCCCAACTCGCGCAACCAAGCTCAACACGGCTGTTCGCTGTGCGTGTACCGAACCAAAACTTTTAGTTTCGACATGTGTTCGCCGAATTTAATTACTCCAGCCTGTCAGTGAAATCATCCTTGAAGCCCATATTTCAGCTACTCCATGTGCATGCAACCCGACTGGCATGCTCGTTCACGCCGAAGTCACTCCTCGTTGTCAGTGACCTGCCACGAAACCTACTCTAGTATGTTCCTGCTCCAACTACCTCAAAAGACTAATGAGTTTAATTTTTCTATATGCTAATTTTTGAATAAATTTATATATTAATAAGGACTTATGAATTAATTGTTCTTAAACTAATGAATAACTGATTCTCCTTGCCAGCGAACACTTTATTTTTCAGTATTTCAAAACAAATTTGAAATTTAAGCGTTGAAGTATCTGGTATACAAGTGAAACTAGAAAGCTGAAATGATGATATATAAAAGTAGAAGAATCAGTGGAGATAAAATTTGAACGAAATTAAATTGCATAAAAAAGCATGGCATGACACTGCTATAGCCTACATCCAACAAGTTTCCTCCCTAATGATATGATGATGAAGCTCATCTGGTACTGCGTTGAAAATTTAAAGCGATTTGAGCAGAATGTTGAACATGCGTCCGTAAAATCATGAGCAAGGAACAGTCATCATGTTTCTCTAATATAAGACGAGCATCCACAACGTAATCAAACTGCGACCCATACATATGAACTGCACATGTTGCTTTATAAGTTATCAGCTGCAAATCACCTGTTCCAAACAAAACAACATAATTAAAAAAATTCCAGACACTCAAATCTTAGGACATAGTCACTGTCTACTTATTCCTGATACGAAGAAACATATGTAGAGATACCTGCTTCAATTTCTGAGTCCAACATATTAAGGCTGAAATGACGTGTACGCCACCATCTGCAGCGAACTCTCCAAGTCTCTCCAGAGTTCCCCTCTATGAACATTTTCGGGGTCTTTCTGAAAGTGTACTGTTGTTTATCTCCACCTTCATTTCCATTCAGACACACAGACATTCGGTCCTCTCCTTGCGAAGAAACCCTCAGAAAACATGAAGCAAACTCTTTCCATGTCTTGTAGTCCGCATAGGTAGCGTCTAAATGCAAAGCTATCATTTCCAAAAGGGACTCGGAACTATATTCATCTGCGAAATATCATACAAAAGCAACAATGAAATATTTAGACTTTCTAGTTGAAATGCAACAAAAACTGCAGTTTTAATCTCGAACACTCATTTGTCTCACTTACCATTCAAAACCCACCCTTCATACAAAAATTTGCACTAGTCTTGTTAATTTCATTCAATATTCGTCAATATCAAGAAAAATGGTCATCTTAGGGCGCAATGTTGTGAATTGAGCATTAAATAAACATGAAGCGGCAAATTGGGACGGGTATGAATGGTTTCAAATTATGATAGGTTATGAATGGTTTCAAATTTGCTAATGTCCATGTCAATTTGCTGTATTATGTGTATTTAGTGCCCTATTCATAATATTGTGGTCTGAGATGACAAAATTGCCCTACATTACATGTAGTTAATGGAATTGGTGCAAAGTATTATACGAGAGGTGAGTTTTGGGTAGTAAGTGAGACAAACGAGTGTTTTGGGTGGAAAGTGATATTAAAATTGCAGTTTTTGATGCATTTTAACTAAAAAGCCAAATATTTATAACTTGGAACTCCAATTTCGTCTTATCTAACAGTAAGTCCAAATTTTAGCTTCTTTCACATATACTTATGTTTTGAAAAATTAAGATTTTACTTACACAAGGGAAGAAATGCTTGCAAACTATATTGCTTCCAGGTTTCAAAATTGAGTTGATCAATAATATGGAGTACGGTATCTTTCCAAACTAATAAGATGAGCTACATTAAAAGGAAGGAGACATTAATTCCTAGCGTGACCCAAACCAACCAAAGAGATGTCTATGTAGGATTCCCAAGATTTTGGGAAATAGAACCAAACTTATTGCTCCTGGAAAAATACCAAATTTTGTAATTCCATGAGACTTAAACCCTTGAAAACTAGGAAAAGAAAAAAAAAAAAGCGATAAGTTTCACAGAAAAATTATAAACAATTTGAGAAACCCAAAACTTGCCAAGTAAACAGCTATTATCTCAATAATGGAGGAAGTTGGCACGTCTAGCCATATACTTGATAGAAAACTTGGTTTTATTTGCCAAACCAACTGAAGTTCAAAGAAACCATTGGGGTTTGACTGGTTCCTAAAATTTCGTTCTGGAAGGGATTTTAACAACTGAAACTGCAATAAATTAAATAATAAGTATAAAAAATATTTTACAGGTAGAAAGCATAAATTCAAAAAGCTATAGAGCTGTGGTCAGAAAATCCTCAAAGTAGCTTGAAAAAATTTTGAACACATAAAGGGTAGGGGATTTTTCAACTTCGGAGAATTGGAAACACAGAACTCTAAACAGGATCTTTCATGGGTTCAGAAGTTAGTAAAATGACCATATGCTCCATTAAAAGACAAGTCAAGCACATGAATGTGAAATACCTACAGTAATAACCTGAAGACAAAATTTTCAAAAAACCAGTCATTCAGTGCGTAATATTAATTTTCTGTATGTTGCAAGAGTAATGATCTTATTCTAATAGACTACAACATCAAACAGAGAAAAACCACTTACCATTTTCATGTAGGCGAATAAGTTTTTCCAATGAATTGTGACAGGTTGGATCCATCTTTAGAGCATCCTCAAAGCAAGTAGAATGCAGGGCACTGTTATCACGATCGAAGTGCTCCAGAAGCCAAGCCCGTAATCTACACAACATGTACACATTACAGCTTTTGTACCCCCTTGATATATAACAAGACCATGGAGCATTAACTAGCATGATTAAAGAAATTTATATTTCATAAACAGAACTAAAGCAACACAATGTTAAGCAAATATTTGGAACTTAGTATTTGCTTTGTTTGAATGGAATGCACATTCCAGAGTAATATTCCATGTTTGGTTGACCACAAATAAAAGCAGGAATAAGTATACAGTACTTTGTATTATTTTTTTATTCAATTGTAAGAGCAATTCCATCCATTTGCATGTTCAATCAAACAAATAAAAACTACGAAAGTTATTACTTATTGACGTATAATATTATATTAAAGTGATCTACCATCACCCATATTGGTTCAATGTGCAACCTATATTTCAAATGTAGAACCATCAAAATGCTGATTGGTATAAAAATAGCAAATGATCATGAGTCAAAGAAATCAAACTATATTACACGGAGATTTATTTTCCATACCATTGCCCACCAACATCGTATTTCATTTCAACTAATCTACACAAAACATCAGGGGAATATAATGCTCATGAATCTCATTCAGATACGTGTGAATGCAGTGTCGTATAAGCAGTAATTCCTTGGAAGATAGATAAAAAACACATCACCGTAACAGCGTCAACCAAGAATATAATCATCTGTGATCCTGTTCATAATTGTCCGACTTTATAAAAACAATTCCTAGGATCTAATTTCTAACAAAGCTGTGAAATTGAGAGCTGATGCTGACTACTTAGCCCCGTTCAGATTCAAAATTTATCTTTTACTAAGAAACAAAAATCTTTGTGATTGCAACTACTTGTTTTCAAATAATATGTGCCTTATTTTCACCTTTTATCTTTTCATCTTTTATCATTCACCTTTTATCCCATATTTTCTTGAATTAATCTCTTAACATCCCTTTCCTTAGCAGACAAATATTAATTTCCATCCATATTTTTTGTTCTCTAACTTCTCTATTCAATTCACTGCCACAATCAAGATAGAAAAAAAGTTGGCAAAGATATCATACCGAACAGGCAGTGCTGCATTGGAATTACAACAAAATTCAACCTCGGTTAGGGCCTCATTAACTTGACCTCCAATCAGCAACAGCTGCAACCAAAGGAAAAACCACGAGAAGTAATTAAGTTCTGGTAGGGCACCATAAGCTACAACTATTTCAGTCATTATAGTGGCAAGTGCGACTCTTTTTTTTTTCTAACAAATTTTCTTAGAGAAGCCTCCTTACCAGATGAAAATATCAGAATAATGCTTGCAAGTACATGAATGCCAAATTCTAACAAGATAACCTAAAGTTGGAAACTACATTTTCATAATATCATACTAAGATAATGTTCTTTCCCACTACAACAAATGTTCACCTGAACTAAAGGATGCAAGGCCACCAATAATGGGGGTGTGGAGTGAAGAGCGCCCCGTAAGTACTTCACTGCATCCTCAAAATAATTACTAAATATTTGTTTGTACGTATTCATGAAGTCCTCATTATTATCTGGTAACCGAATCGGCAGTAGCAGTGACTCCAAGCCCACTGGAAAAATGGATAATAGACCCAGCATAAATTATGTAAATAATAATAATTTATAGAACAAAGACTTGGGAAGTTTTCCTAAGCCCACAGAAAATGGTTACAGTTACTTGCTAGTAAGAGTATCAGATGTTCTGATGTACGACAGAATAGAATAGCAGAAAATAGCAACTTAGTGGAAGAAAAATTCTAGGAAAACAAACATAAAACTTAAAAGATAGGGTCTGGATTCACTCCAGAGGCTTCACACCCAAAATTGGCTTCACCCCAAAACTTGGTTTCACACCAAAGGGATCATTTCGCAGGAAATAATAAAATTCTACTAATATCACACCAGTGGATTTCTAGGAATCACTCCTAGTTCTAGGTTTCGCACCTAGAGATCCTTAGGCATCGCACCCAATATTAGGTTGCATCACACAAACCTAACGAGAAGCAAAGCTCCACAATTTTATTCAATATCAAAACTCCCCTCTAACATTTACAATGGTAGTATATATAAAGGCCTAAACCTAATAAAATAAGAAAAAGAGATAAAATAGGAAAATAAATCTAATACTTGGAAAAAGGGAAAACTCATCCTAGTTCCTTTAGAATTAGGCTAACTAAGCTTTAACCTCTGCCTCTAATAAAAATGTTTAAACATTAAAATACTAAAACCTTAAATGACTAAAGACTAAACTGCCCTTGACCATTCTACATTAATCTTCCCTAGTTGAAAAATTCGACTCCGGCGAGTTAAGCTAGGAGCTTGGACATCACTGGCTAACCAACATCAAAAGGATAATTCTTGGCATTAACGGCTTCCCACAAAGTCAGATCTCTTCCCTCGCTTTTCACCAATTTGTTCATGCTCTTGCAGCATAAGCCCAGCTTTCTTTAAAGACTTTGATCTCCGCATGAATGCCTCAGTTCCTGAAAGTTGCACGTCCACTTTACTGAATTTAAGTTGATGGATCATAGAAGGAATTTGAAGAATAATATTGCTAGGTTCCTGTAAAGAAGGAACACCAATCACTGGCAGAATTGGTGCACAAATAGGAACTTGCTCAATCATTGGTAACAGTGGTTGTTGTCTCTCCAATTGAGTAGAATTTTCCTCCAGCATAGGATCTGAAAATGGACCCAAGGGTGCCAATGATTCTTGATCTGTTGGTTGTGCTACTTTTTTTTCCACAGTATTGTTATCTTGAAACTTTTCTCCTTTTTTAGCTCTCACCTCAGCTAAAAAATCTAATATCATATCAACTTATCTTGGCCTCATAACCATTTCATTAGCATCTGGTTGACAGAAATTCTTGCCCTTTTTTCTCCGTCATCCCTCCTCCGCTTATTAAGGATACTCCACGGGTCCACCAGATCACAGAAGATTGATTATCCAATCTTCCTGATCTGGTGGGATTAGTTAACAGGAATCAATACTGATTCCTTCCTGATGTATAAACTTCCTAGTCTAGATAGTCTTTATTTCTTTCCTAGTTAGGTCTAGTCTAGGTCTGTATAAAACACACTACTGCTGTATATCTTAATTAATTCAATAGAACAAAAAGCTTCTATACCTCTTTAGCGCTCACCTTCTTCGTCCTTATCACGGTCTCTGCCCTGACGATTTCCCAAGGCAGTGGAGTGCTCTTGCAATGCGGTGGCGTTTTTTCGCAGCGTGGTCTGAATTTCAGAAACTGCTGCTATTAGTCCAGTAACATCTTTTGACAGATTCTCTAGGAGTTGCAATACCCGTTCAGCATCCATATCTGAAGGATAGGCCCACTCGCTACGAATTTTCGACATACAATAGTGCCCAGAGGAGAAAGAATCTGCTCTGATACCAAATTTGATGTAGGACAGAATACAATAGCAGAAAACAGCAACTTATGGAAGCAAAATCTAGGAAAACAAACATAAAACTTAAAACATAGGATCTGGATTCACTCAGGGGCTTCACACCCGAAATTGGTTTCATGCCAAAACTTGGTTTCACACCAAAGGGATCCTTTCACAGGAAATAATAAGATTTTATTGATATGATACCAGTAGATTTCTAGGAATCACTACTAGTTCTAGGCTTTGCGCCTAGAGATCCTTAGGCATCACACTAGGGTAAGGTTGCATCACACAAACTGAAGAGAAGCAAAGCTCCACAATTTTTATTCAATATCAAAACTCCCCTCTAACGCTTACAATGGTAGTATATATAATGACCTCAATCTAATAAAATAAGGAGGAATCTTAGTAGAGATAAAATAGGAAAATAAATCTAATACTGGGAAAAAGGGAAAACTAATCCTAGTTCCTTTAGAAGTAGGCTAACTAAGCTTGAATTTCTGCCTCTAATAAAAACATTTAAACATTAAAATAATAAAATACTAAAACCCTAAATGACTAAAGACTAAACTGTCCCTGATCATTCTGCATTATGTACGAGGCTACAAACATACAAACAACTCCCAAATTAGATTATTTAAAACATAGGGAGGGGGTTAGAACTCGGGTGCATAAGGGAAGCACATCCACTCTAGCCAATGTTGCTCCACCCATGTCTGCAGGCACACATTAGGTTTAGGTTGGTTGCGTTTGTTCTTTTTCATCCCTTTTGTCAATTTTTTTTTTTTTTTTGTGATTTAAATTCCGAACTTTCAACAGTGGGAAATGTGAGTTTTTGTAACTGGTATCAGGTAGTTGTAGTCAAGACTAGCACACTAAAGAAGTGTTTTCTGAAACTAGATCATGAACTTATTCTTTCCCATATTATGGCTGATGCTGTTTACAAAAACTTTTCATCATGCACATGTTTGTTCTAAACAAAGGGTAGCTTTCCTTATACGAATAAAGAAATCCAATAATTAAAAGCCTAATATGTATACAAAATAATATTACTACAATGAGAAGATGCAGGAAATTTTATACTTACCAAGGTCAGTGAAAATTGGAGCATAGTGCATTCGGCCGCCTTCATTAGCTAAAGAAGCTTCATTCTCTGTATTTTCAGCATCGTCTGCATAGAAATTGTGGTTATCATAGTTTGGTTGATAAGTTTTGACCTCCATGTAATCAACCCCCATATGGCTTTCTCTACATAAGCTACTGCCAGCATCAACAAATAATGCTTTATTATTCATGACAGAGGTTTCTGAGTCACACTGAAAGGCAGCACCAGCCTCGTGAGAGTTAACTGCATAATGCTCCTCTGAGTGTACAATTAGTTCATTAGATTTCCTAGCAGTGTAAAACTGGTCAAGCTCCCTCCACTGCAACTCTTCTGGGATATTGGAAAGCCATAATTGCTGGTATGTCAATCCCACAGTCACCATTAACAGTGGCTCACTAGTAAACTCATTTAAGTTTTTAAGTCTGGAAAAAATATGCAAAAGTGATCAGGTGATGCCTTGCATATGGTATCTCCATAAAGGTGCCATTTGCAGCCTAAATGAGGAAAAGAGAGCAATAGGTAATTCGACTTTCAAAAGAAGATTGAAAACTCATCCACCAGTACGCCAATATTATCCTTCTATCCTCAACAAGAATAAGTGGCAGAAATAGTCCAGCATATAATACAAACAAATATCAAGGACATTCAACCTATTTGAAATGGACATGGAGACACAACAGGTACACAGAAACAGAAAAAATTATATACAATATACATGTACAAAGACAATGTTCCCTATTTACGTAACAGTTTCTACATACAAGATTAAAAAGAAAAATAGACAAACGAGAGACCTGGTTTATTACTAATGGAAAGTTCCCAAAATAGCCAAGATTAGAAAATTGGAAAATTCTTTCCAGAAGGAACAAATTTAACACATAACACGCAGGAACATTGGAAAAAGGAAAGAGGAGCATGAAAAGTGAAATGGATGGATAACGACCCCTGAAAAAAAAAACAGATTGTTGTATTCAATGCCTCTAGTGAGTAAGTTCAATGACATTTACCAAAGAAATATATTAAAGTGGAACTTTTGGGAAGTCATAAAAATGCAAGGTAAGAGTCGGAAATCTAAGACCTGCATGGAGGTATGAAGTAGCCAAAAACTCGGTTTTCTCCAAATTCATGTTACCCTCATGTATACAAAACATATACATCCTGATTCAATGATTTGAACGAAAAAAAAAAAGAAAAAACAAAAAAACAGCATTCCTTAGGATAAGGCATTATATAGTACAGCATCAGCTACAATGTACAAAAAGCTTCTAAATAAAGAAAATATAAGAATCATTCATACCTCAAAGCATTATTATAAGCACCATCCAGATTCCCTTGTGTAAGGTAGAAAAGACTGCGCTCCAGTTGAACTGCAAATCTATACTGCTCAAAAGCAAAAGAGGGTATAGATATTGATATAAGTATAAACAAAAAAGAGGAAGTGTATAACATAGGTAAAACATGGTGAGAATAAATCATACCTCATCTGACTGACCTTTCGTGAACCCAATTTTGTTCAACCACAATGAATAAATACTCTCAATCTTATATGATTTTGTAAATTCACCTCCCAACCGCTCAAGTATCACCATCAGAACCTAAAACCAATATAAAAAAATCGACAATAAAACCGCGTAGCCAAAAATTAATCGAAAGGTTTAATTTCAATTCCAATTGAAAACCCAGAAAGCTTTAAAATCATTACCGAATACATGAGCCTGTTCTTCAGCGGCGACCTGTCCTTATACCCAGCTTTCAATAAGACGCTGAGGACTCCGCTGGCTTCAATCCAGTTTTGGTGTATTACGAGCTTGCGCAAGAGCTTGTGGAGTCTGGCCCGATGCTCCGCTCTGGGTCTTGTGGAGCCGACGGCAAGGAAAAAGGAGGGCTTGCTCAAGGAAAGAACGAATCGCTGAAGGTGTTCAATCTCTGGATGTATTGCGGCGGCGTCAGGTTGTTGGTCGTCGGAGGATTTTCTTTTGCGCTTGTTTCGTTTGCTTGATTTGATTACAGTGCCGTAGTCAGCTTCCAGTAAAGAAAGTTCGGCCATTGCAGTGCTGCGGCGGAGGGACAGAGCCAAAAGTCCCCACTTTTTTATTTGGACAGAGCCAAAAATATTTTTACATAATGAAACGGAGGGAAGGGATGGACATAACTGTAACAGACGGAGCGAAGGGAAACAGGGGAGGCCGAGACGGTGTGTAAGTTTAACCCTCCTAGGATTTACGTCACAAGACAATTCTACAACGGGTGATTGATGTTTTTTTTTTTTATCAAATTTTAGCCGAGTGTCTGCGTTGATATTTTTTACTTATTTTTAATTTCTATCACATATAGGTAAAAAAAGTTTAAATTTAATTTTTGTAGAGATATGGTTGAAATATACTCATCGTAATCCCCACTCTTAATATCATTACTAAAAATAGAAAGAAAAAAAATTATATTTTTACAAGAATCAAATTTGAGCCAACTCGTTACAAATTGGGATCATTGGATAATTGGGCATCGACCTCTTATTTATAAGGATAGACTGCTAGGAATAGGAATGAATCAAAGGATAAATGGCAAGGATTTTTTTTTGAGAGTATGAGTAAATCTTTACCATATATGAGTACAAATGGATAATATACTCATCTAGACTCATTCTTAATATTTAAGGGTTTATCCATACCCTATCCATTGGGTAATAAGTACCCATGATAATTTTATGTTTATTTTCTCCTTTCAATTTTTTTCTTGCTTTTTAATTTTTTTAACTTCTAATTTTTCTTCCTTTTCAATTTCTCTTGCATTTCATTTCTTTCCTTTATATTTTTTCATTTCATGTTTTTATATTTTTTTTCTTACATTTTGGTTGCTTTTCTTCTACTTTTGTTGCTTTTTATTTCTATTTTTTGAATCCCCTCAATTTCTATTGGAGTTTTTATGTGGCGACCTAGAAATTCAAAAAAGGGAATCATGGAAATTTTAGAAGGAAATGACGGTTTTACCCCTGTATTGATTGTGGTCAAAAGTTGACTTTTCGTGTGAAATACTTTTTGCACATTTTTCAAGGACCGTTGCAAAGGTTTCGAGACGCTGAGTTCGTATACAAGTGGCATGTCGAAATCGGAGTTCGGATATGAAAGTTACGGGTCTGAGAAGGCCATGGGTATTTCAGTAATTTAGTAGGCCAAGGGCAAAATGGTCTTTTTATTGGATTTTGACGAGTCACTTGTGTTTCTATTGCAGCATGACACCTTTCATGAGCAGATTAATGTTTGGTGACATCTGTCACTTTAGAAGTGGGAGTAGTGGCCTCCTTGGAGCCTAACCCGTGTGTGTGAATTTGTTGTTGAAAAACAAACCAAAAAAACAATGGTGCTTGATCAACTATTGAATATACCTGAGATCAAGAGGAGAAACACAGAGATGAAGAGACAAAAAATAGAACAGAAGAGAGGAAGAGGAACTCAACAAGGAACCCAGGAAGAAACAAAATACCCAAAAACCCGTAACTCAAACCCAAGAAATTCGAAAATATTGGAATTTCGAATTTGAAGTTTTGAACCTTTATTGTTGGAATTAAGCTTTGTTTAAGCTTCCTAAACTCCCAAAGAATTGAACCAGCACAAAAACGAAAGAAATCGATGAGGTTTTGGTCCATAACAGAGATGGCGACTTCTTTGATTTTCAAATTCTAATTCGAATGATTGGAGGTGAGAAATCATAGAATTGAGTTTTAATTCAGTTTTATACAGATCCTAAGATTATTTCTGGTTGATTATAATGGAGAACACAGTGGAATTTGAAGGGAATTGAACTCATAACAGAGTCGTGACTCATTTACAAGTTTAGATTGGAATTGAATACTTTGAGGTAAGTATTCGTGAAATTGACGTTATGGGCCCTAAATTGAGAGGAATTCGATACTATTAGATGATTAAATTGTTGAAATTGATGCATAATGGATTGAATTTCAGTCGAGTCAAACACGCGGGTCGAAGGACCCGTTTTGCAAGAAACAGATGAATACGAGAAACAGTGATGGATACTGTAGCAGACGCACACGCGCAGCCACTTGCGGCGGCGTGTGGGCCCTGTTTTCGAGGTACAATCAACATATGATTTGATCCTTTTTATGTAATGAACGTTTGTCATAGGTTTCGAGTCGATTGGATACCGTTTCGATATAATTTTGTGTATCCGAAGTGTATATACATGTTTTTAATGCATATTCAAATCCCGAAAAATTAGGGGATTTTAATGTGAGATTATTTGAGGTGTTAGTGACTCTCGATAATGATTTTTAATAAGATTTGTGATTCCTGGAAATTACGAAAAAACGTGCAACTCGGAAGCGAGCAGCTTGAACGATGTGTGAGTGGACTTTTGTTTTATAACTGTGATGCATGCATAAATGTTTTAAATGCTTTACCATATGATTTGAATGATAAATTGATATCATTGCTTGACTATTTATGTATTTAATTATCGGTTTATGAACAATTTTATGGATTTGTGTGAAAATGATATTTCGGGCCTGAGAACCAATTGGATAATGATTTCGACTTGGATTTGGAGTCAAGTGTGAATACATGATTGAATTGATGGTTTTTGGATTTATGAAATGAGTTCTTGACACTAGTTTATGACGGATTTGTGGAAATTACTTTGTGAAAGCTATGTCTCAAGCATGGGCCCTATTGAATTGTTTTTTACTTGATTTGAGACATAAATGGTTTTAAAACGAAATGACTGAATTTAGTGACTATGAGGACCTCCAGGACGTGGCACGAAGATCGGGGATGATCGAGAGGCGGAGTCATGAGTGGGGATTAGTGCGGGAATCCCTTGTCTGACAAGTGCTGATGATAGTTTTGGAACTTCAATTGACTTGTCAAACGAGAGCAGGACCGAGCAAGGTTATCATAGTCCTTTTGGGACGGGTTCTGTCAAATTGGTATCAGAGCATTTGGTTACTGATTTGTGATTTGTGTTACCACATCATGCCTTCGAGAAGTGAGCCCCGTGCACGACCGGGTGATGAGATGAGCATAAGAGGGTATATGAAATCCCGGAATTAATCTCGGGATGGAATTTACCTCAGATTTGGGGTTGGATATTAATGATTGTACTCCATTAAATGAGGACTTATGTGGATCCAGATAGTGAACGAGCCCAATGGCTAGAAATGTAGCATGAATGGGTGAATTGGACCCGGGATGAGATGGTTCAGCGAATTCCTCGGTTGGATTGCGTGTTTAATGGTTTAGTGTGTGATGGGAGATCCTTAATAGGATGTGGTTCACCCAGTGGTGTTTGCTAGGTGACCGGATATGCCGATGGTGGCATTGATAGTGGATGTTGGATTTGGACTCGAGAGGGGTCCCAACTCACTTGAGATGAGTCATCGTAATGTGTTTGGGCGAAGGAAGAGCCGAGATGGATGAAATACGATTATGATTTCACATAGTGAAAGAGGGTTTAGGTGGAAACCTGACGTACCCGGAGATTTGGGTTTAGATTCCAGGAGATAGCTCAGTTCATTGGGACGCCTATTGGGTCCACTGGGAGATAGAGTGGTGGAGCTGGTAGTATAGTTATTTGTTATTCCTATGGACAACCTAGTTACATCATGAGAGACTTCTGATGTACTGCCTTGACTTCTGATGTGACAGGTGGAAGAAGGAGTTGGTAGGGATTGTGGTGGACCATGCAAACATGATTGGACTTTGGGACCACATGTAACAACCCGTTCCGAGAGCCGGGATTAGTAGAGTGATTAAGGTGTGATTAGTGAGGTTAATCAGTGGTTAGGTGGTCCCGAAAGGTCCGGGAGCCTAGAATGATAATTTTGCCCCTGGTCTGGGCAAAAATGTTGACTTTTATTTCGGGTGGTCAATTGGGTATTGACCAGTGACCAGGACGTAAATTAGGACGTCATGAACCCGTAGACATGTGGTACGTTCGATTCCGACATCCGAGGAGGAAGTTGTGATGTTTGGAAGGTTGAGGGCATAACCGTAAGTTGGGTAAATTAGGGGGAAAAGTTGACTTTTTGAATAATCGAGTTTTGGTAGGTTGACCTAGGATGGTTAGGTAGTTCTCGTCGTCCTGAGTTCGATGACAGGCGGCACGTATTCATCGGACTTACGAGGCTAGAGTTACGGGTCTAGGAAGTTTTGGTAAAACCGTAAAAATGTGTAAAACTGGAGGGTATTTTTGTCTTTTTGCACCTGGGGATTTGTGCAGAGAGAAGTAGATGAAGGGTTGAGATTGGGCCACATGGGTGAGAGAGAGTGGGGGGATGGCGACATGTGGCAAGTGTGTAGTGGGTTCTGGGGGATTCTAAGGTGTGTGCACGGTTCTATTATTGGGGTGTACCCGTGCCCGTGTTCGTGTTTGTGCGCAGAAGGAAACAGAAACAGAGGGAGATTGTGAGAGGAAATTGAGAGCAGTGAAGGGTTGAGTGAGGGAGCTGGTGAATTGTGAGTGTGTGTGGGTGTCCAGAGAAGGAAAGGGAGACGGTAAGAAGGTTGGGAGGTGAGGAAGTCGTGTGGTTGGGCAGCTGGGAACTGCGGGAAAACCAGGGGTGAAAAGCAGGGAGGTCGTGAGAATCGTGACGGTGGCGGCCGTGTACGGGGCAACTGAAACCGTGGTGGTGTCGTGCGGGTTGCGAGGATTCAACCACTACCAGCGGAGCTCACGACGGCGACAGGTTGCAGGTAATTTCTATTTCCCCGTGTCTATGCTCTGTTTTGGCCGTGAACTTCAAATCGGAAGTTGTGGCCTGAGAGGTTGAATCGAAGAGTCTAGAGGAGTCTAGGGGGTTCAGTCGAGTCCAGGGCGTCGTTCGGTTGTGTTGCCGTGACGGGAGGTGCACGGTGGTGGTTGGCACGACGGAGGGACTCTGTGTGCCCTATTTTCCCGTTTTGGTTCAAACCAAGAGTCGTGATCCTAGAGACTGAGTCAAAGGTCTAGAAGAGTCGGGTTAGGTTCCTTGAGGTTCTAGGAACCGTCTGGTGTTACCACCGTGAGGTTACCTGGGCGGCCGGAGAGGAAAACAGAGGAATTAGGCCGTCTAGTTTCGAGTCTGAGTCGACGGTGTAGGGGATGTGTCGAGGTGATTGGAGGATGGGGATGCTTAGAGTAAGGTTGGACGAAGCTATAGGAGAAGGAAGGAGGTGTTTTGGTGCAGGCACAGCGGAGAACCGTTGACGCCAGTTCAAGCTGCAGCCTACTGTGTTGAACCGGGTCGACGTGAGGTTGAAGGTGCACTGTAGCTGGCGCGTGAGGGCCACGCGCAGCCACTTTGGGCGGCGCGTGCGGCGGTTCTGGGAGAAACGGTCAACATGGTTTTTGGTCCAGGAGTTGTGGTGAGTTCAATGGAGTTGGTTTCGGGTCAATCGGAAGTCGTTTGAGTGTAGTTCCGCGAGGGTGAAGGTTTAGGGTCCCGGGTTTTAGGTTTTTGATTCGGGGATTTTTGAGGGAATTTAGGTGAACCTTCGTAGACGTGTTAGTGACGTAATTTGACGGTGATTGACAGGATCGGGATTTCCCGAGGAAGCCGAGGAACGGGCTGGACGTGCGGGACGCGAGTAGGGCTCAGTACTGTGAGTGGACCCCTTCTTTAAACTCGAACATGCATAACTGATTTCTATAATTGTTTTATGGTTTTGTTTATGGTTTCATGTTTCTCGAATATGTTTTGTTGGCTTCACATGTTTGCACGTTTTACGAGGAAGTACAGTTTTAGCACGTTTTACGAGGAAATGATGATTTTGGAAAGATAAATGATTTCCATGATTTTAAGGGGTTTTTGGGACATGATTTTGATAATCAAGGTTTTCGATTTTAGAATCGGATTTCGGAAAGCGAGAGTTGGTTTTAAAGTTGGAAAGTGGATTTCCGGATTTGGATTCGGAATGGCGGTTCTGGAAGCCGGAAGGGCTTCAGACCGGGGATTTCGGATTCGAGTTTGGATATGAATTTCCAGTAGTTTTAAAATGGTTTTGGGATTGGATTTGCTAGATCTGGTTATTGGGTTTAAAGACCCGGATATATGTGACGGGGGACCGGCCGGATTGGGTTTAAAGACCCGGATTGAGTTTAAAGACTCGGGAGTTTAAAGACTCGGATATATTGATTTTCCCCCGTAGGCCTTGAGTTTAAAGACTCGGATATGATTAAGGCCTGGATTGAGTTTAAAGACTCGGGAGTTTAAAGACTCGGATAGGTCCAGCAGGTTTGATCGGAAAATGATGATTTGATGTTTATGGTTTCTGATACGGTCTTATGATCCATATGCTGTGGTTTTTCTAACTGTTTTATAGTGTTTCTGTTTCTTATGATGTTTGATGAGCACTGATTTATAACTGTGTTCATAACTATTGGTTGTGCATGTGGTTTTCAAACGGAGGGTTAAAATCGGTTTTCTGATAACTGTTTTAGAACTTTTCTTTTATTATGGTCCACTCACACTTTTGTTTTAACTTGCCCTCCAGGTTGTGGAGCGAGCGCGGGGTCTTGACGTCGAGGCAGTGTCAGAGGCATAGAAGGGACGTGAGGGATCCCGGAATAGTTTTACAGACTTCCGAGTGCGTGTAATTTATCGTTTTTTTTTAGTTCCTTGTATTTTCGTACTATGCTCTGTAAACGATAACGTTGGGATATTCAGTCAAGGACTCCTGCGTCTGACTGGGTTTGCTTGAGTTTTACTTGGGTGTTGTGTCGGGGAGTCAGACGGGAGCAGGATTTACCTCGGGTTTCGGGGTGAAACCGGGGTGGGTCCTGACACCACATGCCCGAGTGTTTGAAATTACTCAGCAGGAGGTCCGAGTAACCCCTGGAGTGGTGGCATGTATTGGGTCATGATGTATGCATTTTGATAAATTTCGGTGTAACGCCCCAGAAATTCAAGAAATGTAAAATCGAAAGTCGTGATGTAAAATGACAATTTTACCCTTGGTTTAAGTGGTCAAAAGTTGTCTTTTTGTTTGGGGTACTTTTTGGACCTTCCGTGAGGACCGTTGTGTAGGTCTCGAGACGCTGAGTCCGTAGACTAGTGGCAAGTCGAAATCGGAGTTCGGATTCAATAGTTATGGGTCTGAAAGGGACTATGGGTATTTTGGTAATTTTACGAGTGAAGGGTAAAAAGGTAAATTAGTTGGATTTTGATGAATCAACCGATGGGTGATTCATTTAGTCCATTGAGCGACACATGTTACCTTTAAAAATGAGATTAGTGGCTCTGGTTGGCCTTGTGTGTGTGTGTGTGTGTGTGTGTATAATTGTCAATTGTGTTATTGTTCATATGTTCGAAAGGGTAGGAAGGAAAAAAGAAAAAAAAACATAGAGGATTCATTCAATCTTCCACACAAAAACCACCTTTAATTACAAAGACGTCTGAATAATTGAGAGAAACAGAGAGATAGATAGATTGAAAGTAAACCCAGAGAGAAAAAGAGAGAGGAAGAATATGAACTGAGACCCGAAGTGGAAACCCGAAACTAAACCCGTGTATCTTCGAAATTTTTGAATTTCGAATTGGACCTTCTATGCTGTGATTGATGAAATGGAGTTTCAATTAAGATTCTTGAGACCTCGACGACTTAAACCATCTCAGAATTGAAGAAGTATGACCCATAATTGAACCCAAATTGGACCCACGACCCTCTTGAAATATCGAAGTTGAATTCGATTGATTGAAGGTGAGTAATCATGAAATTGAGATTGGAAACATGTTTTTAATGATCTTACGATGCTTTTATTGAATTAAAATCAAGAAATTACATGGAAGTGAACGGGTTTTGAAGCGGGTTGAAATCGGGTTGAGGCGACCCGATTAAAAGTTATCGGGTTGGGATGATGGTATTGTAGAAGCACGCGTGGACTTCACGCGCAGTCGCTTGCGACGGTGCATGAGATCACGTGGTACTATTCCTCGATATACGTGTAACATGAAACTTTGAGTTCTCAATCCTATGAGTCTAACGGCATAAGTTTCGAGTCGATCGGACACTATTTCGAATTCATGATTCCTGGAATTTACGAAAAAATCGTGCAGCTTGGAATCGAGCAGGTTGGACGGCCGTGGTACACAAATCTAGGCTGATCGAGAAGCGGAGGCATGAATGAAAATCAGTGTGGTTATCCCTTATCTGGTGAGTGCTGAGGGCAATTTTGGTACTTCAGTTGACTTGTTAGACGGGAGCAAGACCGGGCACAGTTATCAAAATCCATTTGGGACAGGTCTTGTCAAGTTGGTATCAGAGTATTTGGTTACCGATTTGTATTGCTATGTCATGCCTACAAGATGCGAGGCCCATGCACAATCAGGTAATGAGATGAGATACGAGGGTATATGAGATCCCAAGATAGGTGTCGGGATGGAATTGACCCTAGATTGGGGTCGGGCATTGTGTATTGCACTCTGATAATGGAGGACTTGTATGGGTCTGAATGGTGAATGAGCCCAGAGGCTAAGAATGTAGCATGGGTGGGTGAGTTGGACCCGAACGAGATAGTTAAATGAATACCTCAGTTAGAGCAAGTACCGAGTACTTGATGTTTTTATTGTGCGATCGGAAATCCTTGATAGGATGTGGTACACCCAGCGGTGTTTGCTAGGTGACTAGGCATGCCAATGGTGACATGGATTGTGGATATTAAAATGGGACTCAGGAGGAGTCAAGATTTTGGTTTACGACTCGGAATGAGTCAGCGTGCTGTAGTAGGGCTCGGGAAGAGCCGGGAAATTGAGAAAGTGAATATGGTTGCATAGTGAACGAGAAGTCAGGTGGAAACCCGAGATAGCGATGCCGAATTATTCTCCATGGTTGTTGGAGGGATTCATTCGAATTTCTGTGACGAAATTCCTTAAGGGGGTAGGTTGTAACGCCCCAGAAATTCAAGAAATGTAAAATCAAAAGTTGGGATGTAAAATGACGATTTTACCATTGGTTTAAGTGGTCAAAAGTTGACTTTTTGTTTGGGCTACTTTTTGGACCTTCCGTGAGGACCATTGTGTAGGTCTCGAGGCGATGAATGCGTAGACAAGTGGCAAGTCAAAATTGGAGTTCAGATTCAATAGTTAAGGGTCTGAAAGAGGCTATGGGTATTTTGGTAATTTTACAAGTGAAGGGTAAAATGGTAAATTGGTTGGATTTTGATGAATCAGCCGATGGGTGACTCATTTAGTCCATTGAGCGACACATGTCACCTGTAAAAATGAGATTAGAGGCTCTAGTTGGCCGCGCGTGTGTGTGTATAATTGTCAATTGTGTTATTGTTCATCTATTCGAAAGGGTAGGAAGGAAAGAAGAAAAAAAAACATAGAGGATTGATTCAATCTTCCACACAACAACCACCCTTAATTACAAAGACGTCTGAACAATTGAGAGAAACAGAGATATAGAGAGATTGAAAGTAAACCCAGAGAGAAAAAGAGAGAGGAAGAATATGAACTGAGACCTGAAGTGGAAACCCGAAACTAAACCCGTGTATCTTCGAAATTTTCGAATTTTGAATTGGACTTTCTGGGCTGTGATTGATGAAATGGAGTTTCGATTCAGATTTTTGAGACCTCGACGACTTAAACCATCTCAGAATTGAAAAAGTATGGCCCAGAATTGAACCCAGATTGGACTCGCGACCCTCTTGAAATATCGAAGTTGAATTTGATTGATTGAAGGTGAGTAATCATGAAATTAAGATTGGAAACATGTTTTTAATGATCTTACGATGCTTCTTATTGAATTAAAATCAAGAAATTACATGGAAGTGAACAGGTTTTGAAACGGGTTGAAACCGGGTCGAGGCGACCTATTTACAGGTTGTCGGGTTGGGACGATGGTACTAAAGCATCGTGCGTGAGGGTGAGTCGTACTGTTCCTCGATATATGTGCAACATGAAACTTTGAGTTCTCAATCCTACGAGTCGTTACATAAGTTTCGAGTCTATCGGACACCGTTTCAGATTCGTGATTCCTGGAATTTACGAAAAATCGTGCAGCTTGGGATCGAGTAGGTTGGACGACCGTGGTACGCAGATCAAGGCTAATCGATAGGCGGAGGCATGAGTGGAAATCAGTGTGGTTATCCCTTGTCTAGCAAGTGCTGAGGGTAATTTTGGTACTTCAGTTGACTTGTCAGAGGAGAGTAGGACTGGGTACAGTTATCAAAGTTCATTTGGGACGGGTCCTATCATTCGGGCTACCCACTCTTTTATTTCTCGGGATTATGTATTGTTGGCGGATAGAGAGATGTCCATGATTGGTTGTGATATGGGAGTTGGTACACCGACTGGTGATATGTATATGGTAAACCTGGTAATATGAGTTTACCTAGTGATGTTACCCGATGGCTGATTTGATATTCCTGGACTTGTATGATTTTGATGTTATCCCTGTGATGGATTGGTTGACGACCCATCATGCCTCTATCGAGTGTTTCGATAAGAGGGTGATATTTAAGATCCCAAGAAGGCCAGAGGTTATATTTCAGGGAGATCAGAAGGTGTTACCCTCTAGAGTGATATTGATCCTCAAAATAGATAGATTGTTGATAAGAGGTAGCCATAGTTATTTGGCTCATGTGATTGAGGTACGAGATACCCCAACAAAGGCTGAGGATATACCAGTGCTACAAGAGTTCCCACATGTGTTTCTTGAGGATTTACCAAGATGACTACCTCACAGCGAGGTTGAGTTTATTATCAAACTTATCTCAGGTACATGACCTATCTCTCAAACACCATATTGTATGGCACCTGTAGAGTTACGCGAACTAAAGGTACAGTTACCAGCCTTGGTGGATATGAGGTTTATCCAACCGAACATATCACCCTAGGGAAGCCCCATGTTATTTGTGAGGAAAATTGATGGTAGCTTGAGATCGGGTATAGACTACAAGCAGATCAACAAGGTGGTAGTGTGAAACAAGTATTCCTTATCACGGATTGATGATTTGTTGGGTCTATTGACAGTGGTCAAACACTTTTCGAAGATTGATCATCAGTCTGGTTACTATCAGTCATGAGTAAAAGCGGAAAATGCTCCAAAGATAACATTTTGTACTTCATATGAACATCATGAGTTTTGGTGATGCCGTTTGGACTGATGAGTGCACTAGTGGCACTTATGGATTTAATGAGTCGAGTGATCTAGCCATAATTGGATATTGTTGTGATAGTGTTTATTGATGATAGTTTGGTGTATTTAAAAGTGCGAAGGGGCACAAGAAGCACTAGAGGAATGTGCCGAATACACTAAGGGAGAATCAGCTGTATGTGAAGTTGAATGGGAAGTTGAATAGGTGTCAGGTCTAGTTGACTAGTGTAGGCTTGAGACATGTGATATCAGTTGAGGAGATTAGTATAGAACCTTGGAAGACAGATTTAGTGGTGAACTGGGAACAACCAAGGATTGTATCTGATATCATAAGTTTCTTGGAATTGGTTGAATACCACAGACAGGTTGTAGAGGGATTATCTACAATATTTGCCCCGTTGACTTGATTAACCAAAAAGAGAATGAAGTTTGTATGGGATGAGAACTGTGAGCAAAGTTTTTACCAACCAAAAGGACAGTGATTTCTGCTCGATGTTGACCTTTCCTGAGTGTATGGTGATGCGTCCTTACAAGGTTTGGAGAGGTGTTCTCATGCAGCATCGGACGATGATTATATATGCCAACTGAAGCCTCATGAGTTCAATTATCCCACACATGAGTTGGGATTGACTGTAATGGTCCAAGTGTTGAGAATATGGAGGTAATATCTCTATGGAGAAACTTGCAAGAATTTTATCGACCATAAGAGTTTATAGTATTTGTTCACTTAGAAAAGGCTTAAATCTATGATGAGATGATGGTTGGAGTTGATCATAGATTACGACTGTACTGTCGAGTATCATCCAGAAAAGGCTAATGTGATAACTAATTTCTATAACGCACCCGAGGATGGTTTATTTTTACCAGTAGAACTTCATATGATTGGAGTGAGGCAGAGGATCAGAGAGCCTCGTTGACTAGTTTCCATGTGTGACATGTTCTAATAGATCAGGTTATTAGAGTCCGATTTTAGGATCCTATCTGATGTATTATGAAGATTGGGGTTGAGACTAAGAAACTAACATGACTTTGCTTTCAAAGATGATGGAATTTTGGGTGATTGTAGATCGATTTATGAAGTGAACCCATTTCCTACCAGTAGGGTATTGAAATGTCATTATTTGAGACACTGTATGGACGATCATACGGGATGCTAGTTATTGGGCCGAGGTAGATGAGTAGGCATTACTGATGCCTGTGACGGTAGACATAACAGAAGGAAAGATTGGAATTATCAGAATTTGAGTAAAAGCCATTCAAGATTTTCAAAAAATTTATGTTGACTGCCAAATTAAAGATATAGAGTGTGAAGTAAGAGCTTGAGTGACAGGACCCATCCCAATCCCCCCCCGGGATTAGTGCGGGATAACCCTGCTCCCGTCTGACACGAAGTGTCAGACAAGGGATATTTTCGTCCTTTGCCCTCCCGAGCTATCAGAGTACGCCAGGATCCGGAGGAGGCATGTGATATCTCGGTCTCTGCTACAGTCCACATCCGATGTCAACCTGAAGGGCAGTCAAAACATTAAAAACTGTGAGTGGACAAAACAAGAGTTTATAAAAACATTTAATAAGGAAGACATTTGTACCCTCCACTAAAAAGCATGCATGCATTCGAAAACCATTTATCCAAAACAAACCATATGTGTGACTAAGCCCAAGCAGATATAAACCAAGGTCGAAAGGACCACAATGAAAACGACCATACGGGCCACTGCCCAAATCCTGTGCACACCTGTACACACCACATATCATATATCATATATCCATCACAAACATATATATAAGTCACACAACCAATCCTGTCACGGTATCCAAAGCTACGCGCGTGCTACCCGGGTCTCAATCCGAGTCTTCTCAAAGTCAAGGTCAATGTCCGCAGACCACTGACCCTACTTGAGGTAATAGTAACCATAGCCTTCCTGAGAGTAAGGAACCCAACTGGGGGGTGACTCCACTAAGTCGGTGCTCCGTGACTACTCCGGGGTCCACCCAGGCCAACGACCCTCCCCGGAGGAGATAATGGAAGTAAAGGAAGGTAGATGAACATATATATACATAACATAAACATTCATGACCGGTTCCCCTGAACCGTCATGATCCATAATATCCATAATCAGGTAACATGCCGGTTCCCATAAACCGTCATGTACCGTAATAACATAACCGAGGTAACATGCCGGTTCCCATAAACCGTCATGTACCGTAATAACCAACAAGGGTTCATGCCGGTTCCCATAAACCGTCATGAACCACGATACCATAACAACGGTTCATGCCGGTTCCCATAAACCGTCATGAACCTGGGAATCCATTTAAGGTTCCCTGACCTGAAATCAAAACTGTAAAGTGACTGGGTCTCGTACCCGAACATAGGACATCAGTTGGGCACCGTGCCCGATATCTGTGGTCATATGCCCGAGATAAAACCAAATGGGTCTCATACCCGAGTTTATCATTTTGAAATCCAAAGCCAGTCCATTAAATCAATACAGAAATACAGACCCGTATAAGCACCGTATAAGGCCGAAACCTCGAAATACGTGCTTATACGTAACCACATAGAATTGCACCCATGGCATCATCAAACAAGTAATAAAACATATAATAAACATTTATCCATGCACCAATTTAGAAAACAAAGTCCACTCACAGACCGTCCGAGCTGCCGCCTCGATTTGCGTGCCATACGGCTCCCCGAGCTGATCACCGTCACCGGGACTCCCAAACCTGTCCAAATCGTAATAGAAGGTTACTAACTACTTAATTAACTTCCTACCAAAGCCCCGTAATTTTCCCGTATTTTTAACTATTTTTAAAACCGAACCTAAACCTTCTGATGCCCCGAAACATATTGAGACGGTGTCCGATCGACACGAAACCAGTCCCAAAATATTCGTTACATCGAATAGATGATTTCATATGTTGGAACCTTCCCCAGATTCCCTGCCACCCGCCCTCACGCGCTGCCTGAAGTGGCTGCGCGTGGGCTTCACGCGCCGCTACAGTACCTGCTGACGTCATCGCTGACGTCAGCATGACGTCATCATTGACAGCCCCTGACAGTGACACGTGTCACGCTCCCATTGGCCCACTGTCTGACATGTCAGTCTGACATTGTCAGATCTGACATGATGACGTCATCCCTGACATGATGACGTCATCAGGATGACGTCATCAGTCATCCCTGCCTCCTCGCGGGTCGACCCGAATGTCTGCAACCGGGTCGCCGTGACCCGCGGCTTGACCCGGCCGGTTCTCCGCCGTCCGACCACCAAAATGCTTCCCGTTTGTCCCATTTTCATCCTCTAATCCCAACCTACAGTCCTATGACATCAAAATGGAAGGAAAACATCAAAAACCATACCTTCGAGCTTGGCCATGGCGGCCGTGACTTCTCCCGCCGTTCACGGCTGTTCCAGGCCATCTAATGCCTCGAAATCAATCCCATTCATCTCCTGGGAGTCCTAGGAACCTCACCCAATTAATGGAATCGAGTAAAACCCATTAAAACCCAATTTCGAATTTTTTGAAATTTTCTTACCTCACGGGTTCTCCTCCGCCATGTCCTCCACCGTGGGCCACCGTCCACCCTTTCCGTCCTCAGCCCTTCACACTCCCCCCACGGTCATTCCCAGCTCATACAAGTGATGAATGGTGAAGTGTGATTGTGTGTTTTGGTTTTTGAAGAAAATGAAGAAAATGGAAGATTTTGGGTTATGGGGTTTCGGGTGTGTGTGAAGAAGAATGAAGGGGATGAAATCAGATGAGAGAATGAGGGATGAAGGGTGTGGATTTAAAGTTAGAATTGAAATGGATGGTTAGGATTAATGGTTGTTAGGTTTAATTATAAAATAATTCAAATAATAATATTTAATTATTTAGATCCACATTTTGGGGGATCAAAGCAATGGGATGAGTGACACTTGTCACTCATCCATGGGGCCCACCAAAATATCCACCCAATCAGATTTCGCCGAAACGTCCCCGTCTCGAAGTTCGTGCATAGTGAAATCGAACTTCCGTGACCCATAACTCTCCCGTTTGAAGTCCGATTTCAGTGTGCCACCTGCCTATGGATTCGTATCGTCCTTATCTACGTAACGGTCTTCGGCCCTCGGCCATCGGACCTCCCGGTCAAAAAGTCAACTTTTGACCTCCTATTCACCCAAATTACCAAAATGCCCCTAAACTTCCGAACGTCATAACTTCGTCCTCGAACGTCGGAATTGAACGTGCCACCTGTCTATGAACTCGTGACGTCACGAACTACGTCACGGTCATCGGTCAAAGTCCATTTGACCGCCCGATTAAAAAGTCAACGTTTTGCCACCACTAGGGGCAAAACAGTCATTTCGCATCGTTCGTCCGATTTCGCTCTACTAATCACGGATTAGCCTCACTAATCGTGATTAGTCACTAATCTAATCTAGGAATTTGGGACGGGTCGTTACATTGAGTATTCTAGAAATTAACTCTTGGAAGGGTATGGTATAATTTGGCAGACGCGGGAAGATAAGTCCCCGTTTTATTGGGCCTTATGAGATTGTTGATATGATGGGCCCGGTGGCATACAGATTAGCATTAGCCTTAGAACTTTCCGAAGTTCATGATGTATTTCATGTGTCGATTTTTTTGGAAGTATATGCATGATGAGTCTCATGTGTCTGAGAGACTACCTTTGGAACTCAGAGAAGGACTGGACTTTAAGGAATAACTAGTACTGATTTTGGATCATGAGGATAAAGAGTTACAAACTATTCCCCTTGTGAAAGTATTGTGAAAGAATATCGACATGTCGAAAGCCACATGGCCAACCGAAACATTATGTGTAATGTCAATGATGAATAATGTGTGGTTTGGATTAATAGATTCTTAGGACAATGGTATGTGATGAAGACTCGGACATTGAGCTAGGCTACGAATTCCAAGCGAGTTTTTGGTGTGGCTGCCTATGGGGTAGTGATCTGATGAGGAACCAGTTATTGGGAATTGTTGTGTATGGTTCTTATGATATTGGTCGTGATCTTGTGTACGGTTGAACGTACTTTGCTTTAAGGGGGGTAGGTTGTGACGACTCGGAAATTCAAAAAAGGGAATCTTGGAAATTTTAGAAGGAAATGACGTTTTTACCCTTGTATTGATTGTGGTCAAAAGTTGAGTTTTCGTATGAAATACTTATTGCACATTTTTCAAGGACCGTTGAAAAAGTCTTGAGACGTTGAGTCCGTAGACAGGTGGCATGTCGAAATCGGAGTTCGGATATGAAAGTTACGGGTCTGAGAAGACCAAGGGTATTTCGGTAATTTTGTAGGATTTTGACGAGTCACTTGTGTTTATGTTGTAGCATGACACCTGTCATGAGCAGATTAATGTTTGGTGACATCTGTCACTTTAGAAGTGGGAGTAGTGGCCTCATGGGAGCCTAACCCGTGTCTGTGAGTTTGTTGTTGAAAAACAAACCAAAAAAACAATGGTGCTTGATCAACTATTGAATAGACCTGAGATCAAGAGGAGAAACACAGAGATGAAGAGATAGAAAATAGAACATAAGAGAGGAAGAGGAACTTAACAAGGAACCCAGGAAGAAACAAAATACCCAAAAACTCGTAACTCAAACCCAAGAAATTTGAAAATATTGGAATTTCAAATTTGAAGTTTTGAACCTTACTGTTGGAATTAATCTTTGTTTAAGCTTTCTAAACTCCCAACAAATCGAACCAGCACAAAAGCGAAAGAAATCGATGAGATTTTGGTCCATAATAGAGATAACGACTTCTTTGAATTTCAAATTCTAATTCGAATGATTGGAGGTGAGAAATCATAGAATTGAGTTTTAATTCAGTTTTATATAGATCCTAAGATTATTTCTGGTTGATTATAATGGAGAACAAAGTGGAATTTGAAGGGAATTGAACCTATAACAGAATCGTGACTCATTTCGAAGTTTGGATTGGAATTGAATACTTTGCGGTCAGTATTTGTGAAATTGACGTTATGGACC
The DNA here is from genome assembly GCA_032719365.1 of Prinsepia uniflora. Taxonomy (NCBI): domain Eukaryota; kingdom Viridiplantae; phylum Streptophyta; class Magnoliopsida; order Rosales; family Rosaceae; genus Prinsepia; species Prinsepia uniflora. The sequence continues at coordinate 33,694,152 of CM064868.1, read as the reverse complement.
CTAAATTGAGATGAATTCGATATTATTAGAGGATTAAATTGTTGAAATTAATTCAGAATGGATTCAATTTCAGTCGGGTAGAACATGCGGGTCGAAGGACCCATTTTGCAAGAAATGGGTGAAGAAGATGAACAGTTCTGGTCACTGTAGCAGGCGAGTGACTTTCACGCGCAGCTGCTTACGACGACGCGTGGGCCCTGTTTTTGAGGTACGGTCAACATATGATTTGATCCTTTTGATGTAACTAACGTTTGCATAGGTTTCGAGTCAATCAGATACCGTTTTGATATAATTTTGTGTATCCGAAGTGTATATACATGTTTGTAATGCGTATTCAATTCCCGAAAAATTAGGGGATTTTAATGTGAGATTATTTGAGTTGTTAGTGACCCTCGATAATGATTTTTAACAGCATTTGCGATTCCTAAAAATTATGAAAAAGCGTGCAGCTTGGAAGCGAGCAGCTTGGAGGGTGTGTGAGTGGATTTTTGTTTTATAACTGTGATGCATGCATAAATGTTTTAAATGTTTTATTGTATGATTTGAGTTGAAATGATTTGAATGATAAATTGATATCATTGCTTGATTATTTTTGTATTTAATTATCGATTTATGAACGATTTTATGGATTTGCGTGAAAATGGTATTCCGAGCGTGAGACCCAATTGGATAATGATTTTGACTTGGATTTGTAGTCAAGTGTGAATACATGATTGAATTGATGGTTTTTGGATTTATGAAATGAGTTCTGGACACTAGTTTATGACGGATTTTTGGAAATTACTTCGTGAAAGCTATGTCTCGGGCATGGGCCCTATTGAAATGTTTTTTTTACTAGATTTGAGACATAAATGGTTTTAAAATGAAATGACTGGATTCAGTGACTGTGATATTGAGTTTAAAGACTCGTTAACCCGAGAGGCCTAATATGATATTGAGTTTAAAGACTCGGAGTTTAAAGACTCGTTAACCCGGGAGGCCTGATAAAATGTCGAGTTTAAAGACTCGGATTCTGATATATGTGATCACTCTGAAATTTAGTAGTTTGATTTATCGATATTTGTGTCCATATACTTTATGTCATGAACTGATTTGATGAACATAAGGTTTGGAAAATCGTGGGCCATGGAAGTCTTGAAACATGTTATAATTTTCTTGGTCCACTATTGATACTTGATTTGATTTCACCCTATTACTCATGTTTTATGATATGCATGCATGCTTTCTAAACTGGAGGGTAAGATTGATTTTCCTCAAACGTATTTATAAATATTTGTTTTTTTCCATTCACTCATTTGATATTTTATGAAGATTTCTAAGTTAAATTGAGGAATTGGTAGAAAGTTGCTTAAGATCGAATGGGTTGGAAATTTTCGTAATCCGATTATTTAATTCTTTATATTTTAATTAATTATCTTTAATTTATTTTTATTTTTATTATTGTATTCTTCTAAAAATCCACAACTAGCGCGTCCATCACTCCATCTCCAAAAATGGTCATTTAAATAAAACAATCCAACATGTGAGCAGTATTTTTATCTCTACATCTCGGAGGGTCTATTCCCAAAGGGCTTAGTATGAACTGAACCAAAACAATGGTCAATTTCGTGCTTATTTGAATGGTTCCTGCAGTTTCTTGTTCGATGGGTCGTATCAGTTGAAGTATAAGTCCACCATAAGTGGCTCCATCTCCAAGAACAAGCTCTCTGGTCCGACTGGGGTTAGCGTTAAGGTCTTGTTCTTGTGGCTCTACATTATCGAGGTGACCCAGAACAGTGACAATCTTGAATGCTCACCGGGGATTGCTTCAGTGGCATTTCCAATTGACAATTTTTACGAGTGCCCGTAGTGTGTTTTTTTATTTTTATTACTTGTCGGTGCTTGAATCACGCAAATCGATAATTGAAGGCAAGCATCGATAGAAGGCCATTTTGTTGAATGGGTAAGAATACCTAGCGGGTAAACCCTTGCCCTACCCTAATTAGTGACGGGTAAATTTTGCTGGGTAGTTTTTATACCTATATAGCTATTATCCATGAATACCCAAATCTATGGGTATTTTTGTCCATCCTTAATAATTGGTAATCCTTTTAGTATAGTGACACACCCCGACCTAGAAAGTACAATAATGACACGAAGGTCAAGACGTGTTGGGCGACATCTGGACGATGACGTCTAGATGACGAAGCCAAAAGAATAAAACGAAGTCTTTTTACGAGTTGTGAGGAGCATAGTCGGTCAAAACCAAACTTTATTTCACTAATAACAGAAGCATAGAGCGGGGTCTAACTTGATGATCATACTGTTACACTTTACTACTTGAATTACCTAATCATTGTCAACTTCGACCTAAGACTCGAAAGCGTGTGTCAGAGCATATACTAAGCGTCATTGGGATGCGTGCACACCTATAGTACCTGAGGGGTTCAAAAATCAAGGGTGAGTGGATCCAGATTCTATTTTAGTGTAAAACCATTTTCAATAACAACATTTAACCCCTCATTTTAGTATAAAATCCAGAACAGTTATAACATACTTGCACATAATACGAAAAAAATAATATCAATCATTTAATATTAATTTAAACGATGCAATCAGATGAACAATGTAGAAACCATAAATATGTCACAATATCAACCCACATAATCAATGCTCATGAGTCGCCTCGAGTCATATACTTGGAACATACACTAAGTATCCTTACTCAGTACCACGACCACGTGAAACCTGGGTGTCTTGCACCATCATTGCATGTCCCTTAGAGCTCGGGGAACAAGCTTCCGCACTTTAACTAGTATTACGAGACGTGGAGACTGGTATGTGGCCATACAGACAGGTACGGAATACTAATGACTCCTAAGTGGGTTCTAAACATGTCAATCTCAACAATGATCTTAGTGAAATAAAACAACTTAATGAATTCCAACTTAGGATTACAAGCTTCCAACTTGGGTCTAAACTAACATGGGCCCAAAGATTGCAGTGGGCCTACCTAGAATCCATCCAACCACGCACACACTCAACGAGGCCCAACGACACTCGTAGGGGCAAATAGGTAATTTTGTAATCTCCTCGAGACCCGAACCCAATTAGTTAGCCTAATACGAGTTCATTTATAAATTAGTAGTTGAACTAAAGGGGGTAAGATAAAGATTTTATATTTTTATTTCGTAAATTTTGATATGGGTTGTATCAGTCTACCCCCTTAGGGAAATTTCGTCCCCAAAATTTGATCAAGGTCAGTCAGAGTGGCAATTCTCAACGGCAACTGGAAATTTTCCGCTACCACCCCAGTTAAGACTTAACTTCCTCGCAAGGTCCAATCGAATAATGCTCCGCCAAGGGTTTCATTATCTTCCAACTATCAATTCACTAGTGCATCCCTTATTTGCAATGAGTAATCTATCAATATATTTCTCTCAAAAGATTCAACAAATTAGATGCTTCCTGAATAATTTCTTGAATGTCTTATATGAATTCCTTAATCAACGATGAGTATCTACCTAAGAAGATACTGAATACCCACGAGTAGGTTGATTTTCCCCTTCACCAATAAATCGAGTAGGTTAAGTACAGGAAAACTCTGATGTCCAAATGTCCCGTTAAGTGACTGGTTGCGATTCAGTTAGAGTAACGACCTCGACACTTCCTCTGACAAGGGGTCAGCGATTTCCTCTCGAACTCCTTAAAGGTATAGGTGATTCTCAACCCTAAGGGTCCGATGGGGTCCAAACTGACCCCTGATACGCTTGGACTACACATTAAAATAAACACGTAATTCATATATGTGCAATTTAAACATTTTTTTTGTGTAGATGTAGTATTAGTAAACAGGCATCGTTCTTAACCGGAGAAATTAAGGAACATTAAATAATGGTTAGTGAAAAAGAATAACAAATAAACAAAGAATAAAAAAATAAAAGAATAAAAGAATGGTATAATTTCGGAGGTTTTGGAGATATTTTTAGCCGAAACTACGGTTTTAAACAACTACGAATTAAAATGCGAATGCGCATGCTAATTAGAACTTACAAACCATAGATTTGTTACATAGACAAAATCGACAATTTTACGTAAGTAAATTCAAATTAACAATTACATTATTTAAACTACTCCTAAAATATACTTTCTTCAAACACAAATTTTACCAACACTCTAACATTTTCCTCATATTTAACCAATCACGACATCTTACCTCAATTACCAAAATACGTTTTTCAATATTATAATTACACTCACAGCGACCGACACTTACATTATGATTCACCTTAAGTTTTTTATTAAATGCGCCGACAGCGATCAATATTAAATCTCTTCAGTCATATTCTAAGTGCATCGACAGTGGCCGACTCTTAGCGTTGAATTAAAGTTTAAGCACTAAAACGTACAAAATAACTAAAATTCATGAAGTAAAACACATGAAGATTGTATTCACATTTACAAATGTTAAAAAGAAAATTCAAACACATATATTGAATTATAAGTAAAACCGAAACAATAACAAGAGTTTAAGTAGAAAAAGATGGTTTTTCACAAGGATCCATGACAACAGACAAAACCTTGTGAAGATGGAGGAAAAAATACGAGGAAGTCGGTCTTAAAAACTCTCGAATTACCTTAGAATTACCTAACCTTATTTTTTTCTTAAGGAAAACATGAAAATGTGTACAAAGAGAAGTCTATGAAAATCTAAGAAAAAGTAAAGAAAATCTAGAAGAAAATAACTAAAAGAAAGTGAGCAAAAGAGAGGAAGAGGAGCCAAAGAAAATATAAGAACAAAATCTAAAAACAAGTCTAAAAAAAAATTCAAAAGAAAACTAGGAAGAAAAATCTACAAAAAATGGTCCCAAAATATCTTCCAAAAATAGAGAAAAGGAACTAAAATGGGACTAAAAAAGGACCCTCTACAATGAAATGATCTCCCAATTTATAGAGGGAGTGCCAAAAAAAGCTAAAAATAAAATACAAAAACAATAATAAAATATTACATGAAGAAATGATGAAAAGGTTGAATTTTGGGGTTGATTGGAGCTGAAAATTGGACTGATTGGAGCAGGTGTGTAGTTGGAGTGATGAGGCATGATTTTGGCAGGATCTGGCTGAGCTGGAGTGATGGGACTCGATGTGGAGTAGCTGAACGGAGTAGTTTGACCAACATGGCAGGCGCTGAAAAGAGAATGTGGGCTTCGGAAGGCGCTGCAAGTGGAGTAATTGAGATGATCGGCAAACGCGCGCCGAAGCGAAAGTGGTCATTTCGGCCAGCGTTGTTCAAAGGTTTTCGTTGGGCTCTGCCAGTTGTTAGATTGGGTCTTGGGCCTGGGTTTTGGGTTTGGGCTTGGATCTTGGGCTTCACCAAGCTTAATGGATCTGGGGTGCAATTTTTGGATTTTTGGGCTTCAGCAAGTGATCTGGCCTTCCTTGTTGCTTCGTTATAATTCTGATTGGGACGATTCTTTCGCCAAAATTCTCAGAATTCCAAGTTTTATTTATTTCTGCAAATTTTACGCAAAATATATTATTTTCTCCAACTTTTTGGTATTTTAACATTAAAAAATAAGTATAAAGGGTATAAAATAGTACAAAATAAAGCTCAATTCAAGGCCTATCAATCCCCCAACTAAAACGACCTTCGTAACGGTTCTCCCAAACTATAGTTTAAAATGTCCAACTCATATTAGGGTAGTTAATCTCGAGCGGCCTCGAGGTTCAAAGCATCTAGTACAATTCTCTATTTAAGTAGTGGTCTAGGTTGGGGATAGGAATATGTACCCTCAACCGATCTCTAGTGATAAGGGTAATAAAAATGCAATCCATACATGCCCAAGGGTACTTCAGATAGATAACAAAGCTAAAGGGTCCTTCTAATCCAATGGTTCAACACCAGGATACGAAAACTGTCAGAACCTATCTCATCTAGTACCATATTGTCCGCTTTAGGCATTGCCATCATGGTTTTGTTCTTGAGAGCTCACATACAACTTCCCAAAGGGTTACCCATCATGGGATTACACCAGCCTCAACTCGCTTAACTTTGGAGTTCCAACCGAACTCAAAGCCAATGAACTCCCGAAAGGCCTAGTGCTAAATAAGTGTGTGCCTACACATATAAGGCACATCACCATTCCCCTCGCAAGAATGTGGGATCATTCACCGTTCCCTCTAGGACACGAGTCTTACAATCCACCCCCTTAGGGCTCAGCGTCCTCGCTGGCACACTTCCCGGTCGAGGTCTGGCTCTGATACAATTATGTTAGGACCTATTGTCAGGACCCGACCCACCTCGGTCAAGACCCTACTCTAGTACGATATTGTCCGCTTTAGGACTCATCGCCCTCACGGTTTTGTTTTCAGGAACTCACGGTGTAACATCCCAGAGGGTCACCCATCATGGAATTGCACCAGCCACAACTCGCTTAACTTTGGACTTCCAACTGAACCCAAAGCCATTGAGCTCCTAAAAGGCCTCATTTAAATCAGAGTTGCGCATCAGCCCACTCTATCTAATACAATATTATCCCCACTAGACTGCGAGTACACAACTTCAGTGCGCCCGCAGGGTTTTGACCCCAAGACCTCAAGCTGGGAGAACACATCTCTAACCAACGCGGCCAAGGGAGGTCTAGTGCTAGATAGGTGTGTGCCTACACCTTTATGGCATACCAACATTCTTCTCCCAGACCATTCCCCCATCGTAAGAATGTGGGATCGTTCACCGTTCCCTCCAGGATACGGGTCTTACAATCCACCCCCTTTAGGGCCCAGCGTCCTCGCTAGCACACTTCCTGGTCGGGGTTTGGCTATGATACCATTCTGCCAGGACCTGACCCTCCTAGGCCAGGACCTAAATCTAGCACGATATTGTCCGTTTTGGGCCTCCTCGGCCCTCACGGTTTTGTTTTCGGGAGCTCACGGTGCAACTTCCCAAGGTGACACATCTTGGGAAGTTGCACCGTGAGCTCCCGAAAACAAAACCGTGAGGGCCGAGGAGGCCCAAAACGGACAATATCGTGCTAGAGACGGGTCCTGACCGAGGAGGGTCAGGTCCTGACACCTATCCCGTCTAGCACCATATTGTCCGTTTTGGGCTTCGCCCTCACGATTTTGTTCTCGGGAACTCACATGCAACTTCCCAGTGGGTCACCCATAATGGGATTGCACCAGTCTCAACTTGCTTAACTTTGGATTTCCAATCGAACTTAAAGCAGTGAGCTCCCAAAAGGCATAGTTCTAGATATGGGTGTGCCTACACATATAAGGCACATCACCATTCCCCTCACAGGAATGTGGGATCGTTCACCGTTCCCTCAAAGACACGGATCTTACAAAAAGCACCAAGCACATGTCTGATTCCATTTGATCCTGAGAAGAAGTAAGGTTAGTGCAACATGCCTCATGTAGAAAATTCTTTAACTAATGGTCCTTTTAATCCCCTCAACAGTCAACAAGCCAAATTTTTTAACTAATAGTCCTTCTAATTCCCTCGTGAGTTCAAATGGGTGTAAGATTCTGACTTATTCACCACTAACCTCCCAGAAGGGGATTGAGTGGAGTGTTGATGCCAAAGGAAAACCCTTACCTTACTTCGTAATACATGATGTCTTCCGTCGCGGAAGTGTCTAAATCTTCATTCAACACATTTCAAGAACATCTAAGATTCTACTTCTAATAAGTCTGAACAAAAAAGGGAAAAGAATACTTCAAGGGATAGAAACGTCACTCCACAACTCAAGTGGCATCCAAAATCAAAATACAAGGATAAGGTAATCTAAAAGAGAGCTTGTGCAAATACTGGAAAAAAAATAGAGTGATGAAACGATACCTTACGAATCAGGATCAAAGTGTGGTCAAATGATCCCGAGTAATGACTAGTAGCTTAATCAGGGGACAAAATTCACCTCTAACAAACTATTAATGATGCACCTGTAATAGGTTCAAGCGACGAGCATAAGTAATGATTAAGATCCTCCATGCTAGAGTCCCCCTCTAATAGGGTATGAGTTTCGGTAGGTTAGTCCAACATCCTAATAGAGTGTCAATAACACGACCATGACTTAAATTAACGTTTAGTTATAAGTTTGCGGCCAAGTCCGCACATGCCCAATGTGCACGCTTACCAACGTAGTAGAATCACTAAGTCTGCTCGTCCATTCACTAACCTCAGACAAGTTTTCGAAGTGTGGTTAAGGAAAATCCTCGTGTCCACGACTAGTTTAACCGATCCCGAAGTAAATTTTGACGACGCCAATTCCAACGCCAGTCGAAAATTCATCTCCAATGAATAGGATACGAGTCAGGACAGGTTCCTACACCTCAAGATGAGAATCTTCATTAAATCCTCAATACAAGATCGTCCTTTCAAGGGGCATTTTTCGGGTTAAGGAAGATTTATCACTGGTGATAGTCGAACTGGAACATCATGCTTGTACTTCGAATTAAAGAGAGATTGAGTATGTCACCGTAACCCATTCGACCAGGAGTGTACATAAGTGGATAGGATTTGGATCAGACCAACTTAGTTAAACGAGTTCAAGAAGGTTCTTAACAAACTACCCAAAACAAGGTACCAATTCGTGATAAGCTGAAACATCGAATCCCAAGGCAGAGTTGGGGGTGGAAAGTCCAATTGTACACACACCCCCATTCACAATGAATACTCGTTCTCACAATCAATTTTACGTAGGTGTCACAAGTGTATGGTCTACATCTTAGCTTAACGCATTGACACGTAAAATATGTACTTCTCATAAGTGACCTAAGGTCTTAAGACAGAAAACTAAACGAGGCAGGAAGCAATGTGGCGATCCAGTCCAGTTAAAGGTTACCCCGATTATGAACTCAGGATCCATGATCCAAAACACTGAAACAATAAAACCTTTGAGTGCCCACCAAGCGAAAAAGGCTAATATCTAAGAAGTGAGGTTTTAGTCACAATTTCAATAATCATCGTTGAGCAGGGGTAACTGACCCCATGACTTCCCGTCACACAAACCGAAGCAGAGAGGGTGTGATGAGGAGTGATTGGTTTTTTGATCATGACCAAAGAGTCTAACGCCCACAAATCCGGTAACATATTCGAGATCCTCCTTGTTAGATTCTAATTGCATTGATATTTCATTCCAAAATCCCCTAGACCATCATCTGAATCTATGATCCACAATAGGCGACAATGCTGCTGGAGTACTTCTTTCACCACACTCGCCCTCCAACTCAAGGACGTAATTTTGGGCCAATGGACTAGCTTAAGGGTACATATGGTACTTTATCACCCAAATAAAATGGAAGGTGAAGTCCGTGAAACAGGGCATCCAAAACCGGGATAAAACGTTCATTTACTCTCGAAAACTTTCCATAAGTCATGTTGACCCAAACTAGAAGGATTACTCTCGAAAACAAAAATTAAACTCAAGGATTTCAAAATTCATTTCCGAAAACGTTCATTTAGAAATGGAGTAAATGAAACTCAAATTTTGTCTAAATTACCGAAATCACGTGAACTTTAGAAAAAGATGAAGACGAACCGTAAGTAAAAATCGAGTATGTGAGACGTGGTACAACACCAAAACATGAAAGTAAGCTATGTAACTCAAGAGCATTTGCAACAACTGCCAGAAGACGAAAATCATCAAAACTAAATCATTGTCAAAAGTCAAAAGTAGTTATTGAAAACAACTCCAAAATTGGTTTAAAACAACTCTACATAAAGACAACGAATAGGGGAACGTGATCCCCGGTTGTAAAAATGCATGAGTTAGTAAGATGGAATTTCAAATCTTAAAAGAAACTTAGAAACAAGTCTGGTGAATCTATATGGCGTCGAGATGTATCATATCTTAATATGTGGTACCATCTCGATACCGGGATTGCATTGGGTAAACTCAAGTTATTTGAAAAGGAAACGTCACAACAACAACTTTACACAAACAAGTAAACGTTTCTAATAAACCCGTGGTAAGAACAAAGCAACGAAAATCTATTAACCTCGTTTTAAAACGTATGAGGGATCAATGCCTCGATTTAAAAGAACATTTCTCAAAGCAAAGGCTTAAAAAACAAGGAACTTTTGGAACCAAGAAATTGGAAAATATCTGGGGTTTGGGTCACACAACTACACGATAGTAATAAGATTCCCAAACTGTCGGGATATCCCCAATAAGAAACCCACAATGGGTTACAAGCTCTCGATCCGAAATAAAATTCTCTCTGACACGATAATCAAGAAATATTTCATTTCGTAGCCCTTAATGACAGGACCCCTCCCGGATAACCAAGGAAATTATACTCCCGTCCGACAGACTTCTCAAACGAACTAGTTAATCAAAGATAAAAGCAATAACCAGAATATTTCTATCAGACCATGGATATCATAGTTAGTTACAGAGCATAGTACGATGAAATACATACAAAGGAACATCGAGGGTGTATATAAACACGCTAACCCACTACGAATTCCTCTTTCCAAATCCTACGTAACTACGGTTATGACAAATTCAATAAAATCTTAAAATCACTATTAGGGGAAAATCGTCTTTTCCTATTACAACATTATTTATCTACACACTCGACGTTCCAGGGTGTTACACTTACGGCATCACAAACTCATGAAAAAGATTACCTGTGAAAACCTTCGCCCAAATTCCTAGATGGGGTTCCATGTCCCGCAAAATGACGAGGCATTGTCTGGTCATAACTTCGCAGTTCCTGAAGGCCTTGGTCAAAAGGGTTAACTCAAGCACACAAAACGATGAAAGCGATTTTGTCACCAAGCAAACAGTTACATGGGTTCATCCAATAACTGTGAATTCATCACTCATCGTCGAATAACTCGTTCACACCACCCATTACGAGCCCTAAGCTCGTAAGTATCACCCAAACGCAAAATTCTACGGATAAAAAACTTACTAAACTCGTGACTATGGCAACAAAAGTTAAGTCAAACCCCAAACTTTTTTGTGGGAGCTTGCAATCGAAACGTAAATGAACTACAACTAACATTGAAAGGCATAATTAATTACTCTCGAGGAGTGTCTCTGACATCGGATATCGAGTCATATGATCATCAAGTGTCCAAAATTAACGACACGGTCCTAGAACCACTGCTCTTATACATAACTGACACACCACGACTTGGAAAGTACAATAATGGCACGAAGGTCGAGGTATGCGGGCCGACATCTGGACGATGACGTCCAGATGATGAGATTGTCAACTTCGACCAAAATCGATTTTTATTTAACTAATAGCGGAATAATAGAGCGGGGTCTAACTTGATGATCATACCATTACACTTTACTACTTGAAGTACCCGATCATTGTCAACTTCGACCCAAGATTTCAGAGCATGTGTCAGAGCAGATACTAAGTCTCCTTGGGATGCGTGCACACCTGTGGTACCTGAAGGGTTCAAAAATCAAGGGTGAGTGGACCCAGATTCTATTTCAGTGTAAAACCATTTTCAATAATAACATTTAACCCCCCATTTTAGTATAAAACCCAAAACAGCTATAACATACTTGCAAGTGATACGAGAATATAATATCAATCATTTAATAATAATTTAAATGATGCAATCAGATGAGCCATGCAAAAACCATAAATATGTCACAATATCAACCCACATCATAAATGCTCAGGAGTCGCCTCGAATCTCATACTCGGAACATACACTGAGTATCCTTACTCGATATCACGACCACGTAAAAGTTGGGTGCCTTGCACCATCACCATATGTGCCTTAGAGTTCGGGGAACAAGCTGGTGCACTTTAACTAGTATTACGAGTGGCGCAAGTGAACAGTCACGTGGAGGCTGGTTTGTGGCCATACAGACAGGTATGGGATACTAGCAACTCCTAAGTGGGTTATATATATATCTCAATCTCAACAATGCCCCAAGGACTCATATGCAATGCAATATGTAACTCTATAGATACAACTATGCACACTCACCGTATCGTATTATCGTATATCAGTGTGACTAGATAAGCATCGTAAATCATACATCACAATCCAGTATGTAAACATCAGAAAATGTGCGAGTATAAATAATATAAAATATGTTTTAGGGAAAGGGAGTCCACTCACTAACTGGTTGGGGAGTCGAGATCACCCGACGTTTCAAACCATGTACGTCCAAATCCGTCGCCAATCCTAAATAAAGCCAAGCACAAGGTTACTTTCAAAAACCAAGTATAAGGAATCTCACTTAAATCAGTTTAAATGGTGTTCAAATGGATTAAAATAGAATTAAAATGTACTTAAATGACTCAAAAACGTCCCAAAATAAGCATGCGTACAATCTTGAATATTCCCTCAGAATATTCCCACAGAATATTCCCATTCCGTTGGAATACTCTGTTAGTTGACCGTTAGAATTAACAGTTGACTAACGTGGACTTAACGTTGATTAACAGTTGATTAATGACGTTGAACGTTGATAGTTGACCGCCAGTTGACCATCCTTGCTAGAACTCCACCATAGACGACGACCGGACCTCCACCAGCGCAGCTATACACGGCGGCCGAAAACTGGATAACTCGCTGGAAAAATCCAGTTTTTTGGTGAGGCTTAAATCCTTCAAATCAAAACCATTTTCGATATGCAATATATGAATCTTGATCTACTTAAGCCAAGGACTTCAAAAATCTAGTTTATAGGCTGAGAATTTACCTAGAAAGTTTAGAATGACGATAGGAAGCTTCGATTCAGCCATTCCGCCTGTCGTCGCCTCCTCTGCGTCCTAACTGCAAACACTCAAGATAATTAACCCAAATAAAAGCTCTCAACCACGAGATCCCAATGGTCTAAACTATTCGAATTTGGGTTACCTGAATCATTGGCTGGGTCGTCGAGGGTGACGTCGGCTCTGCGATCTCCGGTGGCTCCAATTGCCATCGTACCCTCACAGAGAATACATTCAAATGGGTCAGGGAATCGTTCTTAGCCCAACTATGATGATAATTAAACTCAAGGAGTCGATCTTACCTCCACGAGAACCATTTTGGTCGAATTGACAATGGGTCTAACACGAGTTTGAGTAGGGTTTGCGGGTTGAGGAACCACCGTGGTCCTCGCGGCTTGCAACAAGCTCCACAGAGCTCGTGGTGAGGCAGGACAGATAGTGGGCAGTTGGTCTTGGCTTCTTAATCGACAATGGCGATTTTCCTTCCTTCGTAGCTAACTTCGATCAGAGCCAGTAAGGTCCATGGAGTCATAGTGCCTCCAATGCCAGAGCGTGGTGGTCGGTGGTAGTGAAGATGTGGGTTCACAACTCGATATTAAGGTGAGGGTGGAGATTGGGTTGCAACTGTCGTGGGGTAGAGTGCGATGGAAGAGGTGTAATGGTCGTCGCAAATTCGGTGGACGATCATCGAATTCGAAGTCTCTCAATCCTAACTGAGAATGAAAGCGATGAAGTGAGGGTGAGGTGCTAATGCATCAAAGACCCTTTATGTAAAAATCCTATGGGCTTGGGCATAGAATAAACTCTAAATTCCCAAATAAGCACAAGTGGGTAGACTATTGGACCTTGGGCTTCCAAGAATGGGCCTAGATTGTTGGGTTGATTAATTAGTACAACAAGAGCTAGTGATTCGTTTTTGGGTCTCGACAATGAGCTTAATGAAATAAAACAACTTAATGAATTCCAACTTAGGATTATGGGTTCCCAATCTGGGTCTAAACTAACATGGGCCCAAAGATCGCAGTGGGCCTACCTAGAAATCCATCTAACCACACAAACACCTAATGAGGCCCAACAACACTCGTAGGGAAAAAGAGGTAATTTTTTAATCACCTTGATTCCCGAACCCAATTAGTTAGCCTAATACGAGTCCGTTTAGAAATTAGCAGTTGAACTAAAAAGGGTAGGTGTTAAGCTTTGAATTAAGCATCATTTTATACCCTTTATACTTATCTTTTAATGTTTAAATATCAAAAAATTGTAGAAAATAATATCTTTTGTGAGAATTGTGCATAATTGGATAGAGCATGAAATTATGATAATTTAGGCGAAATAATCACCTCAATCGGAGTTATATTGAGGAAGTTATGATCGAATGAAAAAAGGCCACCAAAAACCACTCAGGAGTTCGGTAGGAGGCTACCGAACTCATGTAATTAGGCCAAAAACCACTTCGGCTAACGCCTGCCAATCAAAGATTAACCCATTCAGTGCGCACTTCCTGAAAGCATAACTCCAGCATCGGCGTGCGGATCCCAATTTCCTGCAGATGGTGTCGACGTACGTGTACCGAATTCCCTATACTTCGTTCAACCGATGCCTACCGAACCACCTCTTTCCAGCTTCCTTTTTGCGTTGACCATACGTTGACCGCCGAAATGAATCCCAATATTCGGCCAGCGCCTGCTGAATGGCACTGCAGTTTCCAGCAGCTTTCCACCAATCTGTTTCCTGTTACTATTCCAGCATTTTTCCTTCCTTTTGAGGAAATTTATCCAATTCAAGCTTGTATTTGTTTCCTTTTTATTTAGGAAACCTTTTTAATTAGTATTTTTATTACCTTTTTCCTTTAGGACTTTAATATAATTAGTTTAATCACTTTTCCTTTTAGAATTTAAATTGTAAACTCCTATTTATTTTATGATTAATTTTCTTCTATAAATAGAGAGGCTTAGATTATTTGTAAGGGTCATCCATTTTTGTACTAAAGCTCCGTTTAACCAATTTTCCCTTTTCAATAAATTCAAGATTTCTTGTGCAAGGTTAACTATAACATACTTCATATTTTACACCTTCATCTGTAACTTAGTTGGGGGTCCCCGCTTGTCTCACGAAAGAGTGCTCATTCACTTCATATCCATAGGGTGTCCCGAAGAGAAAAAGTGTAACACGGCCTCTTTACCTTATAGGTATCTCTTGTGCTTTAATATTGCTTTTATGAATTGATTTCTAATATTATTCTTGGTTGTATGATTTATATTGATTCAATTTTCTATGTGTTTTATGATTCTACTTTTTGTTATGATTGTATGTTCGTGCTTAATGCTTGGCTAGATATAGGGGGTCCCGAGTCTAGATCATTGAAAGTGTCGTCGGGGGTCCGGGGGTCTCGAGCACATACTTAAGAGAATATGTAAGTACCTCGTAAGGTTAGAATTAGAGGATTTCATAGGTTGAACTTAATAGAATTAATGATGAGTTAGGTTAAAGATGAGTTGACCATGTAAATATTAGATTAGGTTAGTTTAGATTAGTTAATCACGTAGGAACTTAGTAAAAACCAATTTATCCCCTAATTAATTAATCAAACGATAATCATGTTTAGGTACTCTCAATCCCCGATTAAGAACGATACAATCTACAAAAAAAGGTTTTAATTTGCATATGTTTTTATTAAGTGTTGAAAGTGACTTTGTGTTTACTTTAATGCTTAGTTTTAGCGTACCAATTTTTGGCACCGTTGCCGGGGATTGAAAAATCTTTTGTGTGATTTTTTTTTTTTGTAAATGTGTTTATAATGTATATATCTTACTTGTGCATAAATACTATACTTGTTTGTAAATACCTATTTAACGTCCCTTACTTGTAAATATTCTCAGTTTGTTATGTATATTCTTTTCTATGTCTTGTCCTTTCTTCATGTACATATTCTCACCTAAGTCTCTTGAAGGAACATTCTATATACACTTCACTTAATCTAAGGCCCATGAACTAGACTTGGGGACGCCCTAGTCAAGGAGATCGCGCATGAACTCGACCCTCGGATTCAAGATGGATTGACGCCTTACCTAGAGGCAATTGGTGAGCACGATGTGGAGTTCGAAAGAGTGCATAGGCCTCCCATCAAATGAGTTGATTGAAGCACTTCGTCTACGTTGAAGATATTAAAATTAAGCGCTTGTTGGGAGGCAACCCAATAGAAGAGTCGACAATAGATTCGCATTCTCTTCCCTTATCTTTTAATTTTGTTTACTTTTATTTTCTTAGTTATTTTTGTGAAACTCTATATCATACTTGATTCTATGCTTTGATTTTGATACATCAAGAATAATGTTGGATTTAGGTGTGGGGGAGAGGTTTACAATTTTGATTTTATTTTTATTTTTTTAACTCTATGCTTTTACTTGATTCTATTATTTACATTTCGTTTAAAAAAAATTTGTTTTCAAAAATCATTTTTTAAATTTTTTTTTCAAAATAAAATAAAAATAATTTTGTTTTTTAAAAAAAATTGTTTTTTTTTTTGTTTTTGTTTGTTCCTTCTTTTAAAAAAAATTGTGTGTTTTAAGTTTTTGTTTTGTTTTTAAAGTCTTAGGATGCCCTTAACTAATTGATGTTGAATTCGAAAAATAAGAATATTATGGCATTTGCATATCACTTTGTTGGAATTCTTGTGCTAATTGAGATATTTTGAGTGTTATGACTTGTAATAGATATGGTTTGTAAAACTTGGTACAAAATTCGCATGTTCGAATTAAGTTTTGAATGACAATTAACCCTTTTGAGTTTTTGAGCTATATGTTCTTTCTTTCTTGAGTGTAAATCATTTATAGCTTATACATGCCTCATATGATTACTTGCAATAGCCTTAATGAACTAGAGATTGCTAGAACTTACTCATGTCAATTTGCAAAGCTTATAGTCAATACATGCTTTTATTGTGGATATGATTAAAGGCACCTACGTTTTCCACCACTTTGCCAAATAGCCATGTGTCCCTTTTGTGCGCACGAGTTGCGACACTCCCAGTTAGCCCTTTTGAGCCCACGTTTAGCCTGTTTCTTTCTTTACCATGCATATCTAAACAATTAGCCTAGTATAGGTATCTTTACTCTTGTTTTAATGACTTGGTTGAAGATTTCGAAGTTAGTGTGTGCATGAGAATAAGCTTTTCCAAATTACTTGATGTATTGTGCGATTGCCGAAAGAAAAAAAAAAGATTGAAATTGAAAAAAAAAATGAAAAAAATAAAATAAATGAATATGAGAGCAAGAAAGAGTTCAAAATAAAAAAAAATATTTAGCTCTTCGGCAATATGTTTTGAATGTAAGTATTTGGATTTTTACAAGATGAACTTTGGCTCCCATTCTTCTCGCATGCTTTTGGTGACACTATGGAGGAAAATGTGCTCAAAATTGATTAAGTTTTGATGCAATGACTAAGTCTTTGGAATGTTCTTTATCACCACATATCCAAAATCCAAATTCCTTAGCCCTAGCCCCATTACAACCCATAAATAAAGACCTTTATGATCCATGAGATAAGTAACTTTTGATTTGTTGAGTAAGTTGTCTGAGTAAGCATATGGTTTGGGCTCATTTGTACAAGTAATTCATTCTATTCATGTGGTGTTGTTTTAAGTGCTTTTATTGTTGATATATGTGATTATTCTTACACATATCTTTGCGTGAAAACTTATTTCATGAGAGAAACACTATGAGTGCATTCATTTTGAGGTGATCTTAACTTGTTCGAAGCATGCACAGACTTAATTTCACCATTGTTTTCTCCAAGTCTTACTTGTTCATGGCACAATTATATTTCTCTTATCTCTTGAATTCCCTATGCATATTTGTTGGATATCATAATGTCATATACTTATCAAAATATCTAAGACATTTGGTTAAGGGCTATAGAGTTGTTTTCCTAAATTAAAAAAAAAAAAAGTTTTGAGTCTTTGTTTGTTACATTTGTTTTGTTTTGCTAAGGGACTTGCAACGTTTAAGTGTGGGGGAGCCAATTCGGGTTTCATTGTTCTAAAAAAAAAGGGCAAACCAAGGCTTAATTGTTTTAAAATTAGTTTTTTTTTGCTAATTCATAGTTTGTTTTGGTATTTCCTAGGGACTAGCAAAGTCTAAGTGTGGGGGTATTTCATAAGCCTTGAATTAAGCATCATTTTATACCCTTTATACTTATCTTTTAATGTTTAAATACCAAACAATTGTAGAAAATAATATATTTTGTGAGAATTGTGCAGAATTGGATAGAGCATGGAATTACGATAATTTAGGCGAAAGAATCACCTCAATCAGAGTTATATTGAAGAAGTTATGATCGAATGAAAGGAGGCCATCAAAAACCACCCAGGAGTTCGGCAGGAGGCTACCGATCTCATGTAATCAGGCCAAAAACCACTTCGGCTGACGCCTGCCGTTCAAAGCTTAACCCATTCAGCGCGCGCTTCCTAAAAGCATGGCTCCAGCATCGGCGTGCGGATCCCGATTTCCTGCAGATGGTGTCGAAGCACGTGTACCAAATTCCCTATACTCCGTTTAGCCGAGCCTACCTAACCACCACTTTCCAGCTTCCTTCTTGCGTTGACCACGTGTTGACCGCCGAAATGAATCCCAATATTCGGCCAGAGCCTGCCAAATGGCACTGCAGTTTCCAACAGCTTTCCACCAATCCATTTCATGTTACTATTCCAACATTTTCCTTCCTTTTTGAGGAAATTTATCCAATTCTAGCTTGGATTTGTTTCCTTTTTATTTGTGAAACCTTTTTAATTAGTATTTTTATTACCTTTTTCCTTTAGGACTTTAATATAATTAGTTTAATCACTTTTCCTTCTAGAATTTAAATTGTAAATTCCTATTTATTTGAGGATTAATTTTCTCCTATAAATAGAGAGGCTTAGGTTATTTGTAAGGGTCACCCATTTTTGTACCAAAGCTCCGCTTAACCAATTTTCCTTTTTCAATAAATTTA
Source organism: Prinsepia uniflora (assembly GCA_032719365.1). Lineage (NCBI taxonomy): Eukaryota > Viridiplantae > Streptophyta > Magnoliopsida > Rosales > Rosaceae > Prinsepia > Prinsepia uniflora. Next base: position 33,675,486 of record CM064868.1, on the reverse strand, counting down.
AGATTTCTTGTGCAAGGTTAATTATACCATACTTCATATTTTACACCTTCATCTGTGACTTAGTTAGGGGGTCCCTGCTTGTCTCACCAAAGAGTGCACATTCACTTCGTATCCATAGGGTGTCCCGAAGAGAAAAAGTGTAACACGGTCTCTTTACCTTATAGTTATCTCTTGTGCTTGAATATTGCTTTTATGAACTGATTTCTAATATTATTTTTGGTTTTATGATTTGTGTTGATTCAATTTTCTATGTGTTTTATGATTCTACTTTTTGTTATGATTGTATGTTCGCACTTAATGCTTGGCTAGATATAGGTCCCGAGTCTAGATCATTGAAAGTGTCGTCGGGGGTCCCGGGCACGTACTTAAGAGAATATGCAAGTAACTCGTAAGGCTAGAATTAGAGGATTTCATAGGTTGAAGTTAATAGAATTCATGATGAGTTAGGTAAAAGATGAGTTGACCATGTAAATATTAGATTAGGTTAGTTTAGATTAGTTAATCACTTAGGAACTTAGTAAAAACTAATTTACCCCTCTAATTAATTAATCAAACCATAATCATGCTTAGGTACCCTCAATTCCTAGTTAAGAACGATCCCTATTTATCAATGCTACAATCTACACAAAAGGGTTTTAATTTGCATATGTTTTTATTAAGTATTGAGTGTGATTTTGTGTTTACTTTAATACTTAGTTTTAGCGTATTAGTATGATGGTTTTTTTTTATATTTTATATTTTGTAAATTTCAATATGGGTTGTATCATATAGGCCCATTTAAAAATGGTAATGGAATTACCGAGATGAGGTGGTAATACCCTTTTCTTTCTTCCATTACCTTTCTTTCGTCATTTTTATCAATCAAATTTGTTTAATTAGAATGATATTTTCATTACAACATAACACAAAGAGATCAATCATACGTTCAATATAAGTTTGAGATGATAAAAAGTCAATAATACCATATTAATGCAGACAGAAGCCACATAAATTGTAATGACACATCCCGAATATCGGTATTAAATATTAATTAATTATGGATTAACGTGACTAATCGGAGATTAGTTGAGAGAATTCGGACGGACGGTGTAAAATGACCGTTTTACCCCTGAAATTGGGCAAAATTTTGAATATTGACCCACGGAGCCAAAATTATGAGGACCAATGACCGTTACCTAAATCGGGACGTCACGAGTCCGTAGACAGGCAACACGTCAGAATCGGACGTCGGACGGAGAAGTTATGGTCACGAGATAGAAATCGGTATAATTAATGTCTAGGGATTTGAATGAAATATTACTTAAATCTGATTGGTTGAATAATGAATGTGGGCCCTTGGATGAGTGACAAGTGTCACTCATCCCATTGGTGGCTTTCCCTAATTTATGGATTTGTCCATTGGGTGATTTTTATTAAATATATATTTCTCTCTCTCTCTCTCTCTCTCTCTCTTTCCCGTGTACCTTCATCTTCAATTTTCATCTACCTTCATCTTTTCTTCTTCAAAACTGACGATAGGAGACGATGAGCCACGAGCTGAGGATGTGACTCAGTCGTGATGTGCTTATGTTTGGTATCTACCACTACCCGACGATGAGGATTCGTCGTCTACTGTTGATTCTTGGGAATTGTGTCGAGATGACAGATGTGATAGAGATGAACTGGATGGGATCCAACCGTGATTGAGATAACTGATGTGATTGAGATGACTAAGTGGTGATTGGATGAAACGGTATAAATGGATAAGCGAGTTGGGTGCTAAGTTAGATGTTATGGACGTGGGTGGATGTCCTAGTGAATCATGGACTGGGGAGTCCAGGAAGTCCAGTAGTGGGACTTGACACCCATTGTAACGACCCGTCCCGAATTCCTTGATTAGTTTAGTGATTAATCTTGATTAGTGAGGTTGAACGGTGGTTAGTAGGGCGGAATCGGATAAATTGTGCAAAATGACCGTTTTGCCCCTGGTCGTGGGCAAAATGTTGACTTTTTGTTCGGGCGGTCAAATGGACTTTGACCGATGACCGTGACGTAGTTCGGGACGTCACGAGTTCATAGACAGGTGGCACGTTCGATTCCGACATTCGTAGAGAAAGTTATGGTGTTCGGAAGTTGAGGGGTATTTTGGTAATTTGGCTTGTTAGGGGCCAAATGTTGACTTTTTGATCGGGAGGTCCGATGGACGAAGGCCAAGGACCGTTACGTAGGTATCGTCGATACGAATCCAACGACAGGCGGCATGCCGAAATCGGAGATCCGACGACGACGTTATGGTCAAGGAAACGAACTAACGAACCGAGGCTGGGATTAAAATAATAATATAATAGTGAATAGTGACCATTGACTGTGCACCTCCGGATGAGTGACAAGTGTCACCCATCCCCTGAATTCTGATCCATGTTTCCCTCCCAACATCATCATTTCCTACATCATCATTTCTCCTTCATCATTTCCTCCATTTTCTCCCTAATTATCTCCATATTTTCCTTACACCGTGAGCAAAACAGAGAGTGAGTGAGCTGGGAGAATTGGCTCCCTTCCTTGGCCGTTCTTGAGAGAAAATTGAAGGTTGAGAGAGACTGAATTAGCTGGGAAACACGAGAGGCAGAGAGGATGCTGGAAATCGAAAAATTGAATTTTAGGAAATTGGGGGGAAAATTCGAAATGGAAGAATTAGGCCGTGAGGATCGCAATTGAGCTTACCTTCAGCTTTCTGGGAGTTCCACGATCAGAATTGTCGAAGGAACGAAGGGATTTGGCCACCAATTGGCTCTGATCACACTTGGTGACAGAGGAGGAATTTCGAAGTTGAGTCGTGGAATTGGAGGCTTCGTTGGATGAAATTGTTGTGGGGAAATGACTCCTCATGATCCCACGATGCTTCTGGGTTCATCAATTGAAGGAAACCGATCGAGATTGACAGAACTCCATTGTTGAACAGTGACGGTGCTCGAGCTTGAGTCGTGACGTTTGAGCACAGGTTTGATGCAATTGATGTGGGGGAATTGTTCCTCAGGGTCCGTTGATGCTTCTGGAATCATCAATTGGATGAAACCTGCAGCAATTGAGGGAGTTCCATGATTGCACAGTAACCTGGGTGTTCTTCGTGTTCATCGTGGAATCGATGGAATTTGGGTAAGTTATCGTGTAATTGAGTTTACAGACTTATAATTGAACTAAGAACGAAACTAATGGAATGATCAATTGAAGGAATTAGGATCGAATTGACAGGATTGGAACCGGGTCGTCTCGCGGGTAAACTGGACCCGTTTACCAGACATACGGGTTAGGACGATGCACTGTAGCAGGCGCGTGGCTTTCACGCGCAGCCACTCACGGCGGCGCGTGACGGCGCGTGGGCACGAATCTCGAGGTGAGGTCAACATGACTTCTGTCCTATTTAATGTAACAGACATTTTGGAATTGGTTTCGTGTCGATCGGACACCGTCTCGATATTGTTCGGAATATCCGAAGGTTTTAAATTAAGTTTAAAAATAAGTAAAAATTCGAGAAAATTACGGGACTTTGATAGGATGTTAATGATGAGGTTAGTAACCATCTAATGTGATTTGGACAGGATTGGGAGTCCCGGTGATAGTGGTGTGGCCCGGGAGGGCCGGTAGCACGCGTATCGAGGCACACGGTTAAAACGGTCTGTGAGTGGACTTTGGTTTTATAAATTCTATGCATGCTTAAATGTTTTATATGAATTATGATTGTGATTGTATGATGTTGATTTGGTTGTTGGTAAATTGTACGGTTTCACGTATTTCGAGGCGATTTACGTGCTTGCACGTAAATCGAGGTTTTCTGGTTTTACATGGATTTTCCATATTTAGGACTTGGATATAATATGATGAAATGGTTTTGAAATTGGAAATATAAACTCGGGCTTGATGCCCACTTGTTTTGGAAATTTCGGACTTGGAGTCCATTTGAGAATCGGGCCGGGGGCCCAGTGGGTCTATAAAGTCGGGCTGCGGGCCCAGTTGGTTTACAAATCGGGCCGTGGGCCCAGTGGTTCATAAAAATCGGGCATGAGGCCCAGTTGGATTACAAATGTGATTTCGGGTCAGGGACCCTATATTTAATAATTGTGATTTTGGGTCAGGGACCCTAAATGGAATTATGTGGTTTTATGGAAATTTCGGGCAGGGCCCATTGTAATGATGTGATAAAAGGATTTAATAAAACTGTTTTCCATATACCATCTGGACACAAGGATATATGATGGTCTCCTCCAGATGTCTGGGACACTGGGGAAGTCACGGTGCATTGCCTGCGAGGGGTTATTATACGGAGCAGCCGGACCGTATGATGACTCAGGAGTAGGATTGCTATGATTGACGTCAGGGACGTCAGACATCAGGGATGTCAGATATATGGACCCGGAGAGACCCCGGGCAGCACGCGTAGCTTATGAAACCGTGAGATATGACGTCAGGGACGTCTAGCGTCTGGGACGCTAAGCATCTGGGATGCTGGTGATGGTAATGGTAAAATATGGATTAATGAATAAAATGGCTTATTGGTTGGATATGTGTTATGTGGTAAAAATGGATTATTGGTTATGAAATGGTATGTAGGGTCGGGGACCCTAAATGATTTTGGATTTTTGAATTGATGTTCATTTATGGTCGTGGGTGGTGACCCACATGGTTTTAATATGTATGGTGGTGGTATTCCACAGTTTTGGGCTGAGTTCCCACACTTGGTTTTTGGTTAACGGTTTTTGGGCTAGGGCCCTAAGGGCTCGGTTGAGCAAACGTTTTGGTTACTGGTTTTCGTGGCATGCATACGTTTTTATTGGAGGGCATAAATGTCTTATAAATGTATTTGATAAACTTATTGGTTTTTGTCCACTCACAGCTTTTGGTTTTAATGCCCTTCAGGTTGATTACGGATGCGATTGCAGCAGGGACTGGGACATTGCACACCTCTTCCATCGATCCTTGCGCACTCTGGATGCCCTGTTTGGGCAGTGGCTCGTGGTTATCCCTTGTCTGACACCCCTTGTTGGACGGGAGCAGGACACATTCCACGGTAATCCCGGGGGGATTGGGATGGGTCCTGTCACCCATGGTATACACGAACATATGGATTATGTCTGAGTGAGTTGAGGACTTGGAAGCATACCGAGTTGCTTCCATCATGATTGGAACTTCAGAATCAAGAGAAGTTGTGATTAAGATAATAAGAAGAGTACTTGATTCCGCATTGGTGATGGATATTTCGAAGTCACTAAGGGTGACTTCCCATTTTCTGCCCATGGCAGATGATGTTGTTTTCACCAGTATGTTGATCATGTATTGGTTGAAGGACCCATGATTGGTTTTGGGTCATCAAGAGGAGTTGGGCATTCTGAAGTCGGTGAAGGAAATTTCTCATTTCTGCTCGTTAGCCGATGGTGCTTGGTGGCACCAGATGTGGTGAGTGTAGTGAGATTTGTGTTTGCATTCACATAGGATGAATTTTGATGTCATCGTCTTGGACCATCTTTGATTTCCCTATGTTAGTTGAGGAGGGAATTCGATTAGGGCAAGATGAGGAGAAAGATGACGTGGAATGACGAGGATCGATGTGAGGTAATTGGAGAGAACCCACAGTCTAGACATGTCTCGTATTTTGACTGGTCTGTTTAGATGTGGAAAATGGTTGAGGAGCGATTTGATAGTATACAGATTCAAAGAGGACGTAAGACTCTATGACTTGAAATCTGGTAGTTAGCTGAGAGAAAGCATGTGTGGATCCTAGGTGGATCTAGGGTGTTGTGACGATCGAGGATTGTGATGTTGATGATTAGGTGATGTTGTGATGGGTTATGATCGAGTTGTGATGGGTTAGTTGGTGCAGGTACGATGATCGAGTATCATGGACCGAGTAGTGTTATGACAACAGAGGAAAATCATATTGTAAGATAGTTGAAGAATCTCTTGGAATAGGACAAAGTTATTATCCAACCTCTGTCTTGGATATGTGGATGAGTATGGATCTTGGATTTACTCATTCAGACCGGAAGTGTCAGTGACTGTCGGGCGGAGGCTATCTCCGTATGTGAGGTGAATTACTAGGATTGGCTTCCTTTCAGAGTCAATCTGGTATGAGATATGGTAATCGAATGGGTAGGTATCCGACGGGGTTGGATTGGTATGTCTTGGATGGCATAATTGGGATTAGACATTTAGATGCTGGTCGGGTGACCAGGAGATTCGGAATGGACACAGAGATGGAGTGTATGACCTGTCTAGTACTGGATTGGACAGATGGACTCCAGAATTGAACCGTGATTGGTTTTTAGCCATGTAGTGGATGGTTTCTATACGAGGGTATGTGATCACTTGAAGTAGGCACTAGCCGTGTTGTGGATTGATTGGTGGATATTTGTACGTACTATGTACTTTGTATGATTGATTGGGGTATGAACCAGTGCTATTTGATGAACGTGTTGGTAATCGGCTTAGTTTCGATATCGTTGGATTGGTTGAGAATGTGGATTGGACATTGAATACTGTGCGCTAGACTAGAGTGATCTTGATGGGTTTAGTGATTGTATGAGTAGGTGCTCAGAGCCGTGGATGGCTAGTGGAACCCTAAAGTGGAGATGTGTATCACTGCTGGGCAAGTATTCGATTGAGTCCAGTTACACACAGGTCGAGTGAGATGTTGGCTTACGTATACTCAAATTGCGTGTGTTGGTGGTTAGTGTAACCACAGGTTGCTTTGCTTGAAGCGACTGCTCTATCACTCTCACCAGCGTCAACGTGGATTGCTGAGGGAGTTGACTGATGTGAGCATTGGGACCGATAAATGCCGCATGCTTGAGCTTGACCTGCGAGGTGAGATTCGTGCCATTGTGACGACATAATCTTACGCTACATTGAGGGAGATTTGGTATGAGGTATCTTAGTCAGACTCCAGGGTGAGTCAGGGTTGAGTTGGTAACCCGAATCGTGACAGTGGGGCCGTGAGTGCCAGCTGAGTCCAACACTATGGAAACTTGCGAGAGTGAGTTGAGATTTGATAACCCTTAGTGGGAGTACGTATTTCAGCCTGACGACTAAAATTGGGAAGTGTCAGAGTGATGGGCTGAAAAAACAGGGGATGTCAGCCTGATTTACGAAATGTCGAATTGACTATCAACTGTCAAAGTGGTGACAGTGTGGGAAGTGTCGGCGTAATGACAGAATTGTCAGGTAGTGTCAATACGGGGACCACACCTTCCGAGTGGGGAATTTATGGTCAATTTCGTTATCATGCATTACTTCCAAGGAATCAATGTGTGGTTAATTTGTGGACTTATAATTACACCTCGCGTATAAATGGCTATGGGCGTGACATTAGGCACCGGGTGGTACTGTAGTTGGTGATCAGGTGTGTACACGTGAGTACGTAGAATAAATGTGAGGTAGGTTTAAATTTCCACGAGTTGGATGTGGACTTGGATTGTTTGAATTTCGAGGATGAAATTCTTTAAGGGGGGAAGGTTGTAACGACCCGTCCCGAATATCGTGATTAAATATTAATTAATTATGGATTAGAGTGACTAATCGGGGATTAGTTGAGAGAATCCGGACGAACGGTGTAAAATGACCATTTTGCCCTTGAAATTGGGCATAATGTTGACTTTTGACCCAAAAAGTCAAACTTACGAGGACCGATGACTGTGATGTAGATCGGGACGTCACGAGTCAGTAGACAGGTGGCATATCGAAATCGGACGTCGGACGGAGAAGTTATGGTCACGGGATCGAAATCCGTATAATTAATGTCTCGAGATTCAAATTAAATATTTCTTAAATCTGATTGGTTGAATAATGAATGTGGGCCCTTGGATGAGTGACAAGTGTCATTAATCTCTTTGGTGGCTTTCCCTAATTTATGGATCTATGTCCATTGGGTGATTTTTATTAAATATATTATTTTCTCTATCTCTCTCTCTTCTTCCCGTGTACCTTCATCTTCATTTTTCATCTATCTTCATCTTTTTTTCTTCAAAACCGAACACCCACCCACCATTCCCATACAATCCATCACCCTCTACTGTGATCATTGAGAGACTGAGAGTGACGGTGGGACTGATGGGACGACGGAGCACGGCGGGGACCCACGACCGAGGTAAGAACCTGTAACCCGTTGACTTTGACCTTACCGTTTACCAGCGTCGACCATGTGTTTACCACGCGCGTGGAGGCGTGTGGGCATGAATTTTGAGGTGGGCCCAGTGTCATTTTAAAGGTTTTGACGATACGAATCCAATGGTGGTGGTTTCGTGTCGATCAAAGATCGTTATGTTGGTCAAATCGAGGTTTTTCACCTCGAGAAACGTGTTCGGGACACGTTGATTTTTCCATGAATTTTGGGGTTTTATCCTATGGACATATATAGATTGTTAGTGACCTTTGGGTGTGATTTGGACAGGTCCAGAAGTTCCGGAGATGATGATTTAGCCCCGAAAGGCTTATGACACGCATATCGAGGCGGTAGCTAGGACGGTCTGTGAGTAGACATTGGTTTCTAAATTTGATGCATGCATAACTGTTTTATATGTTTTAAATATGTGATTTATGATGAACATGATTGTGGTAGTTAGTATTCACGTATTTCAAAGTTTATGATTTTATACAGTGTTTATACGTGCTGGTATTTCATTAATGGTTCAATGATATGATTTCAGATTTGGAAATATGGAACTGGGCTTGAGACCCATTTGATTTACGAACTATCGGACTTGGTGTCCATTGGATTTAATGAGGCATCGGGCTTGAGGTCCAGTTGGTTTATAAAATAGAATTTCGGGCTGAGTTCCTTGAATTTGGAAATTGTAATTGTGAAAATGGTTAATGAAAGTTATACTTCGGGCATGGGACCCATTTGCGGATTTACGATGGTTTTATGGAAATCTCGGGCATAGCCCTTTGAAAGGTTTCAAGATGATTTATGAAATGTTTTCCATATACCATCCTTATGTATGGATTATCTCCTTCAGATATCTTGTAGTATCCTTGAGTAGTCACAGCACATTACCTGAGAGGGGCTGTCCTGAGGAGCAGCTCATGATTAGGAGTGCAATTATGGATAATACCCCTAGGGATGGTCATTGATCTGCGGGTTATTAACCTGGGTGGACCCTAGGAAGACTTGGGATTGAGACCCCGAGTAGCACGCATAGCCTAGAGACCGTGAAAATGGTATTGATTAGGCATTAGGGATGCCCAGGGATTGGTTATATTGTATATCGATAAACTGGTTATTTGATGTTGATCGGTTTTGGGCTGAGTTCCCCTATATACTTGGTTTTGGGTTGAGGTCCCACATGGTTAGATTTATGATGTTGGGCTAAGGCCCTAATGATTTAATTAAGTAAATGGTTTGATTACTGGTTTTCGAATGCATGCATGCTTTTTAGTGAAGGGCATAAACGTCTTTTTGTGAATTGTGTTTTATAAATTATTTATTTCGCCCACTCACAACTTTTAATGGTTTTTAATGCCCTTCAGGTTGATTGCGGATGCGAACTGTGGTAGAGACTGAGACATCACACTCATCCACTGATCCTGGCGTACTCTGGAAGCCCCGTTTAGGCTAAGGTTTGAGTTATCCCTTGTCGTGTCAAACGGGAGCATGACACATTCCGCGTTAATCCCGGAGGATTGGGATGGGTCGTGTCATAAATATATAAACAACTCACATTATTAGAATTAAGCATAATTCCAAATTAAGCCCACAAAAACTAAAACAACCAAATCTAGAAATCACACATAGCTCTAAAGGACTACCTCTATCTCATGAAACAACACCGTTGTTGTGAAACCATAAATACTTAAGGAGCTGTCACGTGACTCATAATTTATATAGTGTTCAAATTACCCATGGTGATAACATTGATAGTATATAAACGTCCACACATTAGATAATATATTTACTAGCTAATTATATTATTTAATCGAACTAGTGTCCAACAATAAATAATATTCTTCGTGGTAATTATTTATAATTAAATTTCAGTTAATAAAAAATATTTTTATTATAAGGATTATTTATTAATTATAAAGCCTATACGAATGCTCCATGATAACATCATCTATATGTATTTAATGTCCTTCTTAACTAGGTTTTATGTTACGTCTAAAATTGGTTTTGTTATGAGTTTAATTTGTGTTTTATAGATAATAAATCCTAATGATGATTTTGAAGTTAATTTGATGATATGGAAGCGAAAAAAAATAATTCATACTCTTTTGGTCGCCATAAATTCCTCGAGATGAGTTGGGTGATGTGCCTTATATGACAAGACTCCTCCCGAATAGTCGAGGAGATCTTGCTCCTATCTAACAGATAACTCTAACAAACTAGTTTAACAAAAAATATTAACAATAACCAGAACACTTCTGTCAGATCAATGATATAACAACCACTTACAGAGCATAAGTATACTATTAAATACAACACAAAAGAGGGGAATTCAGTCTAACCCTAGCACGCTATAGAGTGCGCAAAGTCTAGCTTATTTATATGCCTCCGGTAGCAGAGTAGATCCCCATCCTCATGTCATGGCTTGGAGGGTAAATTACAAAACATAAGATTGTGAGTGGACATAAAGGGGAAAATATTGTAAAATGATTCCGAAAACCTATTTAAAACATAAGAGTTACCCTTTGTTTTCTAAAGCTATGAGTGCATACGAAAAACTAGTAAATCAAAATATTGAAACACGTGCAAATAGTAGTAGTCTAGCAATACTAGAAAATAAGTCCAAATAAACTCACAACCACACATGAATCAACCCATCCTCGATGCTTGAATCTCAATCATCACATCACATAGCCACTCGAGGATACAATATCCAAGGGTCCACTCAGGGATACAACATTCGAGTGTCCAATCACATATATCACACTACACTACCGGTAGGAAAATCACCATAACATATAACAACTCGGATACAACATCTGAGTGGCCGCCTAAGGATACATCATCTGGGTGTCAACCATATAGCTCAACCACTCAGGGATTGTAACAACCCGCCACGTAATCACGGGATTATCAGGAGATTATCGAGAATAATAATGATTAATCAAGGTAAAATGATGATTTTTCCCCTAGAAGGGAAATTTTTTAATTTTTCATGTAACACCCCGAACATTAATTTAATTGTAAATTCGGATAATTAATGTGAAATGACGATTTTACCCCTAGTGGGGAAAATTTTGACTTTTGACTCGGACTATATTTTGGACTTTGACCAATGACCGTGAAGTAGATTGGGACGTCACGAGTCCATAGATAAGCGGTACGTCAAAATCTTAGGTCAGACGAGAAAGTCATGGTCAAGAACGCGAAAATAGCACTATTTATGAATTCCCGGAATTTCACCCTTGGCAGATTCTTATTGGATAAGGGAAATCTGGTGGGACCCTTGGATAAGTGACAAGTGTCACTCATCCTATTGGTGCATTTCCCCATGTTTTGGATCTAATAAGGGTTTCATCATCACCATTTTTTTCTTCATTTTTCATCTATTATCATCTTCAGCAACTCACAAACTCTCTCTATCCCGCGAACAACCAAAACACACACAAACACCATAACCTCACCTCTATTTCTCCATAATCTCTTCATTCATCAGTGAGACTGAGTGTGTGAGGGTGTGAAGGACAACTGGGTGAGGTTGTACACAGCGACGGACACGGCAGAGAGGACGAGTTCATTGGGCTTGGTTGGAGGAGCTTTGGGGGCCTAGGTCGACTGGGAGCAAAACTAGAACTTCAATCTCACTGTTCATCGATCTGAGGTGAGAATTTAGTTAGTGTTTCATGTTTTTAATTAGGACAAGTAGGTAGGAAGAAAAGGGATCGAAATCGGTTGAGAAATGATGATAGGTGGTGGGGTTGGGTCGCGGGTCTGTGCGACCCGAATTGTAGACCCGTCGAGAGGTTAGGGGTGATGACATCATCATCGGACATCATCACCTGTCAGGTTGTCAGTTGACGTGGCCCAATGGAGTGATGACATGTGTCACATGTCAGTGCACAGTCAGCACTAACATGTTAGTGACGTGGCCCAATTAGGGGCTACCACGTGTCACTGACATGTCAGTGACATGGACCAACCAGTAGTTGACATGTGGTACCTGTCAGTCAGATAGTTGTCAGACCTGACACTGTTAGATCACGTCAGCGTTAACTTTTTGCTGATGTCAGTGTTGACTTTTTGGTCAACATTAATCGTGACTTTGACCAGCGCTTGGGGTGTGTGGGCATAATTTTCGAGGTGGGACCAGTGACATTTTAAAGGTTTGGACGATTCGGTCCATGGTGGTGGTTTCAGATCGATCGAAGATCGTTTGATAGGTCAAAATGAGGTTTAAAGCCTCGGGAAGTGTGTTCGGGACGTGTTTTCGGGCCGGCACTGTTCCTAGGTTTTAGATATGAGTTTATAGAGACCATTAGTGACCTTGGATATGTTTTGCATAGGTCAAAGACAATGATCTAGCTTCAGGATAGGTTTTAGACGTTCGATTAAGCAGCAAGACAGTATTGTGAGTGGGCTTTTGGTTTCTAAACTGATTGCATACATAACTGTTTTCATTATACTATATTGTATGATTGTGTGTGGATTATCTGGGGTCTTAGTTATGGATTATTTATACATATTACATTATTTTGGGCATGAGACCCGTCTGGATATTATACTATTGGTTTTTATAGGGATTCCATTGGTTCATACTATTGCACTGTATATAGTGACCATATGGATTACTGTCTCCTCCAGTTATTGGTACCCTGGAGTGGTCACGACGCATTGCCTGCGAGGGGTCATCCTACGGAGGGACCGGACCGTAGAGTGACTCAGGAGCAGGATTGCTAGTATTAGACGTTAGACATCTAGGATGTCATACCCCGAATTGGGTTCGGGGATAGAACTCGAGATTGAGACCCCGAGCGGCACTCGTAGCCTTAGGACCGTGACCTTATTAGACGACTAGGACGTCAGACATCTGCGATGTTAAGGTTGGGATATATGATGCAATACGATTATTGTGGATATATATCTATATTATATTGTGTGCAATTATTTGTTCTATGATTCGGATATTATTATATATGTTTTAACTCTGATGCATGCATGATTTAAAAACGGAGGGGTAAAACTGTAATTTTTACTATGTATTATAAATGGTTTTGAAATGTTCTTTATTTTTTATCACTCACACTTTCATTATTTTCTTGATCCCTCCAGGACGTGGCCCAGAGGTTGAGGCGGATCCCGAGGTTGAGGCATAGTGAATTACTACTGCGTACCTGATTACCCGTGTTGGGTAGGTCGAGCACCTTTTTGTATAATGATATTTGTGCTCGTGTTATGTAGTGATCCATCCCTTGTCTGACACTGTAGAACCCTATATTCGAATATATTTATGTTTAAAACTTATATTGAATTATTTAAACCTGTTAAGGGAATTTTGGTCTTTCTATGAAGTTGTGTTAGATGGGAGCATGGCATATCCCCCTGGGGTCCCAAGGGGATCGGGATGGATCTTGTGAAGGTGGTATCAGAGTAGGGTTGAGCACTAGGAAAGCTTATTGTATAAGCTTGAGTCCTTAAATGTAATAACTAATCTATGCATCTTAGCATGGACTATGGAAGAGTTTGCAAGAGAGATGGGAAGTACTAGTATTGAGAGAGCCCAACGGTTAGGTGTTTTGCTATTCAGTGGGGGTCAGATCCTGAAGAAGCTTACATGTGGATTAACCGATAGGAGCTTATTTTTGAGGTTATGTATTGTCCTCCGGAAGAGCGAATACGTTTGACCACTTTTTACGCTTGAGGGTGGTGCCTACCAGTGGTGGTACACACTCGAGATGACTGGTTGGAGTGCAGCAACTACACCCTGGGAGGTGTTCAAGGAGAGGTTTCTGGATCAGTACTATCCACGGTCGTTCCAAGATGCCCTTGAGATGGAGTTTCTGCAGCTCCAGCAGGGGAGCCGGACAGTTGCCGAGTATGAGTAGAACTTTTTTATGTTATCTCAGTTTGCATCTGCCTATATGAGGACTGAAGCAAAAAAATGTCGCCATTTCGAGTAGGGACTTAGGGGGGATATTTCTGCATTAGTTACGGCATCTAGTTACGCCACTCTGAGGGACATGACGAACGCAGCGGTGCGTGTTGATACCAGCCTGGCGGTGCAGTAGCAACAGCAGACCCACAGTGAGGGACGACGCAGGGATCGTCCTTATCTTGGACCTTCGAGCTACAGGGGTACGAAGGGAGCACACTATGGTGGGAGGTCATCTTCTCCTACCCGTGGATGGTTCGGAAGATACGGAAGTCCACAGAGATCGGGACAGAGGTCGAGCTTCAGGCCACAACAAACAGTGGCTAGTGATGCATCGGTGGGGTCGTCAGGACCAAGAGCATTGGCATGCTTTTCTTGTGGGGAGTCAGTACACTTTGCCAGGGAGTGCTATTTACTCCTGGCTGGTAGCAGTCGAGCTGGTTAGAGTTCAGTAGGACCAACACATCATACATCTACTACTTCTGATGCCACGAGTGAAGGAGCTCAGGGTGGAGCTCGACGACGTGGACGTGGTCGTCCAGCAGGACCACAAGCTAGGGTTTTCGCAGTGAATCAGTAGCAGGCTAGGACGGTACCAGGCATTGTCACAAGTACACTCACCATATCTGATATTCATGTTCGTGTTTTGATGGATCCCGGTGCTACACATTCGTTTATTTCGAGGAGTTATGCGGCTATGTTAGGTCATGAGGTGTTACCATTAGAGCATGAGATGGGTGTCGGTACACCCATGGGGGTCATATACATTGTGAACCAAATAATGAGGGACTGCCAAGAGGGAGTTGGGGATGTGGAATTGATAGCTGACTTGATTATCATGGATCTGTATGATTTTTATGTGATACTTGGGATGGACTGGCTGGCAGACCATGGGTCAATCATCGATTGTTGCAGTAAACTGGTGACCTTACGGAGTTCAGGTCTACCGGAGGTGACTTTTCAAGGGGAGCGTGGAGTTTCACCACCTGAGGTAATTTCCGCACTCACATCTACCAAGCTATTACAGAATAGTTTTCTGGGATATTTAGCATATGTGGTTGAGACACATGATGATCAGTTAATGACCGAGGATATACCGGTGGTTCGGGAGTTTCCTGACGTATTTCCAGATGAATTACCGGATTACCACCACATCGAGAGATCGAGTTCAAGATTGAACTACTCCCCGGGATGAGGCCGATATCACAACTGTCGTACCGAATAACACCTGCTGAATTACAAGAATTAAAGGTACAACTGCAGGAGCTGGTGGATCTAGGATTCATCCGACCGAGTACTTCACCGTGGGAAGCACTGGTGTAGTTTGTTAAGAAAAAGGAAGGAAGCTTACGGTTATGTGTGGATTATCGGCAGCTAAACAAGGTATCAGTAAGTACTTTTCCAAGATTGATCTTCACTCTGGATATCATCAGCTAAGGATTTCTAAGGGGGATGTTCCGAAGACTACCTTTCGGACGAGATATGGACATTATGAATTTCTGGTAATGCCATTTGGGCTGACGAATGCACCAGCTGCATTCATGGATTTGATGAATCAGATGTTCTGAGCGTACTTGGACAAGTTCGTGATAGTCTTCATTGATGATATCTTGGTCTATTCGAGGAGTGCCAGGGCACATAAGAAACATCTAAGATTGGTTTTGGGTAGATTTAGGAAGAACCAGTTATATGCTAAGTTGAGAAAGTGCCAATTTTGGTTGAACAATATCGGATTTCTGGGGCATATCGTATCGGCTGAGGGGATTAGTGTGGACCCTAAAAAGATGAAAGCGACAACAAACTAGGAAAGGCTGAAGACGATAACCGAGGTACGGAGCTTCATAGGATTTGCAGGATATTACCGGCGCTTTGTAGAGGGTTTCTCTAACATCGCAACTCTTTTAACTCAATTGACTCTGAAGAGGGTTAGGTTTGAATGGGACGATCAGTGTGAGCAAGGTTTCTAGGAATTGAAGAGAAGACTGACTACTGCTCTAGTTCTTGCACTTCTAGATGATGGTGGGGAGTTCGAGGTGTATAGTGATGCATCACAACAAGGTTTGGGATGTGTACTGATGCAACATGGTAGGGTGATCGCGTATGCCTCACGACAGTTAAAACCACATGAGTTGAACTATCCCACCCATGATTTGGAGTTGGCGGCAGTAGTACATGCTTTAAAGATTTGGAGACATTATTTGTATGGGGAGACGTGCAGGATCTTCACCGACTACTAAAGTTTAAAACATTTGTTTAGTCAACGGGAACTAAATTTGAGGCAGCGATGGTGGTTGGAATTGATCAAGGATTATGACTGGACAATTGAGTATTATCCGGACAAAAGCTAATGTGATAGCGGATGCTTTGAGCAGGAAGTTAGTAGGGTCGGTAGCACATCTGAGGATGGTGTATCTACCATTGCTAGTGGAACTCCGGAAGAACAGAGTCATGCTTGGAATGGATAATGATGGAGCGTTATTAGCTAGTTTTCATGTACGACCAATCCTGATTGATCGAATTATTGAGGTTTAATTTTAGGATCCTACATTGTGCATTTATCGGATGGAAGTTAAGGCAGAGGATCGACAGGATTTCATTATCAGGGATGACAGAGCTTTGGTTAAGCAGGGTTGTATTTGTGTGCCTGCAGTGGCAGAGTTAAGGGGAGAGATTATGGAGGAAGCCCACAGTTTAGCTTATGTTATGCATCCAAGAAGGACGAAGATGTATCGTACCCTTATGAAGTATTATTAGTGGGCAGGAATGAAGCGAGATATCGTTGAGTTTGTCAACAGGTATTTGACCTGTCAGCAGGTGAAAGCAGAATGGTAGAGACCGTGTGGGGCTATGCAGCCACTTCCGATTCCTGAGTGGAAGTGAGATCACATCACCATGTATTTTGTGTTCAAACTACCGAGGTCCTAAAGTGGTTATGACGGTGTTTGGGTGATTGTGGACAGGTTGACAAAATCAGCACACTTTCTACCTGTACGGGAGACATTCAAGCCTAACAGATTGGCACATCTATTCGTGAATGAGATTATCAGATTGCATGGTACGCCTAAATCCATTGTGTCGGATCGAGACCCGAAATTTACTTCGAGATTTTGGCAGACGGCTCTGGGTACAAATCTACATTTTAGCACAGCTTTCCATTCGCAGACTGACGGTCAGTCTGAGAGAACTATTCAGACACTAGAGGATATGATGAGAGCTTGTGCGTTGCAGTTTCCGGATTCTTGGAATATGTATTTGCCTCTGATGGAATTGGAATACTACAACAATTATCATGCTAGTATTCGGATGACACCATATGAGGCACTTTATGGTCGGCAGTGCAGGACGCCTGTATGTTGGACGGAGGTAGGCGAGCAGGTAGTTGTGATGCCATATTTAATGGATATGACCCAAGAGAGGGTTCGAATTATCAAGGAGAGACTGAAGGCGGCGCATGATCACCAAAAGAGTTACGATAATAGATGGATCATGGATCTTGAATTTGCTGTTGGAGTCTGGGATTTTCTGAAATTGTCACCATGGAAAGGAATTGTGAGATTTGGTCGACGTTGCAAGCTGAGTCCCCGTTATATAGGACCGTATGAGATCATCGAGAGGATTGGTTCGGTAGCGTACTGGTTAGCTTTACCTCCAGAACTTGCGAGGTACATGATGTGTTCCACGTGTTGATGCTATGGAAGTATGTGCGTGTCGATTCGCATATCTTATCGGAACAGCCATTGGAACTAAAGATTGATTTGAGCTTTGAGGAGCAACCAGTGCATATATTGGATCAGAAAGAGAAGGTTCTGAGGAACAAAACTATTCCCTTGGTGAAGGTACTATGGAGGAACCATGACGTGGAAGAAGCCACGTGGGAGCCCGAGGCCCAAATGAGATAGCAATATTCGTATCTATTTGAGTGAATTTCAAGGATGAAATTTTTGTAAGGTGGGTAGATTGTAACACCCCTCAGCAGTGTTGACTTTTTGGTCAACGTTGATCGTGACTTTGACCCAAACTTGGGGGTGCGTGGGCAAGATTTTTGAGATAGGACCAGTGCCATTTTAAAGGTTTCGACGATTCAGATCCAATGGTGGTGGTTTCGAACCGATCAGAGATCGTTTGATAGGTCAAAATTTGGTTTAAAGCCTCGAGATGCGTGTTCGGGACGTGTTTCTAGGCCGACAATGTTCCTAGGATTTAGATATGAGTTTATAGAGACCATTAGTGACCTTGGATATGTTTTGGACAGGTCAAAGACTATGATCTAGCTCCAGGACAGGTTTTAGACGTTCGATTAAGCAGCAGGACAGTACTGTGAGTGGGCTTTTGGTTTCTAAACTGATTGCATGCATAACTGTTTTCATTATACTATATTGTATGATTGTGTGTGGATTATCTGGGGTCTTAGTTATGGATTATTTATACGTATTACATTGTTTTGGGCATGAGACCCCGTATAAATATTATACTGTTTTTTTAGTCATACAGGGATGTCATTGGTTCATACTATTGCACTATATATTTACCATATGGATTACTGTCTCCTCTAGTTCTTGGTACCCTGGAGTGGTCACGGCGCATTTCCTGCGAGGGGTCATCCAACGGAGCGACTGGACCGTAGAGTGACTCAGGAGCAGGATTGCTAGTATTAGACGTTTGGGACGTTAGACATCCCGAACTAAGTTCGGGGATAGGACTCGGGATTGAGACCCCATGCGGCACGCGTAGCCTTAGGACCGTGACCTTATTAGATGTTTGGGACGTCAAACATCTGGGATGTCAAGGTTGGGATATATGGTGCAATATGATTATTGTGGATATATATCTATATTATATTGTGTGCGATTATTTGTTCTATGATTCAAATATTATTATATATGTTTTGACTCTGATGCATGCATGATTTAAAAATGGAGGGGTAAAATTGTAATTTTTACTATGTATTATAAATGGTTTTGAAATGTTCTTTATTTTTGGCCCACTTACACATTCATTGTTATCTTGACCCTTCCAGGACGTGGCCCAGAGGTAGAGGCGGATTCTGAGGTTGAGGCATAGTGAATTACTACTACGAACCTGATTACCCGTGTTGAGAAGGTCGAGCACCATTTTGTATAATGATATTTATGCTCATGTTATGTAGTGCTCTATCCATTGTCTGACACTGTAGAACCCTAAATTCGAATTTATTTATGTTTATAACTTATATTGAATTATTTAAACCTATTAAGGGCATTTTGGTCTTTCTATGGGGTTGTGTCAGACGGGAGCAGGGCACATCCCAGTGGGATCCTAGGGGGATCGAGATGGGTCCTATCATTTAACCCGTGATGTTATTTGCATGTTGACCGAGGTCTATTATGTAGATCAAGTGATTACATTTACGTAGACATGCAACATGTCGAGTTTGGACATCAGACAATTATATTACGGGTCAATAAACGTTTTAGTTGAATTTTTCAGTTGCACGGTTATCGAGACAGTTGAATTTTGGTTGTTATTTAATGGGGCCCTAAATATCTAACTTGGACCAAAGGATGAGTGACAAGTGTCACTCATCCCATTAGCCCATTTCCTTTCATACATGCATCTCCTTTTCCCTTTCTATTAACACACACCCGAACCACCCCAAAACCATTCCCACATTATCATCTTCTCTTTGTTTTGGTTTGAGGAGCCTAGAATGAGGCTAGGGGTGAAAGGAAGACGATGGACGAAGAGGGAGCCTTGGAAGCATGGATCTCCTGTAAACCCCCATGATGTGGTAAAGGGAGGATATGGTAAAAACCCGTGGACCTGTAATGTTGATTCTGGGTTGGTGATCTAGGGTGTTTAGATCGTGAAACTAAGGCTAGGGTTTTGTTCCTCGAGTTTGGGCGAGTTCATAGGGGCCAAAATGGATGTAAACAGATGACTGGACTGGTTCTGAGAGTGACTCGAAGTTTGGCCGTGAGTTTCAATCGTGACCTAAGGATTTACATGTTTGTTTTCTCTTTTTTTGTGGTTGTAGATCGTTTCCTAGGAGAGAGACGAGTCATTTAGTGAAACAATGGAGAGAAACGGTTGAGAAATAAGGTGGAACGAGTCAGGTTGGAAAACCGAGTTGAATGACTCGTTAGATGGTCACATATCGACTCGGCGAGAGGTTGATAATGATGACGTCAATAGGTGACATCATGTCAGACCACGTGGCCGTGTTTGGTTGGTGCCACGTGGCAACTTATCAGCTATTATCAGAGGTGACGTGGCATGATGACGTCAACATATGACACGTGGCAACTATCGAATGGTGCCACGTGGCAAGTTTTTAGGAGTGTCAGATGTCATGTGGCGTCAGTTAGGGCTGATGTTAGCGTTGACTTATGTTGACCATACTTTGAATAACGCGTGTGGGTGTGTGGGCATGAATTTCAAGGTGATATTGGTCTTTTTTGAAAGGTTTCGACTTCTTGAATCCAATGGTGGTGGTTTCAGATCGATCATAGGCCGTTTTGTTAGTGTTTTGGAGGTTTTTCTTCTCAGAAAGTGTGTTCAAGACACATTTTCGATTCCAGGATTTTAAGGGTTTATTGCACGGACTTATATGGATTGTTAGTGACCCTCGGGTATGAATTGGACATTCCCGGACATCCCGGAGGCTTTGGATTAGCTTATGGCTTGTGTTTTGGGCGACCGGCGGAACTGTGAGTAGACAGTTTCTTTCGGAACTCTGATGCATGCATATTTATATTACTTTATTGGATTTCTGATATGGTTTTCCATGATTATGGACGTGGTTTTGATTTCTGGATAAATGTTGGGTTTGAAATGTGTTTATTACTATATTTCTAGATGTTGAATTATAATGGTTTTCGGAAAACCGGGATTGTGGCTGGTGCCATAGAGTTAAATTTTGCACTAGGCCAATGTGTTAACTGTGCTGGGCTGGTGCCCGTGTGATAACTGTTTTAGGCTGGTGTCTGTGTGATAAAATATATGTCGATTTGGATACGGTTAGATCGTTATATCTGGAGTTGGATTCCGTGTATTCCCAGAGACGGGCTCGGATGTAATCGGGGGTGGACTCCACACGTACCAGTGGGGTTGGACCGTATATGAGCCATACTCTATGACAGGAAGTTCACATGGGACGCTAGTTGGACTAGCACCAGGTTGGACCAGCATGATGAGGTTTGACATTTGGCTGGCTGGACCAACGAGATCAGGTTTGGTTTTAATACTTGTGTTATGTGCAAATGTTTTTAAAGTGGCTATGGGCTAGTGATTTTCAGTAAAATGTGGGTCAGAGGGCCTTTGTATATTTATGTGATTTCAGGTTGGACCCATGATTTATATATTTATTGCGGTTTATTTAAGCATAATGGTTTTATCGAGTATGCATGCTTGTTTTATAAAATGGAGGGTATAAATGTATATTTTGGAAAATGGGTTTTCCAAAGCTTCGTTTTTGTAAAATGTGGGCCAGGGTGTAAATGTATACAAGCTGAGGCATCACCTGGAGTTGCATACTCTGAGTATCCGAGGTATGAAGTAGGCTTATCCCTTATCTAACACGTGGATAGCATGCTTATTTGATTTCCAAAGGTAATTGGGTCATATTTCCATGAATGTGTCAGACGGGAGCAGATCCTCCCACGCTAATCGAGGGGAATTATGGGGAGGGTCTTGTCATACAATGTTTGAGTGGTCGTCTAGGGATACAGCATTTGGACATAACCCAGCAACCCCAAGAGGGTTGTTCAACACACCATAAACCACATAGATCTACGTCGGAATAAATGTCTTTAGCCACAAAGGACCTGATCACATCTTTGGCAGCCTCCAACTCAGATGGCCTCAGGTTCAGGGATAATGCAATGCAAGAAGCCGATGAAGTGAAGGACGTCACATCAAAATCTAGGCATTCAAGTTTGGAAGATAGACCTATCTGCAAAGCAAAAAAATAGACTCGGGGTATCAAAGAAATAATCCATCACAAGACTAGATGCTTAGGAATAGGAATTTATTGGTGGTATTTGTAACACCACGGAAATTCGAAGATTTTAATATTGTAATTTAATGTATGAATTGACGTTTTTACCCTTGTGAATGGTATGGCCAAATTGTTGACTTTTTGATTAGTGGGTCAAATGGACTTTGACCAGTGACCGTGACGTAGTTCGGGACGTCACGAGTTCATAGACAGGTGACACGTCCAATTCGGACGATCAGGGAAAAAGTTATGGCTATCGGAAGTTCAGGGGCATTACCGTAATTTGGACTTTAGGGAGAAAATGTTGACTTTTCGTTCGGCAACTAATTTTCACATGACTCAAGGACCGTTAGGTAGGTCTCGATGTCCTGAGTTCGTTGACAGGCGGCACGCCGAAATCGGACTTCGTATGGCTGAGTTACGGGTCTAGAAAGTGAGGGGCATTTTGGTAATTATTTGAACCAGGGGCGGCTTTTGGTCTTTTTGCCCTGGTTACTGTAGCAAACCGCGGGGACCATGGACAGCACCACCATGTGCGGTGGTTCAGTGTGCAATTGTTTATGCAATTGTGTGCTGGAAAGAATGGGCTGTCTATTGCTTTAGAACGTGAGATGAACCATCCACCTGCACGATCGAATTGATTAATGGGATTCGAAGCTTTTTCGGGGAACAAAATTCAGTGGACAGTAAGGCTTCCACGAGCCTCTGGGACGGCTTGAAATTGTTTAAAACTGATTATATAGTGCATGAGCTTCACTCTGGTGTTGAAAGGACTGAAAATAGGAGTGGAACCAGAGAGAAACCATTTCGGGAATTTTTGGAGGGAAATCGGGTTTTTGATTTCTTGTGATCGTTGGACCAAACCAAGGCCTGGTTTAGTCTTCTGGGAGTGTTTGGAACTCAGCCACATCGAAATCGAAGGCCATCAGCCACGGGTGAGCTAGGACTGTGTTTGCCGTGTTCAGAGAAATTTCAGAGGTTTGGACGACTACTTCCAGGTGAGTGTTGGTTCAATTGATTGTGTTTTCCAGTTCGTTTTGATACTATGGTGCTTACTGTAAGGTTAATTGGATTATGGTTTGGAAACCAGTGAGTTCGTGTGATTGACCTGTTTGGATGATCACGGGTCGAATGGCCATTTAAGGATTTGATTTGACTAATTAGTGTCTCAGAACTTAAATTGGAAGAATAATAAACATGTTAGGATCAAAAACGAAGGAAATTGATTAAGGATTGGGGGTTGATTAACCGGGTTGAGCCGCGGGTGGCAGACCCGTATTACAGACAAACGGGTGAAGGTGGTGACACTGTAGCTACAGTGTCATGCGCGTGACTTTCACGCGCAGCCACTTTGGGCGGCGCGTGAGGGCACGTTAGACCTTATCTCCGATCACGATCAACATGACTTTTGTTCCTCTCATCATTCTGAACATTTTTGGTGAATTAACCATGTTGATCTGAGATAGTTTTGATGGGTCAGTTTAAACGTGTTGGACGGTTTTCCCGAGCCGGTGTCTGTTTCGGGTTATTTGGATAAATGTTTAAGACTTGTTGTGACCCTTACGTATGATTTGGACTGACAGGAATTGTACGATAATCCCGGTACAAGTTCGTACGCACAGTTTCACCGCGGGATCGTACTGTGAGTGGGCCCGATTTCATTAAACCCATGCATGCTTAAATGTTTTCTGATTTACTTATATGTTCACATGCTGGAATCTTGATGATATTGAAATTTCGGTTATGGCACGTTTCACGGTATTTGGGCATGAGACCCGTCTGATGAAACGTAACGATCGGTTCGGATTTTACCAATGTATACATATATGAATGTTTTGCATGTGGATATCAATAAAATGTATTTAATACTGCACTGTATAGATCCATTCTTATGATACTGTCTCCTCCGGATGAGGTACCCCGGAGTGGTCACGGACGTCTAGAACGTCCAGCGTCTATGACGCTAAGCATCGGGGATGCTGTACCCGAACGGGGTTCGGGGATTAAACTCGGAATTGAGACCCGAGTGGCATGCGTAGCCTTGAGATTGTGACCTTATTGGACGTCAGGGACGTCAGACATCGGGGATGTCGGGATTGGAGTGTATAGTGAAGTGGCTAAAATTATGTTTATGGTTTTATTATATGCCTTATGATACATATTATATGACTTATGGTTTTAAATTCTGATGCATGCATGTTTGGAAAACGGAGGGGTAAATTATATGTTTTACTTACTAACGATTTTATAAACTCGAGTTTCGGCCCACTCACCCTTATTGTTTTGGTAACCTTTCCAGGTCGTGATACTGAGGTAGAGGAGGAACCTGAGGCTGAGGCATAGATCTACTTCTGCGTACCTGAACCCCTGTTGGGTGGTGTACCCGCAGGTTTATGTTAGAGTCGTGCTCGCAACTTGTAGTTTTAGATTTCATCCCTTGTCTGACATCTGTTTATTCCGGATTTGATGTAAAACTTTAATTTGGGTTTTATGCATTTGAATGTTTAAGGTTAAAATTGGAACATTATTTTGGGTGTTAGACGGGAGCAGGGCACGTCCCTATGTGGTCCCAGAGAGGATCGGGGCGGGTCCTGTCAGCTTGGTATCAGAGCACTAGGTTGTGGTCAGTATGCTAGACTAGCGACTAGTACTAGTTACTTCCCGAGTTTAAGGATAATGTTAACTGATCTATGCCTCTTGACAGTTGGTTATGCCTCCTAGGAGAATTCCTCATACACGAACTGACGAGGATCTGGAAAGGGAAATGGAATGCACAAGTATTGAGCAGGCTCAACGTCTGGGAGCCACTCCTTTCAACGGGGGATCGAACCCCGAAGATGCTCATGATTGGATCACCAAATGGGAAAGGATCTTCACGGTGATGCACTGCCCTGCGGGCGAACGGGTAACTTTGGCAGCCTTCTTGCTGGAAGGAGGATCCTACCAGTGGGGCACGGCCTTGAAATGTCTGGGTGGTCTGTTCATACCACTACTTGGGAAGCTTTCCGTTCCTGATTTCTGGACCAGTACTACCCGCGATCATTTCGTGCAGCACGGGAGGCTGAGTTCCTACGGCTGGAGCAGAGGGATATGTCCGTTTCGGAGTACGAGCAGATTTTTGGAAAACTATCCCGGTTCGCTGCATCATTCGTGAGCACGGAGGAGGACAAATGCCAAAGGTTTGAGCTTGGACTCCGAGGGGAGATCCGGGCAAGTGTGACTGCTGCTACTCATGCTTCACTGAGAGATATAGTCGATGCTGCGGTGCGTGTCGAGGCCAGTCTGGCGGCACACCAGACACGACAGCCTTCGGGCGAGGGGCGACGTCAGGATCGCCCACACCGTGGCCCATCAGGCCAGAAGAACAACAAGGGAGGGGGCTATAGGGGAGCACCCTCATCCTTCAAGGGTCGTGGATGGGCAGGTCGGTGCGGTGGCTCTCAGGGCAGAGGATCAGGATACAACTCCGGGCAGCGTTCATCTTGCTTCTGGTGGGCATTCGAAAAGGCCGAGGCCAGTAACCTGCTTTGCTTGCGGAGAAGAGGGCCACTATGCTTGTGATTGCCCGCTGTTGTCCAAGAGCAACGACGCTGGGGGCTCTAGTGTGGTGCAGTGCACGGCTTCCCACACTAATGGAGGTCGCGGTCAGGGAGGTGACCGTGGTGCTGAGCGTGGCGCGCGCGAGCGCGGATGGAATAGAGGGTCTAGGGTTCAAGTGTTTGCAATGACCCAGCAGCAGGCGAGGACTGCCCCAGGCGTGGTTACAGGTACACTACATATCTTAAACTTTCTTGTACGTGTGTTGATGGATGCGGGGGCTACACATTCTTTTATTTCGAAGAGTTGTGCTGGTATGCTTGATTGTGTGGTATCAGCCTTAGATTGTGAAATGGGTGTTGGCACCCCGATGGGCATCGTGTACCTTGTGAATCAGGTGATTCGGAGGTGCCCGGTGAGAATTGAGGATGTGAATTTGCCAGCAGACTTAATTATTCTGGATATTCACGACTTCGATGTAATTTTGGGAATGGATTGGCTATCGGAGCATGGGTCGCTCATCGATTGCTGTAGCAAGCAAGTGATTCTGCGAAGCCCGGGTTTGCCGGAGGTTATCTTCCAGGGAGAATGTCACGGTTCGCCTCCTGAGGTGATTTCTTCACTTACTGCTACCAAACTTCTACGGAAGGGATGCCAGGGTTATCTGGCGCATGTCGTGTCGGATCGGGTTGATACTCCGGGTATCGACGAGATACCGGTGGTGCGTGAGTTTCCGGATGTGTTCCTGGAAGACTTACCTGGATTACCGCCATCGCGGGAGATCGAGTTTACAATTGAAGTACTCCCCGACACCCGACCTATATCCCAGGCACCATATCGAATGGCGCCGGCCGAGTTACGAGAACTCAAAACTCAGTTGCAGGAGTTGGTGGAATTGGGATATGTCCGACCGAGTACTTCACCGTGGGGAGCACCGGTGTTGTCCGTAAAGAAGAAGGAGGGAAGTCTCCGTTTGTGCATTGACTATCGGCAACTCAACAAGGTGACACTGAGGAACCAGTATCCTCTACCCAGGATCGATGACCTTTTTGACCAGTTGCGGGGAGCTCAGTGGTTCTCGAAGATTGATTTGCGGTATGGGTATCACCAACTGAGGATTTGGGAGGAGGATATTCCGAAAACTGCTTTTCTGTCAGGACCCACCCCGGTTTCACCCCGAAACCCGAGGTAAATCCCAACCGGACAACTCGAGGGTATACCACCACTCGTACGCCGCACCATCTAGTAAAAATGCAGCCAACAATACTCGCTCCTCCGGCGGACAATGCATCACCGCAAAAATCCGCTCCAGTCTAGTAATCCACCTCTGGGCTTCCTCAGGATCAGCCCCACCACTAAAAGTAGTAGCCCCGAGCCGCTGGGCTCGCTCAATCGTGGCACTCTCCGTCTCTCTGGCTACTTCTTCAGGTTGTGGAGAGGGTCTACGTCTCGGAGGCATCGTCAACCGCACACTGAAAGAGGCATAGAAGTAGTCAAACAACTGAAACACAACCTCACAAACCGACAGACCCAACAAACTCGACAAACCTAGGCTCTGATACCAATTGTCAGGACCCACCCCGGTTTCACCCCGAAACCCGAGGTAAATCCCGCTCCCGTCTGACTTCCCGACGCAAAACTTAAGTAAAACTCACTCACATTCTACCCAGTCAAACGCAGGAGTAATTAGACACAATGTCCCGAAGGTAGCATTTACAGAACATAGTACGAACATACAAAGAAAATAATACCGATAACTACACGCACACAGAAGCCTTTACTCTACTCTGGGAACCCTCACGTCACTTCTATGCCTCAGACTCTGCCTCGACGTCAAGACCCCGCGCTAGCTCCACAACCTGGAGGGCAATTAAAACAGAAAATGTGAGTGGACCAGAAAGTACCAAAGTTCAAAAACCACTTTATAAGAAAACCGAGTTTAACCCTCCATTTTGAAACCACATGCATAACCAACAGTTATAAACATATTTATAAAATAATCATTATAAACATCATAAGAACAGAAACACTATAAAATACCATAAGAAACCACACACGAGTATCAGAAAACTGTTTCATAAACCATAACCACCAAATCATCATTTTCCCGATCAAACCTGCTGGATCTATCCGAGTCTTTAAACTCCCGAGTCTTTAAACTCAATCCAGGCCTTAATCATATCCGAGTCTTTAAACTCCCGAGTCTTTAAACTCAAGGCCTACGGGGGAAAATCAATATATCCGAGTCTTTAAACTCCCGAGTCTTTAAACTCAATCCGGGTCTTTAAACCCAATCCGGCCGGTCCCCCGTCACATATATCCGGGTCTTTAAACCCAATATCCAGATCCAGCAAATCCAATCCCAAAATCATTTAAAAACCACTTACCAAATCCACATCCAAACCCGAATCCGAAATCACTGGTCCGATGCCCTTCCGGCATCCAGAACCGTCATTCCGAACCCAAAGCCGGAAAATATCCATTTTCATACCAAAACCACATGTAATCACAAATCATATTGCATAACCCATTTATCATGATTTGAAAACCGTTATCAGTGAAAATCCTCACTGGTGGCATCAAAATCCGAAAACCAACATTTTCTCGAAAAACGTGCCAAAACCGTCTTTTTCTCGAAAAACGTGCAAACACATAAAATCATCATTTCATATTCAATAAACATAGATTCATAAGTAGAACCATAAAATACGTATATAAAAACAGTTATGCATGCTCGAGTTTAAGAAAAGGGTCCACTCACAGTACTGAGCCCTACTCGCGTCCCGAACGTCCAGCCCGTTCCTCGGCTTCCTCGGGAAATCCCGACCCTGTCAAACACCGTCAAATTACGTCACTAATACATCTACCAACACTCTCCTAAATTTCCTCAAAATCCCCGAACCGAAGACTTAAAACCCCGGGACCCTACACATTCTCCCTCGCGGAACTAAACTCAAATGACTTCCGATTGACCCGAAACCAACTCCGTTGAACTCACAACAACTCCTAGACCAAAAACTATGTTGACCGTTCCTCCCAGAACCGCCGCACGCGCCTCCACGCGCCGCCCAAAGTGGCTGCGCGTGGCCCCACGCGCCAGCTACAGTGCACCTTCAACCTCACGTCGACCCGGTTCAACACAGTAGGCTACGGCTGAACCGGCGTCAACGGTTCTCCGCCGTGCCTGCACGATTTCCTTCCCTATCTTCACCTAAAGCTTCGTCCAACCTTACTCTAAGCATCCCCATCCTCCAATCACCTCAACACAGCCTTCTACCCGTCGTCTCAAGCTCGAAATCAAACCTCCCCAAAGCTCTGTTTCACGATCCGATCACCCAGCTCACCACCCTTCACGGTGGCAACACCAGACTCTCCCCTGGACTTCTCTAAACCTAACCCAGCTAACCAGAACCGTCGACTCACTCCCCAGCTGCACAACTTGCCGTTCGAACCTCACGGCTAAAACAGAGCACACAAGTGCACTCCGTCGTACCGGCCACCCCTGTGCACCACCCATCACGGCAGCACACTCAACCGGTTCCTAGGACCCTCAAGAGTCTCACCCTAACCTCCAACTCCCTCGACTCTAGCCCTAGACCCACGACTTTCCAAATGAAATTCAATGGAAAACAGAGTACCGAATCGGAGAATGAGGAAATTACCTGCCTCCTGCTGCCACCGTGAGCTCCTCCGGGGCTGGTCGACTCCCCACAGCCCTCACGACACCACGGCGATCTTTGTTGCACCGTGCACGGCCACCGCACCACCACAAGCCCTCAATCTTCTCCGTTTTCCCCCCTGAGTTCCTCTCTGGTTCCCGTGGCTCCCCTCTCGCACACACCACGATTTCTCACCTCCCAACCATCTCAACTGCTCTCTCCCACTCTCTAATCTCCCTCACACACTCACAAACTCACCAGCCACCACAATCAGCCTTCCAATTCTCTCAATTCCTTCCCTCTGTTTCTCTCTGTGTCGAGTAACACACACACGAGCACACACGGTTGCACCGCAAATAATGGAACCGCGTACACACCAGAGAACCCCCCAGAACCCACTACACACTTGCCACATGTCACCATCCTCCACTCTCTCTCACCAACTGGCTCCATCCCAGCCGTCCATTCTTTTCTTCTGTGCACAAATCCCAATGTGCCACAATGACCAAAATACCCTTCTTTTTAACACATTTTTACGGTTTTACCGAAACTTCCTAGACCCGTAACTCTCGCCTCGTAAGTCCGATGAATACGTGCCGCCTGTCATCGAACTCAGGACGACAAGAACTATCTAACCATCCTAGGTCAACCTACCAAAACCCGATTATTCAAAAAGTCAACTTTTCCCCCTATTTTTTCCAAAATTACGGTTATGCCCTCAACCTTCCGAACATCACAACTTCCTTCTCGGATGTCGGAATCGGGCGTGCCACCTGCCTAAGGATTCGTAACGTCCTCAACTACGTCCTGGTCACTGGTCAATCTCAAATTGACCACCCGAAATAAAAGTCAACATTTCTGCCCGACCCAGGGGCAAAATCGTCATTCTAAGTTCCCGGACCCCTCGGGACCACCTAACCCTTGATTAACCTTACTAATCACACCTTAATCACTCTACTAATCCCAAATCTCGGGACGGGTTGTTACATTTTCGAACCCGTTATGGACACTACGAGTTCCTGGTTATGCCTTTTGGTTTGACGAATGCTCCAGCAGCATTCATGGATCTGATGAACCGGGTCTTCCGACCCTACTTGGATAAATTCGTGATTGTGTTCATCGACGATATCTTGGTGTACTTGAGGAGTGCCCGAGCCCATGAGGAACATCTACGGTTAGTGTTGGAGAAGCTGAGACAAAAGCAGTTGTACGCCAAGCTGAGCAAGTGTCAGTTTTGGCTAAACAGTATTGGTTTTCTGGGACACGTGATATCGACGGATGGGATTAGCGTGGATCCCCAGAAAACAGAAGCGGTGACTAACTGGGATAGACCGACAACGGTAACGGAGGTGCGGAGTTTTGTCGGGTTAGCTGGTTACTACCGAAGATTCGTGGAGGGTTTTTCCAAAATTTCTGCACCATTGACTCGTTTGACTCGGAAGGGAGTAAAGTTTATTTGGGACGAGCAGTGTGATCGGAGTTTTCAAGAATTGAAAGATCGATTGACCACTATACCTGTCCTTGCATTGCCGGATGACAGTGGAGAATTCGTGGTCTTTAGTGACGCTTCACTACAAGGATTGGGCTGCGTGTTGATACACACTGGCAAGGTGATCGCCTACGCATCCCGGCAGCTAAAGACTCATGAGTTGAACTACCCTACTCATGATTTGGAGTTGGCAGCGGTGGTTCATGCTCTAAAAATCTGGAGACATTACCTATTCGGCGCAACGTGCCGGATATACACCGACCACCAGAGCCTAAAGTACCTATTCACTCAGAAGGAGCTTAACATGAGACAACGGAGATGGTTAGAGCTATTGAAGGATTATGACTGTACAATTGAGTACCATCCGGGTAAGGCCAATGTGGTGGCAGATGCACTCAGTAGGAAGTCAGCGGGATCTGTTGCACACTAGGGATGGTGTATCTTCCTTTGCTGGTGGAACTCCGGAAGGCGGGAGTTATGTTGGATACTGATGAGCATGGAGCTTTGTTGGCCAGTTTCCATGTACGACCTGTACTGATTGATCAGATCATCGAAGCACAACTCCAGGATCCGGTACTCTGTATTTACAGGATTGAGGTCGATGCGGATGGGAGAGAGGATTTTACCATCCGGGATGATGAGGCACTTGTGAAGTTGGGCCGTTTGTGTGTACCTGCGGTGGCAGAGTTACGGGCCGAGATTCTTGAGGAGGCCCATAGTTCGGCTTATGCTATGCATCCGGGAGGTACAAAGATGTACCGTACCCTCTGGAACCATTATTGGTGGCCAGGGATGAAGAAGGATATTGCTGAGTTCGTGAGCAGATGCTTAACTTGTCAGCAGGTTAAGGCGGAACGGCAAAGACCGTATGGGGCTATGCAGCCACTTCCGATTCCCGAGTGGAAGTGGGATCAAATCACTATGGACTTCGTCTTTAAGTTACCCAGGACTCAGAGTGGAGTCGACGGAGTATGGGTGATTGTGGATCGGCTAACCAAGTCAGCCCATTTTCTGTCAGTTCAGGAGACTTATAAACCTAACCAACTGGCTCAATTGTTCGTAAAGGAAATCATACGATTGCATGGTATGCCGGAATCGATCGTGTCCGATCGTGATCCGCGTTTCACTTCCAGGTTCTGGCGGAGTCTGCAAGCTACTTTGGGAACAACCCTACGTTTCAGTACTGCGTTCCATCCACAGACCGATGGACAGTCTGAACGGACCATTCAGTCCCTGGAGGACATGATGAGGTCTTGCGTACTACAGTTTCAGGATTCTTGGGATACTCATTTGCTATTGATGGAATTCGCTTACAACAACAGCTATCAGACAAGCATCGAGGTGGCACCTTATGAGGCATTGTATGGTCGACAGTGCAGGACACCTATCTGCTGGATGGAGATAGGGGAGCGAGCGGCTGTAGGGCCAGAATTGATGGACTTAACCCTGGAGACTGTTCGAGTTATCAAGGAGAGATTGAAGGCGGCACAGGATCGCCAAAAGAGTTATGCTGATCGACGGATTCGAGACTTGGAGTTTGAAGTGGGGGATTTTGTCTTCCTGAAGTTATCTCCGTGGAAGGGGATTATCCGTTTTCGTCGCCGGGGGAAACTGAGTCCGCGTTTTATCGGACCATATGAGATCGTGGAGAGGATTGGCAGGGTTGCATACAGATTGGCGCTACCTCCAGAACTTTCTAGAGTTCACGATGTGTTTCACGTATCAATGCTGCGGAAATACGTACATGATGCTTCTAATGTACTGGAGGATCAACCTATCGAACTCCGAGGGGATTTGAGCTTTGAGGAACAACCAGTACAGATTTTGGATCGGAAAGACAAGGTACTACGTCGGAAGACGATTCCTCTGGTGAAGATTCTCTGGAGAAACCAGAATGTGGAAGAAGCCACATGGGAGCCTGAGGCTCAGATGCGAAAACAATTTCCTCATTTGTTTCTTTGAAATTTCTGGACGAAATTTCTTAAGGGGGGAAGGTTGTAACACCCCGGAAATTCGAAGATTTTAATATTGTAATTTAATGTATGAATTGACGTTTTTACCCTTGTGAATTGTATGGCCAAATTGTTTACTTTTTGATTAGTGGGTCAAATGGACTTTGACCAGTGACCGTGACGTAGTTCGGGACGTCACGAGTTCATAGACAGGTGGCACGTCCAATTCGGACGATCAGGGAAAAAGTTATGGCTATCGGAAGTTCAGGGGCATTCCCGTAATTTGGACTTTAGGGGGAAAATGTTGACTTTTCGTTCGGCAACTAATTTTCACATGACTCAAGGAGCGTTAGGTAGGTCTCGATGTCCTGAGTCCGTAGACAGGCGGCACGCCGAAATCGGACTTCGTATGGCTGAGTTACGGGTCTAGAAAGTGAGGGGCATTTTGGTAATTATTTGAACCAGGGGCATTTTGGTCTTTTTGCCCTGGTTACTGTAGCAAACCGCGGGAACCATGGACATCACCACCATGTGCGGTGGTTCAGTGTGCAATTGTTTATGCAATTGTGTGCTGGAAAGAATGGGCTGTCTATTGCTTTAGAACGTGAGATGAACCATCCACCTGCACGATCGAATTGATTAATGGGATTTGAAGCTTTTTCGGGGAACAAAATTCAGTGGACAGTGAGGCTTCCACGAGCCTCTGGGACGGCTTGAAATTGTTTAAAACTGATTATATAGTGCATGAGCTTCACTCTGGTGTTGAAAGGACTGAAAATAGGAGTGGAACCAGAGAGAAACCATTCCGGGAATTTTTGGAGGGAAATCGGGTTTTTGATTTCTTGTGATCGTTGGACCAAACCAAGGCCTGGTTTAGTCTTCTGGGAGTGTTTGGAACTCAACCACATCGAAATCGAAGGCCATCAGCCACGGGTGAGCTAGGACTGTGTCTGCCGTGTTCAGAGAAATTTCAGAGGTTTGGACGACTACTTCCAGGTGAGTGTTGGTTCAATTGATTGTGTTTTCCAGTTCGTTTTGATACTATGGTGCTTACTATAAGGTTAATTGGATTATGGTTTGGAAACCAGTGAGTTCGTGTGATTGACCCGTTTGGATGATCACGGGTCGAATGACCATTTAAGGATTTGATTTGACTAATTAGTGTCTCAGAACTTAAATTGGAAGAATAATAAACATGTTAGGATAAAAAACGAAGGAAATTGATTAAGGATTGGGGGTTGATTAACCGGGTCGAGCCGCGGGTGGCAGACCCGTATTACAGACAAACGGGTGAAGGTGGTGACACTGTAGCTACAGTGTCATGCGCGTGACTTTCACGCGCAGCCACTTTGGGTGGCGCGTGAGGGCGCGTTAGACCTTATCTCCAATCACGATCAACATGACTTTTGTTCCTCTCATCATTCTGAACATTTTTGGTGAATTAACCATGTTGATCTGAGATAGTTTTGATGGGTCAGTTTAGGGCCGGTTGTCTCGGGAAACGTGTTGGACGGTTTGCCCGAGCCGGTTTCTGTTTCGGGTTATTTGGATAAATGTTTAAGACTTGTTGTGACCCTTACGTATGATTTGGACTGACAGGAATTGTACGATAATCCCGGTACAAGTTCGTACGCACAGTTTCACCGCGGGATCGTACTGTGAGTGGGCCCGATTTCATTAAACCCATGCATGCTTAAATGTTTTCTGATTTACTTATATGTTCACATGCTGGAATCAAGATATGGTTTTGATGATATTGAAAATTCGGTTATGGCACGTTTCACGGTATTTGGGCATGAGACCCGTCTGATGAAACGTAACGATCGGTTCGGATTTTACCAATGTATACATATATGAATGTTTTGCATGTGGATATCAATAAAATGTATTTAATACTGCACTGTATAGATCCATTCTTATGATATTGTCTCCTCCGGATGAGGTACCCCGGAGTGGTCACGGACGTCTAGAACTTCCAGCGTCTATGACGCTAAGCATCGGGGATGCTGTACCCGAACGGGGTTCGGGGATTAAACTCGGAATTGAGACCCGAGTGGCACGCGTAGCCTTGAGATTGTGACCTTATTGGACGTCAGGGACGTCAGACATCGGGGATGTCGGGATTGGAGTGTATAGTGCAGTGGCTAAAATTATGTTTATGGTTTTATTATATGCCTTATGATACATATTATATGACTTATGGTTTTAAATTCTGATGCATGCATGTTTGGAAAACGGAGGGGTAAATTATATGTTTTACTTACTAACGATTTTATAAACTCGAGTTTCGGCCCACTCACCCTTATTGTTTTGGTAACCCCTCCAGGTCGTGATACTGAGGTAGAGGAGGAACCTGAGGCTGAGGCATAGATCTACTTCTGCGTACCTGAACCCCTGTTGGGTGGTGTACCCGCAGGTTTATGTTAGAGTCGTGCTCGCAACTTGTAGTTTTGGATTTCATCCCTTGTCTGACATCTGTTTATTCCGGATTTGATGTAAAACTTTAATTTGGTTTTTATGCATTTGAATGTTTAAGGTTAAAATTGGAACATTATTTTGGGTGTCAGACGGGAGCAGGGCACGTCCCCATGTGGTCCCAGAGAGGATCGGGGCGGGTCCTATCAGTATTTCCAACACATGACCACTTGAAGATCGTTGAATCATGGCCCGAGGGTGGGCAGGGATGGCAATTGTCGATGAAAAAGCTGCAGGAGATGGAACGTTCAAGAGTCTTTGATCTTTCAAGCTTGACAAACGATCAAGAATGGTGGGATTGTACTGAGCATCTTTGATCCGAAAGAAGGTATTGTCAGAAAGGATTACTGATGGCCTCTCCTAGTTCAAAAAATATGCACGAACAAATGGATTAGAATCTATGGGCTACAAAGTGATGGAGCAGAGCATTAGAAGGAACAATACATGTCGAAGTACTATGTTATTCCGACTTTCGGTGTTTGACTAAGACTGAGACGGCCAGATCAAAGCTTATGGCACGCTCCAACACTAGAAAATGAAATATCCACACTTCCATAGGGGATGAACTAAAGTTCTACTTGAAGTAGAAATCCCACCACGAATCAAAAGTAACTGTGCACCCATAAAAGGTTTTCACGTCAAGTAGGAAGATCACAGATACATTGGATAGGAAATCCCGAGCAGCAATTTCCAATCTTGAGTTAGAGCCTCTAAACAGAATTACTTCCCATCATTTTCACCTTGCACATGCGATACAGGAATCACCTAACAAAAACCAAATTATCGGGGATAGTATTTAGGCTAGCATACTTCGAAACTGGGAGTTGACCAGTTGGTCTTGCCATCACCCTTCAGAAGATCTTGAGCGAGGATGTAACTCATGAAATCTCGGGCTAGAACTCACCTGTAGGCTGGATCAGCTGGCAAGCAAAGAAAACCTCCTTCTTGGACCCATGGAAACTTCCTAATCACACTGGCCTCCCAATGTTCTCGAGGTGGGAAAATACGTACAAAAGAAGGTCAAATAGTTTTTTGTAGAAAGAGAAAGAGGAGGTAGAGACATCAGTAATTGGGCTAGGACTACATAATTAGGATATTCAATTTTACACCTCTGGAATTGAGGAAACACCCAGTTCAACCACATTTGAACTATCTAGAGGGGGGCATTCAAAATAATTGACCTCATGAGATGAAGGACTATGGAGCGAAGAATGCAATATATGTGGGTCAAGACAAGGGGTCCTAGAGCTATGTTGAAATGAAAGGTCAATACTTCATCCAAAGGGGTCCACTCTAGCGTTGGACTCCTCATGGTATTAGGAAACATGAACCAGTCCTACTAGAAGCGGTAAAATTGAATCTTCTAATAGACAAATCCTAAGTAAGGACATGTGAACTAAGATTTTTGAACTCATTTTCAGTCCTAAGTCGTGGTTTCTGTCAAACAGGTAGAAGGTGAACAGAAAGGAAAGAAGGAGTACATAATGGACGTCTGAAGGAAACTTGATGATTGGAGGACCAAGATCCTCATTCGAGTTGGATGGAAAAGAGAAAGTGAAATCAGCTGTATGCCCTGATAACGACAGCCCATATAGGACAGCCATATCCAGGAGAGTCGGTGTCGTGGGCTCAACTCGAAAATCAAACCTGTTTGTACTACTATTCCAGTGCACAACGCCAATTGGGATTAATGGAAAAAGTAGAAAGGCTTACCAAATGGTACATTCCGTTGCTCCACAGCTCATCTGGGTACATCTATTGCATACTTTGAACCCACTGTTACTTCCATGCAAGGTCTAGATTTCCTCACGGAAATGACCTCTTTTAATATGTGGGGGGAGCTTGTAAGTCTCCCAAATGAAGGCTGAGAACTAGCGAGTTGTCCGAATGAGAGCCCTTCCAGTAGAGACCCAGAGCAAAACGATGATCATAATCGATCATGAATAACATCACCATCATCCTCAAAGAACTCCAAGATATCACGAGAAGCTCTTGAATGGGGTTCAAAGCCCAAACCACAAACCCAGGGAGTCAAGAAGGTGGGTTCTGGGATGGTAGAGTTAGGAGAATCATCTTTATCTTTTCGCTAAGGAATGAGGTTGGAAGTCATGTGTTTTTCTGGATATGGGAAAATGCAATAAGTTCACAGTAATAATGGCAGAGCTATGGGAGACTATGGTTGGAACTATCAAAGGTACATATGGAACCGAAAGATGGACGAAAGTTTGATCATCGGAATTTAAAATATTTTATAATCAAAACATTTCAAATTCAGGGGGTAATGTTTAGACCCGAAAAAATCCTTTCAGGTCGAAGCTAATGGTTTGAAAGGAATTCAAGGCCCGAAGGAGAAGAAGAAAAGTGTGGGCAATGCTGACAACACGAAGAAAACAAGGGAAAAAATGAGGTTTCCAACAGAAAAGAGGGACACATGGGACCATGTGGGACCCAACTTGATAAGTTAATAGATTCTTCACTGCCTATAAATGGAGAACAACCTAGCTTCTCAAAGGCCCGACAATCAACCAATCAAACTCAGCAAATTGATCTCCATAATTTCTAAACCTATGAACAACTTCAACCATGGTTTTATGGTTTAACAAAGGTTGGCCCTTGTGGCAAAAGTTACATCTTTCGACCTAGGAAATCAAGATGCAGCTTCTCTTATCACCCCTTCAAGGTATTTTTGCAACAACCTAACCATCTTTCTGACTGTTCCAACAACAATGTCATAATGGTTGGCTTCATTTTCTTGCATGGACCTTATTTTTTATTACTCAATGTCATAAGGGTTAACCACTTTTTGACAACTGGTTCTTGGGTTATGGATTGATTAAACTTGTTTCTAATCTTTCAATGTTATAAGGGTTGATTATAATGACTACCAGCTCACAGAAAGTCTTTCCGACTACCAACTCATGGAAATTCATCCCTACTATCGATTAATGAAAAGTCATCCCAACTACTAATTTACGGAAGGTCATCCTGACTGCTAGTTTATAGCTGGTTACTGACGTACTCAAACTTAATTTTTGATGTGTTGTCGTCGCTTTTGACTGCTCTGGCATCTCATGACATGATTTTCAACTAATATTCATTCCAATTAATCATTTTGTAATTTCTTGCTTGATACGAGCTTGAATGTGAAAGAACTAATTTACTTTTCTATACTTGTAATTTCAGTTGTTATTCAAATCCAGTACTTTTACGTTTCTGTATGTGTACTTCCATTTCCATTTCCATTTTAATACAAATAAGATTTTATTAAGTAGTAATTGGTACTCAAGATACATCATCCAAACGTGGTTTACACCTTGCCAAGTCGGGATACCATCTTTGTGCATTGTTCTGGATACTCTGATTCTAACTTGAAGAAACCTAGAACCACTGACCATCTAACTACTAAAATAACAACATTGGTAACTTGAATATCATGAAGAATTAACTTCCAAACTTGGACTACGCTGGAAATAAAATATTTTAAAGTCCTTGAAAAAGGTATAGAAAACAACAGTACAAACTAATTCTTGTTCGCCTGCCTCACAATCACTTTGATCAGAAGAAATGTTCTTGGGCCGAAAATGGAACCATTTTACACTGTCTAATAGCAAGCTCTACTAGTGGCACACGTGCACTTAAGTTGAAAGACCTACTTGCTTCTTGATATACCAATTCAAGGATCGATCGTGGCTAAATTCCCATCACAGTCAGCCCATCCAGCATCAATCTCTACACTTCACCAATAGAAAGAAACCCTACAAGTGGTTCGTCTCCTTCGCTCTGAATACCAGATTTTGTTCAGAGGTCCAATAAGGGTAGCCTCGGATCATTCAGCTCCTAAAATGAAAAAAATATTTTGAGTAGGAACAACTCCGTCGATACGCTTTCTTGTAATCAGTCTTCAACTTCTGGAAATTGACACCACCTCGTGATACAATCAATTTAACTCGTGTTCCACTAACGGTATATAGTCCACTATAACTGTCGTAATAGTTGCTTATAATTCCATTGTCCACATTTTCCATCTCCATCGTTCCCGGTTGGGCCCTCCATGTACAAGAGCCATTAATTCATCTAGGTGTTTCATTCCCACATCAGGAAGAATCAACAAAAAATAGTACTCTGGTACTCCCAAGAGACAGAGCGTTCGAGACTCACTTCTAGGATTCATGGGTAACTGTCGCGTAGCCTCACATTCTTGTATAAAACTGCAATGCGATCATATGTATCCCACCTGTAACCTATGTAAACTCTTTTGTGAGTATACTCATATCACTCACTAACCTTTCATAACTCAAAGTCTTCATCTTTGAGCGTGAGTTGATAGAATTGATCACCTCTTGAGTACATGCCAAGGTTGTTGCCTCTATAGTACACCTTACAAGGCCCCATTTTTACTCAATTTTTTATATCTCGTTTACTCATTTTCTTGTAGTCAAGCATTTTCTCTTCAGTGTTTTTGTAATCCAACGATTCAAGTCACAATAACCACTCATCTTGAATGAGGGTTTCTCTTTAACTTCCCTTTGCATTGTAGTGGGTGAACCATCACTTAAGGCGCACTCCACAATTTTATTATCTCTCACTTGGTATGTGACAGGACCCGCCCCGATCCCACAGGGACCACCAGGGGACGTGCCCTGCTCCCGTCTGACACCCAATAATTCATACCAATTTTAACCTCAAAACATCAAATGCATAAATAACCAAATTAAAGTCATACATCAAATCCGAATTAAACAGATGTCAGACAAGGGATGAAATCCAAAATTACAAGTTGCGAGCACGACTCTAACATAAACCTGCGGGTAAACCACCCAGCAGGGGTTCAGGTACGCAGAAGTAGATCTATGCCTCAGCCTCAGGTTCCTCCTTCACCTCAGTATCATGACCTGGAGGGGTTACCAAAACATTAAGGGTGAGTGGACCAAAACTCAAGTTTATAAAATCATTTGATAAGTAAAACATATAATTTACCCCTTCCGTTTTCCAAACATGCATGCATCATCATTTAAAACCATAAATCATATAACATGAATCATAAGTCATGTAATAAAACCATAAGTATAATTTTAGCCACTGCACTATACACTCCAATCCGACATCCCTGATGTCTGACGTCCCTAACGTCCAATAAGGTCACAATCACAAGGCTACGCGTGCCACTCGGGTCTCAATTCCGAGTTCAATCCCCGAACCCTGTTCGGGTACAACATCCCCGATGCTTAGCGTCATAGACGCTGGACGTTCTAGACGTCCGTGACCTCTCCGGGGTACCTCATCTGGAGGAGACAGTATCATATGGATGAATCTATACAGTGCAGTACCAAATACATTTTATTGATATCCACATGCAAAGCATATATTTACATAGATAAAATCCGAACCAATCATTAAGTTTCATCAGACGGGTCTCAAGCCCAAATACCGTGAAATGTGCCATAACCATAATTTCCATATCATCAAAACCATTATTTGTTTTTAGCATGTGAATATGTATAATAAACCAAAAAATATTTATGCACGCAAGGGTTTAAGAAAACGGCTCACTCACAGTACAATCCTGCTGAAAACCGAGAGTGTACCCTCGTCCGGTTACAATTGTACAATCCCTGTCATGTCCAAAGTATACGTAAAGGTCAATTTAAACCCCTAATATTCAACCATGAAATCCTAGGCCGAAACTGGCCCGAAAAAGCCGCCCGAACGAGCTTCTTAAGGCAAAAAACCTCATTTTGACCAACTTAATGATCTCCGATCGACCCGAAACCACCGCCATTGGATCCGAATCGTCGAAACCTAAAGAATGGTGGTGGTCCCACCAAAATTAATGTTCACACGCGCCCCCACGCGCCTGGTCAACCCTCTGGTCAACTGTGCTACAATACTGCTGACGTCAGCATGACGTCATCACTAACAGTGTCAGAGGACACGTGTCAGCAGTCCATTGGTCCCTGGTCTGACAGTTTCTGACATGATGATGTCATCATGACGTCACTGCTGATGTCAGCATGATGACGTCATCAGCTACAGTAACCGGGTCAGAGAACCGGGTCACCGCAGACCCAAGGCTCAACCCGATCACAGATCGTGATTCCGACCACCATTTCAGGTGGGATTTGTTCCTATGGACTCGTCTCTACCTCATCAATGGTTCTATGCAAATAAAACTAGATTCTAGGTTGAATAAACTACCTGAAAATCGACGGGAAGGTTAGCTGCCGGTTCTGGTTATCTTCTCCGGTGAGTCGTCGAGTTTCCAGCCACGGTCCTTGGTTCAAACTGGTCGTCAAGGTCCCCTAAATGTGTCATAACAACAACCAAACAATTCCAACGTAAAAAACGGACGTTTCGAAGTAGGGAAGGAAATCGGGCACTCACGGGTTTTTCGTCCTACCGCCGCCGTGTCGCCGCCGCACGCCGTCCAGTTCAGTTCTGGGTCGTCCTGTCGTCACAATGAACCCAACCGTACGTTGGTTCGAATCCAGGTGTGATGGTTTGGATGGTTTGGGTGGTTTGGGTTGTTCGGGTTTCTTCTCGGGTCTAGGGGAAATCCGGCCGTGCAGGGTGGCTGTGGAGTGGTGGCCGGCGTCTGGGGGTGGTTGTTGGCTGCCTGGGGTGTGAGGTTGAGTGGTGAGGTGCTGGTGAGTTGTTCCAAGGGGTAACCGTGCTAATCGGGTTGAGAGAATGAACATGTAGGTGTATGGTCGCATGGTTTTAATACAGAATATGCATAAGAAATCAAGGGCCAGGATTGAATCTGACTTAAGATTCAATGGTGAGGATTAGATATAGAGATTTTCAGATCAAGGGCTGTGATTAAAAGGTGATTTAAATTCTAAATAAATGCTTAGTGGACCTTGATCCAATCCAACCAATGGGTGAGTGACACTTGTCACTCACTAGGTGTCCTCCCATCAGATTTCCAGAATAAAATATTTGACACGAAAACCGAGACACGAACCTCCCGATTTCACTTTTCTGACCATAACTTCCCCGTACGAAGTCCGATTTCGGCGTGCCGCCTGTCTACGGACTCAGGACGTCGAGACCTACCTAACGGTCCTTGAATAGCGTGGAAATTAGTTGTCAAACGAAAATTCAACATTTTCGCCCCAACCGTCCAATTTACGGTAATGCCCCCGAACTTCCGATAGTCATAACTTCTTCCCTGATCGTCCGAATTGGACGTGCCACCTGTCTATGAACTCGTGACGTCCCGAACTACGTCACGGTCATAGGTCAAAGTCCATTTAACCCACCAATCAAAAAGTCAACAATTTGGCCATACCAATCACAAGGGTAAAAGCGTCAATTCACCTTAAATTACAATATTAAAATCCTCGAGTTTCCGGGGTGTTACAATATGTTTTAAGCTAGATGAGTACCAAGAACATCTAGCACTACCAATTATAAAATGATACATGACGTACAAAGAGAATTTAATGACATCATATTGTCCCAAGCAAAGTTATGTGCAATCCTAAGTTGTCATGAATTGAATTACGAGTAAAATGTAAGCCACAATCCATGATGCTAAGTGAATTACGAGATGATATAGTGGTTCATGAAGCAATTCCATCAATAGTTATATATATATATATATATATATATATATAAACAAGGTGATCAATCTCATGAACATAAAATATACGTATAAGCACACTAATTCAAACTTATTTAGCATTCATAGCAATATAAATTAAGGGCTAAAAAACCAATTAAGGACTACATGATTAGGACTTCAAGCAGCCCTAGTCCGAAAAACAACTACTCACACATAATGATAAATATAAACATAATGAAATTCATAATCTTCATAACAATAATAAAGTAAGTACATAACAAAATTAAAGAATAATTTGAAAAGACACGCCGGTATGAGCTCCAATGGCCTCCATGCTCTGCTCCTCCTCCAAACTAAAGAAGTAAAATTTAAAAAAAAAACAGAATTATAAGATAAATATGCTTCTAGGGTCTCTAAGGGTCCTCACTGGTGAAGTTTATGCTCCTAATTATAGGAGCCTAAGACTTCTACAAGATAGGAGATTATTTGGAAAATCTAATTACATAATAAGTAAAATATTGCTATCCTATTTTGGCAGGTACACATGCCTAAAAGGTATGGTTTTTGGATTCCTTAAGCTGTAAGGAATGATACGGATGCGGAAATCCAACTTCATCATGGTCTGGGACTTCTTGTGAGGCAAGGCAGTTCCCGAGACTTTCCTAGAGTTGCTTGAATATCAAGTAATGGGCCGGGCCAACCTGAGACACCAATGGCAAGATATTACATAATCTTGGCACCTTTGAGCTTCAAAATAGGACATAACGTGCCATGAATAGGTCCTGGACATAATTACTTACGCCAAGCCACCTTTCTCAGATCCATATGATCTAACTTGGTTAGTTCTGGGCTTTGGCCTAATACAAAACTAGCAAAAAAGTTGAGAGCACAATCTACCTCTAATTAGGGTGCAGTCGAGATATTTTAAGGCACATCATGTCAAGAACATGTCTTTAGCAGTTCTAAGCACACATTAAGGCTTCAGCAGGTTGCTAACATTATTTGAGGTACCATTCTGGT
This sequence comes from Prinsepia uniflora, assembly GCA_032719365.1. Classification (NCBI taxonomy): domain Eukaryota; kingdom Viridiplantae; phylum Streptophyta; class Magnoliopsida; order Rosales; family Rosaceae; genus Prinsepia; species Prinsepia uniflora. The sequence goes on along the minus strand of CM064868.1, from coordinate 33,631,752 downwards.
CGTTGGCTCACATGATTCTCTTATCTTCTAGTTGATGACATGTTTTGGCCTACATGGGCATGTTAAAAGATGTCACAGGCCTTGCTACTGAGCTTGTCTGTTAGGAACTAGGGACATGCCACTGAACATGTCATGCATGAATTAGGGGCCAGAGGGTAGTAAGCCAAGGACTTCTGAGGGCTTTGTCAAGGACTCTATTTAAGGCGTAACTGTCAGGGCCCACCCCTAATCCCCCGGGATTAAGGGCTAAACCCCGCTCCCGTCTGACTTGCGCATGACACAAGGGCCAAACAGACGCCTAACCTTCGTGTGACACATAAATTAGACAAGGGAGTTTCGATCCGACCGTCCAGAAACTTCCAAACTTCCCAAAGTGCGCAGAGTCTACTGTGGATTATACGTGTGATGTCTTCGGCTCTCTTGACCAACAGCCCGCACCGCAACAACCTGGAGGGTATCGAAAACACGAAAAGACTGTGAGTGGACAAAAATAAAGTTTAAGTTCAAAAACAGTTTTCAGAAAACACATACATTTATACCCTCCGAGTAAAAACCAATGCATGCATATCAATATCATGTCAAAAAACCATGTACAAAAACCAAACACATTTTCCTTTTCTCCCAATCCCAGGCCTCAACCCCAAAACCATCGAAAAACCTTTCATCCGGACCACTGCCCAAAACATCAGAAAACCATTATTATCAATTCTCAGTGGAAACCAAAAACATATCTGAAACCATGTTCTCATCCATCGAACCTGCTGGATCTATCTGAGTCTTTAAACTCCCGAGTCTTTAAACTCAATCCAGGCCTCAATAATATCCGAGTCTTTAAACTCCCGAGTCTTTAAACTCAACAGGCCTACGGGGGAAATATCAATATATCCGAGTCTTTAAACTCCCGAGTCTTTAAACTCAATCCGGGTCCGTCCCCCGTCAAATATAATCCGGGTCTTTAAACCCAATAATCAGATACAGCAACTCCAATAAAACCATTTGAAAACCATTTAGAAATCCATATCCAAAATCATATTCACCTCATTTCCAGATCCGAGTCCGCAACCATCATTCCGTAAGCCAGCATCCGGAATAATCATTCCGAACCCAAACCCGAAAATCCATTTCAAGTCTCAAATCGACTCCTGAATCATCATCCGGAAATCCGATTCAAAACCCGAAATCACGCTTCTCAAAACCACTTTAAACTGGGCCCTAAGCCCGAAAATACTTTTCAAAATCCTTTTACTTTCCTTGAAATCCAATCGTATTTCAAATCCCGAAATCCATTCATTAAACCAAGTTCAAATCATGATATTTATCAAAACCTCATAAAACGTGAAAACCGTCATTTCCTCGATAAACGTGCAAAAACCATAACCATCACAATCATAACTCAAATCATAGCATTACATATGAAAACATATTAAAAACATATATGCATGCATCAAGAATTAGAAAGCAAAGTCCACTCACGGACCATTTCAGCGTCGCCTTGATACGCGCGCACTTACGCCGTCCCCGGCCATTTGCTATCCTCGGCTTTCCCGAACCTGTCCAAATCCCAATATAAGGTCACTAACTACTTCACGATACTCATACTAAAACCCCAAAATTTTCCCGTATTTTTAACTATTTTTAGCTGTGGCCTAACACCTTCGGACAGTCCGAAACATATCGAGCCTATGTCTGATTAACTCGAAACCAACACCAAAATGTTCGTTACATCAAATAGTTTACAAGTCATGTTGGACACTTCCCTAAACTACCCTTCACGTGCCCCCACGCGAGTCCAGAAACTCCTGCGCGTGAAACCCACGCACGTGAACAGTGTCACCAGCAACCTCTGGTCGACCCGGTTCAGACCAGTTCCTGCAACTCGAACCAGCGTGGCCGGTTCTCCTCCGTCCCGCCACCAATTCTGCTCCTCTCTCCACCATCCTCTTCGTCCAGTCCTCCATAATCCATTCCCCTCACTCAAACACCTTAACACAACCCCTATCTCATCGTCCCTAACTCGAAGGAAAACCCGAACCCTTCCCCTGTTTCACGATCCAGCCAACCAGGTCACCCCCCATCACGGTGGCTACCTTAGACGATTCCTAGGACCTCCCTGAAGCTCATCTAACTCATAAAACTCTCGACTCAACCCCAGACTTCACGACTTTCGATTTGAAACAAAACGGAAAAACAGAGCATCGAAAGGAAAGCCAGAAATTACTTGGGCTCCGGTTACCGTCGTGAGCTCAGCCGTGAGGATACGACTCCTCCAGTCCACCTCCAGCCTCTGGACACCTCCACCAGTCTCGATTGATCGAACACGGCAGTGCCACCACCCAAAACTCCTCTCTGCTCTCTATTTTCCCCCTGGTTTTCCCGTGGCTCACAACCGCACACACACACGAACACTACACCACCAAACCTCCTCAACTCATGCACTAACTCTCATTCAATCTCTGCTCACTCTTGCGCACTCACAACACTCACACCCTCACCGTGCTTGATCGATTTCACTCCAAATCCCAGTCTCTGTTTTCTCTCTTCTGTTCAAACACACACACACACACGGCCCAAATACTTGGAACCGTGAGAGATCCTAGAACCCTCTAGCTCTCTTACACGTGTCACCATCCTTCAACCCCTCTCCCAAATTGCTCAATCTCAACCCTCCATTTGTCCCTCTCTGTTGCACAAATCCCAATGTGCAAAAGACCAAAATACCCTTCCTTTTAAGCCAAAATTACGATTGTGCCACTACCTTTCTAGGCCCGTAACTCACACATCCTAACTCCGATGAACACGTGCCGCCTGTCGTTGAATCCAGGATGACGAGATCTACCTAACAGTCCTCGGTCAACGTACAAAATCCCGTTCGTACAAAAAGTCAACTTTTCCCCCTATTTTAGCCAAATTACGGTTATGCCCTCAACCTTCTGAACATCATAACTTCCTCCTCGGATGTCGGAATTGGGCGTGCCACCTGTCTAAGGATTCATGACGTCCTAAACTACGTCCTGGTCATCGGTCAAAACCCAATTGACCGCCCGAACTAAAAGTCAACTTTTGGTTCGAACTAGGGGCAAAATCGTCATTCTACGCTACCGGACCTATCGTGACCGACTAACCACCAATTAAGCTCAATAATCACACCTTAATCACTTTCTTAGCCCTAATTTCTGGGACGAGTCGTTACAGTAACAATGGCTCGGATTAGGGCGCATCAATGGTTACATTGAGGCAAGTCAAGGGCATGTCTCTGGCCTCGGTAGGATATCTCTGGGAAGTGTGATAGGACGAAATTTAGGGTGCGCGTTGGCATGAACTAGGACTTTATTTTGGACTTTTTTAGGACCCGAACTTCAACTTGAGACGTCTACTTCCTTACAACTCTAAATTAAGCCATTCTTTTTACATTGCTCTCAGAATTTACCTAAATTTCTAATTATGCACAGTTCTCATTAGATTGATCATTTTCTACTATGGGTAAGCATGAAATCATTCAAAAGACATGTATAAGGCACCAAGGAACATCAAAATGATGTATGAAATTATGACGGAATAGTACTAATCATGAGTTTTTCCTCTCTAGGGGCTGGTGTTCCAATCTAATACTTTTCTTCTCTGGTCGATTTACTAGACTTTTCTGTTAACACTGCCAAAAATTTTCCTCCCTAGAAGATGGGTGAGCCCCAGTGGTAGTCACCACCGGACAATGGGTAATGCTTTCCGAGTATACTAAGTCTTGGGGGCATGAATCCTCCCGGGTTGATAACCTGACTATTCTAACAAAAAATGTTTTAAAAAAAAATCAATAAAGGGTATAATTAATTTGCTGCTCTGGAAGATTTCGAAATTTAGAATTTGAAAATGTGAGAGATTGTCATCTGACTCATCTTTTTTCTCTAACTGATAAAATAAAAATATTAAAGAAATTAATCTTGGCTTTTGAATCAGGTGCACTAACACGTTTTTCTTACACGGTTTTGCAGGGGAGCTTTCACGATCAATGGAACAGTGCACTGTGAGCTGGTTTGCTGAAAGTTCTTGAGGTAATGATCCGTTTCTTTTTCTCTGAATTGTTTGGGAATAGTTTTAGGTGTAGAGTGTATATAGGATGATGTTTAGATGGATTGTAATGATGTTTGTGTAGAAGACGAATGGAATGCACTGTGATGCACACCAACTATTTGTAAAAATGCTTATGAGCTATTTTCTTTCATTTTCTGCACTTCTCTCCTGCATTCTTTCTCTGTGATTCACACACATACACTACTCTACTCTAGCCGTGCTTACAAGGATAAAAACGGTTACAAAACAATGATGTCACTATGATGACATTCATCCAATACAAAATTAGGCTAGACTAGAACCAATTAGAAGATGACACTTGTTCATCTTGCTCCTCAAGTAAATGAATCTGTTATAAAGCAGAATCCCACACTTCCCTTGAGTGCCACCTCACTCAAGTGATTGTAATTTGCTGTATCCTCACACTTAGTGCAATTAGTTGATTGCTTAGGAACTAACACTCCCCTCTAAGCAATTCACTGATTTCACTCCAAGCTTGTTCCTTAGACATGAAAACCTTTCCTTAGGTAAAGCCTTAGTAAACACATCTGCAAGTTGATCTTTAGACTTGCAATAGATCAAATCAATCTCACCAGATTGTATGGCTTCCCTGATGAAATGATACTTCCTTTTGATATGCTTAGACCTCTGATGAAAAACTGGATTTTTGGACATGGCTATAGCAGCTGTATTATCACAATAGACAGTTGTAGGTTCTGTTACTTCTTCTCCAAAATCATCTAGGACAAACCTAAGTCATTTAGCTTGTGTAGTTGCCTGAGAGGCACTCACATATTCTGCTTCAGCCGTGGATAAAGCCACACTGTGCTATTTGACAGAAGCCCAAGAGAAAATCCCACTCCCAAATGAGAATGCATACACTGAGGTGCTTCTCATATCCTCAACACTTCCACTCCAATCAGAGTCACAAAAACCAATCAAAGTAGTCGACTTTCCCTTCTGATATTCAATTCCATAAGCAATGGTACCTGAGATGTACCTTAGAACTCTCTTTGCTGTTCCTAAATGCTTCTTAGATGGATTATGCATGAACCTTGATAGGAGACTAGCATCAAACATGATATCAGGCCTAGTTACTGTTAGATATAGGAGACTTCCTACCATTTGTCTGTAGATCCCTTCATCTGCAGCCTCAGAACCATCTTCACTGCACAGTTTATCATTTGCAGCAAGAGGGGTACTGACAGGCTTGCAATCCTTCAAGCCAAATTTATTCAAGAGGGTCTGAGCATACTTCTTCTGATGTATGAAGATGCAGTCCCTGGTTTGAACAACTCCCATTCCCAAGAAATGATGTAGGAGACCTAAATCTATCATTTCATACTTGCTCATCATCTCCCCTTTGAATTCTTCCTTCAAAACCTCACAATTTCCTGTGTAGATGATGTCATCTACATATAGTGTCACTATGAGTATCTTGCCTTCTCTGGTAGACTTGGTGTACAATGTGGCCTCACTAGGACTTCTTTCATAGCCATGCTTGAGCAGGTGAGTGTCAATCTCCCCATACCAGGCCCTAGGTGCCTATTTTAATCCATAGAGAGCCTTATGTAACCTGTAAACCTAGTTTCCTTCTATTTCTGTGACAAACCCTTCAGACTGTTCCACAAATACCTCTTCCTCTAGTACTCCATTTAGAAAAGCAGATTTGACATCCAACGGATGCAAAGTTCAGCATTTCTGTGCAGCCAAGGCAATGAGTGTTCTAATTGTATCCAACCTTGCCACTGGTGCAAAAGTTTCATTAAAATCAATTCCTGGCTTTTGTGAGTACCCTTTAGCCACTAATCTAGCCTTGTGCTTCTGGATAGAACTGTCTAAGTTCAACTTGGTCTTGTAAATCCACTTTACACCAATCACAGGTTTATCACTTGGTCTCTTAACCAGCTCCCAAGTTGAGTTTTTTCTCAATCATCTTTAGTTCATTTTCCATGGCTTGTCTCCAAACTTGATCTTCAGGTTCTATAATGGACACATGACATCTAGCATAGATGTCAGTCAGGCTTCTCAGCTTTACTGGAGTGTTACTTGGGGTTGCAGGTACTGAATCATCAGATTCCAGTGCTCGTAATTCATCTGTTCCTTCAGTTAACTCCTCAGACGCTTCTGTTCTTCCTTCTTGTTCCATCACTCCAGGAAGTGAAACTCTAACTTCCTTACCTTCTTCCCAATTCCAGCAAGCTCTTTCATTAAAAACCACACTTCTTGACACCATGATTTTCTTTGTCTTTAGGTTAAACAACCTATAGCCTTTCTCACAAGTTCCATAGCCCACAAACACACACTTCACTGAGGACTCATCCCACTTCTGTCTTAATTGTGTCGGAACATGGGCATAACAGATGGATCCAAAAACTTTTAGATGTTTTAGCCCCGGTTTTCTTCCACTATAGACTTCAAAAGGTGTTTTCTTCTCCAGGGCCTTTGTAGGACACCTGTTGAGCAGGTATACTGCTGTGTTTATAGCCTCACCCAAAAAATGATAAGGCATAGCCTTGTCATGAAGCATAGACTTTTCCATCTCTACCACAGTTCTGTTCTTCCTTTCAGCCACCCCATTATGTTGTGGTGAGTAACCCACTGTGAGTTGTCTTGTGATTCCCTCAGTTTCACAGAAATTGTGAAACTCTTGTGAAGTGAACTCACCTCCCCTATCACTCCTTAGAGTCTTTAGTTTATATCCACTTTACAATTCACACATGGATTTGAATTTATTAAACACATTAAATGCACCAGACTTGTGCTTTAGGAAATAGACCCAATACATCCTAGAATAGTCATCTATGAAGGTAATAAAGCACTTGTTACCTCCCATAGTTTCTGTTTGCATTGGTCCACACAGATCAGTGTGAATCAACTCTAAAGGTAAAGATGCCATCCATGCTTTGTCTTGATCAAAACTCTCCACATGATTCTTTCCTGATATGCATCCCTCACACACTTCCTGCTTTCCCATTTCTAAGATAGGTAGCCCCTGCACCATGCTTTGTGTTTGCAATTTATGCAAACTATGATAATTCAGATGGCCAAACCGTCTGTGCCATAGTTATGAACTTTCCTTAACTGTTGCCTTCTGAGCTACAGTTTGGATGCAATCCAAAGACAATGGAAAACACATGTTTCCCAACATTGGAACTGAAGCAACAGAGTGCACCATTTCATCATCCTCATAGATTTTTGCACTGTTATTTCCAAATCTAAGATAGTATCCATGCTCCACCATTTTTCCAACACTTAACAAATTTGCATCAAGTCCAGGTACAAGCATTACTTAATTTATGACTCTGTCACCATTCTGAGTTTTGAATGAACCCTGTCCTGTGGCTTGGACCAAATCACCAGTCCCCATTTTCACCTTAGCAGTAATGGTCTTGTCCACATTGATTAGAAATGCCTCTTGTAAGGTCATGTGATTGCTACAAGCACTATCCACATACCATACCCCACTCCCCTTAGAAATTGTTGCTGAATTACAGGCATAGAATATCACTCCTTCCTTATTTTCTTCCTCCTGTTTGGCCATATTGACAACTTGTCTCACCATGCAGTTCTTGGCAATGTGGCCCAGTTTATTACATTTAAAACACTTAGGTTTATTCTTAAGCCAACATTCACCATAGTTAAGTTTTCCACAAATTTTCCAGGAGTCTTTAGAGTTAGAGGGGTACCAAAAACAGGTTTAGGAATCTCAGCACCCTGATTGTTTTTGACTGAGTTGTAGGACTTGCCTTTCCACCCTTTGTTTCCTTTGAAATTCTGTTTGCCTCTTCCATAATGCTTGTGTGACCTGTCTTGTGCTCCTTGATTCACACTTAATGCAGAAATGCCTTCTCCGTGCGAGTCACTGAATGCATTTCCAGCCTCTGGTCATATGGTCGTATGGATGTTAGCAGTGTTTGCACATTGACAGTGTCCAAATCCTTAGTTTCTTCAAGGATTGACACAATGGGATCATAGACTTTAGTGAGACTGATTAGGATCTTCTGCACCATTCTTCTTTTTGTCACTTCTTCACCATATGATCTCATTTGATTCACAATGTTGTACAGTCTAGATGTATAAACTGAGAAAGACTCACCATCTCTCATTCTCACATACTCAAAATCCTTCCTGAGAGCTTGAAGTTTTACTGCCCTCACCTTCTCATCTCCTCTATATTCCCTTTTCAACAGATCCCAAGTTGATTTTTCACTTTGTTCATTGGAGATTCATGAGAAAATGGAGTCCACCACCACAGTTTGGATCATCCCAAGAGCACGAGCATCCCTTATATAATTAGCTCGAGTTGGTCTTGCAACTTCTGGAGGTCTTGCAGCTCCTAGATCTGCAGATTCAGATGAAGATACAGCAGCAACAGGTATGTCTTCATTCAATCCCTTCTCCACATACTCCCATAGATCATTAGCTCTCGGAATTGTGGGCATTTTGATGCTCCAAAAGTCATAATTAGAGCCATCAAATACTGGAACCCGTAGATCCCCACCTGCAGCAGCCATGTCTTTGCTTGTTAGCTAAGTTTACAATGTAATGCAAACTTCACACAACTTAACGCCCCAGTAAATCAGATCGATTCACTGCTCTGATACCATCTTGGCTTTTGAATCAGGTGCACTAACACGTTTTTCTTACACGGTTTTGCAGGGGAGCTTTCACGATCAATGGAACATTGCACTGTGAGCTGGTTTGCTGAAATTGCTTGAGGTAATGATCCGTTTCTTTTACTCTGAATTGTTTGGGAATAGTTTTAGGTGTAGAGTGTATATAGGATGATGTTTTGATGGATTGTAATGATGTTTGTGTAGAAGAAGAATGGAATGCACTATGATGCACACCAACTGTTTGTAAAAATGCTTATGAGCTATTTTCTTTCATTTTCTGCACTTCTCTCCTGCTTTCTTTCTCTGTGATTCACACACATACACTACTCTACTCTAGCCGTGCTTACAAGGATAAAAACAGTTACAAAAAAATGATGTCACTATGATGACATTCATCCAATACAAAATTAGGCTAGACTAGAACCAATTAGAAGATGACTCTTGTTCATCTTGCTCCTCAAGTAAATGAATCTGTTATAAAGCAGAATTCCACACTTCCCTTGAGTGCCACCTCACTCAAGTGATTGTAATTTGCTGCATCCTCACACTTAGTGCAATCAGTTGATTGCTTAGGAACTAACAATTAATATTTCAAATTAAGAAGATAATCCGATATTATTGGTATTTGGAAGCCAAAAATATCGGAGCGTTCCTGGGGATGTGATTAGTTGGGTTAACGTGATTTGGTTTACCTTGGTCACTTCACTTGCCTATAAAAAGAAAGTGGCAGAACCACAGTAGAAAAATAGAAGAGGAGCAAAATGGAGAGAAGAGAAAAAGCAAAGCAGAGAGAAAAAGAGGAGGAAAAATAAAAGAAAAAAGAAAAAAAGGAGTAGCCAGCGACTGTGAGAGGAGGAAAGAAAGAAAAAGAGAAAAAGAAGGGGCTTATCATTCTCCTGCAGTGCTGATCAGTTCATGATAAAAATAAATAAAAAAATATAAGGTAAAATACTTTCCTCTTAGGATCGATGATCTTTTATCTCTCGCAGCTTTCCTTTTGGTATTTCAGGAAATTTAATTTCCAATAATGAATAAATCTTCGACATTCATTTTTGGTTGACAGCGGCCCTTAAGAAAATAGGCTCTTTGAATTTCATCCTGAATGTTATTATCATAGTCCAAAATTCGAGGATGAAGACCAAAATCTTCAGAAAGATTAGTTAAAATTACATCTAACTCACTTTCTTTTGATATTGAACTCCTTAAGTCATTGATAGTAATATATCTCTTAAAATATTGTTTTATATTTGTATAATAAAAGAACATGCATAAATTTTCTAAATGACAAAATATATTCGAATAAACTAGAATAAATTTAAACAGACCATTAATAGTTTTCAATAACAAGTATGATCAACCAAATCAAATCATACATCTATTTTTAATTGAAAGATTAGAGTCTAAGGCTAATTGGATATATATTTTAATCGAAAATGGATATCAATTATCATAATTCCACATGGCCACTTGGAATTTGGATAATATTCTAAGGCCACTTGGAATGGAATTTAATTATCACAATTATCAATTTATCATCACCTACCGCCCGCAACATAATTCGTGAACAACGAATTATCATCACAATTCGTAACCATACGCTTCCGAGTCTGACACTTTAAGCGCCAAGAGGCACTCCGCACTCAGGTGCTGGCTCAGACTAGAGTTTCATAACAAATTATACACCAATTAATCAAAGAGAACTAGATATAACCATGAAACGGTCGACCTCCACAGCTCCACAGCCTCCACAACACTCTCTAATGATTCCGACATCGACGGTCAACGGCGTTGGTGGCAGTGGGAGGGAGACCAAATGCCGAGCTTTCCTGTACCTCTGATTGCGGCGGGATAGGGACCAAAAGCAATTCACGATTGGAAGGTGGGTTTCTCTATTTTGTGTCCTTTTTTTTTTGTAACTTAAACAATACAGCATCCTTAATTTTGTATAAGTGAAAAATAAATCCACCTAACCAAACAACGTCGTTTTATGCGAATTAAACAAAAATAAAAAATAAAACTTCTTCTTCTCCAACATGGAGGGTTAAGATCTCCCTACTTGAAGATTTCTCCAGCAGTCGGAAGTTAAGTGACCCCCTTGCCCCTTCGTCTGTCCGTGCATTGGGTGCATCCATTTTAAAGTCGTGATACGTCCACTCTAAGAAAAAAAAAAAATTAAAGTTTAAATTATTTTTAGAACTTAAAGATTACCAATTAATTCTTAAACTCCGATTGACAGGTCATCTACCTATCAGTAAACCCTAACAACAAGCTACGTCGGATTGATTCCAGTAACATATACGGAGGCAATTCCGCTAGATGCAATTGCAGCTCATTTTGAATCATCTAGTTCCCAATCTAGAACTAGCCAATTTGATTCCCCCAAAGGGATGCATAAGCAATCTAGATATTTAATTTAGACACAATCACAAATTCAAATCCAAAATGGATCTCTAGTTCTTTAAACTAAATTCACCCAACATAGTAACCCATAAAATCAAATACAATGCTTCGTTTTCAATGAGTCATTTACTCATTGAGAATCCAAATCAACGAACTACGTCAGTTTGATTCCGGTGGCAGATACATAAGCAATCTAGCATTTCACTAGATACAACCGCAACACAGTTTAAATAATCTTATTCGCAATCAATCAAATACATCGAAACTATGTTGGTTTGATCATGCATAGGGTACATAGGCATTCTAGAATCAAATCTGGATACAACACCACCTCAAATAAAACTCATACTTCTATTTGAAGTTAAATTCACTCCAAACGACTCAAACACATATTTTTAGTCGGTCATTCACTCATTAAAACTCTCAAATAATCTCATTTTTAATGAGTCATTCACTCCTTTGAAATTCAAACATGAACCACACCACTTTTATTGTAACAACCTGGACTTTCAATGAGGGTAAAATCAGAAAAGTCAAATGAAATTGACCATTTTGCCACTGGAAGTTAAAGGGTTAACTTTTGATTAAAATTTAAAATGTTGTCTTTTTGACTGGGTGTAACGACTCGTCCCGAGTATCGGGATTAAATATTAACTAATTATGGTTTAGAATGACTAATCTGGGATTAGTTGAGTGAAATCGGACGAAATGTGCAAAATGGACTTTGACCGATGACTGTGACGTAGTTCGGGACGTCACGAGTTCATAAACAGGTGGCACGTCCGATTCCGACATTCGAGTAAGAAGTTATGACGTTCGGAAGTCGAGGGATAATTAGGTTGAAAAGGGGTCAAATGTTGACTTTTGACCAGGGAGGTCCAATGGCAAAGGACTAACGACTGTTACGTAGATCGAGTCAATACGAATCCATAGACAGGTGGCACGCCGAAATCGGAGGTTCGACGACGAAGTTGTGGTCACAGGAGCGAAATCGATTAACCAAACGAACCAAGGTTTGATAAAAATAATATTAAAATAGTGAACAGTGACCGATGATTGTGGACACTTGGATGAGTGACAAGTGTCACTTATCCCATGTTTTGAGGCCCTAAATTAGGGACCATGTTTCCCGTTAAACATCATCATCATCCTTAATCATCATTGTTTCCCTTCATTATCATTCATCTTCTGTGTTTTCCCTTTGAACCGTGAAAAAAAAACAGAGACAGAGTTTCAGTGTGTGAGTTTACCTTCCATGGCTAATTCCTTCCAGAGCTAATCTCGAGTGGAAAATTGAGTGAATTAAGGAATGTGATTAGCTAGGGAAAACATGAGGGACTGAGAGGGGAATTGAACTAAGAATCGAATTTTGGAAATTTGGGGGGAAAATTCGAAACTCAAGCTTTGAGCTCCGAGGATCGAAATTGAGCTTGAGTTAAGCTTTCTGGGATTGCCACATCAGAATCACCTCAAGAACGAAGGAAATTGGTGACCATTTGGCTCTGAACGGACTTGGTGACAAAGAAGGAGTTCAAAGATTGAGTCGTGATTCTAGAGGGATTAAACAATGAAATTGGACTCGAAAATGAGTTTCTCATGGTCCAATGAAGCGTTTGGATGAATCAATTGAAGGAAAACTGGTGGGATTGATGAACTTCGAAGGTTGAACAGTGCCCAGGTGTTTTTCGAAAGTTCATCTTCAAATTGAAGGATTAAGGTAAGAAATCGTCTAATTGAGTTTACAGAACTTTAATTAGACCTAAAACGATGCTATTGGCTTGATCAATTTTAAAAATCAACTGAGAATTGACAGGGATTGAGTCGGGTCGTCTCGCGGGTTGCAGGACCCGTTTTATAGACAAACGGGTAAGGACGATGAAACTGTAGCAGGCGTGTGGGTTTCACGCGCAGCGACTCATGGCGGCGCGTGACGGCGCGTGGGCACGAATCTCGAGGTTTGGAAGTCCCGGTGATAGTGGTATGGCTCAGGAAGGCCTATAGCACACGTATCCAGGCGGCAGCGTTGGACGGTCTGTGAGTGGACTTTGGTTTTATAAATACTATGCATGCATAACTGGTTTATATGTTTTATATACGTGATTTTTATGATGATGATTATGATTATTGATTTTGCGTATGTTGCACGTATTTCGAGATGTTTTCCATAATTCACGTATATCGAGGCTGACAGTTTTATTGTGGTTTTACGTGCTTGTGGTTTCATGAATGATGTGATGAAATGGTTTTAAAATTGGAAAGATGAACTCGGGCATGAGGCCCAATTGTTTTGGAAACCTCGGACTTGGAGTCCATTTGAGTTATGTAATTGGGCTGGGGCCCCGTTGCTTTATGACATCGGGCCAGGGGCCCAGTTGTTTATGAAATCGGGCTGAGACCCATTTGAGTTATATTATCGGGTTAGGGGCCCCAGTTGATTTACTAAATTGGGCCAGGGGCCCAGTTGATTTACAAATTCGGGTCATGGGCCCAGTGGTTTACAGAATCGGGTATGAGGCCCAGTTGGGTTATAAATGTGATTTCGGGCTGGGACCCTATATTTCATAAATGTTATCTCGGGTCTAGGACCCTAAGTTTCATAAATGTGATTTCGGGTCGGGGACCCTAAATGGAATTGTGATGTTTTAGGAGATTTCGGGCAGGGCCCATTGAAATGTTGTGAAATGATTTGATAAAACTGTTTTCCATATACTATCTTGATACGAGAATATGTGATGGTCTCCTCCAGGTGTCTGGGACACTGGGGAAGTCACGGTGCATTTCCTGCGAGGGGTCATTGTACGGAGCTACCAGACCGTATAGTGACTCAGGAGAAGGATTGCTATAATTAGACGTCTGGGACGTCAGACATCTGGGATGTCAGAGATATGGACCCGGAGAGACCCTGGGCAGCACGCGTTGCTTATACCGTGAGATATGACGTCTGGGACGTCAAGCGTCTGGGACAATAGGCATCTGGGATGCCGGAGATGGTAATATGGTAAATATGAACTAATGGATCTATGAAATGGTTTTTCGGTTGAATTTGTGTTTATGGATTTGGGCAGTGGGCCACATGGTTTTGTATTTACGGATGTGGTATTCTGCAGTTTTGGGCTGAGTTCCCACACTTGGTTTTGAGTTACGGTTTTTGGGCTAAGGCCCCAATGTCTTGTTTGAGTAAATGTTTTGATTGCGGGCTTTCGATGCATGCATACGTTTTAATGAAGGGTATAAATGTCTTGTGAAATATGTTTTATGAACTCAATGATTTTCGTCCACTCACAGCCTTCGTTGTTTTTAATGCCCTTCAGGTTGATCATGGATGCAACTGCAGCAGGGACTAGGACATCGTGTACCTCCTCCATGGATCCTTGCGCACTCTGGAAGCCCCGTTTGGGCAGTGGCATCAGGTTATCCCTTGTCTAACACTTCGTGTCAGACGGGAGCATGGCATATTCTACGGTGAATCCAAGGGGGATTGGGATGGGTCGTGTTAATTGGTATCAGAGCATGTTTGTTCTTTTGTGCGCGCAGGTCGAGGGTGTGATGTCTCTTTGGACTGCAGTTCGTTATCAACCTGATAGTTAGTGGGTATGAATCATGAATAGTGGATAGAGTATGATTGGCCCGATACGCCGTGCGTTAATGTGATTCGACCCAAGTGGGGTTGTATGTGATGAACTGGTGATGTGGGACCGTCGGTTCAGTCATGTGATATTAGATTGTTGTGCTGCTGGGCGCAGCTGGGTTCGAGGAACCCCATTCGAGTAGTGATTTGGAAATATGAACCTCAGTTGAGTAATGGTCTAAAAATGAGAACCCTAGTGATGATTGCTAGTGTGAGGAATGTTGGTACATCGGAGTTAGCCGATGACCTTAGTGGTGGAACCCACGTTGAGTTGATGGTAGGATTGGATTTGACGTCTATACGATGTCAGGACCGCGGGGTCGGTCAGGTTGTGGATTATACTACAGAGGACAGTGGGGTTCAGAGGCACCATAGGGTGTGATTGTGGAACCCTAGTATATGATGGATTGGAAATGTGAACCTTAGTTGTGACTAGTGGATGAGAACTTGTGCTGCGACGAGCGGCTGAGGTCGTGGATGACCATGTGGATGACTCTAGTGAGTCTAGTTAGAACTATGGGATTCGATCCACGGATATGGTATGAGATAAAATATGGAATCCCAAATTAGACCGGGTAATAGTGTGATGTGTGGATACAGATCTCGATAGCGATGAATTTGGTCGATAGTCGTGTGGAGATGACTGGCTATCGAGGGTATTTGGTGTGGTTGTAGTAGTTGAGAATCAGGGGACTTTCATGGAACGTTCATTATCCTGATGTGGATTGTCAGAATGGTGATACCCATAGTTGTGGGGTACGAGAGAGGTAGAGTTCCTTTCACCTGAGTGGACATATGGAGTTGTTTCTTGTCATGAGTAACGACTCAGGGTTGTCTGTTTCGCACACAGTGTGCTGGTGTCGGTGATTGTGATGACGATGAGCCACGAGTTGGGATGTGACTCTGTCATGATGGACATAGGTTCGGTATCTGGGATTCGAAAATGGTTGAGTGATGGACTGGAGAGGATCCAGTGGAGATTGTGATGTGTTGGGATAAGTCCCAACAGTTATGAGATGACCAAGTGATGAATGGATGAAAGAGAGACTTGAGGAATCTTGGGATGACACAGGGGACGTCTTGAGAATTAGTGGATTCGGGGAGTTTTTGTCAACTCCGAGATTGGTGTGATTGTATGTTTCTAATATCCCGAGAAAGTACAAGAAAATTATTGAAATTAGAAAAGCCGAGGAAAATCATTGGTGGTGTAGGTGTGGGATTTTGTGACTGTGAATAACTTGGAGAACCGAGTGTTGAAACTGTAAAGGTTGAGATATGAGAGCGAAATAGTATTGAATTACTTCCTTTTGGATGTGCATATACAATTATGAACGGACTTGAGGTCTGAGTAATGGATTGATTGCAGACACGTGGTTGTCCAAGTGAGTTGAGGATGTGGGAAGTCCAGTGGTTGGACTTGACATCTTGTTGGGAGCATGTCTGTTTCCAACGTGGTTGGAACTTCAGATTCGAGGAGAGTTATGATTGAGGAGACAAGAGGAGTGCTCGTTTCCGTATTGGTGATATGTCAGGACCCACCCCGGTTTCACCCCGAAAACCGAGGTAAATCCTGCTCCCGTCTGACACCCCGACACAACACCAACGTAAACGACTAAAGTAAGACAGTCAGACGCAGGAGAAACTATATAAAACATTCCGAAGTTAAAGGTTTACAGAGCATAGTACTAAATACAAAAGAAAGAAAATCGGTAAACCAGATACACTCACACGGAAACGTTAAAATACTCCGGGGTCGCTCTTGTAACTTCTATGCCTCAGACGCTGCCTCGACGCCGGAACCCCGCTCTAACTCCATGACCTGGAGGGCAAATTAAAAACAGAAGGTGTGAGTGGACCATAAATAAGCAAAGAATTTCTGAAAACCATTTCATAAGAAAACCAGGGTTTTAGCCCTCCGATTTAAAATCACATGCATAACCCAATTATCAAAATAGTTATAAATCACGTAAAGATCATCATAAAAACATTTGCAGAATCATTATAAAAACAGTTATAGAAATCATATCATAAGCACCAAGCCATCATCATCCGATCAAACCTGCTCGATCTATCCGAGTCTTTAAACTCCCGAGTCTTTAAACTCAATCCAGGCCTCAATAATATCCGAGTCTTTAAACTCAACAGGCCTACGGGGGAAATATCAATATATCCGAGTCTTTAAACCCAATATCCAGATCCAGCAAATCCAATCCAAAACCATTTGAAAACCTTTTTGAAACCCATATCCAAACCCGAATCCGAAATCACCGGTCTGAAGCCCTTCCGGCGTCCAGAACCGTCATTCCGAACCCAAATCCGGAAATCCACTTTCAACTTCAAAACCAAATTCCGCTTTCCGAAATCCGATTCTAAAACCGAAAACCTTAATCATCGAAATCACATCTCAAAATCCATTATAAGCATTCAAAACCAGTTATCATTTGAAAACCCTAAAACCATGGCTTTATACTCAGAAATCGACATTCCTCATAAAACGTGCCAATTACGTTACTTATCAAAAACCGTGCAATTATGTAAAACCAACATAGCATATTCAACAATCATGAAACCATATATAAAACCATAAAACAATTATAGAAAAATAGTTATGCATGCTCGAGTTTAGAGAAGGGGTCCACTCACAGTACCGCCCTCAATCGCGTCCCGTACGTTCCTCAGCTTCCTCGGGAAGTCCTGAACCTGTCAACCATCACCCAAGAACGTTACTAACACATTTACGAAGGTCCACCTAATTTTCCCCAAAAATCCCAGGGTGCTAATCATAATGAACCGAACCCTAAACCTTCACCTTCGCGAAACTAACCTCAAACGACGTCCGAACAACCCGAAACTAATTCCAATAGACTCGTCACAACACCTAGACCAAAAACCATGTTGACTGTTTTGCCAACCACCGCCTCATGCGCCCCCACGCGCCACCCAAAGTGGCTGCGCGTGGGCCTCACGCGCTAGCTACAATGTCAGCAACAACCTCTGGTCGACCCGGTTTGAATCGGTCTCTGCAACTCTAACCGGCGTGGCTGGTTCTCCGCCGTCCCGCCACCAAAACTGCTCCTCTCTTCACCATCTTCATCGTCCAACCCTAAGCTTCCAATTCCCCTACTCCAAACACCTCGACACGGTCCAAAACCCAACGACTCAAACTCAAAACAAAACCCAACAGTCCCCTGTTTCCTTCTCTGGACACCCAAGTTCTCCCCAGTCACGGCTTCGACACCCAGAGCTTCCTAAGACCTCACTGAAGCTCACCTAACTTACCAAATCCCTCGACTCAGTCCCTAAGTCCACGACTCACCATTTGAAAATCACGGCAAAACAGAGCACTTACACGGGGAGAAGGAATTACCTGCCATCGAGCGCCGCCGTGCTCACCGGCGCACTCCCTGAAGTCCACAAAGTCGTCCTTGTTCCCTGTCGAGTCCAATTGCACCAACACACGACCACACCACCATCACGATCTCCCACTTCTTCTCTATTTTCTCTGGTTTTCCCGTGGCTCACATCTCACCCACACACAACTACTGCACCTCCTAACCTTCTCACTGTCTCCCTCTCAACCTCTGAGTCACTCCTCACTCACCAGAACACACCAACACTCACGATCACCTCTCCATTTTCTCTCAATCTCCCCCTATGTTTTCTGTTCTTCGAACACCCACACACAGCACACACGAACACTCAGCCCAAAATAATTGGACCGTGCACCCTAGAACCATCTAGTCAAGCCCCACGTGTCACCAACCCCTCAAGCCTCCCACAAAAATCTCCTCTCTCGCCTGGACAAGTGTCCAAATCCGGTTGCACCATGCCCCACAGCCAAAAGACCAAAATGCCCCTTCTTGAACCCAAAATTACAGTTGTGCCACTACCTTTCTAGACCCGTAACTCACACATCCTAACTCCGATAAACACGTGCCGCTTGTCGTTGAACTCAGGATGACATGATCTACCTAACGGTCCTAGGTCAACGTGTCAAAACCCGATCGTACGAAAAGTCAACTTTTCTCGGGACGGGTCGTTACATGATAGGTATTTTGAAGTTATTGGGGGTGACTTCTTATTTCCTGCTCGTGGCAGATGTTGATTGTGGTTACCAGTACATTGAATGTGTATTGGTGGGTGGACCCATGATTGACTTTGGGTCATTGGACACAAGAAGTTGTGTTTAATTCTGGTTTTTTGGTGGTGAAAATCGAGGTCATCATTCAACCTAGGGATTTTGACGAGGGAGTCCGAGTAGGACAAGATGAGCAGAATGATGACGTGGAATGACAAGGATCGATATGAGAAATTGGAAAGAACCTATAGTTTCGGTGTGTTTCATTGTTGACTAAATGATTAGATGTGAAAATAGTTGAAGAATTGTGTGATTGACGAAGGATTCAAAGAGGGCGTAAGACCCTACGATCAGATTTCAGGTGGACTGCTAGCTACGTGAGCATATGTGGATCCTAGGTGGATCTGGATGGTGATGTTGTGGACATAGGGCATGGTGACGATCTAGGATTGTGATGTTACCGGTTGGGTAACGTGGTGATGGTTTTGAATTGTGATCTTGTTGATCAGGTTAAGTGAAGAGCTTATTGCCCTGTCTTAAATATTTGGATATGGGAATGGTTGGATTGAACTTCTTTTCGAAGTTAATCCAGTTTGAGACGGTACTCGAGCGGGTTGGAATGTTTACAAATTGACTCGAGAATTTGACTTGTGAATGAGTGGATATCCAACAGGGTCGAATTGGTCAGTCTTGGATATGTGAATGATGGGATTGGCTTCTTTTCGAAGTCAATCAAATGTGGTACGAAAAACGTTTGAGCGAGTATCCGATAGGTTCGGAGTTGGTACGTCTCGGTAGACGTGAGTGAGATTGGATGCTCTTTTGGCATGACTGGATACGCCTTGGTGGGCGTGCTTGGATTGGTACATTTTGGATGTACGTATAAGGTACTTTGTACGAGGATCAATACTAGATAGGCTGAGTGGTGCCTAGTGACGGTACATGGGATGTACCAATGGTGTGTGGATGAACGTGTTGGTAGTCGGCTTAGTTCCGATATCATTGGATTGGTTGTGATCGTGGACTGGACATTGGATACTGCGCATTAGGCTAGAGTGATCTTGTTGGGTTCAGTGATTGTATGAGTAGGTGCTCTTAGCCATGGATGGCTAGTGAAACTCTAGTGTTGAAATGTGTGATCACTGCTGGGCTGGTGTTCAATGTGTTTCAGTTACACCACCTGATTGAGTGAGTTGTTGGTATACGTATACTCAGGTTGAGTGAGTTGGTGGTTAATGTAACCACAGGTTGCTTCGCTTGAAGTTACTACTCTGTGACTTTTACCGGAGTCATGGAGTTGACAGTTGTGGACGCTGAGAGGTGGACAGTTGTGGACACTGAGGTTGATATATGTCGCAGGATTGAGCTTGTCCTGCGAGGTGAGATCCTGTTGTTGATCTCACGCTACATTGATGAAGTTGTGGCACGTGGTGATTTCACTAGTTGGTTGATGATTGGAGTTTTACTAGGGTGGTAGAGCTTAGTGGTGACAGTTTGGCTGGTAGTGTCAGCGTGGACTGACAAGTGAGATTTGGTGACTCCTAATGGGTGTGGATGTTAGGGTATATTAGTGATTGAAAGGAACCGTCAAGCTGAAGGAGTCAGCTTAATGGAGAAATTTTCAAGCGGTATTAACACGGATCAGGTGATCAATTTCACACTAGGTCGCCGAGTATAGTCGGTACAACGTGAGTCTGTGATGGGACGTCTGAGTGCAGACGAGTTTTGTGTTGGTTAGTGGGTGTACAAGTATACACGTGTTGTGAGGCCAAATTTGTTTTCCACGAGGTGGATGTGGAATAAGGATAGTTGGAATTTCTAGGACGAAATTATTTAAGGGGGGAAGATTGTAACGACTCGTCCCGAGTATCGGGATTAAATATTAATTAATTATGGGTTAGAATGACTAATCTGGGATTAGTTGAGTGAAATCGGATGAAATGTGCAAAATGAACGTTTTGCTCCTAGGCGTGGGCAAAATATTGACTTTTAGTTCGGGCGGTCAAATGAACTTTGACCAATGACTGTAACATAGTTCGGGACGTCACGAGTTCATAGACAGGTGGCACGTCCGATTCCGACATTCGAGGAAGATATTATGACGTTCGGAAGTCGAGGGGTAATTGGGTTGAAAAGGGGCCAAATGTTGACTTTTGACCCGGGAGTTCCAATGGCAAAGGGCTAAGGACCGTTACGTAGATCGAGTCGATACGAATCTATAGACAGGCTGCACGCCAAAATCGGAGGTTCGACGACGAAGTTGTGGTCACGGGAGCAAAATCAATTAACCGAACGAACAGAGGTTTGATTAAAATAATATTAAAATAGTGAACAGCGACCGATGATTGTGGACACTTGGATGAGTGACAAGTGTCACTCATCCCATTTTTTGAGGCACTAAATTAGGGACCATGTTTCCCGTTAAACACCATCATCATCCTTAATCATTATTGTTTCCCTTCATTATCATTCATCTTTTGTGTTTTCCCTTTGAACCGTGAAAAAAAATAGAGACAAAGGTTCAGTGTGTGAGTTTACCTTCCATGGCTAATTCCTTCCACAACTAATCTCGAGTGGAAAATTGAGTGAATTGAGGACTGTGATTAACTAGGGAAAACATGAATGATTGAGAGGGGAATTGAACTGAGAATCGAATTTTGGAAATTTGGGGGGAATATTCGAAATTCAAGCTTTGAGCTCTGAGGATCGAAATTGAGCTTGAGTTAAGCTTTCTGGGATTGCCACGATCAGAATCACCTCAAGAACGAAGGAAATTGGTGACCATTTGGCTCTGAACGGACTTAGTGACAGAGAAGGAGTTCAAAGATTGAGTCGTGATTCTAGAGGGATTAAACGATGAAATTGGACTCGAAAATGAGTTTCTCATGGTCCAATGAAGCTTTTGGATGAATCAATTGAAGGAAAACTGGTGGGATTGATGAACTTCGAAGGTTAAACAGTGCCCAGGTGTTTTTCGAAAGTTCATCTTCAAATTGAAGGATTATGGTAAGAAATCGTCTAATTGAGTTTACAGAACTTTAATTAGACCTAAAACGATGCTATTGGCTTGATCAATTTTAAAAATCAACTGAGAATTGACAGGGATTGAGTTGGGTCGTCTCGTGGGTTGCATGACCCATTTTATAGACAAACGGGTAAGGACGATGACACTGTAACAGGCACGTGGGTTTCACCCGCAGCCACTCATGACGGTAGTGGTGTGGCCCGGGAAGGCTTATGGCACCCGTAACGAGGCGGCATCGTTGGACGGTCTGTGAGTGGACTTTGGTTTTATAAATACTATGCATGCATAACTGTTTTATATGTTTTATATATGTGATTTCTATGATGATGATTGTGATTATTGATTTTGCGTATATTGCACGTATTTTGAGATGTTTTTCGTATTGCACGTATATCGAGCCTGACAGTTTTATTGTGGTTTTACGTGCTTGTGGTTTCATGAATGATGTGATGAAATGGTTTTAAAATTGGAAAGATGAACTCGGGCATGAGGCCCAATTGTTTTGGAAACCTCGGACTTGGAGTCCATTTGAGTTACATAATCGGGCTGGGGCCCCGTTGATTTATGAAATCGGGCCAAGGGCCCAGTTGTTTACGAAATCAGGCTAAGACCCATTTGAGTTATATTATCGGGCCAGGGGCCTAGTTGATTTAACGAAATGGGGCCAGGGGTCCAGTTGATTTAAAAATTGGGGTTGTGGGCCCATTGGTTTACAGATTCGGGCATGAGGCCCAGTTGGGTTATAAATGTGATTTCGGGTCTGGGACCCTATGTTTCAGAAATGTGATCTCGGGTCTGAGACTCAAGTTTCATAAATGTGATTTCGGGTCGGGGACCCAAAATGAAATTGTGATGTTTTATGGAGATTTTGGGCAGGGCCCATTGAAATGTTGTGAAATGATTTGATAAAACTGTTTTCCATATACCATCTTGATACGAGAATATGTGATGGTCTCCTCCAGGTGTCTGGGACACTGGGGAAGTCACGGTGCATTGCCTGTGAGGAGTCATTGTACGGAGCTACCAGACCGTATAGTAACTCAGGAGCAGGATTGCTATGATTAGACGTCAGACATCTGGGATGTCAGAGATATGGACCCGGAGAGACCCCGGCAGCACGCGTTGCTTATACCGTGAGATATGACGTCTGGGACGTCAAGCGTCTGGGACGCTAGGCATCTGGGATGCCAGAGATGGTAATGTGGTAAATATGAACTAATGGTTTTATGAAATGGCTTTTCGGTTGAATTTGTGTTTATGGATTTGGGCAGTAGCCCACATGGTTTTGTATTTACAGATGTGGGATTCTGCAGTTTTGGAGTGAGTTCCCACACTTGGTTTTGAGTTACGGTTTTTGGGCTAAGGCTCTAATGTCTTGTTTGAGTAAATGTTTTGATTACGGGCTTTCGATGCATGCATACGTTTTAATGAAGGGCATAAATGTCTTGTGAAATATGTTTTATGAACTTAATGATTTTCGTCCACTTGCAGCCTTCGTTGTTTTTAATGCCCTTCAGGTTGATCACGGATGCAACTGCAGCAGGGACTGGGACATCGCATACCTCCTCCATCGATCATTGCGCACTCTAGAAGCCCTGTTTGGGCAGTGGCATCAGGTTATCCCTTTTCTGACACTTCGTGTCAAACGGGAGCATGGCACATTCCACGGTAAATCCCGGGGGGATTGGGATGGGTCGTGTCACCGGGGACTTCTTTAAGATAATCTGAAAAAACTATTACGAAGGTCTCGGTCTCCAGAGTACGTTAGGAGGTAGCATGCCGGAAACGAAATTCGGATGGCTTTGATCTGGGTCTAGATGGCATAGGGGCATTTTAGTAACTTTCTTAGAAGTGTATTTTGGTAATTAGACCTTGTGAAATATTTGGTTGGGATGGTTAGGACAGGGGCAAGTGTCCCTTATATGTTATGGCCTTGTGCCATCGACTTGGGGATTATTGTGTGAGTTGTTTTAAGTTGTGAGAGTGTGTGTTTTGTGTGGATTAACTGAGAAAGAAAAAGAAAGACAACAAGGAATAATAAGCAGGGGAGAATAAGAGAGATAAGAGAAGAAACAGAGACAAGAGTGAAAGGAAATCGGGAAGAGGAAGGTAAGGTTAGAAGAGGACTGAGAGAGAATGAGGAAGGTGAACCCGTGAAGGGTTTTTCAGGTTTGAGATTGATTGATTCAATTTTCGACCAAGAACCTCGGAGACAAGGCTAGAATCATCCTTCTGTTATCCCTACGATCCTAACCAGGTCCTTTGTTTGTGAGTTGGATGTCGAAGTTGCCCAAGATCGAAGAACACACCATGGCTACAACTTGATAGATTTGGGCAACGCTTTTGGCTACGTTTCTTTGCATTTTCACGTTATAGATCCATTGCTAAGTCCATTTAGACTATATTGAATTAAAAAGGAGCGAAAAAGGATGAAAATTGAGGAAGATATGGTCGGGAAACCCGAAAATCAGAGAGTCGGGTGAAAAATATGATGAATAGTGATTGACACATGGGCTCCACGTGCAACCACTTCTAGTGGTGCATGGGTACACGTGTCAGGGAATTTAGATTTACAGCCAACATGTTATTTCATCTTACTGATGTTACAGACATTTTGGCGTAGGTTTCAAGGCAATCAGATATCGTCTCAGGGTAGTTTTGAATGTCGGAACGTTTAAGTGTTTTTTTTAAACTCGTTTAAAAATCCTGAAAAATTATGGGATTGAAATAAAAGATATATAAGATGGTTAGTGGCCTTTGGATGTGATTTATGACAGGTTCTAAGATTCTCAAAAATTATAGAAATGCATGTAATGCGAGAATTGACTTTACAGACAGTGTGTGAGTGGACTTTCTTTTCCTTAAAGTATTATGCATGCATATTTACATGATTTAAATGGTTTTCTATGTGATTTTGATGACGTCTGAGTGATTGGGTTTTGTATGGATTTTCAGTGATTTTATATTTAATTATTATTTTATTGCACATTTTATGAGATTCGCCGTAAATTGCGTTTTCGAATCACGTTTCGACTGTGGTTTTAAAGTGAATATGTTTGACGTCATGAGATATTGTAATACTGGAGTTTGGGTAATCTTCATATGGTTTTTGGACGGTTAATGAAAGTGCACGGATGGCACACGTTACGAGGTTTATCTCGGGATTTGTTGTGGATTTGAGTAAAGTGTGATTAACTAATTTTTTTCTCGATATTTTTAATGAAAATGTCTATTATGTGAGATTGTTTTGGTTATCAAATGATTTTCATGGAAAAGGCTATTTTTGCACACTTTTCAAGGTACGATGTATAGCTTTGTTTTGGGCTTATGTCCGAGTATCGAAAACGAGGTTCTGATTATGGTTTTGAGATGTGTTATGAGTATGTGTCTTCTTGGTACTCGTGATGTGTGAAATATTGTGTTGATTGTGATGATTGCATGATTCGTCTCAGACGTCGAGATGGGGGCTCTGAATCCTGAGACTAGTATTGTGTTGGCGACTCGAACGTCGAGTAGAGGGCTCTAAATCTTAAGTCAGATTTCACTCGGACGTCGAGCTGGGCTCCGAATCTCGAGTGAATTTGTATGGCCTACCGGTATTTCCCTTATAATGTGATGATTGATATTGTGCTTGTGCATCGATGTTGAGTTTATTTTATGTGAATACTACAATAATGTTGGATATGGATTGATTGTGTGTTACTAATGTGATTTGTGATGAGTAATCTTCCTCGAGATTCGTGTTGACGGATTTGGTAGCCTCATACGTCGAGTAGGGTTTCGGTTCTTGAGGCTGTGTTGTGATGACTCAGACATCAAGTTAGGCTCTAGTTTCCGAGTGAATTTGTGGCGTGCCTGCTGGTAGTGTAATGGTTTGATGTTTGACATTGTATGTCATTGATGGGTTGTATGTGAATTGGTTGTGTGATTGGTGTGATGGTTATGTGATGACCCTTGTGATGATTGTGCCTGATTTCTGTTATGGTGACTTGGGTGAGGTATATGTTGGATTGTGGATGAATTTAATGGTTAAGTGTTGCTTTTGACATGAGGTTACTTTTCATGGATTTCAAGATTACAAACTGTGTTGTGTTTTAATCAAAATGAAGTGTTTTTCGTATGCATGCATAGTTTTCTAAAATGGAGGGTAAATACTGGTTGTTTTCAAAGTATGTTTTTAAACTATTTTTTTTATATTCAAACGTTTTCTTGATTTTGTAATCCTCCAGGTTCATTGTATGAGAATCGAGGCTCGAGAGGCAGAGGCATAAACTTGCGAGACTTTCGTTTATCTCTTTTTTAAGAAGTTCAAGTGAATTTTGGCACTTTTTGCAACTTGTCATACTGGCGCAGGGCTCTAGTATGCCTTAAGGGGTGTTTCTAGGGACGGGTCTTGTCAACTTGGTATCAGAGCTTAGGTTCTGAGTGGTATTGTTGATATCGTACCTCCGTGATACAAGCCTTATGCACGACCCGGTTATGAGACGAGTTGACGAGCTCAGCATAGTCGTAGAGCTATTAGTGATTCTGGATTATTATGATGAATTGTGTAGATGTGAGATTCATCAATATTGGTGCATTATGTTGTGAACCATATGTGAATTACGTGCTTGTGTGATTGGTTTGGATTTTCGATTAGAACTAGTATATGGATTCGACTTAATTATAAATATTGAGGATGAAATATTTTATGGATGGTAAGTTGTAACGACTCGAACATTCAATGAGTGTAAAATAGGAAAAGTCAAATGAAATTGACCATTTGCCTCTAGAAGTCAAGGGGTTGACTTTTGATTAAAAGTTGAAATGTTGACTTTTGACCAAAACCTCCTTTAGATAATCCGAAAAGACCGTTACGAAGGTCTTGGTCTCCCAAGTATGTTCGCAGGCGGCATACTAGAAACGAAGTTTGGGCAGCTTCGATCCGGGTCTAGATGTCATAGAGGCGGCTTCTATGTGATTTTGATAATATTAGGGTGATTGGAAATTTATATGAATTTTCAGTGATTTTATATTTATTTATTATTTTATTGCATATTTTATGAGATTTACCGTAAATTACGTTTTCGAATCCCGTTTCGACTGTGGTTCTAAAGTGAATATGATTGATGTCATGGGATATTGTAATATTGGAGTTTGGGTAATTTTCTTATGGTCTTTGGCCGATTTTCGGAAGTGCTTCGATGACATGCTTTACAAGGTTTATCTCGGGATTTGATGTGGATTTGAGTAAAGTGTGATTAACTAATGTTTTCTAAATATTTGTTATGGAAATGGCTGTTATGTGAGATTGTTTTGGTTATCAAATGATTCTCATGGAAAAGGCTATTTATGCACGCTTTTGGAGGTATGATGTATAGCTCGGTTTTAGGTTTTGCCCGGGTATCCGAAATGAGGTTCTAATAATGGTTTTGAAGTGTGTTATGAGTATGTGTTTCTAGGTACTCTTGATGTGTGAAATTTTGTGGTGATTGTGATGATTGGATGGTTAGTCTTAGACGTTGAGTCAGGAGCTCTGAATCCTGAGACTCGTATTGTTTTGGTGACTCTGACATCGAGCCAGGGGCTCTAAATCCTTAGTCAGATTTCACTCAGACCTCGAGTTAGGCTCCGAATCCCGAGTGGTACTGTATTGCCTACTGGTAGTGCCCTTGTGATGTTATGATTGATGTTGTGCTTGTGCATCGATATTGAGTTGATTTTATTTGAAGTCTGTAGTGACACGACCCATCCCAATCCCCCCGGGATTACCATGGAATGTGACGTGCTCCCGTCTGACAAGAGGCGTCAGACAAGGGATAACCGATTGCCATTGCCCATACGGGCTTCCAGAGTGCGTAAGGATCGATGGAGGAAGTGTGCGATGCTCAGGTCTCTGCTGCAGTCGTATTCGGAATCAACCTGAAGGGCATTGAAAACAAAAGCTGTGAGTGGACGAAAATAAACAAGTCTGTTTAAAACATTTATAAGACATTTATGCCCCTCAGTAAAATCATATGCATGCACCAAAACCAATAATTCCATATTTATTTAGAAATAACCATTAGGGCCTTAGCCCGGAAACCAAAGCATAGTTTCAATTTCCAAAAGTAAATCCAAGAGTTATTTCATAAATCCAGTAATATGAACCATAAGGCATATAATATAAACCATAACCATTATTTTAGCCACTGCACTATACACTCCAATCCGACATCCCTGATGTCTGACGTCCCTGACGTCAATAAGGTCACAATCACAAGGCTACGCGTGCCACTCGGGTCTCAATTTTCCGAGTTAAATCCCCGAACCCCGTTCGGGTACAGCATCACCTGATGCTTAGCGTCACAAACGCTGGACGTACTAGACGCCCGTGACCTCTCTGGGGTACCTCGCCGGAGGAGACAATATAATATGGAAGGATCTATACAGTGCAGTACTAAATACATTTTATCGATATCCACATGCAAGGCATATATATATATATACATGGATAAAAATCCAAACCAATCATTAAGTTTCATCAGACGGGTCTCAAGCCCAAATACCGTGAAACATGCCATAACCAGATTTTCCATATCATCAAAACCACTATT
Source organism: Prinsepia uniflora (assembly GCA_032719365.1). Taxonomy (NCBI): domain Eukaryota; kingdom Viridiplantae; phylum Streptophyta; class Magnoliopsida; order Rosales; family Rosaceae; genus Prinsepia; species Prinsepia uniflora. The sequence continues at coordinate 33,603,362 of CM064868.1, read as the reverse complement.
GTTTTTAGCATGTGAATATATATAAAATGTAAACCAGAAAACATTTATTCAATTCCGTTTTAGGGTCCCCGACCCGCAAACACATGTAGAAGTCAACTGGGCCCCTGGCCCGATTTCACAAGTTAACTGGGCCCCTGGCCCGATCCACATGTTAACTGGGCCCCTGGCCCGATTTCATAGTTCAACTGGGCCCCTGGCCCGATTATTCAAGTTCGTAACCGTTTCATGAAATCATATCCAACCACATTTATGGAAATCGGTGCAAATCTAGAAAACCTCGGTTTACGTGAAAATACGTAAATCGCCTCGAAATGCGTGAAATCATTTAAATTCACCGATATCCAAAGTAAATCATTTAATCATAACCATAACAATCATAAAACAGTTATGCATGCATCGAATTTATGAAACCAATGTCCACTCACAGACCGTTTAACCGAGCGCCTCGATACGCGTGCCATAGGCCTTCCCGGGCCACATCACTATCACCGGGACTCCCAATCCTGTTCAAATCAATTTAGAGGATCACTAACCTCATCATTAACATTCTATTCAAGTCCCGTAATTTTCCCGAATTTTTAAGTATTTTTAAACTGGATTTAAAACCTTCGGACATCCCGAACAATAACGAAACGGGATCCGATCGACACGAAACCAACGCTAAAATGTTCGTTACATTGTATAGGACAAAAGTCATGTTGACCTCACCTCGAGATTCGTGCCCACGCGCCGTCACGCGCCGCCGTGAGTGGCTGCGCGTGAAAGCCACGCGCCAGCTACAGTGCTCCTTCCTCACCCGAATGACTGGTAAACGGGTCGAAAAGCCCGCGATAGGATCCGGTCAGATAACCATCAATTCGACCCCAATTCAATCCGTTCTTGATCCTACAACAATCATCAATCCACCAATTTCAGTTCTGTGTCCATGATTAGCATCAACCATTCCCTAATCAAGTCAACAACCCGTGATCACCCAAAACGGGTCGATCACCAAAACTCCTTCAATCCTTAACCATCATCAAATTAACTTCACAGGAAGTTAATAAGGAATAATACGAACTAATTAGCATGATTAATTGAACTCGACAATACCTCAATCGTCACAACTCAAGCTCGAGTTTTCCAGCCGTCCACCATGTCCGTTCACGGCCCTAGGAGCTCCCAAGCTTGCCCCAAATGATCTGGATCGACTGGAAATGATCCCAGAGAGCTAAATGGGTCATCAAATTGCCCTGGGCTGGCCCAGAACCTCGAATTGGATTTTTGAATTTGTTAAACACAGTTTCGGGTTTCAGGACAAACCTCCACCATTTTCACTCCATTCCTTTCGTTCCCAATCTCAGAGTCAACCTCTCGACTCACTCTCCATTCTAACAATCCAAAACAGCCATTAAAAGCATCCAAAAGTGCCACACCGGCCACTGCGCAATGTCCCCTGCACTGACCCGAAAACAATAGAAAAACCAGTGTCCATGTTGTGCAATTGATGCCAACGCAATCCCCATGTGCAATTCCACCTCAAACCGTCCCAATCCAGCCATTTAATTGATAAACAATCAAGGGATCGATCGCACAAAGCATCCACTTACACGGCCAGTTCAATGGAACAGTGTCCCGTGAAGAAAATTACAATTCTGCCCTTGTGCAGAAAATTACCAAAATGACCCTCACGCATCCTGACCCGTAACTCGGTCATACGGACTCCGATTGATGCGTGCCGCCTGTCATTGAATTCGTATCGACGAAACCTCCGTAACGGTCCTTGGCCCTCGGCCATCGGACATCCCGGTCAAAAAGTCAACATTTGCCCCTACATCGTCCAAATTACGAAAATGCCCCTGGACTTCCGTACATCATAACTTTCACCACGAACGTCGGAATCGAACGTGCCACCTGTCTATGAACTCGTGACGTCCCGAACTACGTCACGGTCATCGGTCAAAGTCCATTTGACCATCCGAATTAAAAGTCAACGTTTTGCCCACACCCAGGGGCAAAACGGTCATTTTGCACAATTCGTCCGAAATCGCCCAACTAATCCCAGATTAGTAAATCACAATTAAATATTATTAAATCCCGATATTCGGGACGGGTCGTTACAACCTTCCCTCCTTAAAGAATTTCGTCCTCGAAATTACCAACAATCTTATTCCATAACCACCTTGTGGAAAACAATTCGACCACACATCTGTGTACACTTGTACACCCACATACTGGGACAACACCAGCCTCGTTTGTACCCAGACATACCATCTCAGTCATACGTCATAATAGCAACAACACTCGACCACCTCGAGTGAAAATGATCACCTGATCCGCGATAAAATCGCCTAACCATTTAGCTGACTCCTTCAGCTAGATGGTTCCTTTCCATTATCAATAAATCCTTACATTTGCTCCCGTTGGGAGTCACCAAATCTCATTTGTCAGTCCATGCTGACACCATCAGTCAAACTGTCATCACTAAGCTTTACCACCCTAGTAAAGCCCCAACCATCTGTCTATCCGTGACAACACCATGTACTACATCACTCTCGATGTAGCGCAAGATCAACCACATGATCTCAATTCGCAGGGCAAGCCCAATCCTGCGACACCAATTAATCTCAATGTCCATAATCGCCGACTCCCTCAGCGAACCGAGACGCTGGGAAATCACGGTGTGATCAAGTCACACAAGGCTTCTCGTGGTTACTCTGACCACCAATTCACTCATCCTGAGTGTACGTATACCGTCAACTTACTCCATCAAGTGGTGTAACTGGAACACATTGAATACCAGCCCAGCAGTGAACACACATATCAATACCGGGGTTCCACTAGCCAACCGTGGCCAAGAGCACCTGCTCATACAATCACTGAACCCAGACAAAATCACTCTGCCCGGCGCACAGTATCCAATGTCCAGTCCACAATACAGCCAAACAAATGATATCAGAACCAAGCCGATTACCAACACATTAGTTACACACCACTGGTACATCCCACGTACCGCCATTAGGCACCACTCAGCCTATCAATCCTCGTACAACGTACCCTGTACGTACCTCAATCCATCAATCTGACTATAGCCACCCAGGTCATAGCCAAACACGTTCTAGTAATGGAGTACATTTGCTCAAACCAACATGAGACAAAACGAACTCCACCCGTCATCTAGTTCCAATTCCGAATCCGAATCCGCAATTTCGTAAGAAATTCCGAATCCAAACCCAAACATCACATTTTTAATCCATTTCCAAATCCGAATCCGAAATCATTATTCCGTAAGCTAGCATTGGAATAACCATTCCGTACCCAAATCCAGTAATCCATTTTCGAGCTTCGCAATCGAATCCTGAATCGTCACCCAGAAATTCGATTCCAAAACCCAAAATCTCGTTTACGTCCACCAAGACGTAACAAAACCGAACCTATCGGTTGCCTGTCCGAAACACTCGATTGACTTCATAGGGAAGCCAGTCCCAATATCCACACGTCAGAGGTTGACAAAATCCGACCACTTCGGAAACCTACTCAACCGAGTAACAACCATATGGACTTCACTCCGAAAAGAAGTTCAGTTCCGTCATTTACGACTCACATACCATGGTAAGAGTGATAAACTCTCCATCCATCTGGATCATCAAGATCACAAACCATATCCATCGCTACGTCACCCGACAAGTAATATCACGATCCTAGATCGTCACATCGACCAAAGTCGACAACATCGCAAATCAGATCCACCTAGGATCCACACATGTCCACATAGCTAACAATCCATCTGAAAGCTGATCGTAGGGTCTTACACCCTCAATTGAATCCTTCGCCAAATTTCCCTTGGTGGAAAGATGACCTCGCATTTCCCACCAAATCCACAATCATACACAACTTCTTGTGTCCAATGACCCCAAGCCAAACATGGGTCCACCAACCAATACACACTCAACGTACTGGTAGCAACAAACATCATCTGCCACGACAGGAAATGTGAAGTCACCCTAATGACTTCGGAATACCAATCACTGATGCGGAAACGAGCACTCCTCTCGTCTCCCAATCACAACTCTCCCCGAAACGGGAGTTCCAACCACGTTGGAAACAGACATGCTCCCAATGAGATGTCAAGTCCAACCACTGGACTGCCCACGTCCATACCTCACTTGGACCACCACGTGTCCAAAATCAATTCATTACTCGGACCTCACGTCCGCCAATACTCACGTACGCACACACCCCGATTCCGAACGGAAATGTCCACAATTTTTCCTGAATGTGCATACCATACTGCTTTCGTCTCACATCTCAACCCTAACAGGTTCAATCCTCAGGTTCCAAGTGATTCACAATCACAAAATACCACGAATGGTTTCCCCGACTTTCCCAATTTCAATAATTTCCTTGTATTTCCTGGGGATATAAGAAGTATACCATCATACCAATCTCGGAGTTGACCACAACTCCCCAAGTCCACCAATACACATGACCTAGGGGACAGCATCCCAAGATTCCCCCAAATTTTCAATCATACCTTTGATCCATTCATCACTTGTCATCATATATCTGTTAGGACTTATCCCAACACGACACAACCTCCACTGGATCCCATCCAGTCCAAGACTCAACCACCACTGAGTCGCAGATACCAATCATCTGTTCATCATGACAGAGTCACACCCCAACTGGTGGCTCATCGTCATCACAATTACTGTCACCAGCACCAACGCACCATCATCCATACCAGTATCAGCACACAGGCATCCATACTAGTATTGGCATATAGGTATCACCATACCAATATCCATACATAGCACACGAACATCCATGCTAGCACACAGTGTGCAAAGTTGTTACCCTGGATCTCCGTTCATTACGAACGACGATCCCGTAACAGCACTCATACCCCACGACTATGGGTACCTCCAATTTGACCACTGGCACATCAGGATAATGGTCGTTCCCTGAACATCCCCTGATCCTCAAGTGTGAAAGCCACACAAAATACCCTCGATAGCCAGTCATCTCGACACAACTGTCGACCAACAGTCATCGTTGTCAAGATCCGTAACCACACCTCACACTAGTATTCGATCCAACACGGGATTCCATATTTTATCTCATAACCGCATCCGTGGATCGAATCCCATAATCCAGACTAGACTCACTAGAGTCATCCACATGGTCATCCATGACCTCAGCCGCTCGTCGCAGCACAAGTTCTCATTTAAAGTTCACCTTTCGGTCCATCGATTAAAAATTAGGGTTCCAAGATCACACCCTAGGGTTCCACCGAACCCAACTGCCTTTTGCAGTAAAATCCACAACCTGACCGACCCCGCGGTACTGACATCATATAGACGTCCAATCCAATCCAATCGTCAACTCAACGTGGGTTCCATCGTGGGTTCCACCACGAAGGTCATCGGCTAACTCCGATGCACCAACACCCCGAACATTAGCCAACACTACTAGGGTCCAAAACTTAGACCAATACTCAACTGAGTTTCGCATTTCCAATCAAATGGGGTTCCCTGAACCTAGCTGTGCCCAGTGGCACAACAATCCATCATCACATGACCGAACCGACGGTCCCACATTACCAGTTAATCGAATACAACCCCATTTGGGTTGAATCGCAACAATGCACGGCGTATCGGGCCAAACACACCCAATTCACCATATAAACCCAAAACTATCTATCAGGTTGACAACGGAACTGCAGCCCAACGAGACATCACACCCTCGTCCTTCGCGCACAAAAGAGCAAAACCTGCTCTGATACCACTTGACACGACCCATCCCAATCCCCCCGGGATTACCATGGAATGTGACGTGCTCCCGTCTGACAAGAGGCGTCAGACAAGGGATAACCGATTACCATTGCCCATACGGGCTTCCAGAGTGCGTAAGGATCGATGGAGGAAGTGTGCGATGCTCAGGTCTCTGCTGCAGTCGTATTCGGAATCAACCTGAAGGGCATTGAAAACAAAAGCTGTGAGTGGACGAAAATAAACAAGTCTGTTTAAAACATTTATAAGACATTTATGCCCATCAGTAAAATCATATGCATGCACCAAAACCAATAATTCCATATTTATTTAGAAATAACCATTAGGGCCTTAGCCCGGAAACCAAAGCATAGTTTCAATTTCCAAAAGTAAATCCAAGAGTTATTTCATAAATCCAGTAATATGAACCATAAGGCATATAATATAAACCATAACCATTATTTTAGCCACTGCACTATACACTCCAATCCGACATCCCTGATGTCTGACGTCCCTGACGTCAATAAGGTCACAATCACAAGGCTACGCGTGCCACTCGGGTCTCAATTTTCCGAGTTAAATCCCCGAACCCCGTTCGGGTACAGCATCACCTGATGCTTAGCGTCACAAACGCTGGACGTACTAGACGCCTGTGACCTCTCCGGGGTACCTCGCCGGAGGAGACAATATAATATGGAAGGATCTATACAGTGCAGTACTAAATACATTTTATCGATATCCACATGCAAGGCATATATATATATATACATGGATAAAAATCCAAACCAATCATTAAGTTTCATCAGACGGGTCTCAAGCCCAAATACCGTGAAACATGCCATAACCAGATTTTCCATATCATCAAAACCACTATTGTTTTTAGCATGTGAATATATATAAAATGTAAACCAGAAAACATTTATTCAATTCCGTTTTAGGGTCCCCGACCCGCAAACACATGTAGAAGTCAACTGGGCCCCTGGCCCGATTTCACAAGTTAACTGGGCCCCTGGCCCGATCCACATGTTAACTGGGCCCCTGGCCCGATTTCATAGTTCAACTGGGCCCTTGGCCCGATTTTACTTTATTCAAGTTCGTAACCGTTTCATGAAATCATATCCAACCACATTTATGGAAATCGGTGCAAATCTAGAAAACCTCGGTTTACGTGAAAATACGTAAATCGCCTCGAAATGCGTGAAATCATTTAAATTCACCGATATCCAAAGTAAATCATTTAATCATAACCATAACAATCATAAAATAGTTATGCATGCATCGAATTTATGAAACCAATGTCCACTCACAGACTGTTTAACCGAGCGCCTCGATACGCGTGCCATAGGCCTTCCCGGGCCACATCACTATCACCGGGACTCCCAATCCTGTTCAAATCAATTTAGAGGATCACTAACCTCATCATTAACATCCTATTCAAGTCCCGTAATTTTCCCGAATTTTTAAGTATTTTTAAACTGGATTTAAAACCTTCGGACATCCCGAACAATAACGAAACGGGATCCGATCGACACGAAACCAACGCTAAAATGTTCGTTACATTGTATAGGACAAAAGTCATGTTGACCTCACCTCGAGATTCGTGCCCACGCGCCGTCACGCGCCGCCGTGAGTGGCTGCGCGTGAAAGCCACGCGCCAGCTACAGTGCTCCTTCCTCACCCGAATGACTGGTAAACGGGTCGAAAAGCCCGCGATAGGATCCGGTCAGATAACCATCAATTCGACCCCAATTCAATCCGTTCTTGATCCTACAACAATCATCAATCCACCAATTTCAGTTCTGTGTCCATGATTAGCATCAACCATTCCCTAATCAAGTCAACAACCCGTGATCACCCAAAACGGGTCGATCACCAAAACTCCTTCAATCCTTAACCATCATCAAATTAACTTCACAGGAAGTTAATAAGGAATAATACGAACTAATTAGCATGATTAATTGAACTCGACAATACCTCAATCGTCACAACTCAAGCTCGAGTTTTCCAGCCGTCCACCATGTCCGTTCACGGCCCTAGGAGCTCCCAAGCTTGCCCCAAATGATCTGGATCGACTGGAAATGATCCCAGAGAGCTAAATGGGTCATCAAATTGCCCTGGGCTGGCCCAGAACCTCGAATTGGATTTTTGAATTTGTTAAACACAGTTTCGGGTTTCAGGACAAACCTCCACCATTTTCACTCCATTCCTTTCGTTCCCAATCTCAGAGTCAACCTCTCGACTCACTCTCCATTCTAACAATCCAAAACAGCCATTAAAAGCATCCAAAAGTGCCACACCGGCCACTGCGCAATGTCCCCTGCACTGACCCGAAAACAATAGAAAAACCAGTGTCCATGTTGTGCAATTGATGCCAACGCAATCCCCATGTGCAATTCCACCTCAAACCGTCCCAATCCAGCCATTTAATTGATAAACAATCAAGGGATCGATCGCACAAAGCATCCACTTACACGGCCAGTTCAATGGAACAGTGTCCCGTGAAGAAAATTACAATTCTGCCCTTGTGCAGAAAATTACCAAAATGCCCCTCACGCATCCTGACCCGTAACTCGGTCATACGAACTCCGATTGATGCGTGCCGCCTGTCATTGAATTCGTATCGACGAAACCTTTGTAACGGTCCTTGGCCCTCGGCCATCGGACATCCCGGTCAAAAAGTCAACATTTGCCCCTACATCGTCCAAATTACGAAAATGCCCCTGGACTTCCGTACATCATAACTTTCACCACGAACGTCGGAATCGAACGTGCCACCTGTCTATGAACTCGTGACGTCCCGAACTACGTCACGGTCATCGGTCAAAGTCCATTTGACCATCCGAATTAAAAGTCAACGTTTTGCCCACACCCAGGGGCAAAACGGTCATTTTGCACAATTCGTCCGAAATCGCCCAACTAATCCCAGATTAGTAAATCACAATTAAATATTATTAAATCCCGATATTCGGGACGGGTCGTTACATGTAGTTCTTTTGGATATGGATTGACTGTGTGATACTAATGTGATTTTTGATGAGTAACCTTCCTCGAGATGCGTATTAATGAATTTGGTAGTCTTAGACATCGAGCAGGGCTCCGGTTCCTAAGACTATGCTGTGATGACTCGGACGTCGAGCTGGGTTTCAGTTTCCGGGTGAATTTTTAGTGTGCTTGCTGATATTGTAGTGTTTTAATGTTTGAAATTATATGTCGTTGATGGGTTGTATGTGGATTGGGTTTGTGATTGGTGTGAGGGTATTGTGTTAACCCATGTGATGACTGTGCATGATTTCTGTTATGGTGACTTGGCTGAGGTATATGTTGGATTGTAGGTGCTTTTGATGGTGAAGTGTTGCTTTTGACATGAGGTTCATTTTCACGGATTTCGAGATTATAAACTATGTTTTATTTCAATAGAAATGAAGTGGTTTTCGTATGTATACATTGTTTTCTAAAACGGAGGGTAAATGCCAGTAGTTTTCAAAGTATGTTTTAAAACTATTTCTTTTTGCCCACTCACTTTTTTTTTTGGTTTTGTAACCCTCTAGGGTCGCTACACGGGAATCAAGGGGAGATAGAAATAGGCATGATCAATGGGGAGAAGAGAGAAAATTCAAATATATAATTTAAATTTTTTTTCAAAATTATCGATATGTTGCAACAATTTTAGACTGGTATCTTTTTCATTTGAATTCTGATTTCAGCATGCTGTCTGTCTATATACTCATGAGTTTGAGACCTACGTACCAATGTGAAGAAAACTCTCAAAAGTGTTCTTGATTGAAGAGTGGATTTTGATCCTTTGAAAATTTGAGGGAAAAAGTGGTCCTTTATAAATCCAAACTTCTAGCCATGGTCTAGTAATCCCGTTTTTGGTCGTTTACTAAGGTCCATCTTCACGCTTAGCCCAAGTTCATACTTTAATGTTATCTAGAATTATCAATTATTCAGTTGTATTTACAGTTCTAAATTCTATTTTCTGGAATGATTTGTATCACATAATTTATATATTATAAAGTAAATGGGGATGATGGGTATTGAAAAAAAGAAGGAAAGAAAATCTGATGTTGTTACTTGAAAAGTCTTTTTTTTTTTTTTGTAATTATGTTATACTCGTGTGATATGTATGTGCTCAAATAAGTACTTACAGATTTTTGTATTAATTGTTGGTACTAATTTCTTAATAAGATATTCTAAATTCCTAGGTTAAAAATTTTCATTCAAAATATAACCAATTTTTCTTGATGGAAATAGTATTGATAGACAATAGTATTTTCATTTCCATATCCTAATTATTTAATGATTATTTGAATAAATTTATATAAATTAGAAATAGTGTAAGTGCAATACTAAATTCATTTGAAATCCATCATTCTATTGTGGAATTCCTCTTTCTTAATTCTTTAACTTAAATAATACTTTGAAGTTCCTTATAGTATCCATACGTTTATATATATTTATGAAGTAGTATTTTGATTGGTGTTATTTTATAGATTCATTGTTTATCGATAGTGTTATATTCATGTGGTATATGTGATCCTTATTTGTTACTCAACTAATTACTTACCATCACTCTACTCATTTATTTACATTACATAGCTTAATAAATAATATGCATCCATTTGTAATTCAAAATTTTTCATCCGAGCCTACTTTAAAAAAAAATTGTTAAGAGAAAAGGAGAGGGAGGAAGGATAAATTATTATATGATAATGCATCAATGTCACGTCGTGGGCTACGGCAAAAAAAAAAAAAAAATCATATTTTGTAGGGTAAGGTGAGATCAGGGCCGGCCAATAGGTAGGGCGGGAGGGGCTTAGGCCCCGGGCCCAAAAATATTAAAAGGCCTAAAATTAATTTTTTTTTTGTTATATTAAAAAAATAGTAAGTTGTATGATAATTTAGATGGGGTGTACGAGTGAACAAGAAAATGAAGGAAAGTTTCCTTCAAAGTTTCAAGAAAAAAACGCAGTGTTTTAATATTCTAATTCAATGTTCCAAGGTTAAATATCAATCTCATTCAATCTCAAACTATCAATTGTCTAAATTTTTAAGTTTTTGCAATCTCATTCAAGCTCTCAAATCCTAACCTCAATTTCTCAACAATTTGTTTTTCCAATCGAAGACATCTAGACATTTTCGCCTCGCCCTATCCGAGATATTTCTAAGTTACAAACTTAAAAAATAAGTAATTTAATTTAATAGAATTCCTATTACAGTTCCCTAATTGAACACTTCCATTTGACAACTTTCCCTTATAGATGTTGTAGTTTTTTACGACAGGAAGACCCTCTCATATAATCAAAGGATCAATGTTATGGGTCTAAACCATGAATCTAACATTACAAATGACATGTCAGTTCTTACTTTTTGTTAGAAATTAGAAACTATGCCTCTTTAGTTTTTTTGTTGTGCCTTTTGAAACTTTAATTACGTATTTTTCGCATTTCAGAAAAATTTCAAGAAACTCACCGAAATTGATAAGGTCATTGTTACAAAAGTTTTTAGTTTAACAATATTTAATTACATTCTTGTTTTGAATATAAAAGTTTGTATATAATTGCAAATTGCTTACTGATTTTACAACAAAAGTATAAGATTTGTTTAAAAAAAATTAAATGTAATTTTTTGGATATGATATATTTTTTTTCTTTGTTTGGGGTTTTGTCCTAATTTTTGAGTTTTCTCATAACAAAAATTTTAACGATACTTCTTAATAAAAATATAATATAATCAATTTATAAAATTTAAATTTTCAATAATTAAGTATGTGAATTGAGGGCCCATTTTTTATTTTTGCCCTAGGCCTCTAAATGTTTGGACCGGCTCTGGGTGAGATGTTTTGGCTAATTGTTCCAGGGTTTTAGTGTCAAAAGCCTTATTGTTATGATACCTAAAACAGAGCACGTCAACTTTGTCGTCTAATTAGATTCTCTAGAATACCTAGAGAACCTCGTTGTTCTCATCTATATATTTATTAAATTATCTTTATATATAGATTATAATATAAATTAATTCTAAATTATAATTTTAAAAAGTATTTATGTAAAACAAGCCTTGAAGATAGTATATATATATATATAAAACAAGTACAACAAAACGATTTTAATTGTTATACATAAGCATTGACATGTTCGTATATGTAAATATTTAAATAATATTATTTTATTAATTTAGTATAGAGATAATTAAATAATAATATAAAAAATAAACAGATTAAGACATGAGAAATTTCGTAAATTAAAAAACAAGGTTTATATTTTGTCGTAAATTTGGACAATTATCCAGAAATGTGATTCCCTCCAAAATAGCTTCCCACTTCCCAATACGACTCTCCATCCATTTGACGAGGGTCAATGTGACGTCATCACCGCCTCTTCTACTTCTTCTCTATTAAATATCTAATTTTCTTAAGTTGTAAGAAGCACAGCAACACCAGCTGAAAGTCAGCTCAATTCAAAATTCAATTCAGTTCAATTTAAAAGAAACTCCCATCCAATCCTCGCCATGGATCCTCAGCTACCGGTCATCAAAACCGACGGCCCAGATTCCTCCTCCTCCTGCTCCACCTCTTTCACCGACCTCCAATACCAGTCCGGCTTCCACAACCACTTCTCCTCCGAAGCTCTTCCCGGAGCTCTCCCCCATGCCCAGAGCAGCCCCCTCCTCTGCCCCTACGGCCTTTACGCTGAGCAAATTTCCGGCACCTCCTTCACCTCCCCTCGCAAGCTCAACCTCCGTACCTGGCTCTACCGCGTCAAGCCCTCCGTTACTCACGAGCCTTTTAAGCCGATCGAGCCGAGCATCAAGAAGCTCGTCTCCGAGTTCACTGACTCGAACAGCTCCACCACGCCGACTCAGCTTCGGTGGAAGCCACTCGACATACCCGATACCCCCACCGACTTTGTTGAAGGGTTGGCCACTGTTTGTGGCGCTGGGAGCTCCTTCCTCCGCCATGGTTTTGCTATTCACATGTAATTGGTACTCTACACTCTGCTACCCAAGTAGAAAAAAAGTGTGCAAGATTCTATGGATTGAAACTCTTTTATTTATTTATGAATTTTTGGATCTTTGATTGGAAAATGAGGCTATTTGTTTTGTCCGTCGTGATTAGGTACACAGCGAACAGATCAATGAATGATTGTGCCTTTTGCAATGCCGATGGTGATTTCTTGATTGTCCCTCAAACTGGAAGTAAGTATTGGTGAATGCTGATTGATAATTTGCAGCTCCTGATTAAGTGGGTGCTTAGATTTTGATTTTCCTTCTTATTCTTGTTCATGTCATTATTTTTTTGTTGGTCTAAAGTTTATTATGTGTTAATTCTGTTTGAAATCTGAAGTAATTAATGGTCATCATTGTTAGACTAAGTTTGCGCTGTGCAATGATCAAAGGAATTGTTTGTGATGGTCTATTCGGGTTTGTTTAGGGCTCTGGATCACTACAGAATGTGGAAATTTGCAAATTTCTCCTGGTGAAATTGCTGTGTTACCTCAAGGATTTCGTTTTGCGGTTGATCTGCCTGATGGCCCTTCACGTGGTTATGTGGCTGAAGTTTTCGGCGCCCATTTTCAACTCCCTGATCTTGGTCCAATTGGTACATACCCCGTGTCTTCATCTCTTATTTTCAGTTGTTACTCATTAACATATGAGGTGGAGAAGAGCAGTTTATGAAACTCAAATCATGTCATTCTTGGCTACTGTATTGAGTGTTTCCATTACCTGTAGGCAGTGAGAATGTGACTTTGATTACATGTAGGAGCTAATGGTCTCGCTGCTCCAAGGGATTTTCTTGTTCCCAAGGCATGGTTTGAAGAGATTAGCCGTCCGGGCTATATTATTATACAGAAATTTGGTGGTGAACTTTTCACTGCAAAACAAGATTTCTCTCCCTTCAATGTAGTTGCTTGGCATGGAAATTACTCACCATATAAGGTAGGTGATATTGCTGTTATTACTTTTCCTTTGTTCATATTGTCCTGTTTTCTTTCTGTTTCTTTTAATTCTCATTTTTTTTTCTTTACTGTGATCGGATGTTTGTATCATACAGTAAGCTGCTAATCAAAACGTAATTCTCAATAGGACTATGAATTGTGTACCCTCACTCACCGGGGACCTGACTACTATCAAATTCTTATTTTCTTGCAGTATGATCTGACTACGTTCTGCCCTTTTAATACAGTTTTATTTGATCATGGTGATCCATCAATAAATACAGGTATATAGAAATGTGGCCATTTTTTCCCACATATTTTCTGATTTTGATAGACAATATTTTCATTGTTAATAGAACTTTTTTGTATATTATCTTGACTGATATTGTATCATTATCATGGTGCAGTTTTGACCGCACCATCTAATAAACCTGGTGTTGCATTACTTGATTTTGTCATTTTCCCTCCGCGATGGTTGGTTGCTGAACATACATTCCGACCTCCATACTACCATCGTAATTGTATGAGCGAATTTATGGGCCTCATTTATGGTGGATATGAGGTAAGGCCGTGAACTGATGAACATGTTGACTTCTAATTATCTAATATTAACTCAGCTTATTTCACTTGAGGGTTTGAAGGAGCTCTACATAACTTCTGCTTTGAAACTGAAATTAAGATGAAAAAGAAGGAAAGACTCCTAGTAATAAGCACATGGAGAAAGAACCTGCATCATAAATTTTTTAAATAAAAAAGCATTTATTTACTAAGAGAAAGAGATGAAACAAGCGTTATCATCAAAATAGATAGGTAAATTTTTCATTTTTATTTTTTATATTTGTTATTCTTTTACTTCCCAGAGACTATTTAGTTATTTATTTTTGCGATGGTTGTGCACTATGATATGAGAATCATCTATATGTTAGACTCAGCACAAAGAAACTAATTTGTTTTCTTGCATTCAGGCAAAAGCTGATGGGTTTCTTCCAGGCGGTGCAAGCCTTCATAGCTGCATGACTCCTCATGGTCCTGACACCAAAACATATGAGGTATGATGCTATTTCTTCTCCCTGTTTCATTTTTCAGCACAGAGCTTTTTTTTTTTTTTTTGGGGGTCCCTACTGCGAAGTTTGAATCCTAGAGTGTAGTTGTCAATAGAGCCCTATTATGGATCAAATTATGCTTGGAGGATAGTTTTATTCTTAGGATATTTTGGTCAATCACAGTTCATAATAGTTGGTTGTGTTCTCATGGAGTGTTCCCACTTTTCTTCGTGAGTAATTTTGATTCCCCTAGGGCTCGTTTGGTGGGGAAGATTGGATCGTATAACTAAGTACCAACATTCAATGTTTTTTGAAGGTAGAAGGGAATCATTTTTCATTGTGACGGGATTGTGTAGGATAAGTTTTCTTCTATTTCTGGTCCCCTAACGATGAAAAAAGATGCACTTGTACCTTCAAAATACCTTGAAGTTTAGTAACTATCCAAACCAATCTAATACGATCCACCAAACAAGCCCCTGAAGTATTAACAAAAGAAAGGGTTGACGTTCATTGAGCTGATGTGGTTCACTGTTTTTTCATTTATTTTACTGTTTCTGCCAATTGACTGGCTTTTCACTTGTTTATTTAGACGATGTCCAGAAGGGCTTAGTGATCAGTTGTTTAACAATATGAATATGTTGGACTCTCAGGCTACCGTTGCGCATGGAAATGAGGCAGGACCTTTCAGGATCAGTGATACTTTGGCTTTTATGTTTGAGTCATGTTTGATCCCCAGAATATGCACATGGGCTCTTAACTCTCCCTTCATCGATCCTGATTATTACCAGTGCTGGATTGGACTGAGATCACATTTCTCGCGCCAAGGGACGAGTGCTAAAGATGGAGATAAACAGAATGGGCAGAAAGAGGATTGAAGTGGAGATTGCAACCGGAAACTACAGCCTATACAAAGACGGTAAGCGACCACATGACCTTATTATGTACATGGTACAATAATACGAGTGTTATTGGCGTGCCAATAATATGCTTATTTGTATTAACTTCTGTACTAAATCACTCTGCAATTTATCAGTCTTTCATTAGGATTTCTGTAAACTTGTGTTATATTACACCGTTAAAGAGATGGAGGTATATGCTGAACTGGTGAGTTGTAAGGGGCTGTAGCCAAATTGCAGATATATATTTCTCAAAGAGAATGGAAAGAGGCTGTTAGGGTTTTAAGTAGGGCTAAACAAATTTCTTCTCACTAGGAGGTATTTATAATGTTACAATACAAAAGGTCAATTACTCAATAGTAAAATAAAGGAGATTATTACAATTCCTGTAAGTACTATAATTCTTATATTTACAACATATGGCTCACGCCAATACTCCCCTCAAGGTGGAGCATGAACATCAAACATGCTCAACTTGACTAGTGAGTCATTGAAGGCCTGGACCACTAGGCTTACACATAAAATGACTGACCTCACTAACCACATAAGCAAAATCAGATCGAGTGTGTGATAAGCAAATCAAACGACCAATTAGCCTTTGATATCTCCCCTTATTAGCAGGAACTTAATCTAGAAGTTTTTGCAGGTCATGGTTTTTCTCAATAGGTGTATCAATATGTTGAAAACCAAGCATACATGTTTCCTTCAATAGGTTAAGAATTTATTTCCATTGTGACAAACATGTCCCTTCTTAGATCGGATAATTTTAATGCCCAAAAAATACTTTTAAGCCACCAAGATCTTTCATATCAAACTAAGATGTCAAGTTAGGTTTCATCAAAGTCATCTCATCCAAATCATCCTCAGTAACAATCATGCAATCAACATGAATGATAATAACAGTTATCGAAATCATGCTTTTGGTGATTGTTTCAAACCATACAATGAAAGGACCCTTCCTGAAAACGTTTTGATAGTCATAAAATGTCATGCTCCCGTATGACAGTTAAACTTAAGTTCAAAAAATACACTTATCACGTATGAGAATGGATAACTGTACAGATATCCAAAAACAAACCGCTCATACCAACAAATTTATAGAAGTGCAAGTGGTAAATAGAGCATTGAGGATAACAGTTCAACAAAATACAAGGACCTTACTCTGAAGATCATCGAGTGTTCAGTCGTAGGGTTAAGACTCTCAAAATCGCTTGCCTTTACGTCACAACCTAGAGGGTACGTAACCATAAAAACGTGAGTGGGCAAAAATACTCATTTAAAACCACATTTTCTGAGGAGAATATCATTTACCCTCTAGTTCTAAAATATGTATGCATAAAATAAAACTGAAAACAATGAATTTTTGTTGAAATAAATTGTAAGTTATGAACATCACAAAAAATCATGCATTGTGTATAAAAAGCCTACGACCCACATTTCTTTTGAAATCCCCATTTATAAAATATCCGGGAAAACCTAGATATAAACATCAGTAAACAAGTAAAACCAATCCTGGATTAATTGAACATTAGTCATCTAAACAACATGTACTCCGTGCAGAGTCTCATAATCTGCGGAATAAAACACTGGCATTTCCTGAGTGGCATCTTTGGGATTAGACGCATACGGGTGGTACCCAAGGAATCAATTACGTTCGGGGAAATATCAATATCCTCGGGATCAGATGCATCATAGGAGATAGTATATCTCACAAAGATAGCTACAGTGGAAAAAGTGATGAAATAAATCCAAAATATTATTTTTAAAATAAATCCTTGACTATTGTTGAAGCGTTAAATGTTCCAATTGTCGATTACTCGTTGTCCAATCACCAAATGACGCGTGTCCCTCTTCGTGACCTGTCAACTCAAGTGAATCGCGGGTTTCCGTTAGTACGGGCACCGGTGTGGTGCCAGCCCAAGGCTCTCCGACGGCCAAGTCAGTTACTTCGTTCGTAAGAGGAAATAGTAAATGGTAAGTTTGGTAGAGTAATAATGAATAATAGATCTTAGTTACCTTTTTTGGGAAATGTGTACCCCTTATGTATGGGTAAGTAGGATGTTCGATTCCCATAGTTTCGATGTGGGACAAATGCTCCTCGATTCGCGTGCTGACACGTGTTACGCGGATCGAGGGTGGATAGGCTTCCATGTGGCATCCCACATTGGGCCCGGTGTTGGGGCTGTGTAAGTACGGTAGTTCTGGGCCTTGAATGGAGTTTGGGCTTTAAGTATACGGCCCAGTGGGTCTGGTCAGATATGGTGTCAACAGAAGTCCGCCAAGTCCTTGACTGAGGTGGAATTTCTCGGTCGGGGGCTTGTCTCATTTTCCCAGACCCTGGTGGGAAGTATACCGGTAGTCCCCCAAGTCCCCTGGCGGGAGAGTCCGCCGAGACACACTCGGTCACGGCAAAGAAGTGTAAAATGGTCGGTCTTTAGGGAAGGCGGCTCGGCTACCAACATTACGGTCGGTCAAGTATTGCATAGTCGGTCGGTGGTGGTGCCATGGTCGGTGATGGGGGCCAATCAACTGCCTTGGTAGTTTCTGGCACTGAGCGGTGTATGTGGGTCGGTATCGAGGCCCAACGAATGCAGGGGAGTTGGGGGGGGGGGGGGGGGGAGGGCACCGAGCGGTGTATGTGGGTCAGTGTGAGGTCCAACGCTTGCGTGGGGGTTGTGGACACCGAGCGGTGTATGTGAGTCGGTGGTGAGGTGAGGAAGGACGGTTGGGCTTCCTCGGATGGATGGTTGACACGTGTTCGGTAAGGTTGATTGGTCGCGACACGTGTTGGCCACTGAGAGGGGTGACGCCTCGTAGTCTGTGCACTAATTTCTATAAATATGAGGGGCTTTCACAGATTTGCTCACTTTGTGTTTTTGAGAAAATTGGGAAAACTCTGTCGAACTAAAAAAGCGATTTCCGACTAGCTCTCGACGGTTGTGCTTACGGTGGTTGCGATTTCCGACCAACAATCCTCAGTGAAAAAACACGGTAAGCACTCTTTAAGTCCAGTTTTTCGATTAAAGTAGAAGTTTGTGAAGAACTGGACATGAACTTGGTGAAGTTTGTGGTCAGATTGTCGTAGGTTCGAGTCGGTCTTCTAAGTTCTGTTTTTTTTTCTTTGTAGATGTCTGTCGATAGTGACTCGGTATCCGAGGGTAAGTGCTACGACTCACAGGGAAGTGAGTCGTCAGGTAGTAGTGTGCAAGTTCTCATTCCCATCCCCGGGAGTGAGGATGAGGCCCACTCGGCTGATGCACAAAATAGGGCACTGTCGGTGCATAGTACGGCCGAGTCGTCCGATAGGACAACAGAGACTTGTGTAGAGATTGAGCCGACAGGTAGGTCGGGCGGTGGCAACCTCTTGGTGGACGCCGAGAAAATAGTCAAGGTGGGCGTTCACCGAGCATTGAAGCTGACCCACGGCCGAGATAAGGGCGTAGTGCGGTTGAACAAAGGGAGACCGACTGGTGACGAGTCGGTCCCGGACGCCGTTCCGATTGAATATGATGCCTTCACTGTTGACGAAATGGTCAACAAGGAGACCGAGAAGGGCTTGATGAAGATGAGGATCAAGTTTGGCGTTCCTGACTTGGTGACGACGAGGCTGCCCACAAGAGAGGAAATACCGAGTAATCCCCCAGCCGGTATGGCGTTGTTCTATACCAAGCTGATGCAGTATGGGGTGAGGCTTCCTCTACATCCCTGGTTGCGGCGGATGGTGAAGAGGATGAGGGTGGCACTCGGTCAACTCAATCCCAACGTTTGGATTATGTTGTGCTCCCTCTACACAGCCTTCCTATGGGCCGAGCAGCCGGAGCCGACCTACGCCCAACTCATGTACTTGTATGAGTTTGGGTTTCAACAGCAGAGTACCAGATGGGTCTTCGTCCGTCATCACAAGAAGAGCAAACAGGAGGAGTTCATCCTGGACATACCGACCACCCAGAAGTCGTACAAGACTAAGTTCTGCCTGGTCGGTGGGAACTGGGAATGGGACACTGACGGACCTCCGATACCGTCCAAGTTTCAAACCCAAGGTGGACAGTTATAGCATAGGCCGACCTTTTTGTGGTAATTTTTTAGATTGTATATGCTTAAGTATGGCTGTGTTGGCTGGCCCGTTCTCGGTGTGCAGGTTTGTTCCCCGAAGAAGAAATCTCACCGGAAGAGAAGTCAATCGTACACCGAGTAAGAGATATTCTGGACGACCTAAATCGGAACCGAAGCATCCTTCGGTTGCCCGGATTTCAGTACAAAGTCGGCCTTATCGATACCGACGAGGGTAAGTGGTTTGTTTTTTGTTTTTGTTTTTTTTTAAATATATGCTAACTAGTTGCTCGATGTTGCAGTTCCGTTTCATCTCGGTAGCTGGATTTTGAAAGACTGTGAACAGCTGAGGATGAAGGCCGACAAGAGCTCCGGGGAATCTGCCTCACTCTCAAAGGCTGCCGAGCACTTGGAGCTCCTCCTCAAATGGAAGAAGGAACGAGCCGACAAAGGAGAGCATGAGCGGTCCAACCGTGCAAAGCAGGGCTAGTCCTCAAAACTGAGACCACTAAGTCCTCCAACTCGGTCTCCGAAAAGAAAACAGAGCGCCATTGAGGGAGATCGAGTGTTTTCCCCTGACCCATAGCGGGCGAAAGCGAGAAAAGAGGTCGAGATGATCCTGTCGGCTCAGGAGGAGATTGGGGGCAAGCGGACCATGCCAATCCCAGAGTTCAACCCTCCACCGTCCCCCCCCCCCCCCCCCCCCCCCCCCGCGGTTGGATGCTGCAGAGAAGGGGGGATGTGAACCTTGGTGTGTTCACCGAGGGAGAGGCCATCGGCGAGGGGTCCAGTGCCGAGGCCACCCTCGTTACGAGTTGAGTGTGTACTAAGTTGTGTCATGTGCAGGCCCTCGGTGAAGTCTACCTCCAGTTTGGGAATGCCCAGAGGAGGGTGTCGGCTACTCGGCGGGAAAAGGATCAGCTGAGGAAGAAGTAGGACGAGCTCACTCCCAAGCTTCAAGAGGCCGAGAGGGCTATGAAGGAAGCGACCGACCTCACTCTCAAGTTGGAAGCTGAGAGGTGGAAGACTCAGGAGGCCCTAGCCTCCAGGGATCAGGTGAAGGCCGACCTGGAGGCCAAGGAGAAGGACCGACTACGGCACTGGAATGAGCTTTGTCGGGTGAAGTCGGCTAGGGAGGCCAACCTGGAAGAGGGGAGGAAGGCTGCGGTGGCCGAGTTCAAAGCTTCCGAGGAGTTCGACAAGCTGAAGAACAAGTACGCCGCCGACTACGAGCAAGAGTTCTTCCGCAACCTCTTCCTACACAACCCTGGTTTGACCGTGAAGACCCCCTGGCTCGGCCAGGATATCACCGCCGACATGTTTAAGGACGAGTCAGAGGAGGAGGAAGAGGAGGTTGCATATCCGAGTTCCCAACTGGAAGCCGACCCGGTAATTCCTCCCAAAGAGCCAGAGCCATCGGTCGAGGTTGTACAGGCCGAGGAGCAGCAGATGGAGGAGCTAGTATAGGACAGGCCTCTGTGCCTTGTATAAGTTTTTTGTTTTTTCAGTAGTAGTTGGGACGACCGAGAGGTTGTAATTTTGTAATGCTCTTGCAGGCCGAGCATAGTAGGTCTGCACATTGAATGAAATCAGACTTTCCCGGAACAAAATTGTAGACTGAGCATCCCTTTGATTTGCCTGTTTGTCTTAGTGTGGGTGTACACCGACTCCAATGTTTGAGTCTAAATGTTGGTGCAAGCCGAGTAGGGCTGTACACCGACTCGTAAGTTTGAGTCAAAATAGCCAGTGTTGGGGTGTAGGCCGAGTAAGACCGAACCCCGACTCGGATGTTTGAGTCAAAGTGTTGGTGTAAGGCGAGTAAGGCTATACACCGACTCGTATGTGTGAGTCAAAAATGCCAAGTGTTGGGGTGTAGGCCGAGTAAGACCGAACCCCGACTCGTTTGTTTGAGTCAAAGTGTTGGTGTAAGCCTAGTATGGCTATACAACGACTCGTATGTGTGAGTAAAAAATACCAAGTATTGGGGTGTAGGCCGAGTAACACCATACCCCGAATCGTAGGTTTGAGCCCATGTGTTGGTGTACGCTGAGTAATGCTGGACACCGACTAGAAAGTTTGAGTCATAATAGCAAGTGTTGGGGTGTAGACCGAGTAAGACCGAACCCCGACTCGTGTGTTTGAGTCTTAGTGTTGGTGTAAGCCGAGTAAGGCTATACACCGACTCGTATGTGTGAGTCAAAAATGCCAAGTGTTGGGGGTGTAGGTCGAGTAACATCGTACCCCGACTCGTAGGTTTGAGCCCCTGTGTTGGTGTAAGCCGAGTAATGCTGGACACCGACTCGTATGTGTGAGTCAAAATAGCAAGTGTTGGGGTGTAGGCCGAGTAAGACCGAACCCCGACTCGTTTGTTTGAGTTAAGTGTTGGTGTAAGCCGAGTAAGGCTATACACCGACTCGAAAGTTTGAGTCAAAATAGCAAGTGTTGGGGTGTAGGCTGAGTAAGACCGAGCCCTGACTCGTGTGTTAGTCTTAGTGTTGGTCTAAGCCGAGTAAGCCTGTACACCGACTCGAAAGTTTGAGTCAAAATAGCAAGTGTTGGGGTGTAGGCCGAGTAAGACCGAACCCCGACTCGTGTGTTTGAGTCTTAGTGTTGGTGTAAGCTGAGTAAGGCTGTACACCGACTCAAAAGTTTGAGTCAAAATAGCAAGTGTTGGGGTGTAGGCCGAGTAAGACCGAACCCCGGCTCGTGTGTTTGAGTCTGTGTTAGCTTTAGGTTACAAATGTTGGGTAAATGGAAGAGTTCATAAATAACGGGCGCCATAATTGGCAATTTACAGCAAGTTATAAGATGAAGAAAAAATACAATGTTTAAATGAAGTATTTCTTCAGGTGGTCGGCATTCCATGGGTGGCCCAGTTTTCGCCCACTTGAGTCTTCCAATTCATAGGTGCCAGGCTGACAGATTCTTGTAACCCGGTAGGGACCTTCCCAATTTGGGCCGAGAGTTTCGGTTGAGCTGTCCTTGGTGGCGAGGCTGACCTTCCGAAGGACCCAGTCTCCTTCCTGAAAACCCCGGTGTTTGACTCTGGCATTATGGTAATTGCAGAGCCGCTACTTGCAGGCAATGTTTCTGAGGTTAGCCTGCTCCCTATGTTCTTCAATGAGGTCTAGACTGAGTGCGAGCTGATGGTTATTTTATTCAGGTTCATAGGTTGATACTCAGTAAGAAGTTTCATTCAGTTCAGCAGGGATGACCGCTTCCGTTCCGAAGGTCAGTGAGAAGGGGGTTTCATTTGTCGATGTGCGGTAGGAAGTCCGATATGACCAGAGTGCGTTGGGGAGGATTTCAGACCACTTGCCCTTGGCCTCTTCTAGCTGCGTTTTCAGCGTGTGCTTGGTGATTTTGTTGATGGCTTCTACCTGTCCATTGGATTGAGGGTGAGCTAGTGAAGCGAAGCAGAGACAGATATTGTGTCTGTCACAAAAGGCACGGAAGCATGCGTTGTCGAGTTGCTTTCCGTTGTCTGTGACAATTGTGTGCGGGAGACTGAAACGACAAATAATGTTCTGGAAGACGAACGTTTCAATATGGGTCGTGGTGATGGAAGCCAAAGCCTTTGCCTCTACCCACTTTGTGAAGTAGTCCACTGCTACCACTGCATACTCTGTCTTGCCCTTCCCTGCTGGAATTTTCCCGATTAAGTCAAGTCCCCACTGTGAGAAAGGCTAGGGGCTGACCATGGGTGTGAGTTTTTCTAGAGGTAAATGGAGGAGAGGGGCGAACCGTTGACATTTATCACACCGTTTGGTCAGTTCTACCGCATCCCCTGCATGGTTGGCCCGTAGAAACCCTGTCGGAAAGCCTTATGGGCCAACAAGCGTGGTCTAGAGTGATTTCCAAAAATACCGGCATGTATTTCTTCTAGAATGGCTCTGCCTGTCTCCGGGATGAGACACTTTAGGAGGGGCAGAGTAAAGCCCCGCTTGTAGAGTTAAGCCCCGCTTGTAGAGTTGGCCGTTGATGAGTATATATCGTGCTGCCTGCCGCCAGATCTTTTTTGCCTCGATCTTGTCGGAAGGGAGAGTTCCGTTTGTGAGGAATCTCAGCAGCGGGGTCATCCATGTGCAGTCAGTATCTATTGCGCAAACCGCTGAGCATTGGGTTCTAGGTTGATTAAGTATTTCGACCAGGACATTGCGGCTCTGTTTCTCATCGAGGGAGGAGGCAAGCCGGGCCAGAGCATCGGCGTGACTATTTTCGGAGCGTGGAATCCGGGTGATAGCATAACTGTGGAAACCACATAGAAGAGACTTTTCCAATGCTTTGTATGCTGCCATGGAAGAGTTTTTGGCCTCATATTCGTTGTTGATCTGGTTGACGATAAGCTGTGAATCGCTATATATTCTGATCTGCTTGGCCTCCCTGGTCTTGGCGAGGCGGATTCCCACAAGAAGGGCCTCATACTCAGCGGCATTGTTGGAGGCCTTGAATTGAAAATGAAGGTTGTGTGTATCTGATCTGTCAGATGCATAAAAATTTGGTTATAGCCTGAGTAAGCATTCGTGAAGCTCAGGAGCTCATGACCTGCGGTGGCGTCGATCAGTTGGTCTATCTTTGGTAGAGGAATACTGTCGTTGGGGCAAGCCTTGTTTAAGTCGGTAAAATCAATGCACATTCGCCATGCCCCCGAGGGTTTCTTGACAAGGACAACTTTGGCTACCCAGGCGGCATAAACGGCCTTTCAGACAAAATGAATGGTGTTGAGTTTGACGATTTCTGCCTTCATGGCCTCGGTCCTCTCCGCGTCATAGTGGCGACGTTTCTGCTCGACAGGCTTGTATGCCAGATCGATACTGAGCCGGTGGCAGATAACATCGGTTGAGATGCTGGGCATGTCGACGTAGGACTATGCGAAGACCTCGGAGTTGTCCCTTAAGAAACGAATTAGCTGCGAGCGTAGAGCTGGAGAGAGGGTTGTTCCGATCTTTACCTTTCAGTCCGCAAAGTTGTGGGAGAGTACGATATCTTGGACTTCCTCAATGGGTTGCGGATGTGGTGTCGCCGAATGGTATCAGGGGTCTTCGATTGGGCCATCTTGTATTCTTTGTGCGTCTTGAGGGTTGACGGGGTCAGCCTCAAACGCGGATTCTGTCACTGCCATGGTTTCCTTTGGTGGCTGAATCGGGGTGACAGAGTTGCGCGCTCTTGCAGCCATTTGGTCGCCTCAGACTTGGCCAAACCCCATAGGGGTTGGGAATTTTACAAGAAGTAGGTGGGTGAAAATGACTGCCTTCATTTGATTGAGTATTCTCCGCCATATAATGGCGTTGTAAGCCATGGGACAGTCCACCACTAGGAAAAGTGCGAGCACGGTTGCTCACCGTGGATGTGACGCAAGGGAAAGTGGGAGGGTGACCGTTCTGTGAGGGACGATGGAGTCCCTAGTGAAACCATAGAGTGGCGTAGGGGAACGGTCTAGACTAGATTCTGGGATACCCAACTGTTTGAATTCTCGCATGAATAGGACATTGACAGAGCTTCCGGTGTCGACCATCACCCGTTGTACGTCGAAGTTTGATATTTCTGCCATAACGACAACGAGGTCGTCGTGAGGATAGATGATCCCCCATTCCTCTTCTTCCAAAAACGTGATGGGTTCCCACCCGAGTCGGTTTGTCTTCTTGGCTCTTCCCTCTTCGATGCTGAAAAGCTGGTGATTCTATTTGGTGTCTCTTAAGAAATTCTTCTTTGCTTGGTTGGAAGTGAGTGGGTAAGAAATGGATGGCCCTCCCGAAATTGTATTGATCTATAGGTTGCGAAGTGGAGGTGGTGCGTGCTGGAGAAATTGGTTGATCTTCCCATCTCGGGCTAGAGCCTCCACCAGATCCCGGAATGCAACGCATTGGTCAATGCTATGGCCATTGTACTTGTGGTATTGGAAGTAAATTCCTGTGTCTTTGCCAAGCTTGCCCTTCGCTGGCACCCAAGTAGACTTCGAGATCATGTGTTCCACGTCGAGGAGGATGTTCTCATAGGGAGTATTGAGGATGGTGTAGGTCTCGTACTTGGAGCGAGGAACTCGCTTTTCCCCATTGTTTGACTGCTCCCCCTGCTGTCTTTCTTGGTGATTCGGGTTTTTACCCTTCTTTCCGGGCCTGTACAGGTTGTTGCTATGGGGTTAGTCTTTCCGTTTTCCCTCATAGCTCTGTTGCCCCTGCTCTTGAGGGCGATGTCCTGAGCCTTGCTGATCCGGGACGCTTGGTATGTATGTTTTTACCGAGTCGGCCCGGAGAGGTTGGTAAACATTGGCTGCGTTGGACTTTTGGCTCAGTGTTTCAGCCTTGGCGTGGACCGCCGCCTGTTTCATAATTTCATTATATGTTGTCCAGCCTTGGGTGTGAGCTGCGTACCTGAAAAGGGAGTCTCGGAGGCCACCCTTGAAGGCCGTAAAAGCTGCCCGGTCGTTTGTCTCCGCGCACCGGGAGTATTCGTGATTGAACCTCGCTGCGTACCGCTGTATCAATTCGTGTTCTCCTTGTTTTAGCTGAAAACGGTCTTCGGCCGAGGATAAACGGTCGGTCTGGATCATGAACTGGTTCATGGAGGTGGACGTGAGCTGTTCAAAAAGTCGATGGACCCGGATTCCAACTTGTAGAACCAATTGATCGCTGTCTCAGTCAGTGTGGAACTGAAGATGAGGCATTGTTCCTCATCTGCGAGGTTTTTAAGGGCAACGGCCGAGTATAAATTATTCAGGTGATTCCATGGGTCGTCCTTCCCGGTGTAAAGAGGGATTTTCAGGGGCTTTATTTCGTGATCGATTCTGAACTGGTTGATTCTTTCCGTGAAGGGGTCCGGGCTGATTTTTGACCAGGCTGGTCTTGCTACCCGAGTTGTCCTAGCTTCGAGTGTCTGGACTCGGTCTATGAGGTGTTGGACGAGCGATTCGGTTCTGGATTGCTGCGTGGCCCCTTGGTTTTTTTGTTCAATCCGCCGAGTATCCCTGGGTGCTTGGTCGCGGTCGATCCTACATGATCGGTCGGTGTCTCGTCCGCTAGGCGGATTCCGGGAGCCGATTCCCCGGTGACCGACCTGCCTTGACCGATCGGTGTCCCTCCAGTTGGGCAGGTTTCGGGATCCACTCCCCCTGTGACTGGCCCGCCTTGACCACTCGGTGTCCCTCGAGCGGGGTGGTTCCTGAGATTTATCATTCTGTCGGCCTTCCTGCCCTGACCGCTCGGTACTCGATCAGCGAATTGGTTCAGGGTGAGGGCGGTGCGCAAGGCCGAGATGGGTTGATCGCTCGGTGTCATCTCGGGAGGTCCTCGACATGCACCCTCCTCGGTGTGGCTGGTCGGCTCTGCAAACCAGCTGGCGAGCCGACTTGGCCGTACTCTCGGTCTCCTGAGATGAGTCGGTGACGGGGATAGGATCTTCCATCGAGTAAGTTCCGTGGCTGTTGCTTGGACGGGACCACCGAGCGGTGATGTCTCCTCGGTGGTGATGTCCTAATTTTCCCTTTGGCCGAGAGTCGGGTCGGTGCAACTGGTGATCGTTGATCGACCGATTCCGTCCTCCCTCGCTGAGGGCATCGCGAGTGTCTCGGTAAATCCTGCTGTCGCTGGGCTGGCTGCCGGGGATGATCAACATCAGAGCGTGTTTCATGCTCGGTTCGGCGTCTGCTTGCCGTCCCTTGTGTGGCTCAGCGACTGTGTGTTCTTTCTCTTTTCCCCTCAGTCGGCGATTTCTTTCAGCACGCTCGGCTCACTCGGCCACCACCTTGTCGGCCTCAGTCTTACCGACGTGAGCTCGGTGGGCAGCGAGTTCTGCCTGCGCGACCCATAGCTGCTCGACTACATTAGTGTATCGATCGTCGAGTGCCTGACATCTCGATTCGGCCTGGGTACCCTTGGTTTTGACCTCGACCATGTCGTTCTGGAGTTTCTCGATTATCTGTAAAAAGTTAGGTGAGGGGTCTCTTAAGGCTCTGGGGCCTTTCCTGGGTGTGATCTCACCTGGATCGTGCTCGCCCTGCATGTTTAGTGCTGATGAGTCTTCTCTCGGCATAATAGGTGGACGAGTTTAACTCGATCTGGTTGAGTGTAGGTAAACTTAGTCAGTTTCCCACAGACGGCGCCAAACTGTTGAAGCGTTAAATGTTCCAACTGTCAATTACTCGTTGCCCAATCACCAAATGACGCGTGTCCCTCTTCGTGACCTGTTAACTCAAGTGTATCGCGGGTTTCCGTTAGTACAGGCACCGGTGTGGAGCCGGCCTAAGGCTCTCCGACGGTCAAGTCAGTTACTTCGTTCGTAAGAGGAAATAGTAAATGGTAAGTTTGGTAGAGTAATAATGAATAGTGGATATTAGTTACCTTTTTTGGGAAATGTGTACCCCTTATGTATGGGTAAGTAGGATGTTGATTCCCATAGTTTCGATATGGGACAAACGCTCCTCTATTCGTGTGCTGACAAGTGTTACGCGGATCGAGGGTGGATAGGCTTCCACGTGGCATCCCACATTGGGCCCGGTGTTGGGGCTGTGTAAGTACGGTAGTTCTGGGCCTTGAACGGAGTTTGGGCTTTAAGTATACGACCTAGTGGGTCTGTGATTGTTTCAAACCATACAATGAAAGGACCCTTCCTGAAAATGTTTTGATAGTCATAAAATATCATGCTCCCGTTTGACAGTTAAACTAAAGTTCAAAAAATACACTTATCACGTATGAGAATGGATAACTGTACAGATATCCAAAAACAAACCGCTCATACCAACAAATTTATAGAAGTGCAAGTGGTAAATAGAGCATTGAGGATAATAGTTCAACAAAATACAAGGACCTTACTCTGAAGATCAATGAGTGTTCAGTCGTAGGGTTAAGACTATCTCAAAATCGCTTGCCTTTACGTCACAACCTAGAGGGTACGTAACCATAAAAACATGAGTGGGTAAAAATACTCATTTAAAACCACATTTTCTTAGGAGAATATCATTTACCCTCTAGTTCTAAAATATGTATGCATAAAATAAAACTGAAAACACTGAATTTTTGTTGAAATAAATTGTAAGTTATGAACATCACAAAAAATCATGCATTGTGTATAAAAAGCCTACGACCCACATTTCTTTTGAAACCCCCATTTATAAAATATCCGGGAAAACCTAGACATAAACATCAGTAAACAAGTAAAACCAATCCTGGATTAATTGAACATTAGTCATCTAAACAACATGTACTCCGTGCAGATAGTCTCATAATCTGCGGAATAAAACGCTGGAATTTCCTGAGTGGCATCTTTGGGATTAGACGCATACGGGTGGTACCCAAGGAATCAATTACGTTCGGGGAAATATCAATATCCTCAGGATCAGATGCATCATAGGAGATAGTATATCTCACAAAGATAGTTACAATGGAAAAAGTGATGAAATAAATCCAAAAAATTATTTCGAAAACAAATCCTTGACTATAGACCCAAGTCAAAATGTGTTAAAATCGGGCTTATGCCCAAAACACTATTTCAACAAAAACTTTAAAATTGGTGCCCAGAAATTAACATCCTGAGGAATTATTCTAAATCCCTAAATCATCGAATAACAATAAAGATTTACAATAATCATGCAGACCATTGCAACCCATAGCAAGCCATAAAACATTTATTACATTTAACAATGCATGCATTACAGTTTATAAAATAAATGGCCACTAAAAGTCTGTCTAAGTAGTTCAATCCCGAGTTGTGTGCTCCTCTGAAGTCCTTGGAGCAGCTTGACTTGTGAAAAGTAACATTCAAGGGTCGCTAACGTTAAACATAATCACGTATTCGAACCTCCTAATTTTCGGGATAACATACGAGTCCTAAACATAATTATCATCACTTCGGGATGCTCAAAATTACCTTGAAACGATGTGCGATCAACTCGAAACTTACTTTGAAAGATCCTGAATGTCACAAGATGTCCTGGGTTGTGGGTTGATCCCACGCACCGCTATGTGCCGGTATAAGTATGAGGAACCTCCCATGCGCCATCACACATCTCCCACGTGCCAGTGCCAGGTGGCATGCCACATCACTTTCCATGGCACCTGCCACGTCATCATCAAACCTTAGCTGGGTGATCAGAGACGATGACCGATGCCGCCGTGTATCACCACTGTCTGGATCACTGGAGGAGACGACCTGTACCGCTATTGAGCTTCCTAGAGAAGACGACCGCCATCGCAATCTGGTTTTCGAGAATCTGGCCGGGTTTTATTACCGGAAAAACTCCATTTCTAGCCAGTTCTTCAAACCTTCCCAATTTTCCTATTTCTCAACCAAATCGAACATTCCAATCATGAGAATTTATCAACTCAACCTAAGCTCAAACTGAAATAACTTACTTAGATTTTCCAGAAAAGGCTCCAAAGGTTGCATTCTTTTCCTTCCTTCGTTATAGGTTTCCCGTGGCCCTTTACTTTATTGGATGGTATGTTCTTGATCGTAAGGACGAGAGGAACTCAATTAGTTGAAGGATAATGGATGAAATTTCCTAAAATCAAATTCAAAACTTTGGGTTTCTTTTGGGTGTCATGGGTAGGAGATTGAGGAGGAGGAGGAGAGAGAGTGAGGGTGTCTGGAGTTATCTGGCCAAAATAGAAGGGATAAGAGAGAGAGAGAGAGAGAGAGAGAGAGAGAGAGAGAGAGGAATCTTATCCTTTTCCAAAAATTTCTCAACACCAAAAGACCAAAATGTCCCTCAAGTTTCTAGAACAGTAGCTTCCTCATACGGAACTCGCTTAACATGAGTCGCCTGTTTAGGAACTCATGAGTTCGAGACCTATGCAATAATCCGGGAAAATTGTACAAAAGTGTCCCCATATAAAAAGTAATTACTAGGCCTCTACTCAATGAAGGATAAAATTGTCATTTTCTAAATTAAATTACGAAAATTACATATTTAATTGATAGTTACTAGTTGTATTATATTGTCGTCCATATAGTGCCTCAAAATGAGACATTCCAATGCTTGATTGATAGTTATTGTTGTAGACGACCATCAGTGACAAGTGTGAATCCTAGTTCCCTGTAAATTGTAGCACACAGGCTCTCATCATATCCTCTGTATAGTCCTCTCATATTGTAGGATGAAAAGTTGTGCTAAAGTGTAACCTCTCCCTAAAAGACCTCTGTAAACTTTGCCAACATCTTGATGTAAACCTTGTATCATAGTCTAAAATGATCGATTATAGAGTATCATGTAGCCGAATGATCATCAATGAACAGTTTAGTGAACTGGTCCATTCTATAATCTTCTTGCACTGGTAAGAAATGCGCTGACTTTGTAATTCTATCCATAATCACCTATACCTCATTATGGTCTCTCCAGGTTCTAGGAAGCTTAAATAGAAACTCCATAGTAATGTGATCCCATTTCCATTACGAGTTAGGAAGCGGATGCAAGGCTCCATAAGGTCATGGTCTCTCAGAAGTAACCTGCTGACTTGCCATACACCTGTTCATAAACTCTGATATCTCCCTCTTCATGCCAGCAAACAAATAGTACTTTCTTGTGGTACGATACAACTTAGTTCCACTTTGATGCATAACATATATGAAATTGTAAGCTTCCTTAATAATTTCCTTTCTCAACTCTAAGTCATCAAGCACACACAATCGGCCCTCCTTGAGCAAAGCCTCATCGTCCCTAAGCTTATAATCTTCCCTCCTAGCCTTTCCCTCCTGATAATACACAAGGTAAGATCCTAGAGTTGAGCCACAATAATCTGATCAATCATGACTGCCTCACATGAAAACTAGCATAGTTCCACGAGTAATGGTAAATGTATGGTGCGCACGTAATCTATAGAGCTCATAGACTTCCTACTCAAAGCATCAGCTACCATTAGTTTACCCTGGGTGGTACTCATTGATGCAATCATAGTAATTAATCAACTCTAATCATCTCCTATATCTCATATTCATATCTTTCTAAGTAAAGAAGTACTTTATACTTTATTGGTCAGTGAAAATCATGCACGTTTCCCCGTGTGCTTGGGAAGCAAGACTGATGAACAATTCCATATCGCTCAGGGAGGGAAAGGTGAAGTGTCTTATATGTGTAGGCACGTATCTTCCAAGCACGAGGTCTTTTGAGATCTCACTAGCTTTGGATTCCTTTAGAACTCTGAAGTTAGGTGAGATTGTACTTGAGCAATCCCAAGATGGGTAACTTACTGGGAAGTTGCACGTGAGTTCCTAGGAAAAAAACCATGAAAGCATGGCCTAAAGCGGACAATATCGTGCTAGGGAGTTGAGTCGTGACATACTGGTATTAGAGCTGGACCCCAATGGAAGTATGCCAACGACCCCAAGGTGGGTGGTTTTTAAGACCCGTGATCTTGGGAAGTAAGAACGGTGAACAATTCCACATCGCTCGGAAAGGGAAAGGTGAAGTGTCTTATATGTGTGGGCATGTATCTTCCTAGCACAAGGTTTTTTGGGATCTCACTAGCAATGGATTCCTTTGGAACTCCAAAGTTAAGCAAGATTAGGCTAGAGTAATCCTAAGATGGGTGACCTCTTAGGGGGTTGCGCGTGAGTTCCCATAACAAAACCATGAGGGAATGGCCTAAAGCAAATAATACCGTGCTAGGGAGTCGGGTCATGACAGAATGGAATCACAGATAGACCTCGACTGAAAGTATGCCAGAAACCCACATGTGGGTGGATTTTAAGACCCATGAGCTTGGGAAGTAAGACTGATGAGAAAGATCCGCGAGCTTGGAAAGTAAAAACAGTGAGTAAGACATGTGAGCTTGGGAAGTAAGACCAGTGAACAATTCCACATCGCTCGGGGTGGGAAAGCTGATGTGTCTTATATGTGTGGGCACGTATTTTCTTAGTACGAGGCCTTTTGGGTGCTCACTAGCTTTGGATTACTTTGGAACTTAGAAGTTAAGCGAGATTGGGCTAGAAAAATCCCAAGATAGGTGACCTATTAGGAAGTTGAGCGTGAGTTCCCAGAAACAAAGCCGTGAGGGCATGGTTTAAAGTAGAAAAATATCATGCCAGGAGAGTCGGGTCGTAATACATGCACCACTACTGCTATCTCTAAATCATCGGTAGGGTAGTTCAACTTATGGGGTTTCAACTGCCTAGAAGCATAAGTGATAACCTTTTCATGCTCAATTAATGCTCATCGAAACCAGTACAGAAGCATTATGTAAATCCTGAACTTCCTACTATCATTAGGAAGGGTTAAATCGAAATAGAAGTTAATTGTCTCTTCAATTCTTGAAAACTCTGCTCATATTTATCATCCTAAAAAAACTTGACTCCTTTCCTAGTCAATAGTATCAAAGGAGCAGCTATCGTAGACAACCCTTCTATGAATTTTTCAAGTACCTTGCTAACCTCATAAGGCTCCTAATCTAAGACACAGTCTTTGGTTGTTCCCAGTTTGCTACTGCTTCTGTTTTATGGGGATCCATACTAATCCCTTCAACATGCATTACATGATCCAGAAATCCCACACTAGTCAACCAAAACTTACACTTAATTTTTTCTTGTCTACCTTTTCCCTCTTTGAATACACCATGATATTGACAATGAACACAATCATAAAGTACTGTGGAAACACAATGTTCATCGATCCATAAACGCTGGTGGTGCATTAGCCAACCCAAATGTCTTAACTGAAAACTTATAGTGACCATAACGAGTCCAAAAAGCTATATTAGGAATATCCTCTTCTTTAATTGTTAACTGATGATATCCGAATCGAAAGTCAATCTTCTAAAAGTAGTTTTCTTTTCTCAGCTGGTCGAGCAAATCATCTATATGTGACAAAGGATACTTGTTTCGCACTGTTACCCTTTTTTAACTGTTGGTAATTGATACACGACCTTGAGACTACCATCCTTCTTTCTCACAAACAGCACTGGAGTTCCCCAAGCTGACACACTCGATTCATAAACCCCATACATAACAAGCCTTGTGACTAAACCTTTCGTTCCCTCAATTCTACCGGTGCTATTCTATGTGGTGCCTGCAATATGGGTTGGATGCCTGGAAGAAACTTAATAGTAAACTCAACCTAGCTATGAGGTGGTAGTCTTGGTTGGTCCTCCAAAATCACATCGGTAAACTCTCTCATTACTGGTATGTCTTCCACTCTCACTGAGGCATCCCGAGTATCCACTACATGAGCCAAATACCCTTCACAGCCTTTCCTCCAAAATTACCCTACTGCTAAGGCTGATATCACATTTGAAGAAAGTACTCTTTGATCACCCTAAAACATGAGCTCTGGAAAACCCAGCACTGGAAAACAACCTTCTTATCGAAATACTCAGATGTGGCACGATGGGTAATCAACCAATCCATCCCTAGGACCACGTCGAAATCTCTGTGGTGGTAAGTGCCCTGTACATATATAATTTTCAATAGGATTTTTTAAACACAAAATGTTCCAATTTTCGATCGCCTAATCATTATGCAATATGTGTTCATCCTCGTAACCTATGGAATAGGGAGAACAGTAGGTCTTCCGTTAGGGACGGGCACTAGTATGGTGCTGGCCTAAGGTTCTCCAACGATCAAGTTAGTAAATTTTTTCGAAAGTTGAAGCAGTTTGGTAGAGTAATAGTGAATATTGAGTATTAGTTACCTTTATTGGGAAATTTTCACTCACTCATATATGAATGAGTGAGGTATTCAATTCTGATAGTTTCGATGTGGGACAAATGTTCCTCGATTTACGTGCCAACATGTAGCACACATATAAAAGGTAGAGATGCTTCCACATATCATCCTGTCTTTGATCCATTGTTAGGGTTATGTAGGTTATGTGGGCTCGGCCTATGTCGGGTGTTTAAGATTTAGTTATATGGTTTAGTGAG
Source organism: Prinsepia uniflora (assembly GCA_032719365.1). Lineage (NCBI taxonomy): Eukaryota > Viridiplantae > Streptophyta > Magnoliopsida > Rosales > Rosaceae > Prinsepia > Prinsepia uniflora. The sequence goes on along the minus strand of CM064868.1, from coordinate 33,568,843 downwards.
TCTGGTATGATATGGTGTCAATAGAAGTCCCCCAAGTTCTTGATCGAGGTGGATTTTCTCAGTTGGGAAGTTGTCTCATTCTACCAGACTTGGTGGGAAGTATACATGTAGTCCCCCAAGTTCCTCGTTCGAGAGAGATCGCTGAGCTGTGCGCGTGGCTATGTTTTGAGGCGAGTAATGGTCGGCGCCCGGGTGGTAAGCCGACCGATGTGACATCTCGACAATCCAAGTATCCTTAGCATTTTGTGGTTATGGTCTTATTAGGGTGCCAAGCAGTAAGTCAGTGGGATTGAGTCGGTTCACATGGTGTGGATGCCATGGGACTCGGCGTGCTATGATTCTGCCATAGGATTGAATTAATCCTAAAAATAACCCAAAAGTCGGAATTAAAGACTTAGGATAAGATTCGGTGGGCAGCCATCGAAACAGGTGGTCAAAGTTGGTTGGAAGCCCTTAGTCAACACCCAGTCAACTCGTTTCAATAGCATTGAAGTAAGGTCTGAAGGTTCAATGGATGTGGGCCGAACAAAGCTAAAGAAATTCGGGGTCAACGCGCAGTCAACGCGCAAACCGCTGTTGGGGCCATCGGCGAACGCATGCCGAAGAAAGCTAAACGAGTTCAGGAAGCGCGCGCCGAAATGAAGGTTCAGACTTCGGTAGACGCTAGCCGATACTGTTCTTTGGGTTGTCTTTGTGGATTCAGTAGGTTCCTACCGCATTCTTGAGTGGTTTTTGGTGGCTTTCTTTCATTCAATCATAACTTGTTCAATATAACTCCGATTGAGTTCTTTCGCCTAAATTCTCATATTTCCATGTTCTATCCAATTCTGCACATTTCTAAAAAAATATGTTATTTTCTCGAATTTGTTGGTATTTAAACATTAAAAGATAAGAAAAAATGTATAAAATGATGCTTAATTCAAGGCTTATCAGTGCTAAGCAATAATTCGGTGGGATTGAGTCGGTTCACGTGGTGTGGATGACATGGGACTCAATGTGCTATGATTCTGCCAAGCGGTCAGCATAGCTCAATGTGACTGATTACGAGTTGGTCTATAGCGAGTCAGTATGCATGAGGCAAGGCCTAGTACCTTGGTTTGACGACCTGGTCAAATAATTTTGGGCCTTAAGTATGGCATGGTACCTTAGTTCGACTTGCGTTCGTTGAGTATTTTGTGTAGCTCGACAGGGCTCGCTCTTAGTAGGCCAGGTGCCCACCGTTGGTCGGCTTACTTGTTCAAGGTTGTTCAGCCTGTGAGAAGGTCGGTGTTCTTGTCTTGAAACGGTTGGTCTTCTTAGCTAGATGTGCGACACGTGTCGGCCGATGAAAAGGACGATGCTTCGTTGTCCGTGAGGGCGATTTCTGATTAGATGTCTACGATGGTTCTCATGGTGGTGCGATCTTCAATCATCCATCTTCATCCCAAAAAAAAGATGGTAAGTGAGCTTCCCTTTGTCTTTTCAATTGAAGTAGGGTTTTATGAAGAACTGAACATGAACTCGATTGGGTTGGTTTTCAAATTTTCCAAGTTCTAGCGTCAGCCTTTGAGTTGTGTTTTTCCTTTTTTCTTTCATTGTAGATGTCTCAAGCTAGTGACTTGGTGGTGGAGGGGAAATGTTATGACTCAGAGGTCAGAGAGCCCCTATCTAACAATGTCGAAATCATTGAGCCATATTTTTCTGAAAGTGAGGGCGAGACAAGCTCGAAAAAAGTAAAAAATAGGATTCAACGGGATAAGAAGGTGGTCGAGAGCTCTAGTTGTAAATAGGGGTCTGTCCCCGAAATGAAGGTTGCCGATAGTTCGAGTGGTGCCCATATTTCGATTGACGTCAAGATCATAGTTAGGAAAGGGGTGTATAGGGCTTTAAAGCTGACCCACGGTCTTCAGAAGGGTACAATTTGCATTCCCATGGTTACCTCATCTAGTAAGCCGCTAGTCTTGGAAGTCGTACCGCTTGTGAAGGCCACGTTCATGGTGGACGAGATGGTCAATAAGAAGACCAAAAGGGTTTGAGCAAGCTCTGAGTCGAGTTTGGAGTGCCTGACTCTGTCGAGCTTAGGTTGCTAGCCAAAAGGGAGGTGTCGAACAATCCTCTAACTAGGATGGTATTTTTCTATCTCGAGTTGATGCACCACGGTGTCCGAGTGTGACAGGACCCGTCCCAAATCCCTCGGAATTAGCATGGGAAGTGCCTGCTCCCGTCTGACACGAAGTGTCAGACTAGGGATACTTCCGTCCTTTACCCAACTGGGGCTATCAGAGTGCGCCATGATCCAAAGGAGGAATGTGAATGTCTCGTCTCTGCTACAGCCACATCCGCAATCAACCTGAAGGGCATTCAAAACATAAAAGTTGTGTGTGGACAAAACAAATATTTTATAAAAACATTTTCATAAAAGACCTTTATGCCCTTCATTAAAAACACATATGCATGCATTCGAAAACCATTTCTAGGGTTCATGCCTGGTTCCCATAAACCGTCATGAACCATCAAACCATTTGAGCCTTAGCCCGAAATCAGTCAAACAACACATGAGACCTCCGCCCAAACCAAAACATGTGGGAACTCGTCCCAAAACCATCTCATATAGGTCTTAGCCCAAAACCAATACGCGAGGGTCTCAGCCCAACGCCATCTCAGTGAAAACTCGTACACATATACATATATACATATATAACCCATCCTAGGCACTCCCGGAGAAGATGCCAACTCGGGGCACACAGCCCCTAGGGAATACATCCCCGATATAGTCACGATGTCTCTCTCTCTCTCTATATATATGTATGTATACTACTCGGGGTCTCACTCCTAGTCTTCTCCCAGGAATTATCCATCTGGGAGGCTCATCTTCGGACCTAGTCCGATCATCTCTCCAGAATCTGGTCCAGTACCACATCATAACGCCCACTCCTGCAACGGAATCCCTATGGGGATACCCACTCTGGTCTGTGGATCGTGACTCTCCAGGTCGACGACTGGAGGAGACCAATCCATAATCTCGTAAGGAGGGTATATACATACCAGTATACAAAACCATAAAAACGGGACTCACGCCCAATAACACAAAGTAAATGGGCCTCCAGCCCGAACATAGGACTCAACAGGGCCTCTAGCCCGATTTCACAATAACTGGGCATCGAGCCCGAACTCATAAATCAACGGGGCATCGAGCCCGATAACTCAGGGTCAGTCACGATCTCGATCATAGCGATGCGTACAACCATCAATCCAGAACTACTCTCAATCCTAGTATGTCGCCGTGAACACATCACTGCCGGGACCATCTCGAGACCGTGGTGCACACTTCGTCGATCGATTCTCTAAACCATCAGCACTCCGAAGTCGAGCCTCCAGTGGCTGCTCAACAACGGGACATGCATCGTAACCACTCCGGATGGAACGCATCCCAATCCAGAGGCGAGCGTCCCGTCGTCCATCGCTGTGCACACAGCACCCGTCGCGACCACAACTCAGACCTGTAGGTCATCAATAGGGTCTGATGCCCGAGTCAAAACCAAATGGGTCTGATGCCCGAGTTAAAATCAATACCAAATGGGTCGTTTTACTTTTCAAAACCATTTCATGAAACCGAAAGCGTAAGCGCGTATAAGCACGTATAAAACCCGAAAACCTCGAAGTACGTGCCCATATGTAAACACACACCAAAATGCACTCAAGGCATCCCAAAACACATTAAAACATATATAAAACATTTATGCATGCATCGATTTCAGAAAGAAAGTCCACTCACAGACCGTCCGCGCTGCCGCCTCGATAAGCGTGCAATACGGCTCTTCCTGGTCCATCGTCGTCTCCGAGACATCCAAACCTGTCCAAATCACTTTAGAGGGTTACTAACTACTTAATTAACCCCTCACTAAACCCCCTAATTTTCCGGGATTTTAAACTATTTTTAAACGCTCACTGAAACCTTCGGACAACCTGAACTATATCGAAACGATGTCTGATCAACTCGAAACCAGTCCCAAAATGTTCTTTACATCGAATAGATGATTTGACATGTTGGAAACTTCTTCAGATTCCCAACCACGCGCCCTCAAGCGCCCTGGGATTGCACTGCGTTTGGGCCTCACGAGCCCATGCACAGTGTCGTCCCTGTCCTCCAGCCGACCGGTCCGGTCCAGTTTTCTTTGCAATCCCGGTCTAACTGGACAGGTGTGACCGGTCTAAGCTCCTACACGGTCCAGTTTTTTATGTTTTCCACTCTAATCGATCATATCCTTCCTAACTCGACCCTAGGAACCTAACCCAATAAACCAAAACTCCTAAAACCTTTAAAACCCGACCGGTCTAACATTTTCTTCACGGTCCAGTTTTCCAAAACCTCCCCTGGTGTTCTTCAACCTCCAAACTCCCTCAAAATCATCCTAACACACTCATACTAACCCATTTAACTCAAAACAAACACCTAAAACTGTCCATAATGACTAGAATGGAAAAATGGATTAAAACGGTTAAAACTGATTACCTCGATCGGTTCCTCCTCCGCCGTCCATGGTGGCTCTGCCTGGGCGAACCACCACATCCACCTGTTCCTCCTCTCACTCTCTTTGGTCTCACTAGTGATCATAGGGTAGAAGGGTTTGGTTTTGGGGGTGAACATTGATCGAGTTTGGGCTTGGAATGAAGAAAATGATCGATGCAAAAGGGAAGGGATATGCATGAAGGAAAAATGATGGGGAATGGATGAATGATAGTTTTCATTCATCCATTGGGTCTGAGAAATATCTGGGCCCCACTTGCTGCCAAAAGTCCTCGTCTCGTAAAACGTGCAATAGTACGTTCGAACTTTCGTGAATGGTAACTTCGCCGTCGAACGTCCGAATTTGACGTGCCGCCTGTCTACGAATTCGTATCATTCTGATCTACATAACGATCATTGGCCCTCGGCCATCTGACCTCCTGGGTCAAAAGTCAACTATTGGCCCCTATTCACCCAAATTACCAAAATGCCCCCGATCTTCTGATCGTCAAAACTTCTTCCACAGATGTTGGAATCGAACGTGTCACATGTCTATGAACTCGTGACGTCTCGAACTACGTTACAGTCATCGGCCAAAGTCCATTTGACCGTTCGAACGAAAAGTCAACATTTTGCCCATTCTAGGGGCAAAATCGTCATTTTGCACCGAACGTCCGATAATCCTCGTCTAATCCCCGATTAGTCTCGCTAATCCATCATTAATACTTTATTAATCCTGCTGATTCGGGACGGGTCGTTACAGAGTTCCACTTCACCTGTGGTTACGAAAAATGGTAAAAAGAATGAGGGTTGCACCGGGCAAGTTGTACCCCAACGTGTGGATAGTGCTCTGCTCCCTCTATGCGGCCTTTCGGTGGGCAGGGCAACCCGAGCTAAACTTTGCTAAGCTCATGTACTATTATGAGTTCAACTTTCAAAAGCAGAGCACTGGGTGGATCTATGTTCGGTGCGTGTAGAAGACCTTCATTCAAATTGATATGCATATGCCTCATAAATGCTTGCCATAGATTTTAATGAACTCTAGAGTATTAGAACTTATTCAATGTGGTTTTCAAAGCCTTTAAGTCATAAACTCTCTAATCTTGAACCTGATCAAGGTAATAGGGTTAACACCACTTATCCAAATATCCATGTCCCTATTTCATCGCACATATGTGATCCCCTTAATTTAACCCCTTTGAGCCTACAATGAGCCTTTCTTTCATCACCCTAAAAGACATACTTACCTGAGCCTAGTATATAAATACCCTTTACCCTTATTCCACAGACGTGGTTGAAGACTTGAAAGATGGTGTGAGATACAAGAAACTTCATTGATGAATGAAGACTTATATGTAAGTATAGGAAAGGACCTATTCAAACTATGTTATTATTCATTGCATTACCTCTTGAAAGAAGAAAAAGAAATGTATGAAAAGAAAGAAGAAATAAATAATAAATAAAAAAATTCTCTGAGGTAATGAGTTGTGAGTTGAGCGAAGTCCTCTATACCTGTGATTTGGAACAAGGAAGAAATGAAGGCCTACATTGAAGAATCTCGGCCTTTTGTTCTAATGCGAACTCAAGGATGTTGATAATGAATATCAAGGCCCAACAAGATGATACTTGGCCTATGATGATAGAAAACACTTATGCCTTTGTAATGGAGCCATTGGTTGAGTCCTAGAATAAAAGTTGACACCACTATCCTAAAATATCATTCCTATATGTGTAGCCTCATTACAACCTTCAATAAAGACCTTATCATCCTTTAAATGAGTAAATTTTGATTGGTTGAGTCTTTTACTTGTGTAAGATTATGGTTTTAATTCATTTGTGCAAGTATGTTACCTTCTTATGGTTTATGTTTGAAATTTTTATGAAGTACTTAATTTTTATTAAGTGAGCATCTTTCTCACATACCTTGAATGCAAACACAAACCCCTTACTATTGAGTGGAAATCATGAGTGCATATCCCTATGAGTTGATTCATACTTGTTTTATTCATGTTGAGATACATTCACCAAGTTTACTTATTGTCTTACTTGTCAAGAAATTTTTTTGCTTCGTATTAGCTTTTGAATTGCATATGCTCAAATAACCTTTTAGTGTAAATCTTTGATGCCATAATTATGTTGATACAATTTGCGACAAATGGTTAAGGGCTTAGTAGTTTTGTTTATTGTCTTCGAAAGAAAAAGAAAAAGAAAAGTTTCAAAGCCTTAGTTTTTTTTTATATTCGTTAGGGACTAGCAAGGTCTAAGTGTTGGGGAATTTGATAAGCACATAATTGATCGTATTTATATGTCAATTATCCTTGCATTTTACCTTGTTATTACCTTTATCATGTCATTTCTAATTAACCTTATGAATTTCAGGTGCTAATTGCAAAACATGACATTATGATGTCAAAACAGGGAAATATGTGGACCATGTCACCAAGGACCTCATTTGAGTCCCAACTGAGGTCCTCCCAGCTTGTACCTTGTCCATGGCGTGTACCGAGTACCTATAATCCATGAGATGTCCCAAGATGTTCCACCGAGAAGGACCTTCCCGTTACTTGATCTTGTACCAACAACATGTCACCAGGACCAGTCCCAGATCATGCTCTACCTATCGGGTCGCAAGGCCAGGCCATGTTCCAGCTATCCGGTCTTAAGGCCAGGCCATGTTCCAGTTATCGAGCTCGTGTTCCAGTACATATTCCCTGTTACAAGTCTTCTTCTCAGTGACATGTCACTAGTGACATGTCCCCAGTCAGGACCAACTTGTGTTACAGCAAATGCCTAACCCAAGACTAGGTTCTGTACAAATCAAGAACCAAAATAGGTTCCCAATGACAAGTTTTGAGGTCGTGTTCCATTTTTTTTCTCCACCTTGTTCCATGGTTGTTCCATATTTCCAGACTTAGGCCCAGCTGAGTACTAGGACTAGGATTTGCCTGTGTGCCTCTGTTTGTGCCAGCGACATGTCACTGGTGACATGTCACCAATATTCTCGAACAGGCCCAAATACAAGTCCTTTTGCGATAAGGACTGATTATCCCACTTTTTTGTGATTAGGATTAAAAAAACATTCCAATTGCGACGAGGACACTAATTCATTCCCAATGTGACTTGGAATCCAAGTCATACCATTTTGTGATTAGGACTCTAGCACCTTCCAATCTCGACAAGGCTAAGATTCCTACTCCGTTTGCGACTAGGATTTGAAGGATTCCACTTCATATTGGAATCAAGCTCATGCAAGGAACAACTTAGTATTCCTTTCAACTCAAGGAAGGGTCTACGGCTAAAAGGGATTATTACTAGATTAGGATTTGTATTTTATTGTTCAATTAGGAATTGAGCTAGGGTTTTTCCTATGACTATAAATACTTAAGTTTTCTCATTAGTTGAGTTTAGTCTCTCATTCTTTGCATCAAAACTCTGTTCAACCGATTTTACCTTTTTAATAATTTGAGATTTCTTTTGCAAAGACCAATTACAACATACTCCATCATAAACACCTTCATTCGTGACATATAGGGAAGTTCCCGAGTGTCTTACCAAGGAGTGTCGACCACTTAGCATCCATAGGGCACTTCCCAAAGAAAAAAAGTGTAACACGACATCTTTACCTTGTGGTTGTCTTTTGAATATTGTTTTTATGAATTGATCTCCAACACAATTCTGGTTTTATACTTTATATGAATTTCAATAATCTTTCATGTGTTTCAATATCTTGGTTTTTTTTATGCTTGTATGTTTTGTTTAATGTTTGATTAGCTATAGGGCAGTTCTCGAGTCTAGATCATTGAAAGTGTATAGGGCAGTTCATGAGCACGTACTTGAGAAAATATGTTTATATTTCGTAAAACTAAGGTTATGGAATTTCATTGGTTTTGAAATTGGTATGATTTATGAATGAGTTAGGTTTAAAGATTAGTTTACCAATGTAAATAATAGATTAGGTTAGTTGAGGTTAGTTTAATCTCATAGAACATTAAAATCCATCAATTACCCCTAAGTAATCAATCAAACGACAATCATGCTTAGGTGCCCTCAATCCCTAGTTTAGAACGATCTCTAGTTAATAATGCTACAATCTACAAAAAAAGGTTTTGCATGCGTTTTCAATAAGTGTTAATTTGATGCTTAGTTTTTGCGTATCATATAACCAAAGGAACCATGACCGAACCTATGATTCCACATCCAAATATGATGCTTCAAAGCACAAGAAAAACCATGATAGTCAAGGCACTACTAGAGCACATATCATCCACATGATACATTCCCTTTTTTTAGTGCCATGCCCAATAATCTCTTTGCTATTGAGGTCCTGAAGAAGGAAAAATGAGGATACATTAGTACTAGACAATTTAATTGTTCAGTTACTTGAGGCACATGCAAGAGATTATTAAAGAGTGAGGGAGCAAGTAGAGTATGTTCCAATAACAATGAGGGTGTTAACACAAATGTGCCAGCACTAGTCATGGGAAAAAACACTCCATTATTTCTCGGGTTAACACCTGTTTTTATTTCTCGAGTTAACACCTTTCATGGTGTTTTCCTTGTTCGGCCATACTTCACTGAACCACCTCCATTCCTCACACACACATACATGTATATATAATAGTGTAAGTCGATGGGGAGATTGGGAGGGAAAATTCATGAGAAACCTAGATTATTCTAGGTCTTTCTCACAAAATTACCAAAATACTCTTATGGAAAAAATTACCAAAATACCCTAATTCAGTTTCAACCTGTATTGAGCCCATCTGACTTCTGATTCCATCATACCACCTGTCTATGAACTCATGAGCCCAAGACCTTCTTAACGGTCATCACGAAATATCCAAAAGATATCTTGATCAAAAAGTCAAACTTTGCCCCTTGAAGGGCAAAATCGTCATTTTTACTTTTCTCAAATTTTTGGGTCGTTACAGAACATCATCCGAAGAAGGCTTTTCAATTTTTCTAGTTAAATATCCTAATTTTTCTCGACCCATATTTAAATTCTCAACAACTTGTGACCAAAGTGAATAATTGATATAAGTGACATGTCCGTGACTAGTTACACAAAATAATCGATATAAGTGTAAAAATAAAAAAAAGGCAACCGACGGGGGTAATCTCTGAGGGCAAAAGCACAAGTAACCGATAGGGGCAATCTCCATAGGCACAAGCAGTGGATTTGGATCTAAAAAGCGTTACTGCTATGATACCATGTCAAAGAGAATAGAAAGAGGCTACTAGGGTTTTAATTAGGGCTGAATAATTCTTTTCCGCTCTCTATGGAGTATTTATATTTTACAATACAAAAGGTCCAACTAGACTAAAATGGAAAATCAAGGAAAATAATTATAATTCATATAAGTACTATAGTTCCTATATTTACAAGATATGGCTCACACCAATAGTTTGTAACTTGTCTTCTATGGAACTTGATGTGCTAATTACTTACACACGATTTAATCCCCTACAAATTTTTTAGTAGTATAGAATAAGTAAGGATCATTCTACATTAGGGATCAGAATGTTTGCTAACTAACATGACGGGATAAGAAAAGACAAGTAAATAAAGTGATTGGGGGCAAGATTGTGAGATTTGGATTTAATTTGACGAAACTAATGAAAATGTAATGAAATCTAAGGTAAAGTTGATAGTGAGAAACTAGCTAAAGTTCAATCTCCACACAACATTGTATCAAATAATTTACATGAATTAATTTCAAGAAATTTCTTTACAAGCTAGTGAATGACAACGTCAAGAATTAATTGTGAAATGCAATAATCCTAGTATTTTCCCTACGTTTTTTGAATTAAACTTTGAGTCGCTTTCAAATCATTATCTTCATGTGATCTAACCATGAACTGGAAGTTAAATGGGCATGTAGAGATCATTAAGCTCCATGAAAAATTCAGTAATTATCTAGGAAAAAACAAGTATGAACCGCATCTTAGTTGAACCTAGGCGTTGCTTAACATACCGATGTCCATTGATAATTGTTACTTATAAATATATGATCATAAGTACGAGATGAAATTTTGTTCTATTCTAGCATCAAATTTCAGCATGCTTAATAATTTTATGACCTAACAACCATACAAAATGAGTTCTTAATCAAAGGCTACGCAAAGCACAACCACCACTAATCAATTAGGAATTTAATTAATCCAGTGAACACATGTTTGGGGCTTTGAAATTGTCCATAGTGTCAGGACCCGACTCTAGCACGATATTGTCCGCTTTGAGCCTCCTCGCCCTCATGGTTTTGTTTTCGGGAGCTCACTGGCTTTGGATTCCCTGGGAACTCCAAAGTGAAGCGAGTTGAGGCTAGTGCAATCCCAGAATGGGTGACCTACTGGAAAGTTGCGGGGAGTGAATTGTAAGACCCGTGTCCTGGAGGGAACGATGAACGATCCCACATTCGGAATGGTCTTGGAGGGGAATGGTGGTGTGCTTTAAAGGTGTAGGCACACACCTATCTAGCACGAGGCCTTTTGGGAGCTCAGTGGCTTTGGGTTCGGTTGGAAATCCAAAATTAAGCGAGTTGAGGCTGGTGCAATTACATGGTTAGTGACCCCCTAGGAAGTTGCACCGTGAGTTCAAGAAAATAAAACCGTGAGGGCGAGAAGGCCCAAAACGGATAATATTGTGCTAGTGTCGGGTCCTGAAACCTAGCTACAAGAAGAATTAGTTAGACATATCCATTATGTTTCAAATACAATATATAATTAATATAATACTAGAATATAAAAGAAGGAGATAGAGAGATGTATGAGAAAGTCAACGTCATGGTTGGAGTGGTGGTATGTGATGGATATAGTTGTTGCCTTGACTAGGAAATGAGGCTAAATTCTGTGTGGCTGAGTCACTGCCAAGTGTTGGAAAAAATGAGACGCGATCTTCTCAGGGAGAAGGAAAGAAGTTTCTAGTTTTCGTTTCTGCGTGTTCATTGCCAAGTGAAGGAGAAAAAGCATTTTCTGCTCTTGTTTGCCTCATTTTTGCGGATATTTGTTGTCGCAAAGTGAGTGAGAGCAAGTGTTTTTTTCTTTTTGTGTGCGAGTTAATTCACTGCCCAATTAGTTCTCCCAATGTGGCTGCCCCTTTCTTTCTTTTTATTTATTATCTTCCTTCCTCCGATTAAATGCTTTCTACCATAAGTCTAAAAAATCAGGTCTTTAGTTGTACAAGCTCAATAAGGATTAGAAAACTTGAAATATAATAAATATTGAATTCCCATGCACTCTGACCTTGTAATAGGGCCCAACCCAAAAACACCTAAATAAACATGTTTGGTCATGCTCCCGCATGACAAATTAGACCGAAATTCCCAAAATACTCTTACACATTTCTCAAACAAAAGATAAGCTCTCGAGTCCTACACAAGGAATAATGCAAATCAACAGTCACATAATATACTAGTGGTCAATTAGAGCAACTAAAATTACGGTAAAACATGGGTACGAACCCTATTCCGTAATTTCCAACAAGCATACAATTGTGGGTCATGCCTCTACCTCAGAAGTAGGCCCTGATACCGAACAAGAGCCTAAAGGGATTTCCAAAACCAACAAAAGTGTGAACGAACAAAAATAAACATAAAACACATTTTATAAGGAAAATATAAATTACCCTCCAATTAGAAAATATCCAGATTCGAGCTATAAAATTATGGGGGTTTTAAACATAAAACTCAAGTTATCAACTGCGGACCCACAAAAATGTAAAAACATAACATGTATAAAAATACATGTGGCCCATATTTCCCTAACATTCCCGTTTACAAAACTATCTAGATAAACATGGACACAATAATTAGTATACAGTATACCTAATCCTCAATACCTGACCGTTGCCAACTGAATCCTTATAATACGTGTAGACAGTCTCGGAATCTGCGGAGCCATGCTCCAGATGTATGAATCAATTTCCATCCTCGAGATCTGCAGATTTGAGCTTCGGACGTCTGAGCCCTGATCATGACATCTCTTGCCTCGAGATCTTTGGAGGTCCAAGAGCTGCTCATAACTCGCGAAGATGGTTAACCTTGAAAATAGTCAAAATGATAAAGCCAAAACATTGCTTTAAAATATATCTTTGACTCCAAATCCAAGTCAAAACATTTAAACTAGGGCCTAAGCCTAAAACACAGTTTCCACAAAACAATTGAAAAACATGTGCCCAGAACTATAAATTGAATATTTATTCTAAAATCATAAATCTGCAGATAATATGCAACAACATTGATAATAATTATTCAAACCATTTCAGTCTAAATAATGTCGTAAATAATTTAAAACAGTTCAATATGCATGCATCATGGTTATGAAAACAATTTTCCACTCATAGTAAGTCTGGTAAAGCTGAACCTCGAGCTATGCACTCCTCCCAAGTCCATGGAGCAATACCTCTTGAAATTTCCAAAAAAGCTCGAAAGTTTTGTATTTTTTCCTCCTTCCCGGTTTCGGTTATTTTGTGGTCCTTTCTTTCGAGTTTTGGTATGGCTTTGATCAAAGAGTTCAAGGAACATGATCTTAGCCTTGGTTTCACGTTTTAACATCTTGAAATTGGAAATCCAATTTCAAAAGTCCACAGGTTCAACATGGTTTTTTAGGGTTCTGAGTCCACACTACTCCTTTGCTTTCTTTCTCTTCTCTTTTTCTTTCCCTAGGTCTCTCTCTCTCTCTCTCTCTCTCTCTCTCTCTCTCTCTCTCTCTCTCTCTCTCTCTCTCTCTCTCTGTGTGTGTTGCTCTTCACGTTCTTGGCTTGCAGGTACAAAGTTGAAGGATAAATGTGGGTGTGGGTTTTTTGTGTGTTTCAGATAGATGTCACAAAGAGATGAAGATGAAGACCCAAAAGTCTTCGGGAGTTGGGAGATGGAGACGCTTGTCACTCATCCAAGTTCTCTAGAAGGATATTTAGGTCCACAACCAAACAAACGACTTCTCAAAGATTCAATCTTAAAATGTCGTAAAACCAAACGTAATTCAAGATTCGTTTCTAACTCGTAAGTTCACCATACGGTATCCAAAATTGATGTGTCACTTGTCCACGTAAATATAATTATGTGACCTTAGTAACAATTCTAGATAGCTGTGTAATAAGTTCTCAAGTCAAAAGTCAAAGTTTGTGTAGTAAAATATATACAAGGGAAAAATAATCAATTTACCTCAATTATTGTTTAAACATAGCCCGTATCATTTTACTTTGTTATACTAAAATAGCCATAACTCCTTTTAGAAAATTCCAATTCACGAACCGTAAGCTAGAATTTCGTATCTTTCCAATGATATATGGCCAATCATCAAGTTCTTCTGGAGCTGGTGCAGTTAATTTCGAGAAATTGACACATCTACTCAAGTTAGTTTCAAAGTTTCCCCTTTAGATTTCCAAAACCACAACTAATGAACTTGAAAAAATCCTATAAAACATTCAAACAAGCTACGTACTAAGATAACATAGTGTTGATGCAGAAATCGTCCGATTCTGCGAAACTCCTTCTCGATCCCTACACATAATAACGAAGATCAAACGAGGTTAAGGTTGAATCCCGGGGGGGAGGGGGGGGTGGTTCAACCGAAAACGCTCCGATGCTTAAGTCAGTTTTCTATGAGAGAATAATCTGACAGAGTGTTTGCAGGAGTTTATGATTACCTTTCGAAGTGAAATGAGGTCTTCTATTTATAGTGAAGCCTTGAGGGTCACCGGAGTGTCTGATTGGCTGAAGGGGAAATTATTAAATAAGTGATTGTACCGAGTGTAATCACTTATTTATTAATGGATAAATAATTCGCTGGGAATTTATTTATTATCGACATTGATCTGATTAATTAATATATTTAGCTGGTAAATATATTAAATTAATGCGGAGACCGTTACATGTCGATGTCAATTTTACCGAGGGTAATATCGGCATTATGAGAATTGTTGGTCACGTGGCGGCTCCTGAATATTCCTGTAATTTATGGCTCCACAAATGCCCCCACATCGCTTAGGAATTCGAGGAATCCTAGGGGATGTAGTCTCCTTGTGGTTCCAGTAAATCATGTCTTAATATTTCGTATAGGAGTAGGACTGCTCTTTCCCGGATGTGACTGGGGATTTGACTTTGATCCTGTTCTAAAAAAGAATTTTTTGGGCTTGTAGTCCTATCTTGAGTTGGTTGTACAAGCCCAATTTACTATTAGGGTTTGCTTAATTTTCTTTATTTAAATGAGAGTATGAGACTCTTATTTGATAAAGAAAATAAAACCCTAATACTGTTAGTGTGATTGTCGTAGTGAAGAAGTCGGGCTCCTCTGTCGAGTAGGTAAAATTCTTTCCTTCAGCTGCTGTTCGTTTTTTCATTGTTGTAGGTTATGGTGGGGTGTGGAAAAATCTGGGGAGTCAAATATGGGATGGCTGGGCACATACGGTGGAAGGCGTGTGGAAGAGATTTTGGCCAGGTAAGCATGGGCGGACACGATGCAGTGGGCAAGAAGGTCGGCGCAGTGCAGGTGGGCCCTCTAGGTGACGTCGGCAGAAGAAATCACAGAGCATGGCGTGCGCTGATGGGGCTTGGCGAGTTCGGCGGGACGGCGCCGAGGCGGATTCGGTGGATTCGGTGGCGAGGCGCGACTCGAGTGCTGGCTTTCTGCAGGCGATGGATCCCACGGGGGCAGGGGCTGTCGGAAGTGCGCCGTGGCTTCAAGGGGACAGAGTTGCTTTTGCTGTTTGCTTTACTCAGCAGATATTTTTTATTTTTATTTTTTTTCTTTTCTTTTTTGCAGCTCCTTGTAAATAAATATGTATTAATTATAAAATACATACTTATTTTTATTTTTGTATATATATGTAAGTAAATATATACTAAAATATAAAGTATATATTTATCTTTTTTGTATATGTTTTGATATGTAAGTAAATATATACTAAAATATAAAGTATATATTTACCTTTTTTTGTATATGTTTTATATGTAAGTAAATATATACTAAAATATAAAGTATATATTTACCTTTTTTGTTATAGGTAATAGATACGTATATGTATGCATATTTATTATTATGTTTTGAAACTGACTAACTTTGTTCCCTTTTTAGCTGTGCTGCTCCTGGGTGTTCCGAAGGTTCGAAGTTCTCGATCACAGCGAGTTCAGGGATGTCAAGCGGGAAGCAAGAGACGAGGTCGGGAAAGCCACACTTGTGGGAACGAGGAGGCTCACGCAGCGCGCGTCCATTCGTCGGGGAGCAGATCGAGCTACTTGACCTTGACGAATTTGAGAAGTGGAGGAGTCTCCATGAAGATGCTTTCCCTGAAGGCGTGGTTGTTGCGCTCGGCGACGCATGTGGAGCTACGAAGGCCCCGAGGGGAGCTGTTTCCATAAGCAAGAAGGCGAAGCTTCTCCGGTGGATCCAGTTTCACCCTCTGATCATCAACTGGGGTTTCAAGTTCCCGTTTTCGAAGCTATTCACCAAGATCATCTGCCAGATGGGGTGTTGCCCTTCCCAGCTGCACGGCGACGCTTACCGCCACATCATGTGCTTTGAGAAGCTGAATGAGCTCTTCAACTTGGAGCTTACTGAGGATGAGTTCTGGCACTGCTACTCGGTGGAGCACAAACCAATTCCCGGCACGCGGAGTATACATGTGGTCCCGAAGGTTGAGCTTTTCGTGGGCACGTTGTTTGATGACGAATTATACCGAACTTCGTGCATTGAAGTTGGTGGCGAATAGGATCGTAATTGCGTCAATGGACTAAATATTGCTTCGCGCTACCGTGGCCCATCTGACTTGTACGTCATTACCAAGTTCCATGCTGCCACCAAGAAGATTGACAGAGTTCTCATGGTTCCTCCGCAGTTTCGTGAGATGAGCTGGTTGCTTAGTCCTCGCAGATGCATGGCTGGTGGGCGTCCTCCAGTAGACTTGGTCAAAAGCTGGTTCATTTCCTTGAGGCACAGGAAGCAAGGAGTCCAACCAGTGTGCACGAGTCGAGACGAATCAGGCGCCCCTCCGGCAAAGGTGCCCGACCAGCCTGTGCCCCCAAGCGGCACTTCCCAGATTGTGTCCAGTTCATCGAGCCCAGCGGGATCATCGAGTAAGCGCAAGTCTTCAGGCGAGCCTCAGAGAGATCCGGTGAAGAGTTCAGTCAGGTCCCCGAAGAAGCTGAAGGTTGTTCACGCTCCTTCTGAAGTTCGGGTGGTGCCCCCTGCCCTGGTGTCGGCTGCATGTTCCCCTTCGAAGAGACCGATTTCGGATCCCTCCAAGAGATCGACTTCAGATCCCTCGAAGAGGACCTGCGGTAAGGTTTTGAGCGCTGATCGTGGAGGAGTCGGAGTTACTTCCGCGAAAGCAGGGAGTTCTCAAGTCCGCGAAGGCGAGATGCCCTCGAAATGCGACAAGGGTGGAGTAGCACAGGAAGCCCACGACAAGGTCGCCAAAGAGCTCGAAATTGTAAAGGTTGGGGCTCGTAAGCTTGCCGGTATACTACGCCTCCAAGCCAATATCCAAGTTGAACTCAAAAAACTCAAGTCCGAGCACACCGTACTTCAAGAATCTCACGCCCAACTTCAACGAAGAAATGAAGATTTGGAGAAAAAGTTGGGTTTGCTAGAAGTCAGTTTGGATGAATTGAGGAGCGTCCAAGCCGAGAAGTTGTTGGCGGAGAGTGAGCGAGACGTCGCTCTCAACGAATCTGAGCTGCTGCGTGGTTCTCTTCAAGACTCTCGGGAGAAGATTGGGCTCCTGGAGGTTGAGGTAGAGCGAGCTCGTGCTGAGATTGAATGTTTGAAGTCTGAGCCATACTCGCCTCCTTGTGCTCCCCGCGCCTCGTGTTAGAATGTAGAGGAGTCGAAAATTCTGTGGAGGATTTGAAGCTGAATTTGTTCGTGGCAGGTTGTAGTGAGTCCGAGATGGAGTGACGCCTTGCTCGTGAATACGTCGAGGGGTATCTTGATTGTCAGAACAACATGTCCCCTAAGTACGCGATTCAAGAGGGAGACATTGAAGATACGTCTCGTCGGGCTGCAAACTTAGAGCAAGAAGCGCAACATGGGGAAGCGATCCCACCAGAAGTGCCAGGTACCGCGCCGATGGGTTCCCCAGAGCATTTTTATGATGACCCTATTCCCGACATTGGCGACTCGTTCTACGATGGGATTCCTGAGCTGTCCGGCGAGGACTGGGCCCATTTTACACATTTAATGGGTATAGAAGATGTGATTTCGGACTTGCCTTAGGCTCGTAGTGGGGCTTCTCCATTTTTATTTGTTTTATCAAACAAGCTGTTGAGCTGTCGACTTGTGACTCGCCAACCTTTTCTTTTGTTCTTGTTTTAGTTCAAGTGGTTGAGCAATCGGTATGTGATTTGCCTACCCAGCTTTCTCAACATTATCAATATAACGTCTTCCTTTATTTTCCTTCAAACTTCGTAGAATCTTTACCTTCATAGGCTTGTTATCATCTGTCGGTTTGAGAGATGTTGAATATTTGAGTTTTGTTGAACCAAGTGCAACTTGGGCTTATGTGTTGGTCCGCGAGGGTGACCTTTATGTACAAAAATGTTCGCTGGGAACTCGTCTCAACTCAGAATTGTGTGAGACCAACGGCGTTGGAAGGCTAACTTCCACATCTTTCTAAATCCGTCGACCTCATGTCAGGGAGATCAAAATTCAGTAGTCTAGGACTGAATGAATCTCGTACTCATGCGCTGGCGCGTGCAGTTGACCTTCGTGTACAAAAGTGTTCGCTGGGAACTCGTCTCAACTCGGAATTGAGTGAGGTCAATGGCGTTGGAAAGCTAACTTATGTAGCTTTTTAGGGCCATCAAGCTCATGCCAGGGTGAGCAGAATTAAGCGACCTATGATCGAATGCGTTTCGTACACGTGCGCTGAAATGCGGCATCGGACTTCGAATATTAAAACATCTGCCCATTGTTTGTCGTGGCCTAATGGTTGCCCCTCTTGGTGGGGTTGGAAGTTTTTCTTTTTTAGTAGCTTTCCGACTCCACCGAGTCCAGATTGTGGATGGTTTCATATGCTTCTCCGAGGCGGGCCCTGGGCCTTTCGCATGACGAAGACCTGAGTACTTCGAGTAGCGAAGGCTTGATGTGCTTTGCATGGCAAAGGCTTGGCGTGCTTTGCGTGGCAAAGACGTGAGTGCTTCGAGTGACGAAGACTTGAGTGCTTCGAGTGACGAAGATTTGAGTGCTTCGCGTGGCGAAGGCTTGATGTGCTTTGCATGGCAAAGACGTGAGTGCTTCGAGTGACGAAGACTTGAGTGCTTCGCGTGGCGAATGCTTGATGTGCTTTGCATGACAAAGGCTTTATGTGCTTTGCGTGGCAAAGGCTTGATTACTACGAGTGACGAAGACTTGGGTGCTTCGCATGGCGAAGGCTTAGTGCGCTTTTGTGTGTTCTAAATAAAAACGTAAGCGATAAGAAAATTTCACTAAACATTGAAACAAAACATCCTGAATCTTATTGGAAGATGCCATGTGAGAAAAGTAGGCGTTGAGCCGAATTTTATCCACATGTTTTGTGTCTTTGATGATTATTTGGTCACTGACTCAGTGTCCTAGACGTAGTACTTCCGAAGGTGATGGGCATTCAGTGCTCCGCCTACAAGTTTCCCGTCCATGGTCTCCAAGATGTAGCTTCCTTTCCCACCCACTTGTTGGATGTGGTAAGGACCTTCCCAGGGGGATTTGAGCTTTTGAGACCCGGGGCGGTTTGGTGTTGCAAATTTTTTCTTAAGGACCAGATCGCCAGGAAGAAATTGTCGAATCTTTGCTTTTTTGTTGTAGAAACTCCTGACTTGTTGCTGGTAATTGAAGATGCGTTTGACGACTTGTTCTCTCAACTCTTCGCTTAAGTCAAGGGATGTTCTTAAGGCCACAGAATTGACGGTAGGATCGTCAAGCTCCGTGAAAGGTGCCGGAATGACGACGTGCGGCGGGATGACAGCGTTTGTTCCAAATGCAAGTGTAAACGGGGACTCGCCTGTCGCTCGTCGCGGGGTCGTCCGGTAGGCCCAAAGTGCACCGTCGAGTTCTTCCTCCCATAGTCCTTTTTTGTCGTTGAGCCGCTTCTTGATGCAATCAAGGATGGTTTTATTTGAGGCTTCGGCTTGGCCGTTGCCTTGAGGGTAGTATGCTGTGGAGGTGAAATGCTTTATTTTCCACGATTCGAAGAACTCCTTGATAGATGCGCCAGTGAATTGCGTTCCATTATCGGTTAATATGACCTTCGGTATCCCAAACCGACAGATAATTTGGCTCCAGACAAATTTTTGCACATCCAATTGAGTGATGGTCGCCAACGCTTCGGCTTCTACCCACTTGGTAAAGTAATCGGTGGAGACAATCAGGTACTTCTTATTTGGAGTTGGCGTAGTCGGCAGCGGTCCGACTATGTCACTGCCCCACTGCATGAATGGCCAGGGGCTGACCAGAGAGTGTAACTCTTCTGGGGGTGCTAAGTGGTTGGGCTTGTACCTTTGGCACTTATCGCATGCTTGGGCATATCTGAGTGCATCTTGATTCAAAGTTGGCCAGTAGAATCCTGCGCTAAGTGTCTTTTATGCGAGCGATCTTCCTCCGAAATGGTTTCCACATTGCCCTTCGTGAATCTCGGCCAGGACCTTCAATGTCTCAAGGTGCCTTAAACATTGTAAGTTTGCCCCTGTGAAGCACCGACGAAAAAGCCGGCCGTTGTCGATGTAGTATCGTGCAGCCTTCATTTGAATTTTGCGAGCTTCTAGTCGATCGTTTGGCAAGGTTCCATTCACCAAGTAGTCAACGAGTGGGTCTTGCCAACTTGGGGCGAGGTCAACTTCTCTTACTTCGACTTCATTCATGTCAATGCTGCGCTGCTCTAGATACTCGATCGGGATCGAGCGTCTGAAGCGATAGTCGAGTGCCGATGCCAAATTCGCGAGTGCGTCGGCTTGTGCATTTTCGGCTCTAGGGAGCTGGTAGAAGGTGAAGACTGTGAAGTAAGTGAGCAGCTTTTGTACCTTGTTGTTGTACTGAAGCATCCTCGCATCTCTTGCAGCGTACTCCCCGATGGACTGGTTGTTAGTGATCAACTGAGAGTCAGAATGTATGGCAATCTTCTTAACTCCAAGTTCTTTAGCAAGGACTAAGACGCAAATCATCCTCGTACTCTGCTTCATTGTTGGAGGCCTTGAATCCGAATTGGACTGCTTGCTCCATCATCGAACCATCGGGGGTTATAAGGACGATGCCTGCTCCTGCGCCTCGTTGATTTGACGATCCATCCACAAAGAGCTTCCAAAGTGGGTTGATCATGGAGGAGCGCGATGAGGATTGTCCGAGTGTTTGTTCACGTTGGGGAGGAAGCTCGGTTGGGTGTGAGTCCTTCTCAAGTTCCATGCCCCGAGTTTCTTCTAGTAATGCTGGCGTGAACTCCACAATGAAGTCTGCTAAGGCCTGGCCTTTTATCGCAGCCCTTGGGCGATAAAGCATGTCATGTTGACTCAGCTCTATTGCCCACTTCATGACTCTTGTTGAGGCGTCAGGTGCATGGAGGAGTGACCGCAGGGGGTACTCCGTCATGACGATCACCCGGTGGGCTTGGAAGTAGGGCCTTAGCTTCTTTGTGGTAATCAGTAGTGCCAGAATTAGTTTCTCCACCTTTGGATACTGTGTTTCAGCGTCGAGGAGAGCCTTTGATGTGTAGAACACTGGGAGCTGCACTCCATTTTCTTCCTTGATTAGCGCGGAGCTTACGGCCACGTCAGAAACCCCCAGGTAGAGGAATAGGTCCTCGTTGTCCTTTGGCTTTGATAGCAACGGCGGAGATGCTAAGTAGCTTTTGAGATCTTGGAAGGCCTTCTCACACTTCTCATCCTATTTATCCTTGGATGCTCTCTTCATTGCTTGGAAGAAAGGTCGACATCGATCTGTGGCCTTGGACAAAAATCGATTTAGAGCAGCTGCGGGACCTGTGAGACTCTGTATCTCCTTCAGACTTGATGGTGACTTCATGTCCTGAATTGCTTTGATTTGCTTCGGGTTTGCCTCAATTCCTTGCTAGGTGACAAGGTACCCTAGGAATTTTTCGGCAGCCACCCTGAAGGTACACTTTAGGGGGTTAAGCCTCATCCTGTATTTCCTCAGCAACTCGAAAGTTTGTTTCAAGTTTGCGATATGGTCCCCCCCGCCTCCCCCTTTGATCATGATGTCGTCGACGTAGACCTCCATCGTCTTCCCGATAAGATCCTTGAAGATGCGATTGACAAGTCGCTGATATGTAGCGCCTGCGTTCTTGAGACCGAAGGGCATGACCTTATAGCAGTAAACTCCTATTTCGAAGACGAAAGCCGTCTTATCCTTGTCGCTTTCATGCATGAATATCTGGTTGTAGCCGGAGTATGCGTCAAGGAAGCTAAGAAGCTCGTTACCCGCCGTGGAGTCCACTAGGAGGTCGATCCTCGGTAGGGGATTGTTGTCCTTTGGGCATGCCAGGTTGAGGTCTGTGTAGTCGATGCAAACTTTCCATCGCCCTTCCTCTTTCTTTTTCACTAGTACAATGTTGGCTAGCCATTCCGAGTAAGGGACCTCCTCAATGGAGCCAGCTTCCAGTAGCTTGTCGATTTCAGCCTGAATGATTGCCACTTTCTCCGGGGAGAAGTTTCGCTTTCTCTGCTTGATTGGCTTGAAGTTTGGATTGACGTGCAACCTGTGGCAAGAAAATGTAGGGTCTATCCCGGGCATGTCCGACGGCGTCCATGCAAATACGTCCTTGTGCTCGCGTAAGAACAAGGTGAGTTCCTCCTTCTCTTCGGGGTTTAGGCGTGCCCCGATGCGTGCATACCTCTTAGGAAACTGCGGGTCAAGTCGTATGAGGATGACATCGTCTTCTGGTTACCATCCTTCAGGCAAAGGAGGTTCTTCACGGATGTCGGGATCTTGACCCGCTGTTGGCTACTATGCGGGAGCTGAAGGCGTGGGTTTGCCCCTGGTGGCTTCGACTGTCTGGGGGATGAATTCCGCTACCTTGATTTCTTTTAGCCCCTCGGTGAGGCACTTGCGCGCCATGGCTTGATCTCCCTTTATTTCTCCGACTCCTCCACCCGGAATGGGGAATGGAATTTTCTGGTACAAGCTCGAGGTGTTGGCTAGTATCTTGTGCATCCATGGCCTCCCCAGTATGCCATTGTAAGGTGAGTACTCGTCAAGGACGTAGAAACTCTGTTTTGAGACAACCGGGGGGGGGGGGGGAGTGGACATCAAGTTGGATCGTGCCGATGGACATGCTTGTTGACCCGTTGAAGCCTCGCTTTCTCCACGTCGTGAAAGATTCGAGTCCCATCTTCCGGACCGCCTCAATGCTGAGGATGTTTGCAGCACTTCCCTCATCCACGTGAATCCGGTTGACCTGCGCATGGGCAATCTGGATTTAGATGACGAGGGCGTCGTCATGGGGCCAATCAAGTCCAACCTTGTCCTGAGCGGAGAAACCAATGATCGGGTCATCGGTTCCTTGTGCTGCAGCGACATAAGTGACTTGGGATACAGCGAGGGCCTCATGGATTTTCCTCTTCCTTTGCTTCCTTGTTGTCCCCTGTAACTCGGACTCAGCGATGATGGTGCCTACGCGGATCATCTTTTGCGCGGGCTCCTGGGGGCCTTTGTCTCCGAGATGCTCTGTTGCCTTTTTCTTGACGTATTCGGTGTAGTGTCCTTCCTTTAAGAGGTCCCGGAGGTACCTTTTGAAGGTCTGACATGTGCTTATGTCATGTCCATAACAATTGTGATAGGCACACCACTTTGACTTGTTGGCCCTTTCCTGGTCGCCTTTGACGGGAGCTGGTCTTTTGAACCACGACTTTTCCTTTATTTGATTGTATATCTAGAGGACGGGTACCGAAAACTGAGTGTTCTGCCTTGTACCGGCAAATTTATTGGATGACGGGTTCCCCTTGCGTTTGTTGGTCTTCCCGACCGAGTTCCCGTGGTGAGCGTCGTCCCTTGGCTGCACAAACGCCTTCGTGGGATTCCCTCCATCTTCTACATGGTTGGTGGCATGCGTGGTGTTTTTCTCGTCTTCCCAGCATGCATGTCGCTCTGCTAGGGACAACATCTTAATGAGACTTCGAGCATTACTCATGACGATGTCTCCATAGAGCTGGCTCTCCCGTGGTAGGCCTTGCTTGAATGCCATGGCTGCGACGAGGTCGCTGCATCCCGTGATACGTGATTTTTCTTCGCAATACCTCCTGATGTATTGCCGCAAGGTTTCTTTGGATTTCTTTCGGACGGTGAAGAGATGGTCGTCCTTGACTTCGACGGTGCGGAGCTGTGAGTACTCCTTCACGAAGGCAAGGGCCAATTCCTCGAAGGAAGCGATCGATCTCCGGGGGAGATGGTTGAACCACGTCGTCGCCTGACCCTGCAGCGAGGCTTGGAAAACTTTGCACATGAGTGCGTCGTTGTGCCTGTGAGGTACCATGACGCCGCGATAATAATTGATTTGTTTTACCGGATCGGAGGTTCCCTTGTATTGATTGAAGTTGGGAGTTGAAAACCGTTGCGGGAACGGTTCTTCCTCAATGTCCCTTGCGAATGGTGAAGATGATGACGTCTGAATTTGGCGCCACAGGTCATCTTCCAAGTCTTCGTCTCGCTGAACTCCCTGGAGACGTCGATCTAGCATCCTTCGAACGTCCTCAGCGTGCAAAGGTTCTTTGTGACGGGGGTTTCCTCGCCGGGTCAAATTGTGTCGACTCCCTCGAGTTTCAGCTGGCCTGGTTCTCGAGCCTGCTGGCGAGTAAGTCTCGTCCCCCTCACTGTGATCATCTGAGCGGGTGCGTGACGCACGTGAGACTGCTTATTGCCGTCGGCCATCGCGTGGGTACTCGATGCGCGAAAGTGCCCCGAGGCGTCCCCCTAGTCGTTCGCGGGCTGATGGCCTTGGTTGATCTCGTCCTCTTTCCCTAGTCGTTCCGGGATGGGTGATCTCGTCCTCTTGACATCTTACGAGGTTCAATGCCTTTTTCGGAGGTTCGAAGTCCCGATGTCCCCCAACAGCTGTTGTAAGAGCTCCGATTGGGCTCGAACTTGGTTGTTCAGCTGCTCGACCTACTGTGTCAGTCCAAGTCACGGAGGTGACCCCCTAAGTGCTTTCTCGCGACGAGTAGCACGTCGGGGTGCACGTCGCGCGCCTTCAGACGTATGTGAAGAACCCTGTCCCCCTGGTTCCTGGGTGTTGGCCTGCGGGTTGCGCAGGGCGTCCAAGTGCCTCCTTAGGTCCAAGTCGGCATGGAGCTGATTTGGGACTCTCAGAGATGCTTCTCCTGCCAGCAGACCGTCCGTTTGTTGAAAAAATGTTGCGCCTGTCCCCGTTGCAGGTGGGGGGTTCACGGTAGTGGTGGCCATGGGAAACGTTCCAAAACTGAACATGGGTGTCCAATCTGTCCTTCCGAACGGCAGGTTAATTGACGAGTGGCGCGGGTCGTACAGGAGACGGGAAAGTGATTCCTCTGGAATCGTTGGGAGAGGTTCACTCACGGCTGCAATCGCAGCAGCAGATGAGGCAGCCTCGTAGGCTCGTGTGGATCGGCGTGTTCTGGCCATGTGAAGAATGGTAGGTGTCGAAAGTGTGATGATTGAGTTTTTTCCAGGAAAAACTAAAGAGCACGCTTTGAGTATTTCTCAAATCGGCTCTCAATGAAAGCACCAGTTGTTGATGCAGAAATCGTCCGGTTCTGTGAAACTCCTTCTCGATCCCTACACACAATAACGAAGATCAAACGGGGTTAAGGTTGAATCCCGGGGGGGTGGTTCAACCGAAAACGCTCTGATGCTTAAGTCAGTTTTCTGTGAGAGAATAATCTGACAGAGTGTTTGCAGGAGTTTTTGATTACTTTTCGAAGTGAAATGAGGTCTTCTATTTATAGTGAAGCCTTGAGGGTCACCGAAGTGTCTGATTGGCTGAAGGGGAAATTATTAAATAAGTGATTGTACCGAGTGGAATCACTTATTTATTAATGGATAAATAATTCGCTGGGAATTTATTTATTATCGACATTGATCTGATTAATTAATATATTTAGCTGGTAAATGTATTAAATTAATGCGGAGACCGTTACATGTCGATGTCAATTTGACCGAGGGTAATATCGGCATTATGAGAATTGTTGGCCACGTGGCGGCTCCTGAATATTCCTGTAATTTATGGCTCCACACATAGGAAACATGCAAAGAAAAATACAAGAAAATACGATAAAACGTCGCATAAATATGCTCATATTAAACATTTAGCTAACAACCCAATCAATTCTTAAACCAGCCTATCCTATTGCTAGGAACCATACTAAAAGCCAATGCCACCACTACCTCCACCATTTTTTTTTTCATTTTTTAGACCGCCTCCATCATCATTGATATCCTGACCACCAATTTTACTGATGTTTTCGCCGATGATATTAAAATGTATATTCTCAGGAAAAAAGTAGGAATTATATTGTTAAAACCTAAAATGCTGATAAGTTAATCCAATATGAAAACTTGGGAAAATTCTACGAGTTTGGTGTTTGTTTAAACCCATGACTTAAAATTCATGTTGCTAGCTACAGTCTAGTGGTTTTTTGATAGCAGAGGTGTATTCAATTTAGATTTTCATAGAGTCTAAGTACCCATTTGATTTTGATTTGAAAAACTGTTCAATTGTTAAACATGGTTGATAACTCATTTTTGAAGAATGAATTTAGAAAGGAAAACACAAGATAAAAAAATTTGCAAGTTTTATACACATCAAATTATTGTATTTTGAATTTTAGAATACAAACAAAAATAAAAACATACTACATACAATATTAAGTGAAAAGCTACCACAATAGTATCATAGTCGTCATCATCACCACCCCACCTCACCACCACCAATGCTGTTTTCACCATCGAATGCTACTATCACCCCATCACCTCCTTAACCATCGCTTCCAACACCATCACCACCACCACCACCGCAACCACAACAATGGCCTCTCCCATCACCATATCACATCCACTACCACCCAAAACCTCCATTATCACCACCTACACTACTACCACTACCTTTAACACCACCTCTACCATCTTTAGCACCACTTCCACCACCACCACCCCACTACCACCACCACTGCATCCACCATCGTCGCTACCACCATCTCACCACCACCTCCATCATTGCTACCACCTTACCACCACCACTCTACCACTACTACCACCACCATCTTTGCCATCACCACCTCCACCATCGTCTCAGCCACCACCTCCACCACCCTAGCCACCCACCATATAATATCGCTGCCAGCCCCACCCATTCACCATAACCAATATTGCACCACCACCACCCCTTCATCGGTAGCACCCAACAACCACTATTGTCGGCGTCATCACCTCCAAATTCATCTTCACCCCAGCTAACACACCACAATATCTCTACTATTACCATTCCCATGTTTTCATCTTGAAATTTATGTTTGAAAATTATTGTCTACTGTGTATTTAATCTTTCTTAAATTTTACATATTTGTACCAAACAAGTTTTTATTTTTCATTGTTTCAAAATAATATTCATAGTAAATATCAAACACATTCTCAAATAATAAAAATGCAAAATCTTATCTGATGTTTTCAATTTACAAAAAAAAATATTTTAACAACTTTTTTACAAAAAGATATTAAATGGGATATAAATGTCTCTAAAAGTCCGGATGCATTTAATTGGGATTTTAAAATATTTGGTAAATTTTTTGGGGTATCCAATCTATACTTTATAGCGATTTATAAGTCATTAAAATTTGAGGTGTATTTAACCATGATATTTCATAAGTGCATAAAAGTGTATTGAAAATATCAATGAATATAGTAGGTTTTATTAAATGGGAGCGTTTTATAGAGTTTGTTGAAACCCAAAATGGACCAATGAAACTGTGAAAAGATAGACTCACACCAAAACACAAAAATATACATAGTAAACACCCCAATTGGCTTGCATGCACCGTGTTATACCATTCTCATAGTAATATAAATGTTTGTGCATGATACATAGACTAAGATCCTTAGTGGAAAAAAATGAGAAGGCAGAGAAACGAGAGAGCTCTATGTTTAGCAAACATGTAGGTATAGGTCATGGCCACAATCATGGGCTTAGTCCTAATCCACAAAAATAGACTAAGATATCAGCAATCTAAAGATATAGACTTGCTAGACTTGAAGAGAGAAACTAATCCATACCAAGATCAACATCTGATGATAGGACCTATCCCTAGGTTCTGTGAAAACCGGATCGGTTCCGCTCCCGTCTGACAACTCTTCTCAGACAATGGATATTACCAATTTTATTCATATTCATATTTTATTAAATGATCCAAATTAAATCCACCCTTGTGGGAATAACACCCACGTCTAACTCGTTAACCCCATCAAGGGGTGAATAAATTACTAATTTATCCTTATTCGAGGCTTTACTCCTATTATTAAAAATTATCACGTTTTACCCTCTCGTTTACACAAACAATAAAAATAATTAAGCACCACAAATCTATTAATCTCCCAACTTGATCCCTCAATTTTGCCAAGAATTAAAACTTAAATTAACACGTAGCATATACCGTTGAAATCACAATTACGTCTAAAACATACTTATCATATATGTAAATACTTAACTAACACCTTTCTATGTTACTATTATTCCTTACTTTCTTATAGATTTATTACTAGTCCATTATAACCATTATCATTATTATAAATTTAGTCATATTTAAATAATCACATACAACCACCAAAATACTTTCAATCAACGATATTCATCATCAACATCAAAGAACATCATATCCTCAAATATCAAGAAGCATACATGTAATGACCCAGGCTTTTAAGGAAAGAAAAATTAGCAAGATTGGGTAAAATGACGATTTTTCCCATGAAAAAGTCAAAATGTTGACCTTTTTTATATGGATGTCTCTTGGGAAATCCAAGAAGATCGTTACGAAGGTCCCGGAATCCTAAGTCCATAAATAGACGGCATTCCAAAATCGGAGACCCTATGAAGTCGATTATGGTAAAAAAAAAACCCTTATGGGTATTTTGGTAATTTAAGTTGGAAGGCAATTTTGGTCATTTGCATTACGAACCTATTAAATACTGCCACGTGTCAAGTCTAGAGAGTTTTGATATTTTATTCCTCCCACCGACTCATTCTAATACATATCGGGGGTGTGTTGCTTTGTGTTATTCGGTGGGCATACGCCAAAGGCCATGAATGGCCATGAATTCATACACCGTGAAAGGGAGGCAGAGCCAGTGAGAGAAAGAGTATGAAAAGTGAGGGAAGTGATGAGAGCAGAGAAGAAAGGGAAAAGAACGACCAGCCCTGGAAAACCCGAAACCATGGTTTTCATGGTTTTGCTTTCGCTTTTTCAGCAGGGATGTGAAAGCTTGGAAACCAAGCTTACTAGTCAGTTCTACATGATCATGCGACATCAACAAGCCCACAATTTGAGGCTTGGATGCTGGAAAATGGTGCAAGTTGAAGATCAAAACATGGCCGATAAGAGAAGGTATTGTCTTTTGATTTGTAGTCGTTTGTTCTTTGTTTTGACGTCATAGATCCACCGTGGAGATGGATTAGAGGATAATAGATGAAACAAGAATGAAAAAGATGAAGAAATTAGCATTTTAGGGCGGGGTCGAGTCACCTGGGTCAGGTCCTGCGTTCAAACCCATAGGTTAACCTGACCAAGGTTGACGATGACTGTAACTTGGCACGTGGCTCCCACACGCAGCCACTTCAGGTGACGCATGTGGGAGAGTGGTGCCTATTCTCATTATGTGTTCAACATGAAAGTTTATGTATTGGACGATACGAGTCCAACAGTAAAATTTTCGAGACGATCGGATATCATCTCGGGGCAACTTTGACTGTCCTTATAAATGATTTTTGGGATGGTTAGTGATCCTTAGAATTGATTTTCGACAGGATGTGATGTTCACGGGAAAACGTACAATGCGGTTCGTTGGTGTACGATATGTGTGAGTGGACATTTGTTTTCCTAAAATCCTATGCATGCATATCTATATGGTTCTACATGATTTAATGTTTGACTTTCTTAATGATATTTTGAACATGATTTCATATGATTTTATATGAGTTTTGATGATTTTACGGTATATGGCACGTTTTACGAGAATTTTTTTTTTGGATTATATTAGACTCTGGATTGGTTTTAGAGTCTATATGTGATTCCTACAGGTCTTGCTGATATTTGTTGATTGGATTTTACATATGAGTTTTATATGATTTTATGAATATTTTAATGGTTATTTTACTTGGTTTTTGCTATGCTTGTGATTTGGGCTTAGGCCTGAGTTTTGAGGTTTGGTTTTGGTCTTGGTTTCTGAAATTGAATCTGGATATAGAATGGTTATATGGTATGGTATGTGGCTATGGAGTTTATGTGTGAAATGACCTGAGTATATTTGTGACGGTGCTTGTTGGTTTGTATTCTCGGACGTCGAGCTGGGGGCTCCAGATACTAAGACTAGTATTATGTATGATTATGAATGATGTATATGTGTGATTGTGATGTGATTGGATGACCCTCCTCGTGTTTTGGATTAGTTGTGCCTCAAACGTCTAGTACCAGAACTAAGCTCCGATTCCTTGAGACGGATTACTACCCAAATGTCCAGAGCCAGGCTTTGTTTATTTGAGACAGATTAGTACTGAGACGTCCAAAATAGGGCTCTGTTTTCTGGGATCGATCCACACCCATACGTCTAGATCTGGGCTTTGTCTTCCTGGGTGATATCCGAGCGTCCAGAGCGGGGTTCTATTTTCTCGAGCATTCGGACGTCAAGAGCAGGGCTCTGTTTTCCCGAGTGATATTGGCTTACTAGTAGTGCATATTGATATGATGGTTTAGCTTGCAGACATTGAGAATAGGTCAGTCGATATGATGGGTTGGTACTTGATATGGTTTTATGATGGGAAAGTTTTTGGAATTACTAGTTTTTTAGTACTACACATATTTCGAGATTGTTATTTTATCGGTAAACTTGATGCATGCATAGTTTTATAAAACAGTGGGAAATTAGTATGTTTTCAAACTATATTTTTAAAACGTTTATTTTTGTCCACTCACACATTTTCCTTGGTTTTAAATCATGCGGGGCCGCTACACAGGAATCGAGATTACTTTTAGAATGGAGGCATGAGTTGAGGAATATACAAGTATGCTTTGTCTAACAGGGTTTCGAGGGTACTTTCGATACTTTGGGCTACATGTCGGACCAGAGCAGGGCTAGGGTATGTTATATATGGTATTTTCCGGGTTGGGTTCTGCCAATATATACATATTCTCCATATCTCAAACAATAGTAAAATTGCATAATCCCCTTCATGAATCTAACTTTTTTAGGGGCATTTAATGATTAATTTTACCTTAAATTATATACTTAAATTCCTTATTAATAATTGTTAATTTCAATATAAACATATTATATACAAACATAGTAAGTATAAACATAGACCATATAAACATATTAAATCTAAACATATGTAATATAAACATATTATCTGAAAATTCGATAATAAATGTAAACGAGGTCCAATTAATTAAAACTTTGTACCATTAAATCTAGAATGAAGATAGGGACACTTATCATGTTGGTCGGATAGCCAAAACTGGCCACACGCGCTGCCATGCGCGGGGGAGGCTCTCTGCGTGTGGTGGCCACGCGCCAGCATGAGAGTGATCATCTCCTACCTTGAGTCGGGTCGACCTGCGGGTTTGCAGCTAGGATCCAACCCGAGCGACCCAACTTGATTCCAAACTATCCATTTTACGTCCAAAACTCTCAGTTTCTATGTCTAATTGAATCTATTAATGTCTAGAAATAGTACCATGATTCGAAAACGTCAAAACTCACCTCCAAAATTGCAACCTGACTCCATCATTTTCGGACATGGTTTGACAACCATTTCGCCAGCTTTCCTGTGTCCAAACTTTCTCCTTTTCCATCTCATAACATTCGTTGGTTCTTATAAATGACACTAGAATTCCTGGTTTCAACCTTTGAAGTCCAGAAGTAAAAGTCGAAGGTACAAGCTCAAGGGTGGGCATTTCAGGTCTTTGGGCCTGGGTTTGTCCTCCACTTCACCAGCCTAACTCTAATTATCTGCTCCATCAAACTCCTCCCCTCTCTCTTTCTCTCTCTCTCCCCCCTTCATCTTTCTGTTTTTCTCCATTTTCTCTTCTTTTTTTGGTGCTACCAAACCGAACCTTCCCAACACAACATAACAAAAACATATGTATAACATGGGTAAGTCGGTGAGGGAAGGGGAAAGAAAATTATAGAAACTTCTAGACTCATATCCCCATGAATCACATGTAAATTTGTAAAATGACCAAATTCCCTTTTTAGACACATTTCTTGACCCAAAATAATTTTATCCATACTCAATTTCCAACATACTGGCTGTCTATGTATTCAGAAGCTCGAGACCTTCATAACCGTATTTCAGAACGTCTAAAAAGTCTCCTAATCACAATGTCAACATTTTAACCCTACAAGGGTAAAATTTTCATTTTACCTTTTCTCAATTGTCTGGGGCATTGCATCTGTGGTAAAATGGGGATGTGAAGAGTTTTTCTATCGTCCTATACAATTCAGAATAAAACTAAACCTAATCTATTATGTACTAGTGACATCCCATCCTACATGCCTTGCTCATTCATAAAATACAAATCCTATAACCATAGCTTTATGAAACACAAGTGTATTATCATAGTGCGTGCTCGGGAATTAGCCCTATATCTAATCAAAGCGTTAAGTATAAACACACATGCATCACAAAAATTAAAATATTAGAACACATGGAAGATTATTGAAATCCAAATACTTTATACAACTAGAATAATATTGTTAATTAACCCATACATTAAGCACAAAAGAAGACTACAAAGTAAGGAGGACATGTTACACTTTTTCTCTTTGGGAATTTTCCCTACGGATGCAAAGTGTTTGGACGCTCTTTGGTGAGACACTCAGGAATTTTCCTTATGTGTCACAGATGATGGTGATGATAATGAAGAATTGTGTAATCGGCTTTGCAAAAGAGGTTTCAAATGTATAGAAAGGAAACTTGGTTTGGTAGAGTTTCGGTGTGAGAATGGAGTTGTCTTTGGCTGTTGGCCAAAACTTGGCTTATATAGGCATAGGACAAATCCTAGACCTAGTTTCCGTGTAGAACAAGTAGTCCAATCTGGGCCTGATCAGCATGTTGGAAAATAGAAGTTCTTTCTGAATTAAACACTTTACGACATGTAATGCCTCAAACTTTCAAAAGATAAGAAATGACCATTTTTCCCTTGAGAGTCAAAGGTTGACTTTTTGGTCAAAGTAAAAGAGTTGATTTTTCTTAGTCAAAGTCAAAATGTTGACTTTTTAATCGGGACCTCATTTGGGTAAACCGAGAATACCGTTACGATGGTCTCAGCCTCCCGAGTATGTCAGTAGGCGACATATCAAAATTGAAATTCGGTAAAAGTTCTTATGGTACAAAAATAGTGAGGGGCATTATGGTAAATTTGACCTCTAAGGGTATTTTAGTAATTTTACCCATTTCCTAGAGAATTCTAGAGAAATATTCATTTCTCTATCCATTTATTCTTCCACCGACATGGATGATTACTTAAGGATTATTGTGTGTGTGGCGGGGGCAACCAAAATGGAAGAAAATAGAGAAAATTTAAGAAAAAACCAAGAGAAGGAGGTTGGAAGAATGGAAAACGCAGAGACATAGAAGAGAAATGAGATTAAAATGAATTAGAGAAAGAGTGGAGAGGTTTGGTATAAGAAAAGAGGGGGGAGAGAAATATAAGGACCTGTAAAGTCCCTGCATCGGGTCCCCAGTTTTGGACCAAGAACCAGGCTGTCGTGGGTACTAACGTACTCCTGACGGTCGTACAACCTCCCCTGAGTCAAGGGGAGTAGTTTTGGATGTGGGAAAACGATGGAACCATTTCAGGCAGCCATGGTCGTACAGGAGGTGAGCTCGAACGAAGCATTACAGTAAGTATTTTTTCATATCTCAATGTAGATCGTCGTATGCGTTGGAGTAGATAAATATTTATGTTTGGAACATCAAAAATAGACGGAAGATAACCAAAATAGAACCAGGTCATGTTAGTGGGTCGAACGACCCGAATACCAGACGTTCGGGTCTGGCACGAGGTAGGGGAAGACTGTGCAGGCGTGTGACCACCACGCGCAGAGGCCTTGCGGCGGCATGTACGATGTCTTCTGGCCATCTCGTCAACATGAAAATTGTTTCTTATGATTTTCTAGATTTATTGGTAAAATCTCTGGATTTTTAGACTTTTTTTGGATATGGTTCTTAAGTTTTAATGAGTTTGGTTAACATGTTTGATATTTGTCTAATTATGGTTAAATTAAGGATTTGGGAATTATGGTTATGGTTATGGTTATGATTATAATATTTGTCTAATTGGTGGTTTGTGTAGTAATTCATGGTTAGTTAAGGACATTATTATTTGGATAAGGTTTTAATTAAGTATAATAGTCATTACATTAATTGTTATTATTATGCTAATAAAAGTCAAGCTTAAATGGAAAATAGAGTAATTGTGATTATTATTTGCTCAAGCATAGAAAGGGAATTATGATTATTATATTTGAACCTATAATTTTGTAACTTGCTGGGGGAAAGTGGGACGAAAGTGGGCAGAACCCCACAAGGAAGGAACTTGTTTTGGTTCGATTATTAAACATGTGTTACGGAAAATAGTAAATCCCTTGTCTATTGGGGAACCAACAGACAGAATAGGACTCGTCCAATCTTTTTGGAAATTCGGGACAGGTCCTGTCAACTTGGAATCAGAGCTAAGTTGTCGAGTATTTTGTTCTTGGGTCATGAGCCTTAATTAGTTTTCTTCCATGATTAATATGAGACTAATTTATAGATATGTTAATGAAGTTTGATAATTGCATGGACTTAACGATATACATATTTACGAGATTTTATTTACAACCAGATTTGGTTTAAAAATATGTATTGGAATTTGTTTGCTTGAGAATAAAAGTTATACGTGTAAATAATTTAATTGCTAATAATTTGAATTTGGGTTCGTGATGATGCTTTCCATGATTTCGAGACATTTTAGTGAATTATGATCATGCGTTTTAATAATTTTGTATTTGTAAATGTTATTGGTTATATTCGGGTTTAAATGATGATTTAGTATTTTTTTTAAATGTGATGATGTCTTATATGAGATTATGTTTTGTTGGTAATGATATGAAAAATATGATATGTTAATGATAAGGAATGTTTCTAACTAACGTTTGATGACAAACCCGAGTTGTATATGATTTGTGACTGCTGAAAATGATTAAGTAAAAACTATGACCGAGTTGAAATTTGAAAGTTTGAAATAATTTGTGGAGTATGAGCATAGTTTTTTTCTTAAAGAATGAATGTATATTTCTTGGAAGTATGAATAGTTGTATGCATGAATTTTGGAAAATTGGTTAATACTCGGGTAATATACTCCGAGTAGCTGTGTGTGGTGGCGGACGGTCTCGGACGTCGAGGTAATACTCCATAGTTCCCAAGACTAGCATTGTGGTATGCAATCTCGGATGTCGAGGTAATGCTACAAAATTTCCTAGAATTATGGGCAGTCTCAGACGTCGAGGTAATGCTCTATAGTTCCCGAGACTGGGACTGTGACTCAGACATCAAGGTAATGCTTCGTAATTCCTGAGCCGGTCCACACTCGGACATCGAGTCCAGGACTCTGTAGTTCTTGAGTGATGTATCTACCGGTAGAATGAATGTGACCCCTATGACTCGGACGTCGAGTCCGAGGCTCCGAATCTCGAGTGAGTATGTGATGGCCTACTGGTAGTTCGTTGTGATGTGATGATTGATGTTGTGCTTATGTATTATTGATGAGTTGGCTATATGTGAATCCTGTGGTAATGTTGGTTATGGATTGATTGTGTGGATTGATGTGATAGTTTGTGAGATGTTATGTATTTGATGGTTGTGTCTGTTGATTGGTTGGTCTCGGACGTCGAGCCTAGGGATGTGATAGTTAATAATGGTACTTATGCGTTGATGATGAGTTGGTTGTAAGAAATTTTGTGGAATTGGGTTGTGTGTGGATTGGTTGTGAATCGACTATGTGACTGTTGTGATGGTTTTTAGATGATTATGGTGGGGAATTATGTGTTGGTTATTGTGATCACTAATATTTGGTTGTTTTGGATGTCTATGCTTGTGTTATATTATTCCCTGGATTCAATTGACATAAATGCCCTCATAACTTGTTAAACGGAAGGAATAAACATCCATGGTCTACAAGGAAAGGTGGTTATATGGAAATTAGGATTAGTATGGTCAAGGGGGGAGACGGTACTTTTTTATATTTTGGTCGAAATTGGATTTTTAGTTGTGACTATTTCCTTTTATTGTCCGCATTTCTTGTCATCAAATTGTTCCCACTATGAAGAATATGGTTTGGTGATGTAAAGTTGAAAGATAACCCTCTTCAAGGCGTTTTTGGGTTAGTGGTCTCAGTTATCGAGCTAGAGGCTTCAGCTTTCGAGTTGTACGCTTAATGGTAGTATGATGGATATAGTGGCTGATACTGGGCGATCAAGGATGGGTTGAGTAAGAATTGGTTATGCAGGATTGAATATGTGAGTGGACATTCCTTTTGTTAAATCGTGTGCATGCATACCTAAACATTTCAATTGAATTTCTGTGTTTGTAGGATATTTTTGAGATTTTATATGGATTGTAGAATATTTAGAATATCAAGAAATATTGTGTTAAAATATTTTGCGAGGAAATTGGATATTCTATATTCTGGTTCGTTATTAAGTTTTGGAAAATGGCCTTGTACTTGTTGTGATGTGATAATTCTAGGTATGTCTATATGTGATGTGGATATATGAGTGATTGGGAATGTCATATGATTTTTATGATACCTAAGGAAATTCCATGTTTTGCGAGGTCGACTTTTCTCGGATCATTCATTTGATTATAGATTTGGGTTGAACAAGGTATGTTATAAAATAGTGTGATGTTAATGGTCACATATATGTACTTTTTGGATGTTGAATCTCTAGTCTGAAATTTCGTTAATGGGGGGAGATTGTAACGCCCTGGACTTTCAAAAGATTGGAAATGACCATTTTTCCCAGAGAGTCAAAGATTGACTTTTTGGTCAAAGTAAATGAGTTGACTTTTCATAGTCAAAGTCAAATTGTTGGCTGTTTGACAGGACCCCATTTAGGTAAACCGAGAATACAGTTACGACGGTCTCGGCCTACCGAGTACGTCGGCATGCGGCAAGACAAAATCGGAATTCGGAAAAGGTCCTTATGGTACAAAAATAGTGAGGGG
The DNA here is from genome assembly GCA_032719365.1 of Prinsepia uniflora. Lineage (NCBI taxonomy): Eukaryota > Viridiplantae > Streptophyta > Magnoliopsida > Rosales > Rosaceae > Prinsepia > Prinsepia uniflora. The sequence goes on along the minus strand of CM064868.1, from coordinate 33,531,935 downwards.
TATTATGGTGAATTTGACCTCTATGGGTATTTTAGTAATTTCGCCCTGTCCAAGAGAATTCTAGAGAAATCTTCATTTCTCTATCCATTTCTTCTCCCACCGACATGGATGATTACTTAAGGATTGTTGTGTGTGTAGCGGGGGTAACCAAAATGGAAGAAAATAGAGAAAATTTAAGAAAAACCCCAGAAAGGGAGGTTGGAGGAAGGGAAAATGCAGAGATAGAGAAGAGAAATGAGAGGAAAATGAATTCGAGAGAGAGTTGAGAGGTTTGGTATAAGAAAAGAGGGAAACTCGTGAGAAAAATATAAGGACCTGTAAGGTCCCTGCATCGGGTCCCCAGTTTTTGACTAGGAACCAAGTTTTCGTGGGTACTAACATACTCTTGATGGTCGTACAACTTCCCCTGAGTTAAGGGGAGTAGTTTTGGACGTGTGAAAACGATGGAACCATTTCAGGCAGCCATGGTCGTACAGGGCGCATGCGACGTCTGCCGACCATCATGTCAACATGAAAATTGTTTCTTATGATTTTCTAGATTTATTGGTAAAATCTCTGGATTTTTACACATTTTTTGGATATGGTTCTGAAGTTTTGATGAGTTTGGTTAATATGTTTGATATTTGTCTAATTATGATTAACTTAAGGATTTGGGAATTATGGTTATGGTTATGGTTATGATTATAATATTTGTCTAATTGGTGGTTCAGTGTGGTAATTCATGGTTAGTTAAAGACATTATTATTTGGATAAGGTTTTAATTACGTATAATAGTCATTACATTAATTGTTATTATTATGATAATAAAATTCAAGCTTAAATGGAAAATCGAGTAATTGTGAATATAGTACATCTAATGATGACTATTATTTGCTCGAGCATATAAAGGGATTTATGATTCTTATATTTGAACCTATAATTCTGTAACTTGCTGGGGGAAAGTGGGTCGGAAGTGGGTGGAACCCCGCAAGGAAGGAATTTGTTTTGGTTCGATTAATTAAACATGTGTTAAGGAAAATAGTAAATCCCTTGTCTGTTGAGGAACCAACTGATGGGAACAGGACTTGTCCAATCTTTTTGGAAATTCGGGACGGGGCCTGTCAGGACAACTGGAAACACACAGCTGCAAAGGGGCTGGGACTCCTAGTAGAATAAGGACTCTAGCTAGCTGTGGGACTCTGAAGATGCACTGGCCTAAGCCGCACGCTGGGCCTCGAGCTGGACTCCTGGAATTTTGGCATTTTTTTTATAAATTAGGCATTAGGCTTGGCACACAGTTGCGGTGACACACTGGTGACATGTCACTAGCACATTGTCTGGAACATAACTAGGACACGGCCCGGAACAAGGTTGGCGCACGGGCCTGGTGGCATGTCCGTATGACATGCTGGAGGCACAGGACCTGGAACAAAGTTGGAACAAGGCTCAGTGACATGTGGGAGCCGCTGGACCTGGAACACAACTGGAACACTCTAGAGGTACAGGACCTAGAAAACAAATAGAGCACGCTAGAGGCCCAGGACCTGGAACATGGCTGGTGACATGATGCTAGCACATGCACTGAAATACAACCAAGAACTCGAGACTAGTACATTGACTGGCACACGACTAGTGACATGCTAAGGTCTTGTGGCATCGGCTAGGTCCTATTGACATGGTTTGAGGTCGAGTGACACGATTTGAGATGTAGTAACACGGCTTGAGGTCCAGTGACACAATTCTTCATTTTCACCAGATTTTTACTTTAGATCATCAATTCTTGAGGTTAGTACGTAAGAACATCAAAACAAGTTAGAAAACACTTTACTAAGCTAATAACATAGCTAAATGTGGGAAGAAAGACAATAAGAATCAAGCATAAAATGCGTCCCTTAGAAAAACGAAAACAAACTACGACTCAATAAATTAAGTTGGTAAAAACACATCCATGGCCCTTAACCATATGTCTCAGAATTTTTTATTAGTGTATGACATTATGATGTTCAACAAGTATGCATAAGGAATTCATGGGATAATAGGGATATGGTCATGTCATGAACAAGTAAGACTTGGAGAAAACAATGATGATACGGAGTCTGTGCATGCTTCAAACAAGTTAAGATCACCTCACAGTGGATGCACTCATAATATTTCCACTCATGAATAGGGTTTCACTCAAAAAATATGTGAGACAATGTGTAGTAAGGCAAAAAATAGCTCACGTATTTCAACAATAAAAAAAATTTAGTGAAAACAATAAAAAATACCTCAAGAATGGGAGAAATTACTTGAACAAATTAACCCAAACCATATGCTTACTAACACAACTTACTCAACATATCAAAGGCTACTTATCTCATGGATCATAAAAGTCTTTAATCATATGTTGTAATGGGGCTAGGGTTAAGGCATTCGGATCTTTGATATGTGGTGGTAAAGAACATTCCAAAGACTTAGTCATTGCACCAAAACTTGATCAATTTCGAGCTTATCTTCCTCCAAAATGTCACCTAGATCACGTATCAAGAACATGAGCTAAATTTCAATTTGTTGGGCCCGGACTTCATTCTAAACTTCCCTAGAGCTTGTGGACATTATAAAGGTAAATTTCATCACTTTTGTGCCTTCAATTTATTGGAGCACTAAATCCACAAGTATGGGGGACATTAATCTAAACACTTGCATTCAAAATGTATTGCCAGAGAGCTTAACTCCTTCTTTTTTTTCAAACACTTTTCTTGATCTCGAATTCATCTATATATATATTTTTTCCTTCTCTTTTCTTATTTCGGCAATCACACAATACATCAAGTGATTTGGTGTTAGGACCCGACCCTCCTCGGTTAGGACCTGACTCATCTAGCACGATATTGTCCGCTTTGGGCCTCCTTGCCCTTGCCATCACGGTTTTGTTTTTGGGAGCTCACGGTGCAACTTCCCAGGGAGTCACCCATCATGGAATTGCACCAGCCTCAACTCGCTTAACTTTGGAGTTCCAATCGAACTCAAAGCCACTGAGCTACCAAAAGGCCTCGTGCTAGATAGGTGTGTGCCTACACCTTTAAGGCACACCACCATTCCCTTCCCAGGTCATTCCCCTCGCAGGAATGTGGGATTGTTCACCGTTCCCTTCAGGACATGGGTCTTACAATCCACCCCCCTTAGGGCCCAGCGTCCTCGCTGGCACACTTCTCGGTCGGGGTCTAGCTCTGATACCATTCTGTCAGGACCCGACTCATCTAGCACGATATTGTCCGCTTTGGGCCTCCTTGCCCTTGCCCTCACGATTTTGTTTTCGGGAGCTCATTGTGCAACTTCCCAGGGAGTCACCTATCATGGAATTGCACCAGCCTCAACTCGCTTAACTTTGGAGTTCCAACAGAACTCAAAGCCACTGAGCTCCCAAAAGGCCTCGTGCTAGATAGGTGTGTGCCTACACCTTTAAGGCACACCACCATTCCCTTCCCAGACCATTCCCCTCGCAAGAATGTGGGATTGTTCACCGTCCCCTCCAGGACACGGGTCTTACATTTGGACAGGTCTTTTCCCACACACACATCAATGTCTTGAAAAGAATACCTTCATGCCATCTTCATGTATGCTAGCTTTGAAATCTTCAACCAAGTCCTTAGAAAAATGGTAAGGATACCTATACTAGGCTAAGAATTTAGATATGCATGGTAATGAAAGAAAGGCTAAACGTGGGCTCAAAATGGCTTACTAGGAGTGTCGGAACTCGTGCACATATTAGAAGACACATGGCTATTCGGAAAAGTGGGGGAAAACCTAGGTGCCTTCAACCATATCCACAATCAAAGTATATATTGACTATAAGCTTTGCAAATTGACATGGGTAAGTTCTTGCAATATCTAGTTCATTAAAGCTATTGCAAGTAATCCTAAGAGGTATGTACAAGCTATGAATTGTGAATAAATGATTCTCACTCAAGAAATGAAACACATATATCTCAAAAACTCACATAGGTTCTTATGATTCAAAACTCAATTCTAACATGCGAAATCTATACCAAGTTTTGCAAACCATATCTACTACAAGTCAACACACTCAAAATATCTCAATTAGTACAAAAATTCCAACAAAGTGATACGGAAACACCATAGTTATGCTTGTTCTATTCGATATTCATCATCAACTGGTTAAGGGAATCCTAAGAATCTTGAAAACATTAAGTATAAAATCAAAAAGGACTCAAGAATAAACACTAAAACACACAAAATCTTTTTGGTGTTTGTTGTTTTTTGAATTTTTTCTTTGTTTTCATAATAAGACTTAACAAAAGTTGTAAATCGCTCCCCCACACTTAAATCTGACATTGTCCTCAATGTATCAGAGTAAAAGCATCGAATCGAGTATGCGATAGAGATTAATAAAAATAAAACTAAGGAAAACAAACAAAAGTAAAAGATAAATGGAAAATAGTGCAAATATGTTGTAGACTTCTCCATTGGGTTGCTTCCCAACAAGCACTTGAGTTTAACGTCTTCAGCCTAGACATGATGCTTGATTTAAGTACTTGGATTGATTGGTTCTTGGAGGCATATCTCCTCCACCGTGTGCTCCTTGAAGGCCTCAAAATAAGGCTTCAAACGATGGCCATTGACTTTGAATTCTCTCCCAAGAAAAAAAAAAGTGATTGAATCTATACAACTTCATGAGGCAAAACATGAGTAACAATATAAGGACCACCCATATAGAACAAATTTTACTTGGGAAGAGTTTAAGTCTCGAAAAAAAAAATAGCGGAACTTTATGTCCAACTTGAAACTGCTTGCAACAGATCATCTTATCCTGTAATGCCTATGTTCTTTCATTGTAGATCCATGCACTATCGAATGCATCATTCTGAATCTCCTCAAGCTCACAAATTTGTAATTTGTGATGCATTGATGCTTCATCCTGGTCCATGTTGAACTTCTTTATAGCCTACCAGGCTTTGTGCTCTAATTCCACAGGGAGATGACATGCCTTCCCATATCCTGGTCCAAGGGGAGATGACATGCCTTCCAATATCTTCGTGCTCTAATCCTTGCGTACAGGGCCAACAATTCTCTCGAGTATCTTCTTGATTTTTCGGTTACTAAGTTTTGTTAAACAATTCGTTTGAAGGTTGTAGGGCGTGGGCACTTTGTGAGTGACCCCATACTTCTTCAATAAAGTTCCAACAATTTTGATGCAAAAATTGCTCCCTCCATCACTAATCATCACACGGGACATGCCAAATCAGAAAAATATGTTAGTTTGGAGAAAACCTACAACCACTTTATAATCATTAGTACGGGTGACTTTCGCTTCCACCCATTTTGACACATAATCCACATCTAGTAAGATATACTGAAAACCACATGAAGAAGTAAATTACCCCATAAAATCTATGCCCCATAAATCAAAAATTTCGACATGAAGGATATAAGTTTGAAGCATTTGATATCTAGGTCCTAGATTACCAGATTTCTGACACCTATAACATGTAGCACAAAATACATGAGCATCCACAAAATAAAGAAGGCCAAAACAACCCCGAATCTAACACCATAAGGGTTGTCATCTGCAAACCAAAGTGTCCCCCACCTGCTTCATTATGAAAAAATGTAAGAATAGATTTATGTTCAACATTCGGAACACATCTCCTAATAACCAAATCGGAACACTGTTTTCATAAGTAAGGTTCATCCCACAAATAAGTCCTAGCATTATGTCTAAGTTTGTCATGTTGAGACCTAGCCATGGTACGCGGGAATTCTCTAGTAACCACATTTTTCTTAGAGTTCGCATACCATGGAGTAGTAAAAACACTTACATGTACTCCGAAGAGTTGTTCATCCGGAAAATTCTCAAGTATGGCAGCATTTTCTTAGTTTCTCACGATCGTAGAGAGGTGTTCAACTACTACATTCTCTACTCCCTTCTTGTCCCGTACTTCAATGTCAAACTCTTGGAGTAAAAGGATCCATCAAATAAGGCGTGGCTTTACATCCTTATTTGTCATCAAATACTTCAGTCGCATGATCTATATAAACACTAACTTTGGTTTGAAGTAAGTATGAGCGAAACTTATCAAAAGAAAATATATCACACGTAACACGTTCTCGGTGGTGGTATAGTTTTGTTGGGCTACATCCAATGCCTGAGATGACACGACCCATCCCAAATCCCTGGGAGTAACGCGAGATGTGTCATACTCCCATCTAACCCACGTGTGATACAAAGAGCCAAACAAGGGATAACCCAAATCTTAGCCCACTCGAGGCTTCTAGAGTGCGCTAGGATCGACGGCATGTGAAGTCTCAGTCTCTGCTACAGCCCTCATCCGCGATCAACCAGAAAGGCATTAAAAACCATAAAAGCTGTGAGTGGACAAAAATAAATAATTTAATAAAAACTCATTTCATAAAGAAGAAATTTATGCCCTTCACTTAAAAACCATGCATGCATACGAAAACTAGTTAATTCAAATATAATAAAACCGTTTATAAAACCAAAGTCATTTCCTTCCTCAAATCATTAGGGCCTTAAACCCAAAACCATAAAACCAGTCGTGTGGGAACTCAGCCCAAAACCGTAATTCCAAATCCTAAAATCCAGCAAATCCGTAAATCCAATAAGATATGTTTATACCAATCCTTGGCATCTCAGATGCCTGGCGTCCTAGAAGCCTGACGTCCCAGACGTCATGTCACGGTCTAAGGCTATGCGTGCCGTTCGGGGTCTCTCCGAGCCTATCTATGACATCCCATATGTCTAACATCCTAGACGTCTAATAATAGCAATCCTACTCCTGAGCCACTATACGGTCTGGTCGCTACGTGCAATGACCCCTCGCAGGCAATGCGCCATGACTACCCCAGTGTCCCAAACAGCTGCAAGAGACCATCCACATATCCACATATAAGGATGGTATATGGAAAGCATTTTATAAATCATTTTAAAACTTTTCAAAGGGGCCATGCCCGAAATTTCCATAAAACCATCATCAATCCATAAATGGTCTCAGGCCAATACCTCATTAAAGCAAATGGACTCCAAGTCCGAGGGTTCATAAACCAAATGGGTCTCATGCCTGATTTCATATTTCCAAATACAAAACCATTCCATTGAACCATTATTAAAACGCATGCACATATAAACACAATATAAAACCATAAATCTTGAAATACGTGAAAATACATAAATACAAAATACCGTAATCATAATCATCATAAATCACATATAGAAAACTTATAAAACAGTTATGCATGCATTATATTTAGAAAGCAAATGTCCACTCACTGACCGTTCTAGCCGTATCTCGATAAGCGTGCCATAAGCCTGCTCGGGGCTAATTCACTATCTCTAGAACTTCCGAACTTATCCAAATCATACTAACGGTCACTAATGGACTATATAAGGTCATACCTAAGACCTATGAATAGTACCAGCCCGAGAACGGGTCCCTAACATGCTTTCTGAGGCTAAAAAGCTCAATTTGACCAGCCTTACGATCTCCGATCGACTCTAAACCCCCGCCATTGGATTCGTATCGTCGAAACCCTTAAAATGACAATGGTTCCACCTTGAAATTTGTCACCACAGGCGTGGTCAATTCAAAAGTCAACTTTTCCAAAAAGGCAATATTAACGTTAGCAAAAGTCAACGCTAACGTCATCGCTGACGTCAGCATGACGTCGGCCTGAAAACTCTGGCAGCTGTCTGTCAGATCTGACAATGCCACGTGTTAACCAGCCAATGGTCAAGGTCATTGACATAGTAGTGACACGTGGCAGCCTGTGATTGGGCCACGCCACTAACTTGTCAATGCTGACTAGGCACTGAAATGTGACACATGTCACCTCACGATTGGTCCACCTCTGACACCTGTTAGTCTATCATGTCAGACCTGACATGATGATGTCATCACTGACATCACTTCATCTTTAACCCCTAGCAGGTCCACTCGAATACCTGCAACCGGTTCGTGTAGACTCGCGACCCTGACCCAGCCTTAAAATGCCCATTTCTAACCTGATTTCATCCTAGTTTGTTCCTATACGATCGTCCTCAACCCAGGAATGGATCTATCTACATAAAACCATGAAAATTGACCTAAATCATACCTATTTGAGGATGAACAGTAACTGGCCACCTACAACTCCATTCTGCCATCGATTCTTGCCACCGTTACCCTCGATTTTGACTTCCCTGAGTTCGTCTCACTCCCTAGAACAACATCCTAGCAACCAAACTGATCAAGCAACCCTAAAATCCAATTTCAAATTTTGAACATAAACCTCACTGTGTCGGGTTGCCAGCCATCGTGCACCGCCGTCTATCCCATTAGCACCGTCACGATCGTCTCCCCTCACTCTCTCACTTTCACTCACAAACCAGGTTCATATGATGAGGATGGAAGAGTGTTTGATGTGGGATTGGGCAATACGGGGTATGGGTTTCACGGGTTAATGGAACAAAGGAGATGAATGAAAGATGAAAATAAGGACCCAATTAATTAGGGTTTAGGCCAACCAGATGGATGGCACTTGTCACTCATCTAGTGGGTCATCCCCAGATATTTATCCAATCAAAACAATCCACGTGTCTGATTTCTCGATTTTCGTGAATAGTTTTGATTTTTGTTTTAGACCCGTAACTTTCTCGTCGAATGTTTGATTTTGACATGTCACCTGTTTACGGACTCATAATATCCCGATCTACGTAATGGTCCTCGTTCCTCGTGCATTTGACTGCCCAGGTTAAAATTCAACATTTTGTCCATTCCTAGAGGCAAAATGGTAATTTTACACCGATTGTCTGAAATCCCTCGACTAATTAGGGATTAGTCACGATAATACTTAATTACTCCTTACTTAATCCCAAAATTCGAGACGGGTCGTTACACAAGAGGAATAGTAGATGGGGTAGGGTTTATTGTCTTTGTGTTGTCCTAAAAAAACCCCCACTGCGTAGTCGGTGGCGTCACCTATTAACAGGAATGGCAAAGACTAATCCATAGCACATAGAATAGGATCACTCGTGAGCAACTCCTTCAACTTGTCAAAGGCACATTGGCTTTCTTCATCATACACAAAGGAGGTCTCCTTTTGAAGCAAACGACATAAGGGTCTTGAGATCAATGAGAAGTCCTTGCTGAACCTCCGGTAGAAACTTGTATGACCAAGGAAGGAACAAATCTCACTCATCGAAGTGGGAGAGGGAAAGTACCGCACAAGATCAACCTTAGATCGATCAACTCCTATGTCCCTAGCCGAAACAATATGACATAGAACTATCCCTTGGGTCACCATGAAGTGACAGTTTTTTCCAATTAAGCACCAACCTAGATTAGACACATCTTTGCAATATATGCTCTAGATTTCCAAAGCATGCATCAAAACTATCTCGAAAGACACTAAAGTCATCCATGAATACTTCTATTATCTTCTCTACATAATTAGAAAAGATGGAAAACATGCATCGTTGGAATGTACCAAACGCATTGTATAAACAGAATGGCATCCTCCTATAGGCAAATGTACCAAAAGGGCACGTGAAGGTTGTCTTCACTTGATCCTCTTGAGCGATGCTAATTTGGTTGTAACCGGATTATCCATCAAGAAAGCATGTCCAGCCAATGTCTCAAGCATCTGGTCAATGAATGGAAAAAGAAAGTGGTTCTTCCTTGTATTGGCATTAAGCTTCTGATAGTCAATGCAAACTCAATGGCCGGTGACGGTTCTTTGTGGTACTAGTTCATTCTTCACATTCTTTACTACGTTGATACCAGACTTCTTAGGAACAACCTGCATAGGAGATACCCAATAGCTACGAAATATGGTAAATAACACTACAATCATAGAGTTTAATTACCTCCTTCTTAACCGCTTCCATCATCGGTTGATGGAGTCTCCTATGGGCCCCCTGGTGGGTTTGGCATCATCTTCAAGTAGGATGCAATGAACATAAGTTGTAGGGTTAATTCCTTTGATATCTTCTAGTTTCCATCCAATGTTGGTCTTGTATTTCTTGAGTATAATCAGAAGTTTCCTTTTTTAATCTTCTTTCAACGTTGTTGAGATTATGACAGGCATCATCTCATTCTCTCCCAAGAGTGAATACTTCAAGTGATTTAGTTGTACCTTAAGTTCACGTTCTGGAGCTTAGACAACTCAAGGAAGCATCTTGTTAATACCAAAAGTAATAGGAAGAGGAGGAGGACTTACATATCTTGGCACCTCATTGAGGACCATGGCCAATTCAAGGATCCTAGGTTCAAGAACTTCTATCAACGTATCTAAAAGTGCTTCATTCCCAAGTTGAGTAAACCTCGCTCCTTCTTGAAAGCCTATTTCAAGCTCATCATCTTTGATATGGTCTAAATGCACCTGTGAAATAGTTTCTACAATGTCAATGGCAAAACATACATGATCATCTCTCAACCGAATTCCATAGATAGAGTGCCATTGAAGACAACAATCGTTGTTCTTGCAGTCCTCATGAATGTATGTCCCAAAAGAAATGATGTGGTGCTCAAAGGACTCTCATCCATGTCAAGAATATAGAAATCAGCCAGAAAGATAAACTAATTAACTTGCACAAGAACATCTTCTTCATACCTCTTGGATATGCATGAGTAACATCTGCTAGTTCGACAATAACATTGTATTTCTTTAACTCACCTAGGTCAATGGATCCATAAAGATGATATGGCACGCCATTGATCGATGCACCTAAATCTAGCATGACATTATCAAAAGACTTGTTATTTATCATGCAAGGAACTAAAAAACTCCCCTGATCCTTTAGCTTTGGTGGTAGCCTTCATTGGATAATTGCGGACATGTTTTCATTTACCTTCACTATCTTCTTCTCTCTTGTTTGCCTCCTTTGAGTGTATAACTCCTATAAGAAGTTTACATAAGCCGACACTTGCTTGATGCGCTCAATCAAAGGTAGATTCATGTGCACCTTTCGAAATATGTCTAAGATCTCGTCATACTTAACGTCCTTCTTGGATTTGGAGAATCTGCTAGGAAAGGGTGCACAAGCAAATGAAAAGTTAGTAAGAATCAAACATGATGGGATAGAGTCCTTACCTTGTGCATGGGTGGATGGCGTTGGTGAGGGTGCCTTAGGGCCAATGGTGGCGGCATTTCCTTGTCTAAGTCATTGATGGTGGCTTTGTCTTCCTTAACTTGAACCAAAACGTCATCATCCTCCATAGTTTCTTGAGGAATCAGTTTCTTTCTTACCTTAGGCATAAGTTCTTTCAAAACTATCCCACTTCTAGTTTTAACATAACTAGCATTCTCAAACACGTTGTTCTTTGGATTGGGAACGATTTTTGATGGCAACTTCCCGGTGTCCTTGACTTGACCTAAGAAGTCCATGATTTGGCCAATTTGTTTCTTCATCTCCAAGATGTCACACCCATGAGTGTTCAACGTCTCCTTTATTTGCTTTTGTCCATCTAAACGAACTTGTGTTGAAGCAGATAATTATGCAAACATCTTTTCATAATCCGGATTAGAGAATTGTTGAACGAGAAGAGCTTGTTGCATAACCATGGGTTGTTGAGGTATAGGCGGCCTTTGTTGGAATGGTTGGCGTTGGTAACCTTGTTGTTGTTAAGACAGAGGGTTCAAACATTCCTCATTACTACTCCACTTGAAACCTGGATAATCATAGTTGCCTTGGTTGAAATTTTTGAAGTTGTTGTACCATTGGCCCCCTTGATATCCACCTAAGGCATTAGCTTGTTCCATTCCCTCATTAGAGTTCATGACTTAAGGGCATTGATCATTCGGATGCCCTTTCATTTGGCACACACCCCACACAAGTCATTGAGATTGTAATTTAGCCCTCTTAACCTTGAGTTCTAAGACTTATTCAAGCATAGATTGGAGCTTGTCAATCTTTTCGTCCAAAACACCCTCAGAATTCAATGCACTAGCTCCTTTGCATTGATACATCCCATATTATGCATCATTAGTAGCTCGGTTATCAAGGAGTTTTCTTGCTTCGGGCTCATCCAAATCCATAAATGCCCCATGTGAAGCTGCATTAACTAGATCTCGGTCCATCGCCTTGAAACCATCATAGAAGTAGTTCATTAGGTTGGTCTCCGAAAAACCATGTGAAGCACAAGTGGCAGGACCCCATCCGAAAACACTAGAATAGACACTCTGGCCCTACTCTCGTCTGACAGAAACGCTGCCAGACAATGGATACACCTAAGTTCCTCTAGTACATCCCCCCGCCTTACCAGCCTCAATTTCCGTGCAGCGGCCCTGGAGGGTCACAAAACAAGAAAACGTATGAATGGACCAAAAGAAATAGTTTTAAAACATAATTTGAAAAAATTAGTTTTTATCCTTCGTTTTCCAAAACCATGCATGCATACAAAACCATTTTACTTTGATGAAATCAAAACACAATTTATAATCGCGAAATACATAAAAAGTTATCTTCGAGTCAAAACCATATGAAACCATTAAACCACCAAAAAATTAATGCAATCATTCAGATACAATTTCACGTCACATAAAACCACACATGGTCAACATAGTTATTACATGGAACCATCTATATCTCACATCACCACAATGAACACAATAGCTCTTTCATCACCAATGCACAATATCAATCATCAATACCACTGCACTACTAGCAGGCACATTACACATTCGGGATACAAAGCCCAGCTCGATGTCCGAGTGAAAACCTACTCAGGATACAGAGCCCACCTTTACGTATAAGTTGCAATCACACACTAGTCTCAAGATATAGAGCCTTGCTCGACATCTGAGACTACTCACAACAATATCAAAGACATATCAACATGAAATCACATTAGGCATCTTAACCACACATACATCATACATCACAAAGCATCGTGTTAATAACATACACTCAATCCATAACCATCAATATCATAGAACTCACATATAGCCAACTCATCATCAATATGCAAGCACAAAATCAACCATCACATCATAAAGGAACTACCAGTAGGCCATCACATACCCACTCGGGATTCAGAACCCCAAGCTCGACGTCCGAGTGTTACTTAACTCAGGATTCAGAGTCTCCGACTCGACGTCTGAGTCGCCATCACAATACTAGTCTCAGGATTCGGAGCCCCAAGCTCGACTAATGTTCATATCATGAATATGGAGAAACTCATATTCACATCATAACTCAACACAACACTTCATCACAACATATCACATCATAACTCAAAACCATTGTTTTAAGCTCGGGCCTAAGCCCAAATCACACGTCCAATCCAAGTTTGTAAAGCGAGCCATTAATACACCATAACATCATATAAAGTCATATAAACAAGACACAGACAAAGACAAATATTGATCGTTGTCCAAAATTCAGTAATTAATTAACATATAATACACTCAATTTCCTCGCAAAACGTACTATTAAATCCTTTTCCGAAAAACCCTCCAAAACCATAGGAAAACGTCAACATTCCAGAATTATCACCTTTAAAATCATATTTCATACCAAACCCCTAAACCACATTCGAATCGTGAATCAAAACAGAATTTACAAAATCATCAAAAAAACGTGTAATAAAATATTAATAAAACATTCAAAAATCACCAAAAATCCGATAAAATCCCCATCACTTCAATACTACCAAAATCCCATAAAAACACATATAATTCAGGTAAGTATGTATGCATAAAAGTTTAGGGAAAGAAGGTCCACTCACACACCGTCTGTATCGTCAAATTCCACTTTGTATGTTTTTCCATAATTTCTGAGAATGTCACTTCCTGCCAAAATTCACATCTAAACGTCAATAACTATCTCAAATAACTCCTATTTTAATCCCATAATTTTTTGAAAATTTTAAACGTATTTAAAATGAACCCTAAACCTTCGGACACTCAAAACTACCCTAAAACGGTGTCTGATCAACTTGAAAATTGTACTATTGGATTTGTAACATCGAATACTCAAATTCTTGCATGCAAAACGAGAACGTGTACCACGCGCCCCCATGTGCCACCCAAAGTGGATGCGCGTAGGAGCCACGTGCCAAACACTATAGATCATTTTCTTCACTCGTTTTACCACATTTTTCACTTATACTTTTAACCAAAACCATCGTATCAACCCCTAGACGAGTTCTATCAATTCAAAATTGACGAAGAACGACTAAAATTTCATACATGAAAGAAGAAATTTCCCAGAATTTCTACTTCGGTCGCTGGGCAAGTTCTACGTCCAATTTTTGAACCAAGACCTTATTAGGGTGACTAGAACTCAAGGGTATCGTATGGGTTCTTGGTTTCAGGGTTTAAAGTTGAGAATAGGGTTGTACAACATTAGACTCGAAAGTCTCTTCTTGGGTCATCGTCTTCCACTCCCTCATAGTCTAGATTCAACTTGTCCCTTCCTCCTTCTCGATTTTCCTTTCTAGTTTCCTTCACCTCATCTATGTTCTTTGGGTTCCCTCAAGTAGTTCATGTGATCAAGCCAATTTAGTTTTTGGTTTTTGGGTTAATTCGATCAAACCACCACACACATTTAAAAACAATGTCACCAACACAAACAAACATACAAGGTGGGTGCACCAAACCCAAGCAGATAAGGGACACATGTCCTTGTCCAATTGGACCACCAGAAAAAACGCCCCAACGTACTCTAGACCCGAATCAAAACCATCTGAACTCCGTTTCCAGTGTGCCACCTGTTGACGTACTCAAGAGATAAATACCATCGTAACAGTCTTCTTGAATTACCTAAGCGAGGTCCTGCTAAAAAGTCACCATTTTGACTTTGACCAAGAAAAGTCAACTCTTTGACTTAGGGGCGAAGTCATCATTTTCTCCTTAAATTTTCCAATTTCACATTTCCTTGAGATCCAGGCCGTTACAACATGTGGCGCAAAGGACCTTCAAGCAATCATAATATTGGCCAAATGACTCATCTTGTGCTTGAGTGATGGACGTGATCTGCCTACTCATTTGAATGATCTTAGAGGCCGGGAAGTACTTGGCTACGAACAAGTCTATGAGTTTCTTCCATGTCGTGATATTATTGGTGGGAAGTTCCATGAGCCAAGATTGACCTCTATCCGGAAAAGTGAAGGGGAAAGCCTTGAGCTTGAGAAGTTCATTATCTACATCACTAGGCTTCATGCTATTGCACACGAATTGAAAGGTCTTGAGATGCTTATTCAGATGTTCATTAGAAAGCCCATGAAACATAGGTATACGGTGGAGGAATCCATTTTAAGCTCAATGTCCCTCTTCTATTTCGTTGGTTCAAGAAAATAAATACAAGATGGTCTAATGCTCCATTTTGTTGAGCATGTGCATCGACGAAGAGATCTGTGTTCATTGTTGGCCATATCATTTTTGGTTCACTCTCAGGCTGATGTTCTGTTTCACTCTCAAGTTGTCAGGGCCCACCCCTAATCCCCCGGGATTAAGGGCTAAACCCCGCTCCCGTCTAACGTACGCATGACACGAGGGCTAAACAACCGCCTAACCTCCGTGTGACACGTAAGTCGGACAAGGGAGTTCCAGACCAACCACCTCAACAACCTCAAACTTCTCAGAGTGCGCAGAGTCTACTGTGGATGGTGCATGTGATGTCTCCATCTCTCTCAACCGACAGCCCGCACTGCAGCAACCTGGAGGGTATCAAAAACACGAAAAGACTGTGAGTGGACAAAAATAAAGTTTAAATTCCAAACAGTTATCAGAAAACACAAACAGTTATACCCTCCGTGTTAAAAACCAATGCATGCATATCAATTACGTCATAAAACAATATACGAAAACCAAACACATTTTCCTTTTTCCAATCCCGGGCCTCAGCCCAAAATCACCGAAAACCATCATATCCGGGCCACTGCCCAAAACATCATCATCAAAGCTAGTGAAACCCAAAACACATTTAAAGCCACGTTCTCATCCATCGAACCTGCTAGATCTATCCGAGTCTTTAAACTCCCGAGTCTTTAAACTCAATCCAAGCCTCAATAATATCCGAGTCTTTAAACTCCCGAGTCTTTAAACTCAAGGCCTACGGGGGAAATCAATATATCCGAGTCTTTAAACTCCCGAGTCTTTAAACTCAATCCGGGCCCATCCCCCGTCCAATCAATATCCGGGTCTTTAAACCCAATAACCAGATCCAGCAAATCCAATCAAAACCATGTGAAAACCTTTTTGCAATTCCAAGTCCATATCCAAACCCGAATCCGAAACCACTGGTCTGATGCCCTTCCGGCATCCATAACCGTCATTCCGAATCCAGACCTAGAACTCATTTCCTTCTCATTTCCCGGTCCGAGTCCGCAACCATCATTCCGTAAGCCGGCATCCGGAATAACCATTCCGAACCCAAACCCGAAATCCACTTCAAGTCCCGAATCGAATCCCGAATCGTCACCCGGGATTTCGATTCCGAAACCCGAGATCTCATTTCTGAAAACACCTTTGAACTGGGCCTCAGGCCCGAAAATACTTTTCAAAATCCTTTTACTTTCCTTGAAATCCAACCGTATTTCAAATCCCGAAATCAACCATTAAAACCAGGTTCAAATTACAATAGTTATCAAAACCTCGTAAAACATGAAAACCGTCATTTTCCTCAAAAAACGTGCACAAACCATAAACCATCACAACCATAATCAAATCATAGAATCCAGTATAGAAATCCTATAAAAACATATATGCATGCATCAAGAGTCAGGAAGCAAAGTCCACTCACAGACCATTTCGACGTCGCCTTGATACGCGCGCACCTATGCCATTCCCTGCCAAACCATTATCCTCGGCTTTCCCAAACCTGTCCAAATCCCATAAAGAGATCACTACCTACTTCACAAAGGTCATACTAAAGCCCCATAATTTTCCCGGATTTTTTAACTATTTTTAACCCAGCCCTAAAACCTTCGGACAGCCCGAAACATATCGAGACGATGTCTGATCGACTCGAAACCAATGCCAAAATGTTCGTTACATCAAATACTTTAAAAGTCATGTTGACTAATTTCCCAAATTACCCCTCACGCGCCCCCACGCGCGTCCAGAAGGTTCTGTGCGTGAAATCCACGCGCGTGAACAGTGTCACCAGCAACCTCAGGTGAACCCGGTTCACCTGGTTTGAACCGGTCCGGTCCAGCCGTGAACCGGCGTTCACGGTTTTCATCCAATTTTCATCCATTTTTAATCCCGTTGAATCCCTTAGTTTCGTCCTATCCTCCTTAATCCATTCCCCACCAGAAAACCCAACATCGAAGTCCTTAGCTCGTCGACTTCGAATTTGAAAACATTTACCCGAAACCCCTGTTTCGGTTCCCAGCTAATCAAACATTCCCCCCATCGCGGCAACAACTTATTCGACTCCTAGGGACCTCCTGAGTCTCATAACACCCACCAAAAGCCTCGACTCGTACCCAAAACCCACAACTATTGATTTTAACCAAACTGGGAAAACAGAGGACCGTGGACAATTACCTGTGTTCTGACCTCCGCCGTGCACGCCGCTGTGCTCCTCTCGGTTCACAAAGCTCCGCTCAGGTCCCTGAACACTTCCACCCGTCCAATTTTGGAGATTGATAGATCGGGGTGCACAACCGTGCACAAAACCCCTGCCCTGTTCTCTGGTTTTTTCCTCACTTCTCACACACCTCACATACTCATCGTCATGCCCAAATCCTCACAGATACAATCACTCCCTCTCCTAGCTCTCCTTTGAACATCACAGAACCTCACAACACTCACCCGGTTCAATCAATTCCTCCCTCAGCTCACCTCTGTTTTTCTCCCTTCGGCTAAACTCAACACACACACACGACACAATTTTTAAACACACTCATGCACGGCCTAGAACCCACTAGAGCCCTGCCACATGTCACAATCTTCTCCCTTCTCACACAAAAATCTCCTCTCTGCCTTGGACAAATGTCCCAATCCGATTGCACCATGCCCCCCCCCCCCAGCCAAAAGACCAAAATACCCTTCTTAACTCCAAAATTACCATTTTACCCTTACCGTTTTAGACCTGTAACTTGCCCGTCCTAACTCCGATAAAAACGTGCCGCCTGTCGTTGAATTCAGGACGACGAGATCTACCCAACGGTCCAAGGTCAACATGTCAAAACTCGGTCGTAGGAAAAGTCAACTCTTTCCCCCCTAATTTAGTCAAATTACGGTTATGCCCTCAACCTTCCGAACATCATAACTTTTCCTCCGGTTGTCCGAATCGAACCTGCCACCTGTCTACGGACTCGTGACGTCCTAAACTACGTCACAGTCAAGGGCTAACACTCAACCAATCGGTAATTCAAAAAGTCAACTTTTCGTCTACTATTCACAAGGGCAAAATCGTCCATTTACACAAAATTTTACAAAATTACCTTTTTACCCTTCCCGAAGGTACGGGTTGTTACACAAGTTGGTGCTCAGATGAAGGTGACTTAGATTCGGTTCCTACTTAAATGATAGGAACTAACGTATGCTCGTCTTGCGGTGGACCACTTGGTTCACTTTTTTCTTGATCTAACTGTGTGTTGAGGCGAGCGAAGCACTGAGAATGACTACTAGTTTTGTGAGTTGAGGGACTAGAGGACATGGGCTTCGACTTGGTCATTCGTAGAGAGCTGTTCAACAAATGATCAAGAGTTAGCATAAAAATGACAAGAATAAAGACGAGAATTTATACATGAACGTAACAAAACACAAATCGTATATACAAGTGACATGTTTTACCGAGAGAACTAACACATATATACGAGAAGAGAAAGCATAGATTATAGTCACGAAAGTAGCAAGCAAATGAAAAATTTCATACACCTTCAAATTAATGCAACAAATAGGTATCTACATGAATAATGGTGTGGATGCATAAGAGGAGAAAGTGTTAGAATCTACAAAAAAATATAAGAGTTATGTGACATATACATGAAGAATGACCTGCACCTTCGGTCCCATGTTCCTAGATTTCCTTAGTCTAGGGTGCCCAGTGATGAAATCCGAGCATCATGAAACCTTAGGGAGGTTATACAACCAAAAAATGGAATATTTAAAGCTTTATACCTACACGAAAAACCTTCTGCGCCTCTTCTCATAGTTTCTTTTGAACGTACAGCCTGTGGGAACTGATAAACCAGCCCTTAATTACCCTTACCATTCAACGTTGGATATGGCCAATTGGGATAGATGTAACGTGAAATGCACCGATTAATTTCGAGAAACACCCCGAGGCTAACCTGACCAGGGTATATACTCCATTGGTGGGTTTTTTCTTAGATCCATAACTAGTCAAAACACTTCTAGACACCATGACCAACCAGTGGGAGCTTTTGAAGTAGTCTATCAAACCCAAGTGTTTACAAACTCCGCTCACAACATCATGTCCATAGATTACTTAGTCTATGGTGTATGGTGATTAAATCCACACATCATGAAACGTTAAGGAGATATGTAATCAAAATAGGCACTACCTATTTCCAGAAAGAAAAATTTGAAGGAAAGGTTCTTGAGATCCATGCAAACCCAAGAAATTTAGTAGGAAATAATAGTCACAATTTTAATTTGTTCACATATACACCACAAATACACATTCAAAAATTGCACAACTTTGAGAACAACAACTTGTTAGAATTTTCCATAATTATTGGTTGGTCCGATTACAAAAAAATTTTATAGGCCCCTACTAGACACACCATCAAACAAATCTGTGAACTTTCAAAAGTTTCTAAGACATCTAGCATTATCAAATAAATTGCACAAAATAGAGGACAGGACCCATCCCTAATCCCTAAGGATTTAAGCGGGATATCCTACTCACGTCTGACACCGCGTGTCAGACGAGGGATAAAACCGTTCGGGGTTTCTTGAGTGCACAGTGGTTTCTAGAGTACGCAGCAGCATCTGATGTCTCGGTCTCTGCTACAGCCCACATCTACAATCAACTTGTAGAGTATAAAAAACCATAAAAGTTGTGAGTGGACAAAAATAAATAGTTATAAAACCATTTAATGAAAAGAAATTTATACCCTTCAATTAAAAGCATGTATGCATCAGAAAACAAGTATCTCAAATACTTTCTTAAATTCAAATCATTTTGCTTTACAAATCCATAATCAATGAAAAATGCTTCTCAATTCAATACTAATGAAAAACATCTGTCACATCTCATATCATTATATCATCATCATCAGTCACGATATCCAAGCAACGCGTGCACCTAGCTCAAGGACTACACAAGTCTGAGCACGTCGACGTGAATATATCACCGTCCGACACATATCACCGTGAACATATTCACGATCGATCTCATATAACATCTGCACTCCTGAGTTGAGCCTCCCTCGACTACACGACAACAGGCAGCGCATCTTGACCTCTAGGAGGAACACATCACATCCCGGAGGCCGTCGGGACCTCTCCGAGGAAACATATTCCTACCGGAGTTCTTCTCCTAGGAAACATATTCGCTCCGGAGCTATATCAATCTCATAGGGTCTCAGTCCAAAATCAAATCATATAGGGTCTCAGCCCAAAATCAATTTCGTAAGGTCTCAGCCCAAAATCAAATCACATAGGGACTCAATAGAAAATCAATCTTGTAGGGTCTCAGCCCAAAATCAAATCACATAGGGCCTTAACCCAAAATCAACCTCGTAAGGTCTTAGCCCAAAATCAAATCACGTAGGGTCTATGCCCAAAACATAGTTGTCAAATACACATGGACTCACACACGGAGTCCATATCTTTCCAAAAGGGTAACAAGCACGAAATATCATTTCATAAATCAGAATTGGGTCACAAACTCGATATATTTCACGTTTGACTATACTCTAAGTCAAACCATAAATCAACTGGGACACAAGCCCGAATATTATTTTCGAATCTGAAAACCTTTTCACTATTCAACTGGGACTCAAGCCCGAAATGTCGATTTCACGCATCTCCATGGAATCATTCAAAATTGATAGTTAAATTCATAGTTTCACGCCACTTTGTGAAATCATTCAAATCATATAAATCATAAGCACATAAAAAACTCGACCTAAGCCCAAAGTATCATATAAAACATAAATCTCAAAATATGTGCATAATAACATTTACTACGAAAATGCCAAATCAAACACAAATCATATGCATCCCAAATCATACTCATAAAACATATAAAACATTTATGCATGCATCATATTTACAAATCAAAAGTTCAGTCACAGACTGTCCAAGCTACGCGCTCACAATCCGCGTCGTAAGCCACTTCGAGACTAATCCACAATCTCCGAAACATCCAGACCTGTCAAAATCATACCCAAGGGTCACTATCAACCTATACATGTCTATAACATAAACCCTCAAAACTCTTGGAACAGTAAATGTATCCCGAACACGCTTCCCGTGTCTAAAAACCTTCAAATGACCTATCACATGATCTCGGATCGACCTAAAACCACCACTATTGAACTCAGATCGTCAAAACTATTTGAATAAGATTGATTTGACCTTGAAATTCAACCCACGTGCCCTCACACGCTGGTCAAAGTTTCAGTCAATGCTTATCAACAATCAACGATCAATACTGATGTGGCAGCACTACCACGTGTCACTGACAGCCTTTGACCCCCCCTATGCCACGTGGCACCACTAGTCACATGCCACGTGTCATGATAACGTGGCACTGCCACGTGTCATTCGAACATCGCATGATGATGTGGAATGCTGATGTCAACATGCTGATGTCATGGCCACGTCGGAGAAGACGACCGACGCCGCCGTGTGCCGCCATCTAGTTCATTGGCTGGCGGCTGGAAATCCTCCCTTTTTTGTCCGATTTTCAAACCTTTATATCTCCCTCAATACTCAACCAAATCCTACGTTCTTTATATGGAAATCTATCTAGTCGAGCCATGAAATCCAAATCTGAACCCAGAATTGAGATAAAGTACCTGGTTTTAAAGATATGAGCTTCCACAGGTTTGGCCAAATTTGAATTCATGTCCTGGCCACTCCCGATGTCCAAAGCCTTCTATTCTTGTTCCTATAGAATCCCCTCACCTAAAAAAACACGAACATGGCCTTAGTTTCGATCCAAAAAATCAAAAACCAAAACCCAAATTCAAAGACCCCATGGCTTACCTTTGTTTCCTCACGGTTTTCGGCCAACCATCGTGGCCTCCGCCATCCTCCGTCACTCTAACGGTCTCTCTCTCACCTTCTCAATCTCTCTGCGGCCTCAAGCAAGAAGATGGAAATTGGTGAGGGTGAGTTTCGGGTTTGGATGAATGAAGAAGATGAAAATGGTTTGGATGCACGTATATGTGATGGCCATCAATGGATGGGTGACACTTGTCACTCATCCATTGGTCCATGCCAAGATATTTTGGGCCCCAATGTAACGACCCGTCTCGAATATCGGGATTAAATATTAACTAATTATGGATTTAGTATGATCAAACGGGGGTTAGTTGAGAGGAATCGGACGAACGGTGTAAAATGACTGTTTGCCCCTGGATTTGGGAAAAAGGTTGACTTTTGACTCGGGGAGTCAAACATACGTAGACCAAAGACCGTTACGTAAATCGGGACATTACGAGTACGTAGACATGCGGCACGTCGAAATTGGTCGTCGAACGGGGAAGTTATAGTCACGTGATCGAAATTGGGAATTTACGTCTCGGGATTTGAATTAAATATTACTTTAAATCTGATTGGCTGATATTATGTGTAGGGCCCTTGGATGAGTGACCCATGTCACTCATCCCATGGTTGGCTTTCCATAAAATAGGGATCTTGTCCCATTGTCTAAATATATATATATATATATATTATTCACTCATCACTCATCTCATAATCCTCACCGTCCATCTCTCTTTCAAATCTCTCATCCTCACCCTTCATCTCCATCATTTTCTATCATCTTCATCATCCTTAGACTTCATCTATTTCCTTATCACACACATGTTCTTCTTCATCTTTTTTTTTCTTCTAAGTCGTAAACCCCCAAACACTAACCCCTTCAAACCTCATCTAACGTTGATGACCTGTGACTCAAAAAGTGAGAGTGATGTGAGACGAGGGTGGCGGTGCTAACGGAATGGACAACGGTGTACGGTGGCTGGCAACCTGACACAGTGGGATTTTGGTTCAAAAATCGAAAGCTGGATTTTAGGGCTTATGGATCGATTTGGTGGACAGGTCCATGTTCCTAGAACTCAAACAAGCCAGTTGGGACCAGTTTCAAGGACTATGGTGGTCGGAGTCGACGAGGAGGGGCAGTTGTAGGTGGCTGGTCACTGTTCCTCCATGAACAGGTATGGTCTCGATCACTTTTCTCGATTTTGAAACCACTGATCGATGGGGATAGATAAGTCAATGGGGTAGGAAGAATCCCCATCTAGAATGGTGGCCGGAGTTGGGAGAACCAGTCGGGTCAGTTCGCCGGTTCGGTCGAACTGGACTGAACCAGTGAATGGAGTTCACTCAAGGAAGACGATGAATAGTACCCGGCGCGTGGGCTTGAAGCGGCGTGTGGTGGCACATGGGGCACTTCTGGGACATGTGATCAACATACGAAATCATTCTTTCGATGTAACGAAAATTTTGGGACTGGTTTCGAGTCAATCAGACATCGTTTCGATATAATTCAGGATGTCCGAAGGTTTAGGATCGAGGTTAAATACGTTTAAAACTCTTGGAAAATTACGGGGATTTAATGGAAGGATTTTGGAATTTTTAGTGACCTTAGAATGTGATTTGGACAGGTCCGAGAGTTCCGAAGACAGAGATTTAGGCCGGGGAGGCTTATGGGACGCATATTGAGGTGACAACGTAGGACAGTTTGTGAGTGGACATTGTTTTATAAAATGTGATGCATACATAACTGTTTTATATGTTTTATATAAGTGATTTCTATGATGGTGATTGTGATATTAGTGATTTACATATTTGCACATATTTCGAGATGATTTTCGTATTTGCACGTATATTGAGGTTTATGATTTTGTACTGTATTTCTACGTGATTGTGGTTTTAATAATGGTTCAATGGTATGATTTTGGATTTGGGAATATGGAATCGGGCTTGAGATCCATTTGGTTTACGAACTATCAGACTTGGAGTCCATTTGATTGAATGAGGCATTGGGCTAGGGGCCCAGTTGGTTTACGAAATCGGGCATGAGGCCCAATTGTGTTTTATGAATGTGATTTCTAGTTGGAGACCCATAAATGGATTTGGATAAATGGATTTGCATTTGAGAAATCGGATTTGTGGATTACGATGGTTTTATGGAAATCATGGGTATAGGCCCATTTGAACGGTTTGAGATAATTTATGAAATGGTTTTCCATATACCATCCGTATATCTATGGATTGTCTCCTCCAGTCATCTGGGACGCTGGAGTGGTCACGGCGCATTACCTGCGAGGGGTCACTACACGGGGCGACCAGACCATATAGTGACTCAAGAGCAAAATTGCTAGACGTTTGGGATGTCAGAGATTGGTACGTAATGGTATTTGATTGAATTATGATTCATGGCTTTATTGGATTATGTATGTGGATTTTAAATTTATTGGATTTATGAAATGGTATTTCAGTGTTGGTGGTTTTGGCTAGTGGCCACATGATTGGATTTATCGTTTTGGGCTGAGTTCTCACATACTTGGATTTATCGTTTTACGCTAAGGCCCTAATGATTTAATTAAAGTAAATGGTTTGATTATTGGTTTTTGAATGCATGCATACTTTTTAGTGAAGGGAATAAACGTCTTCTTATGAAATGTGTTTTTATTAAACTATTTATTTTCGTCTACTCACAGCTTTTTAATGGATTTAATGCCCTTCAGGTTGATCGTGGATGCGGGTTGTAGCAGAGACTGAGACATTGCACTTCTCCACCGATCCTGGCTCACTCTAGGAGCCCGAACGGGCTGAGGTTTGAGTTATCCCTTGTCCGACACTTTGTGTCAGACTGGAGCATGGCACATCCTGCGTTAATCTCTGGGGGGGGGGGATTTGGGATGGGTCGTGTCACCCAAAAATTTCTCGATAATCCTGTAAATTCGGGACGGGTCATTACAATCTACCCCCCTTACAAAAATTTCATCCTCAAAATTCAAATCGACTCCAATACGCACCAAAATTGCAGAAATCCAATCTTGTCTCCAACTCGAAGTACACGGGAGAGCTTCTATCCACAGTATGCACCAACATCCACGTCACTCGACGTTAACTACAATCCAATGATAATGCTGAAACTCAGCTCATTTTTCGTGACCGTATCCTTCAAACGCGTGACCAACTGTCACCTGAAATCCCATCACTCAATCTCAAGTCTCAAATGAGACATCGACACGCGTCGATCTCACTTTACACTTACGCAGGCGTACTCAGAATCCAAGCTGACATTCTACTCAGAATCCTCTTGGTAATCCTCCTATACCAAGTTGACCTCCTGCTCAGCATCCAATCTAACAATCTTGCTCATAATCCTGATGATAATCCTATTATACCAAGCTAACATCTCGTTTAGCTGGAGCATCACAATCGTCTCTCACTCGACGGTCTCCAACCGTAAATCACATTCACGATGCGCCATCGTGTCATGGCAGTAACTCATCAGCTCCACTATCACCGCTAGAATCACTATCGAAAAACTCGACTCGCTCTAGAGTCGTATCAGGGTACCTCGTACCATACCTCCTCTCACTCAGCGACCAACGTTGCGATCCTGACTCCCCTCGAGTCTTAAGCTGACATCTCATTCATCATGTCGATACACTCAGGATGTATCTGGACCCCATCGAATACTTGCTCTAGCCAAGAAAATCACAATCGTAAACACTAGGGCTCCTCTGGCCCATATGGCCCTGAGCTCCATGCTCACACAAAATCCGAGCCTTCTCATAATCACTTTGCACTAGCGCACAGTATTCGATGTCCGGTTCTCATACTCAATGTACAAGCAACATTGGACCCCGTTTGATTACTATACCATGTCCATCTAGGACTCATTCTGATGGTCGTATTGCGTCACTCAGATTGCTCAATCCTCAACAATCACACCATCCAACATGCATTACTCATAGGTGCATACAACACACAAAGACACTACTCATAGGCCTGCTCAAGGACTGCACTCACACAACATCCGACCACATACCAATATCCACCATCAAATCCACATACCACCTCGATCTCGGATCTAATCCGCATATCATATCGCTAACATGCCAATCATAATCCAACACTGGAATATGTCTGTCAGATCTCTGCTCTGGACAGATCATACACAATACTCAACATCCTTTCTGAGTCCTCTCGATCACCCAACAAACACTTGAGATGTGTCGTACACATACTCCTCGAGAACTCCAAAAACCAACCAACTCTCGTCTATTAAGACGTACCAATTCAAACCTCGTCCCACATCCTAACGATGCAAAGGGTCGGATCCTATAGTTTTGCTGTCAACCTCTAATTCAGTGATCCCCTCAAATCAAAAGAAATTTGGCTCATTCCCAAGTTAATCACATCAACGACTATAAACACGGGGATAACTTCCACCCGACAATCAATGACACTCATCCATTCTAAGTGAATCTAATCTCAGTCGTCATCATTGGCTGAAGCCAATCCAAAATAACTCAATCCACAACCAACTCGATCCTCGACCGTCTTGATCCTTTCCATCCTCGACCAACTCGATCGTAATCATCTTGATCCACACTCATCGTGATCATCTCGATCATTCCGATCCACAATCCAAATCTGTCCTCAACTCCTGATCCTTCGAGGATCCACACTTGCTCTCTCAGCCAACGTAACATGACCCAAATCACCAACACGAGTCCATCAAAATTGATACTCACTTATAACGTTAGGTGACACCAAGCAACTTTAGCTCCTCAACTCATTCAAATTCTAGTCCACAACCAAATTGACTTCTACCGGGGTAACATCTCCATGAAACCCAGAAATGATAAATAAAGTTCACTAACTCTTGTGGAAAGGAATACTCATCCCATACCAACTCACTGTCTAGCTGCCTCGTCAAATTGAACTCTCGATGTTCCATCAAATTTCGACAAAGAATATTGGATCTTCTAAAAGTGACATGCCAAGTCAACTTAACCCCAAATCTACTAATTTCAGTTACAGGACTTAGTCAGAAAACTCTTCTAGGTGGCAACCATACAAATCCTCCAATGGTTCATCTGGGAAACTCGGCACAACTAACTCTCTCCAAGCTCACTCAGCTAACTAGCGATATCACAGCACGTGTCCCACGTCGCTAACAACCATACGATAGGATGGCCCCGGCCTCCAAGCCGTATCACACTCATACCATAAACCGCCAGGATTACCAAACACGATCGGTATAACGGGTCACTAGTTCACATGTCTCAACTCTATGGGATCAACTCTAATTGCGCCTAACTCTCGTGTAATCCGTCGAAAGATAATTAGGATACCTGTCACCAATCTAGGCATACCTCGTGCCTCCAGTAATCCAACCAAACAAGGAGGATACTGAAATCTCACTGAGCCACTCGAAATCTTATCTGTCCCTCTCAATGGTCACTGCAATTCATACAAGAAAAAGTACGAACTCGGAGCTAAAGACAACCTTCGTCTAAGCTCCCCGGTAATCACATCATCTCGACGCACTCGGCGTCATCCAAAATCACCCGATTACTGCTAGATTCTATCCAACTCATCCTAGTCATATCGATCACTACTAAGATTTCATCAACTCGTCTCCACTTAGATGTCACACTAACACTCGAGTCTTACTCCCAAGACCCGACACAAACTAACAAATGCTCATCGTCTCAATCGCCACGTTTCGGTAACACATCATGACAAAATCCCAAATCTCTACTCGACTATCGAGATCAAGCACTCGAGCGGCAACCTATTGCCCATATAATTCGCTCAAAACATAAGATCCACTAATCGGTCCACCCTGAGATCTGATCCACAAGTACCACTCTCTAGATAACACTTGTCCAACCAATCTCAAAGTAGGGTCATCCACGACCTTGGCTACTACTAGCAGCACATCCATCTTGACCAATCGTCGGCCACATCTCCCAGAAGTCACCATACTGGGATAACCGGCATCCAATCAACCAATAACTACTATCCGAGGATCCCATCCACTTATAACTCTACGGCTCTCAGCAATTGGGCACACAAGAAACTCAACCCTCCTCGGGGTTCAACACTACTCACGACATCTAATTCCAAGAAGAACAACAGATACGTTCATTCCCACTTAATTTTCCTATTCTTACCCTCACTATCAGGTTGATGACGGGTTGTCGTCGTCAAGTCATCACATTCGACACATGCGCATCGCAACAAAAGAAACTTTGTGCTCTGATACCAAGCTAACAGGAGCCATCCCTAATCCATCAGGATTTACAATGGATATCCTTCTCTCGTCTGACACCGCGTGTCAAACCAGGGATAAAACTGTAACCCGCTCAAGGTTTCCAGAGTGCGCAGTGATTTTCAGAGTATGCAGCAACATGTGATGTCTTGGTCTCTGCTACGGCCCGCGTCCGCGATCAACTTGAAGGGTATCAAAAACCATAAAAGTTGTGAGTGGAAAAAAATAAACAGTTATAAAACCATTTAACTAAAGGACATTTATACCCATCAATTAAAAGAATGCATGCATCAGAAAACAAGTATCTCAAATACTTTCTTAAAATCAAATCATTTTGCTTTTCAAATCCATAATCAGTGAAAAATTCTTCTCAAATCAATAATAGTGAAAAACATCTGTCACATCTCATATCATCATACCATTATCATCAGTCACGATATCCAAGCAACGCGTGCACATAGCTCCAGGACTGTTCAAGTCCGAGCACATTGTCATGAGACTATCATTGGCCGACTTTCCACATATCGTCGTTAACAAATCAATTATCGATCCCATATAACATCTGCATTCTTGAGTCAAGCCTCCCTTGGCTACACGACAACAGGCAGTGCATCGTGACCTCTTTTGGGGGTAGGGGGAACACAGCGTATCCCGGAGGCCGTCGGGACCTTTCCGTGGAAACATATTCCTACCGGAGTCCCTCTCCGGGGAAACATATTCACGCTGGAGCTATATTAATCTCATAGGGTCTCATCCCAAAATCAAATTAGATAGGGTCTCAGCCCAAAATCAATCTCGTATGGTCTCAGCCCAAAATCAAATCACAAAGGGCCTCAGCCCAAAATAAATCTCATAGGGACTCAGCTCAAAATCAAATCACATAGGGTCTCCACCCAAAACATAGTTTTCAAATACACATGGACACACACATAGAGTCTATATCTTTCCATTAGGGTCACAAGCCCGAAATATCATTTCATAAATCAGAACTAGGTCACAAGCCCGATATATTTCACGTTTGACTATACTCTAAGTTAAACCATAAATCAACTAGGACACAAGCCCAAAGATTGTTTTCAAATCCAAAAACTATTTCAATATTTAACTAGGACTCAAGCTTGAAATGTCGATTTCACGCATTTCTGTGAAATCATACAAAACCGATAGTCAAATCCTCAATTTCACGCCTCTCCATGAAATCATTCAAATAATATAAATCATAAACACGTAGAAAACTCATCCTAAGCCAGGGTATGATATAAAAAAGAAATATCGAAATACGTGCATAATAACATTTTCTAAGAAAATGCCAAATCATCAACATAAATCATATGAAACTAGTGCATCTAAAAACATGTTCATAAAACATATAAAAAATTTATGCATGCATCATATTTACAAATCAAAGTCCACTCACGGACTGACACGACCCATCCCAATCTCCCCGGATTAACGTGGGATGTGCCATGCTCCCGTCTGACACGACG
Organism: Prinsepia uniflora; assembly: GCA_032719365.1. Taxonomy (NCBI): domain Eukaryota; kingdom Viridiplantae; phylum Streptophyta; class Magnoliopsida; order Rosales; family Rosaceae; genus Prinsepia; species Prinsepia uniflora. The sequence continues at coordinate 33,502,073 of CM064868.1, read as the reverse complement.
TGTCAGATAAGGGATAATACGTACCTCAGCCCATACGGGGCTCCCAGAGCCCGCCAGGATCGGTGGGATGATCAACCTGAAGGGCATTAAAACCATTAAGAACTGTGAGTGGACGAAAATCAATAAGTTTATAAAAACACATTTCATAAAGATATTTATGCCCTTCTCTAAAAGTATGCATGCATCGTAAAATCAGTAATCAAAACATTTACTCAAATGAACCATTAGGGCCTTAGCCCAAAAATCGTAATTCAAACCCAAATGTGGGATCTCAGTCCAAAATTGTAGAATACCAAAATCCGTAAATCCAAAATCAAATGGGCCACTGCCCAAATCCATAACCACAAATCAACAAATACTGAAATACCATTTCAAGAATCCAATAATCCATATTTACCACATAACCATCCTCGGCATCCGAGATGCCTAGCGTCCCAGGCGCTTGACGTCCCAGACGTCATGTCTCACGGTAATAAGCAACGCGTGCTACCCGGGGTCTCTCCGGGTCAATATCTCTGACATCCTAGATGTCTGACGTCTTAGACGTCTAATCATAGCATTCATGCTCCTGAGTCACCATACGGTCCAGTAGCTCCGTATAATGACCCCTCGCAAGCAATGCACCGTGACTTCCCCAGTGTCCCAGACACCTGGAGGAGACCATCACGTATCCTCGTATCAAGATGGTATTTGGAAAACAGTTTTACAAAGCCATTTCAAAACATCTCAATGGGCCCTACCCGAAATATCTCATAAAACATCACAATCCATTTAGGGTCTCCGACCCGAAATCACGTTTATGAAACATAGGGTCCCAGACTCGAAATCACATTTATAAAACTCAACTGGGCCTCATGCCCGATTTTGTAAACCACTGGGCCCCCAGCCCAATCACATGACTCAAAAGGGTATTAGCCCGATTTAGTAAACCAACTGGGCCCCTGGCCCGATCACATAATTCAAATGGGTCTCATGCCCGAATTCGTCTTTCCAAAACCAAAACCATGCCACATAATCATTATTGAATTCACAATCACATAGCAATAGCATAAACTCGTAAACCTCGAAATACATGTAAATATGGGTTTACCTCGAAATACATACAATCGTATAATCCATCAGTGCCACAATCATCATCATAGAAATCACGTATGTAAAACATATAACATAGTTATGCATGCATCATAGTTTAGAAAACGAAGTCCACTCACAGACCGTCCTATGCTGCCACCTCGATATGCGTGCCAAAAGCCTTCCCCGGGCCAATCACCGTCACCGGGACTCCCAAACCTGTCCAAATCACTCTAGAGGGTTATTAACTACCTTATTAACCTCTCATTGAAGTCCCGTAATTTTTTCGAATTTTTAACTATTTTTAAATTCGATCATAAACCTTCGGACACCCCGAAACATATCAAAACGGTGTCTGATCGACACGAAACCAGTCCCAAAACGTTCGTGACATCAAAAAGATTAAAAGTCATGTTGAATACTTTCCCAAGATACCCCTCACGTGCCCCCAATGTGTGGCTTGAACTCCCTGCGCGTGAAACCCACGCGCTGGGCACTGTTCATCGTTTTCCTCAAGCAGACTCGGTTCAGACCGGTTTGGTCCAACCGAACCGGCGCTCCTGGTTTTCTTCCATTTTCTGTCCATTTTTAGTAGTTTTAGGTTCTATAAATTCGTCCTATAATCCTAATCGATTCACATACTAAAAACATGAGATTGAGGTTAGTAATCTACCTCCATAACGATTGATCAAGTCCAAGTTTTCCTTTGTCTATTCTCTGTGATTTCGGCCACCTCCAGCTATGATTCCAAGCCCAACCATTTCCTTTCAACCTCCAAAACATTTCCCAATCGTTAAAATCGATTAACAAACACCAAAAACCCACTTGCCATTTTTGAATTTCAAGCTTACCGCATTGAGTATGCTGGCCACCATCCACGGCGAGTCGTCGTCCCAAGCTAGAACAACTCCTAGCAACCTCCTGAACACCATATAGGCAACCAAATTGACCTTCCAGTTCTCTAAACCCAACCTCACGATTTTGAGCCGAAACAGGGCTCATAGGTTTTGTTTTCCAGTCACCACCGCCGTCCACGACGGTCATCGTTACAGACACCGTTAACGCTGTCATCCCTCACACTCCATTTTCCTTTTACAAAGTATTAGCATTAGGTGAGGTTTTGAGGTTTTATGGGTGATAGGTCCACCGCGTTGAGTATGTTGGCCACCGTCCACGGCGAGTCGCCGTCCCAAGCTAGAACAACTCCTAGCAACCTCCTGAACACCATATAAGCAACCAAATTGACCTTCCAGTTCTCTAAACCCAACCTCACGATTTTGAGCCGAAACAGGGCTCACAGGTTTTGTTTTCTAGTCACCACTGTCGTCCACAACGGTCATCGTTACAGACGCCGTTAACACCGCCATCCCTCACACTCTAACTTTCCTTTACAAAATATTAGCATTTGGTGAGGTTTTGAGGTTTTATAGGTGATGGGTTCACGGTTTTGGAGAGAAATTCCCAGAGAATGAGTGTTTGCACGATTAAGAAGGAGATGGTGATCAGAGGAGATGATTGAACGGTGAGGATGAGCAGATGGAAGAGATGGAAGGTTGAGATTAAAAGGGGAGATAATAATATAATATTGGACCAATAGGGCAAGATCCCTAATTTATGGAAGGTGGCCAATGGGATGAGTGACACTTGTCACTGATCCAAGGGTCCTACCCGAAATATTTGCCAAATAGGATTAAAATAATATTTAATACGAATTCTGAGACGTAAATTCTCGATTTCGCTCCCGTGACCATAACTTCTTCGTCTGACGTGCGATTTCGACGTGCCGGTTGTCTACGGACTCGTGACGTCCCGATCTACGTCACGGTCATCGGTCCTCATACGTTTGATGACAGGACCCGTCCCAAATTCCTAGGGATTAGCGTGGAATGTATCTGCTCCCGTCTGACACGAAGTGTCAGACCAGGGATATTTTCGTCCTTTGCGTAACCGAGGCTATCAGAGGGCGCTAGGATCTGAAGGAGGAATGCGATGTCTTGTCTCTGCCATAGCCCGCATTCGCGAACAACCTGAAGGGTATTCAAAATACAAAAGTTGCGAGTGGACAAAAATATTATTTTATAAAAACATTTCATAAAAGACCTTTTTGCCCTTCATTAAAAACATATGCATGCATTCGAAAACCATTTCTAGGGTTCACGCCCGGTCCCCATAAACCGTCATGAACCATAAAACCATTTTGGCCTTGGCCCGAAATCCTCAAATCAATACATGGGACCTCATCCCAAACCAAAACACGTGGGAACTTGTCCTGAATCCAGCTCATATGGGTCTCAGCCCAAAACCAAAATGCGTGGGTCCCAGCCCAACGTCGTCTCAGTGAAAACTCGTACACATATACATATATACATATATACATATAAATCCCATCCAAGGCACTTCCTAAGAAGATGCCAACTCGGGGCACACAGCCCTTAGGGAACACATCCCTGATATATGTCACGATGTCTCTATATATATAAGTATGCATACTACTCGGGGTCGCTCTCCGAGTCTTCTCCCAGGAATTCTCCATCTGGGAGGCTCTATCTTCGGACCTAGTCCGATCATCTCTCCAGGATCTGGTTCGAGACCACATCATAACGCCCACTTCTGGAACGGGATCCCTATGGGGATACCCACTCTGGTCTGTGGATCATGACTCTCCAGGTCGACGTTTGGATGAGACCAATCAATAATCTCGTAAGGAGGGTATATACATACTAGTATAGAAAACCATAAAGCGGGACTCTCGCCCGATATCACAAAGAAACTGGGCCACCAGCCCGAACATAAGACTCAACAGGGCCTCTAGACCGATTTCGCAATAACTGTGCATCGAACCCTAACTCGTAAATCAATGGGGTATCGAGCACAATATCTCAAGGTCAGTCACGATCCCGATCATAGCGATCTGTACAACCATCAATCCAGTACCGCTCTCAATCCTGGTATGTCGTCGTGACCTCTCCGGAAAGAATGCATCCCAATCGAGACACGAGCGTCACGTCGTCTGTCGCTGTGCACACAGCACCCGTCACGACCACGACTCAGACCCGTAGGTCATCAATAGGGCCTCATGCCTGAGTCAAAACCAAATCCAAATGCGTATAAGCACGTATAAAACCCGAAAACCTCGAAGTACGTGCCCATACCTAAACACACACCAAAATGAACTCATGGCATCACAAAATACATATAAAACATATATATAATATTTATGCATGCATCGATTTCAGAAAGAAAGTCCATTCAAAGACCGTCAGCGCTGCCGCCTCGTTATGCGCGTTGTACGCCTTCCCGGGTCAATCGTCTTCTCCAGGATTCCCAAACCTGTCGGAATCAGTTTATAGGGTTACTAACTACTTAATTAACCCCTCACTAAAGCCCCCTAATTTTCCGAGATTTTTAACTATTTTTAAACGCGCATCGAAACCTTCAGACAACCTGAACTATATCGAGACGATGTCCGATCGACTCGAAACCAGTTCCAAAATGTTCGTTACATCAAATAGGTGATTTCACATGTTGGAAGCTTCCCCAAAAGCTTCACCACCGCTGTCACGTGCCTCAAGATGGCCCTACGCGTGGGCCTCACGTGCCACTGCACAAGGTCATCCATGTCCTCCAGCCGACCTGTCCGACTGGCCTGTTAGGTTATCCGCTACAACTTGGACCGGCGTGACCGGTCCAGTCTCCTACCAGGTCCAATTTTCATCATTTTCCTTCCTAATTGATTCCATTCTTCATATTTTGATCCTAGGAACCTGAAACTATGAACCAAAACGTCTAAAACCTACAAAATCCCCATGGTCTGATTTTCCTTCCCACGGTTCACTTTCCCAGAATTCCCCCAAGGCTGCACAGCTGCGAACTAGCCCCCAAAATCATCCTAACACATCCCTAGTAACCTATTTAACTCAATAAAATCACCCAAAATGGCCCATAATGATTAAAATTGAAAATGGAGAAAAATCTGGTAAACCGATACCTTTGCACGAGTTGGCCTCCGGCGTCCACGGCGGCACTGCTCCTGGTCGGCCACCAACATCCTTCAGTCCTCTTTTCATCCTCCTGGGTCTCACAAATAATCATAGGGTTTAAGGGTTTGGATTTGGGGTGGAAGGTGATCGGGTTAGGGTTTGGAAATAGGGAAAATGATCGATGAAGGAAAGGGGAAGGATATGCACGAAGGAAAAATGATGGGGAATAGATGAATGACACTTGTCATTCATCCATTAGGCCTGAGAAAGATATGGGGCCCACTAAATACCAAAAAGGCTTCCGTCTCGAAAAACATACAATAGTACGTTCGAACTTCCGTGAACCGTAACTTCTCCGTCGAACGTCCGAATTAGACGTGCTGCCTGTCTACGTATTCGCATCGTGCTGATCTACGTAACGGTCCATAGCCCTCAGCCACGGACCTTCCAGGTCAAAAGTCAATCTTTTGCCCCTTTTCAACCAAATTACCAAAATACCCCCGAACTTCCGAACGTCATAACTTCTTCCTCGAATGTTGGAATCAAACGTATCACCTGTCTATGAACTCGTGACGTTTCAAACTACGTCACGGTCATCGGAAAAAGTCCATTTGACTGACTGAACAAAAAGTCAACGTTTCACCCATTCTACAAGCAAAATCGTCATTTCACCCTGAACATCCGTTAATCCACATCTGATCCCCGATTGGTCTCTCTAATCTGTCATTAAGTCTTAATTAATCCAGCTAATTCGGGATGGGTCGTTACATTTGACTCCCCGAGTCAAATGTCAACATTTGCCCACTCTCAGGGGCAAAACGGTCATTTCGCACCGTCCGTCTGATTTCGCTCAACTAATCCCCGATTAGTCATTCTAAACCATAGTTACTTAATATTTAATCCCAATATTCTGGACAGGTCGTTACAACCTTCCCCCTTAACAAATTTCGTCCTCGAAATTCCAACTATACCGATTCCACATCCACCTCGTGGAAAACAATTCGATCTCACATCAAGTGTACATTTGTACACCCACTAACCAGAACCATACTTGTCCGCACCCAGGCATTCCATCACGGGTTCACCACGCATCGACAATACTCGACCACCTCGAGCGAAAATGTTCATACGATCTGAGTTAATACTGCGTGACAATTCTATCATTACGCTAACCCATTTTGTTGACACACTCAGCTTGACGGTTCATCTCAATCACCAATCCACTCTGACATCTGCTCCCATTGGGAGTCACCGGATCCTACTCAAAAATCCACGCTGACAAATTCAGCCAAACTGTCACCACTTGGCCAGTCGTAAATCAATCTGACATCTCTCCCACCTCGAGAGTTACCAAATCTCACAATTTCTCTACATTTCCTAAATTTTACCATGTCAACATTACACGTTCCATCACGTCGCGCTCAGCCGTCACTCACGGCTCCATGGTCACAATTCGGATCATCGACACACACTGACTCACTCTAGAGTCGCACCAAGGTACCTCGTACTAAAATTTCCTAATAATCCATGCTGCCATTAGTGAGAGTCACAGAGTAGCAGATCCACGCAAAACAACCTGTGGTTACACTAACAACCAACTCACTCAACCTGAGTATACGTATACCAACATCACACTCGACCTGCATGTAATTGGACCTCATCGAATACCTGCCCAGCAGTAATACACATCCCAACTCTAGGGTTCCATTAGCCATCCACGGCTCTGAGCACCTGCTCATACAATCACTGAGTCCGTCAAAATCACTCTACCGAACGCATAGTATTCAATGTCCAGTTCACGTCCTCAACCAATCCAATGATATTGGAACTAAGCCGACTACCAACACGCTCAACCACACACTACTGGTACATCCTATGTACCAACACCAGGCACCACTCGGCCTATTCAGTATCGATCCTCGCACAATGTACAAGTTATGTACATCCATCCTCCAACCAGTCTACTGTAGGGTTCGTAGTCAATCACGATTTAATACTGGGGTTCATCTGTCCAATCCCGTACCAGACAATTCGATTACTCCAACTCATCATCCATTCTGAGTCCCATGGTCACCCGACTAGTACCACAACGTCTACTCCCAAGCATGTAATCCAACACGTACCAATCTGACTCACGCCCACCAATGCGTACCCATTCATGCCAATTCAGTATCCAAACTCACCCACGTCTGTCAAGACATACCAACTCTGAACCTATCAGTCACCTGCTCATTCGATTAACACATTACATTCGATTGACTTCATAGGGAAGCCAATCCCATTGTTTACATATCCAAGAATGACCAATCCCTCGTCGGATACCCACTCGTTCATAAGTCAAATACTCAAGCCAAATCGTAAACATCTCAACTCACTCAATTACTGTCACATACCGGATTAACTTCGAAAAAAAGTTTAGTCTCAACATCCCCATATCCAAATATTCACGACCGGGCAATAAACTCTCCACCTAACCTGATCAACAAGTTCACGACCAGATCCATCACCACGTCACCCGACTGGTAACTTCACGACCCTAGAGTGTCACAATGCCCCATGTTCGCGACATCACAACCCTGATCCACCTAGGATCCACACATGTTCACTTAGCTAACAATCCACCTGAAATCTGATCATAGGGTCTTACACCCTCTTTGAATCTTTCGTCATTCACATCACTCCTCGACTATTTTCACATCTAATCACCCCGTCAAAATGAAACACGTCCAAACTGTGGATCCTCTCCAATTACTTCATATCGATCCATGTCATTTCACTTAGGAAAATCAAGGATGATCCAAGATGATAACGTCAACATTCATCCTACGTGAGTGCAAACAAAAATTCACTACACCCACCACACCAAGTAACGCAACGTCGCCTGCCACCAAGCAGGAAATGAGAAATCTCATTCACCTAGCCTCGAAATACATAACTCCTCCTGATGATCCCAAAACACAACACGGGTCCACCAACCAATACACGCTCCATGTACTGGTGACAACAATCATCGTCTATCATGGGTAGAAAATATGATGTCACCCCAATGACTTCAAAATACTCATCACCAACACTGCAACAAACACTCGTCTCGCCTCCTCAATCTTAGCTCTCCTCGACTTTTAAGTTCCAACCATGTTGGAAATAGATATACTTCCAAAAAGGTGTCAAGTCCAACCACTGGACTTCCCAAATCCTCAACTCACTTGGACAGCCACGTGTCCGCAACCAATCTATTACTCAGACCTCAAGTCCATTCATAATCGTTTATGCACATCCAAAAGAATGTAATTTGTTACTATCTCGTTCTCATAACTCAACCGTTACAGGTTCAACTCTCGGGTTTCCATGTTTTTCACAATCTTACAAACTCTCACATCAATACTACCAATGATTCTCTTCGACTCCTTCCAATTTCACTAATTTCATTGCACTTCCTCGGGATACTAGAAACACACAACCACAACAAGTTTCGGAGTTGACGATAACTACTCGAATCCACTAATTTCCATGGCGTCCCCTGCGTCATCCAAAAACTTCTCATGTCTCAATCGTATCTTTTCATCCCTTCATCACTTAGTCATCTCATAACTGTTGGGACTTATCCCAACACATCACAATTCCTACTGGATCCCATCCAGTCCATCACTCAACCACTACCGAATCTCAAATACCGAACATATGTCCATCACAACGGAGTCACAACCCAACTCGTGGCTCATCGTCATAACAATCACCGGCACCAGCGCACTGCGTGCGAATCAGATAACCCTGAGCCGTTACTCATGCCGAGCAACAACTTTGTATCTCCACTTAGGTGAAAGGAACTTTGCCTCTCTCGTACCCCACAACAATGGGTACCATCATTCTGACAATCCACAGTAAGATAATGAACATTCCCTGAACGTTCCCTGATCCTCAACTACCACCGCTACATCAATCACCCTTGATAGCCAGTCATCTCCACACGACTGTCGACAAACCGTCATTGTTATCTAGGTCCGCATCCATACATCACACTATTATTCGGTCTAGCTCGGGATTCCATATATTATCTCATAATCGTACTCGTGGATCAAATTCCATCATTTCACTTCATGTCGGCCAACCAATCTCTATCGTTTCGACTAGGCTCACTAGAGTCATCCACATGGTCATCCACGACCTCAGTCGCTCTTTGCAGCACAAGTTCTAATCCATCAGTCACAATATGGGGTTCGACTCGACAGACCATCCCGACTTCGGAAAGTCGTCCAATTCCACAATAACTACAGACTCACACATCCAATTCATCAATCACAACTAAGGTTCGCTTTTCCAGTCTATCCATCATAAATTAGGGTTCCACAATCACACCCTAGGGTTCCCCTAAACCCAACTGCTCTCTACAATAAAATCCACCATCTGACCGACCCTACGGTTCTCATATCTTATGGACGTCCAATCCAATCCTACCATCAACTCAACGGGGGTTCCACCATTAAGGTCATCAGCTAACTCATGTACTAACCTTTCCCATACCAACAATCACCACTAGGGTTCACATTCTCAGACCATCACTCAATTGAGGTTCACATTTCTAGATCACTACTCAAATGGGGTTCCCCAAACCCAGCTGCTCTCGGCAGCATAACCATCTAACATCACATGACCAAACCTACGGTCCCACATTGCTAGTTCGTCACAAACAACCCCACTTGGATCGAATCACACTAACGCACGACGTATCGGGCCAATCACACACTATCCACTATTCAGTCTCGAAAACTACCAAACCAACATCCTACTATCAGGTTGATGACGGGCTGAACGCGTAGAGACATCACATCCTCGACCTGCGCGTACCACAAGAAGTATGCATGCATCGTAAAATCAGTAATCAAAACACATTTCATAAAGATATTTATGCCCTTCACTAAAAGTATGCATGCATCGTAAAATCAGTAATCAAAATATTTACTCAAATGAACCATTAGCGCCTTAGCCCAAAAACCGTAATTCAAAACCAAATGTGGGAACTTAGCCCAAAACTATAGAATACCAAAATCCGTAAATCCAAAATCAAGTGGGCCACTACCCAAATCCATAACCACAAATCCACAAATACCGAAATACCATTTCAAGATTCCAATAATCCATATTTATAACATAACCATCCTCGGCATCCTAGATTCCTAGCGTCCCAGACGTCATGTCTCAAGGTAATAAGCAATGCGTGCTACCCGGGGTCTCTCCGGGTCAATATCTTTGAAATCCCAGATGACTGACGTCCCAGACGTCTAATCGTAGCATTCCTGCTCCTGAGTCACCATACAGTCTGGTAGCTCCGTATAATGACCCCTCGCAGGCAATGCACCGTGACTTCCCCAGTGTCTCAGACAACTGGAGGAGACCATCACATATCCTCGTATCAAGATGGTATATGGTAAACAGTTTTACAAAGCCATTTCAAAACATCTCAATGGGCCCTGCCCGAAATATCTCATAAAACATCACAATCCATTTAGGGTCCCCGACTCAAAATCACATTTATGAAACATAGGGTCCCAGACCCAAAATCACATTTATAAAACTCAACTGGGCCTCATACCTAATTTTGTAAACCACTATGCCCTCGGTCCGATCACAAGACTCAAAAGGATCTCAGCCCGATTTCATAAACCAATTGGGCCCCTAGCCCGATCACATAATTCAACTGGGTCTCATGCCTGATTTCATCTTTCCAAAACCAAAACCATGCCACATAATCATTATTGAATTCACAATCACATAGCAATAGCATAAACTCGTATACCTCGAAATACGTGTAAATATGGGGTTACCTCGAAATACGTGCAATCGTATAATCTATCAGTGCCACAATCCTCATCATAGAAATCACGTATGTAAAACATATAACATAGTTATACATGCATCACAGTTTAGAAAACGAAGTCCACTCACAGACCGTTCTACGATGCGGCCTCGATACGCCTTCCAAAAGCCTACCCCGGGCTAATCACCGTCACCGGGACTCCCAAACCTGCCCAAATCACTCTAGAGAGTTACTAACTACCTTATTAACCTCTCATTGAAGTCCCATAGATTTCCCGAATTTTTAACTATTTTTAAACTTGATCCTAAAACCTCGGACACCCCGAAACATATCGAGACGGTGTCCGATTGACACGAAACCAGTCCCAAAACGTTTGTTACATCGAATAGATTAAAATTCATGTTGAACACTTTACCAAAATACCCTTCATGCGCCCCAACGCGCAGCTTGAACTCCCTGCACGTGAAACCCACGCGTGGGGCACTTTTCATCGTCTTCCTCAAGCAGACCCTGTTCAGATAGGTTCAGACCGGTTCGGTCCAACCGAACCGGTGCTCCGAGTTTTTTTTCCATTTTCAGTCTATTTTTAGTCCTTTTAGGTCCTATAGATTCATCCTACTAATCCTAATCGATTCACATAAGAATAACATGAGATCGAGGTCAGTAATCTACCTCCCTAACGATCAATCAAGTCCAAGTTTTCCTTTGTCTATTCTCTGTGATTTCGGCCACCTACAGCCGTGATTCCAAGCCCAACCATTTCCTTTCAACCTCCAAAACATTTCCCAATCATTAAAATTGATTAACAAACACCAAAAACCAACTTGCCATTTTTGAATTTCAAGCTTACCGCGTTGAGCATGCCGGCCACCGTCGACGGCAAGTCGCTGTCCCAAGCTAGAAAAACTCCTAGCAACCTCCTGAACACCATATAAGCAACCAAATTGACCTTCCATGTAAGACCCGTGTCCTAGAGGGAACGGTGAACAAGCCCACATTCCTGCGAGGGGGAATGATCTGGGAGAGGATGGTGGTGTGCCTTAAACGTGTAGACACACACCTATCTAGCACTAGGCCTTTTGGGAGCTCAAGTGGCTTTGGGGGGGATTGGAACCCCAAAGTTAAGCGAGTTGAGACTGGTGCAATTCCATGATGGGTGAACCCCTAGGAAGTTGCACCATGAGCTCCCGAAAATAAAACTGTGAGGGCGAGGCCCAAAGCGGACAATATGGTGCTAGATGAGTCGGGTCCTGACTGAGGAGGGTCGGGTCCTGACAATTTGGTATCAGAGCCAGACCCCGACCGGGAAGTGTGCTAGCGAGGACGCTGGGCCCTAAGGGGGGTGGATTGTAAGACTCCTGTCCTAGAGGGAACGGTGAACAATCCCACATTCCTGCGAGGGGGAATGATCTGCGAGAGGATGGTGGTGTGCCTTAAAGGTGTAGGCACACACCTATCTAGCACTAGTCCTTTTGGGAGCTCAAGTGGCTTTGGGGGGGATTGGAACCCCAAAGTTAAGCAAGTTGACGCTGGTGCAATTCCATGATGGGTGACCCCCTAGGAAGTTGCACCATGAGCTCCCGAAAACAAAACCGTAAGGGCGAGGCCCAAAGCGGATAATATGGTGCTAGATGAGTCAGGTCCTGACTGAGGAGGGTCGGGTCCTGACATTCCAGTTCCCTAAACCCAACCTCACGATTTTGAGCCGAAATAGGGCTCACAGGTTTTGTTTTCCAGTCACCACCACCGTCCATGACGGTCATCATTACAGACACCGTTAACACCGCCATCCCTCACACTCCAACTTCCTTTTACAAAGTATTAGCATTAGGTGAGGTTTTGAGGTTTTATGGGTGATGGGTTCACGACGTTGAGTATGCCGGCCACCGTGGACGGCGAGGCGCCGTCCCAAGCTAGAACAACTCCTAGCAACCTCCTGAACACCATATAAGAAACCAAATTGACCTTCCAGTTCTCTAAACCTAACCTCACGATTTTGAGCCGAAACAGGGCTCACATGTTTTTTTTTCCAGTCACCACCGCCGTCCACGATGGTCATCGTTACAGACACCATTAACACCGCCATCCCTCGTACTCCAACTTCCCTTTACAAAGTATTAGCATTAGGTGAGGTTTTGAGGTTTTATAGGTAATGGGTTCACAGTTTTGGAGAGAAATTCCCAGAGAAGGAGTGTTTGCACGATTAAGAAGGAGATGGTGATTGATACGTTCCTTATTTGAAACATTTTTATAACCCTTTTCATTATACTTTTGCTATGATTTAAGTTTATTTAGTCCATTTTTACTTAGTTTTGTGTTTTAATAGGATTGAGGAATAAAAGAGAAATATGCATCCTAGGAGCATAAACTGCCTCTCTACAGCCATCCACTTTGCTGAATAAACTGTACCTTCTCGGGATGAACTAGCTATTGAGCCATACATCGTTGGAAAGATACAGAAGTCAGCTTTACGAGGAATTTTACGGATTATGATTTGGAGTTTTCTAGAAGGATTTATGATTGTTTACGTACAGACTGCGCAACAGAGAAAAACCCGCGCGAATTTGCAAGCTGCTGTTTTTCAGTTGAGGGCAAATTTGTCATTTCTCCCACAAATGGGTGAAACACACATCGTCTTTTAAGTCTGCTGTGTTCTGTTAATCTTCTTCACATTTTGCTGCTTCTTCTTCTTCAGCAAAATCTGTAACAGAAAAGGATACACAAGCCTCCCTATCAATTACTATACCAAATTTCAGTTTTATTTTCTCAAATAAAACTGATGGGTTCAATTAATTGGGCAATTTCAGAAGTTAATATCTCACTTATTAGCAATTATTTGGCCATCAATGGGGAGACTACAAGAGCTGAACGGAAGGAAGAGGGAAGGGGGCAGAAAATTGAAAACAAAATCTGCTCTTTCTACTGGGAGGTGAGATTCTTGAAGGGGGTGTGGAAGAACTCTAAGAACTCTGCAAAAAGCCTTGAAGATTTGGCCAGCTGGAGTTCCAAAATCAGTATCACTTTTCTTATCCTTTAATTTCTGATTTTGTTGTGTTTTCTTCATAATTATGTACTAAGCTTTCTTTGCTAGAGCTAGGATGAAACTCTAATTTGATTATTCAAATTTTCTGAATGTTGGGTTATTGAATTTCAATTTAGCTTGATGAATTCTTATTCTCTGTTTTAATTGGGATTTATTTGTATTATTTTGTTGATTCGCGACCAATAAAATTCTCATTTAGATGATTTGTTGTGTGGTGGATGAATGACCATTGTATTGCACTGCATTTAGCTTCAAGAGATTATGAATTGCAATTGACACATACTTGACCATAGATTGTGTGATTGTATGATTTCTTGCTTTCATAAAGATTAAGGCATCCTTATATTTAACTCTATACTAGACCAATGATAGATTACATTTAAGGATAGTTGATTCTTTACCGGACCAAGGATTGAACTCATACATAAGGAAAGCTAGGCCTAAAACTATACCAAGGTTTTAGGGGTAGAAATCTTCCCAAGTTGAATTGGTAAAATTTATAACTTGCATTCAAGAATTTGAATAAGATAATTAGTGACTAATCTGATGCTCTAGTGTTAACTACAACCCAGTAAACTTTAAGTTGTTGTGATCTTTCAAATTGACTTTTGAAATTATTTTTGTTGTTTAAAATCTAGTTTGGTGCTCCGTCAATAATTCCCTCACTCGATTCACCTTTTTATTTTATTTTATTTTATTTTAAACTTGTGTTTGTTAGCTTAGAAAAGAGACATAGTTAGGTTGAATTGATAAATCGAATTTAAACATCACTCCTTGTGGAACGAAACCTGTTTTAGTGAGCTATACTACATATCAACTGTGTACTTGCAGGATAAACGAAAGATAGAATCGTCTAAATTTAGGCTAATCAAAATCTTACATCAAGTTTTTGGCGCCGTTGCCGGGGAGAGATTTATTAAATTCACCTTACTAGTTCAGACTAAATTTATTTTGTTTTTATTTTGCATTCTTATCTTTATACTTTTCTATTATGTTTTTCTTCTTCTTACCTACTGTCACTCATTTCTCTTCTTTTGTGTAGGCAGTTTATGCCAGGACGTCATTCTAATCATCCTGACATCGTTCTGTATAATTCTGAAATTGAACGTGAGCTTAAGAGAATTCGAAAGCAAGCAAGAGAAGACGCTGAAATCTGTTTTGGGGAGTCTTTGCAGCTCAACAATTCGAGTTGAAGCCATCTATAATCCATTTGTTGCCATCTTTCCATGGGTTACCTTCCGAAGATCCATACCGTCATGTCAAGAATTTCTATGAGATCTGTGCAACTTTGAAGCTTAATGGGGATTCTAATGACAACATTCATCTTCGCCTTTTTCCTTTCTCACTCAAAGATAAGGCAAAGATTTGGCTTGATTCATTGGAGGCTGGATCAATTAGGACATGGGAAGAACTGTCTCAAAAGTTTCTTACAAAATTCTTTCCTGCCCAGAAAACTCAAGCTCTCGGGAGGGAGATTCAGAATTTCCAGCAAAAAGATAATGAGCCATTCTTTGAAGCATGGGACCGTTACAAGCAATTGCTACTCAAGTGTCCTCACCATGGGTTTGAGAAATGGAGAATTGTTGAACACTTTTATGAAGGTGTCATGCCTTTAAGCCGACAAACAATTGATGCATCGTGTGGGGGTGCCTTGATGGACAAAACTGCTGATAAAGCTTATGAGTTGTTTGAGAAATTGAGTGCAAATTCACAACAATGGGATTATGCTAGAGATTTAGGGGCAGCAAAGAAAGGAGTCTATGAAGTGAGTTTGTCAACAAATATGGAAGCAAAGATGGAAGCTTTAGCAAAGAAGCTAGACATGGTGGTGAATGTGATCTCTAAGACCCCAAAAGAGGTGTGTGCTATTTGTTCTGACATTTCTCATTCGACTGAGGCGTGTCCTTTGAGTAGTTCATATCCAGATTTTGTTCAAGAACATGCAAATCAAGTCAACACTTTTCAAAGGCAGAAACACGATCCATTCTCTAATACTTATAATCCAGGATGGCGAAACCATCCGAATTTCTCATGGTCGAAAAATTCAGGAGTTTCCAATGCAAATTCAAGACCATGGCAGCCATCTAATCCTCAACCTGAGCCTAAGAAGACTTCTTTTGAAGAAACTATGCAACAATTCATGCAGACAATGATGCAAAATCAGCTGTAACACCAACAAACAACGCAGCAAGCAATTTCAAAGTTAGAGGCTCAAGTTGGACAGATTGCTTCTCAAGTGTCTGAGCGTGAAAGAGGGAAGTTCCCAAGCCAACCGGAGATAAATCCTAGAGGTCAAGAACATGTCAAATCTGTCACAACATTGAGGAGTGGAAGAATTATCAACAAAGAGGAACAAGAGGCTGCTGTAAAATCTCAAGAAGATGGAAATGCAAATGAACAGAATTTGTCCAAGCAGAAAATTCTCACAAGTTCACCAACAAATCAGACCTCTGGCACTGCCAATAGTTCTTCCATGTTATCTACAAGTGTGGCTCAAGCTCCTTGTCCTTCCCGCTTGCTATCTTCGAAGAAAGAAGATCAATGGAGGGATTTGTTTGAGACATTCAAAAAGGTTGAAATTAATATTCCTTTGTTGAATGCGATCAAACAAATTCCAGCTTATGGGAAATTCTTAAAAGACCTTTGCACTAATAAGATTAAAATCAAGGATTTGGAGAAAGTTCAACTCACGGCTGAAGTGAGTTCGGTATTGCAAAGGAAGCTTCCACCAAAGCTAAAAGATCCAGGGAGTTTCACCATTCCTTGCTTCATTGGACCCCAACCATTCGAACAAGCTTTACTTGACCTGGGATCAAGCATAAATCTGATGCCATATTCTGTTTACATGAAGCTGAAATTAGGGGAGCTTTCTTCTACCTCTATGACTTTACAATTTGTTGATCGTTCTCTTAAAATTCCTAATGGTATTGTTGAAGATGTTTTGGTAAAGGTTAATGATTTCATATTTCCTGCAGATTTTGTTATTCTAGAGATGGAGGAATCAGAGAAATATGATCGAGATCTTCCCATCATCTTAGGACGACCTTTCATGGCTACAGCGGGGGTGAATATTAATGTCAAGAAGGGTACTCTCACCTTGGAGGTCGATGAGGAGAAGATAGAATTTCGAATCTTTGATGCATTGAAGCAGCCCCTAAATAAATCAGATTGCTTTCGGGTTGATGTTGTTGACGAAATGGCAGAAAAAATACTTGTTCGAGAGTGTATTTTTGATCCACTAGAAGCTGGTTTTACTCAAGAAGCAGATCTGGAACCGAACAATGTTAAAGTTGATGTCCACTCCATCCTGGATGCCACTTCTGAACATAAGTGGCGACGGAAATTTGAAGTATTGCCACCAAGTCTAAGCAAAATGATGACATCCATTGAAGAACCTCCGAAGCTTGAATTGAAGTTGTTGCCTGCACATTTGAAATATGTCTATCTTGGGGATTTTGAGACTTTACCGGTGATCATTGCTGCTGATTTGAGTCCCTTTGAAGAAGAAAAATTAGTTCAGTTATTGAGAGATCATAAAACAGCGATTGGGTGGAGCATCGCTGATATCAAAGGGATAAGCCTGACTGTATGCATGCACTGTATACTCCTAGAAGACAACTCCAAGCCCAACCGAGATCCACAGAGAAGGCTAAATCCAAATATGAAAGAGGTGGTAAAATCTGAAGTGCTTAAACTCCTTGATGTTGGCATTATTTATCCTATCTCTGATTCTAGGTGGGTGAGTCATGTGCAAGTTGTACCGAAAAAGTCCGGGATCACAGTAGTGAAGAATGACAGCAGTGAATTGGTTCCGACAAGGACAGTAACAGGTTGGAGAGTGTGTATTGATTAACGGAAACTCAACACAGCCACAAGGAAATATCACTTCCCTTTGCCGTTCATGGACCAGATGCTTGAAAGACTGGCTGGACATAGCTTCTGCTGCTTCTTAGATGGATATTCAGGGTACAACCAGATCCCTATTGCTCTAGAGGACCAAGAAAAAACAACATTCACTTGCCCGTTTGGAACGTTTGCTTACCGGCGGATGCCTTTTGGTCTATGTAATGCACCGGCAACTTTCCAACGCTACATGATGGCAATATTCTCTGATATGGTGGAAAGATGTATTGAGGTATTTATGGACAATTTCTCTATCTTTGGTTCAGATTTTGATGATTGTCTTCATAATCTTTCATTAGTTCTAAGAAGATGCCAAGAAAAAAATCTTGTTCTTAATTGGGAGAAGTGTAATTTTATGGTTCGAAGAGGCATAGTTTTGGGGCACATAATCTCAAGTCAAGGAATAGAGGTGGACAAAGCAAAAGTTGACCTTATTTCCAATCTGCCAGCACCAACCAATGTGAAAGGAGTTCGTTCTTTTTTGGGTCATGCTGGATTTTATCGAAGATTTATCAAAGATTTCTCAAAAATCTCAAGACCATTATGTGATCTTTTGGCAAAGGATGCTGTTTTTTCTTTTAGTCCAGAATGTTTGGTAGCTTTCAATACATTAAAGGAGAAGCTCACTACAGCACCTATCATGAGGCCACCTAATTGGAGTATTCCTTTTGAGCTTATGTGCGACGCTTCTGATTATGCCATAGGTGCAGTTTTGGGACAACGGGTGAAGACGTTACCTCACGTCATTTACTATGCAAGTCACACTCTTAATGAAGCCCAAGTTAATTATTCAACAACAGAGACGGAGCTTCTTGCAGTAGTATTTGCTTTAGACAAATTCCGGTCTTACCTTGTTGGCTCAAAGGTTATAGTTTATTCCGATCATGCAGCAATCCGCTACTTGTTGACGAAGGATGCTAAACCAAGGTTGATTAGATGGGTTCTTCTATTGCAAGAGTTTGACCTGGAGATTCGAGATAAGAAGGGCAATGAGAATGTAGTAGCAGATCATTTATCTAGACTATCGCCTGGAGGACACATTGCATCCAATCTGCCCATATCTGAAAATTTTCCTGATGAGCAACTTTTCAGCATTGATCAACTCCCTTGGTTTGCTGATATTGTCAACTACCTTGTCACCAATCTCATGCCTAAAAATCTGCCAAAGCATGTTCAGAAGAAACTCCGATCAGTTTCCAAGCAATACTTTTGGGATGAGCCATATCTTTTTAAGTATTGTCCTGACCAAGTCATTAGAAGATGTGTGCCAGAAAGTGAAGTGCCAAGTATTCTCAGATTTTGCCATTCTGATGCATGTGGAGGACATTTTTGAGCTAAGAGGACTGTTGCCAAGGTGTTACAAAGCGAATTCTTTTGGTCCACACTTTTCAAAGATGCTCATGCTTATTGCAATTCATGTAACCGGTGCCAAAGAATGGGTAATTTCTCTTCTCGTAATCAAATGCCTCTTACTAATATATTGATTGTTGAATTATTCGATGTTTGGGGTATAAACTTTATGGGTCCTTTTCCTCCCTCTTTTGGTTATCTTTATATTCTTGTTGCGGTTGACTATGTTTCTAAGTGGATTGAAGTAGTAGCATGCAAGACAACACAATCACAAGGTGGTCCTGAATTTTCTTAAAGATTCTATCTTTTCAAGATTTGGAACACCACGGGCGATCATTAGTGATGGAGGTCTCATTTTTGTAACAAAGCTTTCAGCACTCTCTTGAAAAATATATAACATCACACACAAAGTTGCAACACCATACCATCCTCAAACTAGTGGTCAGGTGGAGCTGTCAAATAGGGAGATCAAGCACATTTTGGAGAAAACGGTGCAGCCAAACAGAAAAGATCGGTTTTTGAGACTCAATGATGCATTGTGGGCTTATCGGACAGCATATAAGACTCCGATTGGTATGTCTCCTTATCGATTGGTTTATGGAAAAGCATGTCATTTACCTGTTGAATTGGAGCATAAAGCATATTGGGCTATTAAGCAATTCAATTTTGAGCTTCAAGAAGCAGGTCAAGTTCGGAAACTTCAATTGAATGAGTTAGATGAATTGAGGAATGAAGTGTATGAAAATGCCAAGATCTATAAGGATAGAACCAAGGTGTTTCATGACAAGTCCATTTTGAGAAAAACATTTGAGCCCAAACAAAAGGTTTTGTTGTATAACTTAAGACTCCGATTGTTTCCTGGGAAGCTGAAATCAAGATGGTATGGACCATATGAAGTTGTCTCGGTATCTCCTTATGGGGCTGTGGAAATCAAAGATCTAAAATCTGAAAAGTCATTCAAAGTCAATGGACATCGGTTGAAGCCTTACTTGGAGAGTACTTTTGCAACACATGACGGAGAGACGCTGGTTCTTCATGAACCAATTTCTACATAATTCAGAATCATGTCTAGCTGAAGACATTAAACTTAGCGCTATTTGGGAGGCAACCCAATTCTCTTTCCCTTCTTTTGGTTTAATTTTGTTCATTTTTCAGCTCTGATTTTGTTGGTTTTGCATCAGTATTCTCGATATATTTTTTATTGAGATCATTTTGTAGGTTCTAATTGTCAATCGAAGGAGCTCTTGAGGAAGTACTTTGCTGTCAATGGTTGCTGAACTTTAGCTTGTCTATTCTTTGGTAGTGCTTCTCCATCTGCTCCAAACCAGGGATGTTTACTTACTTTCCTCTCACTTACTGTCTTTGCATTCCTTTCTCCCTTCTTTACAATGTTGCATTCAAGTGTGGGGGTAGAAGAGTAGCTTAAATTTTCGTTTTTGCATAGCTTGAAGCAAAGGGTTTATGTTCTATAAAAACTGTACCTATCTGTTTCTGTTTTTCGATTTTGGTCCACGTTATCTTCTTTATTTTTCCGTGCTAATTCCAACCATATAAAGAACGCTGAATTTGGCCAAGTGGTTTGAAAGTTATGGGTTAAACACTGAACAGTGACGAAATTGAACAAAACTGCAGTTTGGAACTTTTTTGTTTTCATGTTGTTTGAGTCTTCTTGTGTCTTTTGAGTCTTATTGATTGCTTTTAAATCATTTATTCATTAGTTTGGTAAATAAACATTACAAAAAAAAAAACAGAAAAGAAGTTGCAAACAATAACAAACAAAAAACAAATCATTTTCTCAAGTCATTGTTCTTGTGCATCATTTTTCTTACTATAATAAGGCTTGGTACTAGTGGTTTTAAAATGAGGAATTCCATATTGGCATTTGAGTGGGTTGATTATGGATGTGCAGTTCTCTATATTATCCTTCTGTAGATGAATTCTATGATATTTTTGCTTGAAACTAGAAATTTCACATATCCATGTTAATGCCATTTTTGGTGGAGGAATTTACATAATTTGAAGCGTCATATAAATCATTGTGGAGGCTTATAACCTTGTTAGCTTTTGAGCCAGTCCTTTTCTTTGTGAGAGTTATGCACTAATTCCATGTTTTCTTGTCAAACTCTGATTTTTTGTGATCTCATTATATTTGGTTTGGTCAAGTACTGAAAACGACATCAAATTTGGACTATTACACTAGAACTTCCCCCTTTATCTATTTACGGCTTTAAAATAACCACATGAGACCTAAGAAATGATATAGGCAATTTTGTTGGATCGTTTGAGCCTTTCTTGCCTACCATATGTGTTATTTGATCCTTAGTCGCCCTTTTGAGCTTTATGTTAAGCCTTTTGTTTTTTTTTAAACAAAATTTGTCCCACCATATTTTGATAATGGATTTAACTTTTATTCAATAATTTCCTACCTTCTTTTCTAAGAAATTGATACAAAAATTGATTGGTGATACATCTGAGCTATTGAGACCATATGATGAGAAGGCGTGTTTCAAAAGCAATTGGAAAGTGCAAATCTATTGTTAAAAGGAAAAGTTTGATGAAAAAAAAGAAAAAAAAAAAAAAAAAAAAGGAGATATCTGATTTGGTATGAAACACAAAAGGTACAAAATGTGGTGCTATTCAATTTGGTGTTATGCTCTAATTGTTTCACCTGTGATAGTGGTGAATTTCCATTCCTATATCAATATTTCGGAAAATTTGCATTCCATATCTTTTCTTTCATTAGCCATTTCCCTAAGCCTCGTTACAATCCTTGTAAAGACCTAATTGATCTTAGGTGTAGTGTGGTTTATATGAAGAGGATAGGTAGAGGAGGCACTATGGTGTTTGGTTCAACGTTTTCAAGTAGGAGGCATCATGTCCTTGAGATCGAACTATTATTCTTGTTCACTTTGCTAACTAAATATATGTGAGCTGTTCTAATTTTCTTATTCATTCTCACATATATATTGAGTGAAACAGTTACCCAATTCTTGAGTGTTTTTTCTGTTCCAAGTGAAATATCCAGTGAGATTTGAAGTTGAAGCACAGTTTTGTATGTGAATTCAAATTGTGTAACAACTGAGACTAGAAATGGTATTAAGATTGTTATATTCACACACACACTTTGAGCATAAATGTTAATGGAATATATCTACGACTTGGATAATGTTTAGAACTGTTGCTTCTACTACTGACTTGCTCAAACGGTAGTATGGACTCCTAATGTTTTCCAAATGTCCTCTGATCTTTTCTTTGAGCCTTACATTTGAGAAGTTGTTGCATGACTTTTTCAATCTTTTAGCTTGCATCTATTTTACTTTGCTTGAGAACTAGCAAAAATTAAGTGTGGGGGTATTTGATACGTTCCTTATTTGATACATTTTTATAACCCTTTTCATTAGACTTTTGCTATGATTTAAGTTTATTTAGTCCATTTTGACTTAGTTTTGTGTTTTAATAGGATTGAGGAATAAAAGAGAAATATGCATCCTAGGAGCAGAAACTGCCTCTGTACAGCCATCCACTTTGCTGAATAAACTGTACCTGCTCGGGGTGAACTAGCTATTGAGCCATACATCGTTGGAAAGATACAGAAGTCAGCTTTCCGAGGAATTTTACGGATTATGATTTGGAGTTTTCTAGAAGGATTTATGATTGTTTACGTACAGACTGCGCAACAGAGAAAAACCCGCGCGAATTTGTAAGCTGCTGTTTTTCAGTTGAGGGCAAATTTGTCATTTCTCCCACAAATGGGTGAAACGCACATCTTCTTTTAAGTCTGCTGTGTTCTGTTAATCTTCTTCACATTTTGCTGCTTCTTCTTCTTCATCAAAATCTGAAACAGAAAAGGATACACAAGTCTCCCTATCAATTACTATACCAAATTTCAGTTTTATTTTTTCAAATAAAACTGATGGGTTCAATTAATTGGGCAATTTCAGAAGTTAATATCTCACTTATTAGCAATTATTTGGCCATCAATGAGGAGACTACAAGAGCTGAACGGAAGGAAGAGGGAAGGGGTCAGAAAATTGAAAACAAAAACTGCTCTTTCTACTGGGAGGTGAGATTCTTGAAGGGGGTGTGGAAGAACTCTAAGAACTCTGCAAAAAGCCTTGAAGATTTGGGCAGCTGGAGTTCCAAAATCAGTATCACTTTTCTTATCCTTTAATTTCTGATTTTGTTGTGTTTTCTTCATAATTATGTACTAAGCTTTCTTTGCTAGAGCTAGGATGAAACTCTAATTTGATTATTCAAATTTTCTGAATGTTGGGTTATTGAATTTCAATTTAGCTTGATGAATTCTTATTCTCTGTTTTAATTGGGATTTATTTGTATTATTTTGTTGATTCGCGACCAATAAAATTCTCATTTAGATGATTTGTTGTGTGGTGGATGAATGACCATTGTATTGCACTGCATTTAGCTTCAAGAGATTATGAATTGCAATTGACACATACTTGACCATAGATTGTGTGATTGTATGATTTTTTTGCTTTCATAAAGATTAAGGCATCCTTATATTTAACTCTATACTAGACCAAGGATAGATTACATTTAAGGATAGTTGATTCTTTACCGGACCAAGGATTGAACTCATACATAAGGAAAGCTAGGCCTAAAACTATACCAAGGTTTTAGGGGTAAAAATCTTCCCAAGTTGAATTGGTAAAATTTATAACTTGCATTCAAGAATTTGAATAAGATAATTAGTGACTAATCTGATGCTCTAGTGTTAACTACAACCCAAGAAACTTTAAGTTGTTGTGATCTTTCAAATTGACTTTTGAAATTATTTTTGTTGTTTAATATCTGGTTTGGTGCTCCGTCAATAATTCCCTCACTCGATTCACCTTTTTATTTTATTTTATTTTATTTTAAACTTGTGTTTGTTAGCTTAGAAAAGAGTCATAGTTAGGTTGAATTGATAAATTGAATTTAAACATCACTCCTTGTGGAACGAAACCTGTTTTAGTGAGCTATACTACATATCAAATGTGCACTTGCAGAATAAACGAAAGATAGAATAGTCTAAATTTAGGCTAATCAAAATCTTACATCAGTGATCAGAGGAGATGGTTGAACGGTGAGGATGAGCAGATGGAAGAGATAGAAGGTTGAGATTAAAAGGGGAGATAATAATATAATATTGGACCAATGGGACAAGATCCCATATTTAAGGAAGGTGGCCAATAGGATGAGTGACACTTGTCACTTGTCACTCATCCAAGGGTCCCGCCCAAAATATCTGTCAAATAGGATTAAAATAATATTTAATACAAATTCTGAGACGAAAATTCCCGATTTCGCTCCCGTGACCATAACTTCTCCGTCCGACGTCCGATTTCGACGTGCCGCCTGTCTACGTACATCTCGCTTTATGTCATGGTCCATGGTCCTCGGTCCTCGTACATTTGACTGCCCGAGTAAAATGTCAACATTTTCCCACTCTCAAGGGTAAAACAGTCATTTCGCACCGCTCGTCTGATTTCGCTCAACTAATCCCCGATTAGTCATTCTAAACCATAGTTACTTAATATTTAATCCCGATATTTGGGATAGGTTGTTACACTAACCGTCCAAGCTGCACGCTCACAATCTGTGTCGTAAGTCACTCCGAGGCTAATCCACAATCTCCGGAACATCTGGACCTGTTCAAATCAAACCCAAGGGTCACTATCAGCCTATACAATTTTATACCATACACCCTCAAAACTACCAGAATAGTAAATGTGTCCTAAAAACGTTTCCCGAGGCTAAAGACCACTAAATGATCTACTAAACGATCACTGATCGAGCTGAAACCACCACCATTGGATTCAAATCGTTGAAACCTTTTGAACAAGACTAGTTTAACCTCGAAGTTCATGCCCACGCTCTCTTCCACTCTGATCAACGTTGGTCAACGATCAATGGTCAACATGCTGACGTGGCACCCCCTGCCACGTGTCACTGATAGCCTCTGACACCTCTACCATGTTGACACGACCTATCCTCAATCCCCCTGGATTAAGGGATAAGCCATACTCTCGTCTAACCCACGTATGACACGAAGGCTAAACACTCATTTAACCCCCATGTAACACACAAGCTAGACAATGTAACACACTAACACCTCTGCCACGTGGTACCACTGGTCATCTGCCACGTGCCATGCTGACATGGCACTACCACGTGTCATTACCACGTATCACGCTGACGTGGTATGCTAATATCATCATGTAAAATCATCATGCTGACGTAATGGCCTTGTCGGTGAAGACCACCGTCGCCGCCTTGCGCTGCTGTCTCGTTGGCTGGCTGGCGGTTGGAAAACCTCCATTTTTTTACCGATTTTCAAACCTTCGTATCTCCCTCCATAGTCAACCAAATCATATGTTCTTTATATGGAAATCTATTTGGTCGAGCCAAGGAATCCAAATCTGAACTCAAAATTGAGAGAAAGTACATGGTTTTAAAGATATGACCTTCCAAAATTTCGGAAAAACTTTGAATCCATGTCCTAGCCAGTCCCGAAATCCAAAGCCTTCCATTCTTCTCAAATAAAATACTAGTGAAAAACATCTGCCGCATCTCATATCATCATACCATCATCATCGGTCATGATATCCAAGCAACACGTGCACATAGCTCTAGGACTACTCAAGTTCGAGCACGTCGTTGTGAACCTATCACCGGTCGACGTTCCATATATCGTCATGAACATATCAACGATCAATCTCATATAACATCTAGACACCTGAGTCGAGCCTTCCTAGGTTACGCGACAACAGGCAGTGCATCGTGACCTCTTCGGGAGAGAGGGGGGGAGGGGGGGGAGGAACACAACTCATCCCGGAGGCCGTCGGGACTTCTCCGTGGAAACATATTCCTATCGAAGTCCCTCTTTGAGGAAACATATTCATGCTGGAGCTATATCAATCTCATAGGGTCTCAGCCCAAAAACAAATCATATAGGGTCTCATCCCAAAATCAATCTCGTAGGTTCTCAGCCCAAAATCAAATCATATAGGGCCTCATCCCAAAATCAATCTCGTAGGGTCTCAGCCCAAAATCAAATCACATAGGGTCTCCGCCCAAAACATAGTTATCAAATACACATGGACTTATACAAGGAGTCTATATCTTTCCAACAGGGTCATAAGCCCAAAATATCATTTCCTAAATCAAAACTGGGTCATAAGCTCGATATATTTCACGTTTGACTATACTCTAAGTAAAACCATAAATCAATTGTGACACAAGCTCAAATATTGTTTTCAAATCCGAAAACCATTTCAATATTCAACTAGAACTCAAGCCTGAAATTTCAATTTCACGCCTCTCCGTGAAATCATTCAAATCATTTCAATCATAAGCACGTAGAAAACTCATCCTAAGCCCGAGGTATGATATAAAAAAGAAATCTCAAAATATGTGCATAATAACATTTTCTATGAAAATGCTCAACATAAATCATATTTAAATCATATGAAACCAGTGCATCTAAAAACATGTTCATAAAACATGTAAAACATTTATGGATGCATTATATTTATAAATCAAAAGT
Organism: Prinsepia uniflora; assembly: GCA_032719365.1. Lineage (NCBI taxonomy): Eukaryota > Viridiplantae > Streptophyta > Magnoliopsida > Rosales > Rosaceae > Prinsepia > Prinsepia uniflora. Next base: position 33,475,362 of record CM064868.1, on the reverse strand, counting down.
CCACTCACGGACCATTCAAGCTGCGCACTCACAATCTGTGTCGTAAGCCACTCCGAGGCTAATCCACAATCTCCGGAACTTCCGAACCTGTCCAAATCATACCCAAGGGTCACTATCAACCTATACAAGTCTATACCATAAACCCTCAAAACTCCCAGAATAGTAAATGTGTCTTGAAAATGCTTCCCGAGGCTAAAAACCTCCAAATGACCTATTAAACAATCTCTGATCGACCTGAGACCACCACCATTAGATTCAAATCGTTGAAACCTTTTGAACAAAACTGGTTTGACCTCGAAGTTCATGCCCACGCTCTCTTCCACTCTGATCAACGTTGGTCAACGATCAATGGTCAACATGCTGACGTGGCACCCCCTGCCACGTGTCACTGATAGCCTCTGACACCTCTACCATGTTGACACGACCTATCCTCAATCCCCCTGGATTAAGGGATAAGCCATACTCTCGTCTAACCCACGTATGACACGAAGGCTAAACACTCATTTAACCCCCATGTAACACACAAGCTAGACAATGGATACCAAGGTGAACCGTCCAAAAACAAACTTCCGGCTTCCCAAAGTGCACAGAACCACCGTGGAACATGTGGATGTTTTCGTCTCACTAACAATAGCCCGCATTGCATCAACCTAGAGGGCATCGAAAAACAGAAAAGACTGTGAGTGGACAAAAATAAATAAGTGCATAAAACACATTTTATAAGAAAAGAGATTTGTGCCCTCCACGTAAAAACTAATGCATGCATTCAAAAACCATTTCATTTCCAAGATACGAAAACCGTTTATGAAAAATAGAAATCATTTATGTTTCTCAAATCCCGGACTTTAGCCTAAAACCTTAAATCAAAATCAAAGTACGGGAACTCAGCCCAAAAATCCGTAAATCCATTTCAAATGGGCCACAGCCCAAAACATCTGAAAATCATTTGAAAACCATCAGTGTATCACAAAAATCCAGAACACATATCAACACACCTTTCAATCAATCGAACCAGCTGGATCTCAACGAGTCTTTAAACTCAATATCAATCCGAGTCTTTAAACTCAACAGGCCTTCCCGGGTAATCAACGAGTCTTTAAACTCAATAACAGGCCTCCGGGGGAAACCAATAACCGAGTCTTTAAACTAATGAGTCTTTAAACTCAATATCACATATCTGGGCCCTCCCCTGTCATATCAATCACCGGGTCTTTAAACCCAAAACCAGATCCAACAAATCCAATTCAAAACCATTTTAAAATCCTTTTATCAAAATCCAAATCCATAAATCCATTTCCAAATCCGAATTTGAAATCACCCTTTTGAAATCCGAATCCAAATCCATAAATCCTATATAAACCGAAATTTGAAATCACATTTTATCGAAATGGGACTCACGCCCGAATTTACTTCCAAACCCAAAATCATATAATCAAATCATTAACAAAACACAATACGTATAAACGGTATAAAATCATCATAAGCATAGCTTAAACCATATTCTCGAAATACGTATAAATACGATAAATCACATCGAAATACGTGCAATCATGTAAATCATAAATACCATAATCATAAGTATAGAATCATAGATAAAAAAACATATAAAACATTTATGCATACATCATAATTCAGAAAACAAAGTCCACTCACAGACTGTCCTCGCTACCGCCTCGATTCGCATGGGATACGTCGTTCCTGGCTAATCCACTATCACCAGACTTCCCAAACATGTCCAAATCACATACTAAGGTCACTAACCACTTCAAAAACCTTCCATTAAATCCCCGTAATTTTCCAGAATTTTTAACTATTTTTAAACTAGCCCTTAAACCTTCGGACATCCCGAATCATATCGAAACGATGTCCGATCGACTCGAAACCAGTCCCAAAATGTTCGTTAAATCGAATACTTAAAATCACATGTTGAACACGAATCCCAAAATTGCCCCACACGCCCCCATGCACAGCCCAAAGGCACTACGCGTGGGCTTCACGCACCGCACTGTTCATCATCCCCTACCTCGGGTGAACCCGGTCCAGACCGATTCAATGACAGGGCCGCCCCCGAAGGGACATTGATAACCGTGCCTGGTCCTGCTCCTGTCTGGAAAGTCGACTGAAGTTCCCAAATTACCCTCAGTACTTGCCAAACAAGGGATAGCCACACACGTACTCACTCATGCCTCCGTCCCTCGATTAGCCTCGATCAATGCGCCATGACCTGAAGGGTCAATAAAAACACAAAAGGTGTGAGTGGACAAAAATGAATCAGTTTATAAAACGGTTACAGAAAGACATTTCTACCCTCCACGTAAAACCAATGCATGCATTCGAAAATCATTTCACAACCATTTCATTTCCAACATAACAAAACCGTGTATGAAAATCAAAATCATTTTCTTTATCTTAACCTTCGGGTCTTTGCTCGTAATCATAAACACAGGGCCTCCGCCCAAAATCATAAATCAATCCAAGTACCGAACATAACCCAAAAATCCATCAAGCCATGTAAACCGGGCTATTGCCCAACACATCCGAAAACATCAGAAATCAACAGTAATTCACAAGTCAATCAATCTGCTGGATCTCAAGTGCGCCCGAGTCTTTAAACTCAAAACCATGCACATAATCAGGCCTTCCCGGGATATCAACGAGTCTTTAAACTCAGAACATAATCAATAGGCCTCGGGGGGTATCACAATAACTGTGTCTTTTAACTCATCACAGTAACCGAGTCTTTAAACTCAATTCGGGTCTTTAACCCAATCCGGGCCCGCCCCCGTCATCAATTAACCGGGTCTTTAAACCCAAAACCATTTGTAAATCACAACAAATCCAGAATCCATCGTAAACCAATTTCCCAAGTCAAATCCGAGATCACACTTAACCGAAATGGAACTCACGTCCCAATTTCACATTCAAATCCCCAATCATATCTGTCATCCATTCCCGAATCCAAATTCGCAATGATGATTCCGTAAGCCGGCATCTGGAACCACCATTCTGAACCCAAATCTAGAAATCCACTTTCAAGTTTCCGAAAACTGAAACCTCGTTCATCAAAACCACTGTTATGATCTGGGCATCAAGCCCGAAAACACCTTTTCCAAAATCCGTTTTAAATCTTTGAAATCAAATCGTATTTCAAATCCCAAGGTCAAAGCATCAAAACCATGATCAAATTGCAAAATACTCGAAATCCCGTAAAACGCACAAATTCGTAATAATCTCGAAATACGTGTCAAAACCGTAAGTCATACTCACAATCATAATCCAAACATCCTTAAAACATGATACGCACAAATCACATAAAATCTTTCATCAAACCATCATCAAAGCATATGTGAAACCATAGTCTCGAAATACGTGCAATCACGTATTGCATAATGAAATACGTATAAATACGGAAATCGTAATTATCACAAGTCATAATCATAATCATAGAAATCATAGAAACATTTATGCATGCATTAAAACATAGAAAGCAAAGTCCACTCACACACCGCCCATAACGTTCGTTTTCGCGCTGCACGCGTTTCCGTAATTTTTGACATTTTCCAGAAACCTCGAATCCTGCCCGAAATCATTCCTCAGTGTCACTAAGGACTCAAATAACATCATACTAATTTCCCATAATTTTCTAGGAATTAAATGTTAATTAAAAACATAACATAAACCTTCGAACCCTCGAAACAATGTCGAAACGGTGTCCGATTAACTCGAAACCAACGCTAAAATGTTCGTTACATTGCATAGAACAAAAGTCATGTTGAACTCACCTCGAGAATCGGGCCCACGCTCCCTCACGTGCCGCTGTGAGTGGCTGCGCGTGAGTACACGCGCCTGCTACAGTAACAGCAACAGTCATCGTCTTCGCCCGAATGACTGGTAAACGGGTCTGGTTGCCCGCGACTTGACCCGATTGAGTTCCTTTCAATTTCGATTCCTTTCCTTCAATTGATCCAGTAAAAAGCACCGTTAGAGACCCAATTAAGGTTCTGTAAACCCTATTACACACATCAAGCCTTTAAATCGATCATTTCCCTCATGATCAAACAAATTGGTCAACTTTCAAAACTCCCTCAAATCAGCTTGGTTTTCTAATTAAATGATACAGAAGCTTCGTATGACCTAAACAAACATTAAACCGTAACTTTCACGAATCCTTACCCGTAGGTGGGCGTCCTCAAGCTCGAAAATTTCCAGAAACTGGAACTTCTGTTCTTTGCCAAATCGCGATCGATTTCCTTCAATGTTTGTACGGTTGAAGTCTAAATGAGTCCAGAAGATTGTTTTTAATCTTTGTTTGGCTCCTTCCCCTCACAAATAAAATTTAGAAATTTCCCTCCATTTTCGATTTTTTTTCCCATAACTGGTTTCTCCCTCGTTTCTCTGTTTCTCCTTCTTAGAATGGCTCTCTATGACTTCCCAATGACTACTAATCTCTCTGTTTTCAAACCGTGCAACCCAACAGCCCGTGGGAATCTCTCAGTCTCCCCGTGACTGTGTTTCCCGCAAACAGTCCAAACTCAAAAACATCACCCCCGTGTTCTGATCTCTGTTGCAACCCACCTGATTGTGGTTCCACTCAGCACTCTCAGTGACAATTGTCACTCACAATGTTAAAAAATTCCCCCAACATCACTAACATTGTTAAACAATCAATCCCACTCACGGCTGTTTCAAACCCCAGCCTTGGAAAATTACCATTTTACCCTCCTTCACAAAATTACCAAAATGCCATTCTCGTTCTAGAACCGTAACACATCCGTCCGAGGTCCGTTTTTAGCGTGCCGCCTATCTACGGACTCAGGGCATCGAGACCCACCTAACAGTCCTCGAATTGCGTGAAAAATAATGGTCGATCAAAAAGTCAACAATTTCCTCATTTTTGACCTAATTACGAAAATACCTTGAACTTTCGAACGTCATAACTTCTTCCCTGGTCGTCGGAATCGGTCGTCCCACTTGTCTATGAACTCGTGACATCCCGAACTACGTCACAGTTATTGGTCAAAGTCCGTTTGACCGCTCGAGCCAAAAGTCAACCGTTCGTCCACTTTCCAGGGGCAAAATCGTCTTTTTCTTCAAATTTTCCAAATTTTCCTTTTTCGAAAGTCTGGGTCGTTACATTCAGACCGGTCCGATTGAGCCCACTATAATTCGGTCCAACCCAAATCGGCACTCCCAATTTTCCTCCATTTTCAACTCGTTTTCCATCCTATTTCCACCTAAAGCTTCGTCCCAATGTTTGTTATCTATCTACGGTGTCCAAACATACAATTAGGCACTAGAATTTACCTTCCCGATTTAAAGAAAAACTGGCCAACCTTCGACCGTCGTCTTCTCACGATCTCGGCCACCTCCTACCGTGATTTTAGGTCCATCTGACTCGTCTGAACCTCCAGAAAAGTACCCAATCAATCAACTTGATTGAAAACCAAGAAATCATGAACTACCATTTTCAAATCCAACTTACCTTTTCACGGGTTCCACGGCATGCCTCCATTCCAAGCTCATTAGAATCGTATCACCTTCAGGATTATAGCCCAATCGATTAGAACGGTTAATAGGTTCCCAAAGTAAAAACTCACTTTCGAATTCCAAAAATAGGGCACATGGTCTTACCTTTTAACGTCCACCACCGTACACCGCGGCCCTCCACCAAGGAACCACCACACTCGTCTCTTTCCACTCTCTCTGTTTCCTTCACAATTGAGAGGCAAAGGATGAGGTTTAGTGATGATTTGAATGGGTTGGGTTCACGGTCTCTATTTTCTGTTTCCTTCCCCTAATCGTGCAACCATTCCACCATTTTTTCAAAAATGTATGAGGCGGTGACTAAGGCTTCCACAACCATCCAAAGAAGGGACAAGTGTCCCAAATCCATTGGGCACAAATCCCAAGATAGCTAGATGCCCTAATCTGCTTAGGCATAAATTCCAATGCAAACAATAACCAAAATGCCCTTTCACCAAAATGACCAAAATACCCTCAACTTCTGAACCTCATAACTTCTTTGTCGTACGTTGGAATCGGGAGTGCCATCTGTCTACGGACACATGACGTCCCGAACTACGTCACAGTCATAGGCGAAAGTCCATTTAACCGTCCGAGTCAAAAGTCAACGTTTCGCCCAATTCTAGGGGCAAAACTGTCATTTAGTACCGTACGTCCGAAATCACTCAACTGATCACCAATCAGCCTTACTAATCCTTCATTAATCACTAATCAAATCCCAAAATCCAGGACAGGTCATTACACATGTGGTACCACTGGTCACCTGCCACATGTCATGCTGATGTGGTACTTGCCACTTGTCACGCTGATGTGGCACTACCACGTGTCATGCTGATGTGGTACTCCCACATGTCACGCTGACATGGCATACTGACGTCATCGTCTGACATCATCATGCTGACGCTGTGGTCTCGCCAGTGATCTTTGCGCTGCAGTCTCGTTCGCTAGCTGGCGGCTGGAAAACCTCCATTTTTGGCCCGATTTTCTAACCTTCATATCTCCCTCAATACTCAACCAAATCCTATGTTCTATATACGAAAATCTATTTACTCGAGCAAGGAATCCAAATCTGAACCCAGAATGGAGAGAAAGTACATGGTTTTAAAGATATGAGCTTCCAAAGTTTCGGCAAAACTTTGAATCCATGTCCTGGCCACTCCGGACATCCAATGCTTTCCATTCTTGTCCTTACAGACTCTCCTCACCTCCAAAAACACGAATATGGCCTTAGTTTCTATCCAAAACATCAAAAACCAAAACCCAAATTCAAACACCCCACGACTTACTTTTGTTTCCAGACGGTTTCTAGCCAACAACCGTGGTCTCCGCCGTCCTTTGTAACTCTCATGGTCTCTCTCTCACCCTCTCAGTTTCTCTGTGGCCTCAAGCAAAAAGATGGAAAATGGTGAGGGTGGGTTTCGAGTGTGGATGAATGAAGAAGATGAAAATTATTTGGATGCATGTATATGTGATGGCCATCAATGGATGGGTAATACTTGTCACTCATCCATTGGTCCAGGCCAAGATATATTGGGCCCCAATTTCAAATCTCAAGTCAACTTCTCATAATTTGTACAATTATGAATAGTTCTCGAAACCGTCCTTGACCCGTAACTTTCCTATTTGTTGTCCGATTTCGACGTACTGCCTGTCTACGAACTCGTATCGTCTCGATCTACGTAATGGACCTCGATCCACGTGCAGTTGACCTTCCGAGTCAAAAGTCAAATTTTTCACTCGTCCAAGGGGAAAACGTCATTTTACCCCAGTCGTCCAATAATCTTGATTAATCCCCGATTAATTCTTGATAATCCCGTAAATTTGGGACGAGTCGTTACAATAGAACAGTGTAGAGTTCCGGAAAACCAAAATTAAAAACTTATGCACATAAGTATGATACTTATACACAGTAAACATATTTACACAAACGAAATCACATAAGAAATTTTTCGATCCCCGGAAATGGCACCAAAAATTGATACGCTACAACTAAGCATAAATTAAACATTTAACACTTGATGAAAACACATGTAACTTAAATCCTTTCATGAAGATGTAGCATTGGTAAATAGGGATCGTTCTAACCGAGGATTAAGGGTACTAATGCATGATTTACATTTGGAATATAAAGTGGGGGATGTGAAGAGTGTTTCTATCATCCTACAAATTAAGATTAAAACTATACATAACCTATTATTTACAGGTGATTATCTCATTCTTTATGCCTTACTAATTCATAAAATACTTAAACTTCAAAACCAACGAAATCCTATAACCTTAGCTTTATGAAACACAAGTGTATTATCATAGTGTATGCTCGAGAATTTTCCCTATACACATTCATTGATATAAACTCGAGAATTTTCCATATATCTAATCAAAGCAGTAAGCATAAACATACATGCATCACAAAAAAAATCAAATACTAGAACACATGGAAGATTATTGAAACCCAAATACTTTATAAAACCAAAATAATATTGATAATCAATCCATACATTCGATATTCAAACACAAAAGAAGACTACATAGTAAAGAGGTTAGTTTACACTTTCTCTCTTTGGGAATTTGCCCTACGGATGCTAAGTGTTTGGATTCTCTTTGGTGGGACACTCAAGAATTTTTCGTATGTGCCACATATGATGGTGATGATAATGAAGTATGGTCTAGTTGGCTTTGCAAAAGAGGTTTTGAATGTATGGACAAAAAACTTGGTTTGGTATAGTTTTCGTGTGAGAATGGAGATGTCTTTGGCTGCTAGCCGAAACTTGGCTTATATAGGCATAAGACAAACCCTAGTCCTAGTCTCCTTATAGAACAAATTGTCTAATCTGGGCCTGATCAACTTGCTGGAAAATAGGAGTTCTTGCCAAATTAAACACTTTGAGATAGTTGGAAACACACGGCCGCACAAGGGTTGGGACTTCTAGTAGAACAAGGTCTCTCAATGGCTGCGGGACTCTAATGACGCACTGTGCTGGGCCTCGCGCTAGGCTCTTGGAATTTTGGCGCAAGTCTGGAAATTAGACGCTCGGCCTGGCACACGCTTACAGTGACACGCTGGTGACATGTCACTGACACATGGTCTGGAACAAAACTAGAGCATGCCCTAGAACAGGGTTGGAACACGGGCCTGGTGACATGTCCTGGTGACATGCTGGAGGCACATGACCTGGAAAAAAGTTGGAACAAGGCCTAGTGACATGCGGAATGCACAAGACCTAGAACACGATTGGAACACGCTGAAGGCACTGGACCTGGAACATGATTGGAATACGCTGGAGGCATAAGACCTAGAACATGACTGGTGATATGTCACGGTGACATGATACTAGCACGCGCACTGGAACACAACTTGGAACACAAGTGACAGGACCCGTCCCAACTAGACCTTAATAACCGTGCCTGGTCCTACTCCCGTCTGACAAGTTAACTGAAGTCCCGAAACTACCCTTCACCACGTGTCAGACCAGGGATAACTGCACTGACTTCTGATTATGCCTCCGCCTCTCGATCAGCCCCGTTCGTTGTGCCACGGCCTGGAGGGTCAGCAAAACAGAAAAGGTGTGAGTGGACAAAAATAATATCATTTAAAATACGTTTCGAAACACATTAGTTACCCTCCAGTTTATCAAACCATGCATGCACAGAGAAAAACATATGAACCACAATCACCGGCTTTCTAGCCAAATCACATAACAAGTCAAATCCCACTCTCAAGCCAAACATATGAAAACATAATTACCTGGCCACACAGACCAGAAATCCGTACTCAATACCAGTACGTAAACACAATCCACATCAAACAGCACCACTCACAAGTGCACAATCAAGCAATCAATCTATCAATCAATCCGCACTATTCACAAGTGCATAAACGACCATAAAATCACATTCGCACTACGTGTAGGCCAATATCCAGCTACATTCTCGGGATCAGACACCTCTGGGCTCAACCCTCGGGCTCAGTCACATCTGGGTGAACACATCCCCAGGCTCAGACACATCCGAGTGGTACATCCAGACTTAGTCGCATCCGAGAAGTTGGCTTACCATATCAACTCACAATCATACCATCATATCCCCAAGCTTCGGTCAACTAGGTGATCCCCTAGCTCCGACCGTCTGGGTATCCACAATCACAATGAAAATCATCCTGGGATCACATCCCAAAAACATTTAAATCAAATCCATGAACTTCAAACCAAGTCAAATCATTCTCAACCGAGTCTCAAGCCCAAATACAATTTACACGCAAATCCGTAAAATTTCATTTGAAATATTAAAACAATCCAGAAATCATCATTGACTCATCAATGAATCAAAATATACATTTTGAAACCATTTTGACTCCGGGCCTAGCCCAAAACATCGTTCGCACATTTTCTCGAAAAGCGTGCCCGAAAGACCGATTAAAATAATCATTAAATCACACATAATCATGCCACATCATTGAGACATCATTGCAAGTCAAATCATGCAATCAATAATGTAAAACATTTAACTATGCATGCATCATGGTTTATAAAACAAACGTCCACTCACACACCGTCCAAACTGCTCGCTTCCCAAGCTGCACGCGTTTCCGTAATTTTTGACATTTGCCAGGAATCTCGAATCCTGTCCAAAATCATTATGCAGGGTTACTAACAACTCGATTTACATCATGTCAATTCCCCATAATTTTCCGGGGTTTAAATATTATTTTAAAAGATAACATAAACCTTCAGACCCTCGAAACATTATCGAGACGGTGTCCGATTGACTCGAAACCAACTCTAAAATGTTCGTTACATTACATAGAATAAAACACCTGTTGAACACTTCCCCAGAAAACTCACCACGCGCCCTCACACGCCGCCGCAAGCGGCTGCGCGTGAAAGCCACGCGCCGTGAACAGTGTCACCCCTGTCACCTGATTTCTCTGTATACGGGTCTGCAACCCGCGGTGCAATCCGATCCGTTCTCCATCAATTCGAACCCAATTTCTCTATTTCTTTCACTCATTTCCATCCATTCCATATTTATTAGTGATCTGTGACTTCAATTCCATGAACTGAACCCTAGAATCCCTCGACTCAAGGTGGACACCCGACGGGTCCTAAATCGGGTTCTAACCAAATTCAATCCGTTTCATTCAATTAATCACACAAGAAGCATCTCACGTCCATTATAAACACAAATTTGAAATCAATTTCAAGAATCCTTACCTCCAAGTATTCGAACTCAACCTCCAAAATTCAACAATGTCGTAGGGGCTGTTCTTCGTCGAACCACCACCAATTTCCTTCCCAATCGATTTGGTTCGATTCGTTTAGCTCCCAGAAGACGAAATATCACGTCAATTTCAATCAAAACCGTCTAAGAAATCAAATTCGATATTTCTTGTTTTGGGCAATTTTTCGGTTTTTCTCAGTATTATGTCCAGTGTTCCTCACAGTTTTTCACTCAGTTTTCTTCACACAAATTCACCCTTTTGTTCTCTGTTCAGGCTCGCTCAAAATCGGGGAGGGAATGGATTGATCAAAGTGAAGGGAATGGTGTTCTTTGTTTTGTCGAATACTAATGCCATAGGAGAATGTAACAGTTTGATTTAATCATCAATTATACAAAAGGCAACTAAGTGCCACTAATTATCATTAACAAGTGACACATGTCACTAAAAGCAGCTCCTAAGTCATCCATATGGCTGATTCAGCCAATTACACCATTTAATTACTTTACTGCTCACAATTACCATTTTACCCTTCCTTGGTTAATTACCAAACTGACCCTCACAATTCCAGACCCGTAACTTTTTCATTCGGACTCCGATTGACGCATGCCGCCTGTCTACGGATTCAGCGTCCCGAGGCCTATCCAACGGCACTTCCGGAAAGTCCAAACAATGTCTCGATTAAAAAGTTAACTTTCGGCCCTTATAAACCAGGGGCAAAATCGTCATTTTCCTCAAATTTTCCAAATTTGCGTTTTTCGAATTTCCGGGTCGCTACACAAGACTGGCACACGAGACTAGCGCACGGCCAGTGACATGCCGAGGTCTAGTGGCATCGGCTGAATCCTGGTGACACAGTTCTTCATTTTTCACTAGATGTTCACTTTAAATCATCTATTCTTGAGGTTAGTACCTAAGAACATCAAAAAAAGTTAGAAAACATTTTACTAAGCTAATAACATAGCTAGATGTGGGAAGAAAGACAATAAGAATTAAGCATAAAACGCATAGATCATTTTATCGCAAAAAATAAAATAAAATAATTCACCATGGATATGTTTGGATAAGGAACTTTAAAATTTGATGAGATTTTGGTAAAATACTAAAGAATTAGTAAATGATTAGATGAAATGCATTTGGAGAAATTTGATAGGTCTTATTTTGGAAATCTCTTATTTAATGATTTTTTTTTTATATTCATGTGTTGCATGTGTTCTCTTCTTATTTACTCAATTGGTTACTTACAAACACTTTATTCAATTATTTATAATCTAATTTATTTACTCACAATCTAAATCTAGTAAAACTTTGAAATTCCTCATCTAAACATATCTCAAATGAAGAATGGATTAAAAAATTATACGTAAAACGGAGAACGTGATCATCTCTCTGATTCTCTCTCCCTTTTTTAGCCTTCCGCTTCCTTCGGCAATGTTATTTTATACATCTTTATTTGCGCGTTTTTATTTTTGGGCCCATTATGTATATTATGTACATATATCAAGTGTTCTGTATTTTATTTTACTTAGAGAAGAAAAGAAAAAAGGAAAAACAGGAAGGGCCCTCTTTACTCCTCCCACGTGCAATAATGCTTTGTGTTCATGTTTTGCAGAGTTTCGTCCCTCTCCCTTCTTTCCTGTACGGTACCCTCAACATTTTTGGGATCCAGAAAATACAATTAAAATAGAGAGACGGAGAGATTTATTTATTATTGTATTCATTATCCAATTCTTTTAGTTGTGAAAGGCAAAGGAAATGCACATGCAACCCACTAAAAATCAACATTTATTCTTTACATATAATAATAATAATAATAATAATAAACCCAATACGTTAATCACGGCATAAGCATCATTTTAAAACGACATATCTTATTTTTCTTTTTTAAAATAAGGATGAATTGAGAATTTCAAATCAAAGTTGGGCCAATCAAATTTGATAACTGAATTGTCTAAAATCCAAACAATAAATTAATTTGAAACCAGAGTTTTAATACATGATTTAGGATTAGGATTAGGATTTTTTTTTAATACCCAGAACTCACGTAAAACCGAGCCCTTCAGATTCAACCCTAATTTGAGGTGAAGTTTTTCTAATTTATTATGTTTTTAAGAGAGAAATGAATTAGATACTAAAATATGATTATAGTAATTGCAGTATATAAAAATTGGAATTCGAAATTGAAAAGAAGAATAAAATAAAATCTCTATGGAATTCATATTATTTTTTAAAGAAACTTGGTTGATGAGCTGTGTGGAGGTGATGATCATGTAACTTCCCACAAGCAATTGATGCATTTGACTTTTATAAGATTGGCCAATGGTGGAGCAAATTAAGATTATGTGTTCTCTCACCATGGACATTAATGAAAGTGGGTGATTTTAAAAGTATATAATGAATGTAGATGGGGTTAACATCTCTATGACAAACTTTTGGATCAAGTAGTTAACATGCTTTCTAACTTTTGCACTAATCATTATTAGTGCGTCCTAAGTACTTTGATTAAAGAAACTATATAAATGCCAATATTAGATAATGGAAGATACCAAGAAACTTGTCAGAGAGAGAGAGAGAGAGAGAGAGAGAGAGAGAGAGAGAGAGAGAGAGAGAGAGAGAGGAATCTCAAAGCCTCTCCCATGTGAGGTTGATTTGGGGAGAAAGCAAACATATATAGGTGGGCTCTTACTAGCAATTCACATGGGAGGAGGAGGACATGATTCTTACAGGCTCTCTCCCTTCTTCCTTTCACAGCTCATCCTTTATAAATTCCTACATCCTTCCACTATACCACTATATAATGTATTTTATATACACACAAAAGAACTTTCTCCCATGTAAGGCTACCACACCAAAATATACTTGCATAGAAAAAGAAAAAAAAATTCAGATCAAAAAAAAGAAAAAGAAAAAACCAACGTGGTTCGTTTATCAATTAATGCAGCGAAATTAAAGATCAAGTTCAATATACATATATTGTCATTTAATCCTTCATGATAATATGTTCCATCTTTTCATTGGACCAACAAGATGAGAAATTGGTGTGTGTGTGTTCGTGGTTAGCTCGCGTATTATAACATAGGTAAATAATGAGTTCATTTTTCTAATTTGTCATTTGAACAACAATAAGAGAAATTTTTGTTTCTTCGTACTTGTTGAGAAAAGCCCATCTTGGGTCAATTTGATGGCTGAGAAGAGCCTTGTTGGGTAGCTTATCGAACCAATTCCATGCCTAGTATTAATAAAGGAGTTTTTTCTCCACTTAAATTTTGTTTTAAGCCATAAGATTAAGTAAATCAAAAAAAAATTAACATGTAAAAGCAAGCTGAGGGGTGCATAAGGAAAAAATTGGAGCTTGAAAATCACTTCCCTTAAAAAATGTAGACATTCTTTTTTGGACGCCGAAAAAATTCAATGAAATAATACACTTGGAATCATAAGTCATTATAATTTAGAGCTAGATCACCAAGTTACTAATGTTTGACCATTTAAGATGTCCAAAAACGAAATAAGCTAAATAACTTTCATTTTAACCTATATAATACATAAATGATCTTTGGAAAGGGATATTGACAAATTGGACACTTCAAAACATTGGATTACAATCTAGATTTTTTATTTTTTTTATTTTTTTGAAATCTGGAAAGGTATTCACAGAGAATGAGGAAATTCTTACCATATACTATAAAATCGGGATTCGAACGTAAGATCACTGCTACACAATATCAAGGCTCTTATCAATAGGGTTAGGACCTACGTACAACGTCAAAAATGTCTTTATTTCGTATATCATCAATATATCCCCACAATAATACTTATTATAAATATTGAATAATATATTGACACTTTTGCCATAAGATAGAAATATGTTACGTTAACACTATATTTTAATTGAAATAACTTTTTGGCAAAGAACATGTGAAATAAGAAATTACAATCATAATATGATATGTTACTGCATGCACTGTGGTAAAATAAGAAAATCTCTTCAGTAAGAACTCAGAACCTAGTGACAATATAACCACATCCCACAAAATTGATATTGAAACCAAATTCACCACCCAAAGGATGTAGTTCAATGGTTATGATCGAGAAGACTAACAAATTGCCCATGGATTTATGCATCATTATTGTATACATACAAGTATCAAAAGGCTCAATAATGCCATATAAATATATAAATATATACACAAGGAGCTATATATATATGTATATATTTAGTAGGCTAATAGCAATGAATAATGAATATGAATATGAATATAATGATGGGGTGGAGGGGGAGGGACGGGCAAGAGAGGGGTCACATCGGCACGTGGAGGGCTGATTCCATGAGTTAATAAACTATGCAGAATGCAGTGGTGATGACTTTCCAGTGAAACCCTTTCTTTGGTGCCTCCTCACCAATCAGTAATCACCACCCCCCCTCTCCCAACTGTGAGCTGTTGCTAGCTGTCCCCAATCCCCACCCCCCATGTGCCCTACCTTCCTTCCCTTTCCTTCTCCAAAACCTCTGGGCCTTAAAAAAATGTCTCAAAATCCAAACAGAACTTATTCTAAGTCTATAGCTTCAATACACAGAGAGAGATGATAAATGATAATAATGAGTGAGAGTGGGAGAGAGAGAGAGAGAGAGACAGACATGATTGTTCTGCATGTTGCATTGTTGCTTCTTCTCCTTGTGCTTCTGCCCATATACTAGTGCTGCTGCTGCTGCTGCTGCTGTGGTGTTGTCCTCCAGTTGCCTTTGCCTGTATCTCATTAATATTGGAGAGCTACTACTGTTTTTTAGAATCCCAAGATTTCCCAAACACATCTATTGTAGTTGGTGTTTGTTGGGTTGGTTACTTGGTTGTTTTTCTCATCTTTCTCTCTCTAATAACACCCTTTACCCCCATTACATAATATAACACAGCCCACACTATTTGGGGTGCCCTATATTTGGAGGGAGCTAGCTAGGAAGGCGGGATACTTCGTAGAAATTAACAATGGCACAATTACCTCCTAAAATACCCAGCATGACTCAAAATTGGCCATCCTTCCCTCAACAAAGGCTGCCCGCCATGGCCAATTTCATCCCCACCACGACGACGACGACAATGACCGCCACGGTCCAACCGTCTTCCCAACAACCACAACAACAATGTAATTGGATCGACGAATTCCTCGATTTCTCCTCCGCCAGGCGCGGCGCCCACAGGAGATCGGCCAGCGATTCCATTGCCTTCCTGGAGTCGCCGTTGATACTCGAGGAAGAATGCAGGAATCCGACCGCTGCCGCCATGATGCACCACAATGGATCGACTCACAACATTGGTTTCGAGAGGCTGGACGACGAGCAGCTCATGTCCATGTTCTCCGACGACATGTCGATCACCGTCCCGCCTACCGTCTCGTCCTCCAACCCCTCCACGCCGTCCGATCAGAACAGCAATAACGACGAAAACAATAACAATAACATCCACAAGCCATTGATGCCTCACCAGGCCGACCACCACCAGCAACAGCCCAAAAGCGAGCCCGGCGAGGTTGACAGCTCATTGTGCGACGCCGACCATCACGATCAATCCCAGGCGGCACCACCAACGTCCCCAGCTGATCCCAAAAGAGTCAAAAGGTAATTTCAATTCACAACAATGTACATTTCTTTTTTATTTTCTGAAATTTCATTTCATCGTGTCACATTTTTTGTTTTTGACACAAGATTTTGCATGCATGGATTGGACAACAACTCCATCTTCTTCGCAGTACTGAATTAAAATTTGGAAATTAAACTGGCTCCATGACGTAAATTAATTAACGACATTCGTCGGAATTATTAATAGAATATATATATTTGTTTTTTGTTTCTGGGTTTGGAAAATTGTAATAGCAGAATTTTGGCAAACCGGCAATCAGCACAGCGGTCCAGAGTGAGGAAGTTGCAATACATTTCCGAGCTTGAACGCAGCGTTACGACATTACAGGTACCGAAACGACGTCATCAGATGAATGCATTTGTTCTCCCGGTCGAGTCATTGGTTATTAATTTGATTTGATGAATCATTTAATTAAATAATTTTGTATTTTATTTTGGTGCAATTTGAAGTCGGAGGTATCAGCACTGTCACCAAGGGTTGCATTTTTAGATCACCAGAGGTTGATTCTCAATGTGGATAATAGTGCTTTGAAGCAACGGATTGCTGCTTTGGCTCAAGACAAGCTTTTCAAAGATGGTAACGTTAATTCTAGCTAATTTCATATAAATAGAGAAATATTACACAAATCCCTGGCCAATTAACATGATCATGTCTACCCAAATCCCACGATCTTCGTTCGACTTCCTTATTTTTTGATATTGAAATTTTATTTCAACGCTCTCTTGATTTTCCAGCTCATCAAGAGGCATTAAAGAAGGAAATAGAGAGGTTAAGGCAGGTTTATCAGCACCAAAGCCTAAAGAAGATGGGAGGCAATAATAAACCAGGAAATCAAAACGCACAGCATCAACAGCAACAATCTAACTCAGATATCATGGTGTGTACGGATCACAATGAGCAGCAAATCCTCAATTGATTTTTGAGATTTAGAGAAGAATAATATGATGCATATAGACGTGGCATATAATGCTAACTTTGGCCTTACATTCACGTGATGTGTTTCCACTTGGAATGCTTGTGTGGGACCCATGACAACGTTGTCAGATTGGAGGCTGTAACATGGACACGTGGACTTCTTGGATAGGGGATAACAAATTTTTTACTTTTTTTTCAGTAATCAATTCTTTTTGTTGGGAGGTTGACCACTTGGTTTTGTTCTTCTTTAATCCATTTTATTTTATTGGTTAATTTTATGATTTCTTTGTTTATTATTATTTTTTTACATTTCTTGGAAGAAAATGGTGGGAAACTTTTTTTTTCCTTGGCGGGGGAGGGAGGGATCCAGTACGTCCAGGGGGTAGGAGTCGTCATGTCTGAGTCTGATTGTTGTAATATTTTGTTATGCTTTGTCTTTCCCCTTTGGACTAATAATGTTATATGCCATTTGTTTATGTCATTGATTCTATCAGAAAGAAACATAAAAAATTTCATATGATTCAAAGGGGAGTAGTTCATCCATGTCTCGACAAAACTGTGCAGCTGATCTTAAATTGCGTGCCAATTTGAGCTATGAGTTGAATATGCATGTCGGGTTATAATGGGATTGAGGGTGTGGGTAGAGAACCCACAAAATTCAGGCAGGGCCCGATGCAGAAAGAACAATGCACTCCAAAACGCAGAATTAAAAATAAAAATAAATAAATAAAGGGAACAAATTAATCACAACATGCGGCGTGCGGCACGTGAAGGATCACGGTTCGAACCGATCTCAAACTGCAAGCCCAACCTACTTGTAAAATAGACAGTACAGACCCAATAACTAAAACCTCATGCAAAGCAAGTCCAAGAACTCGCTAAAAGGATAACGTTTGAAAACAACGGCCAAACCACAAGATCTTACATTATAGGTTGTGGTATGGACACTCTTAAAAACAACGGCCGTCTAGTTCGTCTAGACGCTCGGAAATGAGAAACCGCTCTACATAATTATTAGGCGTCTAGATGAATTTGCGTATACATTTTCATATATATATATATGTATATTTAGTTATATAAGTTCATATATATATATATATAGTTATATAAGTTATATTATTTATTAAATACTTAGTTAATAATATAAGTATTAATTAAAACAAAGATAATAAATTAAAAAACATAAAGATTACGTTTAGTACACCCTATGAAGGACTAGATAAGATAATATAGTACGAAACAAATGTTTGTACCAGTTTTATTAATTTGTCACCATATAAGTTAATACGGTTGCATGTCTTTATACAGTCCAGACACGCTCAAATAATACCTTCAAAATTATTCATATTAAATAGTCGAATAACTAGTAATCTTAAAAAGTGAAATAATAGAAATAATAGAAATAATAATAATAATAATAATAATAATAATAATAATAATAACAACAACAACAACAATAAATAATAATAACAATAAAAATAAAATAGTAATTCATAATAATTTAATAAATACTAATAATAATTAATAATAATTTAACAAATACTAATAATGATAAAAATAATAATTAATAATAATTTAATAAATAGTAATAATAATAATAATTAAAATAATAATAAATCAGAATAATAATAACATACATAATTAATATTTAAGATATAAGTATTCTGTATCAACTACTATAATATAATCTATCCAGTGTAATATAGTAGACATTCTAATCCGACAAAGTACTAGACACTCGATTAAATAGTCAGTCTATCCGGTGGACAGATTAGTCTATCCGGCTGAAATAGTTAGTATAATACGGCATACCAAATGAGGCCAGAATGTTGTATAATAAAATTAATAAAAAAACTTACATTTTCAACATTTATGATTCTCAACTCAATTTATTTATCTAGATAGTTAATTTTTATTCTAAAATTATTTGATAGTATTCAATATATTATTAATTTGTTGAATTTTGTCTTTAAAAAAAACGACCTAGACTCCACCTAATCACTTAAGCGTTAGAGATCAACCGTCATAAGAGTGGCTAGCGTCATTTTGAACATTGAGTATGGATAATAATGAAAATTCACTACGCTTAATAAATAATTCACGGAATGGAGATTTTAAGCCACTCGAGGATCCAAAATTCATACCCAATCCATGGCCTATTTAATAGGCAAGAGGGAAGCAAGTGTAATGCCAATTTACCCATAGCCTGTGTAACGACCCGAACTTTCGTAATTATTATTTTATTGTAAATTGACCGTTTTGCCCCTGAGGGGGGGGGGGAAAAGTTGACTTTTACCTCGGGAAGTATTTAGGACTTTGACACGTGACCGTGACGTAGTTTAGGACGTCACGAGTTCATAGGCAGGTGGCACGTTCGATTCCGACGTTCGAGGAAGAAGATGTGACGTTCGGAAGTCGAGGGGCATTTTGGTAATTTGGTCATTTGGGGGCCAAATGTTGACTTTTGACCCGGGAAGTCCAACGGACGAGGGCCAATGACCGTTACGTAGGTCTCGTCGATACGAATTCGTAGACAGGCGGCACGCTGAAATCGGACTTACGACGAAAAAGTTATGGTCAAGAACGTAACCGAACTAACCGAGACTCGGAACTTAAAATAATAATAAAATAGTATAATCTGATTTACTTTAACCCAATCAATCTGGACCCTTGATGAGTGACACATGTCACTCATCTACCCCATCCACATCATCCCCAACATTCTGAATCTTGGTCTGCCATGGGATTAATTAAATGGTTTAATTTCCTTAAATCCTCACCCTTCACTCTTCACTCAGGTTGAATCTCAGCCATCCATTCTATTTCTCCTTCTGTTCTTAAACCATCAGAGACTCATTTATTCATTTTCATTCCTTCCTTCAAACCGTGCAACCTCTCATCCTTCAAACAATCACACCAGCAGCTCACCACCCAACCTTCTTCATCAGGCAGCACCAGACCGTGCACCACCACTACCAGACACCGGCCAACGCCACCACGGCCACCCTGCACGGCCGGAAAACCCACAAACCCGTGAGGACCCGTGCAGCCCAAAACCATCCAACCATCCAAACCACGACGTCTGGACTCGAACCAACCTAGGACTAGGACCGTTGTGACCTTTGGACGGCGTAGGACTGGACTGGGCAGCCCACGGCGGCGACACGGCGGCGGTAAGCCTGCAAACCCGTGATGGCCGATTTTCCTTCCCTGCCTCAAACCGTCCGTTTTTAACGTTGAGTTTGTTTGGTTGTTTTTGAGACTTAACCTAGGGGACTAGACGAACGTTTTGGACCTGAGTTGGTGGCTGGAAACGTGACGGCTCGCCGGAGAAGACGAACCAGAACCGGCAGCCAATTCCCCGTCGTTTTTCAGGTGATTTCTCGAACTTCAAAATCTGTTTTGATGCCACAGAGCCATAGAACATGTTCAGACGAGTCCATAGGAACAAACCCCGTCGATTTTGGTGGTCGGAATCACGATCTGTGATCGGGTCGAACCGTGGGTCTGCGGTGACCCGATTCGCAGACCCGATACTGTAGCTGATGACGTCATCATGCTGACGTCAGCAGTGACGTCATGATGACGTCATCATGTCAGAATATTGTCAGACCAGGGACCAATGGGTTGTTGACACGTGTCCTCTGACACTGTCAGTGATGACGTCATGCTGACGTCAGCAGTGACGTCATGCTGACGTCAGCATCACTGTAGCACTGTTGACCAGAGGGTTGACCAGCGCGTGGGGGGCGCGTGTGAACAGTGTTTTGTGTGGGACCAGTGCCATTTTCAAGGTTTCGACGATACGGATCCAATGGCGGTGGTTTCGTGTCGATCGGAGATCGTTAAGTTGGTCAAATTAGGGTTTGATGCCTTGGGAAGCGTGTTCGGACGGCTTTCCCGGGCCGGTTTCAGTCTAGGGTTTCGTAGTTGTTTAGTAGGGACTTAAAGTGACCTTTACGTATGTTTTGGGCATGACAGGAATTATACTTTAAACCTTGGACGGGGCTTTACGCTCGGGAGTGCAGCGGGATTGTACTGTGAGTGGGCCTTTGATTTCACTAAACTTCGGCATGCATAACTGTTTTACTTTCTACTATATCTATATGTGATTTGATAAAAGTATCTGTTTATCTTGTGTATGATTTATGGCACGTATTAAGATGTTTGGGCATGAGACCCGTCTGGTTGTTTATAAATGGTTTGGAGTCATATATATGTATAATGGATCTCGATATTATCTGTGGTACTGCACTGTATAGATCTACCCTAGGATTCTATCTCCTCCGGATGTAGGTACACCGGAATGGTCACGGCGCATTGCCTGTGAGGAGTCATTCTACGGAGGGACCGGACCGTAGAGTGACTCAGGAGCAGGATTGCTACTATTGGACGTCTGGGACGTCAGGCATCTAGAATGCCATGCTCGGACTAGGTTCAGGATTTGGACTCGGGATTGAGACCCCGGGTGGCACGCGTAGCCTTGAGATTGTGACCTTATTGGGCGTCTGGGACGTCAGGCATCTGAGATGTCAGGGTTGGGATGTATAGTGCAGTGACTAAGATTATATTATGTTGACATTATTCTGCTTATGACTATATGGTTTTGTGGTTTTGATACTATGCATGTCTTTTCGGAAAACGGAGGGGAAAAGCTATATGTTTTCGAAATGGTAAACTACTTTGTAAACCTTGAGTTTCGGCCCACTCACCTTTGTTGTTTTACTACCCCTCCAGGTAGTGCTATCGAGGAGGAGGATCCCGAGGAGGAGGAGGAGGATCCCGAGGAGGAAGAGGCATAGGTTTACGTTGCGTACCTGAACCCTACTGCTGGGTAGGTTGGCACGTAGTGTGTCTAGAGTCGTGCTCAATAAACTGTATTCGGGAACCATCCCTTGTCTGACACTATTTGTATTTGAGTATTTGTGTGGTGTGCTATGTATGACTTAACTATGGATTTTCTTTATGCATTTTATCTTCAATAAGGGTATTTTTGGTATTTTAACGTCGGGTGTCAGACGGGAGCAGGGCACGTCCCGGGTGGTCCCAGGGGGATCGGGGCGGGTCCTGTCAACTTGGTATCAGAGCACTAGGTTGTGGTCAGCATGCTAGACTAGTGGTCAGTACTTAGTTTAACAGATGTCAGTATCTAATCTATGCCTCTTAACAACGGGTTATGCCTCCAAGGAGAATTCCTCAAACACGAACTGACGAGGAAATCGCGAGAGAGATGGAATGTGCTAGCATTGAGCGGGCTCAAAGGTTGGGAGCCACACCGCTCAGCGGGGGATCAAACCCCGAGGATGCCCATGAGTGGATTGCGAAATGGGAAAGAATCTTCACCGTGATGCACTGCCCACCCGGCGAGCGGGTGGCATTGGCGGCCTTCTTACTGGAAGGCGGGGCTTATCAATGGTGGCATGGTCTTGAGATGTCCGGGTGGACTGTTCACACCACCACATGGGAGGTCTTTCGTGCCCGATTCTTAGATCAGTATTACCCGCGTTCATTTCGCATGGCACGAGAGGCAGAGTTCCTGCGGCTGGAACAGGGAGATATGTCCGTGGCAGATTACGAGCAGACCTTCGGGAAGCTTTCCCGTTTTGCCGTAGCTTTCGTGAGTACTGAGGAGGAAAAATGTCAAAGATTTGAGTTGGGACTCCGAGGGGAGTTGCGGGCAAGTGTGACGGCTACTAGTTACGCGACTCTGAGGGACATGGTCGACGCTGCAGTTCGTGTCGAGGCCAGTCTGGCGGCACACCAGGCGCGACAATCATCAGGCGAGGGGCAGCGCCGGGATCGTCCACATCCTGGACCAACCGGCCCAAAGATCTCTAAGGGGGGAAATTATCGAGGAGCACCCTCATCTCTACGTGGTCGTGGCTGGTCAGGTCGACATGGGAACTCTCAGAGGGGCGGATCGAGATTCAGTTCTGGACAACATCAGGCTTGGAGTGGTGCATCAGGAGGGTCTTGGGATGGACCGAGGACAGTTAATTGCTTTGCTTGTGGAGGAGCGGGCCACTATGCCCGAGATTGCCCTTTATTGTCAAGGAACAACGAGACTAAAGGTGTTAGTGTGACACAGAGTTCGGCTTCTCACCCTTCCAGAGGCCGAGGACAGAGTGCTGAGCGTGGCGCGCGTGGGCACGGACAGACTGCGGGACCCAGAGCTCGTGTTTTTGCAGTGACTCAGCAGCAGGCGAGGTCAGCCCCTGGTGTGGTTACAGGTACTCTTCATATCTCAAATATTGTTGTACGGGTATTAATGGATGCTGGGGCTACTCATTCTTTTATTTCGAAAAGTTGTGCGGGTATGTTAGATCGTGAGGTGTTAGCCTTGGATAGTGAAATGGGTGTTGGTACACCGATGGGCGTTGTGTACATCGTGAATCAGGTGATCCGGAGATGCCCAGTAAGGGTGGAGGATGTAGATCTGCTAGCTGATCTAATCCTGATGGATATCCATGACTTTGATGTTATCTTGGGAATGGATTGGTTGACTGAGCACGGTTCGCTCATCGACTGTTGTAGTAGGCGGGTGATTCTGCGAAGTCCGGGTTTGCCGGAGGTTACTTTTCAGGGAGAGCGCGACGGTTCGCTACCTGAAGTAATTTCTTCACTTGCCGCTACGAAGCTTCTACAGAAGGGATGCCAGGGCTATCTGGCGCATGTTGTGACGACGAATAGTGATACTTCGGGTGCCGATGATATACCTGTGGTGCGGGAATTTCCAGATGTGTTCCCGGAAGATTTGCCTGGTTTACCACCACATCGGGAGGTTGAGTTCACGATTGAACTACTTCCCGGCACACGACCTATATCGCAGGCACCATATCGGATGGCACCAGCGGAGTTACGGGAACTGAAGATCCAATTGCAGGAGTTGGTGGACTTGGGATTCATCCGACCGAGTACATCACCGTGGGGAGCACCAGTATTATTTGTGAAGAAGAAGGAGGGGAGCCTCCGTTTGTGTGTGGATTATCGACAGCTCAACAAGGTCTCGGTAAGGAACCAGTACCCCTTACCCAGAATTGACGATCTCTTTGATCAACTGCGGGGAGCACAGTACTTCTCGAAGATAGATTTACGATCTGGTTATCACCAGTTGAAGATTGCTGAAGGAGATGTCCCGAAGACAGCGTTTCGGACCAGATACGGGCATTATGAATTCCTTGTGATGCCTTTCGGCTTGACGAATGCTCCAGCAGCATTCATGGATCTAATGAATAGGGTCTTCCGATCTTATTTGGATAAGTTCGTGATCGTGTTCATTGATGACATCCTTGTGTACTCGAGGAGTGCTCAAGCTCATGAGGAACACTTACGTTCGGTGTTAGGGAAGCTGAGGCAGAACCAGTTATACGCCAAGCTGAGTAAGTGTCAGTTTTGGCTAACCAGCATTGGTTTTCTGGGACATGTAGTGTCAGCAGACGGGATTAGTGTGGATCCCCAGAAGACCGAAGCGGTGACAAATTGGGCTAGACCGACAACCGTGACAGAGGTACGGAGTTTCGTTGGTTTGGCAGGATACTACCGGAGATTTGTTGAGGGCTTCTCTAGTATTGCTGCACCGTTGACTCGTTTAACCAGGAAGGGAGTAAAGTTTGTTTGGGATGAACGGTGTGAGCAGAGTTATCAGGAATTGAAACGTCGGTTAACTACCGCACCTGTTCTTGCTTTGCCGGATAACAGTGGAGAGTTCGAAGTCTACAGTGACGCATCGTTGCAAGGTTTGGGTTGCGTGCTGATGCAGAATGGCAGAGTTATCGCTTATGCATCGAGACAACTAAAGACACATGAGCTGAACTACCCTACGCATGATCTGGAGTTGGCGGCGGTGGTTCACGCTTTAAAGATCTGGCGACATTATCTGTACGGGGTGACTTGCAGGATCTTCACCGATCATCAGAGTTTAAAGCATTTGTTCACTCAGAAGGAGCTGAACGTAAGGCAGCGACGGTGGTTGGAACTGATCAAGGATTACGATTGTACGATTGAATATCATCCAGGGAAGGCGAACGTTGTGGCAGACGCACTCAGTAGGAAGTCAGCAGGATCGATTGCACACCTGAGGCTGGTGTACCTTCCTTTGCTAGTGGAACTCCGAAGAGCTGGAGTTATGCTGGGAATGGATGAGCAGGGAGCTTTGTTGGCCAGTTTTCATGTACGACCTGTGCTTGTCGATCGGATTATCGAGGCACAATTGGAGGATCCGACACTTTGTATTTACAGGATCGAGGTCGAAGCAGACGAGAGGCAGGACTTTACTATTCGACCAGATGGAGCTCTGGTGAAACTGGGCCGTTTGTGTGTTCCTGCAGTGGCAGAGTTACGGGCAGAAATTCTCGAGGAAGCCCACAGTTCGGCTTATGCCATGCATCCGGGAGGTACAAAGATGTACCGTACCCTCCGGGACCACTATTGGTGGGCAGGAATGAAGAAGGATATTGCAGTGTTTGTGAGCAGATGTTTGACCTGTCAGCAGGTCAAGGCTGAGCGGCAGAGACCATATGGAGCAATGCAACCGCTTCCGATTCCCGAGTGGAAGTGGGATCACATTACCATGGACTTTGTCTTCAAATTGCCTAGAACTCAGAGGGGATGCGATGGAGTTTGGGTGATTGTCGACCGATTGACCAAGTCAGCTCATTTCTTACCAGTACAGGAGACATTTAAGCCAAACCGACTGGCTCAGCTGTTTGTGAAGGAGATCATTCGACTTCATGGTACGCCGGAGTCGATAGTGTCTGATCGAGATCCGCGTTTCACATCTAGGTTCTGGCGAAGTTTGCTGAACGCCTTGGGTACAAACTTACATTTCAGTACAGCGTTCCACCCACAGACCGATGGGCAGTCAGAGAGGACTATCCAGACACTGGAGGACATGATGAGGTCTTGTGTACTGCAGTTTCAGGATTCGTGGGATACTCATTTGCCTTTGATGGAGTTCGCATACAACAACAGTTATCAGGAAAGTATCGGGATGGCACCCTACGAGGCACTGTATGGCCGACAGTGCAGGACACCTATCTGTTGGATGGAGGTAGGAGAGCGAGCAGCTTTAGGACCGGATTTGATGGACATAACCCAGGAAACAGTTCGAATCATCAAGGAAAGATTGAAGGCAGCACAGGATCGCCAAAAGAGCTATGCGGATCGACGAATTCGAGACTTGGAATTCGAGGTTGGAGATTTTGTGTTCCTTAAGTTATCTCCATGGAAAGGAATTATCCGTTTTGGCCGACGCGGGAAGTTGAGTCCACGTTACTTTGGACCGTTCGAGATCATTGAGAGGATTGGACTAGTGGCATACCGGTTGGCATTACCTCCAGAACTTGCCAGAGTGCACGATGTTTTCCATGTGTCCATGTTACGGAAATACCTACGGGACGATTCACATGCCTTGCCGGAACAACCAGTAGAACTGATGACTGATCTGAGCTTTGAAGAGAAACCAGTGCAGATTCTGGATCAGAAGAACAAGGTTCTGAGAAACAAGACGATTCGGTTGGTGAAAGTGCTATGGAGGAACCATGACGTCGAGGAGGCGACGTGGGAACCCGAAGACTTGATGAGGGAGCAGTACCCGTTTTTATTCGAGTAAATTTCGAGGACGAAATTTCTGTAAGGTGGGTAGATTGTAACGACCCGAACTTTCGTAATTATTATTTTATTGTAAATTGACCGTTTTGCCCCTGAGGGGGGGGGGGGGGGAAGTTGACTTTTACCTCGGGAAGTATTTAGGACTTTGACACGTGACCGTGACGTAGTTTAGGACGTCACGAGTTCATAGGCAGGTGGCACGTTCGATTCCGACGTTCGAGGAAGAAGATGTGACGTTCGGAAGTCGAGGGGCATTTTGGTAATTTGGTCATTTGGGGGCCAAATGTTGACTTTTGACCCGGGAAGTCCAACGGACGAGGGCCAATGACCGTTACGTAGGTCTCGTCGATACGAATCCGTAGACAGGCGGCACGCTGAAATCGGACTTACGACGAAAAAGTTATGGTCAAGAACGTAACCGAACTAACCGAGACTCGGAACTTAAAATAATAATAAAATAGTATAATCTGATTTACTTTAACCCAATCAATCTGGACCCTTGATGAGTGACACATGTCACTCATCTACCCCATCCACATCATCCCCAACATTCTGGATCTTGGTCTGCCATGGGATTAATTAAATGGTTTAATTTCCTTAAATCCTCACCCTTCACTCTTCACTCAGGTTGAATCTCAGCCATCCATTCTATTTCTCCTTCTGTTCTTAAACCATCAGAGACTCATTTATTCATTTTCATTCCTTCCTTCAAACCGTGCAACCTCCCATCCTTCAAACAATCACACCAGCAGCTCACCACCCAACCTTCTTCATCAGGCAGCACCAGACCGTGCACCACCACTACCAGACACCGCCCAACGCCACCACGGCCACCCTGCACGGCCGGAAAACCCACAAACCCGTGAGGACCCGTGCAGCCCAAAACCATCCAACCATCCA
Organism: Prinsepia uniflora; assembly: GCA_032719365.1. Classification (NCBI taxonomy): domain Eukaryota; kingdom Viridiplantae; phylum Streptophyta; class Magnoliopsida; order Rosales; family Rosaceae; genus Prinsepia; species Prinsepia uniflora. The sequence continues at coordinate 33,447,567 of CM064868.1, read as the reverse complement.
AACCACGACGTCTGGACTCGAACCAACCTAGGACTAGGACCGTTGTGACCTTTGGACGGCGTAGGACTGGACTGGGCAGCCCACGGCGGCGACACGGCGGCGGTAAGCCTGCAAACCCGTGATGGCCGATTTTCCTTCCCTGCCTCAAACCGTCCGTTTTTAACGTTGAGTTTGTTTGGTTGTTTTTGAGACTTAACCTAGGGGACTAGACGAACGTTTTGGACCTGAGTTGGTGGCTGGAAACGTGACGGCTCGCCGGAGAAGACGAACCAGAACCGGCAGCCAATTCCCCGTCATTTTTCAGGTGATTTCTCGAACTTCAAAATCTGTTTTGATGACACAGAGCCATAGAACATGTTCAGACGAGTCCATAGGAACAAACCCCGTCGATTTTGGTGGTCGGAATCACGATCTGTGATCGGGTCGAACCGTGGGTCTGCGGTGACCCGATTCGCAGACCCGATACTGTAGCTGATGACGTCAGCAGTGACGTCATGATGACGTCATCATGTCAGAATATTGTCAGACCAGGGACCAATGGGCTGTTGACACGTGTCCTCTGACACTGTCAGTGATGACGTCATGCTGACGTCAGCAGTGACGTCATGCTGACGTCAGCATCACTGTAGCACTGTTGACCAGAGGGTTGACCGGCGCGTGGGGGGCGCGTGTGAACAGTGTTTTGTGTGGGACCAGTGCCATTTTCAAGGTTTCGACGATACGGATCCAATGGCGGTGGTTTCGTGTCGATCGGAGATCGTTAAGTTGGTCAAATTAGGGTTTGATGCCTTGGGAAGCGTGTTCGGACGGCTTTCCCGGGCCGGTTTCAGTCTAGGGTTTCGTAGTTGTTTAGTAGGGACTTAAAGTGACCTTTACGTATGTTTTGGGCATGACAGGAATTGTACTTTAAACCTTGGACGGGGCTTTACGCTCGGGAGTGCAGCGGGATTGTACTGTGAGTGGGCCTTTGATTTCATTAAACTTCGGCATGCATAACTGTTTTACTTTCTACTATATCTATCTGTGATTTGATAAAAGTATCTGTTTATCTTGTGTATGATTTATGGCACGTATTACGATGTTTGGGCATGAGACCCGTCTGGTTGTTTATAAATGGTTTGGAGTCATATATATGTATAATGGATCTCGATATTATCTGTGGTACTGCACTGTATAGATCTACCCTAGGATTCTATCTCCTCCGGATGTAGGTACACCGGAATGGTCACGGCGCATTGCCTGTGAGGAGTCATTCTACGGAGGGACCGGATCGTAGAGTGACTCAGGAGCAGGATTGCTACTATTGGACGTCTGGGACGTCAGGCATCTAGAATGCCATGCTCGGACTAGGTTCGGGATTTGGACTCGGGATTGAGACCCCGGGTGGCACGCGTAGCCTTGAGATTGTGACCTTATTGGGCGTCTGGGACGTCAGGCATCTGGGATGTCAGGGTTGGGATGTATAGTGCAGTGACTAAGATTATATTATGTTGACATTATTCTGCTTATGACTATATGGTTTTGTGGTTTTGATACTATGCATGTCTTTTCGGAAAACGGAGGGGAAAAGCTATATGTTTTCGAAATGGTAAACTACTTTGTAAACCTTGAGTTTCCGCCCACTCACCTTTGTTGTTTTACTACCCCTCCAGGTAGTGCTATCGAGGAGGAGGATCCCGAGGAGGAGGAGGAGGATCCCGAGGAGGAAGAGGCATAGGTTTACGTTGCGTACCTGAACCCTACTGCTGGGTAGGTTGGCACGTAGTGTGTCTAGAGTCGTGCTCAATAAACTGTATTCGGGAACCATCCCTTGTCTGACACTATTTGTATTTGAGTATTTTTGTGGTGTGCTATGTATGACTTAACTATGGATTTTCTTTATGCATTTTATCTTCAATAAAGGTATTTTTGGTATTTTAACGTCGGGTGTCAGACGGGAGCAGGGCACGTCCCGGGTGGTCCCAGGGGGATCGGGGCGGGTCCTGTCAGCCTGCCTTTTTCCAAGTCCAAATAGCCATCAGCCCTGGGAACCCATCCTATTAGAAGCTTATGCTTACTAGCTGAAAATTCACATTCACGCTTAAAAGGAACTAAAAGTCTTGCCAGCGCTTAAACCAAAGTACCAAATCCAAAATCTAGAACCAAGCAATAATAGCGCCGTTAGAGCACATCTAATGCACTTGTTCTAGTCATGGTAAGGCTCTTCGTGGCCCTATTCCCCTGCCTTTCTTGTAGACCTGTTAATTTCTCCAGAAAAACCGACTGAAAAATCGCACTGAATTGGGACCGAACCGAAAAATACCAAATCGTTGAAAAACCGTGACCATTTGAAAAAACAAACCAAACCAAACCAAACATCATCCGGTTCAATTTCAATTTTTGGTATAATTATACCGAACCGAACTGGACTTGACCAAAAAAAGATAAAAATCAAACCGAACCGGCTGACTCGGACCGAACTGTAATAATTAAAATCTTAAAAAAGGGCGTCATTTTTAGTATTGTTTTTGTATCAATTATGAAACCCTAGACTAGAGAATCATTCCCACTTCCCAGGCTCCCAGTCCCACTTCGTCTTCGACCTTCGACGGTCCGACCGACGCCTCCTCCTCCTCCTTCATTCGCCCCCCAAAATCCAGAAATTCCTCTCTCACTCTCGCCCCTCCTTCTAACTACCCTCACCTCCTCAAATTCCCTAAGACCCACATAAAACCCCACCTTTCACACCCCAAAGCTCCTTCATTTCCTCAAGTCCAAGCTCCACCACCCCTACCTTCACACACTTTGATTTCCATGGCTTGAACTGTGCATCTTCCATCTCCTCCTTTTACCACGATAACTCCACATATGAATGGATGGCTCGGACTCTCGCAATCATTGATCGTTTTGCTGAATTGGATTCTCTCCTCATCTTCATGGTTTTCTACCCATGTCCTTGCTCAAATGGTATTTTCTCTTGCCCAAGAACGTAATCCATTTTCCAATTTGCCATTAATGATTATTGTAGAGTCCGGAAAATGAGTGATGCTATGGTTGCTTTTGATTCCATGCGGGAAATGATTGATGGGAGGCCTAGTGTTTTGATTTATAACATTTTGATTAATGGGTTTATGAAATGTGATGCACATGATTAGGCACTAGAGTTTTATGAGATGATAACATAGAGTTAAGGATGATGTTTTTACGATTTGTAGTTATTGTCAAAATTCAGAGTTTGTGTTAGGTTAGGAGTTGTTCAAGGAAATGAGGAAGGTGGGGTGTAGTCCGAATGTTGTTAGTTTTGATACGTTGATTTAAGGGGTCCTTTATGGAAAGGAAGGTTGAGGATGAGATTGGAATGGCTTATGAGATGATTGAATTTGGATGTAAATTTTTGAATATGACTTGTGAGATTTTTGGATGATGGGCTTTGTTGAGAAGTTCGGGTTTTAGAGGTGTGTGACTTGTTGATAGATTTTTCAAGGAAATGAGGCTAAGGAGCGGTGCCTAAATGGTACGATTTTCTTGGTCTTGTTGAAGTGCTTTGTAAGAAATGAATTTCAGGTAGAGCATTAGAGGTTGTGGATGAGTTGTGGTGGAAAGGAAATATTCCTAGCGTGATTGATTGTATCACTTTGATTGAAGGTTTGATATGGTCAGCAAGAATTGGTGAAGCTTTTGGATTAATGAAGCTTATGCACCCAAATGTGATTTAGGCAATGTTTGGGTTATTTTGTCTACTCAATTTCAAGGTCTAGTAATTTTCTTTGTTATGCATTTTCTCTGAGGATCATGATTTTGATTAGTTGTAATGGATTGGGCAATATAAATATTGATTACAAGATTAAAAGAAAAAACCAATTTTCAGAAAAAACAGAACTGGTTCGACCCGATTGAACCAAAAATGATCGGGTTTACCCGAAATCGAACCGAACCGAATATTTCGGTTCCGGTCTTGGTCGGTTTTATGCGGGAAAACTGAACCGAACCAAAATAATCCACCAACCGGTTCGGTTTTGGTAAAAAAACCGAACCAAAAATTGATTAACAGGGCTACTTTCTTGTTCTAGTAAGCAAAATATAGCCAAGGCAAGGGCAAACCTTGGGGCTATTTTAGCCCCTCCCTCTGCCCGGGCAAGACCATCCAAAAGTCACAAAAGTTAATTTTTTTGTGTTTTTTAATATTTTTTGGGGATGATACAATGACTATTTTCATGGGATCATCACTATTTTTTTTTTGTCAAAACCATCCTCACTAATTGATTCATTGATTTTATTTATCTATTTAAATTGATAGTTGTATTTTTTTTTATTAAATTTGCAATATTTTTAATGCAATTTAAATTTCATAAAATAAAACTTCTACATTGTAATAATGTTTGATTATTATTTTTTATATCCATATAAATTAGTAAGATAAAGTGAAATTAAGTTATATTCATATACATTATTATCTTTAAGAAAATAATTCACATAAAAATTTGAATTCTTACCCCATGCCCCTCTCCATTAGAAACACAAAAAATAGCCCTGGACAAGATGTTATCATTTGAAAGACTAAATCTTGCTTCTACGACTAGACATGCTCTTGGACTGAACCAAGTTCAAAAAATCTCTGCTAAACGACTGAGAGCTTATTTTTGTCAAAGCGAAAAGCAAAGAAGAAAAAAGAAGAAGATTGAAGTCTAGAGTAGCATGTCACATGTGGTAGCCGCAGGAAACCTGCAACTCTTCCTTTCTCGTGCTTGCTTAGTCCAAGAAAGACATTCCAATAGCTAGAGCTAGAGAATATATGACAGGTTTCTTTCCGAAAACGTTTTGATAATTGTGTTAGGTTCTGCTTATTTCTGACAAAGAAACTGAAGTTTAAAAAATATCCTTAATACAAATCAGACAAAGAATAACGATACTGATGTTCAGTTCATGCCTTCTCCTTAGCATCGGCCCCAATCCCGGTATAATGAACTTTAGGGACTTTACTGGGGTTATAAATCAGCTTGTTTCATACGATTATCGATAAGAAATTCTCTAGGAAAAAAGTAAACATATGAATTATCGTAGTTACCCGTCTTCCAACGAATGGGATTTGGGGAAATCCTTCAAAATTAAGAATGAGTCTAGCAACGTTGAACTTTGAGTATAGATAAAAAAAATTAAAAAATAAAAAAGGGTAAACTTTAAATGTCATCTTCTCAAATTTGAAGCGCAGACGCTGTGACGAGCAGAACTCTCAAACCAGCGGCAAAAGCAAGGGCAACCAGAACTCTCTCCTCTTCGCTAGAGGAAACACAAAGGTAAATGGAAATTACCCGCAAAATCAATGTTTGCTTAGTAGCATCTATTTTGCCGCAGTATCATCACTCAAAGATTGATATTTAGATTTGGATAGGTTGGGCGCTAGGGTGCCTTTAAAATTAGTTATGATTTTTCTAATATAATTTTGCTAAAAAATAGTTCTGAGAAATCAATAAACTGCCCCTGAATTGAACCGAAGTGGGCAGAGAAATTAAGCATATTGGTCAAGAATTTGTGAGTACTTTCATAATGAGAACTTGGTATGTTTCTGCATTATATTTATTGAACTTGTGCTTGCAGTAATGGCTGTTTCTGCATTATATTTGTGTTTCAGCATTATTATTATTTTTTATTTTTTGTTCTGTTAGTTGTTTGCTGCGGAGAAGATTTGCAGTAATGGCTGTTATTTGGGTTGTATTTCTAGAAAGGATTAGACAGATGCTTGGGAATGTAAGATACATCATTATTTGTGGGACAAAAGGTTGTTTCTGGGCATCTCGTTTGGCATCAGTGCCTTCATAGTTTAAAGAGAGTTCATTTTCTGTTATTTTTTTTAATTGAAATGCTGTAATGTCTTAATGCCTTTTCTTGATGTCTTGGATATATTCTCTGCTGCATTTTCTTCAATAGATGATGATTTTGGTGGTTGGTTTTGCTGTGAAAGTAGTTCATCGATGGACAGAGTAGCACTGAAGTGAAGGTATTAGAAATTTGAGCCACTATTCATACCTTTGAGTACCTATAAACCTGTCATAATCATGTTTATCTGTAAGAAATTAAGAACATTGTTGTGAAGTTGTCCAAGTGGAAAATCAATCATACTATTTAGCAAATTGTTCATGAGGAATCTCGTGATTTTGTGTTGCTTTCAAAACATTCGCAAACTGTAACCAAAATTTTATTGGCATTGTAGGGTTTTTGGGACAATTCATAAAAAAGAATACGTGTTTTCAGTTCAAAAGTTGCATATTTAGAATTTTGATGGCCTGTATTGGTCTTTCCAGTTACATTTCGACTTGCTGCAATGTAAGATGTTAATTTCCTTATCTGTAAAGTTGAGGCAAGATTGAATATCTTCTACATAAGTAGATGGTAATCACATTTGTCTCATAATTAAACATATTGAGATAGACATTATCTACTTATTGTAACCACTTATGATAAACATTGTCGATCATTATCGTTGAACTTGGATGTAATCTTACCTATTTGGTACATGGAGTTTGAACTTTATAATTGGTGAGCTGCAATGAATAGGACATGGTCTAATAGGAGCACTGAAGTCTCTTCCAATGGATGTGTTCTTTTAGTTTTCTTTTCCAGGTTTGAATGTAGATTAAGGATTGATTGCTAGTTAGATGGCTTGGGTTGCACCGTTTTGTAATTTTGTGCTTTTTGGTTGCTTAGTGTAATTTTCTGCTTTTTATTTGCTTACTAACCATTGTAGGAAGATTATGTTGTTATATTATCCAAATTTAAAAAATGAATTTAATATTCAAAGCTGGTCAGATATAGTCTGATTTTGGTAGCATTAAAAGCTGACTAGCTATTAATAATTTTGACTCATTTCAAGTTAAATTTGACCAAAAATTTAGAGTCTGATGTGGATGATCTTAGAGAGCAACATGTTAGAGCTTTTAGGGCTCAAGATGGAAGATTTAATGGAGGATTTTGCTATTTCTAGGGTTGGTGCGGTCAAATGACCACCTTGCCCCTAACTAGATCCACTCTGCAGCCTGTATTAACGTAGTCTAAGACCAGCCATTTCAAAACCTAGGTTTTGTTAAATCGAAAGTTGAAAAATGACTTCATTGTGCTTGAATTGGCTGAAGTGTATCCTACAATTTGAATCAAATAGCTGCAAGTCATTATATGCTTTTTCCTAAAGAGAGCAAGAGCCTTGTGAAATAGGAATTGTGTGAGATACATTATATTTTGAAGTTCATGTCCCCTAGTTTTGCAGTTAGAATTTCCATTCAACCCTGGAGCTGAGTAATTTGTCTTTGCACTCTGTATTTGATTCTAAAATCCCTTAGGGTGCGTTTGGATGGGAAACTTCAAAGTTCAATGGAACTTATACTATATTACTAAAATACGCACTTAAAAATAAAAATTATGGGGATTTTATGTAGGTGGTTAAGCACTAAACAACAAAAATATGGACATTGTAAACATAACAAACCACTAAGCAAGTGACTTTCCATAGTAACACCTACATTGTGTAATTTACAAATCTCATCTATATGTCTTGCATTTTATCATTTGCAAATTCCTTGGTACTTTCAAGTTCCTCAATTTTAACTAATTTTACCCAAATTCCATGGAGCTTTAAAGTTCCTCATCCAAACACACCTTTGGATTTGGATTGTATCATGACTGTAGCCTCACCCAATTGTGGGTTCCTCTTAAGAGTAGTCGTAATGTATTTGGAAATTTTTAATTATCAGGGCAACCAGTATAATATTTTCATAGACTCATACTTTCTTCAACTTATTGCCTGAAGCACTTTCCAGGATTTTGGTAAATGGCAACCCCTTCTTTCGGCTATTATTGGTCTGTATGGGACGGCAGAAGCCAATTTGATTATGATCTCGTGTTAGGAGCTGAATTTACAATAATTGGTGCACTAATAATTTGTACGTTCTCAGCAGACTTGTTCTTGAATGGGATTACTATAAGTTTGCTCATCATTCATGTTCTAAATATCTGTTGATATGGCATACGTTATATGTAATTCGACGATTGTCTCATGATGGCCTGAACTTTTCGACTATTGTTATGTATATCCTTGGATTATGAGAATGTGACCTATAGATTTTTGTAAGGCAATGCTTATAACATTCGGTTGATGACTGTGATTTGCTAAGCTCTATGTATTTCTTTTTTCTGCTAGACTGCTGAAGAAGAGATTGACCTTTGCCGTTGGTGATGGTGGAAGTGTGGTGGTCCCTGATAGCTGCTATCCCTGCAGTGGTTGCAGGACAAGCATTTCGAGTGAAGAAAAGGCGTGCGGAAGAGCAGAGGTTGCAGAGTGCTAGAGCTAACTGGAACGACATCTGCCTTCGGAGCTGCCAGAGTGAATGCTTGAAACTCTCTTCTTCCAGTTGTCTATAAATGAGAAATATTGTATCACAAAAGGACCTATCATAAGAGTTAGTTGCTCCAATTTTGTACATTTTCTGATTATGAATGTGATTATGTCGGCTATGGATTTTAGGCTTGAAAACAGGAAGTATGTTGTTGTGCTTCTATGGTATTAAAGTGTTGTGCGGAAGTGTCTCAAAGTAAACTAAGAACATAAAGAACTACGAGGTTCGGTAATAAGCCTACATTCATGGACGAAAACATGGAGGAATTCAACTAATAACGAAAAGATTACACCTCAAAATCATAATACGCTCAAACAATCTTACTAACAAACGGTGCAACACCACAGATTTTATAATGGCACACCAACAATAGACACGCCTAAAACTAAAGCCTACTTTTACTAATTTTATAAGGAGTGTAAGCCCACAAACCTTATATGACATTAAACATCGTTGTACAAGGATTATAAACTATAATCCTAATAAAACACATAACTAAAAACAGCTAATAATAGTACCTACTAATTGACTTACAATTTAAAGCAAATTACAACAGTCTCCACCTTGACTTAAATTTTACTCATGTCTTCAAACGGAACTTTCTTAGAACATCTTCTCCAACAAAAACATGCAAAAAACATGCCAAGTAAAAATACCTTGATCAAAACAGAAGTGATTCAAACGAGAGCCTGGATTCTCCAAACATCACTAAACAAAAGTAAGCACACCAACACAAAGATGAATGAAGCACCAAATACTTGAAAAAATCCCCCCTACTCACAAGAACCATGGTTCAAAACTGCACAAATAGACTCACTCCACAAATTTATGGCATATTCTCCAAAACAAAGCTGATTACACATCATGGTGATAAAAGGTCCAAAGCCATTCAAATAAAAAACATTCACCCCAAATTCAAATCGTAGGAATACCAAATTTTGCCTCTAACCTAATCCTACCATCATTACTTGAGCACCAACAAGGCAAAAAATCCAAACAACAAACAAGAGTTCAAATCCATACCCAAACAGAGTCTTTAAAACAATTTGCAATAGATGGAGACCAACAAACCAAATAGCAAGGGCAAACAAATTCAACCAAAAGTTCATAAACCAACCAAATTAGAAAGCATGAGGCTTTCCCCAATAGGAACCACATATATATTCTACACTTTTGCATAATCTAACAAATTGGCCCTAGCAAGTTATACACCTATCAAAACCTCCACCAACGTCTCAATCTGACAAATAACAAATTGATGTAGAAACCCACATCCAAGTTTCTCAAATTTGAACAACCAAATAATCTAATTGGTTTGGTAAGGTCAACTTCGAATCAAATATAGAGTACAAATGCTACTTTAATTGTAGCGAAAATGGTAAAGAATTATCCAAAATTTCCAGTCTTTCCTCTTGTTGAATTTTCCAATTCAATATTATGCCATCATACAAACATAGCCTAAGTCGAAACTCAAGCTCTGATACTAATTGTTGTGCGGAAGCATCTCAAAACAATGTATCAAAGTACGAAACTAAACTAAGAACACAAAGAACTACATGGTTCAGCAATAAGCCTACGTCTACGGGCGAAAATAGGAAGGAATTCCACTAATAACAAAAAGATTTCAAAAGTGATTAATTCTCTCAAAATCGAAAACCCGAATACACCCAAAGTCTTACTAACAAACGGTGCAACACCACCGACTTTTGTTGTCAGAACCCGACCCTCCTCGGTCAAGACCCGACTCATCTAGCACCATATTGTCCACTTTGGGCCTCGCCCTCACGATTTTGTTTTCGGGAGCTCATGGTGCAACTTCCCAGGGGGTCACCCTTCATGGAATTGCACCAGCCTCAACTCGCTTAACTTTAGGGTTCCAATCCCCTCCAAAGCCACTTAAGCTCCCAAAGTATCACTAGTGGAATTGTTGACCATCTTAGTTGTGTTCAATAAATTATCTATCGAGTTTTTGGCACCGTTGTCGGGGACTTCTCCCTCAACAATTTCCATTCAGTTCATATTCTTAAATGTATATATTAACTATGTCAATTTAAGTTAGTTTGTCTACTAACTTAGTTTGCAATTTTTTTATACACATGTGAACATCTCCCCACATGTATAGGAGATTGCAGAATTATCGATGCATGGAGACAAGAACTTGGAATGACCCATACCAAAACTCATATCTGTTTAATCATGGGTGGACTAATCCACCTAATTTCACATGGAATAACACTCAATTAGTTTCTAACAATTTCCCATCTACTGATTTTTAGCCTTTTTGCTTCAGGCCATAATACAAAGCATGAAGGTCTATAATCAAAGTATGGTTGCTGCTACTCAAGAAGTCCAAGAGCTGAATAATCTCTTGGATGAGAGACTCGATAATCAAATTTGGCAACGTGTATTCCACATGAGTCCCAGTGAAGAAATGGCACCCTCTCCACAAAGTGTTGTCGTGGATAGTGCTTATAATGCATCAGAAGTTCAGTTAACACGTTGCCAAGTGCTTGCCATGGACACCCAACTTTCAACTTCGGGCCATGACATGACTTTGCCTCTCCAATCTACTCTAATTAAACGATGGGACATCCCCAATTATGCCCCAAAATTTCTTCAATCGTTTCCAATGATTATGATGCTTATTCAGTGCTTAACCATGCTTCCTTACCTCGAATTCGCAGATCAGAAATTGACATAGAAGAAGAATAGAAGGAAGCTCATAGGAAGGTTGATGCTGAAATGAACGTCTAGGCCAAGCCCATGCCCTTACCATATATACTGATCGATAGCACTACATTGCCCCATAATCTAACTTATAATGTGCCTGCGGCTTTACCCTAAATTTAGACTCAAGTTGCACATGAGCGACTACCCATAGCCGTCCCTACATTGATGTCCCAGCACACGACTCAACCAAAGGATGAGGACAAGGAAATGGACAGCCACGTGGCCACTATCCCAGTTGCAACCATCACAGCTTCAATCCTTGCTACACCAAGTACTCAGGGCATGCCCACGGCGGCCCCTTCTCAGGCACATAGCATGTCTACTGCTCAACACAAGGACACACTCATGGTCCTAAATCTGCAGCAAGCTGGAACCAAACTGGTATCGAAGGAAAAAGGCACATATTGGGAATAGAAAGTAGCTCCTATATTCAAATTTGAACCATGCCAACTTAATGTTAATAATGTGTATTTGGATGTACATTCTGATTTAGTTCCTAATGAGGTTGTGATAGGCCTAAATTTAAGCATGTTTTTAGTATCATTTTGTACCCTTTATACCTATCTTTTAAGGCAATACATGCCATCAATAAGAAAAAATGATGTTTCTTATGAGACTTGTGCAGAATTAGAAAAGGGAGTCAAAACCAAGAACAATGCAAAATGAATGACTCAAATAGGAGATGGAACGAAGAAATGGCCCCAAAATGGAGTAAAGGCCCCAACCGATGTCACTGGCCATGTCACTGCATCATGTCACTAGGCCTAACCAGGTTCCAAGCTCCTACTGAGGTTCATGTCACTAGGCCATGTCATCGAGTTTCTGCACCATGTCATAGGTGCCTGTACCTTGGCTAGTATGGACCTTGACACTAATCGTGTCATTGGGATGCCAGTGCCTAGCCCATGTACCTGATTTTGCCCTGGCCATGCCAAGGGCCAGCAGAACAAAATTTTGGCCTCTTCATTCCATTACGTTAGGAGTGAGCTCTGGGCGTGATTTTCATAGAGTGAGCTCTGGGTACGATTTTCATAGAGTGAGCTACACTTTGAACCCTTTTTTCAAACCGTGCAATCAGGGCCAAGTTCTGAGGACTTTTACTTTTATCTTGTTTCAAAGGCCAATTCGGGCTTTTCTGAGGGCCTTTACTTAGTTCAAGTTCCTTCCAATTTCTAAAAAAAGATCAGACCGCCCAGATCACTTCCATAAGTCATAATAGCAGTTTTGATGAATTAATGTGTGTTCAATCTTGGTCCAAGATTGACCAAGAAGTGTTTTCCCTCTTTCTTGACCAATGACAGCTCATGACAGCTGTATAATTCCAAGATTTAGAAGTTTGATCTCTTGATCATTCCTTGTTTTTAGCCTTTCGATTTGAAAGATAACACAAGACTCTTATCACTTAACCTTCCAAACAAAGGAATCCCTTCCTTGCCGCAAAAGGAAACCAATCCTTTTCTGATTGATTTTGCTCATCATGTCTAAAAAGGATAAGTGTCCCTATCCAAGTCATGCAAGGATTGCCTTGCTGAAGCTTCTAGATTTTTTAGTCCTCTATAAATATCCTTTTAATTCACAATTTGAAGTGCGCAATTTTTAATATAAAATCTTAGATTACACTTTTGCACTTAGTTTTTTAGCGCATACTTCTGTTCTCAGGAATATACTTGAAGCTTTTGAAGACTTAGGTGTGGATTCTACCTTCTTCTTCATTTGATCCATTATTTAATCCTAAACCTCTTAATTTACATTATGTTTTCGTTAATTATGTGTAACTAAACTTCCATTAGTTAGGCGCTGTTTTGAAGCCCTAAATTAGGTGTTAAGTTAAATGTTTTAATTCCTTTTTTTGAAACTATGCATGTGAATGATTGGTTTTGATTTGTTTTATAAAAACCTTTTATATTTATTGATTATGGATGCATACATAACTTGATGAGCTTACAAGTATAGCTAGGATGTAGGGACTTATGTATATGGCATGTGTTTGTTCCTATGTTCACAAATAGCAAAAGCTACAAGATTTAATCACTTCAATTTGAGTTAGAAGGAGATGGCTTCCATACTTTGATTAACTGAATATTCAATCAACCTTTTAAGAACTTAATGATCTTTTAGCATGACCAGAATGCATGTGCTTTTCATGTCTTAAGATGGCATGCTTAAGAATTCTTTAACTTTAGAGCACTACTGGGTTAAAGTAGGTTAGTAAGGAAATAAGAGTAGAAAAAGTGTTGTTCACGGTCTATTCTTAGTTGAAGTTTTTCACGGCATAGTAAAGGAAATAGGGTTAAGCAATTGGACTTGGCATGTACTTAGTGGTGGGAAAACGTGCCCTTAAGTAGTTCCCTCTCATTCACTTAATTTTGTTCTTTCACTTTCTTGCAAACAAACAAACTTAAACCACAATCCCCTTTAATGTTCACTTAAGTCTCTCGTATTTTAATTAGTATTTGTGATAGAGTGTACCCTCAATCCTTTGTGCTTGAACGATACCTTGCTTTCCTATACAACGACTACACTATGCAAGGGTTTAAATTATAGGTCCGCTTTGGGCTTATCAGGCTGTACCTATCCTTCACATATTTGAAAACATACGAAAAAGGAAGGTAATGGCAGCCCTCAACTTGGTCCTATTCAAGTTCAAGAGGAGAAGAAAATGGAAAGGACCGAGGTTGAACACTAGAATATACAAGGCACAATCAAAGATGTACCACCATGAGCATTGTCACAAGAAGACAATTGAGAACGGACAGAAACCATTCACATTTAAATCACTTCTCAATCTCTTTCCTGGTAAGTTACATTCCCGTAAGTGGTTTACTTTTTATGTATCTAACTGGTTTCTCCTTGATGCAGTAAGAATTCCACAACGAGTGGTTCATTATTGGTCTCCCCTTGATGCTGAAATTCTGGCCACACCACCACATGCCTAGGAAGCTATGCTTGTCTTGCTCAGACATTAATAAAGCAATCTTAGGAGGTAACATAGCTTCAATTTGTATCTCTGCAACTTACATGTTTCTATTTTTATCCCTGGAACCTCACTTCAATTTTTTCCATGCTACATGCTCAGTACATTGAGGAAAATGTTCGATTTAGGTTTGGGGGTGAGATTAAACTTTGCATATAAAAACCAATAGGTTTAGAGGTACAGGAAAAATTTATGTTTGCAGTTTTTGTTTTTGTTTGTTTTTTTTTATGTCATTGTTTAACTAGTTAGGGTATTTTAGCTTGTTAATAGGGACATACATGTTGAGTTACATTTCTTGCTTTACTAAGAGTCATACCATGTCCAAAAGTCATAATATGCACTTCATAAATACCACATTTTGAGTGAGTAAGCGAACTAAACAACCAAATTTGAGTAACTGTAGAAAATTGGTGGAGACTTCCCTATGAGATTTTTTACCCTAATTGTCATTCTTTCTGAGTGATCCACTTGTTTCTACTCTTAAACACTCATCACTTTTGTTCATAATTGTATGATCTCATTATATATATTTGCATTGATGTTTAAAGAATTTTATCATATAGATGCTCTTGATTTGATGTATGATCTCACTTTTGTTCATATAGATGCTCTTGATTTGATGTATGATTGTCTATAAGAAATTATTTAGGCTATATGTGCTTAACCTTCTAAAGGTCTTATCCTCCCCAATTACATGCTTCCTAAGCCAACTTTTCAGCCAAACACTTAGCCATTTCTTTCATTACCCAAGTTACAACCTACCCAAGAGTTCAACTATTCACTAAGGCCATACCCTATAATCTGAGTTTGTGTTGAGTTTGCATCAAATGAGAGTCATGATAATAATGAGATGTGTAACATTATGTGATGACCGATCCTATGTGATTGGCGTGAGTTCAAAATTCAAAGATTCAATAACATGCAATTTAGAAGTTTGAGAAAGTTATTGCAAGATCTTGGTTCAATTCAAAGAAAATAATATATATAATATCAAGAATCCGAAAAGAAAACAAGGAAAAAATTTGAAAGAAAAAAAAAGAAAAAAAAATAAAAAAAATGGAAAACAATGTGAGTTGAACCAAGTGAGCCAAGATCTTTAAGAAGGTACAATGTCGTGGGCCTTAAGCAAGGATTCAGTTTTAAAGTTCGATGTTTAAGCCATTACTTCTCATGCCTTGACACACCTCAGGTTCTTTGAATCCCATCCTTTCCTTCCAAACCCAAAAAGAGTTGCCTTGTTACAAGCATTGATGAAGACCTAACTGAACTTATGGACAATTATACTAAGGACTAAGGTACATGTCTATGTTCTTTAGTGTCAATTCCTTTCATGAGATCTAATTTCTATAAAGTGTTGTTTTTCATTGAAATTCGTATGTGATTAACCTTGAATTCCATAACATAAATTCATCACATATGTTTGAATGAGTGAAAGCCTAGGTTTCTTCTGTGTATTAAGAGATGCCTAGTGAGGATTAGAGTGAAGGTGAAATCTTTCTAGGTTGCTTAGATGAAGTTATTTTTAGCATGATCACTTTAAACGTTGACATATTCACTTCACACATGAACTTTCGGTTGTGGCATATCTCTTGGTTTTGTGAAGTATGTTTTTTACTTTGGTTCCTATTAACTTGTTAAGGTATTGTTTCTAGCATCTCAGTTGTCTGAGTAAAATGTTTGTTAGTATCGCGCTACTATAACCCTCAGGAGACAAAACTCTTCGTACTAGGTGAACCTAGAGGTTTAAATGTTTATCTTAACTAGATCGAATATTTTGTTATTCTCTTTTCCTAAGGGACTCACAGAAGGTAGCTTTGGGGGTATTTGATAATCCATTATTTATGCATCATTTTGATGTCATCTAATGCCCATTTTACCTATCGTTTGAGTTATTTCATGCAATCAATAGGATAAAATTATCTACTTTGTAAGACTTTTGCAAAATATGAAAGTGAAGCTAATCCCAAGAACAACGCAAAAAGATTAGCTGAATCAGAGTCAGAATGAAGGAATTATCTCATGCCAGGCCCAAGGGCCTAAACCAAGGTTTTGTGTAACGACCCGTCCCGAATTCCTAGATTAGATTAGTGACTAATCACAATTAGTGAGGCTAATCCGTGATTAGTAGAGCGAAATCGGACGAACGATGCGAAATGACCGTTTTGCCCCTGGTGGTGGCAAAACGTTGAATTTTCAATCGGGCAGTCAAATGGACTTTGACCGATGACCGTGACGTAGTTCGTGACGTCACGAGTTCATAGGCAGGTGTCACGTTCAATTTTGACATTTGAGGAGGAAGTTATGACGTTCGGAAGTTTAGGGGCATTTTGGTAATTTGGGTGAATAGGAGGTCAAAAGTTAACTTTTTGACCGGGAGGTCCGATGGCCGAGGGCCGAAGACCGTTACGTAGATAAGGACGATACGAATCCGTAGACAGGCGGCACGTCGAATTCGGACGTTCGACGGCGAAGTTACGGTTCACGAAAGTTTCGGGATACTATTCCCGGCGACACGTTTTACGAGGACCATTTGTCTTTAGTGGGCCCAACTACTTTTCAGCAACCAATGGATGAGTGACACTTGTCACCCATCCACTGGCCAACCTCACCCACTCATGCACCAAACCCATCCCCGTACATTTTCATTTCTTCATCCACACACAAACCCACCCGATCTCACCCTTTTCTCTCCATCTTCGTGCAACCCAAACCCAGCCAACCCAACCCCAATTCGGCTAGGACGGAGACCAGACGTGAGGGAAGGACTGAGGATGATGGTGGCCGGCCAAGAGGGAGCCACCGTACACGGCGGAGACCGAACCCGAGGTATGGCTCGGTTTTGGTTTTTGAACCCAAAATCATGTTTTTGTTGTTATGGTTCATTTTTAATGGTTCTAATGAGTCCATTAGGTTTCTGGGGAGTTGTTATGACGGTTTTGGTGAGGTTTAACGGCTGAGAAGCCGTGGGGACCGATCGGAAAAATGGGACCGAGAGGTCCATTTCGAACTAAGGGGTTTCAGGTAGTTTTCTTAGGTTGTAAGGATTGGGATAGATTGGAAATGAGAAAATAGGAATTTAGGAATTGGAATGGAGAAAATCGGATCGAAAATGAGGGAGAAGGAGGCCTGGACCGGTTACGCCGGTCCAGTTGCAGGGGTTGGACCAGACCGGCCGGCCCGGACCGGTTCGATCGAAAGAGGAAGATGCACTGTAGCGGCGCGTGAGGCCCACGCGCAGCCACTTCAGGCGGCGCGTGCAGGCGCGTGGGGGAGAATTTGGGGAAGGTTCCAACATGTGAAATCTTCTATTCGATGTAACGAACATTTTGGGAATGGTTTCGTGTCGATCGGACACCGTCTCGATATGTTTCGGGGCATCGGAAGGTTTAGGTTCGGGATTAAAAATAGTTAAAAATACAGGAAAATTACGGGGCTTTGGTAGGAGGTTAATTAAGTAGTTAGTAACCTTCTATTGCGATTTGGACAGGTTTGGGAGTCCCGGTGACGGTGATCGGCTCGGGGAGCCGTATGACACGCAAATCGAGGCGGCAGTTCAGACGGTCTGTGAGTGGACCTTGTTTTCTAAATTGGTGCATGCATAAATGTTTATTATATGTTTTATTACTTGTTTGATGATGCCATGGGTGCATTTGTATGTGGTTACGTATAAGCACGTATTTCGAGGTTTCGACCTTATACGGTGCTTATACAGGTCTGTATTCCTTTATTGATTTAAATGAAATGGTTTTGGATTTCTAAATGGATAAACTCGGGTATGAGACCCATTTGGTTTTGTCTCGGGCATATGACACTATTTACGACCTTCGGGTCTAAATCGTGGTCGCGACGGGTGCTATGTGCACGGCGATCGACGATACGACGCTCGCCTCCGGTTTGGGATGTGTTCCTTCCGGAGAGGTCACGATGCACGATTCGTTGTCGGGCAGCTTGGGGAGGCTCGACTTCGGAGTGCTGACGGTTCAGGATAGCGATCGGTGATGAGTGCACCATGATCTTGCGATGGTCGCGTCAGTTGATTCGTTCACGGCGACATACCAGGATTGAGGGAGGTCCTGGATGGATGGTTGCACGCATCACTATGATCGGAGTCGTGACTGACCCTTAGATATCGGGCACGGTGCCCAGTTGAGTCATATGTTCGGGCACGAGACCTAGTTGTTTTACACTGATGATTTCGGGTCAGGGGCCCTACATGGATTTCCGGGTTCATGACGGTTTATGGAAACCGGCATGAACCTTTGTCAGGTCATTCTGGTTCTTGACGGTTTATGGGGACCAGCATGAACCCTGGTTATGTTATTACGGTACATGACGGTTTATGGGAACCGGCAAGTTACCTGATTATGGATATTATGGATCATGACGGTTCAGGGGAACCGGTCATGAATATTTATGTTATGTATATATATGTTCATCTACCTTCCTTTAATTCTATTATCTCCTCCGGGGAGGGTCGTTGGCCTGGGTGGACCCCGGAATAGTCACGGAGTACTGACTGAGTGGAGTCACCCCCCAGTTGGGTTCCTTACTCTCAGGAAGGCTATGGTTACTATTACCTCGGGTAGGGTCAGTGGTCTGCGGACATTGACCTTGACTTTGAGATGACTCGGATTGAGACCCGGGTAGCACGCGCGTAGCTTTGGATACCGTGATAGGATTGGTTGTGTGACTTATATATATGTATGTGATGGATATATGTTATATGATATGTGGTGTGTACAGGTGTGCACAGGATTTGAGCAGTGGCTCGTGTACTTGGTTTCTTTATGGTTTGGGGCCGAGTCCCTTATGGATTTAGGCAGTGGCCCGTATGGTCGTTTTCATTGTGGTCCTTTCGACCTTGGTTTATATATGCTTTGGGCTTAGTCCCACATATGGTTTGTTTTGGATAAATGGTTTTCGAATGCATGCATGCTTTTTAGTGGAGGGTACAAATGTCTTCGTTAAAATGTTTTATAAACTTTTGTTTTGTCCACTCACAGTTTTTAATGTTTTGACTGCCCTTCAGGTTGACATCGGATGTGGACTGTAGCAGAGACCGAGATATCACATGCCTCCTCCGGATCCTGGCGTACTCTGATAGCCCGGGAGGGCAAAGGTCGAAATGATCCCTTGTCTGACACTCCGTGTCAGACGGGAGCAGGGTCATCCCGCACTAATCCGGGGGGGGATTTGGATGGGTCCTGTCAACGTGGTATCAGAGCGGGGTTGTCTCTATTCGAGCAACCGTGCAGCTCTTGGAGTATGTACACAGGTCGAGAAGGTGATATCTCAATGTGTAACGACCCGTCCCGAATTCCGGGCTTAGTTTAGTGACTAATCTTGATTAGTGAGGTTGAACGGTGGTTAGTAGGGCGGAATTGGACAAATTGTGCGAAATGACCGTTTTGCCCCTGGTCGTGGGCAAAATGTTGACTTTTTGTTCGGGCGGTCAAATGGACTTTGACCGATGACCGTGACGTAGTTCGGGACGTCACGAGTTCATAGACAGGTGGCACGTTCGATTCCGACATTCGTAGAGAAAGTTATGGTGTTCAGAAGTTGAGGGGCATTTTGGTAATTTGGCTTATTAGGGGCCAAATGTTGACTTTTGATCGGGAGGTCCGATGGACGAGGGCCAAGGACCGTTACGTAGGTATCGTCGATACGAATCCAACGACAGGCGGCATGCCGAAATCGGAGATCCGACGACGACGTTATGGTCAAGGAAACGAACTAACGAACCGAGGCCGGGATTTAAATAATAATATAATAATGAATAGTGACTGTTGACTGTGCACATCCGGATGAGTGACAAGTGTCACCCATCCCTTGTTTCCAGCTCCATGTTTCCCTCCCAACACCATCATTACAACATCATCATTCCTTATCCATCATTTTCCTTTGTTTTTCTTTCAAACCGTGCACGATTTGGGGAGAGTATGAACTGGGAGAATTGGCTCCCTCTCTCTGCCGTTCCTGAGAGAAAACTGGGAGACTATGATGATTGAATTAACGGGGAAACACGAGGGGTTGTGAGGGTGTTGAATTTTGGATTTTGGATTTCGGGAAAATTGGGGGGAAAATTCGAAATGGAAGAATTAGGCCGTGAGGGTCGAAATTGAGCTTACCTTCAGCTTTCTGGGAGTTCCACGATCAGAATTGTTGAAGGAACGAAGGGATTTGGCCACCAATTGGCTCTGATCACACTTGGTGACAGAGGAGGAATTTCGAAGTTGAGTCGTGGAATTGGAGGCTTCGTTGGATGAAATTGAGGTGGGGAAACTGCTTCCCATGATCCCACGATGCTTCTGGGTTCATCAATTGAAGGAAAACGTTGGAGAATGGCAGAACTCCATTGTTGAACAGTGACGGTGCTCGAGCTTGAGTCGTGACGATTGGGCACAGGGTTGATGCAATTGATGTGGGGGAATTGTTCCTCAGGGTCCGTTTATGCTTCTGGAATAATCAATTGGATGAAACCTGCAGCAATTGAGGGAGTTCCATGATTGCACAGTAACCGGGTGTTCTTCGTGGATCATCGTTGAATCGTGGGAATCTGGGTAAGGATTTGTGTAATTGAGTTTACGGACTTGTAATTGGACTTAAAACGAAACTAACTGAATGATTAATTGAAGGAATTAAGGCTGAATTGATGGACATTGAACCAGGTTGTGTCGCGGGTGAATTGGACCCGTTTACCAGACAAACGAGTTGGGCTGGTGACACTGTAGCAGGCGCGTGGGTTTCACGCGCAGCCACTCACGGCGGCGCGTGGCGGCGCGTGGGCACGAATCTCGAGGTGAGGTCAACATGACTTCTGTCCTATTTAATGTAACGGACATTTTGGAATTGGTTTCGTGTCGATCGGACACCGTCTCGATATTGTTCGGGATGTCCGAAGGTTTTAAATTAAGTTTAAAAATAAGTAAAAATTCGGGAAAATTACGGGACTTTGATAGGATGTTAATGTTGAGGTTAGTAACCCTCTAATGTGATTTGGACAGGATTGGGAGTCCCGGTGATAGTGGTGTGGCCCGGGAGGGCCGGTGGCACGCGTATCGAGGCATACCGTTAAAACGGTCTGTGAGTGGACTTTGGTTTTATAAATTCTATGCATGCTTAAATGTTTTATATGGATTATGGTTGTGATTGTGTGATGTTGATTTGGTTGTTGGTAAATTGTACGGTTTCACGTATTTCGAGGCGATTTACGTGCTTGCACGTAAATCGAGGTTTTCCGGTTTTACATGGATTTTCCATATTTATGATTTGGATATAATGCGATGAAATGGTTTTGAAATTGGAAATATGAACTCGGGCTTAAGGCCCATTTATGTTGGAAATTTCGGACTTGGAGTCCATTTGAGAATCGGGCCCGGGGCCCAGTTGGTTAATGAAATCGGGCCAGGGGCCCAGTTGGTATGAAATCGGGCTGAGACCCATTTGAGTTATGTTATCGGGCCAGGGGCCCAGTTGATTTATGAATTCGGGCCGTGGGCCCAGTTGGTTTACAAATCGGGCCGTGGGCCCAGTGGTTCATGAAATCGGGCATGAGGCCCAATTGGATAATAATGGTGATTTCGGGTCAGGGACCCTATATTTAATAATTGTGATTTTGGGTCAAGGACCCTAAATGGAATTATGTGGTTTTATGGAAATCTCGGGCAGGGCCCAATGGTAATGATGTGATAAAAGGATTTAATAAAACTGTTTTTCCATATACCATCTAGATACAAGGATATATGATGGTCTCCTCCAGATGTCTGGGACACTGGGGAAGTCACGGTGCATTGCCTGCGAGGGGTCATTATACGGAGCAGCCGGACCGTATGATGACTCAGGAGCAGGATTGCTATGATTGACGTCAGGGACGTCAGACATCAGGGATGTCAGATATATGGACCTGGAGAGACCCCGGGCAGCACGCGTAGCTTATGAAACCGTGAGATATGACGTCAGGGACGTCTAGCGTCTGGGACGCTAAGCATCTGGGATGCTGGTGATGGTAATGGTAAAATATGGATTAATGAATAAAATGGCTTATTGGTTGGATATGTGTTATGTGGTAAAAATGGATTATTGGTTATGAAATGGTATGTAGGGTCGGGGACCCTAAATGGTTTTGGATTTTGAATTGATGTTCATTTATGGTCGTGGGTGGTGACCCACATGGTTTTAATATGTATGGTGGTGGTATTCCACAGTTTTGGGCTGAGTTCCCACACTTGGTTTTTGGCTAACGGTTTTTGGGCTAAGGTCCTAATGGCTTGGTTGAGCAAACGTTTTGGTTACTGGTTTTTGTGGCATGCATACGTTTTTATTGGAGGGCATAAATGTCTTATAAATGTATTTGGGTAAACTTATTGGTTTTTGTCCACTCACAGCTTTTGGTTTTAATGCCCTTCAGGTTGATCACAGATGCGATTGCAGCAGAGACTGGGACATTGCACACCTCCTCCATCGATCCTTGCGCACTCTGGATGCCCTGTTTGGGCAGTGACTCTTGGTTATCCCTTGTCTGACACCCCTTGTTGGACGGGAGCAGGACACATTCCATGGTAATCCTAGGGGGATTGGGATGGGTCCTGTCAACTTGGTATCAGAGCACGGTTGCTCTTTTGTGTGCGCAGGTCGAGGGTGTGATGTCTCTTGGGGCTGCAATTCGTTATCAACCTGATAGATAGTTTTTGGGTTTGGATAGTGGATGGAGTGTGATTGGCCCGATACGCCGTGCATTTATGTGATTCGACCCAAGTGGGGTTGATTTTGGTGAACTGGTATTGTGGGACCGTCGGTTCGGTTGTGTGATATTGGATTGTTGTGCTGCTAGGTGCAGCCAGGTTCGGGGAACCTCAGGTGAGTAATGGTCTAAAATGTGAACCCTTGTGGTGGTTTCTAGTGTAAGGGATGTTGGTTCATCGGAGTTGGCCGATGACCTAGTGGTGGAACCCACGTTGATGGGATGGTAGGATTGGATTTGACGTCTATTCGATGTCAGGACCGCGGGGTCTGTCAGGTTGTGGATTTTATATTACGGGAAGTGGTTGGGTTCGGCTGAACCATAGGGTGTGATTGTGGAACCCTAGCTAAACCTTAATAATGATTAGCGGGTGAGAACTTGTGCTGCGACGAGCGGCTGAGGTCATGGATGACCATGTGGATGACTCTGGTGAGTCTAGTCAGAACTATGGGATTCGATTTACGGATACGGTTCTGAGATAAATTATGGAATCCCGTGTTGGATCGGGTATTAGTGTGAGGTATGGATGCGGATCTCGACAGCAATGACAGTTAGTCGGAAGTCATATGGAGATGACTAGCTATCGAGGGTAATTGGTGTGGTTATAATACTTGGGGATCAGGGGACGTTCAGGGAACGTTCATTTTTCTGATGTGGATTGTCAGAATAGTGGTACCCATAGTCGTGAGGTACGGGATCGTCGTTCGGTGTGAACGGAGATCCAGGGTTGTCGTATTTGCACACGGTGTGCAGTATGGATGTTTGCGGGTTGGTACTTTTGTGCTAATGCTAGTATGGAAAAAGGTAAACCTTAATTATGATTAGCGGGTGAGAACTTGTACTGCGACGAGCGGCTGAGGTCATGGATGACCATGTGGATGGCTCTGGCGAGTCTATTCAGAACTATGGGATTCGATCTACGGATACGGTTCTGAGATAAATTATGGAATCCCGTGTTGGATCGGGTATTGGTGTGATGTGTGGATGCGGATCTCGATAGCAATGACAGTTAGTCGGAAGTCATATGGAGATGACTGGCTATCGAGGGTAAGTGGTGTGGTTATAAAACTTGGGGATCAGGGGACGTTCAGGGAGCGTTCATTTTCCTGATGTGGATTGTCAGAATAGTGGTACCCATAGTCGTGAGGTACGGGATCGTCGTTCGGTATGAACGGAGATCCAGGGTTGTTGTATTTGCACACGGTGTGCAAGTATGGATGTTTGCGGGTTGATACTTTTGTGCTGATGCTAGTATGGATGCCTGTGCGCTGATACTAGTGTTGTTGATAGTGTGTTGGTGCGGGTACTAGTGCTGGTGCTAGTGTCGGTAATGGTGTTGACGATGAGCCACAAGTTGGGGTGTGACTCCGTCATGATGAACATATGTTTGGTCTTTGAGTTTCGGTAGTGGTTGAGTGATGGACTGGATGGGATCCAGTTAAGATTGTGCTGTGTTGGGATAAGTCCCAATAGTGGTGAGATAACCAGTAAGGAGTGGATTAAAATGGTATAATTAAGACTTAAGAAATTTTGGGATGATTAGTGGATTTGGGGAGTTGTTGGCAACTCCAAAACTAGTGTGATTTATGTTTTAATATCCCTAAAAAGTACCTGGAAATGATTAAAACTGGAAAAGACGAGGAAAACCATTAGTGGTATAAAGATAGGAATTTGTAATTGAGACTTGAGTACGTGGAAAACCGAGTGTTGAACCTGTAAAGGTTGGGATGTGCGAACGGGATAATAACGGATCGATTGTGGACACGGGGTTGTCCAAGTGAATTGAGGAGGTAGGAAGTCTAGTGGTTAGACTTGACGTCTTATTGGGAGCATGTCTGTTTCCAACATGGTTGGAACCTTAGTGTCGAGGAGAGTTGTGATTGGGGAACGAGAGTGGTGTTCGTTCGTGGTGATTGGTATTCCGAAGTCATTGGGGTTGACTTCTTGCTTTCTGCCCTGGCAGACATTGACTGTAGTTACCAGTACGTTGAGCGTGTATTGGTTGGTGGGCCCATGTGTGTTGTGAGGTCATTAGGAGGAGCTACGTGTTCGAAATTAGGTAAACAAGATTTCTCATTTTCTGCTTGGTGGCAGACGATGTTGGGGTACATGGCGTGGTGAGTGCAGTGAGTTTTGTTGCATCCACGTAGGATGAGTGTTGGTGTCATCATTTTGGATCATCCTTGGTTTTTCCTAGGTGGAATGACAAGGATCGATACGAACTTGGGTATGTGAGTCGTAATGACGGGATTGAACTTCTTTTCGAAGTGGGGCCCGTATGGTATTCTACTCGGGTGAGTAGGTTTTCAAGGTAGTTGAATTTTGTCAACCTTAGACGTGTGGAGGTTGGATTTGCTTCCCTATGAAGTCAATCAAGTGTATTGAACAGGTGACCGAGAGGTTCGGTTTTTGGTGTGTCTTGGTAAATGTGAACGAGATTTCGGGATTTGGAATCGAGTTTCTGGGTGACGATTCAGGATTCGATTTTGGAACTTGAAAGTATATTTCTGTGTTTGGGTACGGAATGATTATTCCAAATGCTAGCTTACGGAATAATGATTTCGGATTCGGATTTGGATAAGAATTAAAATTTGATGTCTGGGCTTGGATCCGGGATTTCTTACGAAATTGCGGATTCAGATTCGGAATTGGAACTAGATGTTGGGTGGAGTTTCGATTTGTCTCATGTTGGATTGGGCAAACGTACCCCATTATTGGAACGCGTTCGGCTATGACCTAGGTGGTTGTAGTCTGGTTATTAGGTAGATGTGTGTACTTCGTACATGGCTCGAGGTACAACACCTTGTAGACTTGAGATGTCTAGTTATGGTATACGGGTTATACCCGAGGGGTGTCGGTGAGCGTGTTGGTAGCTGGATTAGTTCCGATACCATGGGATTAGTCGAGGTCGAGGATCGGACATTGGATACTATGCAATGGGTCATGGTATTTCCGATGAGTCTAAATACACACAGGTCGTGTGAAATGTCGGTAAGGGTATTTGTGAGTCAAGTAAGTTGGTGGCTTGTGTGGCCACGAGTGAGTCTAGTGTCAGTTTTCGACTGACAACAACTGTGTGGTGAGTTTGTCAGGATGTGTCAACATAGATTGTTGAGTGGGGTCAGCTGACTCCTAGTGGGAGTGGGAAAGGAACCGTCGAGTTGTTGCGTCAACGAGAGGGTTGATTTGACAAGTGGTGTCAAATTCGAAACAAGTAGTTTCAGTCATTCGACGGGGTCGAATGTAGTCGTTGCGTTTTGAGTATTAGTGGTACGTAGAGTACAGACAAGTTTTGTCTAAGTAGTTGGTGTACGGGTGTACACGTGTTGCGTGGTCGATTCCACTTTCCACGGGGTGTTTGTGGAATCAGGATAGTCGAGTTTCGAGAGCGAAACTTATTAAGGAGGGAAGTACGTTGAGTTTAGACCGGTTGGAATTTCGAGGACGAAATTTATTAAGGAAGGAAGATTGTAACGACCCGTCCCGAATTCCGGGCTTAGTTTAGTGACTAATCTTGATTAGTGAGGTTGAACGGTGGTTAGTAGGGCGGAATCGGACAAATTGTGCGAAATGACCGTTTTGCCCCTGGTCGTGGGTAAAATGTTGACTTTTTGTTCGGGCGGTCAAATGGACTTTGACCGATGACCGTGACGTAGTTCGGGACGTCACGAGTTCATAGACAGGTGGCACGTTCGATTCCGACATTCGTAGAGAAAGTTATGGTGTTCAGAAGTTGAGGGGCATTTTGGTAATTTGGCTTATTAGGGGCCAAATGTTGACTTTTGATCGGGAGGTCCGATGGACGAGGGCCAAGGACCGTTACGTAGGTATCGTCGATACGAATCCAACGACAGGCGGCATGCCGAAATCGGAGATCCGACGACGACGTTATGGTCAAGGAAACGAACTAACGAACCGAGGCCGGGATTTAAATAATAATATAATAATGAATAGTGACCGTTGACTGTGCACATCCGGATGAGTGACAAATGTCACCCATCCCTTGTTTCCATCTCCATGTTTCCCTCCCAACACCATCATTACAACATCATCATTCCTTATCCATCATTTTCCTTCCTTTTCCTTTGTTTTTCTTTCAAACCGTGCACGATTTGGGGAGAGTATGAACTGGGAGAATTGGCTCCCTCTCTCTGCCGTTCCTGAGAGAAAACTGGGAGACTATGATGATTGAATTAACGGGGAAACACGAGGGGTTGTGAGGGTGTTGAATTTTGGATTTTGGATTTCGGGAAAATTGGGGGGAAAATTCGAAATGGAAGAATTAGGCCGTGAGGGTCGAAATTGAGCTTACCTTTAGCTTTCTGGGAGTTCCACGATCAGAATTGTCGAAGGAACGAAGGGATTTGGCCACCAATTGGCTCTGATCACACTTGGTGACAGAGGAGGAATTTCGAAGTTGAGTCGTGGAATTGGAGGCTTCGTTGGATGAAATTGAGGTGGGGAAACTGCTTCCCATGATCCCACGATGCTTCTGGGTTCATCAATTGAAGGAAAACGTTGGAGAATGGCAGAACTCCATTGTTGAACAGTGACGGTGCTCGAGCTTGAGTCGTGACGATTGGGCACAGGGTTGATGCAATTGATGTGGGGGAATTGTTCCTCAGGGTCCGTTTATGCTTCTGGAATCATCAATTGGATGAAACCTGCAGCAATTGAGGGAGTTCCATGATTGCACAGTAACCGGGTGTTCTTCGTGGATCATCGTTGAATCGTGGGAATCTGGGTAAGGATTTGTGTAATTGAGTTTACGGACTTGTAATTGGACTTAAAACGAAACTAACTGAATGATTAATTGAAGGAATTAAGGCTGAATTGATGGACATTGAACCGGGTTGTGTCGCGGGTGAATTGGACCCGTTTACCAGACAAACGGGTTGGGCTGGTGACACTGTAGCAGGCGCGTGGGTTTCACGCGCAGCCACTCACGGCGGCGCGTGGCGGCGCGTGGGCACGAATCTCGAGGTGAGGTCAACATGACTTCTGTCCTATTTAATGTAACAGACATTTTGGAATTGGTTTCGTGTCGATCGGACACCATCTCGATATTGTTCGGGATGTCCGAAGGTTTTAAATTAAGTTTAAAAATAAGTAAAAATTCGGGAAAATTACGGGACTTTGATAGGATGTTAATGTTGAGGTTAGTAACCCTCTAATGTGATTTGGACAGGATTGGGAGTCCCAGTGATAATGGTGTGGCCCGGGAGGGCCGGTGGCACGCATATCGAGGCATACCGTTAAAACGGTCTGTGAGTGGACTTTGGTTTTATAAATTCTATGCATGCTTAAATGTTTTATATGGATTATGGTTGTGATTGTGTGATGTTGATTTGGTTGTTGGTAAATTGTACGGTTTCACGTATTTCGAGGCGATTTACGTGCTTGCACGTAAATCGAGGTTTCTGGTTTTACATGGATTTTCCATATTTATGATTTGGATATAATGCGATGAAATGGTTTTGAAATTGGAAGTATGAACTCGGGCTTGAGGCCCATTTATGTTGGAAATTTTGGACTTGGAGTCCATTTGAGAATCGGGCCCGGGGCCCAGTTGGTTAATGAAATCGGGCAAGGGGCCCAGTTGGTATGAAATCGGGCTGAGACCCATTTGAGTTATGTTATCGGGCCAGGGGCCCAGTTGATTTATGAATTCGGGCCGTGGGCCCAGTTGGTTTACAAATCGGGCCGTGGGCCCAGTGGTTCATGAAATCGGGCATGAGGCCCAATTGGATAATAATGGTGATTTCGGGTCAGGGACCCTATATTTAATAATTGTGATTTTGGGTCAAGGACCCTAAATGGAATTATGTGGTTTTATGGAAATCTCGGGCAGGGCCCAATGGTAATGATGTGATAAAAGGATTTAATAAAACTGTTTTTCCATATACCATCTGGATACAAGGATGTATGATGGTCTCCTCCAGATGTCTGGGACACTGGGGAAGTCACGGTGCATTGCCTGCGAGGGGTCATTATACGGAGCAGCCGGACCGTATGATGACTCAGGAGCAGGATTGCTATGATTGACGTCAGGGACGTCAGACATCAGGGATGTCAGATATATGGACCCGGAGAGACCCCGGGCAGCACGCGTAGCTTATGAAACCGTGAGATATGACGTCAGGGACGTCTAGCGTCTGGGACGCTAAGCATATGGGATGCTGGTGATGGTAATGGTAAAATATGGATTAATGAATAAAATGGCTTATTGGTTGGATATGTGTTATGTGGTAAAAATGGATTATTGGTTATGAAATGGTATGTAGGGTCGGGGACCCTAAATGGTTTTGGATTTTGAATTGATGTTCATTTATGGTCGTGGGTGGTGACCCACATGGTTTTAATATGTATGGTGGTGGTATTCCACAGTTTTGGGCTGAGTTCCCACACTTGGTTTTTGGCTAACGGTTTTTGGGCTAAGGCCCTAATGGCTCGGTTGAGCAAACGTTTTGGTTACTGGTTTTTGTGGCATGCATACGTTTTTATTGGAGGGCATAAATGTCTTATAAATGTATTTGGGTAAACTTATTGGTTTTTGTCCACTCACAGCTTTTGGTTTTAATGCCCTTCAGGTTGATCACGGATGCGATTGCAGCAGAGACTGGGACATTGCACACCTCCTCCATCGATCCTTGCGCACTCTGGATGCCCTGTTTGGGCAGTGGCTCTTGGTTATCCCTTGTCTGACACCCCTTGTTGGACGGGAGCAGGGCACATTCCATGGTAATCCCGGGGGGATTGGGATGGGTCCTGTCACAATGGGCTACAGTTCGTGGTCAACCTGATGTTGAGATGCCGGTATGATAGTTAGTAGGATTGGCATGCCTTGGTTCAGCATTTGAGGCCGGGGTTGCCATAGTTCTGTCAAGGTTAACAGTGTGAGACCCTACGGAAGGGATGACGTACCTGTACGTTAACGTTTTGATCATGAGACGGTTAGTTGGGATCGTCTTTCACGATGTCGTAGGATTGGTTCCGACGACTAGTTGGGAATTGTGATCATCGGATGATCGGATTTGGTTGAGTTAGATAGATTTACTGCAGTTGGCAGTTAGCAACCGGATTCGAGGAATCCGAGTAGGATTGACGGTAGGATTGGATTGACGTCTTCATGATGTCCAGACCGCGGGGTCGATCAGATCGTGGATTTTACTGCCTTATGCAGTTGGGTTCAGAGTGACCCTAGGGCTTGATTGTGGAACCCTACCGTATGTGTATGGTTCGGAAATGGGAGTTGACGAGTGGTTTGACTGGGACGACTATTCGGATTTGGATTCGTTAGTCGGTCTAGTCATGTCAGCTTGTGTTGGGACTGCACTTCGCAGTCAGAGTTGTATGTATCGGTAAGACCGAGTTGGTTGTCGTGCTACTTCAGTTGTGATGGACTGTTGGTACAACTAAGGTCGCGGGTGACCTGGTAGACGGCATTGGCTTAGTCGGGTTACGACTGGTAGAGTTTGATTTGGACAAGTTATCAGGGTTGGTACTTGTCGATGGAATCCCTGAGTGGGATACAGAGTAGTTGGTACGAGCGGTTGATTCCGTTGGATGCGAATCTCGATAGCGAGGTCTGGTAGTTAGGTCTGCACGAGGTTGTGGCAGACGCTACTATCGATGGACTTAGTCGAGTCTCATCAGGTCGGGTAGACTCAGGTTGTCGTGACGATGATACGAGGTGCATGAGTAACGCATATGTACGAGCAATGATTCTGGATTCGACTCGGTTATGGCCGAGTGCGATCGCAGAATGAGACGGGGACGTTTCCTATTCTCGTATGGGTTGTCAGGGTGACTGTACCCAGAGTTGTCAGGTACGAGGGAGACAGAGTTTCTCCTATTCAAGCAGAAGTACGGGGCCGTCGCTCGGTATGAGCGGAGATCCAGGGTTGTCAGTTTTGGACTTGGTGTGCCGATACTGATACTGGTGTTGGTATACTGGTACTAGCGCTGGTGCTAGTGCTGGTGATTGTGATGATGGTGAG
Organism: Prinsepia uniflora; assembly: GCA_032719365.1. NCBI lineage: Eukaryota > Viridiplantae > Streptophyta > Magnoliopsida > Rosales > Rosaceae > Prinsepia > Prinsepia uniflora. The sequence continues at coordinate 33,416,757 of CM064868.1, read as the reverse complement.
TCACGAGTCGGGATGTGGCTCTGACGAGATGGGCATATGTTCGGTATCTGTGGTTCCAGAGTGGACCTCAGATGAGGTTAAAGTGGTTAAGGGACACGTGGTTGATGTCCGGGTATGTTTTTTCCAATCTTGTTGGAACTTCGGAATCGCGGGAGTTTGCGATTGAGGTGACGAGAGGAATACGGGTTTTCCGCATTGGTATCGGGTATTTCGACGTCATTTTGGGTGACTTCTCAGATTCTACCATGATTGATGATGGTAGATGACGTTGATGATATAGATGTTGTTGGTTGCCACTAGTACACTGATCGTGTATTGGTTGGTGGACCCGGGATCTGTTCTGAATCATCAGGAGGAGATGAGTATATCGAAGTTAGGTGACTGAGATTCCTCATTCTCTACTTGGTGGCAGACGATGTCAGGTTACCTGACGTGGTGAGTGCATCGAGTGTTGTTTGCATTCACGTAGGATGGATTATTCGATCATTCTTGATTTTCCTCGGTGGAATGACAAAGATCGATACGAGGTAATCAGTGAGTACCCATAGTCTCGGCGTGCTTCGTCATTGACTAATCTGTTTAGATGTGGGAATTGGTTTAGGACTTTGGGTATCGTTATGGATCTGGATCGTGGTCCTGATGATCCAGATAGGTGGAGAGTTTATCGCTCATACTTGGATGTTTGAGTGGGGCATGATGGGACTGAACTTCTTTTCGAGGTAAATCCCATATGGCTTACTACTCGCCTGAGTAGTTGTCCGATGAGTAGTTGTCCGACGTGGTCGGATTTGGTCAACCTAGATGTGTTGATGTTGGGATTGGCTTCCTTATGAGGTCAATCGAGGGTAATGTATAAATCGTTTGAACAGGTATCCGATAGGTTCGGATATGGTGCGTCTTGGTAGAAGAGAACGAGATATTTGAGGTTTTGGAATCAGATTTCTGGATGACGATTCAGGATTTGATTGTAGAACTTGAAAAAGGATTTCTAGATTTGGGTTTTGGAATCGGATTCTGGGTGACGATTCAGGATTTGATTCTAGAGCTTGACTGTGGATTTTCTTTTATGGATTTGGGTTCGGAATAGTTATTCCAAATGCTAACTTACGGAATGATGATTTCGGATTCGAATTTGGACATGATTATGGATATGATTTCTGGGTTTGGATTCGGGATTTCTTACGAAATTGCGGATTCGGATTCGGAATTGGAAATAGATAATGGGTTGGAGTTTCGATTTGTCTAGATCGGACAGATGGACTCCATAATTGAAACGTGATTGACTACAACCTAGGTGGTTGTAGGCTGATTGATGGGTAGATGTACGTACCTTGGTCGTTGTTCGAGATACGACACCGGGCAGACTTGGGATGTCTGGTGACGGTATATAGGTTATACCAGTGGTACGTTGGAGAGCGTGTTGGTAGTCGGCATGGTTCCTAAACCATTGGAGTAGTCGGGGTCGTGGACTGGACGTTGGATACTGTGCATTGGGTCATGGTATTTCTGATGGGTCTAGTTACACAAAGATTGAGTGAAATGCTTTGTGGGTAAGTGTTTACTCCTGGTTGGGTCCGTTGGTGGTTAGTGTAACCACGAGTGAGTATAGTGTCAGTTTTCGACTGACGACTGTCAAGTGGTGACGGTCTGTCGGAGGTGTCAGCGTGGATCGTTGAGTGAGGTCTGGTGGCTCCCAGTGGGAGCAGACGTCAGGGTAGATTAGTGATTGAGAAGGGAACCGTCTAGTTGTTGTATCAACAAGATGGTAGATTTGACAAGTAGTGTCAATTCGGACCGTGTGGCTACTGTTCTTCGACGTGGTCGGGTGTAGTCGATACGACGAGAGCGTTCGTGGCACGTCGGGCTGTAGACGAGTAAGGATTATTCTGTTTAGTGGGTGTACGGGTGTACACGTGTCCTGAGATCGAATTATTTCCACGAGGTGGAGGTTGTGGAATCAGGATAGTTGGTGTTTCGAGAACGGAACTAAATTAAGGAGGGAAGAACGGTTGGGTTTAGGTCGGTTGGAATTTCGGGGACGAAATTAATTAAGGAGGGAAGGTTGTAACGACCCGTCCCGAATTCCTAGATTAGATTAGTGACTAATCACAATTAGTGAGGCTAATCCGTGATTAGTAGAGCGAAATCGGACGAACGATGCGAAATGACCATTTTGCCCTTGGTGGTGGCAAAATGTTGACTTTTCAATCGGGCAGTCAAATGGACTTTGACTGATGACTGTGACGTAGTTCGTGACGTCACGAGTTCATAGGCAGGTGGCACGTTCAATTCCGACATTCGAGGAGGAAGTTATGACGTTCGGAAGTTTAGGGGCATTTTGGTAATTTGGGTGAATAGGAGGTCAAAAGTTGACTTTTTGACCGGGAGGTCTGATGGCCGAGGGCCGAAGACCGTTATGTAGATAAGGACGATACGAATCCGTAGACAGGCGGCACGTCGAATTCGGACGTTCGACGGCGAAGTTACGGTTCACGAAAGTTTCGGGATACTATTCCTGGCAACACGTTTTACGAGGACCATTTGTCTTTAGTGGGCCCAACTACTTTTCAGCAACCAATGGATGAGTGACACTTGTCACCCATCCACTGGCCAACCTCACCCACTCATGCACCAAACCCATCCCCGTGCATTTTCATTTCTTCATCCACACACAAACCCACCCGATCTCACCCTTTTCTCTCCATCTTCGTGCAACCCAAACCCAGCCAACCCAACCCCAATTCGGCCAGGACGGAGACCAGACATGAGGGAAGGACTGAGGATGATGGTGGCCAGCCAAGAGGGAGCCACCGTACACGGCGGAGACCGAACCCGAGGTATGGCTCGGTTTTGGTTTTTGAACCCAAAATCATGTTTTTGTTGTTATGGTTCATTTTTAATGGTTCTAATGAGTCCATTAGGTTTCTGGGGAGTTGTTATGACGGTTTTTGTGAGGTTTAACGGCTGAGAAGCCGTGGGGGACCGATCGGAAAAATGGGACCGTGAGGTCCATTTCGAACCAAGGGGTTTCGGGTAGTTTTCTTAGGTTGTAAGGATTGGGATAGATTGGAAATGAGAAAATAGGAATTTAGGAATTGGAATGGAGAAAATCAGACCGAAAATGAGGGAGAAGGAGGCCTGGACCGGTTACGCCGGTCCAGTTGCAGGGGTTGGACCGGACCGGCCGGCCCGGATCGGTTCGATCGAAGGATGAAGATGCACTGTAGCGGCCGCGTGGGGGAGAATTTGGGGAAGGTTCCAACATGTGAAATCTTCCATTCGATGTAACGAACATTTTGGGACTGGTTTCGTGTCGATCGGACACCGTCTCGATATGTTTCGGGGCATCGGAAGGTTTAGGTTCGGGATTAAAAATAGTTAAAAATACGGGAAAATTACGGGGCTTTGGTAGGAGGTTAATTAAGTAGTTAGTAACCTTCTATTGCGATTTGGACAGGTTTGGGAGTCCCGGTGACGGTGATCGGCTCGGGGAGCCGTATGGCTCGCAAATCAAGGCGGCAGCTCGGACGGTCTGTGAGTGGACCTTGTTTTCTAAATTGGTGCATGCATAAATGTTTATTATATGTTTTATTACTTTTTTGATGATGCCATGGGTGCATTTGTATGTGGTTACGTATAAGCACGTATTTCGAGGTTTCGACCTTATACGGTGCTTATACGGGTCTGTATTCCTTTATTGATTTAAATGAAATGGTTTTGGATTTCTAAATGGATAAACTCGGGTATGAGACCCATTTGGTTTTGTCTCGGGAATATGACACTATTTACGACCTTCGGGTCTAAATCGTGGTCGCGACGGGTGCTATGTGCACGGCGATCGACGATACGACGCTCGCCTCCGGTTTGGGATGTGTTCCTTCCGGAGAGGTCACGATGCACGATTCGTTGTCGGGCAGCTTGGGGAGGCTCGACTTCGGAGTGCTGACGGTTCAGGATAGCGATCGGTGATGAGTGCACCATGATCTTGCGATGGTCGCGTCGGTTGATTCGTTCACGGCGACATACCAGGATTGAGGGAGGTCCTGGATGGATGGTTGCACGCATCACTATGATCGGAGTCGTGACTGACCCTTAGATATCGGGCACGGTGCCCAGTTGAGTCATATGTTCGGGCACGAGACGTAGTTGTTTTACACTGATGATTTCGGGTCAGGGGCCCTACATGGATTTCCGGGTTCCTGACGGTTTATGGAAACCGGCATGAACCTTTGTCAGGTCATTCTGGTTCTTGACGGTTTATGGGGACCGGCATGAACCCTGGTTATGTTATTACGGTACATGACGGTTTATGGGAACCGGCAAGTTACCTGATTATGGATATTATGGATCATGACGGTTCAGGGGAACCGGTCATGAATGTTTATGTTATGTATATATATGTTCATCTATCTTCCTTTAATTCTATTATCTCCTCCGGGGAGGGTCGTTGGCCTGGGTGGACCCCGGAGTAGTCACGGAGCACCGACTGAATGGAGTCACCCCCCAGTTGGGTTCCTTACTCTCAGGAAGGCTATGGTTAATATTACCTCGGGTAGGGTCAGTGGTCTGCGGACATTGACCTTGACTTTGAGATGACTCGGATTGAGACCCGGGTAGCACGCACGTAGCTTTGGATACCGTGACATGATTGGTTGTGTGATGGATATATGTTATATGATATGTGGTGTGTACAGGTGTGCACAGGATTTGAGCAGTGGCTCGTGTACTTGGTTTCTTTATGGTTTGGGGCCGAGTCCCTTATGGATTTGGGTAGTGGCCCGTATGGTCGTTTTCATTGTGGTCCTTTCGACCTTGGTTTATATATGCTTTGGGCTTAATCCCACATATGGTTTGTTTTGGATAAATGGTTTTCGAACGCATGCATGCTTTTTAGTGGAGGGTACAAATGTCTTCGTTAAAATGTTTTATAAACTTTTGTTTTGTCCACTCACAGTTTTTAATGTTTGGACTGCCCTTCAGGTTGACATCGGATGTGGACTGTAGCAGAGACCGAGATATCACATGCTTCCTCCGGATCCTGGCGTACTCTGATAGCCCGGTAGGGCAAAGGTCGAAATTATCCCTTGTCTGACACTCCGTGTCAGACGGGAGCAGGGTCATCCCGCACTAATCCGGGGGGGATTGGGATGGGTCCTGTCATTTTGGGCCTAAATCCTGGCATGTGCCCAAGTCCCTATCAAGTTCCAGTTTCGAGACCCTACGCCTAGCCCTTGTCCTTACTTGTGACAAGTCTGTGCCCCTGGAAAGTCCTCGGGCAGCCCCTGGACAACCCCTAGACAGCCCTTGTACAGCCTCTAGACAGCCCCTGGATAGCCCCTAAATGGCCCTGTGCCTAGGTCCTGGCCCTAGCCACGGGAAGGACCAGCGGTGCCTAGTTTTGAAATCTTTGTGCCAACCAATTAAATAATATATTTTCCACTGTTTGATGTACGCTTGAGACACATTTTCAGTATCCTTTCCTAGTGCATCGTCAGGGCCCAATTTGGAGATAGTTCTAAAATTACCTAAATTAGGGCCCAATTCGGGTTTGTTTGTGGGCCTACGCCTGTTTTGACCATTTTTTAGTGTCTAGGGCACTGCTCAACCACCCAGATGTCTTCCAAGTGTCCCAGTTACAGTTTAGTGCAAGTCTTGGTGTCCAAGATCGGCCAAGAAAAGTTTATTCCTTTTATTGGCCAAAATGGATTTCTTTTCACACTTGGAATGGGTTTGATATCAGCTAGCAGCTAAGGATAGCTATTAAGTCCGAAATACAAGGGATAACATGACAGGACCCGCCCCGATCCCACAGGGACCACAGGGGGACGTGCCCTGCTCCCGTCTGACACCCAATAATTCATACCAATTTTAACCTCAAAACATCAAATGCATAAATAACCAAATTAAAGTCATACATCAAATCCGAATTAAACGAATGTCAGACAAGGGATGAAAACCAAAATTACAAGATGCGAGCACGACTCTAAAGTAAACCTGCGGGTACACCGCCCAACAGGGGATCAGGTACGCAGAATGTAGATCTACGCCTCAGCCTCAGGTTCCTCCTCTACCTCAGTTTCCCGACCTGGAGGGGTTATCAAAACATTAAGGGTGAGTGGACCGAAACTCAAGTTTATGAAATCGTTTGATAATTAAAACATATAATTTACCCCTCCGTTTTCCAAACATGCGTGCATCATCATTAAAAATCATAAATAATAATCATAAGGCATGTAATAAAACCATAACCATAATTTTAGTTGCTGCACTATACACTCCAATCCTGACATCCCTGATGTCTGACGTCCCTGACGTCAATAAGGTCACAATCACAAGGCTACGCGTGCCACTCGGGTCTCAATTCCGAGTTCAATCCCCGAACCCCGTTCGGGTACAGCATCCCCGATGCTTAGCGTCATAGACGCTGGACGTTCTAGACGTCCGTGACCTCTCCGGGGTACCTCATCCGGAGGAGACAGTATCATATGAATGGATCTATACAGTGCAGTACCAAATACATTTTATTGATATCCACATGCAAGCATATATATACGTAGATAGAATCTGAACCAATCATTAAGTTCCATCGGACGGGTCTCAAGCCCAAATACCGTGAAACATGCCATAACCATATTTTCCATACTATCAAAACCATTATTGTTTTTAGCATGTGAATAAGTATAATAAACCAGAAAACATTTATGCACGCAAGGGTTTAAGAAAATGGCCCACTCACATTACAATCCTGCTAGAAACCAAACGTATACCCTCGTCCTGGTACAAATGTACAATCCCTGTCAAGTCCAAAGTATTCGTAAAGGTCAATACAAACCCCTAACATTCAACTATGAAACCCTAGACCGAAACCGGTCCGGAAAAGCCGCCCGAACGCGCTTTCCAAGGTAATAAACCTTATTTTGACCAACTTAATGATCTCCGATCGACCCGAAACCACCGCCGTTGGATCCGGATCGTCGAAACCTAAAGAATGGTGGTGGTCCCACCAGAAACACTATTCACACGCGCCCCCACGCGCCGGTCAACGCTGGAACAATCCTGCTGACGTCATCGATGACGTCACTGCTGACGTCAGCATGACGTCATGCTGACGTCATGTAACAACCCGTACCTACGGGAAGAGTAAAAATGTAATTGTTGTGAAGTTTTGTAAAAAAGGACGATTTTGCCCTTGTGAATAGTAAACGAAAAGTTGACTTTTTGTACTATTGATTGGACGAGTGTTAGCCTTTGACCGTGGCGTAGGTTAGGACGTCACGAGTCCGTAGACAGGCGGCAGGTTCGATTCGGACAACCGGAGGAAAAGTTATGATGTACGGAAGGTTGGGGGCATTACCGTAATTTTGAGTTAAGAGGGGAAATGTTGACTTTTTGGAGGATTTGTGGTTTTCACGTAGACCGAGGACCGTTGGATAGGCCTCGACGTCCTGAGTACAACGACAGGTGGCACGCTGTCATCGGACGTCGGACGGAAAAGATACTGGTCTGGAAAGTCTGAGGGCAAAATGGTAATTTTGTGCAGGAGGGGCATTTTGGTCATTTTTCCTCAGCCCAATCAGATAAGGGCAAGTGGCAGATATTTTTGGGATGGCCAATAGCTGATGGACACGTGGGGGACACTAGATGGTTCTGGGAGAGACTTAAGTGTGCACGGCCACACTTGGTCATTTTTGAACCGTGCACAAGTTCTAAGGAAACTGAAAAACAGAGAGCAGATTGGGGTGAGGCGGTGATCGATTTGGATGCTAGGGAGAGTGAAGTGTGAGTGGAGAGAGAGACAGTGAGGTACGGAGGAGCTGGTGATCGTGGTCTGGTGGTGCAACCGTGCACGGAGGCGACGGGGTGGACTGTTGGATAAGTGGAAGAAACAGAGGAGGCCGTGGACGGTGGTGGCTATTGTGTGGTGTGGTGGACGGATTCAAGGTACTAGGAGACTCAGGAGGTTGAGGGGAGTCCCACGAGCACCGTGGTGGGTGACGGTTCTCACGGCGACGCCGGAATCGAAAGGTAATTTCTTTTACCCTGTTTTTCGTGGATTTTCATTTGAAGAGTCGTGGACCTAGAGCTAGAATCGACAGGTTTGGTGAGTGAAGGGAGGTTTAGGAAGGGCTTAGGCGTCGTTTGTGGTGGTTGCCGTGACGGGAGGTTCACGGTGGGTGGTGGTTCGACGGCGGGTCCTCTGTACCCTGTTTTAGCCGTGATTTTCAAACTTGAAGTCGTGGACTTCGGGGATGAATCGACGGATTCTGTGAGTTGGGTAGGACTAAGTAGGGTCCTAGGAAGGTGCTGGTATCACCACCGTGAAGGGGGAAGCAGTGGACGGCCGGGAAGGAAAACAGAGCTCACGGGCAGTGGTTTTTCGAGGTTGAAGACGAGGGGTTTCAGGCCGTGATTTCTGGATTTTAGGACTGGGTTTGGTTGCAGGGGACTGGACGAAGCTATTGGAATTGAAATGGGGAAGAATGGTGGAGGAACGGAGGAGAACCGGTCACGCCGGTTCAACACAGTTGAACCGGGTGACTCGAGGTTGAAGATACACTGTAGCAGGCGTGTGAGGCCCACGCGCAGCCACTTTGGGCGGCGCGTGGGGGCGCGTGGGGAGGAATCCGGGCAAGCGTCTAACATGAGTTTAGCCCTAAATGTCCTAAGGAATCCAATGGTATAGTTTTCGGGTTAATCGGACGGTGTTACGGAATGGTTCGGGAATCCGTACGGTTTAGGGTTTAGGATTAAAATATGTTTAAATTCCCAAAAAATTGGGGAAAATAGGGAAGGTATCCTTGATGTTATTGTGACCCTATTTGGTATCTATTGACAGGACGGGAGACACCAGAGACGGTTGAGGAGCGCACGGAGCGCGAGTGACTTGTTGTAAACTGTGAGTGGACTCTTTCTTACTTCCGAGCATGCCAAACTGTTTTACTTACTGTTTTATGATTTCTATGTGTGTTTTTATGTCCTGATGATGATTATACGTGATTGAGATGTTTGCACGTTTTTCGAGACGTTTTCGGGATTTTGCACGTTTTTCGAGGAAAAGCGGGTTTTCAGAGTTTGATGTTATAATTCAGAAATTTAACCTAAAAACGTTTTCTGATGATGGTCAATAGGTTGTGGAATATGATTTGGGATTTTCCTATGGTTTTGTTATGAACATGAATCTTTTTCCGGATTTGGGTTCGGAATGTCGGTTCTGAACGTCGGAAGGGCTTCGAACCGGGGATTTCGAATTCGGATTTGGCGATGGATTTTGAATTGATTTTACACTGGATATGGATTGGATTTGCTGGATCTGGATATGGGTTTAAAGACCCGGATTGATTTTGATGGGGGACGGGCCCGGATTGAGTTTAAAGACTCGGGAGTTTAAAGACTCGGATATTACGATATTACCCCCATAGGCCTATTGAGTTTAAAGACTCGGGAGTTTAAAGACTCGGATTGATATGTGAGGCCTGGTTGAGTTTAAAGACTCGGATAGGTCCAGCAGGTTTGATCGGGTTATACTCTGGTTTCTTATGATGTTTTATAGTGTATCTGTTTCTTATGATTGGTTTTATAGTGTTTCTGTTTCTTATGATGTTTCATATTAAGACTTTTCTAATACTTCATTGGCATGCCTGGTTTTAAACCGGAGGGAACAAATGATTTTATTTCCTTACTTTGATTTGCTGGTAAACGGTTTTAAAACGTTCATTCTTTTTGGTCCACTCACACCTTTTGTTTTAAATTTCCCTCCAGGTCGTGGTGATAGCGCTGGGGTGAACGTTGAGGCAGATATCGAGGCATAGGGCTTCTGACGTTCTTCCGTTGCGGACTTAGACTTGTAGGACTTTTGGTGCCCATTTTGTAGAACTATGCTCTGGCTTACTGTTATATATATTTACTCCTTCGTCTGATGGTTATGCTTATAGTTGTATTAAGTTTCTTTTTGGTGTTGTAAGTGTGATTGTCAGACGGGAGCAGGGTCCATCCCGAGTATCGAGGTGATATTTGGGACGGTTCCTGACAATTGGTATCAGAGCATAGGTTGTGTCAATTTGTGTTGGGTCTAGGTTGTTATACTAACTCTATGCCTCTTTCAGCGTACGATTGATCATGCCTCCGAGACGTGAACCCCCTCCACGACCTGAAGATGAAGCGGCGAGAGGGACTGAGAGCGCTTCGATTGAGAGAGCCCAGAGGCTTGGGGCTACTACGTTCAGCGGTGGGGCTGATCCCGAGGAAGCTCACCGGTGGATCACCCGACTAGAACGTATTTTTGGGGTGATGCACTGTCCTCCCGAGGATCGAGTATTGTTAGCCACTTTTCTGTTGGATGGAGCTGCCTACGAGTGGTGGTATACGCTGGAACTGTCCGGCTGGGATGCACATACCGTGACCTGGGAGACTTTCCGGGAGCGGTTTCTAGATCAGTATTATCCCCGTTCTTTTAGGGATGCGAAGGAAGCGGAATTCCTTCACTTGAAGCAAGGGAACTTGACAGTTGCTGAGTATGAGCAGAGGTTCCAGATGCTATCTCGTTTTGCTCCTGCATTTGTGGCGACTGAGGCGGAGAAGTGCCGCCGGTTTGAGTTGGGCCTCCGGGGAGAGATCAGGGCCATAGTGACAGCCGGCTCTTTTGCTACTTTCCGGGAGTTGTCTGATGCTACTGTCAGGGTGGAGGCCAGTTTACCTGCTCGACCACAGTATTCGGGCAGTGTTCGACGCCGAGAGCAGTCATTTCCAGGAGCATCGAGTCAGAGGCCCCCGAAACGGGGTAATTTTGGTGGATCACTATCGGCTGGTGGAGCCCGGTATGGCAGACCAGGCAGTTTTCAGGGCTCCGGATTTCGAGGAGCTAGGTCACAGCCGACTCCTCAGGCGAGTGCGACTTCAGTGGCTTCTACAGGGAGGCATACCGGTGGACCCGGTAGGGACACTTGCTTCTATTGTGGAGAGCGAGGACACTTCCGTCGGGAGTGCCCATTGTTAGCTCCGGAGGGTGGAGCAGGCAGAGGTGCAGCAGAACCCGGGCGGAGTACTGCTTCAGTATCAGGGGCGGCAGGCCCTAGAGGTGGCGGTGGTGCCACGAGCAGTTCCAGAGGGCGCGGTAGGTCATCGGGACCTCAGGCGCGAGTTTTTGCGATGACTCAGCAGGAGGCTAGGTCAGCACCGGGAGTGGTGACAGGTACACTCACCATACTTGGTCACACTGTTTTTGCTTTGATAGATCCCGGGGCTACCCATTCATTTATAGCTCGGAGTTGTAGTTTGGTTAAGGAGAGGGAGGTGTCTACTTTGGATTGTGCGTTAGGAGTGAGTACACCTACTGGGGAGGTGTTGGTAGTGACTCAGGTTTTGAGAGAGTGTCCGGTGATGGTAGGCCAGGTGGAGTTACTGGCAGACTTGTTACTCTTGGATTTACGGGACTTTGATGTGATCTTAGGTATGGACTGGTTGACGAGACATCATGCTTCTATCGAATGTTTCGATAGGAGAGTGACTTTTCGGAGTCCTGGATTATCAGAGACTACATTTCAGGGGGATCAGCGTGCACTTCCTACGGGAGTTATTTCGGCACTCGAGGCTAGTAAACTGTTACGTAAGGGGTGCCAGGGTTACTTAGCTCATGTGGTGGATACGCGTGCTACGCCAGAGAGGGCGGAGGATATACCAGTGGTACGGGAGTTTCCCGATGTTTTTCCCGAGGAGTTGCCAGGACTACCCCCACACCGAGATCTTGAGTTTACGATTGAGCTTCTACCAGGTACACAGCCTATTTCTCAGACTCCTTATCGTTTGGCACCTGCCGAATTGAGAGAACTTAAGGCCCAGTTGCAAGAGTTGGTCGATATAGGATTCATTCGACCGAGTATGTCACCTTGGGGAGCACCTGTTTTGTTTGTCAAGAAAAAGGACGGAGGATTGAGGTTGTGTGTGGATTACAGGCAACTGAATAAGGTAACTATTCGGAATAAGTACCCCCTACCCCGGATTGATGATTTGTTTGACCAGCTCAAGGGAGCACAGTATTTCTCGAAGATTGATCTTCGCTCCGGCTATCACCAGTTAAGGGTTAAAGAGGAGGATATACCGAAGACAGCTTTCCGGACCAGGTACGGTCACTATGAGTTTGTGGTGATGCCTTTTGGTTTGACTAATGCCCCAGCAGCTTTTATGGACCTTATGAACCGAGTGTTCCGGCCCTACTTGGATCGTTTTGTGATTGTTTTCATTGATGATATTTTGGTGTATTCGAAGAGTGCGAAGGTGCATGAGAAACATCTAAGGATCGTGCTTAAAACGTTGAGGGAGCATCAGTTGTATGCGAAGCTCAGTAAGTGTCAGTTCTGGTTGACCAGTGTTGGATTTCTTGGCCATGTGATTTCGGCCGAGGGCATTCGTGTGGATCCTCAGAAAGTAGAGGCGGTAGCCAATTGGGAACAGCCTAAGACGGTGACGGAAATTCGGAGTTTTCTGGGTTTAGCAGGGTATTACCGGCGTTTTATTGAGGGCTTTTCTATTCTTGCAGCACCGTTGACGAGGTTGACACGGAAGGGAGTTCGGTTTGAGTGGGATGAGAATTGTGAACAGAGTTTCCAAGAGCTTAAAAGGCGGTTAACATCTGCTCCTGTGTTAGCCCTTCCAGATGATAGTGGGGAGTTCGAGGTGTACAGTGACGCTTCTTTACAAGGTTTGGGTTGTGTCTTGATGCAGCACGGGAAAGTGATTGCTTATGCTTCCCGGCAATTGAAACCCCATGAGGTGAACTACCCTACACATGACTTGGAACTGGCTGCGGTGGTTCATGCATTGAAGATTTGGCGACATTACTTGTACGGTGAGAAGTGCAGGATCTTCACGGACCACAAGAGTTTGAAGTATTTGTTCACTCAAAAGGAATTGAACCTCAGACAGCGCCGTTGGTTGGAGTTACTTAAGGACTACGACTGTACTATTGAGTATCATCCAGGGAAGGCTAATGTGGTAGCCGATGCTCTGAGCAGGAAGTCAGCTGGATCTTTGTCGCATCTGAGGACAGTACGGTTACCTTTGCTGGTTGAGCTCCGTAGGTTGGAAGTAGAGTTGACTGTGGATGATCAGGGAGCACTCCTAGCGAGTTTCCATGTGCGACCCGTTTTGATTGATCAGGTGATTGATGCTCAGTTTGAGGACCCTATTCTGGGCATCATTCGGATTGAGGTCGAGGCTGGAGAAAGACAGGATTTTGAGATCCGTGAGGATGGAGCCTTGGTTAAGAATGGACGGTTGTGTGTACCTGAGGATGAAGTTTTGAAGAAGGTGATACTGGATGAGGCTCACTGTTCAGCTTATGCGATGCATCCTGGTGGGACCAAGATGTATCGTACACTTCGAGAGCATTACTGGTGGTCAGGGATGAAACGTGAAATTGCAGAGTATGTCAGTAGATGCTTGATTTGTCAACAGGTAAAAGCCGAGCGGCAGAGACCTTATGGAGCAATGCAACCTTTGCCGATTCCCGAGTGGAAATGGGATCACCTGACTATGGATTTTGTGTTCAAGCTTCCGAGAACACCGAAGGGACACGATGGTGTGTGGGTTATTGTGGATCGACTTACGAAGTCTGCTCATTTCTTGCCAGTACGGGAGAACTTCAGGTTGGAACAGTTTGCACAGTTGTTTATTAATGAGATTATTCGATTGCATGGGACTCCGGAGTCGATAGTATCTGATAGAGATCCGAGATTCACTTCTCGATTTTGGCAGAGCTTACAGGAAGCTTTTGGGACTAAATTACACTTCAGTACTGCTTTTCATCCTCAGACTGATGGGCAGTCTGAGCGGACTATTCAGATTCTCGAGGATATGATGCGAGCTTGTGTGCTTCAGTTTCAGGGTACTTGGGAATCACATCTGCCTTTGATGGAGTTCGCCTACAATAATAGTTTTCAGGAGAGCATTGGGATGGCTCCTTACGAGGCTTTGTATGGGCGGCAGTGTCGGACTCCATTGTGTTGGACTGAAGTTGGTGAGAGGAGGTTGACTACTTCTGAGCTGGTGGAGCTTACTCAGGAAAAAGTGGCACTGATTAGGGATCGATTGAAGGCAGCGCAGGACCGCCAAAAGAGCTACGCTGACCGTAGGATCAGGGATTTGGAGTTTGCTGTTGGAGACTGGGTTTTCTTGAAGCTATCTCCTTGGAAAGGAATTGTACGATTTGGCAGACGAGGGAAGTTGAGTCCTCGTTACATTGGACCGTATGAGATCTTAGAGCGGATTGGTCCTGTAGCTTATCGGTTGGCCTTACCAGCAGATTTAGAAAAGGTACATAATGTCTTTCATGTTTCTATGCTTCGGAAATATATTCGAGATGATTCGCATGTTTTAGAAGCACAACCAGTGGAACTGAGGGAAGACTTGAGTTTTGAAGAGCAACCTCTTGCAATCTTGGATCGGAAGGATAAAGTGTTGCGAAGGAAGACGGTTCCCTTAGTGAAGGTATTGTGGAGAAATCATCAGGTCGAAGAAGCTACCTGGGAACCCGAGACCTTGATGCGAGAACAGTACCCTTATTTATTTCACTGAATTTCGGGGACGAAATTCTTTTTAGGGGGGGTAGATTGTAACAACCCGTACCTACGGGAAGAGTAAAAATGTAATTGTTGTGAAGTTTTGTAAAAAAGGACGATTTTGCCCTTGTGAATAGTAAATGAAAAGTTGACTTTTTGTACTATTGATTGGACGAGTGTTAGCCTTTGATCGTGGCGTAGGTTAGGACGTCACGAGTCCGTAGACAGGCGGCAGGTTCGATTCGGACAACCGGAGGAAAAGTTATGATGTACGGAAGGTTGGGGGCATTACCGTAATTTTGAGTTAAGAGGGGAAATGTTGACTTTTTGGAGGATTTGTGGTTTTCACGTAGACCGAGGACCGTTGGATAGGCCTCGACGTCCTGAGTACAACGACAGGCGGCACGCTGTCATCGGACGTCGGACGGAAAAGATACGGGTCTGGAAAGTCTGAGGGCAAAATGGTAATTTTGTGCAGGAGGGGCATTTTGGTCATTTTTCCTCAGCCCAATCAGATAAGGGCAAGTGGCAGATATTTTTGGGATGGCCAATAGCTGATGGACACGTGGGGGACACTAGATGGTTCTGGGAGAGACTTAAGTGTGCACGGCCACACTTGGTCATTTTTGAACCGTGCACAAGTTCGAAGGAAACAGAAAAACAGAGAGCAGATTGGGGTGAGGCGGTGATCGATTTGGATGCTAGGGAGAGTGAAGTGTGAGTGGAGAGAGAGACAGTGAGGTACGGAGGAGCTGGTGATCGTGGTCTGGTGGTGCAACCGTGCACGGAGGCGACGGGGTGGACTGTTGGATAAGTGGAAGAAACAGAGGAGGCCGTGGACGGTGGTGGCTGTTGTGTGGTGTGGTGGACGGATTCAAGGTACTAGGAGACTCAGGAGGTTGAGGGGAGTCCCACGAGCACCGTGGTGGGTGACGGTTCTCACGGCGGCGCCGGAATCGAAAGGTAATTTCTTTTACCCTGTTTTTCGTGGATTTTCATTAGAAGAGTCGTGGACCTAGAGCTAGAATCGACAGGTTTGGTGAGTGAAGGGAGGTTTAGGAAGGTCTTAGGCGTCGTTTGTGGTGGTTGCCGTGACGGGAGGTTCACGGTGGGTGGTGGTTCGACGGCGGGTCCTCTGTACCCTGTTTTAGCCGTGATTTTCAAACTTGAAGTCGTGGACTTCGGGGATGAATCGACGGATTCTGTGAGTTGGGTAGGACTAAGTAGGGTCCTAGGAAGGTGCTGGTATCACCACCGTGAAGGGGGAAGCAGTGGACGGCCGGGAAGGAAAACAGAGCTCACGGGCAGTGGTTTTTCGAGGTTGAAGACGAGGGGTTTCAGGCCGTGATTTCTGGATTTTAGGACTGGGTTTGGTTGCAGGGGACTGGACGAAGCTATTGGAATTGAAATGGGGAAGAATGGTGGAGGAACGGAGGAGAACCGGTCACGCCGGTTCAACACAGTTGAACCGGGTGACTCGAGGTTGAAGATACACTGTAGCAGGCGCGTGAGGCCCACGCGCAGCCACTTTGGGCGGCGCGTGGGGGCGCGTGGGGAGGAATCCGGGCAAGCGTCTAACATGAGTTTAGCCCTAAATGTCCTAAGGAATCCAATGGTATAGTTTTCGGGTTAATCGGACGGTGTTACGGAATGGTTCGGGAATCCGTACGGTTTAGGGTTTAGGATTAAAATATGTTTAAATTCCCAAAAAATTGGGGAAAATAGGGAAGGTATCCTTGATGTTATTGTGACCCTATTTGGTATCTATTGACAGGACGGGAGACACCAGAGACGGTTGAGGAGCGCACGGAGCGCGAGTGACGTGTTGTAAACTGTGAGTGGACTCTTTCTTACTTCCGAGCATGCCAAACTGTTTTACTTACTGTTTTATGATTTCTATGTGTGTTTTTATGTCCTGATGATGATTATACGTGATTGAGATGTTTGCACGTTTTTCGAGACGTTTTCGGGATTTTGCACGTTTTTCGAGGAAAAGCGGGTTTTCAGAGTTTGATGTTATAATTCAGAAATTTAACCTAAAAACGTTTTCTGATGATGGTCAATAGGTTGTGGAATATGATTTGGGATTTTCCTATGGTTTTGTTATGAACATGAATCTTTTTCCGGATTTGGGTTCGGAATGTCGGTTCTGAACGTCGGAAGGGCTTCGAACCGGGGATTTCGAATTCGGATTTGGCGATGGATTTTGAATTGATTTTACACTGGATATGGATTGGATTTGCTGGATCTGGATATGGGTTTAAAGACCCGGATTGATTTTGATGGGGGACGGGCCCGGATTGAGTTTAAAGACTCGGGAGTTTAAAGACTCGGATATTACGATATTACCCCCATAGGCCTATTGAGTTTAAAGACTCGGGAGTTTAAAGACTCGGATTGATATGTGAGGCCTGGTTGAGTTTAAAGACTCGGATAGGTCCAGCAGGTTTGATCGGGTTATACTCTGGTTTCTTATGATGTTTTATAGTGTATCTGTTTCTTATGATTGGTTTTATAGTGTTTCTGTTTCTTATGATGTTTCATATTAAGACTTTTCTAATACTTCATTGGCATGCCTGGTTTTAAACCGGAGGGAACAAATGATTTTATTTCCTTACTTTGATTTGCTGGTAAACGGTTTTAAAACGTTCATTCTTTTTGGTCCACTCACACCTTTTGTTTTAAATTTCCCTCCAGGTCGTGGTGATAGCGCTGGGGTGAACGTTGAGGCAGATATCGAGGCATAGGGCTTCTGACGTTCTTCCGTTGCGGACTTAGACTTGTAGGACTTTTGGTGCCCATTTTGTAGAACTATGCTCTGGCTTACTGTTATATATATTTACTCCTTCGTCTGATGGTTATGCTTATAGTTGTATTAAGTTTCTTTTTGGTGTTGTAAGTGTGATTGTCAGACGGGAGCAGGGTCCATCCCGAGTATCGAGGTGATATTTGGGACGGGTCCTGACACGTCATCTGACAGCTGTCAGGTCTAACGTGTCAGACTCTGACAGGTGCCACGTGTCAACATCCGATTGGTCCACCTCGCTGATCTGTCAGGCCACGTGTCAGATCTGACATGTGCCACGTGTCAGCACGGCACTGGTCCACGTCACTGACATGTCAGTGACACGTGGCAGTCCCTGACTGGTCCACGTCACTGACATGTCAGTGCTGACTGTGCACTGACATGTGACACGTGTCGGCTCACGGTTGGTCCACGTCACTTGACAGGCTGACAGGGTGCCACGTCATCACCGCTGTCCTCAGACGGGTTGACCCGAAAACCTGCAACTTGGGTCGATCAGACCCGCGATCATGACCCGGTTGCCATTTCTTCATTTCTTGATCATTTTCGTTCCTTTTAATTCCTAACTACTCGTCTGAGTTCCTAGATTGGTTCTGTGTAAATAGAATGGAGAAAAACTGATAGGTTCGAGGCCTACCTCGAAGAACAGAACTGGCCTCCCGTCGCAGTTGTGTCACCATCCTGAGCACCTCCGGCCACGAGTTCAATCTCAGTAGGTTCCTGGCAGTCCCTAGAGTCGATTAGGGTCCATCAAAAACAAAACTAAATGTGGGAAATGGATTTACCAAAATCTGGGTTTGAAACCGCCACGGGTTTCCCTGATTCCTTCCTCGCCGCCGTCCTCCGCCGTGGTCACTGCCGTCGCTCAGCCTCGCCAGTGAGTCCCCAATACGCAGACACAGAGAGTGGATGATTTGCTGGGATGTTTGATCGAAATGGACAGAATGTGCTCTGCGGGTATGAAATATAAAGAAATGGAGGGAAGGAAATGGACGGTCCAGATTTGATCTCCATGATTAGATCAATGGCTCAGATTAGATCAGGGGTTTTCAATCCAAAGGCTGGAATTTAAAGCTGTTTTAATTGCTATTTAATCCAATAGTGGATCTGATCCAATCTGGCCAATGGGTGAGTGACACTTGTCACTCACCAGGTGTCCTCCAATCAGATTTCCTGAATATAATATTCGACACGAAAACCATGGCACGAACCTCCCGAATTCACGTTTCTGACCATAACTTCCTCGTACGAAGTCCGATTTCGGCGTGCCGCCTGTCTACGGACTCAGGACGTCGAGGCCTACCCAACGGTCCTTGAGTCAACTGAAAATTGGTTGCCAAGAGAAAAGTCAACATTTTCACCCCCAAAAGTCCAAATTACGGTAATACCCCTAAACTTCCGATAGTCATAACTTTTTCCCTGATCGTCCGAATTGGACGTGCCACCTGTCTATGAACTCGTGACGTCCCGAACTACGTCACGGTCATAGGTCAAAGTCCATTTAGTTCATAAATCAAAAAGTCAACATTTGACCATGCCAATCACAAGGGTAAAAGCGTCAAATCACACATTAAATTACAATATTGGGATCCTCGAATTTCCGGGGTGTTACAACCTTCCCCCCTTAAGAAATTTCGTCCCGAAATTTCAAAGAAACAAATGAGGAAATTGTTCTGGCATCTGAGCCTCAGGCTCCCATGTGGCTTCTTCCACATTCTGGTTTCTCCAGAGAATCTTCACGAGAGGGATCGTCTTCCGACGTAGTACCTTGTCCTTCCGATCCAAGATCTGTACTGGTTGTTCTTCAAAGCTCAAATCCTCCTGTAGTTTGACAGGTTGTTCCCCAAGTACATGAGAAGCATCACGTACGTACATCCGCAACATCGATACGTGGAAAACATCGTGAACTCTAGATAGTTCTGGAGGTAGCGCCAATCTGTATGCAACTCTGCCAATTCTCTCCACGATCTCATATGGTCCGATAAAACGCGGACTCAGTTTCCCTCGTCGACCGAATCGGATAATCCCCTTCCACAGTGATAACTTCAGGAAGACGAAATCTCCCACTTCAAACTCCAAGTCTCGAATCCGTCGATCGGCATAACTTTTTTGGCGATCCTGTGCCACCTTCAATCTCTCCTTGATCACGCGAACAGTTTCCATGGTTAAGTCCATCATCTCCGGCCCTAAAGCCGCTCTCTCTCCTATCTCCGTCCAGCAGATAGGTGTCCTGCACTGTCGGCCATACAGTGCCTCATAAGGTGCCATCCCGATGCTTGCCTGATAGCTGTTGTTGTAAGCGAATTCCATCAATGGCAA
Organism: Prinsepia uniflora; assembly: GCA_032719365.1. NCBI lineage: Eukaryota > Viridiplantae > Streptophyta > Magnoliopsida > Rosales > Rosaceae > Prinsepia > Prinsepia uniflora. The sequence goes on along the minus strand of CM064868.1, from coordinate 33,397,080 downwards.
ATGAGTATCCTAAGAGTCCTGAAATTGTAGTACACATGATCTCATCATGTCCTCCAGGGTCTGAATGGTTCTTTCAGACTGTCCATCGGTTTGTGGATGGAAAGCAGTACTGAAACGTAGGGTTGTTCCCAGAGTAGCTTGCAAACTCCGCCAGAACCTGGAAGTGAAACGCGGATCACGATCGGACACGATCGATTCCGGCGTACCATGAAGTCGTATGATTTCCTTCACAAACAACTGAGCCAGTCGATTAGGTTTATAGGTTTCCTGAACTGGCAGAAAATGGGCTGATTTGGTTAACCGATCCACGATCACCCATACTCCGTCCACTCCACTCCGAGTCCTCGGTAACTTAAAGACGAAGTCCATGGTGATGTGATCCCACTTCCACTCAGGAATCGGAAGTGGCTGCATAGCCCCATACGGTCTCTGCCGTTCCGGCTTAACCTGCTGACAGGTTAAGCATTTGCTCACGAACTCAGCAATATCCTTCTTCATTCCTGGCCACCAATAATGGTTCCGGAGGGTACGGTACATCTTTGTACCTCCCGGATGCATAGCATAGGCCGAACTATGGGCCTCCTCAAGAATCTCGGCCCGTAACTCTGCCACTGCAGGTACACACAAACGGCCCAATTTCACAAGTGCTCCATCGTCCCGGATGGTAAAATCCTGTCTCCCCTCCGCATCGACCTCAATTCTGTAAATACAGAGTATCGGATCCTGAAGTTGTGCCTCGATGATCCGATCAATCAGTACTGGTCGTACATGGAAGCTGGCCAACAAAGCTCCATGCTTATCCGTACCCAAGATAACTCCCGCCTTCCGGAGTTCCACCAGTAAGGGATGATACACCATCCCCAGGTGTGCAACAGTTCCCGCTGATTTCCTGCTGAGTGCATCCGCCACCACATTGGCCTTACCCGGATGGTACTCGATCGTACAGTCATAGTCCTTCAGCAGCTCCAACCATCTCCGTTGTCTCATGTTAAGCTCCTTCTGAGTGAATAAGTATTTAAGACTCTGGTGGTCGGTGTATATCCGACACGTTGCGCCGAACAGATAATGTCTCCAGATCTTTAGAGCATGAACCACCGCCGCCAACTCCAAATCATGGGTAGGGTAGTTCAACTCATGAGTCTTCAGCTGCCGGGATGCATAGGCGATAACCTTGCCAGTTTGCATCAACACGCAGCCCAGACCTTGCAGCGATGCATCACTGAAGACCACAAACTCTCCACTGTCATCCGGCAATGCAAGGACAGGTGCAGTGGTCAATCGATCTTTCAACTCTTGAAAGCTCCGATCGCACTGCTCGTCCCAGATAAACTTCACTCCCTTCCGAGTCAAACGAGTCAATGGTGCAGCAATTTTGGAGAAACCCTCCACGAATCTCCGGTAGTAACCTGCTAACCCGACGAAACTCCGCACCTCGGTCACTGTTGTCGGTTTAGCCCAGTTGGTCACCGCTTCTGTTTTCTGGGGATCCACGCAAATCCCATCCGTCGATATCACGTGTCCCAGAAAACCAATACTGCTCAGCCAAAACTGACACTTGCTCAGCTTGGCGTACAATTGTTCTTGTCTCAGCCTCTCCAAGACCAACCGTAGATGTTCTTCATGTGCACGGGCACTCCTCGAGTATACCAAAATATCATCGATGAACACAATCACGAACTTATCCAGGTAGGGTCGGAAGACCCGGTTCATTAGATCCATGAATGCTGCTGGAGCATTCGTCAAACCAAATGGCATAACAAGGAACTCGTAGTGTCCGTAACGGGTTCGAAAAGCAGTTTTCGGAATATCCTCCTCCGAAATCCTCAGTTGGTGATACCCAGACCGCAAATCAATTTTCGAGAAGCACTGAGCTCCCCGCAACTGGTCAAAAAGGTCATCGATCCTGGGTAGAGGATACTGGTTCCTCAGCGTCACCCTGTTGAGTTGTCGATAGTCAATACATAAACGGAGACTTCCTTCCTTCTTCTTCACGAACAACACCGGTGCTCCCCACGGTGAAGTACTCGGTCGGACATATCCCAAATCCACCAACTCCTGCAATTGAGTCTTGAGTTCTCGTAACTCGGCCGGCGCCTTCCGGTATGGTGCCTGGGATATAGGTCGGGTACCCGGGAGTAGTTCAATAGTAAACTCAATCTCCCGCGATGGTGGCAATCCAGGTAAGTCTTCCGGAAATACGTCCGGAAACTCACAGACCACCGGTATTTCGTCGATAACCGGAGTATCGACCCATTCTGACACGACATGCGCCAGATAACCCTGGCATCCCTTCCGTAGAAGTTTGGTAGCAGTAAGTGACGAAATCACTTCAGGAGGCGAACCATCACGTTCCCCCTGAAAGATAACTTCCGGCAAACCCGGGCTCTGCAAAATCACTTGCTTGCTACAGCAGTCAATGAGCGATCCGTGCTCCGACAGCCAATCCATCCCTAGGATTATATCGAAGTCGTGGATATCCAGAATAATTAAGTCTGCTGGTAAATCCACATCCTCAATTCTTACCGGGCACCTTCGAATCACCTGATTCACAAGATACACGATACCCATCGGGGTGCCAACACCCATTTCGCAATCTAAAGCTGATACCACACAATCAAGCATACCAGCACAACTCTTCGAAATAAAAGAATGTGTAGCCCCCGTATCCATTAATACACGTACAAGAAGGTTAAAGATATGTAGTGTACCTGTGACCACGCCTGGAGCAGTCCTCGCCTGCTGCTGGGTCATTGCAAACACTTGGGCCCTCGGCCCTCTGTTCCGTCCGCGCCCGCGCGCGCCACGCCCAGCACCACGGTCACCTCCCTGACCGCGACCTCCATTAGTGTGGGAAGCCATGCTCTGCACCACACTCGAGCCCCCAGCGTCGTTGTTCTTGGAAAACTGCGGGCAATCACAGGCATAGTGGCCCTCCTCTCCGTAAGCAAAACAAGTTACTGGCCTTGGCCTGTCCGAATGCCCGCCAGAAGCACCACTCCAAGATGAGCGTTGCCCAGAGTTGTATCCAGATCCTCTGCCCTGAGAGCCTCCACGTCGACCCGACCAGCCACGACTTTTGAAAGATGAGGGTGCCCCCCTGTAGCCCCCTCCCTTGTTGTTCTTATGGCCCGATGGGCCACGATGTGGGCGATCCTGACGTCGCCCCTCCCCCGAAGGTTGTCGTGTCTGGTGTGCCGCCAGACTGGCCTCGACACGCACCGCTGCGTCGACCATATCTCTCAGAGAAGCATGAGTGGTAGCAGTCACACTGGCCCGGATCTCCCCTCGGAGTCCAAGCTCAAACCGCTGGCATTTGTCCTCCTCCGTGCTTACGAATGAAGCAGCGAACCGGGAAAGTTTCCCGAAAGTTTGCTCGTAGTCCGTAACGGACATATCACCCTGCTCCAGTCGCAGGAATTCCGCCTCCCGCGCCGCGCGAAAGGATCGCGGGTAGTACTGGTCCAGAAATCTGGAACGGAAAGCTTCCCAAGTAGTGGTATGGACAGACCACCCAGACATTTCGAGTCCGTGCCACCACTGGTAGGCTCCTCCTTCCAGCAAGAAGGCCGCCAGAGTCACTCGTTCGCCCGGAGGGCAGTGCATCACCGAGAAGATCCTCTCCCATTTGGTGATCCAGTCGTGAGCATCCTCGGGGTTTGATCCCCCGCAGAAAGGAGTGGCTCCCAAACGTTGAGCCCTTTCAATGCTCGCGCATTCCATCTCTCTTTCTAGATCCTCGTCCGTTCGAGTATGAGGAATTCTCCTAGGAGGCATAACCAACTGTTAAGAGGCATAGATCAGAAAACAATATTCTTAAAAGTCGAAAAGTAACTAGTACTAATCGCTAGTCTAGCATGCTGACCAATACACTAGTACTGACCACAACCTAGTGCTCTGATACCAAGCTGACAGGACCCGCCCCGATCCCACAGGGACCACAGGGGGACGTGCCCTGCTCCCGTCTGACACCCAATAATTCATACCAATTTTAACCTCAAAACATCAAATGCATAAATAACCAAATTAAAGTCATACATCAAATCCGAATTAAACGAATGTCAGACAAGGGATGAAAACCAAAATTACAAGATGCGAGCACGACTCTAAAGTAAACCTGCGGGTACACCGCCCAACAGGGGATCAGGTACGCAGAATGTAGATCTACGCCTCAGCCTCAGGTTCCTCCTCTACCTCAGTTTCCCGACCTGGAGGGGTTATCAAAACATTAAGGGTGAGTGGACCGAAACTCAAGTTTATGAAATCGTTTGATAATTAAAACATATAATTTACCCCTCCGTTTTCCAAACATGCGTGCATCATCATTAAAAATCATAAATAATAATCATAAGGCATGTAATAAAACCATAACCATAATTTTAGTTGCTGCACTATACACTCCAATCCTGACATCCCTGATGTCTGACGTCCCTGACGTCAATAAGGTCACAATCACAAGGCTACGCGTGCCACTCGGGTCTCAATTCCGAGTTCAATCCCCGAACCCCGTTCGGGTACAGCATCCCCGATGCTTAGCGTCATAGACGCTGGACGTTCTAGACGTCCGTGACCTCTCCGGGGTACCTCATCCGGAGGAGACAGTATCATATGAATGGATCTATACAGTGCAGTACCAAATACATTTTATTGATATCCACATGCAAGCATATATATACATAGATAGAATCTGAACCAATCATTAAGTTCCATCGGACGGGTCTCAAGCCCAAATACCGTGAAATGTGCCATAACCATATTTTCCATACTATCAAAACCATTATTGTTTTTAGCATGTGAATAAGTATAATAAACCAGAAAACATTTATGCACGCAAGGGTTTAAGAAAATGGCCCACTCACAGTACAATCCTGCTAGAAACCGAACGTATACCCTCGTCCTGGTACAAATGTACAATCCCTGTCAAGTCCAAAGTATTCGTAAAGGTCAATACAAACCCCTAACATTCAACTATGAAACCCTAGACCGAAACCGGTCCGGAAAAGCCGCCCGAACGCGCTTTCCAAGGCAATAAACCTTATTTTGACCAACTTAATGATCTCCGATCGACCCGAAACCACCGTCGTTGGATCCGGATTGTCGAAACCTAAAGAATGGTGGTGGTCCCACCAGAAACACTGTTCACACGCACCCCCACGCGCCGGTCAACGCGGCGGTCAACGCTGGAACAGTCCTGCTGACGTCATCGCTGACGTCACTGCTGACGTCAGCATGACGTCATGCTGACGTCATCTGACAGCTGTCAGGTCTGATGTGTCAGACTCTGGTGCCACGTGTCAACATCCGATTGGTCCACCTCGCTGATCTGTCAGGCCACGTGTCAGATCTGACATGTGCCACGTGTCAGCACGACACTGGTCCACGTCACTGACATGTCAGTGACACGTGGCAGTCCCTGACTGGTCCACGTCACTGACATGTCAGTACTGACTGTGCACTGACATATGACACGTGTCGGCTCACGGTTGGTCCACGTCACCTGACAGGCTGACAGGGTGCCACGTCATCACCGCTGTCCTCAGACGGGTTGACCCGAAAACCTGCAACTTGGGTCGATCAGACCCGCGATCATGACCCGGTTGCCATTTCTTCATTTCTTGATCATTTTCGTTCCTTTTAATTCCTAACTACTCGTCTGAGTTCCTAGATTGGTTCTGTGTAAATAGAATGGAGAAAAACCGATAGGATCGAGGCCTACCTCGAAGAACAGAACCGGCCTCCCGTCGCAGTTGTGTCACCATCCTGAGCACCTCCGGCCACGAGTTCAATCTCAGTAGGTTCCTGGCAGTCCCTAGAGTCGATTAGGGTCCATCAAAAACAAAACTAAACGTGGGAAATGGATTTACCAAAATCTGGGTTTGAAACCGCCACGGGTTTCCCTGATTCCTTCCTCGCTGCCGTCCTCCGCCGTGGTCACTGCCGTCGCTCAGCCTCGCCAGTGAGTCCCCAATACGCAGACACGGAGAGTGGATGATTTGCTGGGATGTTTGATCAAAATGGACAGAATGTGCTCTGCGGGTATGAAATATAAAGAAATGGAGGGAAGGAAACGGACGGTCCAGATTTGATCTCCATGATTAGATCAATGGCTCAGATTAGATCAGGGGTTTTCAATCCAAGGGCTGGAATTTAAAGCTGTTTTAATTGCTATTTAATCCAATAGTGGATCTGATCCAATCTGGCCAATGGGTGAGTGACACTTGTCACTCACCAGGTGTCCTCCAATCAGATTTCCTGAATATAATATTCAACATGAAAACCGAGACACGAACCTCCCGAATTCACGTTTCTGACCATAACTTCCTCGTACGAAGTCCGATTTTGGCGTGCCGCCTGTCTACGGACTCAGGACGTCGAGGCCTACCCAACGGTCCTTGAGTCAACTGAAAATTGGTTGCCAAGAGAAAAGTCAACATTTTCACCCCCAAAAGTCCAAATTACGGTAATACCCCTGAACTTCCGATAGTCATAACTTTTTCCCTGATCGTCCGAATTGGACGTGCCACCTGTCTATGAACTCGTGACGTCCCGAACTACGTCACGGTCATAGGTCAAAGTCCATTTAGTTCATAAATCAAAAAGTCAACATTTGACCATGCCAATCACAAGGGTAAAAGCGTCAAATCACACATTAAATTACAATATTGGGATCCTCGAATTTCCGGGGTGTTACATAACACATCATATAATCTTCCTATTTTCACTCTACACACCATGCTTGGTGTCCAAGAAAGACTACGAGCTCTTATCAACTCCTTACCGCTCGAGGAATCATATATTCTTTCCAATTTGGGTTTGCTTATGAATTCCAAAAAGGATAGTTATTTAATTCTGAATTCTTTGGGAATTCTCTGCAGAAATATTTCCTAAGTTCTTGAGGATTTAGCTCTATAAATAGGACTCTTATAGGCACAACAAAAGTTCCCCTTTTTACCTAGTTTTTTTAAGCTAGCCGCAATATATATTTTTTCAGGCTTCTGTTTTGTAATTTTTTGGTTTTTTAGTTGAAAGACTTGAATGTGGAGTTTAGGAAATGAAACTTGATCATGTCTTTTGTTGTGCGCTATTATTCTTCCATTGATTTTTATTCTGAACCTTTTACTTTTATTATCAAGCTTAATGCAAGTTTATATTATGATGTTTTTCAATACAAACATGTGTGCGTAGTTTTCCTCTGGATTGGGGTTGCTTGAAGCCCTAGCCATCTAAATTCGTAGTTAGGTTTCTTGCACTTGATCGTGATTTCTATGCATGCTGAATAAATTGGATTAATATGTTTCGTGAACTTAATTTATGCCTATAAGCCTAGCTAACTTGTTTGCATATAATTATAGATGAAATTGCTTGAGTGACCATCGTATTACCTTGTGATTTGTAGCATCACATTTAGGAAGTGGACTTCTATTCTTAGTCTTAACTCTTGAAACCTAAGATTGCATGTCACTTTTCTAGGTTAATGTAGTGTCATGAAATTCCCGTAGTGGTTCTTGCATTATTTAATGGTAATAGATGTTCTAGGCCTATGCCCTATCTAAAAAATGCTAAGTAAGAGTGAATACATGTGTCGACTAAGCCAACTCCAAGTCCTAGGTCTGGGCACCTAATTCAGAGTTTGCATAGTAAATAAGTCAAGGAAATTTAATAAGGAACTATAATTGATTAGGGTCGATAGTAAGTCTTGGTTCACCTTAATCAACCAACTTCGATCCATCAATCATTTTTTTTTAATTCTTCTTTATCTACTTACTTGTGTACACACCAAATCATCAAAACCCCTCATTCATATTTTGTTTTAATTGAAGTTACATTGAATTCAATCTTAAGTGGAATAATTGTTGAACAAGTCTTCGAGGGATCAACCTGTGCGTAATACTATACTGTCATTTTTCAATTTTTTACACTTGCAAAGTATCACTAGTAGAATTGTTGACCATCTTAATTATGTTCAATAAATCATTTATCATTGTTCGATGTTGAGTGTGATCAGCTTGGTCTCCTCAAGTGGTTGATGCATTGCTGTTGTGGAGATGTCCCTAGGATCCTCTAGAGGACTGGATTGGATTTGTTTGTTAATCTATGGGTCGATAAGATCAGCTTCGTATGCCTATTCTGCAAAAGCCATGGTCTTCTCACTTGCACATGGATTGACCTTAGTTAGGGCATATTGGTAGTATGTTCTTGCTAAGAGTTTATCGTCCTTGACCTAGCTCGTTCTCATGACCATTGGAAATTTGATTAGCAATATGCATGTGGAAGTTACTGCGTTTATTTGGTTCAAGGTCCCCTGTCGAGTATGACATTGTAGGCAGTGGGATAGTCGACCACAAGAAAGGCAATGATTGCAGTTGGTATGTAGGGTGTAGTTCCTAGGGAGATTGGGTGGGAGGTTGTTTCAATTGACATTACTGAGTCCCTTGAGAAACTCAGTAATGGAGAAACATTATGATTAAGCTTCTTCTCGTCAATCCCCAACTTGCTAAAAACTTCCACGAAGAAAACATTGACAAAATCTCCATTATTTACAGGTGTCTGACCTACATCAAAGTTAGAAATTGTTGCTTGGATGATCAAAGGGGCCATCGTGAGGGAAGATTACTCCTCATTCTTCCTCCTCCAAAAAGGTAATGGGGGTCCATCATGCTCTTCTGACCTTTGTTGCTCTATCAGATTCAATGTTGAAAATCTAGTTGTTGGATTGGGTCGCTCGAATGAAGCTCTTCTTTATTCGATTGGAGATATAAGTGGAAGAGATCGTTGGTCCACCATTGATGGTGTTTATTTGAGGATGATTCTGAGTTGGTCATGCATTCTGGTGGAAATAATTGATCTTCCCCTCTTTGACTAGGCATTCCACGATGTCGCAAAAAGCTGCACACTCAACAATGGTGTGACCATTAAACTTGTGATATTGGCAAGACAGGTTTAAAATGACTGGTATTGATATGAGGATGATTATGAGTTGGTCGTGCATTCTGCAAAAAAAAAATTGATCTTCCCTTCCCTGACTAGGTATGTAATGACCCGTCCCGAATTTACAAGAATTATCGATAATTAATTGAGAATTATCGAGATTAATTGGGAATAAATCAAGGATTATCAGATGATCGGGGTGAAATTACGATTTCACCCCTAGACAGGTGAAAATGTTAACTTTTGGCCCCAGAGGTCAATTGTACGTGGACCGAGGTCCATTACGTAGATTGAGACGTTACATGTTTGTAGACAGGTGAAACGTCAAATTTCAATGTCGTACGGGAATTCTACGGGTCTAGAATGGTTAAATTGGTTTTTATAATGGCATGTTTATCGAGGAAGTGAACTTTAGACTGTTTAACAGTAGGACCCAAAATATCTAGGGTGGTCCATAGGATGAGTAACTAAGTGTCACTCACCCTATGGTCGAAGCCTTTACAACATCTCTCTCTTGTTCGAACTTACCCGAAACCACCCCCCATTTCTTAAACATCACCCTCATCAATCTGACTTCTACGTGAGGGAGAGACTGAGCTGAGAGACCATGAGAGATCAGAGAGATGGTGGTAGACGGCAGAGCCATGGAGACTGCTAGAAAACCCAGGGAAACCAGGTAACCCGTGAACTCGTCTTACGTTTGAAATTCAAACTTTGAGATTGGACGTTTGAAAACCTAAACTGAGACCTTGAACGTGTTCTGTGAGCTCTTGCGAGTCTGTAGGGATTAAAACGAAAGGGATTGGATGCGTACACATACCTAGGATGAGCTCAAAGCTGGGTCGTGAAGCTTGAGCATGGCTAGAGGTTTTTCAGGTGAGTTTGCTCTGTTTTAGGATGGTAGATCATTTTCTGGGGTGTTTAGAGTACATTCGTGGAATTGGATTGAAGAATAGACCTAAAATGGCGATTTGGGAGTCGGGTCTAGTAGATGGGTTGAACGGCCTGTTTCAGAGTCTCGGGTTGACCCGTCTGAAGATAGAAGACGATGATGTGCCTTGCCACGTCATCGTTATCAGGCCACATGGCCAACCAAAGAGCGACATGTGGCAGATTATCATGTCAAGTCAGCATCAACATGGCAAGTCCATGTCAGCGTTGACCGTCCATGTGGAGCAATGAGGTGGTTGTTAGAGATTGTCAGGCTGACGTGGTAGAGCTGATGTCAGCATGACGTCATCATGTGCGACATGGCACATGTCAGAGGGTGACACGTGGCACCAACCAAGAGGTGCCACATGGCAGGCTGTTAGAGCTTTCAGGTGTCAGAGTTGTCAGGATGGCATCAGTGGGTGATGTCAGTAGCTGACGTCAACGTTAACCGTCGTTGACCAGCGTTGACTTTCGTTGACCGGGCATTTTTATATGGTTTTTGTATGGGTTTCATATGATTTATAATGAGAATTTCTTAATGATCCCTTACGTTCTGTGTATATGGATTTTGGGAATGTTACGAATGTTTAAAATATCTAAATAGCGCATTTTGCGAAGAAATTGGGTTTATTATACTCATGATCTTTATTGAGTTTTAGGGAGATGGTTTTACCCCCATTCTAACATGTTATATAATTTTGACGGTGTTTGGTAAAATGGGTTTGTACATGAGTTTATGGATATTTAATTACTTGTTTTACAAAGTCTGTGGACATATTTGTGATATGGGGCGTAGGCCCAAGTTTTGAGTTTGATCTTCAATGTTGAACTTGGTTTGGGTTGTTGTTATGTGATCATTGGATACCTATGGTAAACTAGTTGTGAATACTTAATATATGATATGATGTGAGATTACTAGGGATATGTGATTCCCCGGAATTGTGACCATTGTGATAATGTGTGTATGACATGTGTAGCGAATGTGTGGAGACGTCGAGCCAGGGGATGCGATCCAGAGTCAGTTATCACTAAGACGTCGAGCTAGAGGCTCCAATCCTGAGCTGGATATCACTCACACGTCGAACCAGGGGCTTCTATACTGAGTCTGGTATCATTCAAACGTTGAGCCAGGGTCTCCAATCCTGAGTCGGATATCACTCAGACGTCGAGCCAGGGGCTCCAATCCTGAGTAAGTGTGTGATGCCTACCAGTAGTGCCTTATGATGTGTTGATTGATTTTGTGCGTATGTATTGTTGATGAGTTTACTATATGTGAGTTTTGTGTTGATTTTGGTTATGGATTGATTGTGTGGGTGATGATATTATGATATGAGACAAAGGTGGGGGTATGAGAATGTGTCACATTTTTTATTTACTGCTATGTGTCCAAATGTTTTTAAACATGAGTTGGTTTTACGGTGATTGCATCAGTTTTCTTATATATTGTTTTGTTGGAAAGAAATGGTTTTAAATTGATATGCATGCATGCATGCTTTGAAAAAGGAAGGGTAAACATATGATTTCAGAAATTGATTTTCCTAAACTGTTTATTTTTGTCCATTCACAAGTTTTTTGTTGTTTTTAACACCCTCTAGGTTGATCCCGGATGCGGGCTGTAGTAAAGACAGAGAATTCACATTGCTATCGACAAACGTGGATAAGACAATCGAGAATTGGGCGACATTCGAGGAAAGTCCTTACGCTATTCTCGCCCCAGCTTCATCGAGATACGAGGGAGGCAGAGTTCCTCCGACATGATCGGGAGATTTAATGGTTGCTCGGTACGAGCAGATATTTCTGGTTTTGGTTCGGTTCGCACTAGGTCTTGGGAGTCGTCAAGTTCATGTTAGGTCTTGGGAGTAAGACTTGAGTGATGATGCAGCATCTTGGATGGATATGAGTTTGACGGAATCCCATAGAGATCAGATGATTCCAAATAATGCCGAGGGCATCTAGATGATGCATCGACCAGGGGAATTTTCAGAGGGATGCTTCTAGCTCCAAGTCTTCGAATGGCAATCGTACGTCTACAGTGGTCGATGAGCGGGATGGAGAAGGTCCCGAGAGTGCCAGTTGATATTAAAGTTATCGTTCCAGTCCGGTGGGACTTGAGTAGAGACAGGAGTTGGTCTTACCTTGGCGAGTATGCACGGATGTTGGTGGAATACAGACCCACACACCTTATCTTCTGAAGTTGGTATAGGAGTGGATCCCATTGGGTTGGGACAGTGGTATCAGTAATCTGACTGGTAATGTGATTAGATCACCTACTTGATTCGAGTAGAAGGTTCTCCCTTGATAATTGTGATTTGGATGTGATCTTATGGATGGATTGGTGGGCTACCCATTACCCATCTATTGAGCACTGAGGAACCGATGGTATTTGGTAGTCCTGAGTGGTCATGATTGGTCTTTTGGAGGGACTAGAGGAGATCACTAAGGAAGAGTATTCAAGTTTTTACAAGTGTCTTACCAATGACTGGCCATAGGATACTTCTTTCGGGAGCTAAGGTTTGGAGGCCAGGAAAATAATATAGAATGATTGTTCGGGATATGGGATACGTGTTGTGAAGTCCCAGATGGCTCAGTAAGCTTGAGGAAGATGTCGGTTGTGTCGACATCCTAGTGGTATTCCTTGCAGGATTTACCGAGGTTGCTACCTCAGAGGGAGGTTGAGTTACGATAGACTTGAGAGTGTAGCACAGATACCCTGTTGGAAATGGTTTGGACTTGACTCAAAGTCAAGAATTTGGTTGAGAGACATGCTTTGGATTCATGTATTGTATGCTCGGATATGTGATTCCCGAATGGACTTCAGAAGTGAAATTCCCGAGATGGCTTACGATTAATATTGGGATGATAGTTGGCCATCGTGAGTTGGTAACATAGTATTAATGATGATACTGCTAAGGTATACCAAGAACTCATACTAGTTGAGATAAAAATGGATTAAGGAATGTGGACGAGTGTTGATTCCTGGTTCTGATACCATCATTGAGAGATTGGTGGACGTTCTGAGGAACGATATAGCTTTGGATTGACATCAGTTAACCACGATAACTAAGTTTGGATTTACTCAGACACGATGAGTGTTATTGACTTTTGGGTGGAGGCTTTCCTCTGGGAGTGTAGCCTATTGACATGATTGACTCGAAAGGGAGTCAATCTCGTGTGAGATGTTAATTGAGTGAGTAGAATACTAATCACTGTTCTAGTTTGACTCTTTTGGACATTAGTGGGAGTTTTCTGCAGTGGCGCGTGTGCATGAGAGTTGGACTCACCACCAAAAGAACCAGAAGTAGAAACAGCCCTCTTCGGAGCTCCCTAGCAAACAAATCCTCCCCTTGATGCCCCTAGTGTCGTACAGAACCATATGGTGGCTGCTAGGATTCCACCAAGCTTATCTCCACCTAAGATGCCACAACTGACAGAGTCCGGAGTGTGGTGAATCCTCCAGCCAACACCATCGTCCGAATCTTTCTCCGAAGACCCGACATAAACTGACGAATCCTCATCACCTCAGTTGCCACTGTACCCTTTATGAACTGGGCAAAGAAGAACGCCTTTATCTAAACCATATGCTCAGGAGAGCAACCCACCACCCGAAAGATCCGTTTAAAGCGTGAAATCCACTGATAAGCCACCCTGGTATCTAATCTACCAACAAACTCAATGGCTTCAAGCTACTAGGCCCTCTCTATATCTGTCCCCCCGGGGATCCTATCCCTCTGCACCAACACATCCAATGTCTAACCAAACTGATCCAAATCTTTTCCCATCTAACTTTCCTCTCCTCATCCTAGCTACCGGGCTAATGACGGGGCTATCGTCATGGAGGCATCACGTCTAAAATGAAACTATATGCACACCTAGTGTGCGAACCCACATAAAGTAACCCAGTACTCTGATACCAAATTGAAAGGACCCCCTCGATTCATGTGAGAGGACCTGCTCCCATTGACACAAACACTATAAAATGACCAAAGTATCCTCAACTCGAATAAACATACATACCTAGTTTCAGACAAGGGATACTACCACATCCTACTCAGGATAACCAGAGTGCACCGACTCACATGATACCTCAGCCTCTATACAACCCCCGTCCGTAATCAACCTGGAGGGTACCAAAACCATCAAAACCGTGAGTGAACAAAAAAAATAAGCCTTTGAAAAACCATTTCCCGAAGTAAACCTTTTCCCCTTAGTTTTATGAAAACATGCATGCATAACTGAATAAATCATTGCCTTCAGATAAAACCGTAAAACATAGAAATAATAGGTCCAACCCAAATCAAATAAAAACAAAATAAAAGTCCTTAGCCCAAATTTCTCGATAATCACCGACTCTAAGCCATTTTGAAAACTTTTGGACACACCGCTAGTCATAAAAACCAAATACCATCCCGTTGGTCCAACTAGTTATAAGTCAAACCTCGTCCCGATGGTCGACCCAGCCCACTAGTCCAACTAGCATCCCATCTGTACTACTGACTAACTACCACTGACTCTACGGAGTCCAGCTCTGTCGGCACGTGTCAAGTCCAACTCTAACCACGTCTGAGTCCATCCCTGGGAATCATCGGAGTATAACTCCGGAATAGTGATCCAATCACCTGAGGTTGACCAAATCAGAAAAAAGTATCTAAACCAAAACACATTTTAACCCTGGCACTAGCCCAAAACAGTTTCTATCCCCAAGTACCAGTCCAAAGCATTTACCTCCTATGTACCAGCCCCAAACCCGGTTTCCAAAACCACTTGTAAAACCTGTGTCCAGAAAACCACAACCGAATATCCATATATGTACCAAACTCCGGAATTTATCCAGAAATCACATAACATTATAAAACCATTTCATAGCCACCCAAACCATATTATAAATCCATATAAATAAGTAAATATGCATGCATCACAGTTATGAAAGAAAATGTCCTCTCATAGTACTGTCGATCACCCAAATCTCGAGCTATAAGCTAACCTGAAGTCTGTGGGGCTTCCTGGCCTGTCAAAGTCACACTCGAGGGTTACCCACATTCTATATAAGTCCATACATGAAACCCCTAAAAAACTCCAGAACTGAAAACACATCCCCAAAGCGCATCCCAAGGAGAGAAACCTTCAAAAACCACCACCAAACGACCTCTAATCGACCTGACCCCACCCCTATTAGATTCATGAGGTGAAAACCTTTGAAATAAGACCAATTTCACCTCAAAATTTGAGCCCATACGCCCACATGCGCTAGCCAAAGTTCCCATGTGTTGGTCAACACATGTGACGTCAGTTGCTAATATCACTCGCTCATGTCAGCCCTAGGATGTCGTGGCTTGCCACGTGTCATAACACCCTGACACAATTGTCACGTGGAACACCCTGGCTCATGCCACGTGGCACCACTAGCAGCTTTCCATGTGGCATAAACTGTGCCACGTGTCACCTCTACCATATGGCACCCACCGTAAGTCAGATGATGTCATCATGATGTCCCCTGGTGATGTCATCATTACACCATGTTGACGTCATCGGGTCATAAGAGAAGACGGTTGCACCGCCACGAGTGCCTCTGTGGCCGACCAGAAAACCTCTAGTGATGGTCCAATCTTCAAACCCTTATATCTCCCTCATTTCTCAAACAAATCAGATGTTCTTACATGGATTCAATGATATGGGCTCCCAAAGTTTCGGCCACACCTTCCTTCCTCACCACGACCACCACCAACCTGTTCCACCTTCCAAACTTAGTCCATTGTGATCATGAGAGTCCCAAGAACACGATCCCAGCCTCATTTCACTCTTGAAAGCCCTAAAAAACAAGATGGGAATTAATGGTGGTATGTGTGTTATTTTGTGTGGGTTTGCAAGGATTTGAGGGGAGAGCGCAAGAATGAGAGTGAGACAAATAAATCCTTATCCAAACCTTCTCAAAATATCTCCAAATTTTCCTTTCCCAAAATAGCATTTCCTTATTTAGTAAGCCAAGAAAAACTCCAAGGGCAAAACTGTCCATCTAGCCTAATTAAATCCCAAAAATTTGTAGAAAATTCTCAAAAATCCCTTAATTATGGGTCGGGTAGTTACACCAAGGGTCCCAATAGCTGATGTGAGTCCTTACCATGTTACTGAGCTCGAAAATAGGAAGGTTTCAACACAGATGGGCTGAGGAAACAAACTTGAAAATCTTAGCCGAAGAACAAGGAATTAAATAACATGTTTGGGTGATTTTTTCTTAAGTTTAAGCTTATAGATTTCTTCCTTATAGTCTTTAGATTTATTTGGACATTTATAACACATAAAACGGTGAAGAAACAAATGAGTTTGAACCGGGTCATATGGTCGCGGGTCATATGACCCAAAAACGCGACCCAGTGAGAGGCTGAAGGAGATAAACAGTAGAGCGCATGGTCCACAAGCGCAGTGAGGTTTCCAAGCACATGAGGGTGCGTGAAGCTCCATCTCCATATATGGTCAACATACAATTTGATCTGATTGATGTTACGAATCCAATGATATAGTTTTTGAGGCGATCAGATATCGTCTCGGGGTAGTTTTGACTGTCAGAAGGTTTAGGTGTTATTTTAATTCACTTAAAAATCCTGGAAAATTAGGAGGTTAGAATATGAGTTATGTGACTTAGGTAGTAACCCTAAAATTGAATTATGACAGGTGAGAGAGGTTTCGAGAATTATGGAAAGGCATGCAAGTCGGCATCAGACTGCGAGGATCGAGGGTGAGTGGACCCTTTCTTTATTCAACTTATTATGCAAGCATATTTAAATGCTTTAAGTGGTTTTCTATGTGATTTTGGTGATATTTAATTGATTGGAATTTTATATGACTTTTGAGGATTTTCTGGATTATTTTAATGGCACCTTTTACGAGATTGTGCTCGAGTTGTGTTTTGGGCTTAGGTCGGGGGTTTTAAATTGTGATTTTGGTTGAAAATGTTTTATATGCATTTTAAGTGTGTTTCTTGATAATGGAGATTTTTGAATGATTTTACAATAATTGTTTAATGCACGTTTTACAAAAAAAATCGTATTTGTTGTGTTCTGGATATTCGGGATTCTGAATTGGGTTTTGGAATCGATATAAATTCTAAGAATATGTTTTCTTGGTATTGGTGATGTGATATGATGTATTGGGGATAATCTCCTAGGATTCCAATTTGGGTGGTAGTCTCGGACGTCGAGGTAAAACTATTTTTCTCGAGAATGGTTTTGTGATGGGTTGTCTCAGACGTTGAGGTACATCTCTTTTTTTCCTGAGACTAGTGTTAGGAAACTCAGGCGTCGAGGTAGAGCTCATTTTCATGAGTCGGTCCCCACTCAGACGTCAAGTTAAAGCTCATTTTCCCGAGTGGCTTGGCCTACCAATAATGCAGTTATGATATGATGATTTTTTGTGGTTTGTACGTATTTCGAGATTTCATGTTATTTATCCATTTTTCTAAGATTTATTGACTTGTCTTGCACATGCATAAATTTTCTGAAAATGAGGGTAATTACTTATGTTTTACGATGTGTTTTTTAAACTATGTATTAAAATATTGTTTTTAGTTCCAATCACATGCTTTCCTGGCTTTGAAACCTTACAGGGTCGCTGAACGAAAATCAAGGCAACTTGACGGGCAGAGGCATGAGCTAGCGAGTTGCACGTGTATCCCTGATCTGACACGGTTTGAGGTTACATTTGGTATTTAATGTTACTTGTCAGATAGGAAAAGGCATGGGTGTGGTTTACGAGGTGTTTTTAGGTTTAGGTCCTGTCAACTTGGTATTAGAGCTTAGGTTCTGAGATGTGTTTGAAATTATCATGGCTTCATGATGTGAGCCTCGTGCACGGCCTGTTGTGAGACGAGAATAGGAGCCTCGGGGTAGTCTTAATGCTGGATATTAACTTGGTTGTGTAATAGGTGTTGTTCATATGATTCACATGGATTGGCTTGAAGTGTTATATGTGTGGTATGGAAGTATGTTTTCTTGTTATTTGTGATGTTGGATTATCAGTCGAATAGTGGATGTCGTGTATTGATAAGGCAAATACTTGTAGGACTTCAGATAATAAGTAAGAGTCCAGATATTTGTTGCCAGGGTTGACCCGAGTGTGCTAATGAATACGTTGTGTTTAAGGTTTAAGGTAATGAAAGTTCTTATGTTGGAGATTAAGTGTATTAGTAAAAGCGTGGACTACGAATACCAAATTGGGACTCCAGTAGGAGTCAGGACACTTAAATTAGGATTGGAGATAAGTCGAAATGTTGGTACGGACTCGAAAAATATTCTGAGCTAGGAGGTTAAGACTCGAGAGGAGTCGCAAAGTGGAATTGTGTGATAATATGATGGTATAAGTTGTGTGATATGAGTAGCCACTCAGACGTCAAGCCAGGGGCTTCGGTTCCTAAGTGGATGGTGGTTGGTTGATCTCAGACGTCGAGTCCGATTCCTGAGACTAGTATGGGGATGTTGACTCAGATGTTGAGCATGGCTCCAGTTCTTGAGTCAATTCTCACTCAAATGTCGAGCTAGGGGCTCCATTTCCTGAGTGAGGAAGTGAGGTTGTACTCAGACATCGAGCATGGGGCTCCAGTTCCCGAGTGTTGTGCAGAAATACCCACGAGGGAAATGTGTGTTGGATATTTGATACTCGTTGTAGAATGTGAGATGTGAATTATGAGATATGGATAGTACTCGGAATACAAATTGATTGAAATTAAATACAGACTAGTGAGATACGTGTTCAGTGATATGATTGGTAAGATGGAAATAATATGATTGATATTTAGTTTGAAAAGGTTAGCCATATGAATTGTTGTGATGACTTTATGATTGCCTTGTGTTACTAGTAGCGATGATTTAATGGCATGAACTGATTTTCACGTATTATGAGGTAATAAAACGATTTCCTATGTGATTTTGATGATGTGTGGTTCATCAACATCTTTATACAATTTTAGTGATTTGTTTGGTTATTACTGCACGCTTTACAAAGTTTTAGAACAAAGTATGTTTTTGGCTTCGGGACATGGATTTGATTGTGGATGTGATAAATGACTTCTTTGGATAACTTCGGGATATGTGATTTAGGTATGTGTGGTTGTAATCTGAATTGTTATATCGAGGATAAGTTTAGCTCGGTTCTAAAATTTCGAGGATGAATTTTTTTAAGGATGGGAGATTTGTAACGCCTCAGATATTTAAGAGAATGAGAAATGACCATTTTGTTCCTAAAAGCCAGAGAGTTGACTTTTTGATCAAAAGTGAAAATGTTGAATTTTTGATCAGGTATCTTTTGGGAATTTTGAAAAGCCTGTTACGAAAGTCTCGGCCTCTTAAGTACATAGATAGGTGGCATGTCAAAAATGGAGTTTCGATGAGTTCGATATGGGCTTAGGAAGTGCAAGGGCATATTGGTAATTATGACATGGGCGGTATCCTAGTAATTTCACAAAGGCCTAGGATGTTCTAGAATTCTACCAAATGTTCTCCATTTTTCCCTCGACCGGTCCTCCCACCGACTTACACACAAATATATAAGTGGGTGTGTGTGTTATTGAGGAGGGGGAGAGAGTTCGATGGAGCATGGTCGAACCCATGCTCACCGTCCACCCGTGAGCCAAAACAAAAACCAGAGGAAGTGAGTGGCAACTAGGGATGGCTAGGAAAAGGAGAGATAAGGGAGAAAAAAGAAAAAGAGTGGAAAACTAATAAGAAACGGGGAGGAAAAGTGATAGTCGTGAGGAGGAAAACATGGAACTCGTAGGCTTCCTATTTCAGCTTTATGGTTTTGGGCATGAGAACTGATAAACAAGTGACCCATCGTTCTCCTAGTGTCCTCAGGACCATTTTAAGACAAAACTAATGGAGTTTGGATGCAGAGGAAACACAGGTTTGAACCTGGGAATATTAACCGAGACACAAGAAGTTGGGACATGTTCTCAAGGCGAGATTTCTTCATTATAAACTTGCAGACCCTCTTAAGAAGTTCATTAGATGAATTTTGATGATTGAAACAAAAAAAATGAGCAAGAAATAATGGCGTTTCAGTCGGGTCTTACCGTGGGTGGCGGGCGACCCGGTTGCAAGAAACTAGGTGTGGAATCCAGGTTGAAGATGAACAGTGGTGGCGCATGGCCACCACGCGCAGAGGGAAAGAACGGCGTGTGAGGGCGCATCCGACCCTATCTCTTGATGTGTTCAACATGAAAGTTATCCCTTTGAATTTTCTGAGTTTAATGGTGTAGTTTCTGAATTAATTTGTTCATGTCTTGATTTAGTTTCGAATTTCCAAAATAATAGGCTTTATTTAAACTAATAATTGTTATAATGACATTAAATATGAATTAGGGGTAATTTGATTATTCCAAAGGGATGTTGGAAGTAAGTTATGATCATATTAAGGTTTATATATTAAGGTTGTGTGATCATGTGATTAAGTGTCATAAGCATCAATTATTTATGGCAAAATCAGAAATCTAAGGAGTTTCAAGAAATTATTTGAGAATCCGTCGCCTTTCTTGGGGAGTGGGTTGGGCGTGGGCAGTACTTAGGGACAGGTCTTGCCATTACGAGTGTAATGGTACAATTTTTGAGACAATCAGATATCATCTCGGGCTAGTTTTGACAGTCCAAAGGTTTATGTTTGTTTTTAATTCTGTTTAAAAAACTGGAAAAATTATGGGATTAGCGTGTGGGTTAATTGGAATGATTTATGACCCCGAGGAGTGGTTGTGACAGGCTACTAGGGTCTTAAGAATTACAAAAGTGCGTGCAAGTCGGTTTTGAATTATGCAGACCGTGTGTGAGTGGACTTTCTTTTCCATAAACTCCTATGCATGCATATTTATATGGTTTTACATGATTTAATATTTAATTTTCTTGACAATGATTTAAGTATAATTTTATATGATTTTTGGTATTTTACGGAAATTGTTATATTGCATGTTTAAGAGAATTTGACATATTTCGTGCTTTAGATTTTTACTGGACTCTAGATTGGTTTTAGAGTCAATATGAGATTTCTAAATGGATTTGGTGACATTTGATTTTTTGGGATTTATATACGAGATTTACAGATTTTATGAATTATTTTAATGGCTCGTTTTACGAGGCTGGTATACGTTGTGTTTTAGGTTTAGACTCAGTTTTCTGAACCTGGATTCGGGCTGTGAAACTGATGTGTGTTGGAAACAAGGATTGAAATATCGATATCGACGGATATATCGCTAGTCGAATTTATGGATATCTCGCCCTAAATATCGATATCGATATTAATATCGTTTACGATCAACAAAAATGACGGAAATTGGGTCCAAAAGTTGGAAATTTAGAATAAAACTTTGGGAAAAATTTAAGTACCCAATAATGGTTATATATGACTAATAAAAACTATAAAAAGACTTGATATAATAAATATATGATGAATCATATGATAGAATATAGGTCTGCCGATAACTAACAGTATAAAATCTTAAAGATAAACTTAAATTAAAACATAATTGTATTGATAATGTTGCACTAAGAATACTTTACACATTGAACTACATTAAAAACAAGTAGAGTGTCTACCAGATTGAAAATTAGATTGGTCTTCATCTATCAAGACACAAAAGCTTTGCCAAGTGATGCTACTTGACCAAAAGAAAATGTGTTGTTGGACATAGTATTTGTATACCTCCTTTGAATGACCTACTTTTCCTCCATAGATGGGGTAGTTAGGATTTACCCAACTAACTTCTCCATAATCTTCATTGAGATGAGGATCTTCATAGCCTCCATTACCATGTGGCATTTGAGAGAGATGAGTGTCTAACTGGTGGTAACTATATGGACCATAAACATATGGATCATTTGAGTTGTTACTAGGATCGGTGCCCAAACTCATTGACTCAAAACTAATTTCCATGGAATCCTCAGAAGATGAGTTTCCATAACCTTCATATATGTTGCGTGTCCGAGTGTAATCTTTTTTAACACCACCGATTCTTACTCCTCCTTCTCTACAACCATGATCATAATATTGAGTGGCATGAATGAAATCCGCCTCTCTAGTAAATGGGCTCAAGGGTGCATATGTTTCGGATACATGTTCATTTCCCCGGTCATCATCCCCTCCGTCATCCTTGTCTTCATCGTTTGTCTCAACATTATCTCCTCCATCATCATCATCATCATCATCATCATCATCTGTATATTTATTGTGATGTAGTCCCTAACTAATAGCATCAGCTCTCAAGTCACGTCCAACGGTAGAACCAAGCATTGATCTCTCCCATGAAGACATCTCATGCTCACTTCCTACTTCCTCACTCCCCACTTCTTCAGATAGTACTCTATCGACATTAACACCATGTTCACTAGCAAGATGGGCTACTCGAGGGTTAGGACTTCCTCTATCATCATCCAAGTGAGTTGGCATAATCCATGCTTGAAGTGGATCAACTTCATTACCTTCCATGTGTTGACCAACAATTTCCAAAAGGTCAACGTAGTCTTCTTCCACAACTTTACTATATTCAGATTCTTCATCTCTTAACTTGAGTTTTATGTTATAATAACAGAAAACAAGTTGTTCTAACTTTGAATATGCGAGACGATTTCTTTGCTTTGTATGAATTAAAGTAAATGTACTCCAATTTCTCTCACATGCCGAAGATGAAGCCGTTTGTGATAATATACGAATTGTAATTTTTTGCAAGATTGGAGAAGCTTGGCCATATAGTTCCCACCACTCCGCTGTCAATATCAAGTTTAATGTAAGAGGCATTATAAAGTGCTAATTCATACAGTATCAAGTTAAATGCAAGCATATACCTGGGGGCATTGTCGTTCGTGATTATATAGTCATAGGTGAATGAAATGTTTTCCGACCATCTCTAAAGTTGATCAACTACAGTAAGAATGGTGTTACTATCATGTCATAGATGTACAGATTCCAAAATATCAAGGTTCATATATGGTAGTGAACTTATGTCTATTCCAAAATTTTGTAAACCCAATTGCCCATTTGGATTCAGTTTGAGGAATACTTGTTGAATTGATTGGACGAGATAGGAGTCATGTCCAACACCTGCTTGATATTGATATCGGGGATTCAAGTAATAAGCTGCAAATCATGAATGAAATTTTCTTAGTAAACAACAATAAAATAAAATATTAACAAGTTCAATAAGATAGAAATATAACAGCGGCATGTAAGGGATGCACTAATGTTTTTTCCCATTGCTCTTGTATGATTTTGAGGACCCACTTCTTTCCTTTAAGATGGGTTATCTTTTCCTTTATTCGATTCAACATATCATACAGGATTGGCATGATTGGGACTACCTCTGTATCAAAAATTTGAAGGATGCAGTATAAAGGTTCATATATTGACTGCATCATCTCCAAGGACTCCCAGAATCTTTGGTCGAGGATATGAGCCTCAACCCTCTTTCCTTCCACTTTCCTACTCAGTGGGCTACTGTAACGACCCGTCCCGAAATCCATGATTAGAGTCGTGACTAATCACTATTAGTGAGGTTAATCGTTGATTAGTTAGGCGAAATCGGATGAACGATGCAAAATGATCGTTTTGCCCCTAGGCGTGGGCAAAATGTTGACTTTTCGTTCGGGCGGTCAAATGGACTTTGACCGATGACCATGACGTAGTTCGTGACGTCACAAGTTTATAGACAGGTGGCACGTTCAATTCCGACGTTCGAGGAGAAAGTTATGACGTTCGGAAGTTTAGGGGCATTTTGGTAATTTTAGTTAAAAGGGGCAAATAGTTGACTTTTTGACCGGGATGTCCGATGGCGGAGAGCCAAGGACCGTTACGTAGATCGGGACGATACGAATCCATAGACAGGTGGCATGCTGAAATCGGACTTCGAACGGGGAAGTTATAGGTCACGGAAATTCGATTTCACTATGCACGTACTTCGAGACGGTGATGATTTGGCAAAATCTGATTGGGCTAGATATTTTAGGTGGGTCCCATGGATGAGTGACAAGTGTCACTCATCCTATTGGTCCAAACCCCTAAAATTATTTCTAATATTTTATAATTAACCTTTTTATCACACAATCCTATCCATCCATTATCAATTAATCTTTAAATCCCCACCCTTCAATTAATCATTCCACTTCTCTCACCAGATTTCATTATCTTCATTCTTCTTCATCCTCATAACTCGAAAACATATATCCCCCATATTCTTCATTTTCTTCAAAACCCACAAATCACACCATCACCACCTATTCTACATTGCTATGACCGTGTGAGAGATAGTGAGAGGCTGAGATGATGAAGGACTGGGACTAGGGACGGTGGCTCACGGCGGAGCTCAACCCGTGAGGTAAGAATATTCAAAATTCTAAAATCGGTTTTGTTGGTTTTTATTCGATTCTAAGGATTGGGAAATATTTCTGGGGACTCTAGGAGTTGAATAGGATTGATTTTGGGGCTTAGGATGGCCGGGAAGAGCCGTGAACAGCGGGAGAAAATCCAGCCACCATGGCCGATCGGAAAGGCACGGTTTTGGTGGTTTTTGCTCGAGTTTTAATGTCCAAAATGATAGGAAATAGGATTAGGAACATTTAAGGATTAAAAAGAGTGAAATGGACCTAAAATGGACCCTGAACCGGTCCAAGAACCAGGGAAAACCGGTTCGTCTCAAGGTTGAAGACGATGAATAGTACATGCGCGTGGGCTTCACACGCAGGTGGCTTTCTAGGGCGCGTGGGGGCGCGTGAACAGTAATTTTGGGAAAGTTTCAACACGTGAAATCTTCTATTCGATGTAACGAACATTTTGGGACTGGTTTCGTGTCGATCGGACACCATCTCGATATGTTTCGGGGCATCGGAAGGTTTAGGGTCGGTTTAAAAATAGTTAAAAATATCGAAAAATTACGGGGCTTTAGTAGGAGGTTAATTAAGTAGTTAGTAACCTTATATTATGATTTGGACAGGTTCGGGAGTCCCGGTGATGGTGATTGGCTCTGGAGAGCCGTATGACACGCAAATCAAGGCGGCAGCTCGGACGGTCTGTGAGTGGACCTTGGTTTTCTAAATTGGTGCATGCATAAATGTTTATTATATGTTTTAATACGTGTTTGATGATGCCATGGGTGCATTTGTATGTGGTTACGTATAGGCACGTATTTCGAAGTTTCGGCCCTATACGATGCCTATACGGGTCGGTATTTCTTTACTGGTTTAAATGATTTGAATTTGGATTTCCAAAAGGATAAACTCGGGTATGAGACCCATTTGGTTTTGTCTCGGGCATATGACCTCAAATATCAGGCACGGTGCCCAGCTGATGTCCTATGTTCGGGCACGAGACCCATGTTACTTTACGGTTTTGATTTCAGGTCAGGGAACCTTAAATGGATTTCCCGGTTCATGACGGTTTATGGGAACCGGCATGAACCCTTGTTATGGTATCGTGGTTCATGACGGATTATGGGGACCGGCATGAACCCTAGTTATGTTATTATGGTACATGACGGTTTATGGGAACCGGACATGGAGGATATGGTCTATATGTATATGAACTGGATATTATGGATCATGACGGTTCAGGGGAACCGGGCATGGATATTTGTATTATGTATATATATGTGCATATACCTTCCTTTACTTCTATTATCTCCTCCGGGGAGGGTCGTTGGCCTGGGTGGACCCCGGAGTAGTCACGGAGCACCGACTGAGTGGAGTCACCCCCAGTTGGGCTCCTTACTCTCAGGAAGGCTATGATTACTATAACCTCGAGTAGGATCAGTAGTCTGCGGACATTGACCTTGACTTTGAGAAGACTCGGATTGAGACCCTGGTAGCACGCGCGTAGCTTTGGATACCGTGACAGGATTGGTTATGTGACTTATATGTATATATGATATATGAGATGTGATGTGCGATTACACAGGTTTTGGGCTGAGTCCCGTATGGTTTTGGGCAGTGACCCGTATGGTTAAATCTTTACGATTCTTTGATATGTGGTGTGCACATGATTTGAGCAGTGGCTCGTGTCTTTGGTTTCAGTATGGTTATGGTTATGGGCTGAGTCCCTTATTGGTTTCTTATGGATTTGGGCAGTGGCCTGTATATTTGATTTGATTATGGTTTTGGGCTTAGTCCCACATATGGTTCCATTTGGTTAAATGGTTTTCGAATGCATGCATACTTTTTAGTGAAGGGTACAAATGTCTTTATGGAAATGTTTTTATAAACTCTTGTTTTGTCCATTCACAGATTTTAATGTTTGGACTGCCTTTCAGGTTGATATCGGATGTGGACTGTAGCAGAGACCGGGATATCACATACCTCTTCCGGATCCTGGCGTACTCTGATAGCCCGGGAGGGCAAAGGTTGGAAATATCCCTTGTCTGACACTTCGTGTCAGACGGGAGCATGGTCATCTCGTGTTAATCCCGGGGGGATTGGGATGGGTCCTGTCAGCTACCATGCCATTGATCACTGGTAAACAATCTTCTAAGGCTAACTTTATGCTTAACTATACTGTTTATACAAATATAGTTGGTTGCAAACCTTGTTGCACCAGGACGAACCAAGTCACCTTGACAAAATTCATGCATCTGAGCTAGTAACCATAGATGATTATAAATGTAGTTAGTTATCTGCCTAACATTTTTTATGATGAGTGCCATTGTCTCATTCTTTCTAATATCTTCAAATATTAGGTCGATACAATGGGCTGCATAAGGAGTCCAATAGATCGGATACGTCTTCATCAGTTCTTTTCCAGCCTTTTTGAAGTTCGACCCATTATCAGTTACGATCTGTACAAAATTTTGTACTCCAACCTCCTGAAAAACTTCCTTCAACAAATTTTGTATGTACAAATAGTCTTTATGGCTTTTGGAAGAATCAATTGACCTGAGAAATACACATTATGTTACATCCATAAGTTTCTCATTGTCGATTTTGTTGCTCCACATACGCCGTCATATATTCATACTCCATAGAAAGATATTTATTTTTCACTTCATATGGAGAAGGAGTGGACACGCCTTCACTTGCAAACCAAACCATAAGTTAGCATTTAATGCTATTTCATAAGCTAAATAAAAATGTATCATAAATAAATTTATTAAATACCTGCTCGTTGGGCTTCAATAATTATGTTCTTGAAATGATGAAAGTTGGCTTTATTTTGAGCCACACCTTCATATATAAAAAATTTGCTTATGTATCGACCCAACTTCTTTTTCGTCCCTTTCCACATCGATTTTACAGTCTTCTGTTGTCTTCGTGCGTTTTTGTAGAGTTTTGGTTCTGCGTTTTTATTTTACAATCTTTAGTGACTGACACATCTGTTGAGGTTGTTGACGACTGCTAATGCCTCTTTGAGCACCAAAATGGTACCACCTCCATAAGTGTCAATACTTCGCCGTGCCTCATCTCTCGATGCATTTATAGCAAAACGATATATTGCTCTCTCAGATCTATGCAAATCTGGTGGATAAGCGAATCCATCATCATCCTCTTCATCATCGCTATCATTAATCTGAATGCTCTGTTGAGTGTCCAGTGGACCTCCTCTCAAGCCAACTCGTATGTTCTCACAAATCATATACTTATTCTGTTTAGCAGTATCATTACTTTTGATCCATGCTCTGACCTCATCCCTAATAGCTTTAGGTACATCTTTGCATTTTTGAACATTTTTTTCGGATCAAAACCTGCTAGATGAAACTTTAATTGCGTTATGCCTCCACTCTGGAACTGATGTTGACAAAACGAACATATAACACCGTTTTTATTTCCAGGAATCGCAATGGCATATTTCCATGCTGGGTCAATTCGTCCAGGTATTGGGCAGCTTTCACTTGCACTTGCACTTCCACCAGACATTTTATGAAATTTAAGTTACATGAAAAATAATTAGAATTTGATAATGACAAATAATAATAATAATAAAAATACAAATAATAATAAAATTATTTCAATTAGAATATATATTCTAAGTTAGACTTTGATGTTGATAAAAAATTAAGGAGCAAAAACACATATATTCATAATTTTAAGATATATTCTAAAATAAAACATATATTATAAATTATAATAAATATTACCAAATATATGAATTACCCCATATTTCATATTAAAACATACATTACTAAACATATTTAGTAATAAATGATAAATTTATTAATAATAAATGATAAATTTATTAATAATAAATGATAAATTTATTAATAATAAATGATTACCAAATATATTACCAAATATATGAATTAAGCCATATTATTTACATGAAAAATAATTAGAATTTGATAATGACAAATAATAATAATAAAAATACAAATAATAATAAAATTATTTCAATTAGAACATATATTCTAAGTTAGACTTTGATGATGATAAAAAATTAAGGAGCAAAAACACATATA
Source organism: Prinsepia uniflora (assembly GCA_032719365.1). NCBI lineage: Eukaryota > Viridiplantae > Streptophyta > Magnoliopsida > Rosales > Rosaceae > Prinsepia > Prinsepia uniflora. The sequence goes on along the minus strand of CM064868.1, from coordinate 33,368,822 downwards.
TTCATAATTTTAATATATATTCTAAAATAAAACATATATTAAAAATTAAAACAAATATTACCAAATATATGAATTACCCCATATTTTATATTAAAACATACATTACTAAAACATATTTTACCTAATAATACATTTTGAATTAAAAAAAAAAACTTTTAAGGCTTAATTTTTTTTAATGCATATTCATAATTAAAGAACACAAACACATATATTCATAATTTTAATACATATTCTAAATTAAAACAAATATTACCAAATATAAGAATTAAGCCATATTTTATTTTAAAACATACATTACTAAAACATATTTTAGTAATAAATGATTACCAAATATATTACCAAATATTACCAAATATATGAATTAAGGCTTAACCGCTAAGTAAATATATATACCATCTTTAAAATTTACTTACTAATATATGTTTAAGCATAATTAATTTTTAAATACTAATCTATGTTTAAGAAGACTTTAATCATATAAATAAAGGGGTTTAAAAAAAGTAAAAGAAAAATTAGTGAAACATAAAATGCAACTTTTCATCCTTGGGTTATTTAACCTCAACATATCGATCTCTCTGGATTCGATCGCGTGGGTTCGTTGGAGCAGATCAGACGACAGAGTCGTCTAGCGTCGTCCCTGGTGGCTGAGGCAGCGAAAGTGAACCGTGAGGGCGGCGAGACGACGCGAGGTGATGAGATGGGTGGCGGCCGTCGAGGGTCGAGTCATCGTCGGTGGAGTAGGTAGTAGCTGAGTACGCGACTGAAAGAAGCGGAGAACCGAAACAGAGGGAGGGTTCAAATGGTGCTGTGCTTCCGACCATCGACAGATCACGAGTGGGTTCGAGGTTTTCAGCCTAATCTGTCCCTATTTATGCTCTTCCCAAAAGCGAAGGTGGTGAGTCCGTGAGTTTAAAGTGAATTCGTGTTTTTTTTTCCTTCCCAAATTGTTCGTCCGTGACCTGTGAAAAGTCGATTCTTTTTGAATGTTTGAATTCTTGTGTGTTTGTATGATTGAAAATGAATCGATTGTGGGCCAATTTCTCTGTTCAATCCGTTATCTACATGTTCATGTTTCTGTTCTTCTTTTGTTCGATTGATTTCGGTGCCTTGGTTTTGAATATTAGCGGATTGTTTGATGGTGTGGTCTTTCGGTCCAAAATCGGTGATATCGAACAATAACGTCGATTATCGGCGATATTCGCTGATATTGTTCGATATCGCCGATTTTGGAGGAAGATTTTGCTCCACCTCCTTCTTAGCTGTCGGTGGCCGGAAATCGCGATATATCGATCCATATATCGACGATTTTGGCGATATTTACATCCCTGGTTGGAAGTACATGATTTCTCGAAATTTGTGAGTCGAATTGTGGATTTCGAAAAATGGTTATGATTATGGATTTGATATGTGATATGATTGGATGATTCTGGATATATGTGGTTTGTGGTGATTAGACAACCCTCCTCGAGTTGTGGTATGATTGGTATCTCAGACGTCCAGAGTGAGACTCTGTTTTCATATATGAGAAATTTGAAGAAAAAATTGTTGAAGTCCCATATGCGAAGACTTTTGAACAACTCGCTGATGTTCTTACCAAAGTCGTGTCCAAACAAGCCTTCAATGGCTAACTGACCAAGTTGGACATATCTTATGTCTATGCTCCACCTTGAGGGGGGTGTTAGCGTGAGTCATATTTTGTAAATACAAGAATTAGAATACTTATATTATTTTCCTATTTGGTCTGGTTAAACTTTGTATTGTAACATTATAAATAACTTATAGTGAGAAGAATGATATTATTCAGCCAAATTAAATCATAGTCATCTCTTTGATATTCTCTTTGGCAATGTGTAAGAGTATTATTGAACAATTTTCAAAAAGTGGTATCAAACAATTTCCTATAATTCTTCCCTGTGTGAAATGAGAAAAGAATTACTAAGCCTCCTGATATAAAAAGAAATTCTTAGATGTAATTATGAAATATAAGTGCATATATACAAAATTCTGAAAAGTACATATAAAATATAAATATTTTCAAATACGAAAAATGAATTATTATGAAAATAACTAGATTTTCTTTTGAGAAATTTTAAAACCGCATTAACAAATAAAATTCATTTTTTAATTTTATTATTATTTTTATTTTTTTCGCTTCCCTCTCCCCATACTTTGTCACCCTCTCCCGTCTCTCTTTGTTTTTCTTTACTAGCTTCATATTGTTTCCTTCCTTTCTTCCCAAATTTTCTCGTCTAAACTTGGTTTCCTTTTAAATAGTTTGTCTTAGCTTTCCGTTCATTTGCCTTCTAGCGAATAATATTATCATTATTTTAATAAGTCAATTCATAATCTCAAGCACTAATTCTCCCACTTCATCTTGCAGTTCCATAAATACATGATTCTTTACTCTCAGCAGCAGAATCATCTGCAACATTTACCATTTCATTTTGAATGCATCATTATTTTTCCTTCGACTATGTTTTTATCCCAAGAGATTTTCCCTAGTAAAGTTTTTTTCATGAACCAGCACCTCAAACTTAATCATTCTTCTTGCTTGAGAAAATATGTAATGCTATAATAGTCCGTACTATGTAGTTAGTAGTTGGCATCTTTATTGTATTTTTGTTCTTTATAAATTATTTCAGTCCACAAATTTTTTCAGATTTTATTATTATTTCTACCGATCATATTTAGATTTATAGTAAACTAGCAATTAGGCCCGTGCATTGCCGCGAGGTTGTTAAATTGAGTATTACTAATTTTCCTTAAATGAGCAATGATTATTTTATATCTATAAAAGAAAGGAAAAAAAAAGGCAGAACTGATAAAACACTGTAGTGGAACAGTGTTTTTTTTATATCTTTTTTATGAGTTTTTAATATGTATAAAGGAAAAGAAAAAAAATAAAGGAAAAGAAAAAGGAAAAGAAAAAAATATAAAGGAAAAGGAAAAAAATAAAATAAAGGAAAAAGGAAAAGAAAAAAACAATATAAAAAAAGGGGCAGAAGGGAAAATGCTTGTAGATCTACCGTGATTTTTTGATATCAATAAAAGAAAGAAAAAAAAAAAACCGGTAAAATACTGTAGGAGAACAGTGTTTTTTATATATTTTTTATGATTTTTTAATATGTATAAAGGAAAAGAAAAAAAGAAAAAAATAATAAAGGAAAAAAAAATTGATATGTATAAAGGAAAAGGAAAACAAAAATATAAAGGAAAGGAAAAAAATAAAATAAAGAAAAAAGAAAAAAAAAAGGTATAATTATACCTATATTAAAAGAGAGGTGGAAAAATTACTATAGATAGATAGTGATTTTCAACTTCGGTTTTAATATAGGTATAATTAGACGTCTGCCTACCTGCAGTCTCTCCCCCCGGTCAACTCATTAATATTTATCGTTGCACCACGTCACGCTTTGATTTTCAGACGCGAGAAACCAGTAACAGTGTTCTACGCCGCAGAAATGTTATTGCCGACTCGTACATTGACCCCACAAATAACTTTCTCCATTTATCGTCTTCTTCCGTGAATGCAATCTGGTGGCCGTGATCATCTCCTTCAGTTTTACGCCAATATAAATGGTGGATATATGGCTGATCATAAACAACTCATGAGTGATCTTTTATAACGCAATGCACAAATTGACCGACATGCATATAGGGAGGATCAAATAGGTAAAATTAAGGATATGGATAAATTAATATTTACAATAAGTACAAATGAATATTATACCTATTTACACCCAAATTCTATCTGTTAATCGATACCTTGGCGTTGGGTAAACTTAAAGATGATGCATACCCAAAAAAAAAAAAAATGTAAATAACTTAATGGCAAAGCAAAGTAAGCTTTTGAAACTTTGATGGAATTCATGTGATTACATGTGAGGAAGTTAAAGAACGTATCTTTCGAATTAGGAATAAACCTCGCTTAAAAACCCTTGTTAAGAATTCCTCAACAAAAAAAAAATTAAAAAAAACCCTCATAAGAAAATACTTCTAATATATGCTTATTTATATGAAAATATATTAAAAGCGAAGATATATATAATCGACCTCATTTGTTATTATATATAATTTTTTTATTCAATATGCTCCATTGATATCATATTACGTCTTAAAACACCCTATAAATACGATTTTGACTTAAAATATCTTTTGAACACGATTTTGTCTCGATGTGCCCCATACACGTCTAATTTAGTGTGTAAGTCACGGGAAACGAAGATGATGAAAAATGTGGAATGTTATACAATTATTGGCAAAAGAGGACGACATGCAACAAAATAGCATAGATGACCCCGACATTAAGTGCACAGCTGGAGCCTGGAGCAGTAGAGCACCTTGCTTCTCTTTTCTGTACTTTGTACTGATATCCATCCATCCATAAACATGTTAGGTTCTTCATTTTTTGTGGGAATATTATTGAATAAGATTGACCATGCAGAATATATAAGCACTATTCATTATTAATTTCTCAATGCTAGCAGTCATCATACTCAAAGATTATGGCTTATATAATGATTGCTTCTCACAACTCATCATTTCACAATTAATAACACTTTGTCATTTTTGCTATTAGATGATCGAGAAAAATTGTCGTCTATTTGCAAAAAAAAAAAAAGTGTTGTCTATGTAAGTGTAATCTATTTGAACAATAGCATACGATACTTATTAACTGTCGTCTAAAGTACCATTAGACGATGGTTTTTTTAAAAAAAAACTGTCATTTGTTGGAAAAAAAAAATCAACACAGAAAACATATCATCTATTAAGTAATCAGACGACAATTTTATTGAAAAAATGTTGTCTGATACACCATCAGACGATGATTTTTCAGTAAAACCGTTGTCTCAGAGCTTAATAGAAAACGCCTTATACGCATGAAAGTGTCGTCTGATGCACCATTAGACAACACTTTTTCAACAAAAGTGTCATCTATGTTAATATAAACAACAGTTTTTTAAACAATTACAGGTGTGCCATTACATATTATATTTTTTAAACAATTTGGGATCTTGCATAATGTTGTTTCGTATTTTTGTTAGATTTTTTTTGTAAGAGTGGATTTATTAGATTCAATTTATTTACCATCTATATGGATGATCTTGCGATTCATTTAGTTCGCCATCTATATAGTTAATCTTATTTCCAGCTGCATGCGTATTCGATGTCAAATATTACAGTTTCATCATATAGGTAATAAAATCCTTTATGTACCTATCAATATTTGATTCTAGACTTAACAGAAAAATTGAATAATATTATCTACCGAACTCTCCCGTATAAATAAGATACTTATATATGAAAATTCTAATTGTATCATAATAGGTATATTTCTTTTTTCAATATACCTCTCTCAAAAGAAAATAAAATAAACATGTTCTTATTAATTTACCTACGAAAAGTAATAAGATAAATAACGTACAAGTAACTCTCAAACTCTTCAAAAGTATCAGGTATTATCCTATAAAACAATTATAAAAAAATCTTCTGAAATTCAATTAGAATTAGCTTCATTTAAATAATTTTAAAAACATAAATATAAAATAATAATATTTCAAATTTGAAAGTCTCTCATCCATATCTGAAAAACAGATATAAACGGTATTTAAAAAATTAAAAAAAAAACAAAATCATAAAAGAAAAACAGTAAAAATTAAAAAATAATAATAAATGAACTATTTTATATGTTTAGCTATGTTTGTTAAGCCGTATAATTATTTGGATAAGATAATATGATACGAAATCAGTGTTTGGTATCACTTGTATTAATTAGTAACCGTATAATTTAATACGACTGAGTGCCTTTATACGGTGCAGACATGCTAAAATAATACTCTCCAAATTGTACTTATTAAATAGTCGGATGACTAATAATAATAATAATAATATAAAATTTTAATAAATAGAAATAATAATATATCAATAATTAATTAAAATAAATAATAAATAATAAAAATAAAATAATAATATATATAAATATTTTTTTTATCAACTATTATAATATAATTCGTCCAATATAATATAGTCAGCATTTTACTCCAGTCGAGTACTAAACGTCTGACTAAATAATCAGTTTATCTAATAGACAAATTAGTCGGTTCGACTGAAATAATCAGTACAATACGTACCTAGTGGCCTTAGTGAACTAATTTATAATTTAGACTTAAAAATTCGACTAATTGATAATTAATTCTAATTCTAATTATAATCACAATCATCGCCATTAATGAGTTTTAATATAAAATGGATATGGATAATGGATCGGCTCCCACACGTTTACTTTTATACCTCCACACACCAACAGACAAACACGTCTCTTACACTGAGTGGCAGATACTCACTCGCTCCCCCTCCGACCCTTCTCCTTCCTATTTATCATCAACCATCACTCACCAATCGCCACCTCACATCATCCAATCCACAACCATGTGCAGCTGAATTCTGACAGCCATGTCGATTAATCCTTCCTTTGTCTTTCTTCTTCTTCTTGTGATCCTCTCCGGGCAATCCTACGCCCGCTCCCTCGTCTCCGACCCTCATTTCACATCACAAGATCTGATCTCCGACGGAGTCCGCCACCGATCCCACACATCGACACCTTACAGCTACCTCACTCTCAACCCCTTCTCGGCGGCGGAGTCCACGTGTGAGCAGACCTATGGGTTCTTACCCTGCACTACTACTGTGCTTGGGAATTTGTTCCTGATTTTGATTTATGGGTATCTCATGTACTTGGCTGCTACCTACCTCTCCAATGGCAGTGAGCTCTTGCTCGAAATACTGGGCCCCGGTATCATTGGAGGCTTGTTTCTCCCCATACTTGGCGCTCTTCCTGATGCTATGCTCATTCTCGGTCAGTTTTTCTATTATGCTCATTGTCCCTGAGTTTATTCTGTAGTATTTTTTCTGCTTGATGGGTGAGAAAGGGAATTGGGGTAAGAAATTGAGAATTTGGGGATATTTCAGATTCATATTATACTATTATTTTTGACTTTTTTGTGAGTGTCAATTCCTGTAGTGTCATCTGCATACTCTGTTTTCTGTTGACAATTTTCTATTTTATTTGGAGTGATATTTTTAACTTTGAAGCTTTGTGCTTCAGTCTCTTTTTTTTTTTTCCAAATCTCATAGATCCTGATTTCTTCCCTTAGTGTTAGGTTTTTGTTTTGTTGTGGTTGTGGAATATGGAATAAAATTTCTAGCTTTGTCTCTTTACACTCTTTCTCAGCTGGATCTGACTGGACAGAATAAATCATGAATTATGACATTGGATGGAGATTTGTAAAGCTTTAAAGAAAATGACCCCACTTGTCTTTGTTATTCTATCTGTTTCCTCCTTTACCTTTCCCCCTATCAACAAGATTTCTCGAATATGTGATCCGGAATCATTGGAGTATTGGACTATTTTAAGATTAGCAATCCAGCTCAGATGGAACGTTAAAGATAGAAAAAAAAAAACAGAATTAAATACATAAGTGAAAGGACCCAAGGGACCGTTTCCTGTAAAGTTATGCTGAATTATGCCTTTCATATGGAAAGTTGGAGCTTTTATGTTATGGGATGTATCATTTTCTTCAGTACCTTAACCTTCGCATCAGTATTAGTTACCCTTGTTGGAATTTTGTTGATCACAAAAGTGATCGGAGAAAAGGATACTTTCGTTTTTTTAATTTTTTTAATCTCCTGTTCGTATTCTTTGTATGTAGATGATACATTGAAGAATTAGCTTTGAATTGCTTCTAATATCCTGTACCATATTATTTTCAGTATCTGGACTTTCCGGGACTACAGAGACTGCTCAAAGTCAGGTCTCTGTTGGAATGGGGTTGCTTGCTGGGTCAACTGTGATGCTTCTTACAGTAATATGGGGTTCCTGTGTTCTTGTTGGAAAGTGTGATCTTGAGAATTCGGTTGCCATAGACAACAAAGATACAAAAAGGCTTAGCTTAACTGGTGTGTCCAAGCTTAGCTGAGTGAACTTATATTCCTTGTTGTACATGTCTGTTTTACAAGTGGAGATATATTAAGCAAAACTCTTCATAATTGCAGGTTCCGGTGTCAGTACTGATATCTGGACGAGCTATGCGGCAATGATTATGGCAGTATCTGTTGTCCCATTTCTTATTGTTCAATTACCGCAGCTCCTCAATTCTACCTCTGGTAGACACTTGGCAGTTTTGATTGCACTCGTTGTCTCTGTTGCACTACTGATTTCATATTGCCTTTATCAGGTAATTATGATTTTTATACATGGGTCAGGAGTTACTCTGTATCGACTAATAAATGTAGTTTTAGTTTTTCTAATTTCTGAACTTGCAAATTGGATGACTAATTTTAAGATTCTAAACTGCATTTTCTTCTCTTTTTCTTTATGATTGCATTTAAATTCTAACAAATGTGGCCATCTTTCTTACATTTCTGTTATTTGAGTTGGCGCAAAGTTGCTAACCAAACATTGTTGACTCGTATGAAGAGTAAACATGATTGGAGATAACATAATAATAGATTACTTTGGCCCCGAAACGGGGCTGGCCCATTTGGTTGTTCATATGTATGGTTGGTGTAGTCTTAAGATTTTTCCACTGGCCAGGGCTTCCCATTTCTTTCAATAGTTGGGGTTCAAAACATGCCCTGGGACTTCCTACTATTACTACTTAGCTGAACTTGGTATCTTCCATACATAGAATAAGATGAATGAAGTTTCCATTTCTGATTTTCTTTTTTGAAATGATGGATTGCAATTACTACTGGGAATTGTGAATATGTTTGCATAGTCCCTTTAAATGATCAAGGGTGTACCCCTTTGAGTTTGTAGGCTCCTCTTTTAATCTTTCTACTTGGTGCTCTTAATTGCTGTCAATTTCTTAAATTAGATCTTTCCTGCTCGGGTTCAAAAATTTCAGCGAGATGGCTAGTTCTGTAGCTCGCCATAAACCCTTTCAATTTTCATTTTCCTGTTAATACCTTTAGACCTGCAAATAAAAAAGCGATTTAAGTATTAACTCGTGTTTGGACTGCTATTGACTTGCCTATATTTAACTACCGGTGCAGGTGTTTCAGCCTTGGGTCCAGAGGAGAAAAATTGCTTTTGCAAAGCACAAGCATGTTATTTCAGGACTCTTACAACATCTTAAGATGCGTGCAATTGGAAAGCTCCTCAATGATGATGGTGAACCCGATGAAGAAATTATAAGAAAGTTAGTATTATTTTATTTTTTTTTATTTTAGCATTAACAGTGTCAATGGAGTCAGAGTAATTTGTTTTGGTTACATTGGAGGGATTCGAACATTGAACCTATTTTTCACTCTGGCCCATTTCCCCCCCACACCACCCAACACACACCACCACCCCCACCCCCCCCCCCCCCACCCCCCCCACCCCCACCCCCCCCCCCCCCCCCCCCCCCCCCCCCCGGGATATTGTTGCTGCTTTTGTTTTGTTATTAGATGCCAGTAATTGTCCTTTTTTGTGATGCAATGTGACAGGCTCTTTCATACAATTGATCAAGACAGTGATGGACAACTGTCATATTCCGAATTAAGAGCACTGATTGTAGGAATCCGATTTGATGAACTAGAGTTGGATAAAGATGATGCTGTGGAGAAAGTCATGAAAGATTTTGACACTTCTCGTAATTCCCTTATTGATGAGAATGAGTTCTGGATTGGTGTATCAAAATGGCTTAATGAGGCAAAGCGTCACGGAAATACAACTTCTGACCCTGGTCATCAGACAATGAAATTTTTGTCTGACTTTCACTCGGTAATGTTTGGTTATTAAGAATTCAGTCTAAAGATTTACTTATTTGGGCTCAGATTTTTCTATGCTGATCTACTAACTCATTGGAATTTCATTTACAGCGGACTAAGCAAGAGCACGCTCTTTTGGGGGCACATGATCAGACGGTACAGAGTGATGAGGTTGTGGAGGGTGTTGAAAATCCCAAGTGGGTCTCCCTCAAAGCAGGATTAATGTTGTTGGTCGGAACTCTTATTGCTGCTGCATTTGCAGATCCTTTGGTTGATGCTGTTAATAATTTCTCAGATGCCACTAGTATTCCAACGTTCTTCATCTCATTCATTGCTCTACCTCTGGCTACTAATTCCAGTGAAGCTGTTTCTGCAATCATCTTTGCTACCCGCAAAAAGATTAGGACTTCCTCGTTGACATTTTCTGAGGTTTGTGTCTCACGTATTCCATCTCTAATATTTGATCACTCGGCAAGTCTGAGATTGCTTCACATATTCGATATAGGACAGTTGAGTTGCTAATTTATAAGCTGGAGCTTTTAGAAATCTGTAATATTTATCCGTGTTTCTTGTTGCAGTTGTATGGTGCAGTGACCATGAATAACATCCTGTGCCTGTCGGTCTTTTTAGCCCTAGTTTACGTCCGAGGATTATCGTGGGACTTTTCAGCTGAAGTCCTGGTTATCTTCATCGTCTGCCTCGTGATGGGTGCTCTCGGCAGTTTACGCACCAACTACCCTCTCTGGACATGCTCTATCGCGTTCCTACTCTACCCATTCTCCCTGGCACTGGTTTATGTTCTGGATTACGTTTTCGGCTGGTCGTAGTCTTACAAATTCGTCAAGAGTTTGCTCTTCGGCTTATACAAAGCGAGATGTTTTTCAATTTTCTACAGTTTTCTTGTATGTTTTATGGTCCTTGATGATGTTATTGTGAGAGTAGGGCAATACTAGTTTCATCTTCATTCGCAGACTTGAGGGGCGCTACTTTCATTATCAGCGAATTTCCTCCATACAAGCAAACCCTCACATAAAAGAGTGTCAAAGCTATATGCATGTTTCAAATGACTTTTCGTCTCTCTGTACGAAAATTGAGATTCAGCATTATGTGGCCTGCAGCATCCATTTTATCATAAACCAAAATTGACCCAACTTTCATCAATATTTAAATAAATTCAAACTTGGCAGCACACTCGAGGACACATCGTTTTTTTAGCCGATGAAAAACAATGTCCAAGTCCAACACTCTACTCCACACTCTCTTCCTCTTTCTGATCCTCTCCGGCCAAGCTAGTGGGCGGTTCTTCGCCTCCAATGGCGTCAGCAACCAGTCTAACACCCCGGCCTCCTACCTCACTCTAGATCGGCCCTTCTCGGTGAAGGGCACGTGTGAAGTGACGTACGGCTTCTTGCCATGCAACACCAGTGTGCTTGGGAAGCTGTTTCTGAAAGGTCAAGATGGTAAAAATGTGTCATGTGAGTGTCCTGCTCAAAACTTGCAAGGTCATTTTATATTGTGGACAAATTTGGATTGCATTGAAAATCTCATAAAACTCTAGCTATTTTGAAGATAGGCGTGAATGCTTTTCGTTTTGTTTTATTTTGTTTTTCTTTTTTTTTTGGTGTGATTAGATATGGTATAATTAAAAGTAGCTCTGATCTAATCCTTTCATCTTGAGGGGATTGAATCGATTCATTGCTTTTATGTCATCTAATCCTAAGAATGAAAACTATTCACTCTATTCGAGTCTAATAGTTTGAGCTTGTAACTAAGCAGACGTTAAAATTATTCACTCTAATCGAAGGACACATATTCTACCATCATGTATAAGTAACAAATAACTACGAACTCACAATTACTTAAACCTAGTTTGAACTTTATGAATTTTCAAATCATAACTAATCATCTTGCTCATTTATATCTCACAAAATGACACGATATATATGTATGTTATAATTGGTCAATGTTGATTACAAAAGACAATTTCATATTTTCATATTCAATAAACAATTAATTAAATCAAACTGATAATTTTTTTTTCCTCCGCATTATTAATTTGTTCTCCTACTATAACAATATGCAGGTTGATGTAGTCATCTCATGTTGATTACAAATGACAATTTCAGGTGTCAGTGGGAATGGGGCTGCTGGCTGGTTCAACAGTATTGATTCTCACTCTAATTTGGGGCTCCTGTGTTGTCGTTGGCAAGTGCGATCTTCGCAATTCCGTCGCCATTGACAACAAAGATACTAATAAATAACCTCGAAAAAAAAAGTCACCTCGTCCTTGTTTTGGAACTATAATTGGATTAATATTGGATTGACCTAGGTGTCCCGGGAGCTAATTTAACACTATATAAATTTTTATTTTAATATTTTCTTATAATTTTATGAATCAAACATATCAACTTAACCCTCTTCTTTTTCAGTATGACATGTGTCCTGTATCATTATGATAATAGAATTCTAATTAAATTATCATTTTTAAATATGAATATACTTTCCAAGTGAGTCTAACTCTATTAGTAGGAGCCTTAAGTAACGTTGCATATCAGTGGTTTTAAGTTCGAACCTCTATAACATAGTACAGAAAAAGTTAGGATGTTTAATTCATAAAAACATATATGTAATTGCAAAATGTGGTGTGAGTACTGATATCTGGACAAGCTATGCAGCAAAGATTATGGGTATATCTATCTATCATCCCCTTTTTGATTGTTCAATTACCGCTGCTTCTCCATTCCACTTGGGAAAGGACATAGCAGTGTTTGTGTGATTGTGTCCCTCAGGTACGTAAGTACGTACGTAGTACTTATATATGGTTTTCTTTTATTTATTTATTTTTTTTGGGGTCAAATAGTACTTATGGTTTTCTGATTGCACCAAGCTAATTGATTAATTTACCTTTTCTTAAGGGTTTTGTCTACTGATGCAGGTGTGCCAGCCTCGGATCCAGAGGAGACGAATTGCTTATGCGAAGCACAAGCATGTTATATCAGGAATCTTACAACATCTCAAGACGCGTGCATTCGGAACTCTCCTTAACGACAATGGTGAACCTAACCAAGAGATTATTAAAAGGTTAGTATCCTTAAAACAACTGTTATTCACCTTCTGCAATGATCATGTGTGTGTATATATATATATAAGTTAAGACTTTGAAATGACTTTTTAGGCTACTAATAATAGCTAGCTATGTACGTCAGGTTGTTCAAAGCAATATATGGATCAGAATGGCGATGGACATATATCGCCTTAGGAGTTGAGAGCAATGATTGTAGGTATCCGGTGTGATGAAATAGAGCTGGACAATGATGATGCTGTGGAGTAAGTGATGAAAGATTTCAACGCTTTGTGTGATTCGCGTATTGATCTTCATGAGTTCATCATCGGTATCTCAAAATGGATTCACGAGGCAAAGCGTTAGGGAGATGCCACTTCTAACAATGATCATCACACTATGAAGTTTCTATTTGATTTTCACTCGGTACGTTTCTATTAGGTAGTCAATGGTGCCTCAAAATGGATTCATGAGCCTAAGAGATTTTGTGTAACTTGCGATCGATCACTAGTTAACTGTTGGAAAATTATCTTCATGTGCAGAAAACAAAGCAAGAGCATGATCTTTAGGGTCAGGTGGTCAGAGTGATGAGGTGATTGAAGGCTCTGAAAATCCAAAGTGGACATCCTTCAAAGCAGTCCTGATGTTGTTGTTGGGAACACTTATTGCAGCTGCGGCTGCAGATCCCTTGATAGATGTTGTTGATAACTTCTCCAAGGCCACGAGCATTCCAACTTTCTTCATCTCATTCATAGCATTACCTCTGGCTACTTCTTTTGAGGCTGTTTCTGCAATCATGTTTGCTAGCCGCAAAAAGATCAGAACCGCATCCTTGACATTTTCTCAGGCTTAAGTATCTAACAATTCCCATTTCAGTTTGATCTGTGAACTGTTGACATTGCGAAATGTTGACATTGCGAAATGTTGTTGTAGTTATATGGATCAGCAACCATGAACAACGTGCTGTGCCTATCGGTGTTCTTGGCCCTAGTTTACTTTCGAGGATTGACGTGGGACTTCTCAGCTGAATTGCTGGTGATTCTCTTCGTGTGCATTGTGATGGGTGTTTTCTGCAGTTTCCGCACTGCCTTCCCTCTTTGGACATCTTCCATCGCTTTCCTACTTTACCCCTTCTCCGTCGCACTCATTTACATCCTCGATTATCTTCTTGGCTGGTCCTAGTCTCCTACCAGGCCTTGGTATCAATGTATATCATCTGCTTTTTTATTTGCGCAAGCTAGTTTTATATAAATGTATTGCCATACTATTAAGTATTTTTATTTAACTTATTTTCTTTCTAAAAGACGGAATGGAATAACCCGATTAAAGCACACGTCTTTAATGCATTGTATGTCTCATAATAAGCTCCATTCTTCTACCACTTTCTAGGAGTCGATAACTATTCATAGCTATTACATAGACATCAAAGAAGAGTTCGACTCAATACTTTATTTTTAGCCTAATTCATCTTGATTCGACATTCACTCAACTTAGTTAAACACCTAGTTAAATTTCAGTTTTCATGACCTGTCATTAACCAAACTTTCTTGCTCTTGCTTTTTTGCATGTTCTAGTTTCCTTATGGTGTATGAGTGTATCCAAGTAACGTTAATAAACTTCGGGTTCATAATAAAATTCTCTCCTACATCTCTTCGGATAAATGAAAAGTAAATGTAAGTACTGATTATGTGTTACAAATTTCAACGAGCTTTTTCTTTTGGACAAGTTTCTGACGATACTAAATAAGGGTACGCACTATACAAAGTAGAGCCAAGCTTCAATTTTTAGGATCCATAAGAAAAGCGTAAGTAAAATTCTTATATTATCTCTCAAATCTATTAAGATTAGAAATTACTATAAAGTGAAGCCCTATATATCATCAATGTACGTACATCTTCATTTTGATGATCACAATCATTATTTTCATTGTGTTGGGAAGGAAATTAGGTAGAGGAAGAGTGCAGAAGGTATATGGAGAGGCAGGGAGAATGAAAGTTCTCTGTCAAAATAATACGTACGTATATATTGAATTAGGGTTTACAAAGGTAACTGATCCCTTATATAAAAGGGGATAAATAATAAATACAAAATGACTATACTACCCCCTAGTACCATTTACATAAATAGACATAACTATTTAATTATTTACAACACTCCCCCTTGGATATTTCATGTAATGGTACTGCTTGGCTACGCGTTTATGCATTGCCTCGTTAAAACCTTGTTAGGTAACAAAAATCCTATGGGACAAAAATAACCCTGGTCGAAGGAAAAAGAGTGCAACGTGCGTGTAGGTGATCACATCGGAATCTTCTGAGGTAGTTGATGTCGTCTCTTCTGGAATACGGGTAGATAGTACGCCTTTGAAATAAAGTGCATTAATATTGCTTCACCAAAACCTTGCCTAGTAAACCCAGTGGGAAAAAACCTGTGGTTGAAGGGAAAAGATGAGCAAATGCATATGAGTCAAATCATGGCATCTTCATGATGCATTGTTAGCGGGGTGATTATACCAAAATGTGCCTCGTTAAAACCTAACCAGATAACAGAACCCAATGGGAGAAAATAACTCTGGCCGTAGGACAAAAGAGTACACTATGATCATGTGAGTATATTTCGGGATACTCAGTATACTTCCGGATACATGGTATGCTGCAGGATACTCCCCCTGATATTGACTCCCAATAAAAACTACAGATTAGGTAGATCAACTAGTCTACGTAAACCAATACCTCGCACATGCTGCTGGAATGTGGCTTTTGATAATGACTTGGTGAACAAGTTTGCATGATTATCTTGAGATCGTATTGGCTTGATCTCAATCTTCCGATGTTCTTACTGTTGTTGGTTAAAGAAGAACTTCGGTGCAATATGCTTGATGTTGTCTCCCTTAATGAAACCGGTCTTCATTTGTTATATGCAGGCAACATTATCTTCGTAGATAACTGTCGGTTCATTATGGGTGGAATTCAGTCCACAAGTACTTCGAATATGCCCAGTAATGGCTCTTAGCCATATGCATTCACGAACTGCTTCGTGGAGGGCTAGAATCTCTACATGATTCGAAGACGTAGTGTAACGACCCTTCCCGAGAGCCGGGATTAGTGAAGTGATTAAGAACAGATTAGTGAGTTTAATCGGTGTTTAGTTGATTACTTTTGGCTCGTTAGCGTAGAATGACGATTTTGCCCCTAGTTTGGGAAAAATGTTGAATTTTAGTTCAGGCGGTCAATTGGGGATTGGCCGATGACCGTGACGTAGTTCAGGACGTCACGAGTTCATAGATAGGTGGCACACTCGATTCCAACATCCGAGGAGGAAGTTATGATGTTCGAAAGGTTGATGGCATTACCGTAATTTGGTAAAATAGGGGGAAAATGTTGACTTTTTGCTAGACTTGTCATTTTCACGTAGACCGAGGACCATTAGGTAGATCTCGTCGTCCTGAGTTCAACGACATGCGGCACGTCTTTATCGGACATTGGACGGTTAAGATACGGGTCTAGAACGGTGAGGGGCAAAATGGTAATTTTGAGTCATAGGGGTAATTTTGTCTTTTGCACATTGGGATTTGTGCAAAACAGATTGGGACAAGTGTGCAGTGTTGATTGGGATATTTTTGTGAGAGGGGCTACAGGATTGTGACATGTGGCATAGGTCTAGTGGGTTCTAGGCGTGTGCACGGTTCCAATTAAACGGGCCGTGTGTGTGTTTGTGTAGCCGTGTTCGAAGAGAAAACAGGGACTGAGTTTGAGGGAGGAGGTGATCGAATTGCAGGGAGTGAGTGAGTTCTTGAGAGTAAGGGAGTGTGATCAGAAGTGTTTGGGGAAGTTTGAAGGGTCGATTAAGTGTATGCAGAGAGTGGGAAAACTAGAGAACATAGGGGGTGTTTGGTGGTGGTGCTGCCGTGGTTGATCAATCGAGGCAGGTGGTACTGTCCAGAGGACGGAGGAGGATTAGAGGAGTCGTGTGAGCACGGTGGAGCTCACGGTGGAGAGCAGGACGCAGGTAATTCCTTCCACCCAATTACATGCTCTGTTTTTCCTGTTTTGTTCAAATCAAGAATCGTGGCTTTTGGGGCTAAGTCGAGGAGTCTGGTGAGGTCTAGTGGACTCAGTAGGGTCCTAGGACGCTGCTGGTTGTGCAGCCGTGACGGGGGATAGCACAGCGGAGGCCGGAACGACGGTGAGTTTACTGTGTTCTCTGTTTTTCAGTTTGGGTTCAAACTTAAAGTCGTGGGTTTTGAGGTTGAGTCGAACTGTTTTAGGGGTTTTAAGGAGTCTAGTGAGTTGTCTTTGAGCTTAGGGAAACAATTTGAGGCTGGGGGAATGGACGGGTAGCCGGATTAAAGAACAGGGGTTCTGTAGGTTACGGGTTCGAGTTAGGGACGTTGGTTTAGAGGCCGTGTTAGAGTGATTGGATGAAGGGAATGGATTACTGGGTAGAGGACGCAGAGAATGGTGAAAAGAGGGAGGAAAATGGTGGACGTACCGCGGAGAACCGATCACACCGGTCTGGAATAGTGCACGGGTCGAGAGGTTGAAGATGAACAGTGACTGTGCAGGCGCGTGAGGCCCACGCGCAGCCACTTTGGGTGGCGCGTGGGGGCACGTGCGGCGGTTTCTGGGGGAACTGTCAACTAGGTTTTTGGTTTAGATGTTATAACAAGTCTTTTGGGATATGTTTCGGGTTAATCGGACGTAAATTGGAGTTAGTTCCGTAGGATCGAAGTTCTAGGGTTTCGTTTTATGCAAGTTTGAAGTTCGGGAAAATTGGGGAAAATTAGGAGGACCTTCGTTAACGTGTTAGTGACGTGTTTTGGTGATTGTTGACAGGATCGGGAATCCCCGAGGTGGACGAGGAACGTACGGGACACGGGACCCGAGTGACGTGCCCGGTATCTGTGAGTGGACCCCTTCTCTATAACTGAGCATGCATAACTGCTTTTAATTACTTGTTTTATGGTTTTACATGTGATTTCATGATATTTGCTTATGTTATAACTATTTTTCTTAATTGCACATTTTTCGAGAAATTACGTATTTGGCCCATTTTACAAGAAATGTTTGATTTCTGATTATGATGTTATGGTTTTGGGATTTCAAACGATAAAGGGTTTTCAATGATTATCAAGGGATTTTGGAACATGATTTCGATGATCAAGGTTTTCGGTTTTAGAATCGGATTTCGGAAAGCGAGATTTGGTTTTAAAGTTGAAAAATGGAATTCCGGATTTGGGTTCGGAATGACGGTTCTAGATGCCGGAAGGGCTTCGGACCAGTGGTTTCGAATTCGAGTTTGGATGTGGATTTAGAAATGGTTTTCAAATGGTTTTGGATTGGATTTGCTGGATCTGGTTATTGGGTTTAAAGACCCGGATATTATGTTTGACGAGGGACGGACCCAGATTGGGTTTAAAGACCCGGATTGAGTTTAAAGACCCGGATTTTAAAGACTCGGATATTACGATATTACCCCCGTAGGCCTGTTGAGTTTAAAGACTCGGATATTATTGAGGCCTAGATTGAGTTTAAAGATTCGGGAGTTTAAAGACTCGGATAGGTCCAGCAGGTTTGATCGGATAATGATGACTTGGATTTATGTTTTATCGTACTGTTTTCATGATGCTTATTTGGTGAAGTATAAATGTTTTTATGATGATTTCTATGTGGTTTATATCTATGTTTAAAGAAATGGGTTGTGCATGAATGTTTTCAAAACGGAGGGCTAAGCCCTGGTTTATTATAAAATGGTTTTTGAAAATTTTATTCTTTTGGTCCACTCATACTTTTCTGGTTTTAACTGCCCTCCAGGTCGTGGAGCTAGCGCGGGGGTTGACGTTGAGGCAGCGTCGGAGGCATAGAATACTCGAGAGTGACCCCGGAGTGATTTTAGTTTTCTGTTGTGCGTATATTCTGTATATCGGCTTGTTTTCCTTAGTTGGTACTATGCTCTGTATAACGGTTGACTTGTTGTGTTTTAAATTCTCCTGCGTTTGACAATGTAATTTGTGGTTTTCGTGAGGTTATTTCGGTCTTTCGTTTTGGGTTGTCAGACAGGAGCAGGATTTACCTCGGTTTTCGGGATGGAACCGGGGTGGGTCCTGACACGTAGCAACAAGGGTCTGTTTCGTAGACCTCCAAGATATTGTTGTGTTACCAATGGTAAAGACATAACCAGATTGGGAACACGCCTTGTGTGTCTGATAGGTAACCTGCATCAGTATACCCAACAAGGTGTGCATCATTCTGAGGACCAAGGGGATTTAATTCATTCCTCGATGCATAGGGATAGAATAAGCCCATATCCATTGTACCTCTAAGGTATCAGAAGATGTCTTTTATACCATTCCAGTGGCGACGTGTTGGCGCAGAGCTAAACCTAGCTAGCAAGTTCACAACGAATGAAAAATGTCTGGTCTAGTGCATTGAGCTAAGTACAATAATGCGCCTATTTCACCTAGATATGGAACTTCTGGTGTCAATATCTCTTCGTTATCATCTGCTGGACGAAACGGGTTCTTCTTAGGATCTAGATTTCAGACGATCATGGACGTGCTTAAGGGTTTTTCTTTATCCTTATTAAAGTGTTTCAACATCTTCTGGATGTAATTCGATTGATGGACCAAAATTCCATCTGCACGGTGCTCGAGCTTCAGGCCGAGACAAAAGTATGTTCTCCCAAGATCCTTCATGTCAAATTTTAACTTTAGGTGCTTAGCGATTTCTTGGATCTCATCAGGAGTACCAATCAGATTCATGTCATCGACATAAACTGCCACTATAGCGAGCCCGAAACTTGTTTTCTTAATAAACACGCATGTCCACAGTTCATTATTAACATATTCCAATCTGATCAAATATTCACTTAGACGGTTATACCACATCCGTCCGGATTGTTTCAATCCATAAAGTGAACGCTTCAAACGAATAGAGAGCGTGTTTCGTGATCTGGAACTATTTAAATTAGATATCTTAAGTCCTTCAGGAACTTTCATATATGTCTCTGTATCTAGATCCCCATAGAGATAAGCTGTGACCACATTCAAAAACTGCATACTCAGTTTTTCGGAAACTACCAAACGGATAAGGTAGCGGAACGTTATAATGTCCATTACGGGAGAATACGTCTCCTCGTAATCAATCACAGGGCATTGTGAAAATCCTTGCGCCACTAGACGAGCTTTGTATCTCACAATCTCGTTTTTCTCATTATGCTTCCTTACAAATACCCATTTAAATCCTGCAGGTTTAACATGGGAAGGTATGGGAACTACAGGTCCAAATACCTTCATTTTTGTTAAGGAATCTAATTCGATCTGTATTGGTTCTTTCCATTTTTGGCCAGTCTTTTCTACGTTGACACTCATTCATCAACAGAGTAAGGTTCGATTTCGTTTCTATTTATTATTTTGGTATCTACCGTGAATACATATAAATCATCGATGATAATATCATTCTGATTCCCAATCTCACATAAGCATGCATGATTTACCGAGATCTCTTTATTCTCGGGAGTGGGTTCTGAAGTTGGAGCCTCCCCCAAAGCCATCACAGACCCATAATCCGGAATTATCTCATGAGATGGATCAACTGATATTTAGAAGGGATTCGATTGTGCCAAATTTATCCTCTTCCGGGGATGAGAATCTTTCAAACCTATTAGTCGACCTCGCTTCTGGGCAGGGACATATGACTGGCTAGCCGCCATGGACGTACCTCGTCCGTTTGGGACGATGCGTCCTACTGGGACGTCTATCCTTGCATGCACATTTGCAGTAGGTATATGTGATCTTGTCACTTTAACTAGATTAGAGGGAGCGTCTGGTGTATTATTAGCTACACTTTGTAAATCACACATCATACTTACTTTGTGTGGTTTGGGGATCAAGATGAGACATAGTGGGGATGTTCCACGCCAATTCATGTCGTTCTTCAGGAACGTTTGATGTTCTTATCTCCCCCTAACGGCGGGAAGACTGTCTCATCAAAGTAACTATCCGCGAATATAGTGGTAATAAGATCACCTGGCAAGGGCTCTAAAGAGCGTATATTGGATAGGGATTCAGAACCGACATGTATGCCCTTCCTTTTTTGAGGTCCCATATGTGTGCATTGTGGCGGCACAATTGGCACGTAACTGCACACCATAAATGCGTAAGTACGAAGCAGCTGGTTCGTACCCAATCACCAGCAATAACGCATAACATCGTTGGGTGGCGTTGACCTCAACCGAACCAATATTACTGCATGAAAAATTGCATTGCCCTCGCGAGAAACTAGAAGCTTGGTGCGCATTACCAAGGTGAATTAGTGTTTCTGCGAAACCATTATGGGTGTGAACATAGGGAACCAAATGTTCATCAGCAATCCCAAGGGGCATGCAATAGTCATCGGATTATGTCGATGTAAACTCTCTAGTATTATCGAGTCTTATAGACTATATAAGAGAATCTGGGTGGTGTGGCCCTCATTTGAATGATATGGGCTAAGAGTTTAGCAAATTCAGTAGGCGTGTGGACAAAAGGGTAACATGTGACCACTTTATCGATATCTCAACCTAAACCATGAAGGTTTTTTTTTTCAAATGGTCCGCATGGTGGTTGGAAAGTCGATAAAATTTCCCTTGTATTCTGTACAAGAAAAAGATGGAGTCTTAACTCATCTTTGCATATAATGATCTAATATTCGGTTTCTGCTCACAAGCAAACTTGGCATAATGTTTCATTAAACACAAAGGTGTCTACGA
This sequence comes from Prinsepia uniflora, assembly GCA_032719365.1. NCBI lineage: Eukaryota > Viridiplantae > Streptophyta > Magnoliopsida > Rosales > Rosaceae > Prinsepia > Prinsepia uniflora. The sequence goes on along the minus strand of CM064868.1, from coordinate 33,347,260 downwards.
GTAAGAGGATGCCCGTTCAATATATTGAGGATACGACGCATCATTACCCTGACCTGGGTGTCCCAACTGGTCACGCCATAATGAGCAATTGCTCGTACTAGTTAGCTTCTAGCTAACGTTTGGTTAGCTTCTAGCTCGTTTCTCCAGTGTATGTTTCTGGTCATACTAACTGGAGGTTATGTAAAGATATTCCACTTTTTTTGTCATTAGTGGTTTCAATGTGATCACCGTTGGCTCGAATATCCGTAAATCTCAACAAAGTTCTTCTGGAACTTGGAGAATAACAAAAAAAATCTTATTGATGGTAATTCAGTGCCATTCTACAACGTTTTTTTTGTCATATCTCTCAGAGTATAACATTGTCAGCCAGACAATAAACGTCCCCACAAAACATACATAATTATAGATTTAATTTAATGGGTCACATGCATGAGAATAAGTGTTTGAATTGAATTAAATCATATTCGAGCGAAAAATCACATTTTTCGAATTATATTCACACGTAGATTTGAAATCCTTAGAATGGATGATGAGTCATTCATGTCTTGCTTCAGGCAAGAAATTGTCCCTATAATGGGTAAACCGTTCTTCTAGAGTCTACATAAAGGATAAATCATTGCATTTAATGCTTTAAGAAAACTCATCCATAAGCACCAAATAAGAACTTCGGGTTCTAACAAATGGTATGATAAAACAGATTTAAAATGTAAAATCTCCTTGTTTTATCATGTCCAGTGAATTTAGAAAGGAATCTGCAGGTTCCCTTTTTATTTTTCTCCAGCATTGCCGAAGCTACGAGTTCGGTGATTAGTATGAACTATTAGTTTGTTTATATATTTCTAGTTCATTGATGAATGTCTGATTCGTTTAAACACTATATTTATGAAATATGCTAAAATAATTTAATTAATGCTTCTGACATTATATGGTTGGATATATGTAAACAAATACTTCTCGTATTGAAAATTATGACCCATTGTAACATATAAGTGCGTCTCATCATTGATAACGTGTTTGATCTTATCGAGTTGACTGATTCGCATTGACTTCGGGTCAAGTTGAGTAGGTAGGATCTTCTGGATATGGATCTGGGTCTAGTCTTGTGACAGTTGTCCAAAATGAGAAGCCTTCTGGGCTATGTACATGCACCGAAAATGATTACCCAAAACCCTACGTTTTCTGGGCCTTTCATGGGTTTGTGGTGTTTTCCTTCCGGGCTGATTTACCCTAACTCACATGTGCCGCAAAGGAAAATAAATGGGAGCAAAAAATATAGAGTCCAATGGTCAATATGTCATGCCAATTGCCAACATCTCATGCCCAAGGTCATCATTTATAATTCAATTACCAAATATCAAACCATCATACATTATATTATATCGTGATAATATTATCATCATTATCAAACACCCATTCATATCATCATAGGTCAACATAAGATTTATCATCATTATATTATCATATCATCGCATCATCATATATCATCATAATGTATACATCATATGGACCATTATCACATTTATAAATAATATCTAAACAATAAAATAAACATACAAAATAATTCGATAATATAATACTATGTAAAGAAAATGTATATTGTGAATAAATGCTACTGTAATCCTTAATTTAGGTGTAGTGCAATGCTTCAGGCATGCATGAGGATATGTTTTAGGCCCGAGGAGTGCAAAAGGAAGATTCTGTTTTTTTTTTGTCGGAGCCAAGCCGCCGACTAGCCGAGCCGAGCTGCAAGGGTGGCCAAGCCGAGCCGCCTGGGCCGGCCAAGCCGAGCCGCCTGGGCCGGCCAAGCCGAGCCGCCTGGGCCGGCCAAGCCGAGCCGCCTGGGCCGGCCAAGCCGAGCCGCCTGGGCCGGCCAAGCCAAGCCGCTCAAGGGCGCTGGGCCTGCGCTGAGGCCTTCTGGGCCGAGAAGGAGCTGGCCTGGTATTGGGGCCTTCTGGGCCGTGGGTTCGACTGGGCTGCATGCCCGTTTGTTTTTTTTTTCTTTCGGGCTTTTTGCTTTTCGGGCCTGCTGGTATAAACTGAAATGGGGCCCTGTTTATATATTTTTTTTCATGGCCCAGTTACCTCAGGCAACCATCGGTTGCATTTGCACTGCTGGTGCCTTTTTTCTTGGGGGTGATCCCTCTTTTTTCGGCAAGGTGCCGTGTGAGGTGATATTTATCATCCAATATCAATAAAAAAAATCAAGTATCAATTTATATATTTATCTAAATATAGCATGAATTCATCAAGTTTTTTTTTTTGTGTGTAAACATTTACGAAATGCAGTAAACAATTATTGTGCAAAGTGGATTCATCAATTCATGGGTGCATCAAATTTGAAAAAAAAAAACATGTTGCACATCAATTCCTCAATAATTCATATAATTCAATTCAACATCATCATATCAATGATCAATAATTCAACATCAAATTAACATCCTTGAGCTATAACGATGAAGGAAGTTATAGCCGAGTAAAAAGAAAGCAAATATCCTATTTGGAATTAATTAGCTGAGATGATGCATCGCGTACATATATATAGCAGCAGAACAACCTACGATATTAATTATAAAGGTGGGAACATATTGATATATGCAGGAAAGAATTTGTTTTTTTTAATGAACAATTCACCAATCAATGTACAGAAACATGTCGCAAGCATCAAATTCCAAATAGCAATTATTATCATAAATAATCAATTATCAGATCAAAAAATATTAAAATTTTCATGTATCAAAATTTGCATACATCTCATATAATTTTCCAATCCAAAAAATTAATTAATGAATTATCATAGCATATTAATTATCAACAACTCATATGATTCAATATAAATACCAAACCAATAATTTACCAAAATAAATCAATAATCCTAAAAATCATGTTTCTAGGGTTTGATTCGATAAATAATAGAAAATTAGATTTATGAGTAACGAAAAACCTACTTGATTGAATTAATTTGAGATATATTAGAACCAATTACTTAATTTTTTTTTGGGGTAGGAAATCGTATAATCTAGTCATATATAGGATCCGGTAACATGCAAATAAAAATTTCGAAACCGTAGAATTTAAAAGAAACCCCACCAATAAATAGATAAATATTTTCTAAGACTGAATTTTGTTTTTTTTAATAAACTTAAAACCTTAAAATCCATATGAAACCTGAAGTAAAAGTTACGGGGTTAAGAAGGGAAAAATGGAGTAGAAAAAAATATAAAATCTAGCAATAAATGAGCAATTATACTTTCAAGACTGGAAGCATGTACGTATAAAATAAATCTGTATGAAGTCCTGACGTAATAGTTACTACTTACCAGGTGAAAGAAGAAAAAACATGACAAGAAGAAAAATAAAGGAGAAAGACATAAAAAAAATAGGCATAAAAAAAAAAATAAGAAAAGCATAAACAGGTTGTCTTTAACGGGTATTGATTATTGAATGCGGGGCTCGAGTGAGGAGGATGGGCGCGTAAATTACCAATCCCACTAATATTGCAATTAGTGTTGTGAATTTGTGCCTAGATTTTTTTTCCTCTCCTCCTAGTTTTTCTCTTCTCCTGCCTTTCTCTCTTGATTTCCTTTTTTGAATTTGTGCTCCCTGCTTGAGTTGGTGTCGATCTGAGTGTTTGTTGCGGCGGCCCCTCCTAGTGGTTTGACATCACTTTTGGCTCGGTAAGTAGTTTTCTTGAGGGGGGTTTGGGTGCTCATTGTAATTCTCAGTTGCTTTATGACTGGCCTAAGACTAAATGCCATGCTCTTCCTCGTTTGGCCTTAGCTACCTTGAATCAATCAATCAATGAATGAAAAGAAACCTCTTATCGAGGGGGAGGATAGGTTGGTTTGAGGATCTGTTGGTCAAAAGTTCTAAAAGTTGTTAGTTTCTAAGCAATCACTGATTGCACTAAGAGTTTGAGAGTAGCTAAGTGCTAGCACCTAAGTGAGGTGGCACTCAAGAAAGGTGTGGGAATCTGTTTTTAACAGATTCAAATAACTTGGGGAGCAAGATGAACATGTGTCATCTTCTTATAGGCCTATGGCTAGACTAATTTCTATTGGTTGAATATCATCATAGTGACATCATGCATTGTAACCGTTTAAATCATGTAAGCACGACTAGAATCAGTGTAAGAGTGTGTGTGCAATTTGAAGGAAATCAGTAGAGAGAAAAAAAGGAAAAAGTTCAGGAAATCGTGGTGAATTGCTCATAGGCATTTTCACAAGCAGTTGGTGTGCATTACAGTGCATTCCATTCTTCTCCCAAGCAAACTTCATTTACAATCATCCATACACAACCTACATACATTCTACACCTAAAACTACTCCTAATCGATTCAGTGATCAAGGTTTGAACTGTTACCTTTCAGCGAACTCAGCAATTTCCATTTCTAGTGCACTGTTCCATTGATCAATTAAAGCAATCCTGCAAAACAAAAAGAATATAAGTTAACACCTGAAAATCAAAAGCCAAAAAAAGAAAGGTCCACATTCCGAGACAAAGCCGTATGACGTGAGAGTGTATACTTAGAGCGATACCTTCATAAAAGTTCAAGAAGCTATGAAGAGTGGAAGCTGGCGTTTACAGTATCTTCTATGGAATACGAGCACTACTATGCTCCCTGAGCGCAGGCCTACCAAGCTTCGCGCTTGCGGCGTTTTCGCAAGACGGTCTTTGCTAGTAATGACATCCTCCCCGTTGGCTGTATGGGCGGCATCTCTTTCCTCGTGGGCAAGAAGCACACCAGCAACTTGCGTTGCGTGATTCTATTGTATTTTTTGCACTTGATTTCACGATCTGGAAATGCTTATCTTATATGGCACCATAGATCTTAGTTCGTTTCCTATAGGAGCTTCCGTTCCATCCAACTACATTGAACTCCTCCTAAAAAAGCGTGTATGAGGAACTGGTATGCAATATAGGCTATCCACTGTGGTCTCACCCGGTTCTCGAAGCGAGATGGCACCGTCTTGTCCAATGCAATAGACCATTCCACTTCTCAGAGGAATGTAGCAATAGCAGTGAGCACCCCCTTCTGGTGTTGGTCTGCATCTCTCCCTCTCCTCCCTTCTTACTTCTCCATTGTTTTCATCAACGACGAAAGAAGGGTTGTCATCGAGTGATAGCATGTTGCCTAACAACGTGATGGGTCAGGTGATTGATCGTTGAGCAACATGAAAAGTCAACCATGTAGCTCGACAAACATGTTTCTCTAGGAAACGTAATAAAAATTCGATGACCTCCCACTGGTTATATTGGTTGAGTTTTTCTCGATTATGCTACTCATCGGGCTAACTAAGAAAATTCGCCTAGCTAACTCATAGGTTTAATTTTGCGCAATGAACTGCAATGTGTTTTTGGGAAAAACTTTAACATTAAAAGAAAATATTTTTATGATTTATATATTTTATAATTTATATTAATTAATTAAGTATACATAATGAATATAAAAATATGAAAAGTAAATACAATTAAAATAATAAAACAAATCAAATGAAATTAAAAAAGTATTTATAAAAGTCAAAATTATGTTTGTACATAACTAAAATGAAGCAATGTTTTACAAAAAAACGATATTCCAAAATACTCGGTGACATATCAGGGAGGTTTGGCTCTTGAGTGGGTTGTTGGGTTGGGGGCTAAGGTTATGCGAGAACATAATCCAGGCCACGGTCACCATAGGGGTCAAGCACCCTAGTGAGTTGGGCCCTGATCTCATCATTTTGGGCCCGGATCATCTCGTTTTGGGCCTTGATCTGCACATTTTCGCCCTAGACGGTGTCGAAGTTTCTCTTGGGCTCCCTAATCTCCTCGGGATTGGCTCCCATGGAAGAACTCGAAGAGCCAATCGAGACATCCCAAACTAACCCTTTGCGCACCCTTGGACAATCTTCACAAGACGACTACCAAGTTGTCGCTCCAAGATCGTCGTTGACCTCTTAGCATCAGGTAGCTGCTGCTCCAACAAAATCGAATGAATTATCAACACATAGTTCACATATTTAATATGCCAAAAATAAACTTACGTGAATATTTTCAGCTTTCAGGTTGTCCTAGTTAGCATACACTTGCTCCCATGCATCCACCTCCAGAAATAGCAACCTAGCGATGACCGATCTTCTTGCTGGGCCGATAAGGAACGCGTCCCTGTGTGGTGTTTGAATTTTTTTTTCTCCTCGGTTTGACTTATTGACCCTCGATTTTTTTTCTATTCATTAGTAAAAAGAATAATTATATTTAAAAATGAAAATATAAAGTAAAAAAATAAATAATTTAAATAGCTCAAAGGTACTAGATAGCTAGGCGGACTCGAAATATGAAGAATATGCTTCTTTTTTGTCCAAGATTCCTATTCAATAGGTTTCCGTTCCCATGTGCGAAGTTATGTATATTGTTAAGTTTGGACAATATCTAACCACTAGACATTTCCCGACCATTCATTCCGACTTAATTTTGCAGCTTGTTTTGAAGACCATTGTCCTCATTTTGAGTGCATCCAGCCAATCTTTGAAACCCACACAACCTTTCTCTCTGACATCATCATGTCTTTTTACTACTCTGCCAACGCCTTTGGTATGATTTTCAACTGACGTTCATCCAGTTGATGGCTTCTCGACCACGAACACGAACTCATGGCTTAATTAGTCTAGAGATAGCTTACTTTACACACTTGTAATTCAATTCACGACGCTAATACTTAATTTACATTCTAAATGTTTTCTTCTCCCTTCTCCCTTTTTGCAATTGGTTTCTTCAAGTCTGACTTCGATAACTGGAATATACAATCCAATGAGTTTTATGGCTGCATAAGTCGTAAAACCATCTTCGTGTTCTAATTCAGTATTCGAGCAGTCTCACTTGAAGAGGTTGATTCTGTCTAACTCCCCCTCTAAACTCTGAATTGCATGTTGCTAACATGAACACACCATCATTGAATTTGGACTAAGAGCAAAAGAAAATATTTAAAGTCCTCACAAGAGGCATAGAAAAGAACAGCGCAATCAAGATACCCACTTGCTCCACTTTCACTTGATTTGAATGAAAATATTTTAAGTCCTCGCAAAAGGCATAGAAAAGAATAGCGCAAGTAAGATGCTTGTTTGCTCCACTTTCACTTGATTCAAATAATGGTTCATGGGCTGCAATTCAGAACCAACTTCTAACCCGGTCTATTAACAACTTCTACTAGTGGCACGCCTAAACTTGAAGGCGGCTAGAAGGCCAAATTAGTTGGACCAAGGCTTTCAGCCTTCGTCCTATTTGTCCTAGCCACTTATACTGCATTCCTCTGCATTCGGCTACATCAAAGAAATCCTCCTCACTCAAACACTTGCGTATCTACTCCTTCGAAAGTGCGCTACTGAACACCTCCGATAATAAAAAACGGCAGCGAGTGAAACACAATACTTGGGACCAAACCATTTAGCGTTTGAAATACTAAATCAACCCTTGCCGTTATATATAGCTTTTGGACCAATTGAAACACTTGGAATCGCAAGAAATTGATTACTTTTCTTTTTCATCTTATGGCTGTAAAAGCAACAACTATCGATGTTCCCAATCGTTAGTGGTTTTGGGTCACTTCCATGAACCTCCGACTACACTCGCGCATTTACAAACGAACACAATAATTCACGCAATGTGAGCCACTCTGCCTAGCATATTCTGCCTAAGAAAGCCGTTTTCCGCAGGCTGTATAGGCCCACCTCCTCACATCACACGCTTGCAAGTATAAAGAAAGTGAGATATGTGAGCCCTACATAAAAGATGATAGAACAAAGCACAATCACAATCAGATCCTCCACGAATCCACATGCAAAGGTTTGTTACTGACTCAGTGCCTCTGTCATCCATCATATTCATATCCACCAACCAAAACGATGCTAAATACACAAAAACCGAAGAAACCCCCATAAATTTCAAGGCCGCAGCACACACAAAACCACTTGGTTTTGGTTTTTGCTTCATAAGAACAAATATATATATATATATATATATATATATATATAAACCATTCAAACAGGCAAATCTGCATCTCCTTTGTCTCCTTTTCTTCTACTCTCACCTTTCACAAGGCTCGAGCTTACATGTGCAAATTTAGGCACATTATCTTACCCTACTCAGCAGAAAGTTAAAGAAGGAAAAATAAAATAAAATAAAAGGAAATTTGCCTAATTTGGTTCATAATTTCATATAGAGCAAAAGCAAGAAGAAATGGCCTAATTTTGATAGGATTTATAACTTCAAATTGAGGTCCACAGTTCCTCCTACTTCACCATTACAATTGTTGTTTATATTGGTTGCTGTTCTACCATTTTGTGTCTTTTCTGCCGGGAAGAATCTGTAGAAAGCTGCTTGTGGATTTGAACCACTAGCCCCAGATGTGGGGAGATTTGTGTCCTCTGCATTGCCCTTTTAACAATTCAAAAGAAACAAGAATTGAATTAGAGAATGAAATGAAACTACCATAACAAAATACTAATATGACGTGCTTGTTAATCAATAATCACCATGGAGGAGTCGAGTTCTTGAATTCGACTCCTTATTGATTCTGATTACAGATTAGTAAACATGCCTTGGCTTAATGAAACGATAAGTGGGTTTATGTTGATATATCTCACTTGATAAGGAAACGATTCAAAATCTGGGACTTCGCGGTTATGGAAAGCTAGGTAAGCTGAAGGGAGGTTGAGCTCTGGGCTGGGACATGTCCTAGTAGTAGTAGGAGGGGCAAGAGTGAGGAAATCTCCATTGATACTCCCATGTTCTTTGATGCTGTTCCTCGAGTTCGGCTCGGAAACTGAAGTAGAGCATGAAGGGCCTTCTCTGAAAATGGTGCAAACAAAACTCATATGAAAATTGAATTAACACATGTGCTTATGCAACAAATAGAAGATATTATTAGACGGCAGTATTATTTGAGAAAGTGCCAAAATGGAACCTGAAAACTGGGTTGCCAGCAGGTTCAAATTTGAGAGTGTATCTGTTCCCACATGAAATTGCTTCAACAGTTGTTCTCATTGGAGCAACAAAGGTAGGAAATTTGAAGTTGATGGAAGGGCCTGCTGGATTTTCAAGAGAAAAGGGATAGGACCTCTTCATGCCAACCATCTACTAAAGATTAAAAGTAATCAGCATTCATTCATCAAAATAGACACCAATCTTTTAAGTGCCTCAAAATTATCAGAAACAAATTGATTAGGCCTATGAAATCCAACCAGCAAACCATATATAATTAAATTAAGCAAACAAAATCATCATACCTTTTCTTCATCCGGCCACATCGGTGCTGTATAGTTGCTGTAATAGCTTTGGTTTGAAGGGGGCTCTGTCGGAAAGTTCACTGCAGGTGATGTCGAAGTTGCTGATGACACATTCACCTGCAAAAATTCAACATTTTTTTTTTTCTTTCGAGATGAGGAGATCATCAAAATTCCATTGCTTCAAATGATGTAAAAAGAAAAACGTTATAAAAAAGTAGAAAATTTATGTCTTATACTCTTACCATTGAAGGAGGAGGAGGGGGAGGCTGATGATGGTGAAATTGATGTGTTCTCTGTGACAAATTGTTGAGAGGAGGCCATAGGGGATTGTTGGACTCAAAAGGAAAATTCAAAGTAGACCGAAATGCCAACCCGGGATCAACCCCTGAATTCCAAGACTCCTTGTGATCAAGATTGAACTCACAAGGGTTCCATAAGTGATGATGATGATGACGATGTTGAGGAACATTATTGTTACTCCCATGCCCCTTAATTTGATCAAACCCATGACCATTATTGTTATTACTATTGTTTCCCAATGGAACAGTGCGACCGCTGATTGGCTGCTTCGTCAGTGCATCAATGCTTTGGGGTGGAATCAATGTTGACCTGAAAATTGAGTTTGGGGAGGGTAGATCCAGTGATGGCGGAGCAGGAAATGGGATTGAAGAAGGTGGGTGGTTGTGATTGTGATTGGAGTGATAAGAATGTCTGACTGGAACAGAAGATGTTGATTTGGTTGGTGATGATGACAAAGAAGATGGGTTTGATGACAAAATCGAAGCTTTCTTCTTTTGCTCTTCAAGCCTTATTTTTTCAAGCTGAGCCACCCCAAGTCCTCTTTGGGGCACTTTTTTTTGCTTCGTTTTTTTGGATGAAGATGTAGTGAGGCTTCCAAAGCCACCGCCACCGCCACCACTAGTGGTGGTGTTACTACACTTAAGGATTTGTTCTTCTTGTGTCATTTGATATTCTTGCTATTCCATCTACTTTTACAAACCGAAAGAGGGAATTTTGGATCAAACCCACGACATAAAATGTGGGATTTCTAGAGAGGAGCTTGCTCTTGATTTGGATTTCATCTCAACCATCATGATTGATGAGCCCTTGGCAGTTGGCACTCTCTCTCACCACCCCTTCTCCTCTTCACTTCCATAGAATCGATTTTTCTTTTTTCTTTTGGTTTTTGGAGTGTTTAAGGAAACAAAGAAACGAAGATTGGAGAGAGAGCGCATCCAAATATTTGATTTTGAAGAACCATGATTTGAAAAACTAACTCTAGAGGAATTTAAGATTGCCAGAAATCTCGGTTAAGGAGGAACAAACCCAAGAGCATAGCCAAGTTTTTAGCCCAAAAAAACGTAGGGGGATAAAAAATTAAAAAAAATAATAATAATTTGAAAAAGGTTAGGGGGAGAGATTAACTGAGAGGTTTCAGATTTTTCTCACATCCAGTTTTGTCTGAGAGACAGGTGAGATAACAGAGGATTTATATATGCAAATTTATGACCAAAAAATCTATTGTTTTTTCTGTTTCTTTTTTTTTGAATTTTAAACAATGACTCAAAATTTAGAGCACTACGAATAAAATTATTATTGTAAAAATTGTCGCCCTCATTCTCGCTCCACTCCACTCCACATTTGGTTCCTAGACCGACTCTTATGAGCTCTGTTTTCTCTCACTCACTCACTACTTTCTCTCCTTCCCAAAGCAAGACCCTTAACTTAAGCCCACCTCAGCTCTCTCTCTCTTCCTCCCCCCTCCCCCCCTCCCCCCTCCCCCAACCCACGCCACAAAAGCAAGAGCCTTAACCTAAAGCCCACCTCAGCTCTCTCTCTCTCTCTCTCTCTCTCTCTCTCTCTCTCTTGTGTCACCATATATGAACTCCATTATTGTTTCATTTTAGGCATCCATGACTGTCTTTTGCAGTTTTAGTAGGGCCAACAAACTCGACTTCTCAGCGCCACGTGGGGCCCTTCAAAAATGTCCTTATCACCGACACAATTGCATGGAATTCACCACCCTCAAATGCCTAAACGTAGTAACATACCAAACCATTATGTACATGGCCTTGGTATTTGAAAATACCATGGACTCCACTCCAAAACTGAAATTCATAAACGTTTGGGGTCTAAAAGTCAAATGGTATTCTTTTTTATTGAATAGTTGAAAGATTTTTGATTTTGTGTTGGACACTTCCAAAAAACTAAGTCATCACTCTCTTTTTAACATTATTTTATTAAAAATATCTAATAGTATTTTCCATTGCTTGTAATTGTAAGTGAGATTAGTAAAAAAAAAGAAATTTTAAGTGAGAAGTTAAAAGTTCAAGCCTTAAAAATGCCGATCGTATATCTATATGAGCTTAAATTCATACTCAGTAGTATTCTAGTATGATTGTATCTAAATCTCATTTCCTCAATATTGTTGAATAAAAAGAATATTCTAATTTAAAATTAAATTCTATCTATTGGAAATAAATTATAATATGCATCTTTACTTGTGAGGTACTACTGAACTATAATATTATTAATATACATCTTTCCTAAGGAAACGAAAGGTCCTCTTAGACCTCCACTCAACGGAAATTTCACTAAGTTTTTGTATCGAAGTCCGTCAGTTCCAAAATATCCGTCCAAAACCCAATTTTTTTTAAAGCAATTTTCCAGCTTAGCCTTGTTATTGGCTCGCTGCTCCCCCACCGGCGGCTACCTTTCGGCCCCTCTCTTTGTGGAGGTTTTAACTTCACCTCCTATGGTGAACCTTGTGGCTTCTCTAGATCTGGGCATTCACCTTCAACTTAAGATGTATTTACATGCCCTCAATCGTCTCCTCTTCCCACATCGGCTGCTATTTGTTGTCACTCTCTGTGGTTTTTTCATTGCTGACTTCCACCCCTTGACCTTACTGCTTCCACCTTTGATCATCCTTGGTGGGTTATGTTTGCGAGTCTATTTTAAAGTGCATGATGCACTCCTTGAATGGATTATGGGAGCGCTTTATGCGCGGGTGGCTTGCTTATCCCCATTTTCCGATTGGTTATTCGATTTGTCCTCTATTATTGTCGATAACGATGATTTTTGCAGTGTTGTGGTGGCTGTAGCAGTTTGGTGGATGGCTCTTGGAGGTGTGGAGGCTCTCCATTTTTCAGATCTAGGATTTGCTTTAGGTTGTTTAATTTTTACTGTTTTGGGCATATTATTTGCTTTTGAGTTTTTTTGGTTTTACCATTTGCACTTTATTTTTCTATTTAGGTTTCTTTTTTCCTTTTTTTTTTGAACTTTTAATGCTATGTATTTGTCTGTTCAAATTAATGAAAAAACTTAATTATCTTATTAAAAAAAAAGCAATATAACTTGAGAACACAAACGATTCTTAACTATAACTCAATTACAAGAGACATTCAAATGAAGATCTAACATGATGCCGATTATGGGTAATCTTATCTATGGAAAATTCCCAGAGCTATTGTAACAAATCAAAAATTATTACGAATTTCCTAACATGATATATTACTCTTTATATTGACATAAATCTGTAAAATTCATATACACTCGCATAAGTCTGCAAAACTCATCTACGTACTATCTAAAGATATATAGAAGAAAATCCCACAATTTCTGAGATAGCTACTTGTCGTAATAATCTGTCAATTATTCTTGTTAGTTGTTACTGTCATATGAAATTAGTTGAACTCACCCATGTTAGTTGTATCCCATGTTGCTTTATATGTGTCTATTATGGTATGAGAAACGTTTAAACCCTATACATATATATTGTTATGATGCTAACTTTTTTTTTTTTTTGAGAAGATTCTGATGCTAATCAATTGTTGGGGTTCACTCTAAAAGTTTCATTATCCGAACCCTCTGCAAAAAGCTTCTCATTCACATTGAAATCACTAATTGGTTTATCTATGAGTCTCACCAAAACAATTATCTTTTTATTATTAACAAATTTATATCATGCTACTAATTTACTACAACTATATAAGGTTGTTTTCGATGGATTCTCAGTTTGAAATCATTGCATGCCAAAAAAAATTATGATTGAAGTATTAAAACAAAATATACATTCGTAAAATTTTGAAAATTGAAAATAAAATTAACTGTAATACGAACTATATACTTTTATATCAAAATATCACCATAATTTTTATAAATCATATATGATAATGATATACATATGCATTAGGAAACTTAAAATTGTATTTTAAAATTAAATGTGAATCCCAAAATATATAACTAACTATAATTATATAATAATTTTTACTTATTAATAAATTTTTAATTAATTAAAATATATTATAATATATATATTACATTAAAATATATAAAATTCAACGGATTCCATAATCAAATGATTAAACACTTTTTTTAATTTTTTTTTGCTGACGAGATGATCAGTGGACGACCTAAAAGATCAAGAACTCGAACGAATTAGCTTTGTGGAGTATTCGTTCGTATAAGAGGTCTTAGTTTAGATGGCAAATTTCTAGCTTAGTGCTTAATTGTATGGAGTTCGAAACTTACGGTTAGTACTTCATGACAAGAGACAAATTGCAATCCTAATAGGTATTTTAGGTCCTCTCGAAAGGGAATTAATCTCACCTTTCAAATGTGAAAAGTCCTCGTATTATTTATCAAGATAAAATTTATGACTTAATGCTTCGACGTCAAAAGATCAAGCTTCAATGAGAGGACACCAGATGTAGTAAGTGAGGCCTAAGATGGACAAAACTGTTGCCAGTTAATTATGCCATGCGGTGACATTTGCAAATCCAGATAACTTATATAGTCAATCTTATTTCAAATATTTGCCAAATGAATTGCCATCTTTAAAAAGGGGGAAAAAGTACTATCATAAAGATACATTGTACTTGAAAAAAATATATATAAAGATATAATTTCTTGTAATAAATTATGATAAGATGGATTGCAAGTCTAAGTATATGAGAGAATCTATCAAATTAAATGGTGATTAGAGCTTGGATTGAGTTTATCTATCATGGAAATGAAAATCCACTAAAGTTGGACACTTTCTATATCTAATACACTAGATTATAATGACTATTTTCCCTTTGTTTATCTAATCATGAGATGTTAGATTCAAACATTCAATAAACATGGAAGTCAATATTACACTTCCATTTTGATCAAATGCAATATTCTTTTCACCATATAATCGAATAAATTAAAATATAATTAATAGTCGGAAACAAACTAAAGAGTGTAACAAGCAATGTGTAATTAGAAATTTTGAGTTTGACTTTTATAAAACGTGTGATAGACAACGAATGTCCGTCTCCCTCCCCTAATATATCTTAGGCCATCTCCAACCAAAAAGTCTCAAACTCAAATTTTTCACTCTCGAAAACAACTATCTAACCTTCAAATTTTTGTTACTTAATAAGTTTTTAAATTAATTATTATTTTTTATCATATATATTTTGTACGACCATATTATAACCTAAAAAAAATTCAAATTCGGAAAAACTTATTTTTGTTTTGTTTTGTTTTTCCTTATAGACAACAAAAATCACGTGTATCCTTAGGGTGTGTATGGATGAGAGAAATAACAAGGAATTTGGTAAAAAAAAAAAAAAACAGAATTTAGAATTTCATATACATCAATTCCCTTGATTAATTAGATTCATAAAAATTGAAAGTTAGAAATTCCAAAAAAAAAAAAATTAAGGTATTTGGATGCCCCAAATCTCCATTTTAAATTTCATATAAAAATATTGTGCCACTTCTCCTTCTTTATAACTATAATTTATGTATAAGCATTAAATTCTATGTTTAAATTTTATTATACTTTTATGTTATCCAAACAAGAAATTTACAAATTTTAGAAAATTAATTCCGTCAATTTAAATTTTGTAATTTTATAAATTTTTAGTAATTTTAAACTTCTTCATCCAAACACACGCTTTTTGAGAATATACAAAATTGCATTGATATAATAAAGATACAAAGTAAATGACAGGACCCTCCCCGAAATCACCCTTGATTCTCGTGAAAGGACTTGCTCCCGTCTAACACAAACACACTAGAATTCCCAAAGTACCCTCAATTCGAATATATTACAAATCCAGTATCAGATAAGGGATAAACTCCTCGTGTCAACACCAACATAATCTAGGAAATAATAAATATACAGAGCATTAGACACAAAAGTAAGTAACTACCAGAACCTACTCTGGTTAACTAGAGTGCGCAGATCCACGACAATGTGTCAGCCTCAATACAGCTCACGTCCCGAGATCAACCTGGAGGCTACAAAAACCAATAAAAACAGCGAGTGGACAAAAATAAAGTCTTTGAAAACCATTTTCCAAAATCATCTTTTAAACCCTCTATTTTATAAAAACATACATGCATACACATATAAAAGACATAAATGTCCCTAGCCCACATTTCCCTAGAACCCATGTTGTAAATCCTTTTGAAAACCCCTGGACACACCACAAGTTAATAAAAGCCAACCTGGTCCCACTGGTCTAACCAGCCACAAAGCCAAATCTTGTCCCACTGGTCCAACCAGCTTGCTAGTCCAACTAGCATCTCATCTATACTACCGATAGACAACCACGGATCCTGCGAAGTCCACTCTGTTTGCACTTGTCGAGTTCAACTCAAACCACGTCTGAGTCCGTCTCTTGAAATCATCAGAGTCCAACTCTGGAATAGCAATGCAATCGCCTGAAGTTGTCCATACCAAAAAATAGTTACAAAAATACATTTTCAAACCCGAGCACCAGCCCAAAACATTTATATCCCAAGCACCAGCCCAAAATCCAGTTTCCTAAAAAACCACCATAAAACCAATCTCCAAAAATCACATATGTGTATACATTCTAAAATCAGCCATTTATCCAGAAAACATTTAGAAACATATAGCCAAATCATAACCATTCAAACCAAGCCATAAAACCATGTAAATATGCATGCATCACAGTTATGAAAGAAAGTGTCCACTCATAGAACCACTGATCGCCCATGTCAGGACCCAACCCTCCTCGGTCAGGACCCGACTCATCTAGCACGATATTGTCCGCTTTGGGCCTCCTTACCCTTGCCCTCACGGTTTTGTTTTCGGGAGCTCACGGTGCAACTTCCCAGGGGGTCACCCATCATGGAATTGCACCAGCCTCAACTCGCTTAACTTTGGGATTCCAATCCCCCCCAAAGCCACTTGAGCTCCCAAAAGGCCTCGTTTAGATTAGAGTTGCGCAGCAGCCCACTCTATCTAACACGATATTGTCCCTTCTGGGCAGGGCGCACCATCGCACCCGCAGGGTTTTGTTCCCGGGAGCTCACGGTGCAACTTCCCAGTGGGTCATCCATCATGGGATTGCACCAACCTCCACTCGCTTAACTTTGGAGTTTCCTAGGAATCCAAAGCCAGTGAGCTCCTAGAAGGCCTCGCGCTAGATAGGTGTGTGTCTACACCTTTAAGGCACACCACCATCCTCTCCCAGACCATTCCCCCTCGCAGGAATGTGGGATTGTTCACCGTTCCCTCCAAGACACGGGTCTTACAATCCACCCCCCTTATGGCCCAGCGTCCTCGCTGACACACTTCCCGGTCGGGGGTCTGACTCTGATACCATCTGTTAGAACCGAACCCTCCTCGGTCAGGACCTGACTCATCTAGCACGATATTGTCCGCTTTGGGCCTCCTTGCCCTTGCACTCACGGTTTTGTTTTCGGGAGCTCACGGTGCAACTTCCTAGGGGGTCACCCATCATGGAATTGCACTAGCCTCAACTCGCTTAACTTTAGGGTTCCAATCCCCCCCCAAAGCCACTTGAGCTCCCAAAATGCCTCGTTTAGATTAGAGTTGTGCAGCGGCCCATTCCATCAAACACGATATTGTCCCCTCTAGGCAGGGCGCACCATCACACCCGCAAGGTTTTGTTCCCGGGTGTGACGCCCCGGAAATTCGAAACATGAAAATTTGGAAAATTTTGAAGAAAATGACGATTTTGCCCCCGGAATTGGGCGAAAACTTGACTTTTAATTTGAGCGGTCAAACGGACTTTGACCGATGACCGTGACGTAGTTCGGGACGTCACGAGTTCATAGACAGGTGGCACGCTCGATTCCGACATTCGAGGAGAAAGTTATGACGTGCGAAAGTTGGTAAAAGGGGCCGAATGTTGACTTTTTGATCGGGACATTGTTTGGACTTTCCGGGAGTACCGTTGGATAGGTCTCGAGACGCTGAATCCATAGACAGGCGGCATGCGTCAATCGGAGTCCGAACGAAAACGTTATGGGTCTAGAACGATTAGGGGTATTTTGGTAAATTGTGAGAATAAGGGTAAAATGGTAATTTTCAGTGAGGAAGTTAATTACACAGTGCAAGGTATTATATGATAAGGTATTAAATGAGATGTTGTGGCTGATTCAACCTATGATAGTTGAATGTGTGACACATGTCACTTGTGATGCTCACTTAGTGGCACTTAGTTGCCATTTGGTATAATTAACACATTAATTAAACGGTGGAATTGTTAAATATGAACTATTTGTAATTACCCAAACAAAAACAGAGAACAAGAACCCGTCCACCTTGTGTAGTCCAATTCGTCCAAATTGCTTGATTATGATTCCATTGTTGAATTGAGGATTGAACAGAGAGAATTATGCGAGGAAATTGAGTGAAAAACCGAAAAGAAAGGGGGCTGGGAAATCAGAAAATACCCGAAACCTTGAATTGATTATTTCGAATTGAATTTCTTGTTGGAGGCTTAATTGATGGAAATGAACGTTTGAGTGAGCTTAATGGACCTAAGACGAGTCGACTGGGATCAAATTCGAAGAGAATTGGCCATGAATTGCTCATGAACTGGACCCGCGACAGTTCAGACATACCCCGGCTGAGTTCAGGTAATTGGAAGTACGAATTCGTGAAATTGGTTTGGAATTCGAGTTTAAAATAAGTAGAAGATACTTCATGTGCAATCAATTGAACGTAATAGTGTGAAATGAGATGGAACCCGAATGAAGACCCGTCGGGTGTTCTTATTGAGTCGAGGGCTTTGGGGCTTTGATTTCTTAAATTGAAGTCACAGACCCTTAATCCATATTAACTTGATGCTAATGAGTGAAAGAATGAAAATAATTGGAGTCGAATTGGCTAGGAATGAATCGGGTTGAATCGCGGGTCATAAGCTCCGTTTACCAGGTAAACGGGTAGAGAAGAGGACTGTTCATTGTCACTGTAGCACGGCGCGTGGACTCACGCGCAGCCGCTTGTGGCGGCGCGTGAGGGCGCGTGGCACGTTTTCTGGAGAAAGTTTCAACAGGTGTTTTACTCCCTGTAATGTAACGGACATTTTCAAATTGGTTTTGCGTCGATCGGACACCGGCTCGATAATGTTTCGAGGGTCCGATGGTTTAAATTATATTTTAAAATAATATTTAAATCCCAAAAAATTAGGGGAAATTAATATGATGTAAATTGACTTGTTTATAACCTTGAATAATGATTGTGAACATGATTCGGGATTCCTAGCACGTATCGGAAATTACGGAAACGCGTGCAGCGCGGGAAACGAGCAATCGGACGGTGTGTGAGTGGACGTTTGTTTTATAACTTGATATGCATGCATAGTTAAATGTTTTACATGATTGATTGTATGATTTGGTTTGCAATGATGTCATGATTTGTTTGGATGATTATTTATGATTTAATGATTATTTTAATCGGTAATTCGGGCACGTTTTACGAGGCAATGTGCAAATGATATTTTGGACTAGGCCCGGAGTCAAAATGATTTAAAAATGAATATTTTAATGAATTAATGAGTTAAGAATGATTTCTGGATTATTATGATATTTTCTATGTGATTTTACGGATTTACGTGTAAAGGATATTTGGGCTTGAGTCCCGGTTGGTAATGATTTGACTTGGATTGAGTCATGGATTTGATTGACATGTTTTGGGATATGATCCCGGATGTTTTTCCTTGTGATTGTGATTGTGACTATGGATGCCCAGACGGTCGGAGCTAGGGGATTACCTAGTCGGCCGGTGCTTGGGGATGTGATGGTATGATTGTGAGTTCTTATGGTAAGCCAACTTCTCGGATGCGACTGAGCCTGGATGTACCACTCGGATGTGTCTGAGCCTGGGGATGTGTTCGCCCAGATGTGACTGAGCCCGAGGGTTGAGCCCAGATGTGTCTGATCCCGAGAGTATGGCTGGATGTTGGCCTACGCGTAGTGCAGATGTGACAGTGTGATGGTTTGTGCACTTGTGAATAGTGTGGATTGATTGATTGATTGATTGAGTAATTGATTGTGACCTTGTGCAGAGTACTGTTTGATGTTACGTACTGGTATTGAGTACGAGTTCTGGTCTGTGGGGCCAGGTGATTATGTTTTCATGTGTTTGGCCTGAAAGCCGGAAGTTTGACTTATTATATGGTTTGGCTAAAAGCCAGTATTTGTGTTTCATCTGTTTTCCTATGCATGCATGATTTGTAAAACTGGAGGGTAAAGGATGTCTTTTCAAATGTGTTTTAACGAATATATTTTTGTCCACTCACACCTTTGTTTTTGATGACCCTCCAGGTCGTGGCACAACGTTCGGGGTTGATCTCGAGGCGGAGGCATGAGCAGAAATCAGTGCAGTTATCCCTGGTCTGACAGGTGCTGAAGGGTACTTTCGGGATTTCAGTTGACTTGTCAGACGGGAGCAGGACCGGGCACGGTTATCGAGGTCCAGTTGGGACGGGTCCTGTCACCGGGAGCTCACGGTGCAACTTCTCAGTGGGTCACCCATCATGGGATTGAACTAGCCTCGACTCGCTCTACTTTGGAGTTCCCCAGGAAGCCAAATCCAGTGAGCTCCCAGATGGCCTCGCATTAGATAGGTGTGTGCCTACACCTTTAAGGCACACCACCATCCTCTCCCAGACCATTCCCCCTCACAGGAATGTGGGATTGTTCACCGTTCCCTCCAGGACACGGGTCTTACAGCACAAATTCTGAGCCATAAGGTAATCCAAAATCTCCCAGCCGTCTTGTCCTGTCAAAGTCACACTTGGGGTCACCAACAATATGTAAACACCACCTAAACCCAGAACCGAAAATATGTCCCAAACACGCTTTCAGATGAGAAAAACAAACAAAATTGATCTTCCTGAAACCACCACCATTGGATTCAGGACGTCGAAAACTTTCAAAAAAACCTATTCTGCCTCGAAACTCATGTTGACGTGCCGTTCAAAGTCTGGTGGTCAAACCCCACGTGACACCCACGTGCGTGATGTCAGCTGCTGACATTACTCGCTCACGTCAGCCCTAATTGACGTGGTACCTTGCCATGACAGGACCCGTCCCTAATTTAACAAAAACTCGGACTGGTCCTCCTCCCGTATGACAATATTTTGTTAAAAAAAAAAAGGATGCTACCAACGTTACCCAAATTAATCCCTTCTTCACGGGATACCGCCCACTCATGTAAAATGACCAAATTGCCCTTGGAGAAAAATTACCATAATGCCCCTAGGTTTTTTACTCGAAATAACCTCATACGACCCCTAATTTTGGCATGCCGCCTATCTACGAATTCAGAATCTTGAGACCTTTGTAACAATCTTCTAAGAATTCCTAAAAGATGTCTACATTAAAAAAGTCAACAATTTGACTTTACAAAGGCGAAATCGTCATTTCAACTTTTCTCGAATATCTGGGGTATTACAATCCCCCCTTAAAAAAATTCATCCTCGAAATTTCCATATAAATTCATACTTGTTTTCATACTCACTTTTGAGTTGATCAAAATAAATGCATTATACTAAGAAATATCATAGTACCCAGCAACAAATTTTTGTAATCTATTATTTATACCCCAACTATAGTCCCATACATTAGTCCTTTATATCTCCACTACTTTCCCGTATTTCAAGTCATCATAATTTGCCTACATATTTTACTAGTATTGAAATCTTGATGTAAACAAATTTTTGAGTATACTAGGAAAGTAACGATTAGCGAAAAAGTCAATTAATTCCAGGTCACCTTTTACTCAACTATATTTTTTAAAAAATCAACCAACATCTGTAATCATAGCATACCATTCTATACGAATCATCATCAGTAATCATATCATACCTAAACTTAAGCGTTATCGGAATCCCGTATGGTCGTAACTTATTTTCGACTATTTCATAACCGGCTCGACCAATTATTTTCTGATATCTCAACCATATCACACAATGGTACTATGCGTAGGCCATTACCATAACCATTTTATGAACCCATTCCAAGAACAGTACCAATCATAGTATCAGACACATTCCCCCAAGGGTATCATACCACTAACCACATGGAAACCGACTCAGGATAAAAAGCCCCCAGGATCGACGTCTGAGTCGTCACCACAATACTAGTCTCATGATACAAACCTCAGCTCGACATCTGAGACTAACTCATATCCACATACAAACTATTAGGGCTACAGATGACACAACCCATCCTAATACCCCCCGGGATTAACGCGGGATGTGCTATGCTCCCGTCTGACACGAAGTGTCAGACAAGGGATAACTCAAAACCTCAGCCCATTCGAGGCTTTAGAGCGCGCCAAGATCGGTGGAGGGGTGTAATGTCTCGGTCTCTGCTACAACCTGCATCCGTGATCAACCTGAAGGGCATTAAAACCATTAAAAGCTGTGAGTGGACGAAAAATCAATAGTTTAATAAAAACACATTCCATAAGAAGACATTTATGCCCTTCACTAAAAAGCATGCATGCATTGGAAAACTAGTAATCAAACTATTTACTTAAATAAATCATTAGGGCCTTAGCCCAACATCATAAATCCAAAGTAAGTGGGAACTCAGCCTAAAACCAATCAATAGTGAATAACCAGTTTATCAAAATAAAATTAACCAATCCTTGGCATCCCTGATACCTAATCAATATCACTATCACGGTCCATAAGCTACGCGTGCTAGCTGGGGTCTCTCTGGGTCAATCTCTGACATCTCCTACGTCTCGGACGTCTAATCAAAGCAATCCTTCTCTTGAATCACTATACGGTCCGGTCGCTCCGTGTAATGACCCTTCGAAGGCAATGCGCCATGACTTCCCTAGTGTCACAGACATCTAGAGGAGACCATCCACATATCCTCATATCAGGATGGTATATGGAAAACAATTTATAAACCTTTCAAAATCTTTCAAAGGGACCATGCCCGGAATACCATTTCCATAAAATCATCGTAAATCCAAAAATCCAAGTACTCAAAATCCAAATCCTCTTTATTTCGAACCCGAAATCACATTTATAGCCACAAATGGGACTCATGCCCGATATCATACTCAATTGGGCCTCTAGCCCGATCATGTAAACCAAATGGGCCTCCAGCCCGATATCTCATTAAATCAAATGGACTCCAAGTTCAATAGTTTCTAAATCAAATGGGTCTTATGCCCGATTCCAAACTTCCAAATCCAAAACCATTCTATCAAACCATTATTGAAAATACAAGCACATATAAGTCCAACATAAAACCATACACCTCGAAATACGTGCAAATACGTAAATACCAAATGCCACAAATATACATATTCAAGGCATTCAAAACATAGATATAAAACATATAAAACAGTTATGTATGCATCATGTTTAGAAAGCAAGTGTCCACTCACATACTGTCCTAGCTGTCTCCTCGATATGCGAGCCATAAGCCTCCTCGGGCTAAATCACCATTTCCCGAACTCCCGGACATGTCCAAATCACACCCGAAGGTCACTAATCATCTATATAAGTTCATAGGACAAAACTCCAAAACTCCCGGAGTGAAATAAAATATATAAATATATATATATATAAACCAACCAATGGGACAAGATCCCATTTTTGTGAAATTTGGGCCATGGGATGAGTAACACTTGTAACTCATCCAAGGGTCCATTTGTCACTCATCAATCACTCAATACTTTATTATTATTTTAATCGAATCTCGGGACGTAAGTTTAACCGATCTCGGTTCCGTGACCATAACTTCCCCATTTGATGTCCGATTTCGACGTGCCGCTTATCTACAGACTCGTGACGTCTCAATCTACATCACGATCATCGGTCCTCGTATATTTGACTCTCCGAGTCAAAAGTTAACATTTTGTCCAATTCCAAGGGCAAAATAGTCAGTTTACACCGTCTGTTCGTATTCACTCGACTAATCCCCGATTAGTTACGATAATCCATCATTAATTAATATTAAATCCTGATATTCGGGACGGGTCGTTACAACAGAGCCCATCTCGACGTCTTAGTGTATAATAACTCAGGATATAGAGCCCTCAGCTCGATATCTAAGTCAGCGCTGGTCTTAGGATATAGAGCCTTTGACTCGACGTGTCAGGACCCGTCCCAAATATCACCTCGATACTCGGGATGAACCCTGCTCCCGTCTGACAATCATACTTACAATACCAAAAAGAAACTTAATACAACTATAAGCATAACCATCAGACGAAGGAGTAAATATATACAACAGTAAGTCAGAGCATAGTTTTACAAATGGGCACCAAAAGTCCTACAAGTCTAAGTCCGCAACGGAAGAACGTCGGAAGCCCTATGCCTCGATATCTGTCTCAACGTTCACCCCAGCGCTATCACCACGACCTGGAGGGAAATTAAAAAAAACAAAAGGTGTGTGAGTGGACCAAAAGGAATGAAAATTTTAAAACCGTTTACCAGCAAATCAAGGTAAGGAAATAAAATCATTTGTTCCCTCCGGTTTAAAACCAGGCATGCCAATGAAGTATTAGAAAAGTCTTAATATGAAACATCATAAGAAACAGAAACACTATAAATACCATAAGAAACAGATACACTATAAAACTGATATAGAAACCAGAGCATAAACATCAAATCACTTTCCTCGATCAAACCTGCTGGACCTATCCGAGTCTTTAAACTCAACCAGGCCTCACATATAAATCCGAGTCTTTAAACTCCCGAGTCTTTAAACTCAATAGGCCTATGTGGGTAATATCATAATATCCGAGTCTTTAAACTCCCGAGTCTTTAAACTCAATCCGGGCCCGTCCCCATCAATATCAATCCGGGTCTTTAAACCCATATCCAGATCCAGCAAATCCAATCCATATCCAGTGTAAAACCAATTCAAAATCCATCGCCAAATCCGAATTCGAAATCCCCGGTTCGAAGCCCTTTCGGCGTCCAGAACCGACATTCCGAACCCAAATCCGGTGATCTACTTTTATACCCAAAACTCACGTTAAATCACAATTTATGTTTCACAATCCATTTATCATCTTCTGAAACACTTATAGATTAAAATCTCCAAACATAGCTTTAAAATCGGAAAATCAGCTTTTCTCGAAAAACGCGCAAACGCCCGAAAATGTCTCGAAAAACGTGCAAACATCTCAATCACATATAAACACATCTAAAAGCATAAAATATGAATAAAAACAGTTAGGCATGCTCGGAAGTAAGAAAAAGTCCACTCACAGTTTACAACACGTCACTCGCGCTCCGTGCGCTCCTCAACCGTCTCTGGTGTCTCCCGTCCTGTCAATAGATACCAAATAGGGTCACAATAACATCAAGGATACCTTCCCTATTTTCCCCAATTTTTCGGGAATTTAATAATATTTTAATCCTAATCCCTAAACCGTACGGATTTCCGAACCATTCCGTAACACCGTCCGATTAACCCGAAAACTAAACCATTGGATTCCTTAGGACATTTAGGGCCAAACTCATGTTGGACGCTTGACCGGATTCCTCCCCACGCGCCCCCACGCGCCGCCCAAAGTGGCTGCGCGTGGGCCTCACGCGCCTGCTACAGTGTATCTTCAACCTCGAGTCACCCGGTTCAACTGTGTTGAACCGGCGTGACCGGTTCTCCACCGTTCACCCACCATTCTTCTCCATTTCAATACCTTTAGCTTCGTCCAATCCCCTACAACCAAACCCAGTCCTAAAATCCAGAAATCACGGCCTGAAACCCCTAGTCTTCAACCTCGAAGACCACTGCCCGTAAGCTCTGTTTTCCTTCCCGGCCGTCCACTGCTTCCCCCTTCACGGTGGTGATACCAGCACCATCCTAGGACCCTACTTAGTCCTACCCAACTCACAGAATCCGTCGATTCATCCCCGAAGTCCACGACTTCAAGTTTGAAAATCACGGCTAAAACAGGGTACAGAGGACCCGCCGTCGAACCACCACCCACCGTGAACCTCCCGTCACGGCAACCACCACAAACGACGCCTAAGACCTCACTGAACAACACCCTGACCTCCTAATCCCTCGACTCTAAGCCCAACGTCACGACTTTGCATTTGAAAAATCCACGAAAAACAGGGTAAGAGAAATTACCTTTCGATTCCGGCGCCGCCGTGAGAACCGTCACCCACCACGGTGCTCGTGGGACTCCCCTCAACCTCCTGAGTCTCCTACCGCCTTGGTTTGCCTCACCACACGGCACAACAGCCTCCACCGTCCCCTGCCTCCTCTGTTTCTTCCAAGTATCCAACCAGCCACCACGTCGCCTCCGCGCACGGTTGCACCACCAGACCACGATCACCAGCTCCTCCTTGTCTCTATGTCACTCTCTCAACTCACTCTTCACTCTCCCTAGCATCCAAATCGATCACCGCCTCACCCCAATCCTCTCTCTGTTTTCTGTGTTTCAAACCCAAACACGGTTTGATTTTTGTACAAGGTGTGGCCGTGCACACTTGAGAATGGCCTGGAACCATCCAGCCACTCCCACGTGTCCAACATCCATAGGCCAGCCCAAAATATCTGCCACTTGCCCTTATCTGATTGGGCTGAGGAAAAATGACCAAAATGCCCCTCCTGCACAAAATTACCATTTTGCCCTTAGACTTTCCAGACCCGTATCTTTTCCGTCCGACGTCCGATGACAGCGTGCCGCCTGTCGTTGTACTCAGGACGTCGAGACCTATCCAACGGTCCTCGGTCTACGTGAAAATCACACATCCTCCAAAAAGTCAACATTTCCCTTCTTAACTCGAAATTACGGTAACGCCCCCAACCTTCCGTACATCATAACTTTTCCTCCGGTTGTCCGAATCGAACCTGCCGCCTGTCTACGGACTCGTGACGTCCTAACCTACGTCACGGTCAAAGGCTAACACTCATCCAATCAATAGTACAAAAAGTCAACTTTTGGTTTACTATTCACAAGGGCAAAATCGTCCTTTTTCCAAAACTTCACAAAAATTACATTTTTACCCTTCCCGTAGGTACGGGTTGTTACAATCTACCCCCCTAAAAAGAATTTCGTCCCCGAAATTCAGTGGAATAAATAAGGGTACTGTTCTCGCATCAAGGCCTCGGGTTCCCAAGTAGCTTCTTCGACCTGATGATTTCGCCACAATACCTTCACTAAGGGAACCGTTTTCCTTCGCAACACTTTATCCTTCCGATCCAAGATTGCAACAGGTTGCTCTTCAAAACTCAAGTCTTCCCTCAGTTCCACTGGTTGTGCTTCTAA